>CM038796.1:159163315-161563315 GCA_021764765.1 Vicia sativa
TTTTCATCACCTTCTATAGTGATCGGCCTTGTGAGACGCTTAAACATATAAACATGCTACAACCGCCATCCTCCGTGTTTGAGCTTTATCCTACTGCCGACTTAACTTTGATCCGAGGTCTTCCTCCCGAAAGTCCTTTTGTCGCCGATGAAGAACATATTCAACAACAAAAGCGGAGATCCCTTTGTGGAACCGCGGAAATCTATCGACGCCGAGGTCGATGTGTTGCCATCTTCACGGAAGCGATTTACACGCAGACCTGCTACTCGCTAAAAACAACCACGGTGCTATATGATTAGCATACAAACCGCAGTAATTTCACAGATGCGAACTATTGATGCTAATCCCGTAGGCAAATTATCTTTATTTATGTTACTTTTGACAATCGCTAGAAAAACAAGATGCTATGCATAATGCCTGGCCCACCATTCGCTTACATGGCTCCGTAAGGATAAAGAGAAGAATGATAACTTATCTTACGGTATTTGTGATTCACGGATAGTAGATCCCACCCCCCGTGTCCTAGGCCTCACAATTCAGGAATTTCCGACGCCTTTCCCGCCCATCCACTAGTGTTTTATACACGTACGCCTTTCCATTTTCCAAACCAATCTTCGGACACAAGTCAGGTTTACTCTGCATTCCGCATCGCGATTTGCCACGACTACCATCTCGACAATCACCATTGATGTTTTAAAACCAAGCTCCTTCCGATTGCACATCGTGGTATAAGATCTTTTGATGTCGGAGTTGGCGCCGCCTTTAACCGTGGTCGAACCCACTATGATGATATAACTTTTCAATAAACACCGAATGTAATGAGTATCTATAACAGGATGCCTTTTCCCGTAATACTTAAGCACATGATAATGATGTATTATATAAGAGTCATCGAATAAGAGTCAGCATGGCCAAGCATTTGATTATCATAACAATGAAAATAGAAATAAAGAACCACTTATCCTTTAGCGTTGATCCGGTCTGTCGATTGCAATGATGTCGACTTAGCAGGGATTCCACAACGAATTATCATCATCGTTGCACAAAATATTGTCGACCCAAGTCTCGCGAGGTAGGCTGTCGATAACAACGCATCCTCCATTCTCGCACTTTCTCTCAACTTAGTGTTGGTATCAACCTCGTGGCAAACATCCTCCGAACCGGCTTTTCTTTTGGCTCCATTCCTAGAGGCTCGTTATCAAAATCACAACTATGTAACCGACAAGCAATTATTTTGTTATTAAAATCACAGCTATGTAACCGACAAGCAACTATCATTGTGAGCATTAATTCGTAACCGCCGTGACAAGTTATAACGATATCGTAACGGGTTGAGTTTTCAAATTGACTTGAGAGGAACCGAGCCCCCCTTGTGTCAAGCATTGAATGACAATAAACCAAATAGGCATTAATAAGAAATCACTTATCTGCCGTTATGGACGATGTAAAGCCGAAGTGCTCATCGACATGGAGACTCCGTGATAACGTTAACGGGACCTTTCCTTCCGATCACCTTTGAACGAACAGTAGAGTACAAACCCTATTGAACGAGATCGAGGTACCACCACGCCAGATCGGAAATGTTTTTGCCGGTATTCCAAAAGATTTTGACCTCGATGAATTCCCGATCGAGCTTCCGCCTCGCCCGACCGTCGAGGGAAACATCTTCGATCGAAACTATCTTCGACCATTCTTACGATCGCTATCACCGGATGAGCGCCTTGTTGAGCATCCCGAGCTTGTCAGTTACGACTCACCGCAGCGATCACTTGCTCGACCCTCTCGTGATTCGCCCGATGGTGGTTCGATCATAACTACTTCAACCCGCTCTACTTGCCGCACATTCGGCTTGATCATCCAAAGGCTCCGGATTATCACATGCAAAAGTCGTAATGTTCGAAAAGTCTAGAAAGTCCTAGTGTTAATAATATTACCATCGTTAAGATACCGGAGATTGAACACACCAACATGACCATCGCCAATGCTTTCTCGACTAATGACTTGTTTTTCAAGGATTTGTTAACACGATGCCCCATTGCACGTTAAAATTTGTCATCCAAGGATGTGTGGTAACAAATGTTCTATGGGACTAGGATGGATCTTGAGGCCCGGAGAATTTACCGCCCCCTGCCCAATGTTCTTGCAGAAAACTATATATATGATCTTAGGGATTCGGAGGCTCTACACGAAGGACGATGGCCTCTAAGCTACCGGTCTAGCTTACCCCGCTGTTGGGAGCCCTTATAGATGGAGTAGATACCTCCTCTTTAGTGTGTAGTTTAGAGAGGGAATGAGAGAATCATCTTTCCCATGGCCCTAAGGCCTCTTCTTATAGCATTGCCATCACTAATGATCATAATGATGTAACCGTCCATTTAATGCATGAAACCGTTACTTAATGATTCGTAACGTCCATAACCGACCCATAAATAACGTAACCGAGACCAATCCAACCCTCCTAGTCCGGATAGAAGTCCGGGTCATATTTAAGGGGTTGACCCGGTCTCTTATCCGAATTCCGGGAACTATGTCGGATAAGCGTCTCATAGCCATAGTCCGAGATCCATCCCGGATGTCTACAAACCCTCCTCCGGTCTTATATCTCGGCTGGGAAATTTATGCATGATCAATATTCATTTGAAAACGAAGATGGAAAAGGACCGACAAAATCAATCCCCCAACAATCAAATACCTCCACTTCCAACATATTGTTCAACGGCATTTCATCTCTTTTTCCTATCCCGCCACTTCTTTGACATTTGTCACATGACTTAGCGTGAGCATACGCATCTTTGAATAGGGAAGGCCAATAAAACGATTGTAGGACTTTGGTGGCCGCCCGTGATTCCATTATAGTGTCCCCCACAAGGGGAATTGTGACAATGCCAAAGAATATTTTTGGCCTCTTCATCGCTCACACACCTTCTTAGCAATCCATCACTACTCAACCTAAAAATGTAAGGTTCATCCCACACATAATACTTCGTATCGGCTAAAAATTTCCTCCTCTCATTCCAAGTCAAATCTTCCGCATTAATCCCGTGGCCTTGTAATTTGCCATGTCGGCAAACCACGGTCGCCTTGGATTGCAAATAACTTCTCATCCGGAATTCCTCCTTCACCTCTTTTTCCTTGTCTGTAATTTTTACGTTCACTAAACGAGACAAATGATCTGCTACCAAATTTTCCGAACCTTTTTTATCACGGACCTCTAAATCGAATTCTTGCAAAAGAAGAACCCATCGGATTAGCCTTTGTTTAGAGTCCGTTTGGTAAGCGTATATTTTATCGCCGAATGATCCGTGAAAACTACAACCTTGGAACCAATTAGGTAAGGATTTAAACTTTTCCAATGCATATACAATTGCAGCAACTCTTTTCGCTTGTTGCATAGTTTATTTGAGCATCATTCAAAACTTTGCTCGCATAATGTATAGCATGGAAGATTTTGTTCTTCCTTTGGCCTAATATTGCCTCCTACCGCATAATCACTAGCGTCACACATTAGTTCAAAATCAAGTTTCCAATTAGGCTAGTTGATTGGGTGCATTTATCAAATTCTCCTTTAATTTTCAAAAGCTAACAAACAATCATTATCAAACAAGAAAGACTTATCTTTGTTGAGCAGGTTGCTCAAAGGTTTGGCTATTTTGGAGAAGTCCTTGATGAATCTTGATAGAATCCGCATGACCCAAAAAGCTCCGAATGCCTTTGACATTGGTAGGTGGAAGCGCCTCGATAACATCAATTTTGCTTTGTCAACCTCAATTCCTCTTGAAGATATCTTGTGGCCAAGGACAATTCCTCGGTCACCATAAAGTTGCATTTCTCCCAATTCAAGACCAAGTTGGTTTGCACACACCTCTTGAGCGGTGTCCAAATTTTCAAACATAAATCAAATGAAGCTCCAAAAGCGGAAAAGTCATCCATAAATACTTCAATTGTTTTCTCAATCAAATCGTGAATATAGCTTGCATGCACCTTTGGAATGTTGCGACGTATAAGCGAAAGGCATCGCCTATCTGCGAAAATTCAAATGGACATGTGAACGCCGTTTTCTCATGATCTTCGATTCACCGATATTTGATTATATCCGAATAACCATCAAGAAACAATAGTATTGTTGTCCCGCAAGCCTTTCTAACATTTGGTCCATGAGCGGAAGAGGAAAATGATCTTTTCTCGTCGCTTTGTTAAGCCTACGATAATCAATACACATTCTCCACCCCGTCACTTTTCTTGTTTGCACTAGCTCATCCTTATCATTAGATACAACCGTCAATCCTCCTTTCTTAGGAACCACATGAACCGGGCTCACCCACGTACTATCCGAAATAGGGTAAATCATCCCGCTTCAAGCATCTTCACTACTTTGCGAACTACCTCCTTCATCACGGATTCAATCGCCGTTGAGGTTGGGCTACCGGTTTGTACTCATCCTCCATCATAATGTTGTGCATACAATAGGCCGGGCTTATGCCTTTCAAATCGGCTAAGACCCAACCAATCGCATTTTTGTTCGATTTCAAAACTTCAATTAAGCTTTCCTCCTCATTCTCCGACAATGTATTGCTAATGATCACGGGCTTTTACCTCCTCCTCAAAAACACATACTTTAAATGAGACGGTAGCTCTTTCAACTCAAGTTTTTGGTCGTCATCTTTTAGATCTTTCTTCAAACTTTCCTCTTCTTCCTCCCAAGTGTGCATTTCCTTTGAAATCTCCACTCCTTCCAAACACTCCTCAATAACTCGACTATCATCATCATCATTCACTTCTTGTGTTGCTTCCTCAATAACGTCAATCTTAAAACAATCTTTCTTATCCATGGGATGCTTCATTGCTTCAAAAAGATTAAAGCAAATCTCTTCATCTTGTACTCTCACCTTCATTAGGCCATCATCTATATCAATCATCATCCTTGCCGTCTTCATGAACGGTCTTCCAAGAATTAAAGGTGCATCCACATCTTCCTCCATGTCTATGACTACAAAGTCCACCGGAAAAAAGAATTTGTCCACTTTTACCAACAAATCTAAAGCTATGCCGTGCGGACGAGTAATAGACTTGTCCGCTAATTGCAATGTCATTTTCGTGGACTTTAATTCAATCTCCCCCAATCTCTTCACAATGGATAATGGAATCAAGTTGATGCTTGACCCCAAATCAATTAATCCTTTTCCAACATACACATCCCCAATAGTAAGGCAAAGTTACACGACCGGATCACTCTCTTTCTTGAATGGTGCGTTGAATTATTGCACTACAACTAGCATCCACCATTATGGTTTCTTGATCCGTATACCTCTTCTTTTCGTCAAGATATCCTTCATGAATTTTGCATATTTGGGCATTTTCTCTAATGCTTGATAAATGGAATATTTATTTGCAATTGCTTGAAAATATCCATAAACCTAGCATAGTGCTTTGCATCATCCTTTTTAGAGGAAGGTGAGGATATGGTAAACTTCTCAATGGATAAGTTACTTCCTTCTCTTTCCCTTCTTCATTCTTTTCTTTTTCTCCTCTACTTTCTCCTTTCAACTACACCATTTTCCTTTTCATTTTCAACTAACACCTCATTTTCAACTAAATCATCCTCCACATCAACACTATCATGTTTTCAACTTCATCCTCTTCATCTTTTCAACTACCTCTTCCTCCACTATTTCTTCTTCATCCTTCTCCACTACTTTCTTTTTTCTTTCAACTACCTTCCTTTTCTCATCACAAACTCTACCACTTCTTGTTGTTATGGCTTTGCAATGCTTCTTAGGATTTGTTTGTGTAGTTGGGGAAAATGATGTCGAAGCACTTTGTTCGGAAAGTTGCTTAGCTAGTTGTCCAACTTGAGTTTCCAAGTTCTTGATAGATGCCTCCGTGCTCTTTTGATTAGCCATTGAGGCTTGCATAAATTGAGCTAGAGTGTCTTGAATGTTGGAAGATCTCACTTGACTTTGAGGTTGGTTTTGTTGTTGACTTTGATTTTGTTGTTGACTTTGATTTTGTTGTTGTGTTTGATATGGATTTTGCCTTCCTTGGTTATTGTTATCTTGCCTCCACCCTCCTTGATAACCTTGGTTACTCCTTTGTTGGTAACCTTGGTTTTGATTTTGATAAGGGTATGGAGCTCGTTGTTGGTACCCTTGGCCTTGGTTGGCCACATAGTTAGCTTCCTCATTCTCCGGAGGACAAAATCCGGTTTATGATCTCCTTTGCACAATTCACAACAAGCTATTTGGTGAGCTTGCTTATTTGATGCTCCTTGTAACTCCATGATTTGTTGAGGAGTTTAGCCATTTGTTTTGTCAATTCTTCAACTTGTTTCAAACAATTTGTTTTCGCCACAAGTGCTTCATGACTCGAACCAATTTCTAAAACTCCCGTTTCCTTGTACACCTCCTTGATCATGTTGAGTTTGATGATCATTCCTACCCATCTTCTCAATTATTTGGATTGCTTCATACGGTGTTTTTGCCATCAAAGAACCTCCCGCCGTGGCATCCAACAACAATTTGTGTTGAGGTTGGAGACCATTTCGGAAAATATGAATTTGTGTAAGCTCGTCAAAACCATGGCTCGGACACTTCCTTAGCATAGACTTATATCTTTCCATGCCGATTCAAAGGCTCGTTTACTCCTTGCGAAAATACCGAGATAGCCGTCTTAGCCTCCATGAACGTGATTGAGGAAAAGCGTTCAAGAAACTTTTCCTCCAAAACATTCCAATTAGTCATTGTCTCTTGCAATTGATCAAGATACCAATCTTTTGCCTTCCCCACTAGAGAATGAGGGAAAAGCCTTTGGAAATATTGTTCTTCTTGGTCTTCCGAGCACCCGCGCTCCGCGATCTCATAAAACTTGGTAAGGTGAGTGTAAGGGTCTTCATGGTCGGCCATGAAATGGACTTGCATAGAGAAGTTGAAGCAAGCCCGTTTTCATTTCCGCAACCCTTGCATTTGCTTGTCGGGCAAATTGAGCATTATGGCGAGGGCTATTTACACACGGCCCCCGCGGTGGTGGTGGTGGTGGTGGTGGTTGATTCTCCTCCATAGTGGTGACTTCTCCAAACACGGGTGGTGTTGAAGAAGTGGATGCTTCTCCTCTTTCTCCTCTTTCTTGCCTTTGCCTAGCTTGTCTTTTTCTTCTTTTAGCACTACTATTAAGTCTCCTAGCCGTCCTTTCAATTTCGGGATCGAAAAGGAGTTGGTCGACGAATACTTCCCGCATAAACTAATTCCTGAAAAAGTCTAGCCACACAAAAGAAGCAAAGAGAGATTAGTAGAAAAAGTCTTAAAACACACAACTATTGCTATACTAACAACATCAAACGCCAATCCCCGGCAACGGCGCCATTTTGTTGTAGGTTTTTTCCGTGAACAAAGTATTTTAATTATCGATTCCACAGGGATTGGTGCATGTTATATTCTTTCAATAGAAAAGTATGTTTTAAGATGATGTAACCAAAGGGTTTGTTATCTACTCTACTAGAACCATGAGTTTCCAAACAACACCTAAATTAATTCTTTCAAAGAGAGTTATAGTTTGGATTAGAGAGAGTTTGAGATTGTTTTCAAGTTAAGAAGGCATGTCAAGATTAGTTTCATTGATCTAGTTTCATACATATTCATTTTAAATAAGTGATGAACATAATAGATGATTTCTACAAATACATATCCTCTCAATCTTGTAGATTTCCCACCAAGATTGTGAATGTTATCATGTTAATCCTTGCATGATTCCTCACTACAACTATTAGCATGATAATCATTAAGTTCAATATTTTGTAAACTCTAACACACAAATCTATTCCTAGCATTTGTTTATGAGAGGATGAATATCCTAGGTCACTTTGAAATATTCTTTTCCAAGCAAAACTCAAAGCATAAAGATGAAGAACAAAGATATTCAACTATATTAATCATCAACCATGTTCATACACCAATGGATTAAAAGAAATACATACTATAAAGATCAACTACCTCTAATCTTGACACAAAAGGAGCTTAGCTACTCATTTCCATGGTTGCCTTGCTCTCAAGATTGTTGGTAGAGATGATGAACATGAGAAAAATCAAGAGAAAAGCTATGGTTTTTCTTTTCCTAAACTTGCCCTAGATTTACAAAGATGAAAAGATAATGATGGTGTATGTTTTCTTGCTTCCTTTACAAGCCAAAAAGGTCTGGTGAAGTGATGGGTTGGTGGCTCCAAAGGTGAAAGCATGGGCTGTCCTTTTTTCTGAATTTCGCAGACCGTGCTGAGCGCGGTTAAGTCGCGCTGAGCGCACTCATGCTGGCACCGCGCTGAGCGCGACCTGTAGCATGCTTTCCTCTTCCAAAATTATCTTCAAAAGAATCATCCCTAAAGCTCTTCAAGTGCCCTTGAATCCAAGCTTGGGAGAATTAGTTAATAAATTCCTACAATTAAGAGTGAAAGTGAGTTAAATAATATATATTAAACAAAAACTAAATAAAAACCTAATTAAAACAAAATACTAGAATAAATATACAAATTAAATACAAAGACATTGTTAAGGACCAGAAAATAATGTACAAAATAACTACAAATTGGTCCTTAACACTTAGCGCGGAGGGCGTGCTTAGTGCGGTCTGTGAATGAAGCCGGTGGTGAACGGAGGTCCGGTGGCGGCCTGCGGTGGTTGCTTGGAGGGAAAGTTGCAGTTTGAACTTTTGGGTTTTTTGTGCTTTGGAATTCGAGAGAATTGGAGTGTGTGTGGTAGTGGAAAATTTAGAAAATGATTGTCCCTCCTAATTTGTGAAGAAGAAAATTTATTTATAGCTTTGGATCCATAATCAACAAGCTAATTATGATTATCCGAATAATTTTCGTAATTAATCCAAAACAGCCAAATCCATACGGAATTCAGAGTCGGAATGTAAACGAGAAGTGTCCGGAATGAGATTTTGCTTGCGCGAATCAAAATCCCGACTTGATCCGATGAATTATCAAGGAAATAGGAATTTTAGAAGTTTCAGCATCAATTTTGGACCACTGACACATACAGAATTTCGTTCGCGCTCTGTGGGAAAAATGCCTCGGACGAGTATCTTCTGATCGAAATTTGCACATGCGTATCTTGGGATATTTGAAGCTAACAAGATTTATGAACTTTTGGCACCAGTCCCGTCCCGTTTCGATGAAAATCGAGCGAGATATGATTTTTCGAACTTTGCGTATCAAATGAAAATTGCTCGGTTCAGCTCAAAATCAACCTCAGAGAATAAAATTCTGGTACCGATCGGTAGGGAATCAGCTCCCGAGTTGCGAATGAGAGTTGTAGAGGACTTTGATATGGAATTTTAGAAATCGGTCCCGCTCAATTCCGAGCTTCCAGCTAGGAAATAAAGCCTTTTCGGTGAGCCAAAACGCACGGTTCAACACTAAAATCAGCCTGATCTGTCGGAAAATGACTCCTTTGAGAGCCTTCTTCACAAAATTTGTTCTCGACCTTTAAACAGAAATCATAGATAATCATGAGAGGGAAATTCCAGTCGAAAGTCGTCAGAAAATACCCAAGTAAATGAGAGATACGCCTTCTGGAGTGTCCAAAATGCGCCGAAACCCGAAATCCATTTTATTGGGAAGTAAACTCTTTTTGGGTGCCATTCGGAATACCTGGAACCTGATACTCCTCATGATGAATGATATGCATGCTAATACATGTATTTTTTATGCAATAGAATTATAAGCCAGAGAAATGCGGAAAAGAAGAGGGTAAATTTTGGGGTACAACAGTTGCCACGGAGCATTGTCAAGCTGTAGTAGTGGATTTTTGTTCTAGATATTGTAAGCGGCTTACTTCAGACCATGCAGACACTCAGTGAATTTCTCATAAACATGAGAGTAACACAACTCTTTGAGTTTTAGGAATTCAGCGTTGAATCTCCTTTTGAATGTTTGCCATATATCAGTTGATGCACGGGGGCTCAGGTTGTTGGCGTAATCTTCCTTCAGCAGTTCTAGCCAATTCGACATTTTTGTTTTAAACTTCTGCAAACATATACTAACATCTGTATGCAGAACTTTATTTTTGGCCAGGGAGTTGAAATCAACTATGGTTCTAAGAAATCCTAGGGAGTCAAGATTTTGTGGATATGGAAGTTCTGTAGGTATGGTGTTATGTTCTGGTGAGGGAGTTGGTGGAAGTTCTGTAGAAATGGAAGTTTGGTCAGATGAGGGAGTTTGTTGAATTTATGGAGAGGGATGTGGAATAAGTTCTGTAGGGATAAGAGCAATGGTTGGTTTAGAAAAAGAAGTAATGATGTGTTGGGGAGACTTGGGAATAGTGAAAATGTTTGCAGTGGGTAGAGGGAATGAAGGAAATTATGTGTTCAGTGGAGCATTAATTCCAGGCAATAGCCAAGATGGAATATTTGAGTTCCATTCATTGATGTTTGGGTGTGGAATAGAAGTTTGAGATGATGGTGCATTTGGATTAGGTTGGTTGGGAATAGAGACAGGAATATCCTATGGAGCACTTTGTGGAGTGATAGCAAGTGTGGATTGTTTGGTAGTAGTTGAGGATGGAAGTTCTATATTGAAGGCATCAAAGTTATCTATATATAATAGAACTTGAGCAATTTGGGGATTGGTTTCTAGAGCTTCTGATGGGACAATGAGATCTATATCTACATCTATGGTACCTAGAGTTTTTTTTTGTGGGTCGTGATGCTAGGGGAATAGAGGTTGAAGAGTTTTGTGCATCAGATATTACTATATTAGCAGGATTGATAAAAAAATGGGATCAGAAGTTATACCTGAGGTTGTCTTCTTTTTCTTCTATTGAGACTTTGGAGGTCTTGCAGAAGTTTCCTCACTATTTGCTTTCCTCTCCCTCGTTTTCTTAACTTTACTTGGGGAATATCTTCCTTGCAGCCAAGCTGGATCAATTGGAAGTCCTTTTCTTTCGTAGCTTCTTATGTAGTTCTAGATGGTTATCTGGTGATCTTCTGAGTTGAACGCAGGAAATTCTGCTAGTGGAACTCTTCTCTTTATGATAGTTCCCCAAGGTAATGGAGTAGGTTCAGCCAGAAGTTTATCAATTATATTTATCTTTACTAGATTCTTTCCAGTCTAGACTTTTCCACAAATAGGATCCAACTCTTTCAGCAGTTTGGCATCTTTTAGGTGTGCTATTAGACCATTCTCAATCAGGATATCTGAGATCAGCCTGGCCAGAGGAATCCAATTTCTCATGGCCTTGTGATTTCTGGTTCGTTCTGCTTCTCTTGTTTCCTTGACATGCATCTAGAGGTGTCTGAACAGAAGATAAGGCAAATCCACCTTGACATTTGTTCCTGTACAATACATTAGATATTGTTGATTTGTATTAATGTAGTATGGGGAGCTTGTTTCCTTTCTGTGATGGATGAAACCATGAAAAATCTTTTCCCAGATCTTGTAGACATCCTTCAAATCCTTAATCTTTGTTGAAGCTTCTCCAAAAGTGAATATTTCAACATTCACAGGATCCACATGAAGCCTTCCTTCTGGGACACCAATTTCACCATCTCCTTCTAGACCCAGCAAGTTTTTGATAATGTTTTCAGTGATAGAAATCACCTTACCCATAAAGAATGAGATAATGGCTTTGGGGGTAACAACAACATGAATCCAGAATTCCTTGACAAGATTTGGAAAAACTGGTCCAACAAGATGATCAAAGAAAGTTCTCCATCCTTGAAATTCCACAGTTGGAAACAGATTGAAACCATTGTCTCTGAGATTTTCAAGATCAATTATCAGTTCGCACACCACTTCTAACTTCTCAACATGAATCAATGTTGTTCATTCAAGGATGATGTATCTTCCAGATTGCTGAGGAGTGGGTTGAATGGGTTAGTAGAAACATAAATTTCTGGGTTAGTGGTTTCTGGGTTATTAGGAATGGTGGATTCTGAGCGAGAAGATGAAAAAGCCATTCTTGAATTTCTGGGTTTAGGGTTTTTGAGAAGAGAGAAAAAGAGGCAAAATGCATAAGCTTGCAGTTGAGAGTGAAAAGAGATAGAAGTATTTAGGAAGAGTATTTATAACAGAGAAAAATGCATGCAAATGAGAAGTTTTAAAACTGATTAAAATTAATTAAAACAAAATTAATCATCATACGCATTAAATGGCGTCTGACATTTAGAGGGATTTTAACAGTTACCTAGGAACTTTGTGTCAATAGCTAGCACGCGTGTGTGTAACCTATCAGAAGTTATGAACACGTGCTCAACTTCTAGGTTAAAGGCGTTACAGTTGTTTGATATAGAGAACTTCTGAACCATGTTAGTAATGAAACATCAGAAAATATTTCATAACTTCCATGTATGGCTTCTAATTAAACTTCTCTTCTAACTTCTGAAGAGATGTTAATTAGAATGTTCGTTTAAAGTAAAACTTCTGACTATATTGAAAACAAACAAAAATTTCATTCACAGCAAACTTCCATACTTATATTTTTCAAAATATATTTAAATCTATCTTTAGAAAGAGGTTTAGTGAAAATATCATCCCATTGATGGTCTGTATCTAGAAAGTTTAGACTCAAAATTCCTTTCTGAATATAGTCCCTTGTGAAATGATGTTTTATTTCAATATGGTTTGCCTTAGAATGTAAAATTGGATTCTTAGAGAGGAAAATGGCAGAAGTGTTATCATAGAAGATAGGAATCTTACACTCATACATATGATAGTCTTCTAGTTGATTCTTCATCCAGAGCATCTGAGTGCTACAACCAGCAATAGCTACATATTCTGCTTTGTGAGCAACCCTTTACATAATGTACGCAATAATGTTTGATAGTTTTGTATGATAGAAAATATATGTGTTTGATTGTCTAACTTGGTCCTAAATATATGTGTGCTTGTCCTGACATGATAACAAAAAGGCATGTATCGATACATATAACTGATTGATTTCATAAAAACAATTTTCCTACAGTATGAGTCGACTCATACCTGTTTTGTATCGATACATATCAGTTTGATGGCTCAAAAAATTAAGATTTGCATCGACACCTAGCATTATGAATCGATACATATAAACATAAAAAATTGGGATTCTCCTCTGTTTGTTGTTTGCATCAATACAAAATCCTTTGTATCGATTCAAATCAATTCTTTTATTTTGGAAAATAAATTTCATACAACATGCATCGATGCATACGTGTTTTGTATCGACTCATACAAGAATTGAGTTTCTGGAAACTTGCATGTTTTAGATCTTGCATCAATACATAAGTGCTTGTATCAATACATATCTTACTTGCATCGACTCATCTGTGCCATGCATCGACTCATGCTTTATTTAGTTTTGTGGAATCATTTTTAATAACAGTATGTATTGATACATAACCTTTCTGTCAACTCATACTTAATATGCATTGATACATAAATTTTTGTATCGACTCATATTTAACTTAACTTTCTGGAAACAATTTTAGTATAGTATGCATCGATACAAAATCACTTGTATCAATACATTCAGTCACTTGTGTTGACGCATATATATTTCGTATCGACGCATAAGTCTTTTTTTCTTCTAACATGTTTCTGTTTCCTTATAAAAGAAAAGTTTGGAAGTTTAGTCTAACAGGTGTCACAAATACAATTGGTGACCATCCATTTTTCTGAGTAATTAGAAACCTGAAAGAGACTTCATCTTCATCATCTTCTCAATATGCATGGTTTAAGAACATTGACACATAATCATCATTGTTTGTTGGATCAAGGGATCAAAGAGATAACGTTTAGTGGTACGATCGGTGATCTAGATGAGTTGAAGATTCGGAAGGGGGTTTCGAGGAAAAACCAGAAGGTTTTTCCAGCAAGAACGATGGTGCTCTTATGGGTTTGTTAGTCACGATTGCATAGAGCAGATTCAACCATAGCATAGGGTTTGGAGATTTAGGTGATTTCGCAAATAGGTCGTGAAAGTGGTGAATTGTCTGTGAATCTTGCATGTGTATTCTTGATCATCTCAGATCAATAGAAGGTTCATACAAGAAGAAGAAAATCTGCGGGATTTGTTTTTCTATCTTTGTATCGCAACCTTGTAAATAATTTTTAGCATATTGATAAAGAAAGTTCTCAATTCCAATTTGGAAATTGAGAGGGAGACGTACCCACACGCAAGGACGATAGTGGGGAACTTCCTTACCAAATTTCTCTGCGTATCGTATTTTTTCTCTTTCTCTCTTTACTTTTACAAAATGTTTGTGATTTAATTGGTTTTCAACTTTTCACGTTCATTGATACATGGCTGGAAGAAACTCTTTATCAAAACTCCATTTCCACTAATCATTGAACTAGCATACTCCAACTGTTTGACAAAAGTGCTAGCTTGACTTTATTTATTGGAAATAGTGTTATAGTGATAAGTGCATTAATCCAATACAAATTCTATGTTAATTCATCTTATTCATCTCAATTAAAATCCAACAAACTATCGCATGTCCGGTTTTCTAGTAGCCGGTTCAAAATAGATGGAAGTCAATTCAGGACCGTGTGTTGCTTTTCGCAGTTTTAGTATTAACTCTGATAAATAATTTTAAATCCGTGATAAAAAAAGATGATCTATTCACCCCCCCTCTCGATCACTTGCCACACAGTCTAACAAGTGGTATCAGAGGGGGCGTACAATAGATCTCATGTTTTCAATGGTGAAAACTATGGCTATTGGAAAGACTGCATGCGAGTTCACATAAATTCCATTGATATGAAAGTATGGGCTGCCATTCAAAATGGACCTTTTCAAATTACCATGACGAATGTTGCAGGTGCCATTGTGCCTAAACCATAGGCTGATTGGGATGAAAAAGATGAGAAAAACTGGTCATGCGATTGGAGAGGCCGAAATATGATAATTTCAGCACTTGGTGTTGATGAATATTGTCGGGTATCTCATTGCATGACAACTAAAGAAATATGGGATGCTTTGGAAGTTGCCCATGAGGGTACTACTGAAGTTAAACAATCCCGAATTAACACACTTAACCAAGAGTTTGAGCTCTTTCGCATGAACAAGGGAGAATCTATATCTGGCATGCAAAAGAGATTCATTCATCTCACTGGTCATTTAAATGCACTTGGAAAACCTGTTTCCAATGAAACTGCCACTCATAAATTTTGAGATGTCTTAGCAGGGAATGGAAACCTAAAGTTACAGCTATCAAGGAAGCCAACGATCTCACTACGCTTACCATCACAACTCTATTTGGGAAGCTGGAAGAACATCAACAACAGTTGCAAAGTCTTGAAAAACATGAGAACAAAAGTAAGAAGGAGAAGAATAGAGACAAGGAGAGTGAGAAGAAGCCAATAGCTCTTAAGGCTTCTAGCTCTAAGTCCTCATAAGTAGATCAAGATAATAATGACTCAAGTAGTGACGAAGATTCAGATGATGAGGAAATGGGCCTGTTTGTTCGGAGATATAATAGATTCATTCGAAAGAATGGAATCAATCACTCCGACAAAAATCTCTCAAAGTTTAGAAGATAATCCATGGAATCAAAGCAGGAAGAAAATAAGAAATATAAAGGGAAAGGATCTTGCTTCAACTGTGGTGAATTTGGGAACTACAAAACAAAATGTCCTATGAGCAAAAAGGACAAGGAAAAAGGCACCACCAAATAAGTTCAGCAAATAAAGAAGAGCTTATACTGCATGGGAAAATGATAGTGTGTCATCAAGCGATGAAGGCTCAAGTGATAGTGATGAGACTGCAAATCTATGTCTCATGACTCACATCAATAACCAGTCCAGCCACAAGAATAGAAACAAAGAGAACAAAGTAAGACAAGCCTACTACAATGATTTTGATTCTTTGTCTTTCTCTGAACTGAAAACATCTTTTGAAAAGCGCATATGAAGTAGAGCGCTTTTAAACGTTTATCCTCCAACAAACAAATCTTTTCTCATTTGGAGGGTAAAGTGTATAAATCTGAATAAGATTTAAAAAGTCTAAAAGCTAGTATTGTAGAAAGTTCAAAAGATATTGATGTAAATGGATGTATCTAAACTTGATATTATAGAGTTTGTCATATTTGGCAACAAGAGGTTAAAACTCTTAATACCAAAATTGAAAAAGCTCTACAGCCCAAGATTACTTATGCTATTGATCCTAGGATTTTTAAGAAACCATTGAATCCACCATATGCTAAATATTCTTTTGTAGAAAAGATTCCAAAGGATTCAATGATCAAAAGTAAGCAAGTTCATCATCATGGTTTATGTCATTATTATTGTCATAAAGGTCACACCATCGAGAAATGCAAGTTTAGGAGATTCCTTGTTCCTAAAGGCATTTATCAATGGAGGCCTAAAGGCAACCATGTTAGCACTTACCCACATGGAACCAATAAAAATTAGGTACCTACCTCTCTCTTTTGATATTGCAGATTGAGTGTCTTGCATCCGTAGATAGACGATGGGTTCTAGACAGCGGATGTTTAAGGTACATGACAGGTGACATATCGCTCTTCATTGACTTCAAAGCAAAGAAGAAAGGATATGTTACTTACGGAGACAATAACAAAGGAGCTATACTCGGTAAAGGTAGTGTAGGTAATCCCTCTACCACTATTATTTCTGATGTCCATCTTGTAGATGATCTTAAACATAATTTGTTAAGTACTAGTCAATTGTGTAACAAGGGCTATAAAGTTACCTTCACGAAAACTTGCTGCTTTATTAAACATACTGAACAGAATATTATGTTCAAGGGAATTAGAGTAAACAACATCTATATGCTTGATCTTTTTGATGTATCAATAACAAGCAATAAATGTCTAGTCACCTTGAATGATGATTCTTGGTTTTGGCATAGACGTTTAGCGCATGTTAACTTTGATTTTCTAAATAAGGTTGTATCCAAGGATTTAGTAGTCAGTCTTCCAAAAATAAAGTTTTCAAAATACCACCTATGCGACGCATGTCAAATGGGAAAGAAAACAAGGGTGTTATTCAAATCCAAAAATGTAATTTCTACTTCACGACCCCTTGAGCTTCTCCATATGGACCTCTTTGGACCTTCAAGAACAAAGAGTCTAGGTGGAAAATACTATGGTTTTGTAATCGTTGACGACTATTCTAGATTCACTTGGACCATATTTCTTGATAGCAAAGGTGAAACCTTTTATGCTTTTAAGAGTTTTGCAATACTGCTCCAAAACAAAATGGATTCAAAAATAATTACAATTTGAAGTGATCATGCAGGTGAATTTCAAAACCATCTCTTTGATAAGTACTGTGATAAGCATGGCATTGAGCATAACTTTTCATCCCCTCGAACTCCACAGCAAAATGGAGCCGTGGAGCGCGAAAATCGCGTTTTAGAGGAGTTGGCTAGAACAATGCTCAATGAAGGTGGATTACCAAAATATTTTTAGGCTGATGTGATTAGCACAACTTGTTATGTTTTAAATAGGACATTAATCCGTCCTATTTTGGATAAAACCCCTTATGAGATTTTGAAAGGAAGAAAGCCAAACTTGTCACATCTTCACGTATTCGGTTGTAAATGTTTTGTTTTGAAAATGGGAAATGGTGAAATCTTTCTTGGATATCACAATCATATAGAGTGTATAATAAACATTTACTTACTGTTAAAGAGTCAGTCCATGTTTCTTTTGATGAGTCTTATCCAAAAAATGTCGGAAAAAGTATTTCTTTTGATGGCGTAGGTGTATCTTCAGAAGACATACTCAATGAAGTTGTTCTGGAAATTGATCAGTCCAAATTATTTGACAAAGAGAAGGAAGAAGATACTTGTCATGACAAAGATGAGGAAGAAGGGACAACAGAAGTGAAAAGTCTTCCACCAGTATAGAAATCCTCAAAAGACCATCCTATTGACAACATATTGGGAGACATATCAAAAGGAGTGACGACTCATTCTAAGATAAGAAATTTCTGCTATCACTTCACATTTGTTTCACAAGTAGAACCTAAAAACTCCAAAGAGGCCTTGATTGATGAATGTTGGCTAATGGCCATGCAAGATGAGCTTACTCATTTTAAAAGAAATGATGTTTGGAAACTTGTCCCTCGTCCGCGAGACCATCATATCATAGGCACTAAATGGGTTTTAGAAATAAACTTTATGAAAACGGAGTGATAACTCAAAATAAAGCTCACCTAGTAACACACGGGTATAACCAAGAGGAGGGCATAGACTATGAAGAAACTTATGCTTCAGTTTCCCACCTTGAGGCTATTCGTCTTTTGCTAGATTATGCGCGTTCTAAGAATTTTAAGCTTTACCAAATGGATGTAAAGAGTTCTTTTCTAAATGGTGTCATAAATGAAGAAGTATACGTCTCACAACCTCTTGGTTTTGAGAATGATGAATATCCAGAGTATGTTTACAAACTAAAACGAGCTTTGTACGGTCTTAAGCAAGCCCCTCGGGTTCGGCATGAAAGACTTAGCAAATTTCTGCTTGATCATGGGTATTCAAGAGGTAAAGTGGATACCACTCTCTTTATTAAACGTAAAGGAAAGCATATTCTTTTAGTTCAAGTATATGTGGACGATATAATTTTTGGTTCAACTAACCTACACTTGGTCGAAGAATTTTCTAATGTTATGAAGGGGGAATTTGAGATAAGCCTTATGGGGGAGCTAAATTTCTTCCTCGGTCTACAAATAAAACAACTCGATGAGGGCACAACAGTATGTCAAACAAAATACTGCAGAGAGCTGCTCAAGCGCTTTGGAATGAATGACTCAAAGTCCATTAACACCCCATGGCTACTAACGGGAACTTGGATAAAGATGAACATGGTAAGAGTGTAGATGTCAAGAAGTATAGAGGTATGATCAGATCTCTTTTGTACCTTACTGCATCTAGGCCTGGCATAATGTTTAGTGTTTGTACGTGTGTACGATATCAATCGAATCCTAAGGAATCGCACTTGAAAGCTGTCAAACGTATACTTAGATACCTTCATGGAACATCTAAGTATGGGCATTGGTATTCCAAGGGAAGCGATTGTAGCTTAGTAGGTTACTTCGACTCTAATTTTGTTGACTGCAAATCAGATAGGAAGAGCACTAGTGGCACATATCACTTATTTTCAAACTCTTTAGTGAGTTGGCATAGCAAAAACAGTTTACATTGCCTTTGTCATTCTTTGAGGCTAAATACGTTGCAGCCAACAGTTGTTGCGCCCAGATTTTGTGGCTAAAGCAACAACTACAAGACTTCGATATTCAACTAAAACGTATTCCAATAAAGTGTGATAATACTAGTGCCATAAACCTCACTAAGAATCTTGTTTTACACTCACGAACTAAACACATAGAGATTAGGCATCGCTTTCTTTGTGACCATGTTGAAAAAGAAGACATTGTGTTTGAGCATGTTGATACTAAAACTCAACTTGCTGATATTTTCACCAAACCATTAGCAACGGAGTCCTTTTTTAACATTCGTCGTGAGCTAGGGATCTTGGATCTTTCTCACCTGATGTCTTAAGTATGCATGTACCTTATATATATATATATATATCACCATGTTATTGAGACGATGTCTAGTTTCTGTACGTGCGTATTAATGGTTTATCAACTAAGGTAATATTATTCCTCTCCATACCCTATTAAAATTCATTTGATTTTGTGTATGTGTAATATGTTCCTTGAAAGTCTTTTACATGTTTAGTGTTTCATAAATTGTTGAAGCATTCTCATTAACCATTTACATTGCATTACAATTCTGCATAATCAGTCCAACAATAACTCATTCAGAACAAACATACATTTCCAAATGGGTCCCCTATCTTACTGTCCATAAAAACATGTTAAAATTTTATTTTCATCAAGTTTGGATTGATGCAAAATTTCATGTATCGATATAAAAGAACTCCGATCGATATATAAATCGCATGCGTCGATACATAACTATGATATTTTCTATTTTTCAAAATTCCTTCATAATGTATCGATACATACGCATTTTGTATCGACTCATGCAATGTCTAGAATTAATTTTTTCATTTGTATCAATTCAAAAACCTTTGCATTGACTCATAATTCCTTTTGGGTCAACCCATCAGCCCATTTAGCATTTCATATATTAGCACATCATTCTCATTCATCTCATAACATTACAATTCAGCCAACCCTAATTCACTGTTCATCTCACGCCTCCTTCTGCAACTCATCCAACACCATACTTCTTCATCAACTATGCCTCCCAAAACAATCCTTCCCAGATCAAGAGGAAAAGGGAAAGGAAAAGTTGCTGTCGGAACCTCCTCTCGGGCTAAATCTCTTGAAATTCCTCATTCTGCCCTCTTCATCCTACATCCAGCGTAGAAGATGAGTTTGAAAATTCATTCAAGTCAAGGCTAGTCATAAAGTCACGTGTCTTCAACAAAAAGGATGTTCTCTCTCTGCACATCACATATGTGCGCGATCTGCTAGATGCACAAAAATTAGGTAACTTTCTGACCATAAATGACAATTATCACGGGGATTTCATTCGCGCATTTTATGTTGGTTTGAAAACGTCTAGAGGAATATCCTTTAAGTGTTGTATTGGAAACAAAACACATTTGTTTGAAGCTGGTGATTGGGACACTGTCTTCCAAATCTCTTTTGGTACTTCTGTGTTGCAAAGATGGCACGATGCAAATTTTGATCCTGCATATAGCAAACATGAATATCTTGCCTCAATTCTAAAGTTGGAAAGGCCTCTTGGTCTGGACGAACAAGTTACTTCTGGCATGATTCAAAGCATTCCAATAATGCTTCATTGGATAGTTTCTCACATCTTGTGGCCAAGGTCAGGTGGTCATTCTCGATTAGATTGGCCTGATATTCATCTCTTGTACATTCTTCAAAATAAGATTCACTTGAACTGGCCAAATTACTTTTTCAAACGTATGTTTCAAATACGTGACAATAATAGAAACATTGCCCTTGGGTATTCTGCACAAATAATGAGGATTATAAAATTTTGGAATGTTACCATACTTCTCGTGCCTCTTTTATCTCTCACTACTACCCAAGAATTCAACAAGGCTACACTTACTCATATGGGATATAGTTGGGACAAACAACGCCAGTGCCTATATTTCAAAGAAAAAATATCAAATACAAGAATTTACAACTTTGATATTCCGTTTGAACAAATTTATATGGATGAAGAACCCATTGATGTTGATATGCCAAACATTGATTAGGAACATCAACCTGAAGATATTCCTATTGATGAAAACAACGAGTGGGGAGCTTGGGAGCCACAACGATGGTCTCCAACCAATTCTCAACCTGAGCCTTCTATCCCTTTATTTTCTGGTGCATGATCATCCTCAACTGCTCCTGAGTATATGACTCAGATGTTCCAGCAGCTAGAAATTGTTAATCAAGCGCTCCATGAAGAGGCGCGAGCTTGGCACATTCAACAAAATGAATGGAATCAGGAGCATTGTGAGTGGCACGACGAGCACACTAGAATGTATCATAATCAGCATTCATGGCATACAGACTTAGTGAAATGGCATCAGGTTTTCTACAATGAAATGACTGGATTTATGGATGATTGCCGCGATGATCCCACTGTAATGAAAAAATTCAGAAGTGTTGAAGTCCAAAACAAATTTCGCCAATACAGCTTCATGGGCCAGAATCCCGATGAGAATCCTTATCCGCCACCTCCACCAAGTTTCAAGAATCTGGATGTTGATGTTGACGAATCCTGTGGAGGCTATAATCCTCTTTGATGCATTATCATATCATATCATTTCATTACCTCTTATTGCATAATCATTGTACTTCTATTCCAACATTTGTACTCTTTTGGTATTGCTTTTATAATATGTAACTATTTCGTTGTCAAATGTTTACTCTTGTTTACTTACTTTTGCGTGATTTTTGATTCTCTTTGTGAGTGTAAGACTATGATTGCCCCAAACTTGTCACTCTTTGTGAATGACAGTTTCTTAATCAATATTGTTGTGTATGCCATCCTACATACTTTCTTTATTGAATATTGTTGTCAACTACTACTTAGATACTATCTTTCTTTTTTGCTTTTTGATGTTGACAAAGGGGGAGAAAATGCAGATGTTAGATGTTAGAAAGGAAACCTGTTATAGCCATGCATAAACTCATGGGGAGCATTTCATAATTCACCAATTATCAATCAACACACATCTTCCAAGAATTTCTCATCATCAAAAAGGGGGAGTTTGTGAGCAACCCTTTACATAATGTGTGCAATAATGTTTGATAGTTTTGTATGATAGAAAATATATGTGTTTGATTGTCTAACTTGGTCCTGAATATATGTGTGCTTGTCCTGACATGATAACATGCGTAAAAGTGGTCAAAGTATAATTCTAGTCATGTACAAACCTCTTGCGTTGATACAAAAAGGCATGCATCGATACATATAACTGATTGATTTCATAAAAACAATTTTCCTACAGTATGAGTCAACTCATAGGTATTTTGTATCGATACATATCAGTTTGATGGCTCAAAAATTTAAGCTTTGCATCGACACATAGCATTATGAATCGATACATATAAACATCAAAAATTGGGATTCTCCTCTATTTGTTGTTTGTATTAATACAAAATCCTTTGTATCGATTCAAATCAATTCTTTTATTTTGGAAAATAAATTTCATACAATATGCATCGATGCATACGTGTTTTGTATCGACTTATACAAGAATTGAGTTTCTGGATACTTGCATGTTTTAGATCTTGCATCAACACATAAGTGCTTGTATCAATACATATCTTACTTGCATCGACTCATCCGTGCCATGCATCGACTCATGCTTTATTTAGTTTTTTGGAATCATTTTAATAACAGTATGTGTTGATACATAACCCTTTATGTCAACTGCTACTTAATATGTATTGATACATAAACTTTTGTATCGACTCATATTTAACTTAACTTTCTGGAAATAATTTTAGTACAGTATGAATCGATACAAAATCACTTGTATCAATATATTCGGTCACTTGTGTCGATGCATACGTATTTCGTATTGACGCATAAGTCTGTTTTTCTTCTAACATGTTTTTGTTTCCTTATAAAAGAAAAGTTTCGCAGTTTAGTCTGACAGGTGTCACAAATACAATTGGTGAGCATCCATTTTTATGAGCAATTAGAAACCTGAAAGAGACTTCATCTTCATCATCTTCTCAATCTTCCCGGTTCAAGAACATTGACACATAATCATCATTGTTTGTTGGAATTAAAGAGATAACGTTCAGTGGTACGATCGGTGATCTAGCCGAGTTGAAGATTCGGGAGGGGGTTTCGAGGAAAAACCAAAAGGTTTAACCAGCAAGAACGAAGGTGTTCTTGTGGGTTTGTTAGTCATGATTGCACATAGCAGATTTAGCCATAACGTAGGGTTTGGAGATCGGGGTGATTTCGCAAACAGGTCGTGGAAGTGGTGAATTGTCTATGAATCTTGCAGGTGTGTTCTTGATCAGCTTAGATCAAGAGATGGTCCATACAAGGAGAAGAAGATTTGTGGGATTTGTTTTTCTGTCTTTATATCGCAATCTTGTAAACAATTTTCAGCATATTGATAAAGAAAGTTCTCAATTCCAATTTGGAAATTGAGAGGGAGACGTACCCACATGCGAGGACCATAGTGAGGAACTTCCTTACCAAATTGCTTTACGTATCTTATTATTTCTCTTTCTCTATTTAATTTTACAACACGTTTGTGATTCAATTGGTGTGAAACTTTTCACGTTCATTGATACAAGGCTGGAAAAAACTCTTTATCAAAACTCCATTGCCATTGATCATTGAACTAGCATACTCCAACTGTTTGACAAAAGTGCTAGCTTGACTTTATTCATCAGAAATAGTGTTATAGTGATAAGTGAATTAATTCAAGACAAATTCTGTGTTAATTCATCTTATTCATCTCAATTAAATCCAGCAAACTATCGCATGTCCGGATTTCTAGTAGCCGGTTCAGAATAGACGAAAGTCAATTCAGGACCGTGTGTCGCTTTCCACAGTTTTAGCATTAACTCTGATAAATAATTTTAAATCTGTGATAAAGAAGAGGTGATCTATTCACCCCCCTCTCGATCACTTGCCACACCGTCTAACATGCTTAAGTGGTTGAACGTGCAATTGTGGCTTGCTTCTTGTTGTACCATGATAAGATTTTCACCAAGGAATTGACAACTTCCAGAGGTGCTTTTTCGTTCTACTCTGTCTCCAGCAAAGTTAGCGTCATAATAACCTACTAATTTAAAGTCTTTGGATTTTCTGTAACATAGTCCAACATAAGTAGTACCTTTCAGATACCTTAGAATTCTCTTAACAGCAATTAAGTGAGATTCTCTGGGATCTGACTAAAATCTTGCACACAAACAAACGCTAAATAGAATATTGGACTAGATGTTGTTAGAAAGGAGAGATCCAATCATACCTCTATAGAGTTTCTGATCTACCTTCTTACTTACCTTATCTTTTCCCAAAATGCATGTAGGATGCATTGGGGTCTTTGCTTCCTTACTTTCTGATAATTGGAATTTCTTCAAAAGTTCTTTAACATACTTAGTTTGATGTATGTATGTACCTTCTGAACATTGATTGATTTGAATTCCCAGAAATAATTTTAGTTCTCCCATCATACTCATCTCAAATTCTGCCTGCATAGACTTAGCAAATTCTCTTCAAAGAGAGACATTAGAAGTTCCAAAAATAATATCATCTACGTAAATTTGACATATCATAATATCATTTTTAAATATCTTTCTAAATAAAGTTGTGTTCACTTTTCCTCTGGTAAAATTCTTTTCTAATAGAAAATTACTTAAACGCTCATACCAAGCTCTGGGAGCTTGTTTTAACCCATACAAACATTTTTTGAGTTTAAAAACATGTTCTGGAAATTTTGAATCTTCAAAACCAGGAGGTTGAAGAACATAAACTTCTTCTTCTTCTATATAGCCATTTAAAAATGCACTCTTAACATCCATTTGATATAAAGTAATATTATTTTGAACAGCAAAAGAAATTAATAGTCTAATAGATTCTAACCTGGAGACTAGAGGAAAGGTTTCATTATAATCAATACCTTCTTGTTGACTATACCCTTGTGCAACCAATCGTGCCTTGTTTCTGAAAACTTCTCCTTGATCATTTAACTTATTTTTGAATACCCACTTTGTTCCAATAATGTTAAATCCTTTAGGCTTAGGAACTAGATCCCACACATCATTTCTTGTGAATTGATTTAATTCTTCTTGTATGGCAATAATCCAATCATTGTCTTGAAGAGCTTCATCTATTGAGTTAGGATCAACCAGAGACACCAGACCAAACAATGATTCTTCATTGTTTCTTAGAGAAAATCTTGTTTTGATAGGATCGTCTTTCTTTCCAATGATAACATCTTCTGAATGTGCTGATGTGATTCTTGGAAATCTTTCCTGTGAGGGTTCTTCAAAAATTCTTAAGTTGTCCAGAACATCTTCAATAGCAGGAACTTCTGAGTTGTCCTTTTCCTCTATTCCTTCAGAGTTTGTTAGATGAACTTCTGTACCTGCATAATTTTCAATTTGCTTTGGCGTTTGTTGGCCAAGCTTATCATCAAATCTTACTTTGATTGATTCTTCAACAATCAGAGTTTTGTATTGTACACTTTATAGCCTTTTGAGCGTTCAGAGTATCCAAGCAGAATACACTTTTGTGCTTTAGAATCAAACTTGTTCAGATGTTCTTTAGTGTTTAGAATATGGCAAGTGCATCCAAATGGATGAAAATATGAAATGTTGGGCTTTCTGTCCTTCCACAATTCATAGGGAGTCTTTTTAAGAATAGGTCTTATAGAAACTCTATTTTGAATATAACATGTTGTGTTCACTGCTTTTGACTAGAAGTGTTTAGCCATATTGGTTTCATTGATCATAGTTCTGGCCATTTGTTGCAAGGTTCTATGCTTTCGTTCTACAACTCCATTTTGTTGGGGAGTTCTAGGATAAGAGAAATCATGAGAAATGCCATGTTCTTTAAAATATTTTTAAAAAAATTGGTTTTCAAATTCTCCACCATGATCACTTCTGACCTTTATGATTCTAAACTCCTTTTCATTCTGAACTTGGTTACAGAAGTCAAAGACCACAAAATGTGACTCATCCTTGTGTTTTAAGAACTTTACCCATGCCCATCTGTTGTAGTCATCTACAATGACCAATCCATACTTCTTGCCTCTAATGGATGAAGTTTTCAATGGTCCAAATAGATCAATATGCATAAGTTCTAATGGCCTAGAGGAAGAAACAACATTTTTTGATTTGAAAGAGGGTTTTGAAAAATTTCCCTTCTGACATGCTTCACATAAAACTTCTGAGTTGAACTTCAAATTAGGAAGCCCTCTGACTAGATTGAGTTTGTTAATTTGAGAAATTTTTCTCATGCTAACATGTCTCAATCTTATGTGCCAGACCCATTGTTCATTGTTAACTGACAGAAGGCATTTTACGTTTTGAGATTTAAGATCAGAAAGATCAATTTTGTATGTGTTGTTCTTTCTCTTGCCAGAAAAGAGGATTGACCCGTCTTTTTGACTTACAGCTCTACATGACTTTTGATTAAAGATAATGTTATAACCATTGTCACTTAATTGACTTATGGACAATAAGTTATGCGCTAATCCTTCTACTAGCGAAACATTAGAAATAGAGGGGAGGTTACCATTTCCAATGGTTCCAGAACCAATGATTCTTCCTTTCTGGTTACCTCCAAACTTTACTTCACCTCCAGATTTAAGTTCCAGGCTTTGGAAATAGACCTTCTTCCCGTCATATGTCGTGAGCATCCAGAGCCTGGGTACCATGATTGGTGTTTCAACTTCACTGTTAAGGATGTCTGCAACATAAATTATTTTCTCCTTAGGTACCCATATATTTTTGGGTCCTTTATGGTTAGAATTTCTAAGGTTCTGTTTGAACCTTGGTTTAACATGAAAACTTTCAGAATAAGATGTGTATTTTATATCATGTGTGTGACCATAACTGAATTGTTTGTGTAGTGGTTTATATGTGATAATCATTTCATCAATAGGCTTAAGTTGATATACTTCTTTCCCTTTGGGAGTTTCATATCCAATACCTCTTCTATTGTTTCCACTAAATCCATAGATCATTGAAGCTATTTTGCTTCTATCTATGCTTTTAGTGAGAATTTTCGGAAAGCTATAATCATATTCTTTAAGAATATCTTTTGAACTTGAAGCAATATCTGAACTAGATATTTTTTGAACTTTTTGGAAATCACTTTTGAGTTTGATATTATTTTCTTTCAGTTTAGCATTTTCTGCTTTAAGTTGCTCAATTTCAAATACAAGACTTTTTTTAAGTTTCTTGTATTTGATCTTGAGCTGACTATGGTTTTCTAGAAGTTCTGATAAACTATCTCCAAATTCAGCTCGAGAAAATTCAAAAAATACCTCTTCAGGTTCTTATTCAGAGCCTGAGTCATCTTTTGCTGTGGCCATAAAAGCTAGGTTGGCATGATCATCTTCTAAGTCAGATTCATCTTCAGAAGATTCTGAGTCGTCCTAGGTGGCCATCATTCCTTTCTTCTTTTCAAACCTTTTCTTTGGTTTTTCTCTCTGCATCTTGGGACAATCACTTCTGAAATGTCTTGGTTCTTTGCATTCATAGCAGATGACGTTTCTTTTACTAAACTTCTTGTGTCCAGAAGATTCTCCTCTATCTTCTAATCTTCTGTGGTTTCTGAATTTCTTTTGCCTGTGCTTCCACATTTGATTTATCCTTCTGGAAAGCATAGATAACTCATCTTCCTATGACTCTGAATCTTCGAAACTTCCTTCTTCATCCTGAAAAGCATTAATATCAACTTTTTTAGTAGATTTCAAAGCGACAGACTCACCTTTCTTCTGGGGCTCATATTCATCAAGATCTATTTCATGACTTCTCAGCGTGCTGATAAGTTCTTCTAAAGATATAACGTTCAGTTCTTTTGAGACTTTGAAAGCAGTGACCATTAGTTCCCATCTTCTAGGTAAGCTTCTGATGATTTTCTTTACATGATCTGCCTTGGTGTATCCTTTGTGTAGAACTCTTAGGCTAGCAGTTAAAGTTTGAAATCTTGAGAGCATTGCCTCAATTGACTCATTTTCCTCCATTTTAAATGCCTCATACTTATGGATGAGTGCCAGAGCTTTTTCTTTGACTTGATCATTTCCTTCATATGACATTTTGAGTGACTCAAGAATATCATGTGGTGTGTCTCTGTTGGTAATCATTTCGTACTCCATTTTTAAAATGGCATTCAGCAGAATATTTCTTGCTTTTTGATCATTCTTAAAATCTATTTTTTTTGTTTTATCCATTGCTTTTCTATCTATCTTATTTCCGTCCTTGTCTACTGGGTGTTTGTAGCCATCCAAGACCATATCCCAAAGAACAGGGTCATAGCCTAGAATAAAACTTTCTAATCTATTCTTCCAGTACTCAAAATCTTCACCATCAAACATTTGAGGTTTAGTGTTGTTGTTGTTATGATCTATTGCCATTTTTTTGTTTTCCTTCTGGATCTTTTCTGACACGATTAAGTGTTTGCACCCAGAACCAAGAGCTCTGATGCCAATTGAAGGCTTAGAAAACACTTAGAAGGGGGGTTGATTAAGTTTTTCCCTTATAAATTTTTCTTTTAGTTAACAACAATCTAAACACACAATGATTTTTATCCTGGTTCGTTTGAAACTTAAACTACTCCAGTCCACCAGTCAAGGTGATTTCGCCTCTCTCAACGAGGACTTAATTCACTATAATCAATCTGATTACAATTGCACAATGAACTGTTGTGACTAACAACAATGCACAAGCCAACTGCAAGTGACTAACACCTCTAAGACTCTCTAGTCCCAGCCCTTTTGAGAAATTTGACCCAACTGGTATCTCAAGGAACAATTACACAAGAACTTCGAACAAATTGTATAAGTATGCTTCTAAAAAGATATATCACAAAAGTGAATTTTACACAGAAATTTTAAGCTCAAAACTGAAAATAAACTTAACACAATAAGGTTTGATTTTGGCAGCGTAAGTTCTCTTTCAAGCAATTGTTATTTTGCTTCTTTGAATGTCGCTCTTTATATAGAATCTAATAATTCCGTTGCTTCTGTTGCGTGTCTTGGGTGATAAGAAAGACATAATTAATGTTGCTTTAGTTGCATGTGCTTTGTTTTTTCAATGTGCCTTGGAAGTTGATCCAGTCAAGTGATTTAGCCGTTTTAGACTTAGTAGAGTAACGGTACTGTAGCAGACTTTGTCTTAGAAGATGACGTACTAATACTTCATGATCTTCTGCAAGCCTTGTTCAAGTATCTTCTAATCAGAGGTTTCCTTGGTGTTTCTATCAGAGGGTGCGTTAGCAAGCTTCCTTCAGAAGTTGCTTTTCAGCGTGCGTGTCGAGAAGTTCTATTCATCATTAGAACTTCTAATAACTTGTTATTCAACATAGTTTGATATTTCTTTTATTCTAGAATGCTTGAGACATAACATTATCTGAAATGGAAACAATACACATCAGAGTATCATATTTATTATACAAAATTTATTTCACTTGTTATCATCAAAACTCTAAGATATGATTAGAATCAAACTATGTTCTAACACAAATACCTTCTCTTTGCATAACTAACTCTAGAACCTAGATCTCAGTTTTATTAATTTTTTTCTTTAAAAATTTATTTAGGTTTTATTTGCTCTTTTCCTAGTCCTTTCGATAAAATAAAAGTGCGGTGGCGATTTTCACTAATTTTAATGAGATAAGTCAATCCAATGACTTAGTGTCAGCATTTCGTCCGCTACACAGGCTTGGTTTTGTAAAAGATTAAAACGCTCGTATTGTAGATTTTATGATGTAATGAGTTGTTCTTCCTGTTATCTCTTTGGGCTAGATCGTTTGCGATCAACATGTACTTATCTCTTATTTTTGAATATATCAAAAAATTTGCATTGTTAAAAAAAATATTCAATCTAATATTTATATTAAAATAAAATAGTTTAAAATAATATTTTTTTTTTATTTTAAATATTGATAATTCATATATGTCATTGATTATGATATTTATGCTACACATAAATATATTGAATATTTTTATTTAATTTTCAATTAATCTTAAAAAATCAATATTTCAAAATTTGTTATAATTATTATTAATTTTATTATTATTATTATTATTAATTTTATTATTATTATTATTAATTTTATTATTATTATTATTATTATTATTATTATTATTATTATAAAATGTTTCAAATGAATATTTTCAGAATTAAAAAAAGGATGAATAAAACTTTGATTAATAAAACATTTTGAAATAAAATCTCATTTAAAAAAAGTGCATTTAATATTAAATAAATAAACAAATTATATCCGTTAAATTGAATAAATGCTATGTTGAATGAATAAATATGGATCTTCGAATTTTATAAAAAAATGAATGAATAAACATTTAGAAATTTAATATATGAACATGAAAATCACATCGCAAAAAATTCGCCACCCACTTTTTAGCCACGTGATTGTTCACGTCGCAATTTAATGGTTGTAACATGATTTTTTAAATTGTGACGTGAATTTCACGTCGCAATTGATAATTTATTTTATAGTGGGTTAAATGATCTTCTTGTAATTTTTATAGAAAAAAATATTTTTGAAATAATTATTAATGATATTATTTTATCTCATTTTTTAATATTATTTTATCTCATTTTTAAAAAATGGATAATAGACCATTTTCATTATAAATATACTTCACTAAACAATATTATTTCTTATTTTAAATATAATTTAATTCATACATTCTTTCATGTTTAGTCATACCCGTATATAATATCTAGACCCGCCCTTAAAAAAAATTAAAAATTATATGAATTTATGCAACTCAGTTTTATTTATTTTTGTTAAATTAAATATTTTTTTCGTCTCTAATCACACATTTAGGTTCAAATTAATTTTACTTTGAAAAAATCATTTTGGTCCTCAAATTTGAAAACTAGACTACGATAGTCCTTTTCTTCTATTCTGATAGTAAAAGACTATGTGATATTATTGTGAAATGCCACGTGGTTAGGTTAATTTTTGAGATTAATTTAATAACGGAAAAATTGTCCACTAAAAAATTCTGAGCTTTATATTTTTGGTCTTACATAATCTTCATCCTCACATTCACAAAATCCAAAAATTTTAATATCTAAAATTCAAAATTATCTCTTGTCTTCCTTTTTTTCGTTTAGGTTATCAGAAAAATTTGAGGAATTAAAGAATTTGGGGTTTAATCCTTGAAAACACGATAATTGGAGGAATTAAAGAATTTGGGATTTAATCTAAATCAATATCTAAAGTAAGAATGCAAACTTTGATAGTTTTGAATCTAAATTCTGCAGTTATTTAAATTCATGTTTCTTTCTTGTTTATGTTAAAAAAACAAAACAAAACAATTGAAGATGCTTGCAGATTTGAAGAAGAAAATATGAGCTCTAATACATTCGATTTGCTGAGTCTTAATAGTTTCAATTAAATGCAATTTGAAACATGCTGTTAATTTATTACATAAGCAGTTGCCCCTTAATGCGGCCACAGTATTGCTTTTATCATTATATTAGTAGTAATATTTATGTAAATGACTTTGATTTGGTTAAATATTGCATATACAATTAAAAATGTTACATAAAATGTATTATTAATTAAAAATTATTTAATATATAAAGAGATACATTGAAATTAACTATATTTTTTTATTAAATTTTATCAATTTGGTAATATTGATTTATATCTTTTGCAAATGACATTATTTTTAATTAATATAAAATAAATATTATTGTAAAATTAACAACGCTCCTTCATATTATTTATTGTAAAATGGATAGGCTTACAAAAGGTGAATCATCATCATTCAGAGTTATTCTAAATATTTTTAACAAGGCTTAGTGCACATACATCTCTTACGCAAGCCTTCACATTTTCCTCCAGGAAAACCCTCTGTTTGGCACACATTAGCACAGTTGGTGTCACTCATGCATACTCCTTTAAATTTTTGACTTGGTGACTCACAATTCCTTGCCTCTGCCACAATATTCGAGTCTATTTCTATCCATTTCAAAAAATCAATAATACAAATCAATTAACAATACTTTCACAAAAACAAGTAAATAAATAGAAATTAAATCATACTATGATTTAGACTTATCGAATCGAAATAAATAAAAATTTAAAATAAAATATTGTTCATATTTTGAGTACTATAATAGTTAATTAAAATTTTAAAAAATAGTATGTATTATTTATTCAAACATAAAGAATTTACACCCACCAGTGGCTACAAGAAGAAAAAGAAAGACAAAGATTGTGGAAATTAAAGGCAATGAACGAGCCATGTAACTTTAAGAGACTTGAGCAAAATGAAAAATTGGTATAGTTGAATTTGTTGAAATGAAATGAAACTATTGTGTCTTAAATAAGAGGAAAAAGGTTCTTTTATTTATTGATAATTAAGGGGATAATAAGTATCTTTTGTCATGGAGTGAAACTTTTTGAATTATATTTTATATATAATTTTGTTTAAAAGATAATATTTAGTCAAATAAAAATAGAATATATTAATATAAAATATTTTTAAAATTACTAGAACACTACCTATTATGTAAAATATTTAGAAATTTAATTTTATCACCAAATGCTATGTTGAATGAATAAATATGGACCTTCGAAGTTTGGTGATATTGTAGATTTAAAAAACGCTATGTTGAATGAATTAATGAATATATGCTATGTTGAATGAATAAATATGTACTTTGGGACAATCACTTCCGAAATGTCTTGTGTAACACTCCAATTCTACCCAACGTTTATATGAAAATCAGAGTGCGGAAAGTTTCAACAATATGAGGCATTACATTTCATAAATCAAAACCGTCAACTTAAAAAGCATATCATAATGGATACATAACACATATTAATTCAAGGAAATTATAATAATTATCTATCCTTCAAGAATTCTTCATGTTTATTCAAAAACTACGCAGCGGATTTATAATATTTCAAAACTCCAAACGGAATATAGCATCTTCCAAACAACTTAATTCAAGGGAACAATTCTCAAGGTATTAACATTCAACAATGCAACGGAAACAATATAAAATCAAATATGCGTTCATCCCCCCGAGTGCTACATATCAGAGTGACGACGCCAAAAGCTACTAAATTCTTTACTCCTCGTTACCTGCACGTTACCAATATAAAGGTAACGACCAACAAAATAGAAAGGGTGAGATATCTACCAATATAAATAGGTGTATGATAAATAATATATTAGGATTAAATCATACATAATTACCACACCACAAATAAAACGTCACAATTAAATTCTCAATCAACAACAACACAACATACTTCATTCGTTAGCAACAATATATAATTACTTCGCAATTAACAACGACATGACTTCAAATGAGACTCAACAATGTAGATGCATGTGGTACCCGTGGAGTAAATTCCCTTCACTAAATTGCCAGTTATCAGACGCACAAAGCATAAGCCTTCTTCACAATGCAAAATAAAATATGATGCTACAACATGCAAATAACAACATAAATTCACTTCACAAGGCATACGCCTATCTCACTATTATTATTATCAATAATCAGAGGTAATTATCGTCACTAAAAACACCCTGCAAATCCACATAATTTAACATACAACAACATATTCATCGCTAATTATTCACAAACACAATCAACAACACAATACCTTCACACAAATTCAACGAAATAAACCATCATAATCATCTACTAAAATATACAAATCATTCCGACCATTTTTAACTAATTCCGGACAACTATTTGTATCGCTTAATTTACTAAACCGGTTAATTCGGTACTACTTTAAATCCTATTGTTACTATTAATTATTATGAATCTGCTAACTTACTATCAACCATGCTCCCAATATTAATTAATTATCATGCTTCCAATTTAATTGAACACATTATTATTACTACTCAGAATTACATTTCCATTCTCTACTACTAATTAACATTCTGCCATTATCTAACATTATTGTTGTTACTATATTTTATCCTTTGATCCTGCTACAGTACCATTCTGTTAATCACACCCACTGCTATTTCTATTGGAATATTGTTGTCCAAATGCTATCTACTCATCCTATTATTATTCACTGTTATTTCTATTATCCTACACATAATTATATAGCAGGTACCTAAAACAAGTATGCTACACCTGTGACATTTCTACGATTGCTACTTGCTGCCTGATGCACAACGAAACAAACCCACACAGGTGAGGCGCCCACCTCATAAACTGAGGCCCCCACCTTCCACAAGGGAGGCGCTCGCCTCCACTCTTAAGGCCTCTGGAGGGCACCCGCCTCACCCTCTGAGGCCCCCGCCTCCAAACTTCAAGACCTCCATCTCCATGTGCTTCTTTTCTCCTCCGATCGATCACTGTGTCACTAATTTCCAACCATTCTTACCCTTCGATTAACACCAGCAATACTACTATATACAATTTAATCATTTAATTCACATACGGTCTACACAAACACAGATAATTTCGTATAAATTCATCCCCACATACGATTTATCATAATCTCGTTTAGAAAGTTAGAACTCCGCCCCTTACCTTAAATTAGACGGTGGTTATAACTCCGATCGAATTCCTATTTTCCGGTTCCAATTGCGCACTTCCGGTATCCTCTCCTAACCCTTGTGCCTCCTCCCTCTTCAATTGGTTTTCCTCTTCTCACGTCCAAACCCTATTCCTATTATTTCCTTCCTTTAAATACTCCTTAATATCATACTCTATTATTAATTAATTAATTATTCTACTTCTTTAATAATTCAAATATTATTCTACCATATATTCTATCATATATATTCTATTTGGCCAATTAATTAATACTTTCCATTTTATTTCTTACATTATAATAAAACTCACTAAATACTTTAATTAATTAGTTTCTACTCATAATAATAATTCTCTGACTAAACCGATTATTCACTTAATTTCTTCTTTAACTAAATTCCAACTAATAATTCCTCAATAATCCATTTAAATAATTAAATGATTTTCCGGGTGTTACATCTTGGTTCTTTGCATTCATAGCAGATGATGTTTCTTTTACTAAACTTCTTGTGTCCAGAAGATTCTCCTTTATCTTCTGATCTTCTGTGGTTTCTGAATTTCTTTTGCCTGTGCTTCCACATTTGATTTATCCTTCTGGAAATCATAGATAACTCATCTTCTTATGACTCTGACTCTTCGAAACTTCCTTCTTCATCCTGAGAAGCATTAATATCAACTTTTTTAGTAGATTTCAAAGCAGCAGACTTACCTTTCTTCTGGGGCTCATATTCATCAAGCTCTATTTCATGACTTCTCAGAGCGCTGATAAGTTCTTCTAAGGATATAGCGTTCAGTTCTTTTGAGACTTTGAAAGCAGTGACCATTAGTGTCCATCATCTAGGTAAGCTTCTGATTATTTTCTTTACATGATCTGCCTTGGTGTATCCTTTGTGTAGAACTCTCAGGCCAACAGTTAAAGTTTGAAATCTTAAGAACATTGCCTCAATTGACTCATTTTCCTCCATTTTAAATGCCTCATACTTATGGATGAGAGCCAGAGCTTTTTCTTTGAATTGATCATTTCCTTCATGTGACATTTTGAGTGACTCAAGAATATCATGTGGTGTGTCTCTGTTGATAATCTTTTCGTACTCCATTTTTAAAATGGCATTCAGCAGAATATTTCTTGCTTTGTGATGATTCTTAAAATCTATTTTCTGTGTTTTATCCATTGCTTTTCTATCTAACTTGTTTCTGTCCTTGTCTACTGGGTGTTTGTAGCCATCCAAGACCATATCCCAAAGAACAGGGTCATAGCCTAGAATAAAACTTTCTAATCTACCCTTCCAGTACTCAAAATCTTCTCCATCAAACATTGGAGGTTTAGTGTTGTTGTTGTTATGATTTGTTGCCAATTTTGGGTTTTCCTTTTGTATCTTTTCTGACACGGTTAAGTGTTTGCACCCAGAACCAAGAGCACTGATGCCAATTGAAGGCATAGAAAACACTTAGAAGGGGGGGTTAAATAAGTTTTTCCCTTTTAAATTTTTCTTTTAGTTAACAACAATCTAAACACGCAATAATTTTTACCCTGGTTCATTTAAAACTTAAACTACTCCAGTCCACCAGTCAAGGTGATTTCGCCTCTCTCAACGAGGACTTAATTCACTATAATCAATCTGATTACAATTGCACAACCAACTGTTGTAACTAACAACAATGCATAAGCTGTAACGCCCGTTTTTAATTAATATTATATTATATTAATAATTTTGAATTTCCGATTGATATTTATTTTGCGACGAGAATATTTATATTAATCGATATATATATATATATATATATATATATATATATATATATATATATATATATATATATATATATATATATATTTAGCGACGTTCGTTCGGTCGGGTTTTATTACATTCGGTTCGGTAAAATATTTTTCGGATCCGATATTTAATTCCCCGGAATTATTTGAATTAATTGAATTGATGATATAATTAGATAGGGGTGTGGGAAGCATTTTGTTAGAATTGGGTTTCACACCCTTAACCTTACTAATAGGAAAACAACTTATAAAAGCCATTTTCCTTCCTTTTCTTTCCATTTTTCCTCACAAAACCAAACTTAGAGTTTGAGAGAAAAAGAAAGGGTTTTGAGAAGAAGAGCAAGAGGGGAAGAAGAGGAAGAACAAGAGCAAGAGCTTGAAGATGGAGTCTTGTAGAATCATCCAAGCTAGAGGTAAGGGGTTTGATTATCCATCTCATATTGTTAGGTTTTGATGTTTATGTTTTGGATTTGGGGGAAAAGTTGATAAGTTGATTTATAGGGTTTTGGTTGATTGTTTAAGTGAAATAGATTAGAAGAGTTGGAATAGGAGTAGGGATTATGAGGTTGATGATGATTAGAATCAATGGGAATGGTAAAAGTGAAGTTGGGAATGGTAAAAATGGATTTTTCACATGCAACCATCAACACGGGCCATGTTGATTAACACGGGTGCCCGTGTTGACCTCTTGAAGAAGGGATATGTGCTGCCAGGCCAATCAACACGGGCCGTGTTGATGAACACGGGTGCCCGTGTTGATTCACTGACTTTGGTGATTTTGTGTTTTCTGGTGACTTTTCAACACGGGCCGTGTTGATTAACACGGGGGCCCGTGTTGATGTATCTGTAGCCTCCCATATTTTGATTTTTGCACTTCTTTTGCCCCGATTATATTCCGATTTTCTGATTTCGGTAAATTCGACGACGGAGCAAGTTGCTCCGAATTCAACGAAAATTGACGTGCTAGCTAAGTTCGACGTGTAGGACGTAGTGGTGAGGTTAGTTTTCAGAAATTATGAGTTTTTAAGAGATGACCCGAAATAGGCCAAAATACGGTTAAATTGAACCGGATTGCGTTTTAGAGATTTAAGGCATGTATGGACAATCTTATTTCAATGTTGACGATTATGATTAATGTCGGTTATTAAAAATGGCTTTCGCGACGATTATAGGTGTTGGACTAATTTTCCGTTTTTGGGATTTGGTGAATTAATTGATAATGATGCGGTGTGAATAAACATAATGTTTGCGACGGTGTATTTACTAAGGAATACTTGTTGATTATGCGATGCGATGTTATATGTCTTTGTACATGATGATGTGACGATTATATTGATGTTGTTAATAAATGCTTTCGATTTGTGAATGCATGATTTTGATGATGTTGAATTATTAGTGATGTTTTGCATAATGCAATTATGATGCGATGATATATTTATCTTGATGTGGATAAATTATGGTGATGTGGGCTTTATGCCAATTTTGATGAGCGATGATGGTGTTTTTGTGTTGTGTTATTTTATTGTCGAGTCACATACATTGCATTGACGACGATGGGCTTTTATGCCAAGCGACGAGGCTTTTATGCCAAGTGTTCCTAATTATGGATAAAGCGACTGGTACCACATGCATAACATAGTCGTGTCTCATGGAGTCGGTTATGTTTATGTTTAAATTGTTGGTGTTGGGTTTTAATTGATTGATGATGATTAAATTGCGATGGTATATGATGCTTTGTTGGTGATGGTCTTTAGGATAAACATGAAATGAATATGATTTGATAATTTCATGACAACTATGCGGTGAATATAAACGATGAGTTTGCGACGATTTAACTTGATGAAATGCTTAATGCAAATACGATGTGATGATGTTTGTGACGATGGGCTTTAGCCAATTTGTGATGATTTTGTCTATGTTTCTTATGTTATTAGTATTGTTTAATGTTGTTGGTTGATGTTGTTGTTTAAGACTGCCGTGTTAATTAGTGATGTATTAGCTTGTGACGATTTCGTGGTGACGGAGGTTTATGTGTTGTTGTGATGATTTGTGCCGATGAGGCTAAGGCGACTAAGTGTAGATTATACACTTAGAATGACGATAAGAGTAAGTGAGTTTTGGATATGTGTTGGAATGCACTTATCAATCTATTCCATTTATAATTCTGAAACTATATATATATATATATATATATATATATATTTTATCATGCCTTTAATTATATGTTTTGGATTATCTCACCCTTTACTTGTTTCGCCGTTACCTTTATATTGGTAACGTGCAGGTTATGAAGACGGAGTTTATAACTGCTGTTAGTCGAGTCGGTGTCTCTCTGATACATAGCACTCGAGGGGGGAATATTTATGTTGTCTTGTTGTTGTTCTTTTGTTGTTCTTCCTTTTGTAAATAAGAATCGTACTTTATGAAAACATGATTTGATGAGGAAGTTTAATAAAGAAAATGTTTTGAATTTTATTAATCAATTTATGTCTTCCAGCGATGCTATGTATCCGAGATTTATACTTTAAAGCAAACTGTTTAAAGTGAATTGGTTTTGATGGTGTAACGCCTCGGTATTAAATTTATGAAATTTTAATTTACTCTAATTGTTGCATATAAAACCTTGGGTAATATTGGGGTGTTACATAAGCCAACTGTAAGTGACTAACACCTCTAAGACTCTCTAGTCCTAGCCCTTTTGAGAAATCTGACCCAACTGGTCTCTCAAGGAACAATTACGCAAGAACTTCGAACAAATTGCATAAGTATGCTTCTAAAAAGCTGTATCACAAAAGTGAATTTTACACAGAAATTTTAAGCTCAAAACTGAAAATAAACTTAACACAATAAGGTTTGATTTTCGCAACGTAAGTTCTCTTTCAAGCAATTGTTATTTTGCTTCTTTGAATGTCGCTCTTTATATAGCATCTAATAATTCAATTGCTTCTGTTGCGTGTCTTGGGTGATAAGAAAAACATAATTAATGTTGCTTTAGTTGCATGTGCTTTGTTTTCTCAATGTGCCTTGGAAGTTGATCCAGTCAAGTGATTTAGCCGTTTTAGACTTAGTAGAGTAACGGTACTGTAGCAGACTTTGTCTTAGAAGATGACGTACTAATACTTCATGATCTTCTGCAAGCCTTGTTCAAGTATCTTCTAATCAGAGGTTTCCTCAGTGTTTCTATCAGAGGTTGCGTTAGCAAGCTTCCTTCAGAAGCTGCTTTTCAGCATGCGTGTCGAGAAGTTCTATTCATCATTAGAACTTCTAATAACTTGGTTACTCAACATAGTTTGATATTTCTTTTATTCTAGAATGCTTGAGACAGAACATTATCTGAAATGGAAACAATACACATCAGAGTATCATATTTATTATACAAAATTTATTTCACTTGTTATCATCAAAACTCTAAGATATGATTAGAACCAAACTATGTTCTAACACTAATACCTTCTCTTTGCCTAACTAACTCTAGAACCTAGATCTCAGTTTTATTAATTTTTTTCTTTAAAAATTTATTTAGGTTTTATTTGCTTCTTTTCCTAGTCCTTTGGATAAAATAAAAGTGCGGTGGCGATTTTCACTGATTTTAATGAGATAAGTCAATCCAATGACTTAGTCTCAGCATTTTATCCACTACACAGGCTTGGTTCTGTAACAAATGAAACGCTCATATTGTAAATTTTATGATGTAATGGGTTGTTCTCCTTGTTATCTCTTTGTGGGCTAGATCGTTTGCGATCAACATGTACTTATCTCTTATTTTTTAATATATCAAAAAATTTGCATTTTAAAAAAAAATATTGAATCTAATATTTATATTAAAATAAAATAGTTTAAAATAATATTTTAATTTTTTTTATATATATTGATAATTCATATATGTCATTTATTATGATATTTATGCTACACATAAATATATTGAATATTTTCATTTAATTTTAAAATAATTTTAAAAAATCAATATTTCAAAATTTGTTATTATTATTATTATTAGTTTGTTATTATTATTATTATTATTATTATTAATTTTATTATTATTATTGTTATTAATTTTATTATTATTATTATTATTATTATTATTATTATTATTATTATTATTATTATTATTAATTTTATTATTATTATTATTATTATTATTATAAAATGTTTCAAATGAATATTTTTAGAATTAAAAAAAGGATGAATAAAACTTTGATTAATAAAACATTTTGAAATAAAATCTCATTTAAAAAAAATGCATGTAATATTAAATAAATAAACAAATTATATCTGTTAAATTGAATAAATGCTATGTTGAATGAATAAATATGGACCTTCGAATTTTTAAAAAAAATGAATGAATAAAAAATTTAGAAATTTAATATATGAACATGAAAATCACGTCGCAAAAAATTCGCCACCCACTTTCCAGCCACGTGATTTTTCACGTCGCAAATTAATGGCTGTAACATGATTTTTCAAATTGTGACGTGAATTTCACGTCGCAATTAATAATTTATTTTATAGTGGGTTAAATGATCGTCTTGTAATTTTTATAGAAAGAAATATTTTTGAAATAATTACCAATGATATTATTTTATCTCATTTTCAAAAAATGGATAATAGACCATTTTCATTATAAATATACTTCAGTAAACAATATTATTTCTTATTTTAAATATAATTTAATTCATAGCTTCTTTCATGTTTAGTCATGCCCGTATATAATGTCTAGACCCACACCTAAAAAAAATTAAAAATTATATAAATTTATGCAACTCAATTTTATTTAATTTTGTTAAATTAAATATTTTTTTCGTCTCTTATCACACATTTAGGTTCAAATTAATTTTACTTTGAAAAAATCATTTTGGTCCTCAAATTTGAAAACTAGACTACGATAGTCCTTTTCTTCTATTCTGATAGTAAAAGACTATGTGATATTATTGTGAAATGCCACGTGGTTAGTTTAATTTTTGAGATTAATTTAATGATGGAAAAATTGTCCACTAAAAAATTTTGAGTTTTATATTTTTGGCCTTACATAATCTTCATCCTCACATTCACAAAATCCAAAAATTTTAATATTTAAAATTCAAAATTATCTCTTGTCTTCCTTTTTTCGTTTAGGTTATCGGAAGAATATGAGGAATTAAAGAATTTGGGGTTTAATCCTTGAAAACACGATAGTTGGAGGAATTAAAGAATTTGGGATTTAATCTAAATCAATATCTAAAGTAAGAATGCAAACTTTGACAGTTTTGAATCTAAATTCTGCAGTTATTTAAATTCATGTTTCTTTCTTGTCTATGTTAAAAAAAACAAAACGATTGTAGATGCTCGCAGATTTGAAGAAGAAAATATGAGCTCTAATACATTCGATTTGCTGAGTCTTAATAGTTTCAATTAAATGCAATTTGAAACACGCTGTTAATTTATTACATAAGCAGTTTCCCCTTAATGCGGCCACAATATTGCTTTTATCATTATATTAGTAGTGATATTTATGTAAATGACTTTGATTTCGATAAATATTGCATATACAATTAAAAATATTACATAAAATGTATTATTAATTAAAAATTATTTAATATATAAAGAGATACATTGAAATTAACTACATATTTTTATGAAATTTTATCAATCTGGTAATATTGATTTATATCTTTTGCAAATGACATTATTTTTAATTAATATAAAATAAATATTATTGTAAAATTAACAACGCTCCTTCATATTATTTATTATAAAATGGATAGGCTTACAAAAGGTGAATCATCATCATTCAGAGTTATTCTAAATATTTTTAACAAGGCTTAGTGCACATACATCTCTTACGCAAGCCTTCACATTTTCCTCCAGGAAAACCCTCTGTTTGGCACACATTAGCACAGTTGGTGTCACTCATGCATACTCCTTTAAATTTTTGACTTGGTGACTCACAATTCCTTGCCTCTGCCACAATATTCAGGTCTATTTCTATCCATTTCAAAAAATCAATAATTCAAATCAATTAACAATACTTTCACAAAAACAACTAAATAAATAGAAATCAAATATACTATGATTTAGACTTATCGAATCGAAATAAATAAAAATTTAAAACAAAATATTGTCCATATTTTGAGTACTATAATAGTTAATTAAAATTTTAAAAAATAGTATGTATTATTTATTCAAACATAAAGAATTTACACCCACCAGTGGCTACAAGAAGAAAAAGAAAGACAAAGATTGTGGAAATTAAAGGCAATGAACGAGCCATGTAACTTTAAGAGACTTGAGCAAAATGAAAAATTGGTATAGTTGAATTTGTTGAAATGAAATGAAACTATTGTGACTTAAATAAGAGGAAAAAGGTTCTTTTATTTATTGATAATTAAGAGGATAATAAATATCTTTTGTCATGGAGTGAAACTTTTTGAATTATAATTTATATATAATTTTGTTTAAAAGATAATATTTAGTCAAATAAAAATACAATATATTAATATAAAATATTTTTAAAATTACTAGAACACTACCTATTATATAAAATATTTACTTAAAGGAATTTCTCTAAGAGCCCGTAGATAACTACGGATGGAAAAGGGTGCTAATACCTTCCTTTTTCATAACCTTCTCCCTTACTCAGAATCTAACAAAGGTCTTTTTCTTTTCTTTTCACCTTCCCTTAATTGGATAAAAGAAAAGTCGGTGGCGACTCTTGCTATCCGTAACATTTGCGATAAAAAGCAAAACAAATTTCAAAGTCAGTTCTCCCACCGTATTACAAGTACACACGATTGACCTAAATTGAACCTTGTATTCAGGTTTGCCCCGCTGTACCTGTTCTCAAGCACACACAAGCATATTTCCAATGGAAACATACCCTGAATATCAGAGTCATTGCATAATGCATTTTCATGTAATAAGCATTAGCATACAGAATAATTTTGGTATATCAAAGGAACATGCATATCAGAATTACATAGGAAATCACAGAATATCAGACGAGGCACCCCGTCCCCGAACTCGGAATGGATCTTCACAAAAGGGAGAAACACATGTTTTTTCAAGCCTAGCTCGCTAAGAGAACTCCCACCGAAGCCCTGATTCGCTAAGCGGAGTTCCAACGAACGAAGTCAGTAACTTCACAAAGTTCTGGAAGTCACAATTCACTAGGCAAACTCCCAGCTAATACTCGATTCTCTACGCGAACTCCTCGTGAATAATTAATTTCCGATTCCCTACGAGCAACAGTTCACTACGTGAACTCTGCTACACAATTCAATTTAAATCTCAGACATTCGCTACGCGAGATATAGTTCGCAAAACAGACTCTGTTGCGCAGTGAAAAAATAGAATTTGACAGCAACATGATTTTGGGTCCCCAACCCCAAAATCCATACATGCAAATGAAACATATAGATAGCATGGAGTATATAGGTGTTTAATTATATGGTATTCATGCCACAATTCTGCATATATCACTCTAAAATCCCCCTTTCCCAATTTTTCCCAAAACATGGTTTTTCCCTAAGTCTTTAAATTATGAGACTTACCTTGAATTAGGGAAGAAGAAGCTACAAAAATCAAAATAAGAGGATTGGAATGGTGGTTGACTTTGAGTGCATGCAAGGGTTGAAGAAGACTTGAGTTGAGTTGAACAACTTCCTCCTCTTCTTCCTCTTTTCACGTTCCTTTTCACATAATCAAAATTATTATGTGATCAAATAATTTTACCAATAACTCGATGATCTCGCGGAGGAGGGACAAGGTCCCAAACCTCATTTCTTTTAAACTGATTAAGTTCCTCTTGCATAGCTAAAAACCAATTTTCATCGAGTAAGGCGTCTTTGGAGTTTTTAGGCTCAATTTGTGAGACAAAAGCAAAATGATAACAAAATTTACCTATTTTAGAGCGAGTAGTAACTCCCTTTGATATGTCTCCAAGTATGTTGTCGATGCGATGATCCTTAGAGGTTTTTCATTCCAAAGGCAGATCATCTTTATTACTTGAATGATCTTCCCCTCTTTCCCCGGATACTTGATCCAACTCTTCCTCGTTATTAGTAGATCCATAGTCTTTTTCTTTGGTATCTTTTAGTGTGCTTTCCGAAGATACACCTGCACCATCAAACAAATTACCCTTTCTGACTACTTTCGGATAAGATTCATCAAAGGAAACATGCACATACTCTTCAACAATATGTAACCTTTTTTGTATACCCTAAAATCTTTACTAGAGTGAGAGTATCCAAGGAAGATACCTTCATCTACTTCTGAGTCAAACTTACCTAGATTTTCCTTACCATTAATTAACATAAATCATTTACATCCGAACACACGAAGATGAGGAATATTTGGTTTTCTTCCTTTTAAAAGTTCATAGGGAGTTTTATTTAGAATAAGGTGTATCAAGACCCTGTTCAAAACATAACATGCCGTGTTAATGGCATCGGCCCAAAAGTATTTAAGAAGATAGTTTTCATTTATCATAGTTCTTCTTAGCTCTTCTAATACATGGTTTTTACGTTCAACTACTCCATTTTATTGAGGAGTACATGGTGCAGAAAAATTATGATCAATGTCATGCTTTTCACAAAATTTGTCAAAAAGGTCATTTTCAAATTCACCTCCTTGATCGCTATTGTAATACGATGGGAGAACTGACTTTTGGAATTTGTTTTGCTTTTTATCGCAAATGTTGCAGATAGCAAGAATCGTCACCGACTTTTCTTTTATCCAATTAAGGAAAGGTGAAAAGAACAGAAAAAGACCTTCGTTAGATTCTGAGTAAGGGAGAAGGTTATGAAAAGGGAAGGTATTAGCACCCCTTTCCATCCTTAGTTATCTACGGGATCTTAGTTGCTTTAGCTCACTTTAAAATTGCTTTCTGTGTGTGTGTTTGAAAATTGTTTTTTGAAAAGGGCATTTCGCTTTGACTTCGTAATGATTCACGCTGGAATGTATACGAAGTGTTTGGAAATGTTTCGTTTTTGAAAAGTGTTTTAAACTTTGTAAAAGTGTGAGGTGTGAAAAGTATTTTGATAGAGCAAGCAACTAAAAGTCTTATTACCTACTTAGAACGGTCGTTTTCGTGTTATTTTACTTTCCTTTGAATAGTGTTATCCATACCATTAGTTGGTAGGTAACCCTATTCGTTGGATGTAAGAGGGACATTCGAAGGGACATCAGATGGTCATAGAAGGCAACTTGTAGGAGTATCCTAGCACATTCGAAGGGACGATCATCACTTTTCGTAGGCAACAATCGAGGGACGAGATCATGTATTCGTAGGCCACGTCGAGGGACTATGATCTTTGTATCGAAGGGACTATGATGATATGTTTGTAGGAAACGGTGCTAGGATACCTCTACGTTGGAGGGACTTGACCATTTATTCGAAAGACAACGCGAGAGAATACTCTAGGGGGTGCATGTGTGAAGAGAGTGTGTCGAATTCAGATATATTATCTTGTATTTAGAAGTGATCTACGTTCATTTTTATCTTGCCATACACGCCTAGTTACTAGCAGTTTATATGGATGCAGAAAGTAAATTGCAGAAATTAAAGTGCGGAAAGTAAATCCTACGCTATTACATGGCTTTGGGGCAGTTACATAATATAGGAGTGCGGAAAGTAAATCCTAATTAAGCTATTACATCCCATGAGCAGTTACATAATATTGGAAAAAATGCGAGAAAATAATCCTAACTATTACAACCTGGAAGCAGATACATAATAATCGAAAAAGAAAAGAAATTCGCATAAGAGAAAATATGTTAGTAAAAATAAAGATTTTGAGTTAGGAAAAATTTTTTAGGTTAGTAATCCTAATTAGATGATAGAACAATTTTTTGAGAATTTTCTGGATTGGTTTTAATTAGGAAAAGCAATTAAAAGTCAATTTTATGGTTAATTAACAATTAATTAAAATATGCATGCAAAAATATTAATTTTTATGCCAAAAATTAAATAAACATTTTTCTGTCCTAAATGCAAAAAGAAAATATTTTTTGGGGATTTTTAATGCATTAGAAAATTGTTTGAAAAGAAATTAAATTAAAAGAGAAAATATGAAAAGAAATAGAAAAAGTGTTAGTTTTTGCAAAGTGGTAAAAAGAAAGTGAGGAGCCAAGGTTCGAACCAACGACCTCAGAGTCACACGCGCGCGCTGCTTGCCACTGGACCAACCTGCATTTGGTGTTAGTTGAATGAAACAAAAACAATATAAGTGAAATAAGTTCCTGGACCCCAGAATGCGCGCGAAGAACTTCATCTTCTTCGTTTAAATATTTAAACCTTTAGCGACGGTTTTGGTTCGTTGCTAAAGCCTTTACCAACGGATTGTCCGTAGCTATAACACCTGCAAAAATCAAAATCCAAAAATATGCAATATAAATTTATTATGGGGACATGGATCGATTCGGTTTGATCCCCTGAGCATGCTGGAGTCATTGGTTTCGTCCAATTTTTCCTATTTCAGAAAACCCCAATTGGAGCTTAAGAACCCTAACAATGGCAAGTCATGATTCTTGTGTCTAAACTCCAATTAACCTATACAGAAAGTTTCGAAACTCCATTCTAAACACAAACAAACAATCAAAACATGTTAATATGCATGAAAATCAAAAATCGAATTTGAGTTAGAGTGTTTAAACCGAAATCGTGTTTTAGTGATTCTGGGCGTTTAGATGGCTTGTGAGTATCTGGATCGATTCAGAGGACCTCCAGGAATGTATTGGAATGCTTAGAATTGATTGAATTGATCTGAAACTAGGCCTGCCAATTGCTTGAATGCCACGATTTTTTTGGAGTTGGGTAGGGTTCTTGGAGGCAAGGATTTCGTCTCTTGTGCTTGTGAATGCATTATGTACTTATAGTAGAGTGAATTAGGTCAAGAATCATGAAGCAATTATGTGCCAATCAATGAGAAAATATTTGATTTGGAATAAAACCAAATATTTCCTTTTTTGATCAAATCTCATTCAATTCTTTTGCCAATCAATGCAATTTCGAAATTGACAGCTTGTATGGCTTGCTTGGATCTCAAGAATGAGAGACAAATCCAATTTGCAATTAATTTTGATTTTCTATCTTTTATTTTAATTAAATTGGCTTTTAAATGATTAAAAATCCAAAATAAATAGAAAATAAAAGATAAATTCGTGGCCTTGGACTTGGAGGTTCCAAATCAGCTAAGGAACATGTTTGAACCAAGAAAAGTTAGGCCCATTTGCAAATTTTTGGGTTTTGGCAAGTATTTCTCTTTGTGCACCTCCTCAAAAATGCTCAACTTGTGCAAGGTGTATCTTGTTCAATTTTTAACATTTTTGGGTGTTCTTGGACTTTTTGGAAAGCCCAAGATGTCCTCTAAACAACCTATTTGGTTTCATCTCAATTGAATTTTCCATGCTCATGAACACTTCTTTACAAAGAGTTGACTTTGAAAAGGACATGTAATGTTTTGATCCATAACTTCCAAATGAAGCATTTTCTACCCAAGCTTGTGAGACATGAAGTTGTAGAGAATTGAATTCTCTTCAAAATGAGCTGTGGTGGAAAAAATTCTGATAAAGTATGTGAAAGTTATGCCCTGGTCAAAGTTCTGTTGACTTTTGTCTGAGAAAGCCCAATTTGGAAACTTTGACTTTTGATCAATTCTTGACTTTTCTTGATGAATCATGATCAATCCTTGATCAAATGGTGAATATTACTTAAAAATATGGATGTTGACCAAAAATTATGAAGTTTGACTGTATGTTGACCATAATTGACTTTTTGTCCAATACAACTGATTTTCAACCATCTGAGCAATTGTCTGAGGAAACTTGACTTGTAAGGCTTAAAACTTGACATGGAGATTATTTGAAGCATATGATGAGGTATGATGACCACTTTAAGTGTTGGAGGCGCACCCTGGCTTGAGAATGGCCAAACCCTAGTTTGGGTTGATTGCTTAGGAGAGAGTTTGTCTGGTCAACCCTTGTGAAATCCTTGAGTATGGATATGTGAAATGTCTTGAGAGGTAAGAGGGAAAATTTTGGGGTATGAAAGTTGCCTCTGTTCAATCTTCTTGTACTGGAAGAGCTAGATTGGCATGCTTGCCTTTCGTGATCTAAAAGTAGAAGATGATTGAACACTCGAGTACACCTGAAAATTTGCACTCGTTGTTTGTTGATGATGCACTGGAACGGGCTTACAGATGCCATTTGGAGAAGCTGGCGACTTCACTGGGGAATGAGTCGTACACTAGACTCGCGAACGTCGCTTGAATAGGGGGAAATTCGGAGATGGGCTTAAGATTCCATCAGGAGAGACTGATGATGGGGAACGAGCCGTACGTTAGACTCTGCAGGTATCCTTTTGAAGATAGAAGGGAACACGAAGATGGGTTTAAGATACCATCCGGATAGAATGATGTTGAGTCGTACATTAGACTTCACGCTTGCCTTTGAATGAAGTTATTGGTTCGTGTTAGTTTTTTAACCAAATATGCAGCATTCTGAAGGTGGAGAGATGTCGACAAATAGTCGGAGATGGGCTTAAAGATGCCATCCGGGGCAACTGAGTCGTACACTAGACTTTGTAGTTGTTGTTGATAATAAGAGAGAGTCAGAATAAACCTTCGTCCTGGCTATTCCGAGGTAGATATTTGGCAGAATATGGATAGCTTTCCCATCTTGCTTCGGGTGTTGATCCAATGCCTGTTGCCGGAAGACAACTTTTATGGTCTTTCAGATTAGGTTTCCTGTCTTGTTTCAGGTATTAATCTTGGACCTTCCATTTGGAAAAGATTCGTACGGTCTTTCAGATTGGGTTTCCCGTCTTGCTTCGGGTGTTAATCCTCGACCTTCCATTTGGAAAAGATTTGTACGGTCTTTCAGATTGGGTTTCCCTTCTTGCTTCGGGTGTTAATCCTCGACCTTTCATTTGAAACATATCTTTTAGCTGCTGGGGAAAATAAAACCTTGGCAGGATATAGTTAGTTTTATGCAGATTATGATGCATGAGAGCATATGACAATGTGTATGAATGATATATGCACATGTTATGATTTTTATGAATAATGTATGAATGTAGATGTTGTGGTATTTCAAAACATGTCCCTCTTGAAGACGATGAGTACGTCCTGCTGAGGATTTTGGCTTCCGATTGGGGATGAAGTTGTTGAAAACCCTGACTTGGGGGAAAAGAGATGTTTTTTATTCCTCCGATGTACTATCTAACCAAGTTTCGAGTCGAGATATTAATGCTGCTGAAAAGCATAAAAGCTGGGAGGTACTCCGCTGGGGATCTTGTGCGTAGACCCTGTTGAGGATAGTAGAAGCTGGGAGACACTCCGTTGGGGATCTTGTGCGTAGATCTTGTTGGGGAGTATCTAAATACTACCTGAAGACTGATGTACTGTGGAAATGCTGAAGGGGAACGTAAGGCCGATGAGGCTCAAAAAATCCTCTGACCGAGGAATAAAAGAGACATAGGTTGCCTCCGATGCACTATCTGACCAAGTTTCGAGTCTGGGTACTATTGCTGTCGGGGAATGATAATCATTGGGAGATATTTTACTGGGGATAAATACCTTCGTGCATATGAGATAAACTGTTACTGCTCGGAGACTGATGTAACAAGGCGAAGCTGACTAAGACCACTTCTCGGGGGCTACAGTGATGAAGCTTGAAGTGTCGGAACACTAGCGGAAAAAGATTAATACTTCGTTGGAGAAGGTTTGATGGCTCTGTGGATATTATACTCTTGTGAAAGTAACCTGCGGGGAATGCATTGGTGACTTTATTCGTCATCTCAATTCCTAGGATCTGTAGATATTATACAGTGAAAGTAAAAAGCTACGCGGAAATAATCTCGTCGAGTTTCAACAATGCTAGTGCTCATATATTTCGACTATCTCATCTCCTTGCTGTTAGTAGAAAGTGAGTAAATTGATTTTCGCCATTTGAATATTGAATGCTGATAGTAGTAGTCTGTAGGTAGATGATCTGGACGAGACATAATCGTACGCTTAAATCCCTAACTTTTGCCTAGACCGCCCTTTCGGGTTTTCAGTCTACCGGGATACCCTTTTTTGCCCAAGTCGCCTTTGCAGGTTTTCGACTTGCCAGGTGTACATATTTTGCATATATCCTTAACTTTTGCCCGAACCTTTTTGATTCGCCAGGATGCCCTTATTTTTTCCTAGGCCAGTCGACCTAGTGGGTCTCGTTTATGCGTAGTATTTTTTGATTATGTCCGTGTTCACAGGGTGTGGGAAGTCTTCTCCATCCATAGTGCTAAGTTCATAGCACCGTCGGAAAATACTGTTTTGACTAGAAATGGTCCCTCGTAGGTGGGAGTCCATTTGCCCCTGGGATTACCTTATGGAAGAATGATGCGCTTGACTACTAGATCATCGACTTGGTAGGCTCGGTGTTTAACTTTCTTGTTGAATGCTCTGATCATTCGCTTCTGATAGATCTGTCCATGGAAGATGGACGCGAGTTGTTTCGCCTAACTCTGCGTCCTGGAGGACTCTGGTTGAGGGTACCTGAACCTCGATTGGTAGGACTGCTTCCATACCGTATACAAGAGAGAGGGGGTTTCCCCTGTAGATGTTCGTACTGTAGTGCGGTAACCATGGAGAGCAAATGGAAACATCTCGTGCCAATCCTTGTAAGTCACTGTCATCTTCTGTATGATCTTCTTGATATTTTTGTTGGAGGCTTCCACTGTGCCGTTCATCTTAGGCCGATATGGAGAAGAGTTGTGATGCTTGATTTTGAACTGTGTGCAGAGTTCGGTGATCATTTTTTTGTCGAGATTGATACCGTTATCTGTGATAATCCTTTCAAGAGTGTCATACCGACAGATAAGATTATGCTTGATGAATCGAGCCACAACGTTCTTGGTAACAGATGTGAACAAGGCTGCTTCTAATTGCCACAAGGATGAAACGATGTCCGTTGGAAGCGGTAGGTTTGATTTCTCCGATCGTGTCAATGCCCCACATTGCAAAAGGCCAAGGAGTGGTCAGAACATTCAACGGTACTAGAGGTACGTGCACTTTGTCTGCGTATATCTGACATTTGTGACAAGATCGAGCATAGCGGTGACAATCAGCTTCCATGGTGGACCAATAGTAACCTGTTCTCAAAATCTTCTTAGCCATTGTATGTCCACTAGAGTGGTTACCGAATGCGCCTTCGTGTAATTCTTCCATGATCCATTCTGTAGTTTTCTGATCTACACAGCGGAGTAAGCACAAATCGTGATTGCGCTTGTATAAGATGCCGTTTCTGAGAAAGAATTTGGATGCGAATCATCTTAAGAACTTCTTATCATTGACAGATGCCCCCGCGGGATATTCCTGAGTCTCAAGATACTTCTTCATTTCGTAGAACCAAGGTTTCTCTTCTGTATCTAGTTCACAACAGTGTGCTCGTTCGTCAAACTTCTCGATGATGATTTGGGGAGCTTCGTTGTCACATCTGACCTTGAACATAGATGAGATAGTAGCTAACGCGTCTGCCAACTGATTCTCTTCTCGTGGAATGTGATCGAAAGTAATCTCTTCGAAGTAAGGGACCAGACTCAGAACATGCTCTCGATATGGAATGAGATTCGGATGTTTCGTATCCCACTCGCCTTTAATCTGACTGATCACCAAAGCTGAGTCTCCGTACACTTGCAAGAATTTGATTCTTAAGTCAATAGCAGCTTTAATACCCATGATGCACGTATTCACCATGTTGTTGGTGCGGTGAAACATAATCTGGCGGTGAAAGGAGTATGTCCTTTGTGGGAGATGTAATGACGGCGCCAATGCCATTGCCATGTGCGTTTGAGGCTCCATCAAAGACCATGGTCCATCGGGATCCTTGTTCAGGTCCTTCGTCTAGGCCTGGTTCTTCGAAATCAGTAACTAACAAAACATCTTCATCGGAAATTGAACTGCATAGGTGGTATTCATCTACGGATGAGCCAAATGATCGGCTACTACACTTCCTTTGATCGCTTTCGAGAAGTATCTTGGATTTCGTATTCGGTCAAGATCATTTCCATCTTGCTATTCTTGGGAGAGTGGTTTCTCGAATATGTATTTTATCGGATCCATCTTGAGATCAACAAGGTAGTGTGAGTCAACATATCTTGTCTTAGTCGTGACAGCCTAAGCCAACTCTTGCAAGTTTTCTCATGTGAGTATCTTGTTTCACGGTCGGTAAACTTTTTGCTAAGGTAGTATATTGCATACTCTTTTCGACCAGACTCGTCATGTTGCCCTAACACACACCCCATTGAGTTCTCTAACACTGTCAAGTACATGATAAGAGGTCTTCCTTCGGCAGGCGGCATTAGGATAGGAGGATTCTGTAGATACTCTTTGATTTTGTCAAAAGCGATCTGGAAATCTTCGTTCCATTCCACTACGTGATCTTTCTTTAGTAATTTGAAGATTGGCTCACAAGTAGCAGTTAAATGTGCAATGAATCTAGAAATGTAGTTCAATCGTCCCAAGAAACCTCTGACTTCTTTCTCGGTGCGGGGCGCTGGCATTTCTTGGATAACTTTAACCTTGGCAGGGTTAACCTCAATACCTTTACCACTGACAACAAACCCTAGGAGCTTACCGGATATGACTCCAAAGGTGCACTTGTTGGGATTGAGTCTTAGTCTATACTTCTTCAGTCTATCAAATAGTTTCCGCAAATGATCGAGATGTTCCTCTTCAGTTTGTGATCGAGCTATCATGTTATCGACGTAGACCTCTATCTCGTGATGAATCATGTCATAAAATAATGCCACCATGGCACGTTGATAAGTGGCGCCAACGTTCTTCAGTCTGAACGGTATGACCTTGTAGCATAATGTGCCCCACTGTATAACGAAAGTAGTCTTTTCCATGTCTTCAGGAGCCATTTTGATCTGACTGTAACCGTAGAAACCATCCATGAAGGAGAAAACCTTATGTTGAGCGGTATTGTCGACTAGAACATCAATATGAGGAAGTGGAAAATCGTCTTTCGGACTCGCTCTGTTCAGATCTCTATAATCCACACACATCCGTACTTTACCATCCTTCTTAGGTACGGGCACCACGTTTGCAACCCATTGTGGATAGGAAGTGACGGCTAGGAAACCGGCATTGAGCGCTTAACCCGGCTTTGATTTTCTCGACATTTCGGGCCATCTGACGGACCTTACCTTCACGGGAGAAAACCTTCTTTCGTCGGTAACTGGTGTACCACAATGTCAATGTCTAGACCTGGCATGTCTTCATATGACCAAGCAAAAACCTCGATATATTCTCGTAGCATCTGAACCAATCTCTCTTTGATATTATTCTCAAGACCTGCTCCTATCTTGATTTCTTTTCTGTCTTCGTCAGTACCTAGATTCACAACCTCAACTGGCTCTTCGTGGTGGTATAATCGTTCTTCTTCTTTGTGGTCGACAAGTTCTCCTGGCACTTCACAATCTCCCTCACCTTCGTCTTCGGCTTGGTAGATCGGATTGTCGAAGTCATATTTAGCAATAGCAAAGTTGTTATCAACGAGATTCAGAGTGAATCTGCAGTGTACCGCGTGGGTGTGTGTAAGAACACGTAGCTTTTAAAGGGGTAGTAAAGTAAAAGAAAGAAAGCAACACTTAAATGCAAAAGTCCAATGATTTTATTGAATGAAAATATGCAAATGATAGATAATAACCCTCACAAACGAGCCGTGATGCCCCGGGCAAGGCATTAGGCTTTAAAGTTTATTATTCAAAGCGAATAAAGAACGAAAAGCATAACGGAAAACAAAAGCAATTACTACTGTCTAAAGGAGATTGGTATGACGTCTTCGGTCTTCCAATTGCTGAGTCCGTTGTCGGGAGTTAGGAAGATCCACTTGCTGATGTCAAAGTCGCTGTCATCGTCTTCTATAGCATGGACTCCACTCTTGCTGATGCGGAAAGGAAATTTGTCGGCACATTCGCGGCGTATCATCTTCTGACCTTTGATAGTGAAGCCTAAACCAGCCTTGTCAAATTTGAAAGGAAGATCGGGGAGCTGACCCCAAATAGTACTACCTCCTTCTTCAACTGCAGCTTGATCATCCTTCAGCGAGGCCATCCTAGGAGGAACTTGTGTAACCTCAGGAGTGATAGGGGAGTCAACAGGCTTGACTCTCGGAACTGTTTCGAAAGCTTGACAGGGAATTTCGAAGAATTCACCTTCCATTTCGAGGTATCAGAATGACTGCAGATGGCTTACCATGTACTCCTCTTCACCGCATACTGTAACAACCTTCCCCTTCACTGGGTACTTCAACTTCTGATGCAAGGTAGATGTAACAGTGCCTGCCCCATGTATCCAAGGGCATCCAAGTAGGCAAGAGTAAGTTGGACGGATGTCCATGACAAAGAAAGTGGATTCGAAAGTCTGGGAACCGACTTTAACTGGCAGAATGAGCTCTCCAAGTACTGTTCATTTAGAACCATCAAAAGCTCTCACAATTATGTCGTTGGGCTTCAAAACCAATCCTTCAACATCGAGTCGGTCAAAAGCACTCTTTGGTAGGATATTCAGAGAAGAACTAGTATCTACCAAAACATGAGACAATGTAATGCCCTTGCATTCAACAGAGATGTGCAAGGCTTTGTTGTGTTTTCTTCTGGCAGAAGTCAAATCAACATCAGAGAAGCCTAGACCGTTGCTGGCATCCAGGCTAGCAATACAAACTTCAAACTTGTCAGTAGTAGTGTCTTGCGGTATGTGAGCATTCTTCAGAAACTTCACTAAGGCTTTAGCATGAGCCTCAGAGCACAATAACAGAGCTAACATGAAGATCATGGACGGAGTCTGTCCCAACTGTTCCACAACATTGTAGTCACTCTTCTTGATGATCTTCAAAATTTCCTCCATTTCTTGCTTGGAGGTATCTTCAGCAACTTCCTTTGGTACTTCTGTCTGAGCAGGATGAGTCACTGGTTCTTTCCCTCTAGTTTCGGGAATTGGTTCGATAGGTGGAATGCGAGTTGGAGTCACAGTGTCTTTTGGAGGAGAGATCTCTGGAGAAAACACTCTTCTGGTTCTGGTTACTTTGCTTGATCCGGTAATGTTGTCGATGTCAGGAATGATAGCTTCAACTGCAATGTCTTCAATGGTCAAAAGGTCTTGTTTGACGCCATGATAGTAAACTTCAGCTCCATAGTTCCACGGTATAGCTTTGTCAGAGGAATATGGAATTGGTCTGGGAGAAGTAATGATGAGAGGTGCCACTTTAGGCGCAGGATCGGCAGAGGAGATCCTTATTGTGTTTACATCAGCATAGTCTTCTGGGAAATCGTCTCCCCATCCGGTTACCTTGACATCTTCAATAGGAATCTTGTAGCTTTCAGGAACAGTGTACTTCACCATGTAATCAAACTTTCCACTTGGTTGCCCCAAGGTATCCCAGACTTCTGGTACAGTTTCGCTCACATCTTCGATCTTCAGATTCTTAGACATGTCTTCACTCAAATTCTCCACAGGTGAAGGTTTCAGAAATAGTACTTCTCGGTTATCCATCATGCATTGAATACGCCTTCTCAACCAAGCACATCCGTTAGGTGCAGACGGGCACCAACGATAATTCTCCGGGCATCTTGGATTGACACCGGCTTGCAACAGATTTTTCTTAACAGTCATCAGAGAAATAGTCAGGTTGTTCACATCAAAAACATAAGAATTCTTGTCAATTGCATTGGAAATTTTGTTGTGGTTAGGCATTGGCGCGTTGATCACATTCGGAGTCTCGACAAGAGGATCAAACTCAATTTCCTTAGCTTCAATCATGTCTTGAATCTTGTTCTTCAGAGCCCAACAGTTGTCAGTGTCGTGCCCTGGGCTGTTAGAGTGGTATGCACACTTGGCATTAGGATTGTACTTTGGAGAGGAAGTGTTGATGTGTTGAGGAGGATCCCTCAAGGTAATCAGCTCTGCTTTCAACATGTGTTGCAATGCTTGCGACAATGGCATGTTGATCTTTGTGAACTGTCTTCGTGGCACGTTCTGGTTACGCATATTGTTTCTCTAAGGTTGCGCTGGTGTAGGATTGAAGATCATAACTGCCCCCACAGATTGAGCACGATCAGCTTTGACACGACTCTTCTGACCATACACAGTATTGGCTTCTTTCTTACCACCAAAAGATCTCTTTGCAACATTTGAGGATGACTACCTGAATCATTCTGCTCTTAATTCCAGCTTCAATATGTTCTCCTGTCAATATCGACGGTGAATCCGGCTGAAGAGTTTCCAATCAGATGATTGAAGAATGGGCCTGTCAGTGTTACCATAAACATATCAACCAACTCCCTATTGGACAAGGGTGGTTGAACTCTGCTTGCTAGATCTCTCTATTTCTGAGCATACTCTTTGAATTTCTCATCACGACCCATAGACATGCTTTGTAGTTGCATGTGAGTGGGCATCAATTCAGCATTGTACTGGTACTGCTTGTAGAAAGCATCTGCTAAGTCATTCCAGGTATGAATGTGGGTACTCTCTAGCTGATAATACCACTCCAACTGAGCTCCGGATAAACTCTCTTGGAAGTAATGGATCCACAGCTTCCTGTCATCAGTGTGAGGATGGATCTTCTGAACATAGGACTTCAAATGCAGCTTCGGACAAGAGATGCCATCATACTTGGAAAAAGTAGGAACTTTGAACTTGCGGGGAATCACCACACCAGGAACTAAACTCAAATCATCAAAATTCAACCCAGACATCTTCAGATTTTCCACAGCATTCAGACGGTCTTCAAGTTGTTTGTATTTTTCATCCTCAAGAGAATACTGTTCATTCTCATAGTCTTATTCTCTGTTTTCAGACTCACGCTAGCCTTCTTCGTTGTTTTTGATACTCTCATCAGTTTCAACACTCTTGTCTGAGAGTTCTAAATGGCTGACCACCCTAGGCCCACCCTTGTGACGTCTTCCCATGTTGAGGACACCAATGACCTTCTTCTTTCTGGCGATAAGCTTCTTCAAATTTTCCTGGCCTTGGACCAAGCTGGTGACCACTTCACAGGCCCAGCATTACGAGCACGGAGATCTTTGTGATCTGTTCAAGAGCCATTTTCTGCTAAAATAAATAGCGAGAAAAATAAGAAAATCGATCTTCAATGTACCTGTTATGAAATGTCATGCCATGATATGCGATGTTTATGCAATGCAATGCAATGTTTTCAAGGACCTTAGGAATTTAAATTTGTTAAACAAGCACGAACAAACTTTTATTAGTTCCTTTCTTTTTTTTAAGTACAAAAGATAGTTTGAAAAATAAAAGAACAAAACCCTAAAGCTCTAAGTCTCCCACGGGCGCTTCCTCTTGGTGTTGAAGTAGGCATTGATGTTTCGCTCCTCGTGAAGTAGCTTTGTCAACTCTAGTACCTTCTTCTCACTTGCATAACATTGAGCTTCGAATGTATCCCTTTCTTCTTTAAGCTGAATCCAGGATCTCTTCAAGTCTTCAAAATCAGTAGGCATGTCGAGATGGAGAACGGTATAGGGTATGTCACCTATAGCAACAGGTTCCATAATTACTGGTAACACGGATGTAAATGGCATCATGAGGTTTTGAGCTCGAGCTCGCACCCATTTGAGGTAAGGTTCCCAAGGAATGGAATTCTTGTGTCCCAAAGTCTTGGTATCAGTCTTCTTTACCATGCCCCAAGCGTGTATGAACCTTCGATGGTAATTCTGGAGATCGTGGTTGTAGTCTAACACAATATCTTGGAGAAGCATATCATGAGGACGATCTCTTCGAGCATAACCAAACTGACTTAGATCTAGAGAAGGGTTGTAAGTGATACCTCCCCTTATGATAGTAAAAAATACTTGGTTGTAAAACATTTATGGTTAAAAATGAGACTAAGAAATGTATCGAAAAATTAGAGAGAGCATATTTTCATGATCTACGCGACACATAAATTCATAAAGCAGTGAGTTAAAGGTGAAAACTTGAAATATTTTCCCTGCTAATTTTTTGTACAGTGTCGAATCACTTTTACCAGTCTGTCAATCAACTTAACACGATGCAATAAACAGGTAGAGAGATAAAAAAGAATGAAGTAGAATATCAAATATTTTACAACTATAAAACGATGTAAATGTCGATTTAAATTGACTTTTGGTCAACTTAAATACGACTAATGATGTAGATGCGATGAATGGATGGTTGCTTAATGTCGAGGACCTAATGGAAGCGTATGCAGATGAATAATGATGGCAAGATGAAAAAATATGATGTGTTAATGCGGCTAAAATACTCAGGATGAAATTTAGGGTGTGACACTTGTCTTTCGTGACCTAAAGGTAGAAGATGATTGAACACTTGAGTACACCTGAACATTTGCACTCGTTGGTGTATGAAATGAGATCGTCAGTTGACAATGCACTGAAATGTGCTTATAGATGCCATTTGGAGAAGTTGATGCTTGAAAGTGAGTCGTATGTTAGACTTTGCGCTTGTCTTGTAATAAGATTACCGGTATATACTGATTTTTAACCATATATGTAGCATTCTGTAGGTGGAGAGATGACCATATGTGATCAAAGATGGGCTTAAAGATGCCATCTGGAGTAGTTGATGACCAGAGAGAGTCATAATGAGCCTTCGTCTTGGTTGTATCTGGAATGAGTATTTGTTAGGCTGTAGATAGCTTTCTCGTCTTGTTTCGGCGATTAATCTGTGTCCTGCTGTCTGGTGATGACTTTTCTAGTCGTTCAAATAGTTTTCCCGTCTTGTTTCGGGTATTAATCTTTGACCTTCTATCTGGAAAGCAACTTTCACCTACGGGGGAAAATTTTAACTTGAAGGGATATGATTAGTTCTATGCAGATTATAATGTATGTGAGCATATGATAATGCACATGTTATGACTTTTATGTATAATGTATGAATGCAGATGTTGCGGTATTTCAAAATATATCAATCTTGAAGAATATAGGAACATTCTACTGGGGATCTTTGATTTCTGCTTGGAGATGTAGTTGTTGGCGATCCGGGTTGAGGAATAATAGGGATGTGAATTCCTCTAATGCACTATCTAACCAAGTTTCGGGTCTGGATATCAACATTGTTGAGGGATGATAATCTTGAAAGGTACTCAGCCGGGGATGAGTATCTTGTATATAAACCTTGTTGGGGAAGGATTTGATACTAAATAACCTATTATTGCTTGGAGACTAGCATAATAAGTTGATTGATGATTTGTCACTGCTCAAGGACCAATGTAACAAAGTTGACGTTCACTGCTCAGGGACTGACGTGACAATGTAGACAATCACTGCTCAGGGACTAATGTGATGAAGTTGATAGGATCACTGCTTGGGGACTGACGTGGTGATGTTGATGATCACTGCCCGGGGACTAATGTGATGATGTAGATAGGATCACTTCTTGGGGACTGACGTGATGATGATGATGATCACTGCTCAGGGCCTAATGTGATGATGTAGATAGGATAACTGCTTGGGGACTGACGTGATGATGTGAAAGTTGTCTTGCTACTGCTCGGGGACTAATGTAACAAGAAGAAATGTAGATGCTGCTGTAAGGAGATGATAGAGTAGTAATTTGCTGGAGAGATTCGTTTTTGTTAGGAGTGATAACTTTGTGAGGATTGTAAAGATTATTCTGTGGGGATAAAAATGACTATGTGGGGATGTATTGGTGACTTTAGTTGTCATGTCAATTCCTGGAGTCTGTAGTAATTATTGTTTCTGTTCGCTTTTCATATGTTTGTGAACAAATTTTTATTGTCAGATGCATATAATCATTCAAAGCAATCATTGGACTTTATGCAAACAGATAAAAGTAAAAATTTGAATTGGAAAAGAGAAATTGTATTGATTTTGAAAAGTGATCCTATAGATAGGCAGTTCATGTAAAAGACACAAAAATCCTAGTAAGAGGAAATTGTCAAAAACATTTGGAAAATAGTAAAAGCTATGTGGAAACAATCTCGTCGGGTTTCAAACATGTTATTGCTCATATATTTTCGACTATCTCATCTCCTTGCTATTAGAAGAAAGTGATTGAATTGATCTGCGCCATTTGAACCTGATAGTGATATTGTCTGTAAGTAGGTGATCTGGACGAGACATAGTCGTACGCTTTTATCCCTAACTTTTGCCTAGACCTCCCTTTCGAGTTTTCAGTCTATCGGGATACCCCTTTTTGCCCAAGCCTCCTTTGTAGGTTTTCGACTTGTCGGGTGTACATTTGTTGTATATAAGTCCTTAATTTTTGCCTGAACCCTTTTGGTTCGCCAGGCCGCCCTTATTTTTGCCTAGGCCAGTCGACCTAGCGGGTCTCATTTATGCGTAGTATTTTTTGACTATGTCTGTATTCACATGGTGTGGGAAGTCAGCTCTGTCCATAGTTCTTAGTATCATGGCTCCATCGAAAAATATTGTCTTGACTATAAATGGCCCTTCATAGGTGGGAGTCCATTTTCCCCTGGGATCACCTTGTAGTAGGATGATGTGTTTGACTATTAAGTCACCGACTTGGTAGACTTGGTGCCTAACTTTCTTATTGAAGGATTTGATCATGCGTTTCTAACATATCTGTCCATGGAAGATGGCTGCAAGCCGTTTCTCATCGATCAAGTTGATCTGGTCAAGTCAATTTTGGACCCATTTGTCTTCGTCTAACTCTGCGTCCTTGAGTACTCTTAGTGAGGGTATCTGAACCTAGATAGGTAGAACTTCTTCCATATCATATACGAGAGAGAAAGGGGTTTCCCCTGTAGATGTTCGTACTGAAGTGTGATTACCATGGAGAGAAAATGGCAACATCTCGTGCCAATCCTTATAAGTCACTGTCATCTTCTGTATGATTTTCTTAAGATTTTTGTTGGTGGCTTCCACTGTGCCATTCATCTTTGGCCGATATGGAGAAGATTTGTGATGTTTAATCTTGAACTGCATGCAGAGTTCAATGATCATCTTGTTATTGGGTTGGTTCCATTTTTTATGATAATCCTTTCGGGGATACCGTATCTATAGATGAGATTATGCTTGATGAATCGAGCCACGACATTGTTGGTAACAGATGTGAACGAGGCTGCTTCTACCCAAATAGCGACGAGGATGAAACGATGTCCATTAGAAGTGGTGGGTTTGATTTCTCTAATCATGTCAATGCCCCACATTATGAAAGGCCACGGAGCGGTCAGAGCATTCAATTGAACTAGAGGTACATGCACTTTGTCTGTGCATATCTGGAATTTGTGACAAGATCGAGCATAACGATAACAATCAGCTTCCATAATGGACCAATAGTAACCTGCTTTCATAATCTTCTTAGCCGTTGTATGTCCACTAGAGTGGGTACCAAATGTGCCTTCATGTAACTCTTCCATGATTCGTTCGACTGTCCTCTGATCTACATATCGGAGTAAGGCCAAGTCATGATTGCATTTGTATAAGATGTCGTTATTGAGAAAGAACTTGGCGGTGAATCTTCTTAGGAATTTCTTATCGTTGACAGATGCCCCTTTAGGGTATTCTTGAGCCTCGAGGTACCTCTTCACTTCGTAGAACCAAGGTTTCTCTTCCAATCCTTCAGTATCAAGTTTGCAATAGTACGCTAGTTCGTCTAGTCTTTCAATAGTAATTCGAGGAGCTTCGTTGTCCCATCTGACTTTGAACATAGATGACATGGTAGCTAACGCATTTGCCAGCTGATTCTCTTCTCGTGGGATGTGTTCGAAAATGATTTCTTTGAAGTAGGGGATTAGATTCAACACATGTTCTCGATATGGAATGAGGTTCGGATGCTTCGTATCCCATTCTCCATTGATCTGATTGATCACCAAAGTTGAGTCTCCATATACTTGCAAGAATTTTATTCTCAAGTCAATAGCAGCTTTGATACCCATAATGCACGCTTCGTATTCAGCCATATTGTTGGTGCAATCGAAACATAGTTTGGCGGTGAAAGGTGTGTCACCACCTATATGAGATATAATTATAGCGCCAATACCATTGCCAAGTGCGTTAGAAGCTCCATTAAAGACCATAGTCCATCGGATCCTGGCTCAGGTCCTTCGACTGGTCCAGGATCTTCGTAACCAGTGACTAACATAATATCCTCTTCTAGGAATTAGAAATACATAGACTGGTAGTCATATATGGCTTGATGAGCCAAATGATCAGCTACTACACTTCCTTTGATCGCCTTCTGAGTAGTATACTGGATGTCGTATTCGGTCAAGATCATTCGCCATCTTGCTATTCTTCCAGAGAGAGCAGGTTTCTTGAATATGCATTTTATCGGATCCATCTTAGAGATCAACAAGGTAGTTTGAGTCAACATATACTGTCTTAGTCGTGACAGCCAAGTGCAAGTTTTCTCATTGTGAGTATCTTGTTTCATAGTCGGTAAGCGTTTTGCTAAGGTAGTATATTGCATACTCTTTTCGACGGACTCGTCATGTTGGCCCAACACACACCCCATGGAGTTCTCTAATACTGTTAAGTACATGATGAGAGGTCTTCCTTTAACTGGTGGCATCAGGATAAGAGGTTTCTGTAAGTACTCCTTAATTTTGTCAAAAGCTGTCTGGAAATCGTCGTTCCATTCCACTACTTTATCTTTCTTCAGTAGCTTGAAGATTGGCTCACAAGTAGCAGTTATATGTGCAATGAATCTGGAAATGTATTTTAGTCGTCCCAAGAAGCCTCTGACTTCTTTCTCGGTATAGGGAGCTGACATTTCTTGAATAGCTTTAACTTTGGCAGGGTCAACTTCGATACCTTTACAACTGACAACGAAACCCAAGAGTTTATCGGATCTAACCTCAAAGGTGCATTTGCTCGGATTCAATCTCAATCTGTGTTTCTTCAATATATCAAATAGCTTACACAAATGACCAAATATTCTTCTTCGGTTTGTGATCGGGCTATCATGTCGTCGACATAGACCTCTATCTCGTGATGAATAATGTCATGGAATAAAGCCACCATAGCACGTTGATATGTGGCACCATTCATGAAGGAGAAAACTTTATGCTGAGCAGTGTTGTCAACCAGGACATCAATATGTGCAAGCGGAAAATCGTCTTTCGGACTTGCTTTATTCTAGTCTACACATATACGTACCTTGCCATCCTTCTTAGGTACGGGCACCATGTTCGCAACCCACTTTGGATAAGAAGTAACGGCTAGGAAACCGACATTGAACTGTTTCATAACATCGGCTTTAATTTTCTCAGACATCTCAGGATGCATATGGAGGACCGTTTTCTTCATAGGGAGAAAACCTTCTTTCGTTGGTAGTCGGTATACCACAATGTCAATGTCTAGACCTGGCATGTCTTCGTAGGACCAAGCAAAAATCTTGATGTAGTCTCGCAGCATCTGGATCAATCTTTGACATTGTTCTAAAGACCCGCTCCTATCTTGATTTCTTTTATGTCTTCGTCGGTACCTAGATTCACAACTTCGACCAGTTCTTCGTGTGGTTGTGTAACCCTTTCTTATTGTTGTAGTAGTCTGGCAAGTTCTCCTGGCACTTCACAATCTTCCTCATCTTCGTCTTTGGCTTGGTAGATCAGATTATCGAAGTCATATTTAGCAATAGCAGAGTCGTTATCGACGAGATTCAGAGTGAATGTGGATCTGCAGTGTATTACGTGGGTGTGTGTAAGAACACATAGCTTTTGAAAGGGTGATAAAGTAAAAACAAAGATAGAGAGCACAATATTTGAATGCAAAAGTCTAATGATTTATTGAATGAAAATATGTGAATGACAAATAATAACCCTCACAAACGAGTTGTGGTGCCCCGTGCAAGGCATTAGGCTTAGAGTTTATTGTTCAAAGCATAAAAAGCATAACATAAAAAGAAACTACTCATGTCTAAAGGAGATTGGTATAACATTTTCAGTCTTCCAATTGTTGAGTCCATCGTCAGGAGGATCCAATTGTTGATGTCGAAGTCACCATCATCGTCTTCTTCTATAGCATGAACTCCGTCTTTGTTGATGCGGGATGGAGATTTGTCGACACGTTCGCGGCGTATCATCTTCTGACCTTTGGTAGTGAAGCCTAAACCAGTATTGTCAAATTTGAATGGAAAATCGGGTAACTGACCCCAAATAGTACAACCTCTTTCTTCAACTACAACTCTGGCTTCTTTCAGCGAGGCCATCTTCGGTGGAACTCTAGTAACTTTAGGAGTGACAGGAGAGTCGACATGCATGACTCGCAGAATTACTTCGAAAGCTTGACAGGGGGTTTCAACAAATTCACCTTCCATTTCAATGTATCGGAATGACTGCAGATGGCTTACTATGTATTCTTCTTCTCTGCATACTGTTCGCGTTAAAAGGTGACGCGCCTGAGGATGCGAACGTGAGTTCGGATCTTCTGGTACGCAACGATTTAAATCTTTTGATTTGTTTATAAAGATGCCGCGAGCATCAAGCTTTATTATTTTCAACACAAGAAAGATGATTTAATGATTATGAAAAAGGGGAAAGCTGAAATACCCTCAATTGATATTGGTATGCGTAACGACTAACGCAAACTAGACATAACGCATTGGGGAAATTCTGAGTAAGGGGGATTGTTATATAAAGGGAATAGATGGAGCACCCTAAATATATGTAGTTATCTACAGCTTTATATATGAATACGTTTGATATGTTTGTGTGTTTTAATTGCTATTTCTATGATTGGGAAAGTTTCTCCTTTGGATTTTTTAGAAACAAATTGTGTGGGATTCTAGGTTTTGTTATTATTGTGCTCGCAAAGATCATGGATCTTACGCATACATATCCTAGTGGGAATCGAGCATTTGTAGCTCGGATCTACAAGGTTCTATGGTTTGTTTGTTACGAGGAGATAGAAATTTGCTCGGCAAGGATGAGACCTTGTGCCTCACGTATTCTCAAAGGATGTTGAGAAAGTCGAGCAATCGTAGTTCCCACTTATGCTAGTGGAAAGCAACGGGATGTTAGTAAGAGACAGACAAATATCATCTTAATGAAAAATGTATCTAATCTATTTCATCACATACATTTTTGAAAAGTTTGATTGATTAAAATCTTTCGTCGTAAGTATTAGGTGTTTTGCTTGAGTGTACAAGCGTTACCACTTACATGTTTAAGAAAGATGTTTGAAAAAGATGATTGAATCTTTTAACTGTAAGTATTGGGTGTTTTGCTTGAGTGTACAAGCGTTACCACTTACAATTAAGAAAGATGTTTTTGTTTGAAAATAGTTTGAAAAGAGTTTGAAAAGTTTTTGACTGTATGTGATGTGATAGATGAGATACTTCTTCCATAGAGATGATAGATGTCTAAATCTCGAGGAGAAATTGATTGGATTAAAGGGATGCTTTTAAGAAGCCCGTGGGTCCTTATATTGTTAGCCCAAGAGGAGGCATTCGAGGGTCATCGAGGTCATCGAGGGTCCTTGTATGAAGCTCAAGAGGAAGTTATAGGGTATGGTGTCTTTGGCTTGAAAGGGATTTCAGAAATCATCCTTTTGAATAAGATCAATTTCACGGAAATTTTACTCTGGGAATTTGAAAGTGATTTCACCGAAACCATCCTTTCGAGGTTCTATCTTAGCGGTGATTCTTTGTATTGGAAGCCCAATAGGAGGCATTAAGAGATTTCTGTCTCTTTCATTGTATGATGCCCAAGAAGGCTAAACTCAATGAGGAGTTTTTGAGCGAAGCCCAAGAGGAGGCTAACTCAGCAGTGTTGTCTTATCTGAAGCCTAAGCGAGGCTAACTCGTGGGAGAGTTTCTTTGTACAAAGCCCAAGAAGGCTGACCCATGGGGATAAGTTATCTTGTATGAAGCCAGCGGAGGCTAAACTCAACTGGTGATGAGTTGTCTTGTATGAAGCCCAAGGAGGCTAAACTGAAACCTATTGATTAGTCTAATTGTTATGTTATTATTAGGCAGTTTGTATAAACAGTGTGTGTGTGATATGTATTCACGAGTTTATGAAGGAAATATAAACAATGCATGATGTTTATTTACAACAGTTTATGAAATATAAACAAGTGTACGTGAAGCGAGCGTTGAAAGCAACTTGATTATTCACAAGTTTGTACGTGTACAAGGAAATGAATATGTACGAGCAGTATTTATGTACGGGAAAGATGGATGTACATAGGAGGTTGGGACTTACACCGTAAGGAGGCTCATTGATTTGAAAGCAGTTTCACAGGGAATGATGCTCCTTTCAATGTCAATGGTATTCAGTGTAAAATGTATAGATGAAACGGAAATGATTGATTGAAGTTTTATCTGTATTATGTACAGATAAAAAGTATTTGAAAAAAGAAGTATCTGTGTTATGTACAGATGAAAATTTGTATGTGTTTTGAAAGTTTTTTGATATGTACAAAGAAATATTATGTACATAAAAGAATGTTATGGGACTTACACCGTGATGGAGGCCCATTTGTCAAAAAGAAATTTCGCTCAGAAGAAACCTTCCTTTAGAACCAATGGATTCAGCGTATAGACAAACGAATGAAAACAAACGAAAGAAATTTGTTTATGTTTGAATATTAACAATGATGATTTGAGTATGTACAAGTAAAACTAAATATGTACATAAAGGATTGGGACTTACACCATAAGGGTGGCCCATGATCGATCGAGAAATTCGAGAGAAGACGAAATCGTTTTAAATCGGATTGATCATGGTAAAAGATGCAAGTTTGATGAAATGTTTTGAAAAATGATTTGAAAATGTTTTTGAAAATGTTTTAAAATGTGAGGTTCATTTATGAAAAGTTTTGAAAAAAATCGGAAGTCGAAAACTTGAAAAATTCACCTTTTAAGGAGGTTTAAAAAGTGTTCAGAACGTCGTTTTCGGCTCGATTAAAAATTAATCAGATGAAAGTTTTTTCTGAAAATTTTTGCATTATCACAAAATAGACGTATTTATTGACAAGTGTTTAAAAAATCATCTCAAAATGAGAAGTTTTGATTGGTCAAAAAAATGTTGAAAGTTTGATAAAAAAAACATGAAAAATTTGAAGTTTTGTAAAAAGAATGTTAAAAAATGGTCCTGATGGGTGTTGAACCCATGACCATAAGGTGAACCACGTGGCAAAGAGAACTTAGAAGCAAGCATACTACCTTTGGGCCAAAGCGTTGAGCTGTTTAGTGGATTCAGCGTTGATATAAGATTGGTTTATTTTAAAATTTGAAAATCAAGAACACATGAAGAGCAGCGACTGGGTTTGCATTTTGATTTTCAGATTCTTTGATTCAATCCAAAATCTTCGTTTCTCAACCAAATTCAATGATGTAAACATCAAAGTGACTCGATTTTGAACAAGGAATACAACGGTGTATGTTAATTGCATTTATTTTTAGTCTATCATGTTTGGATTTCTGGGAACTCGAAGAACCCTAGAAACTGAGAAATCAAATTAAATTATGTGTAGTTGATGATTGTTTGATTTTATTGAGGGCTAATGGTCGTTAGGGGTGCAGAAAAAGAATGGCCAAGAGCTTTTGTCAAAAGAATCAAAGAATCATGAGAACCAAGTTCGTGTTCATACCTGGAAAAATGAGAATCGAAAACGATGATGGAGTGTTTCCAGTTGCTGTTTCTTGATTGTTTAAGCTCCAACGGCATGTATGGAAGCTTTGTGGATGACCTGCTTGCTTTGAACTTGCTCCGATCTCTCCAACCAAGTCAACCTACAGTCAGTTCAAAATGAAACTCGAAAATGGGGTTAATGGAGTTACAGATTGTTGTTTATGTTTTGAATCATCCCTATGATGTATAATGATGATGTTTGAATGGTTAGAACATAGTTTGATCAAGCCTAGTTCCAAATTTGAATTCCATGGCAGTTTTGAAGAGTTTGAAAAATGAAAATGAAATTCTGGTTTTCAGCTTTGTTCATGTTGATTTTAAGCTTTGAATAAGTTTGATAGTGATTATGAAGCATGTTTGACACCAAAGATCATTATGATTTTCATTGATTTTACAAATTGTAAGTTTTCTCAAAAATGGTTATGTTACTTGATTTTGAAGAAAAGAATGAAAGCATGGATTTTTGCAATGCTTTGGTGTGGATTTCTCTTGGATTTGTGATGCTTTTATAGGCAAATTAGGACTGCAATGTTAGGCAAGTGTCCATGGCATTTGGATAAATCATGGATTGCTTAAGGGGTAAGAAAGGCATTTGGCTTTTGAAAAGGAAGCTTCCTCTTTTTACCATGTGAGAAATTATCCAACTTGATCCAATCTTTCAATTATTACTTCTCACTGATATTTATCAGTTTGATGACTCATTTGGCAAGGTGGCAAGTGGTCTAAATGAGAAAAACACAAAATGACCTATAATTTGATGTTTTGAACTTTGAAAATCAAGTGTCATGGAGCCTTATGTTTCAATTTCAAAAGTGTATCTAGACTCCATAGATTTGAGAGTTCGTGGACATTTTGGAAAGATCTTTCCACAAGCTACAACTTTCATGTTTTGAGTTTTTTCAAATTCAAATTGGAACTTGGTGAAAAAATGGCTTGAAGTTTGGAAAAAGTAAGAAATTTCAACACTTAGAAAAATTTCTAAGTATAAAAACTTTTGACTTTTTGTTGACTTTTCAAATTCTTTGATTTTTTATGATCATGATGGATCATGTGAAGTATTTTGATGATGGAAAAAGTTTTGTTTTGAAAAATTTGACCAAAAGTCAAAGTTTGACTTTTCTGTGCAGATGAAATTTCATTAGACGTTTCTGAAATTGACTGATGAAGTCTGTGAACCTCTGTGATGTTTTGAATCCAGGAATTAGGTCAAGATGTTGTATCTAATATATAATGACCAATCTCTATCCAAAAAAGTCATTTCTTGCTCAAAAAGTCAGAGAATGCTCATGCCCAATCAAAACCCTAATTGGTCGATCCTCGATTGATTAGTGATGAAAATGGATATCTGAGGATTGAAGGCTGATGATTTGATCAAGATAAATCAAATGGAGTGAGAAAATCTCAAACCCTAATTGGTTAGTTCTTGAATCAGATGAAAATCTGATGAAACCCTAATTTTGACCTGTGAATGCTATACCCGATTAATGTTGTCTGAACTGTTAGTTATGCAATGATGCAAATGTAAGGTGGTATATTAGGTCAAAATTTGGGGTATGACACATACTGTAACAATCTTCCCCTTCACTGGGTACTTCAGCTTCTGATGTAGAGTGGAGGTAACGGCGCCTGCCCCATGTATCCAAGGTCGTCCAAGTAGGCAAGAATAAGCTGGATGGATGTCCATCACAAAGAAAATGGATTCAAAAGTTTGGGAACCTACTTTGATCGACAGGGTAAGCTTTCCAAGTACTGTTCTTTTCAAACCATCAAAAGCTCTTACGATTATGTCACTAGGTTTCATGACCACTTCTTCGGCATTAATTCGATCGAGAGCACTCTTCGGCAAGATATTCAGAGCAGATCCAGTATCCACCAATACGTGAGACAAAATGATGCCCATGCATTCAATAGAGACGTGTAAGGCTTTGTTGTGTTTTCTTCCGGCATGAGTCAGATCAGTATCAGAAAAGCCTAAACCATTGTCGGCAGTCAGGCTAACAATGCAACTTTCTAATTGGTCAGTAGTAGTGTTTTGAGGTATGTGAGCATTCTTCAAAAATTTCACCAAGGCTTTAGAATGAGCCTCAGAGCACAATAGTAGAGCTAGCATGGAAATCTTGGACGGGGTTTGTCCTAACTGTTCCACAACATTGTAGTCGCTCTTCTTAATGATCTTTAGAATTTCCTCCATTTCTTGTTTGGAGGTATCTTCAACAACTTCCTTTGGTACTTCTGTCTGAGCAAGTTGAGTCACTTTCTCTTTCCCTCGAGCCTCGCGAATTGATTCAGTAGCAGGAATGTGAATTGGTGCAATAGTATCCTTTGGAGGAGAGATATCTAGAGAAAATACTCTTCCGGTTCTAGTTACTTTGCTTAATCCGATGAAATTGTCAATGTTAGGATTTGTAGCTTTGACGATAATATCTTCAATGGTTAATGGCTCTTGCTTGACGCCATAGTAGTAAACTTCGGCTCCATAATTATAAGGTATAGCTTTGTCCGAGGAATATGGGATTGGTCTAGGCGAGGTGATAATGAGAGGTGCCACTCTAGGTGCAAGATCAACAGAGGTGATCCCTATTGTGTTCACATTAGCATATTCTTCAGGATAGTCATCTCTCCATCTGGTTTCCTTGACGTCCTTCAATTGCAATCTTGTAGCTATCAGGAGCGGTATACTTTACCATGAAGTTGAACTTTCCACTTGGCTTCCCCAAGGTATCCCATACTTCTGGTACAGCTTCGCTTACGTCTTCGATCTTCTGATTATTAGAAACATCTTCGCACAGATTCTCCACATATGGAGGTTTTAGGAATAGCATTTCTCGGTTGTCCATCATGCGTTGAATACGTCTCTTCTACCAAGAACAACCATCTAATTCAGATGCACACCAACGGAAGTCATCATGACATCCAGGAAATATACCGGCTTGCAATAAATCTTTCTTGATAGTCATCAGGGGAATGGTCAGCTCATTCACATCAAAGACATATGAGTCATTGTCAATGGAGTTGACACTTGTACCATGGTCAGGCATTGGTGCGTTGATCACATTCGGAGTTTCAACAGGAGGGTCGAATTCAATTTCCCGGGCTTCAATCATGTCTTGAATCTTGTTCTTCAGGGCCCAATAGTTGTTGGTGTCATGCCCTGGGCTGTTGGAGTAGTATGCACACCTTGCATTAGGATTGTACTTTGGAGAGGAAGTGTTGACATGTTGAGGAGGATCCCTCAAAGTAATCAGCTCTTCTTTCAACATGTGTTGTAATGCTTGAGATAGCGGCATGTTGATCTTCATAAACTATCTTCTTGGCGCTTTATGTCCATGCATGTTGTCTTGTTGAGGTTGCACTAGTATGGGATTGGAGATCAGGACTACCCCCACAGATTGATTGCGATCAGCTTTCTCACGGATCTTCTGACCATACACAACATTAGCTTCTTTCTTGCCACCAAAAGATCTCTTCATAGTATTCGAGGATGTTTCGACTTGAATCTTTCCGCTCTTGATTCCAGCTTCAATATATTCGCCGTCAATATCAGCTCGGTGAATCCGGATGAAGAGTTTCCAATTAGATGATTGAAGAATGGGTATGTCAGCGTTCCCATGAACATATCAATCAATTCCCTATTAGACAAGGGTGGTTAAACTCTTCCTGCTAGATCTCTCCATTTTTGGGCGTACTCTTTGAACTTCTCGTCACGACCCATAGACATACTCTGTAGTTGCATACGAGTTGGTGCCAATTCAGCATTTTATTGATACTATTTGTAGAAAGCATCTGCTAAATCATTCCAGGTATGAATGTGGGTATTCTCTAGCTGATAATACCACTCCAATTGTGTTTCGGGTAGACTCTCTTGAAAGAAATGTATCCACAACTTCCTGTCTTCAGTATGAGGATGGATCTTCTAAACATAGGACTTCAGATGTAGCTTTGGGCAAGAAACACCATCATACTTAACAAAGGTGGGGACCTTGAACTTGTGGTGAATTACTACTCCGAGAACCAGACTCAGATCGTCAAAGTTTAACCCTGACATTTTCAGATTTTCCACAGCATTCAGGCGGTCTTCAAGTTGCTTGTACTTTTTGTCGTTAGGATACTGCTCGCTCATATTGTCTTCCTCTTCGCTTTCATACTCATGATGGCTTCCTTCATTTTTTTGATGTTACTTTCAGTTTCTCCGCTCTTATCTGAGAATTCAAGCTCTCTGACTACCTTGACTGGACCTCTGAACCTTTTCCCGATGTTGATAAGGCCAACAGTCTTCTTCTTTATGGTAATGAGCTTCTTCAGATCTTTCTGACATTGATCTAAGCTGGTGAACATTTCCTGGAACTGAGCATTCTAAGCCTGGAGATCTTTGACAGTTTGTTCAAGAGCAGTTTCTACTGAAATAAACAGCGAGAGAATGAGAAAACCGGTCTTTAGTGTACTTGTTATGAGATGTTATGCTATGATATGCAATGTTATGCAATGCAATGTTTTCAAGGACCTTTAAGAATTTAAATTTGTTAAAGAAGCAAGAACAAACTTTTTATTAGTTGACTTAGTAAGTACAAATAAAAGTTCAGGCAATAAAAATGAAATTCCTAGAGCTTAAGTCTCCCATGGACGCTTCCTCTTTGTGTTGAAGTAAGTGTTGATGCCTTGCTCCTTGTGAAGTAGCTTTGTCAACTCCAATACTCTTTTCTCTCTTGCGTAGCATTGAGTTTCTAATGTATCCCTTTTTTCTTTGAGTTGAATCCAGAATCTCTTTAATTCTTCAAAATCAGTAGGCATGTCTGGATGAAGAATGGTATAGGGTTCCTCACCTACAACAACAGGTTCCATAATTACTGGAAGCATAACAGTATATGGCATCATGAGGTTTTGAGCGCGAGCTCGCACCCATTTGAGGTAAGGTTCCCCGGGAATGGAATTTTTATGCCCCAAGGTTTTGGTATCAGTTTTCTTTACCATGCCCCAAGCGTGCATAAATCTTCGACGATAACCATGGAGATCGTTGTCATAGTCAGACACGATGTCTTGGAGAAGTATATCATGATAACCATCTCTTCGAGCATAACCAAACTGTCATAGCGCTAGAGAATAGTTATAAGTGATATGTTAAGGACCAAATTGTAGTTATTTTGTACATGATTTTGTGGTCCTTAACAATGCCTTTTTAATTAATTAGTAGTATTTATTCTAGTATTTTGGTTTAATTATGTTTTTATTTAGTTTTTGTTTATAATATATTATTTAATTGTAGGTTTTTATTGATTAATTCTCCCAAGCTTGGATTCAAGGACACTTGAAGAGCTTTTGGGATGATTCTTTTTGAAGAAATTTTTGGATGAAGAAGCATGCTTGGTCGCTTGTGTTGCTACCAAGACGCATAACCGGGCTTAGCGCGGTCTGCGAAAAACAGAAAAAGGACAGACCCATGCTTTCACCTTTTTGGGCCACCAACTCCATCATTTCAGCTGACTTTTGGCTTGTAAAAGGGGGGAGCTTCACTTCATCATAATTATCTTTCAATTGTGTAAAATTAGGGCAAGAATTTGTAAGAAAAACCATAGTTCTTCATCATTGATTCTTCATGTTCATCATCTCTACCAACAATCTTGAGAGCAAAGCAACCATGGAAATGAGTGGCTAAGTTCTTTTTGTGTCAAGATTAGAGGTAGTTGATCTAACTAGTATGTATTTCTCTTAATCCATTTATGTATGAACATGGTTGATGATTAATATAGTTGAATATCTTTGTTCTTCATTTTTATGCTTTGAGTCTTGCTTGGAAAAGAATACTTCAAAGTATACCTAAGATATTCATCCACTAATGAACAAGTGCTAGGGATAGATTTGTGTGTTAGTGTTTACAAATATTGAACTTAATGATTATCATGTCAATAGTTGTAGTGAGGGATCATGCAAAGATTAACATGATAACATTCACAATCTTGGTGGGAAATCTACAAGATTGAGAGGATATGTATTTATAGAAATCATCTACTATGTTCATTACTTGATTAATTGAATGCATATGAAATTAGGTCAATGAAACTAATCTTGACATGCTTCCATAATTTGAAAACAATCTCCAACTCTCTTGAATCCAAACCATAACTCTCTTTTTAAAAGACTAATTTAGTTACTTGTTTGGAAATTCATGTTACTAGTAGATTAGGAAACAAACCCTTTGGTTACTTTCATCTTAAAATACACTTTTCTATTGAAAGACTACAATATACACCAATCCCTGTGGAATCAATAATTAAAAATACTTGTTCGCGGATAAAACCTACAACATGATACCTCCCCTTATGCCAATGAGTGGTACATTAGGGAATTCTCCACAACGCTCGATGAAGGTGAAATCTTTTTGAAAGTAAAGACACCAACGGATATCTGAATGAGAGAGTGATATCAACCTTTGAGACCATAACCTTTGCTCGTTCTTTATTACTGATTGAGGAAGGTGCAAAATAAACCACCTGGATAATAACGGCATGCAACACATGAGAGTTCCTTGTCGTTTCATAGTACGAGTGTGGAGAGAATGCAGAATGTCTCTGAGCAAAGTAGGCACAAGATTGTGAGTGAGGAAAATCTTGATGGCATTTACGTCTATGAATTGGTTTGGATTAGAAAATAGCACCAAACCATAGATTAGCAAAGCCAAAACATCTTCGAAGGCGTGGAAACTCATGGCTTTTAGGAATTCCCGAGCTTTCTTTATCAGAAATTTGGCAAGCAAGCCCTTAACTCTACTTCTTGTCTCCCAATTGTCTTTAACGTCTTATTGCTTTAGATGTATCACTGATGTGATGTCTTTGTACTTCGGAACTTTTTCTGAACCGGTGAATGGTATTTGATTAAGAATGGGTATCCCAAGTAGCTTAGAGAACTCTTCCATTGTAGGTACCAACTGCTAGTCTGGGAAAGTAAAGTAGTGATGCTTTGGATCGAAGAACTGGAATACGATGCTCATCATATCTTCTTCAAAATCTGAGGTACCCAAGTCGAGTAGATAACCATGCCTCTTAATGAACTGAGAATGATCAGGAACTTCTGAGATGAACTCCATGAGTTGAGAAGGTATACCCACAAAATTGATTCGGATAGTCTTCCTGGGAGCCATAACCCTACAACAAAGAGCAAAGATAAATACTTAGGTCCTTTAAATAGTTAGAAATGATATGATGATATGATGTTATGATGTCATGTTTAAATAGCAAGCACAAGCAATTCACACAATAGCCCTAGGTTTAAGGCTTGCATGCGGTATAGGTGTTTACCCTACTAGAGTTTGAGTGGGTTCAACCTATCCTATAATAGTAACCGGGTTCTATGAACCTCATATCATCGATCTTTCTCACAGGCTTTATTTTAATATGACTACCAAGTGATCGATCGAAACATCCCAAAAGTCGAATCTTAATGAGCGTAGCATCGAGTATCAACCAACCTCAGTCTGCATCGAAGCCGGTTATCTCACTACCTTCTAATGGCCAAGATGGGTCAATTAGGGTTCTAAAGTTGAGTTATTGCTTGATGACACCACGCAGATGCCAAATATTTCCTCAACTGCACACGAGGAATATCGGGACATCAAAAGTGTCACACTAACCGTAGCCATCATTTTGACCGTTTCGGTATACGCCTAACACTCGCGATGATTTATTGCTACTTACCTAAGGAAACCTAGATCCGGGTGTAGGATCCCCCATAGATATAATACACATGCAACCCTTTAAAAATAAATCAGACAAAGCAATCAGAAAGTAATAAAAGTGATCTAAAACCCTAAGATAACCTCTCTTTAGATAGTCCCCAGCAGAGTCACCAATTCTGTAACACGATTGGAGAACTGATTTGTTTGTTTTGCGTTTTATCGCAAATATTATGGATAGCAAGAGTTGCCATGGACTTTTCTTTTATCCAATAAAGGGAAGATGAAAAGAACAGGAAAAGACCTTCGTTATGAAAAGGGAAGGTATTAGCACCCTTTCCATCCGTAGTTATCTACGGGCTCTTAGTTTGCTTAGCTCACTTTGGAAAATTTGCTTTCTGTGTTTGTGTAGTTGGAAAAGTATTTTGAAAAGGCATTTCGCTTTGACTTCGTAATGATTCTCGTTGGAATGTATACGAAGTGTTCAAAAATGTTTGTTTGGAAAGATGTTTGACTTTATAATGATTCTCGCTGGAATGTATACAAAGTGTTTTTTTGAAAAGAGTTTTTGAGAAGTGTGAGGTGTGAAAAGTATTTGATTGGAGCAAGCAACAAAGTCTTATTAACTACTCAAAATGGTCGTTTCCATGTTATTTTCCTTCTCCTTTAGAATAAGGTTATCCATACCATTAGTTGGTAGGTAACTTTATTCGTTTGAATGTGAAGGGACAATCGAATGGTCATTGTTTGGTCATTGAAGGTAACATGTAAGGATACCTTAGCAATTCGTAGGGATGATCATCACTTTTCGTAGGCAACAATCGAGGGACGAGATCATATATTCGTAGGCAACATTGAGGGTCATCGAGGGACTATGATCTTTGTATTGAAGGGACTATGATGATGTTATTCGTAGGCATCTTTGTTAATGGTACCCCTACGTTCGAGGGACATGACTATGTTATTCGTAAAGGCAACGAGAGAGGATACCCTAAAGGATGTGCAAGTGTGAAGAGTGTGTTGTATTCAGATATGTTATCTTGAGATTAGAAATGATCTAAGGGTTGATTTTAGTCTTAGCATGCAAACCCTAATTACTAGCAGTTAGATATATGTACAGAAATTAAAGGTGCGAAAAGTAAAAGTGCGAAAATGTAAATCCTACGCTATTACACGGCTTTGGGGCAGATACATAATAGGAGTGCGGAAAGTAAAGGCAGAAATGTAAATTTATGCTATTACAGAATAAAACTTTGCGACCTATACATCCTTTCTAGAATTGTAAATGCGGAATAGTAAATAATCGGAATAATAAGAAATATGTTAGTAAAATATTTTGGAAATTAGTAGAAAATGCTTTTAGGTTAGTAACCCTAATTACTAGAAAAGAAATTATTTTTTGGAGTTTTAATAATTAATTTTAATGCAGAAAAAGTAATTAAAAGCCAATTTATGATTAATTAACAATTAATTAAAATAAAAGTGAAAAATATGATTTTTTAATGTCAAAAATTAAATAAGTATTTTTATGACCTAAATGCAAAAAGAAAATATTTTTGTGATTTTTGAAAAGGGTTTAATTAATTTTGAAAAGAAAATTAAATGAAATTAAGAAAAAAAAGAAAATGGTTAGGAAATATTGAAGAGGAAAAGTGATAATAAAAAAAAGGATTTGGTCCCTGCAAGGTTTGAACCCGTGACCTGGAGGTCATTGGTTCAAATTTTCTACTCAACCATGCTGCACATGTTGTCAATAACACGCCTCCATCTGTATATGTGTGATACCTGTGTAAAAGTCAGAAAATTGGAAAAAATTGCAAAAGGTGGGGTTCGAACCCACGACCTAAGAAAGAAAGAGACACGGCGCGCATGGTGAACCGTTGGGGCGGTGATACATCCATGTATTTAGTTACATGGATTAATATATATGTGATATTAATTCCTGATTTCTGATTTTTTAACAAAACACACGCGTGGGACCCAAGACTATCATGCAAGCCAATCAGATGGAGGAATAGCGCCACGCCTGCACCTGAAACCCTTGACTCGGGTCAGCACCACCATGGACGATGGTCCGGCCTTCTTCTCCGATCAAGCAAAATTGAAACTTGCGAAAATCGATCAAAAAATGAAAACAAAGATCCCAAATCGTATATTTGAGACCTTGCAAACTCAATGGTACAATTATTAGGGTCTAAAGTGGTTGCATCAAGGAATACGAAGCTTCATCGTTTTTATGCCATAACAATGGCAGTTTACGATTTGGACGTTAAAAAGCTTGCAAATGATGATTCAATCTTATTCTAAACAAACTCAGGAACATGTTAGCATGGTTACTTTGGATCAAAACACAATACAAAGCAGAATACGAATTCATGAAAAAAAATGCAAACGGAGGTGTATGTATTGCATGATTTAACGTGTTATAACCATGGATAATGATTCATTCTTACTCTGTATTACCTCAGGAGCACGATGGAGTGCTTGAGGGTGATTGAAAGTGGCTGGAAAATAGGATACGAATTTACAAGTTTCTTTGAAATTTTGAGAGTTTTAGGGTTTGTTCTTGGAGGCAAGGATTCGTTCTTTTCGGCTTCTGATCTTGTAGTGTATATATAGGAGAGTGCATTAGGTCAAGAATAATGGGAGAATATATTGCCTTGAATGCAAAGAATATCTCATTTGAAATTTCATCAAATCTTTCCAAAAGTGATTCAATCTTTCCTTAATGCATGGTGCACAAAATTTCCAGCTAACATGGGCTATCTTGGACCTCAAGACATGTACAAATCAAGCCCAACTTGTATTATCAATTACCTTTGTATTTTATTTAATTAAAATTGAATTTAAATCATTAAATTCAAAAATAAATCAAATAAATAAAAGATGGGTGTGCACTTGATTTTTCAGGCCATGGATAATGTCAAGATTAAATTTGGATCATAAAGTCTTAGGCTCATTTGGAAGAAATTTGAATTTGCCAAGTATTTCTCTTCATGCACCTTTTTAAAAATGCTCAACTTGCACAACTTGTATCTTGCTCAATTTTCAACATTTTTAGGTGTTCTTGGACTTTTTGGAAAGCTTAATATGTCCTCTAAACACTACTTTTGGTTTCATCTTCATTGAAGTTTCCATGTTTATGTACACTTCTTTGCAAAAAGATGACGTTATGTTGACTTTTAGAAGGACCTCTAATGTTTTGATCCATAACGCTCAAATGATGCATTTTTGGCCAAAGCTTGTGAGACATGAAGTTGTAGAGAATTAAATTCTATTCAAAATGAGATTTGGTGGAAAAATTTATGATAAAGTATGTGAAAGTTATGCCTGGTCAAAGTTCTATTGACTTTTTGTCCAAAAACCCTAATTTGGAAACTTTGACTTTTGATCAAATCTTGACTTTTCTTGATGAATCATGATCAACCCTTGATCATATGATGAATGTGACTTCAAAATATTTATGTTGATAAAAAATGATGAAGTTTGACTGTATGTTGACCATATTTGACTTTTTGTCCAATATAATTGATTTTCAACCATCTGAGCAATTGACTGAGCAAACTTGAGCTGCAAGGCTTGAAACCTGACATAATGATCCCTTGAGACATATGAGGAGGTATGATGACCACTTGAATCAATAGAACTTGATTTTTTCTTGAGAGAAGCAAAACACTAGTTGTGGGTTGATTACTTAGGAGAGGGTTCATCTGATCAACCCTTGAGAAACTCTTAAGTATGGAGATGTGGATTGTCTTGAGAAATAGGAGGGAAAATTTTGTGGTATAACACTCATCAGGTGACAATTCAACAATACATTAGAACTTCCAAGAGGAAAGGACTTTCTATTGATCCAGCATGGCTGCAACGCAGAGATCTTCCAAGTCCAGTTCAGAAGAAGAAGAGAAAAGTTGATGGAAAAGGCACTTCTGCTAGACCTCAAAAGTCTCAGAAGAAGATGACAAAGCAAGTCTCAGGTAGAACTTCTTCTCATACTTCTTTTTCTAATACTGCAAGTTTATTAACATCTGCTGCACAAACTTCAACTTCTGTTCCCCCAACTCCAAACACTACCAAATAAACCATAGAAACAATAGATGTAGACATAGATCTAACAGCACCTTCAAAAACTGTAGAAACAAATCCTCTCATTGACCAAGTTTTATCTGATATTGAAAATTTTGATACCCTAAATTCAGAACTTCCACCTTCCTCCACTACAACTACAACCATTCCACAAACTTCAGAACAAGAAATTCTTGTATTTTCTCCCCACTAAACTAATCTAAATGCACCATCCTCTAAGACTCCAAATCCTCACCAAGGAACTGGTGAATGGAACTCAGATGTTCTGTCTTGGAATTTACCTGGAATTAATGTTCCTTTACAAACAAAATTCCCAAGTCCTATACCAACAACAAATATATTCACTATTACCAAAAATCCACCACACCTCACCAATACTACTTCCATTCCAACAAAACTTCCACAAACTACCACTATTGAACACACAACAACAACCACAGAACTTCCACCAACTATATCACCAGAACAACATACCACAACTACAGAACTTCCAAACACTCCCTCACAAGAACAAGCTACCATCATACCAGATCTTCAAAATCCACACTCTCCAGAAACTGCTACACCAACCTCTACTCCCATTCCCAAAATTTCGTACCCTCAAATTTCTAATTCTCCTCTGAGAACCTAGGTTAATCTTCACTCCCTGAATAAAAGGACATGTGGTTCAAAACATGTGCAAGAAAATGTTAATATACTTTTGCAGAAATTTGAAAAGGAAATGCTGAGCTGGTTAAAACTTTTGAAAGATGATTGTGCAAACAATCTAAGCCCTTCTACATCAGCAGAGTTATGGAGCACCTTCAGACGGAGATTCAGTATTGAATCCCTCAAGCTGAAAGACTTGTTCCACTCTCATATTTATGAGAAATTTCATGAGTGTCTGATGAAAAGCTCAAGGATGTCTACAACTTCTGGAATGAAAAGCCACTGCTATAACTGGACAATGCTCCATGGCAACCAAATTCTAACTACATGGAGATCTCTGATGATGAATCCTCATGATCAGAAGTTGCTGAACTAACCTTTGGATCTTTGGTTTTGTATAAACCTCGGAGCGCTCGTCCCAGAGAAACCAAGAAGAAATTGTTGATCTTAATGGTTGACCTTGATACACTCTTCTCCAGTGCCTTCTGCCCCAGACCTACTGCTTCTACCTCAAGGGCTATTTCCACAGAAGATGCTGATTCAACTTCTGTTATTTTGGAAACTCTGAAGGAGCTGAAGAAAGAGAATGAAGCTATTAGAACACGTCTAGATAAGCAAGATGAAACTAACAAGGAAATCAAGACGTGGATGCAGAAACAAGTAGAATCTTCTGCTGAGATTAAGAATCTTCTACTCTCCTTAGTTTCTCGTTCAACCTAACCCTTCTATTTTTCAAAAACCATCTATGCATCACATTGTTTAAGTTTTTTAAAGTATTTTGTTGCTTGTTGCTGTTTTTGTTAAACTTTTGTAACAGTTCTTCAATTAATGATTACAATTATTTTTGGTCTACTTTACAAAGTTTTTTACTGCGTTTTTGATTCTGACAAAAAAGGGGGAGAAAACTAAGATTTTGATCTGATTAATTATAACATGTTACTAGAACAAAAATGTCAAACATTTCTAACAAAATATACAAGTGTACATGTTTGCTTCTAAGTGATACAGATTTACACAAGTTCTGGAAAAATATGTTGCAAAGACAAACTCAAGTAAAGCTTTAAACGTTGATGACTCAAGCTCTGAAATGAAAAGGAAACTCTGAAGAAAAGAATCTCTGAAAGTTTTGAAAGAACATCTCAGGGAAGTTCCACTTACTTAGTTTTCCTTAATTATTAATCTCAGGGGGAGATTGTCTATCCCAGGGGGAGATATGTTTTTCATATATACAATTTTTTTAAATCAAAATCTAATATTTTTGTCATCATCAAAAAGGGGGAGATTGGTAGAACATAGTTTGGTTCTAGTCATATCTTAGAGTTTTTATGATAACAAGTGGAATAAATTTTAATAATAGATATGATACTCTGATGTATATTGTTTTCATTTCAGATGATGTTCTGACTCAAGCATTGAATAATATAGAGATATCAAAATTATGCTGAGTAAAACAATAATTAGAAGTTCTAATGAAAACATAACTTCTGGTCACGTACGCTAGAAGCAACTTCTGATAGAAGCATGCAAGCGCAAACCTCTGATGGAAGCACCAAAATAACATTATGATTAGAAGATGCTTTAGCAAGGCTTACATAAGATTATGATCTATGTGTACGTCATCTTCTAAGACAAAGTCTTCTACAGTAACGTTACCCTACTAAGCTAAAACGGCTGAAGTACTTGAGTGGCTCAACGTTCTATGTTCATTGGATAAGCAAAACACGTGAAACAAAACAACATTAATTATGCTTTCCAGTATCCAAGACATGCAAGAGTGCAACGGAAAGATTCATAGAAGATCTATATAAAGTGCAAGGTTCAAAGAAGAAAAAATATAATTATCATAGAGAACTTATGCTGGCAAAAATCAAATTGATTGTTCTGTTAAAATTATTTCTAAGTTCTTAAGATGAAATATTTTGTGTAAACATCATTGTTGTGATAAAGCTTTTTAGAAGCAATTGTAAACACATTGTCTACAAGTTCTTGTGAGATTGTTCCTTGAGAGACCAGTTGGGTTAGATTTCTCAAGAGGGCTAGGACTAGTTGAGTCTTAGAGGTGTTAGTCACTTGCAGTTGGCTTGTGCATTGTTGTTAGTCACAACAATTGGTTGTGCATTTGTAATCTTTAGATTATAGTGGATTAAGTCTTAGTTGAGAGAGGCGAAATCACCTTGACGGGTGGACTGGAGTAGTTTGAGTTTTAAACGAACAAGGATAAAAATCCTTGTGTGTTTAGTCTTGTTGTTAGACAAAAGAAATATTTAAAAGGGAAAAACTTATTCAACCCCCCATTATAAGTGTTTTCTAAGCCTTCAAATTCTATTTAAGGGGGGGGGGGGATATAACATCCCAATATTATATTACTAAGTGACAATATGTGTGATTATAATTAGAATTACTTAAGCGAATGAATTGGACCTAGTTAGAATCAAATGGAATCGTTAAGAATGAACCATGTGGCAAGGTTGTTATTTCTACTAAGTTGGAGGGTATAATGGATATTAAATACCAATTGCATGGAATATTATGAGTTGTTGGGAGTTAGTGGGGAAAATTAGATTTTTATAATGAAGGAAAGAAAGTCATCTTCACCATATTCATCCTCCATTTTCGTGTATCAAGAGCAGGCTCCACAAAATCAGCCATAACTCCTAGCTCACAACTTCGATTGAGGTAATTCTGAACTTTTTGGAAAACTTACAAAATTCCCTTCAATCTGGTATATTAATTCATCTTCATAGATTTTATATTAAAGGAGAAAAACGAGTTTTAAGTTGGAATTTTTTTGCTGGAAATGGAGAAATTGGGATTACGGATTTCTTGATGATGGAGGTGGAAGTTTGAGCAATATAAGGATCCAATGAATGGAAGAACATCATCCAAACCACTATTTATCCAAGATGAGTTCCATTAGTTAGAACTTGGGGTAGAAATTAGGCAATTGCATGTTGGGGTTTATGTTGGGATTGTGGGTTATGTGATATAGTTATTCCATGATTCCTACTAAAGCATGTTTTAGACTCCCTTATTGTAATGGAATGTAATAACACCCTTTTTATGATCCATTATTATGCCATTACGGATTTCATGTGGGAAATTTGGGATTTGGGGGTCTGGAATCAGAATTTGCGTTTTCTGATTTTTAGCTGTGCAGCAGAGTTCGCGTAGCGAACTCTTGAAATTTCAAGAGAATTATGCTATAAATTTCGCGTAGCGAACTTTTCCTCGTGTAGAAAACTGTGACTTCTAGGACTTAGTGAAATTGCTGATCACGTTCACTGGGAGTTCGCATAGCGAATCGGGGCTTCGTTGGGAGTTCGCTGAGCGAACTTGGCCTGGCAGAATGTCATATTTTACTTTCCCCAAGTGAAGAATGGTTCTGAATGCAAGAACGAATCGCACTAATGACTAACTAGAAATTTTATGTATATGATGAGGCTAATGTACAACCATGTATGCTCTTAATAATCATAGATGTTGATTATGCTTGATGACATGCTTTATGAAATGAATGATAATACATGTATATGATAGAAATTTATTTTTTGATAAATGATATTATGTGATCATTTGTGGTTTCCCGTTCATTCTAGTTGATTGTTCGGATGTTTTGCCTACGGACTTGATATGCATATGAATGCTTGTGTCGTACTGTGTGATTTTGAAAGATGTATGCTAGAATCGGAGTAGACCTTATACCAGGACGTAAATCACTTATTACCACGACTAATATTGTGTGATCTTTAGTTCGTTCCTTTCTGTGTGATCTAGGATACCTTGTTGTGTGTTCTGCGTATGTCATACACATCTAAGCTTCCAAAGGCGATGTGATTGTGTGGGCTGGTGAAAGAGGGCAATTCCACCTTGAACTCATCTGTATTGCTTGGTATGGTGGGAAGGAAATTTCCATATAGTCAATCCTTGGGTATAAATCACCTCTAGTGGTTCCACATAGGCTACACCACTAGGCTATCACCCGGTGGGCCATGTGTCGATAAGGCGTTTTTCGTGCTTGTGTAATTCATTAGTGTATAGATGATCGACGTGGTTGTGACGCCATATAGGCGAATGTCACTTTGTGTACTCGTCACAGATGGAATTCCATATAGGAATGATTTGTTTCATCGTGCGGTGGATTGGTGCGATTCTCTTGACATTATGCATTGGGGTACTCATCGAGGACGTGAAAGTGTAACCATGGTAAAGGTATTAACATACTTCTGGATTCCTCGTACATGGGTGATCGAAAAAATAGCAAGTGTACTATTTCTGCCGATGTATTAATAATGGGTTTTACCCCGAGGATATCGATCTCGAGGATTGCGTAGGAAATACTAAGTATGATGACTTACCAATTAAACAAAAACAATATTTTGATGTTGATTTGATAAAATCATTGCAAAAATATAAATTTGACAAAATGTAAATTAATTGACTTCTTGTTTGACTTAAACATGCTAGGGTGAGTATATAATTTGCCATGTAAAAACCTTGCTCTTTGGTCGATTCAACAAGTTCATATGCCTCGACTACCGATTCTCAATATTATCTTTTCCCAATTCCTTTGTGAAAAAACCTTTAACCTTCTTTCCCAATATCAATGTCCATTTAAATTAGCAAAGAAGTTAAGCATTTAGTTATCAAGAAATTATTCTAGTTATTGTAGGATTAGCCTAGTCATAGGTGAAATCCTTAACAATATTACATTTCATAAAACCTTAACACGACTGTCTGGCTCTACTGTGTTAAAATAGGAAAACCCTATGTTCCCATAGAGAAAAACTATGAATTACTCTAAATCACAAAATTGATGCATAAAGAACTCTAATGTTGATTAAAACAAAGAAATAAGTATTCTTAACATAGCAAACTAGGGACACCCCCTAGCATTAGGGGGTTTAGCCTCTTATAATATTTGTACAAATCACTATAGGAATAAAGGTAAACATTACAATAGAGTTGGATTGGTTGATTCCTCAATCACTTCCGCTCATGAAAGAATCTTCTTCTCCAATTCTCCTTGAATGCTCCAGCTTTTCTTCTCGTGTAACCTCTCGATATCAAAAAGTCAAAAGTCCTTTTCTAAAACTCAAAAACTAACTTAAATAGTCTACATACAAATCCCAGCCAAGCAGAATGTCCAAAGTGCCCTTCAAAGTTCAGATTCACTAAAAAACCTAAAATATAAAACCTTATTCGCGCTACCAACACGGGTCATGCTGTGCAACACGGGCCGTGCTGTGCAACACGGGCCGGGCTGTGCAACACGGGCCGGGCTGTGCAACACGGGCTGGGTTGGTCCCTGATTTTGAAGATTTAATTTTTGCTCCAGGCCTCCTGACACGGGCCGTTCCAGGCAGCACGGGTACCTGTGTCAAGCCTCTGTTTTTTGTACTAGGCTTTGAGCACACTTTTAACATGGGTCGTGCTAGTAGACACGGGCCGTGTTTGTCTTCAATTCTTCCACTTCTCATCTTTTTCTGTAGTTCTGCCTTTTCTGCCCCCCGATTTGTCATGTTGTATTCATGCGAATCTGAAAACACTAAAACACAAAACCAAAGCATAAAATGCGATAAAATGAAATAAAAGCTCGATAAGTAAAAGAAACAATAACTAAAATAACTGCTAAATATCTGTGTGAAAACCACTGGTCAAACTCCCCCAAACTTAAACTATTGCTTCTCAAGCGACGATTACAAGAACTCATGAAACTCAAAGAAGATCGGTACTCATATGCAAGAGTCCAATTTACATTGCTCAAAAAGTAGTGCACCCGACATTCACATGACACAAAGATACCTCTCCAACTATGCTTCGCACTTAAATTTTCTCTTTCCGCTTTTCCTCCTCTTTCATTCGCACAATCAGATTAAGGCACTGAGAATTATGATAATCATCACATGCACATGACTAGCCAAGAACTTCACTTATTCGTGCACCAAACGAGCAGCATTTGCTACATTTTATTACCGATGAAATTTTCAAACCTTTTGGTTATTTATTGTCCTTTATCCGGACGACGTTTAGGGATCAACCCCCTTTGGGATGAATAACCTGGTGAGGGATATCCAACTTAGCGGGCCGGTTGTCTTTTATCACCTTTTCATCATTTGTTGCCATTTTTATTTGCTTCTCAACCAATCATACCTGCATGTGAATTTGAAATATGCTAGACTGTATAGATAAACTACTCAAGGAATACTTCACATACTTTAAGCACTATGGTATGAATCTACACGTTGGACTCGTATCAATGTCACATTATTCTGAATCTCCTACCTTCACACAATCATCCATGCATCTCACACAATATTATTCCCGATCTCATTGAAATACAAGCTCTTGTGCAAAACAAAACAAACTTTTTGGTCAAAATTCGGAAAAATTCAGGAGAAGTTTTACTCGTGGACTTACACAGCAGTTGACATCAACCTTACAAGTAAATAAATAAAAACAAAGCAGTAAAAACCTCCCCCAAACTTGAACTAGACATTGGTCTCAATGTTTTAGACCAAGCTCAAGAGAGGTGACTCACAGAGGGTAATGCAGCACCAGCTGCTGCCTCCTAGCTTTCGCAAGTAAGACTCCCTTTTATCATCTGCAAACTAAACAAAACAAAATAGAAACTAAGTTATTAAAAGCGTGGGTTGCCTCCCACAAAGCGCTTTGTTTAACGTCGCATGGCTCGACGGGTCATCCCCTTATGGGGGTACTTTATCCTCCACACCTTGTTGCTTGTACTTTCTGCGACCCAAAACTCATCTAGATAAAAAGCACTAGCCACTGCGTGATTCCTGTTATTTCCAACTTCCATGTTCTCACCTTTGTATACCTTCTTATTTCTCTTCTTGACAGCTTTAGTGAACTTGGGAGTTGTTATGGTTGCAACCTGAGATATTGTGCCTGAGACTTCTTCTGGGAGAGACTTTGTCGTTTTGTTCTCTCCCTCTACTTTTACCATCCCAACGGAAGATTTATTCTTTCCACCTGCACCTTGCTTCTTGATCTCTAACACCTGCAAGGTTATCTTCTCATCAAAAAAATTTAATGTTAGATTACCTGTCTCGATGTCAAAATTGCACCGACTAGTCAGTAAGAATGGTCGACCAAGAATGATCGGAGTCTCCTCATCTTCAGGGATATCCATGATCTGGAAGTCAAATGGAAAAGCAAAATTTTCAATTTCCATCAATACATCTTCAGCTATCCCGTATGATTTCTTGATGGTGTGATCAGCAAATTTCAATTTTGTTTCTCCCCCACTTATCTTTTCAATACCAAGCTTTTTGAAAATAGACAAGGGCATCAAACTCACACTAGAACCAGAATCAATTAACACCCTTTTGAATTTCCTGTCTTTTATTATGCACAGTGTAACACCCCTTCTAATTTATCCGTGATTTATATAATTTAATCAGAGTTTTAAACATAACATCAAGGGCGTCACAATTTTAAGAATTCAAAAATAACAAAAACAGCAGTGATCACGCTTCTACTGAAGAACGCATTAAATATAATTCAAAACCAACGGTTATGTTTTACACAGCGGAAAGAACATAAAAATCCGGAATAACTCAATTCATAGTTATTTCAAAACATAAACTCAAAGTAAACCAGTTGAAATCCATAAAAATTTCGAAAACGATCGTTCCCTAGTGTTACAACTACCAGAGCATGACACTGACACGCGGACTATCAAAATAGCACAGCTCTATAAGCTGTCATCACCAATTCCCAAGCAGCTATTCACTTCGAATCTGAAATCATTAAAGTAAGGGTGAGATTTCATTAAGATTAAAATGCATTATACGTTTCTTTAAAACAATAAAACAATTAACTCATTATTCCACCCTTATTAACAACATTAGAATACGATTCACAAATACAATTCACACATTCATCATGCATACAACAACAATCAATGCAATTATAACATTGGAAACCATCCTAACATGTTATAATTACATATGCAATGTAGACTCAAATGCATGTGGTACCAAACGTGAACCAAGTCCACACCCTGTTCAGCTTACACCTCGGAAAACAGCATCAATTAATGATTCGAACATACACCACTGGGTAAAGAATCTAGCCTCACCACCACTATCCATTGGGTACGGTTATTGGCCCTTCAAGTTCAATTCCGCACAATGGGAATGAACCATTACCAAAATGCTCATGCATGCACATCAGAAGCATGCAACAATTCAAACATGGAATATAATCACACAGCATTATTCCAACTATAATCAATATCAACAACAGCATATGGTAACAGCAGTTATGAACATCTAATTTCAATCACAATACATGGAATTAACATCCTGCACATTTACTCAATAAATGATTTACAAATTCTCAACGAGTTCTTATCACGGAAGCCAAAATAATTCTCCCAGATCTCAATTATTGGTGTTGAAAATATTTTTATTAGATAGTACTCGTTCTAAGCTTTCCAACGATATCAACTATGCCTAAATCAGAGTTACGGTTGGAAAGATATGACCGAAATCGTTTTCAGAAAATTCATGTTCTATCTCAGCACAGTATGCATCGATCCAAAATCCTATGTGTCAACACATAGACTGCTTGTGTTGATCCATAAGTCGTATGCATCTAAAATTATGTATTTTTAAAAAATCATTTCAGTATGTATCATTGCATAAGCCTATGCATCAATACATAAACAGCATGTGTCGACACATGCTTCGTATGCATCGATGCATACATGTAAAATTCTGCATTTTTAAAAGTTGATTCAGTATCTATGGATCCATACGCATCATGTGTCGATGCATGAATCTGTTTCTTACCACATGAGTCGATCCAAGCCATTTTGTGTCGACGCAAGCCTTTTCTACGCTTCTGGTTTTCTAAGTTTTTACAGCTTGCATTGATTCATAAGATCTTGTATCGACCCATACAGTTAGTTTTTCATCAAAACTCAGTTTTTCTTCACTGTTACGAATTCCCATTAATTCCAATCATCACCAAACCTCATATTATCATAAAACAAAATTTATTATTGTGTTTTCACATCCAATTGACCATAAAATTTGTTTTCTAATTAACCTATATTCATCTTACATTGATTAATCATTCATAACAATTTCAATCATGGTTTTACGTTGGATTATAACGGTAGGGCACAACCTAGAAATCATAATTCGAGATTCCTAACGGATTGAATTATTCTATTGATCATCAAAACTTATAAGGCATAATAATCAGATCAATCCCCCTTACCTCGCGATGAATCTTCGAATTCTCAGCGTTTGGCTTTTTCTCCTCTTTTCTCTTCTCTTTTCCAATCTCACGTAGAATGCAAAATCCTAATTCCTCTTCTCACTTGTTTCCTTTTATTCCTTTATTTATTCCTTTTTATTTTTCAAATAATAGAAATAAATTAATCAGGATTAAGTAGAGCGTTTTACTCCATACACCCTACAATTCCAATTTACACCTCCAACACTTCCATTATTTAATTTAATCAATTAAATCTATTAATTCAAAAATGCCAATAATTAAACCTTTAATTAAATTAATAATTAAATTTCTAATTATTTAATAATTGAATTAATTTGGGGTGTCACACACGAGATTTTCACTGATCCAGGATCCTTCTGCTTGATAGGTATTCTTCTCTCAGGCGTTATTGCACACAACTTTTCATTAAAAGGTACATGTTCATCATTTGTTGGCCTCTTTTTTGACAGCACCTCCTTCATGAATTTTTGATACAGAGGCATTTTCTCGAGCGCTTCAAAGAAAGGTATGTTGATCTCCAACTTTTTGAACAATTTGAAAAATTTATCAAACTCTTTCTCTTTTATGTCCTTCTTTTACACTCTAGAGGGATATGGCAGCCTGATCTTAGGTTTAATCTTTTCTTTAGCTGGATTCACAGGTAGTGCCACTTCTTCATGCTTTTTCTTGTTCTCTCTTATTTCTAAGTCCACTTCTATAAGATCATCATCAACTTTTACCTCATCTTCTCTTTCTTTAGCAACTTTTTCAATCCTTGTTGTGACAGCATTCACATTCTCATGATTCTTCTTATTGCCTTGTGCTTGTATAGCTACTTGCTGTGCAATCTGCCTCATTTGAACCTCCAGATTTTTAATTGCAACAGTGGTGTTTTTGTGATTGCTTCTTGTTTCTTTTTGGAATTGAGAAGTGTGGGAAGCCATATTTTCAATAGCTACCTCTCATTCTGCCTTTTGAGGAGTTTGTTGCTGCTGATCTTTCTAGGCAAAATTCGGATGATTCTTCCATCCAGGATTATAGGTGTTAGAATAAGGATTATTCTGCTTCAAGAATTTTATCTCCTCAATTTGTTTTGGAGTTGCAAGACATTGCAGAGTCATGTGTGGTCCACTATAAATGTCACAAACCACATTTTTAACTTGTGTTACCTATTGAGTTCCCATGTTCATAGCTTTGAGCCTTTTCTCCACTTTTGTAGCAATCGCCTCTTCGATTTTGAGTTGTCTGTTTACTTCCAACTTTAAATCAATCACTCACTCTGGTTTTCCTGTAACCCTGTCATACATTTCCAAATGCTCATTTGCAATGATGGCTTCAATGATCTTCTTAATACCAATGGCTGTTGTAAAGTTGGATGAGCCACTGGAAGCTGTGTCAATAAGTTGCTTTGTCTTCATTCTGAGGCCATTCACAAACATCTGCATTTGTTCAGTTTGGTCCATGTTGTGAGTGGTACAAGCTACCAACAATCTCTTGAACCTCTTATATGCATCACCAAGTGACTCTCCTTCTTTTTGCTTAAAATTCACAATTTCATAACTTTTGCGAATATAAATAGAAGCAGGGAAATACTCATCAAGAAACATTTTCTCTATCTCTTCCCAAGTAGAAATACTACCAGCAGGTAGTGAGTAAAACCACTCTTCAGCATCTTCAGACAGGGTAAACGAAAACATTCTCAATTTCTTTGCTTCGTTCGTATGCCCGTCAATCTTCAACGTGGTACTCATTGTCAAAAATCTCTGCAAGTGTTTGTTGGCATCTTCATTGACCTTTCTGGTGAAAGACCTTCTCTCAAGCTGATTGATTATGCTCAAATGCAGTTGAAAATTAGGGACATTCACCGGATGGTTTACAATTGTCAACCTGCCACCCGGTGTATTTGTGCCACCATAATCACCAAGAAGTCTCTCTGGTGGTGGTGTATTTTCGCCCATTGTCTCCGAAAGTGTTATTGTCTCGAAATCTGAATGCTCTGAGTGAACTGAAACTTCGCCCTCTTTGTCTTGATCTGGTATGACTGCTTCTCCTTTTGCTATTTCCAGTTTGTCTCGTTTATCTCGTCTAAGCCTCACGTGCAATGATCTTTTTGGTTCTGCGTCAAAAGGAAAATCAGCTGAGGTCTTACCTCGCATAAACAAGTTAGAAAATTCTTAGCGAGAATAAACAAAAATATATAAATAACAGAAAATTGAAATTTTAGTTGCGGAGCAACAAAATTTCAATTGATTAGTAATCAACTTTGTATTTTGGCAATCCCCGGCAACGGCGCCAAAAACTTGATCGGAAAAATAGCAAGTGTACTATTTCTACCGATGTAGTAATAATGGGTTTTACCTCAAGGATATCGATCTTGAGGATTGCATAGGAAATACTAAGTATGATGACTTACCAATTTAACAAAAATAACATTTTGGTGTTGATTTGATAAAATTCTTGCAGAAATATAAATTTGACAAAATGTAAATTAATTGACTTCTTGTTTGACTTAAACATGCTATGGTGAGTGTATAATTTGCCATGTAAAAACCTTGCTCTTTGGTCTATTCAACAAGTTCATATGCCTCGACTACCGATTCTCAATATTATCTTTTCTCAATTCCTTAGTGAAAAAACCTTTAACCTTCTTTCCCAATGTCAATGTCCATTTAAATTAGCAAAGAAGTTAAGCATTTAGTTATCAAGAATTATTCTGGTTATTGTAGGATTAGCCTAGTCCTAGGTGAAATCCTTAACAATATTGCATTTTAGTAAACCTTAACACAACCGTCCGACTCTACTGTGTTAAAATAGTGAAACCCTATGTTCCCATAGGGCAAAACTACGAATTACTCTAAATCACAAAATTGATGCATAAAGAACTCTACTGTTGATTAAAACAAAGAAATCAGTATTCTTAACATAGAAAACTAGGGACACCCACTAGCACTGAGGGGTTTAGCCTCTCATAATATTCGTACAAATCACAATAGGAATAAAGATAAATATTACAATAGAGTTGGATTGGTTGATTCCTCAATCGCTTCCACTCATGAAAGAGTCTTCTTCTCCAATTCTCCTTGAATGCTCCAGCTTCTCATCTCGTGCAATCTCTCTATATCAAAAAGTAAAAAGTCCTTTTCTAAAACTCAAAAACTAACTTAAATAGTCTACATACAAATCTCATCCAAACAGAATGTTCAAAGTTCCCTTCACTAAACAAACCTAAAATATAAAACCTTGTTCGCGCTACCAACATGGGTCATGTTGTACAACACGGGCCGTGTTGGTCCCTTATTTTGAAGATTTTATTTTTGCTCCAGGTCTCCTGACACGCGTCGTGCCAGGCAGTACGGGTGCCCGTGTCACGCCTTTGTTTTTTTTACTAGGCTTCAAGTACACTTCCAACATGGGTCGTGCTACCAGACACGGGCCGTATTGGTCTTCAGTTCTTCCACTTCTCATCTTTTTTTGCATTTCTGCCTTTTTTGCTCCCTGATTTGTTATGTTTTATTCATGCGAACCTGAAAACACTAAAACAAAAAACCAAAGCATAAAATGCGATAAAATGAAATAAAAGCTCAATAAGTAAAAGAAACAATAACCAAAATAACTGTTAAATATCTGTGTGAAAACCACTGGTCAACGGGTACGGGTCTGCATACTTGTTTGTGTTTGGTTTTGTGTTGTTATCACCTCATTGGTTAGTCAAGGGACTTCCAATGGTGGAGTTACCTTGTAATGTACTTGTACCTGGCCGTGAGGCGAAAACCCGGACTCTCGATGAATCTATTTTTATGCATGCACCCTGTAGAACCGAGTGAATCCGTAAGATAGGGAACTCACTGAGATATAGTAATCTCACCCAAATCCTCTTATTATTTTTCAGGAATAGGTCATAAGTGATAGAATTGTTAGATGATCGGTTTTTGAAGACTGCACGAGCAGATGGCAGGAAGACCTTTGTAGAAGCTATATTTCGTTGTGCGATGATGAAGATAAATTTCTTGGATACATTCTGATTAAGATTTGTATTGTATTCAGTTTTAAGTTCTTGTCTTTTTCATCTAGTTTGTATATTTCTTGTATCATAATTAGAATCACTACATATTATTCTAGACATATATGTATGGGGTGTTACAATTTCTCTCACACTAAATTTTATGTTGAAATTACACGACTGATTATTAGATCAAATATATAAATCACTTAATTGGGATGAATGATTCATAACTATATGAAGAGAAATGATATCATGATACCAATTTCATACACTATTCCCGATACACTGTTCACAAATACATGAATAATATTTTTAATATTATTTTAATTTTTTCGTATATTTTTCTACTTTTCTTTAAAATTACTTTTGATTAATGAAATATTAAAACTTGATCAATACAGTTCAAAGTTTGGTTTACATATATATATATATATATATATATATATATATATATATATATATATATATATATATATATATATATATATATATATATATATATATATAATCGATATAAAAAGATAATATGAATACTGTTCAGAGTTCGGTTAACTCGTTCGAAGATGTACGCTTATCCATGATAATGTCCACCCAAGGTTGTGCCTAAATTGATTCTTCTTTTTCGGGTTCATCTTTCTCTTCCTCCTGAATCATACTCGATATCGCATTCGAATCTACTGAAGTATTATCCCCTTGTGAATTCCTTGAAACCATTGAAGCATTGAATCCTTTCACATGAGATGTTGATACTGGCGAAAAGACTCTCACACTCGGCGGCGGCGTTGCGACATTTGTTTCCGCGACGGCCGTCTGCGTTTTTCCATTCACCCAAAGTAGTTGCTCCGCTAAAGTTTCTAGTTTTTCAATTATTAACTAACATTAATATTATATTATTACTATTATTATTAATATTATTATTATTATAAAATTAATATAAGAAACAATAGAATTAGGGTTGATGTTAGAGTAGCTATGAAGATGATATATGTCTAATATCTATGTTAAAAAAGTTGTTAAGATGACATGTGTCTAAGGTTACCATGTTAATTTTACTTTTTATAAGAACAAATGTTAATGATATTTTTTATTAAAATATTTGAATTTTATAATTTTAAAAATTAACCAAAATATAATATTTTTATGAGTTTTTTTTCAATAATTTATAAATTTTTAAGATAATAGAAATAAAAGACGGTAAGAATCAAATTCTAGAAAATGAATAATTTTATAAACAACAATTCAATGACTATTTAAGGGAGAAATTAATAAAAAAAAGTTATAAAATAATTTAAATTTAATATATATATATATATATATATATATATATATATATATATATATATATATATATATATATATATATATATATATATATATATATATATATGATAAATTAAATGTTAAAATTAATTTATAGTTATGTAAAAATTAAATTATAGAAAATTAGTGTTTTTATAAACCTTAAATTTAATTATCATATAAAGGAGAAATTAATAAAAGAAGTATTGAAATTGAAACATTCATATTTCCTAATTATGAGAATAATTAGAATGAATCTAGTGGCACTTTGATAATTATGGTTTAGTAGAAGTTCTAAGGATTTGGTTAGAATGGAACAAGATAGCAAGTTTGTAATATTATCATGGTTAAAGGGAAAATGAGTCATTAATCATGATTGCATGTGTCTTTAGGGCCTTGTTTGGAGAATAGGCTTAACAAAAATCAGATTTTGTGATTACAAAGTAGAAAGAGAAAGGAGAAAAACTCAAAGTGCATCATCTTCTACGATTTTCGTATTTCTTGAGCAGCTCCCACTAAAAAGGTATTAACTTTCTACTCATAATTCAATTTAAGTTGATTCCAGATTTTTTGGAAAACATACAAAATTCTCTTTAATTTTATATATGATCTCATGATCATACCTTCTGTATTGAAGGAGAAAAACACGTTTGAAGGTTGGAGCTTCTTGCTGAAAATGTAAGAAAAAGGTGTTACAGGTTTTGGCATGATGAGAGTTCAAATGCAACAAGTGTATCATCCTAATCCCCAATTGAACAAGGTGAGTTCCATAGATAGGAACTTGGGAAGGATTTTGGTGGGGAAGATTGCATGACAAGGGTTTAGTGTGATCATTGTGTTGCATGTTTCTTTAATAATGAAAAATACGTTTTTTTGATGCATTTATTCAATTTGGGATTTTTTATGATCGATATATGATTCATATTTGGTGGCTTGTTATGATTGTGCTTGTATGCGCTTGGGCCAGAGTACTGACAAGGCAAACCTAGGCGGAACGTCCAGTTTAGGCCAATCATGTGTGCTCTATGTTTGTGATATATGCTTGAATCGAAGTAGACCTACGGATAGGCAGGTAAACCACTTACGGCAGAGAAGTGCCTTTGTGATGTGCTTGTGTGGGCCTAATAAGGGGCATTTTCCCACTTGGATACTCATCAACATTCATTGTATGTCGTATATACCTGAGCTACCATTGCGACGTGCTTGTGAGGGCTTATAGGGCGTTCCCCCTTGGATACTCATCGGCATGCTTGGTATGATGAGGTAGTGATACCACATAGGATATACTTCTCGGTCAACTCACCTCTAGTGGTGCCATGTAGGCAATGTCACTAGGCTTTTGGCCGATGGGCTTGTTCGTTCAAGAAGGCATGTTTTTCTTGGATACTCACCTGCGTTTGGATGATTGATGGGGTAGTGACGCCACGTAGGCAAGGTCACTATGGGAATTTATCACGAATGGGATGATGTAGCCATGTAGGCATCCTAGCACCTGGAGACTTACCAAAATTCATCATGCGGTGTGCTTGTGAAAGCCTCTTGACGAATATGCACAGGGGATAACTCATCGAGGGTGTAGTATGGTAGCCTAGTAGGTAAGTAATGTCCTTCTGGATTCCGCGTACACGGGTACGAGTCTGCATATTTGTTTTTGGCCTTGAGCTGGTTTGTGTTTTCTTGTTGCATCATTGGATAGTTATGGGACTTCTGATGGTGGTGTACCCTTGTTGTGTATTTGCACCCAGCCGTGAGATAAAACCTGGATTCTTAGTGAATTTGTTTTGATGCATGCACCCTGTAGAACCGAGTGAACCCGTAAGGTAGGGGAACTCAATGAGATATAGTAATCTCACCCCAATCCTCTTATTATTTTTCAAGAATAGGTTTTAGATAGAAGAATTGCTAGATGGTCGGTCTTGAAGACTGCAGGTGAGCAGATGGCAGGAAGACCTTCTCAAAAGTTATCTTTCCGCTGTGCATTGCTGAACATAAGTTAATTGTATACATTCTATCATTAGAGTTGCGTTGTATACGATTTTAATTTCTTGTCTTTTTCAACTTTTGTATATTTCTATTTACCATTTATAACATCACTACATATTATTCTAGACGTATATGTACGGGGTATTACATAAATAGATTACAATTAAAATATATTAGTGGTATATGAATTGAATTTTATAATTTTAAAACTTCACAAAAATATAAATATTTTTATGAGTTTTTATTTCATTAATTTATAAATTTTTCAAAAAGGTAATAGAAATAAAAAATTGTAAGAATCAAATTCTAAAAAATTAATAATTTTATAAACAACAATTCAATGACTATTTAAGAGAGAAATTAATTTAAAAAATTATTAAAATGATTTACATTTAAAATATATTAATGGTAAACAAATTGTTAAAATTAATTTATAGATAGGTAAGAATTAAATTAAAGGATATTAGTATTTTTATAAACAGTAAATTCAATGATCAGTTAAAGGAGAAATTAATAAAAAATGTTATTAAAATAATTCAAAATTAAAATATATTAAAGATAAATAAATTATTAAAATTAAGTTTATTGAATTTTATAATTTTTATATAAATAAAAAGTAAAGCGTCCTAAAAAAATAGATAACTCACTCCTACTATACTTTTATGTTTAAAAAATATAAAAACAATAAATAATTTAGTAAAATGAAGGAAATTAGTTTTTTTATGAGGTTAAAAATATTTATATTATACTATTAAATTATTAAATTAATTGCTTATAAATTTTAAACTATCATATCAATTAATCTAGTTCTATTTTTAGTTATTATTTTCATAATCTTTAATCTAATTTTGTTTAATGAGGATGATATAATAAAAATTAAAAGATGGTACAAAAAGAGAGGGGGACTATACCAAGACCCTCTCAACCAATGAACTTGAAGAATGGTAAACCTAACCTATTTTTCACAAAATCTACCCTCAAAAAAAGAGGAATGGAGTTAAATCTAATCGAATCAGTAATAGTTAGACCTAAGTTAAGAAGAGAATCTGCACAACTATTCTCTTCTCTAAATATATGAGAAACTATGAACGACATCTTCGACGTAATATTCACACAGTTAAACCATCTATTGTGAATCCACCAAGGAACCAAAAAAGGTAGTTTGAAAGCTTGAACCACCGCCATAGAAACTGATTCTACCAAAATATTATTCCAACCATGCTCATTGGCGAACACAATCGCTGACTTAACACCTGAGAGTTCGACAGTGAGCGAGTTAGAAAAACCAAGAAAATTAGTAAAAGCACCCATGAAGTTTTCGTCATGGTTACTAAAAATACATTCACAAGCTGAAAGACCAGGATTGTTAAGGGAAACACCATCACAATTTATCTTGATCCAATTCCTCGGAGGAGGCTTCCAAATAACTTCAATGATACAAGGTGCTTTAGGGGGCTTGAAAACCACTTTGAAGAATTTCAGAAGACTAAAATCGTGCATATTTAAACGGGAGGCTATTGCAGCGTTACTACCAACTACAGAACAAGACACCATAATAAAGGAGATGGAAGAAGAAACTGAAACAAGTTTGTTATTAAATCTCTCACAGTTACGAGCATACCAAATAGAATTAACTATAAAGATAATAGCTACTTTAAGAACCAACAAACATTGCTCAGACCAAGCTATGTGGAAAACCTTCCAAACGTCATCCCAACCATTGATACGGAAACAAATATGAAACGCGGAAATCAACCAAAACCAAAGAATAGAAGCAAACCTACACTCGAAGTATAGATGATGGTCAGTCTCTTCCTCCCGCTTGCACAACCCGCACCTGGAAGGGAAGAGAGAATTTTTCCTCTTGAGCTGCTAATCCGTGGGCAGTTTTTAGAGAAAAATATGCCATATCGTGACAGATTTGGAAGAAGGAACCCATTTTGACCAAACAAACTTGCTCCAATATTTCAACGAACTCATATTTCTTTTAAAATTATAAGCAACCTTGAGATTAAGAACTCCCTCTGCCGAAGGCTCCCGAATCCGTATGTCCGGACTACTTTCTAAGGGAATATGTATGTTAAAAAATTTCTGTTGAATGGAAACAGGGAGGGAATTCACTGCAGAATTCCAATTTTGACCACTAATAAAGTTGCAGACCAACAACTTTTCATCCAAAGTCATGTCACCCATCTCCTGTGCAAGCGGATTGCCGCACCTGTTATCGTACCCAAAACTAATACAGTTTCTGTTTCTGATAACCCAAACTGAATTATCCTGAACAACCTGCCAATCGTGCTTAGCGTTGGTCCAAACTGAAGAAAAAAATGACTTTTGCGATTTTTTTTATTTGGGATATTTTTTAAATAATAATTATATCAATATGATTTGGGATTTTTATAATGTTACATACAAAAATCAATTTTGACAAAAATAAAGTAAAAGATTCAATGTCAATGTTATTTTTTATAAAAAAAAAATTAATATTATTTTTTATTAAGAACTAATTGTAATGTAATATTTTATGACATATAACTTTTAAATCAAAATAAAAAATATTTAATAGTGGTAGTTGATTTAATTATAATTATTAAATTTTTAATAGTGGTAGTTTATTATATTATTATTTTTTAATAATGTTAGTGGAATATTATATGATTATTATTAGTATTATTATTAATTATTAATGTAAAATCAATTTAAGAAAAAATAGACTTAGTATTGATGTAATAGTAGCTATGTAGATGACAAGTATTTTGGATTTATGCTAGAGTAACTATCCACATAATATTATTATTATTATTATTATTATTATTATTATTATTATTATTATTATTATTATTATTATTATTATTATTATTATTATTGTTATTGTTATTATTATTATTATTATTATTATTATTATTATTATTATTATTATTATTATTATAAATTTAAGATTCTAATGATACCAACCTTAAATATATGTCATCGTGGAAGCTACTCTAACATTAACTTTTAGAGATATGTTTTTTTATAGCTACTTTAACATCAACCCTAATTCTATTTTTTCTTAAATTAATTCTACATTATTATTAATAATAATAATAATAATAATAATATTTTAATCACTTCTTCTATTAATTTCTTCTTTAATTGATCACTGAATTTACATTTTTAAAAATACTAATTTTCTATAACTTAATTCTTAGGTAATTATAAATTAATTTTAGTAATTAATTTACCATTAATATATTTTAAATGTAAATCATATTATAATATTTTTATTAATTTCTTTCTTAAATTGTCATTGAATTGTTGTTTATAAAATTACTCATTTTATAGAATTGGATGTTTACAATCTTTGATTTCTATTATGGTATTTAAAATTTAAAATATTTATGAAATACAAATTCATAAAAACATTTATATTTTTTATTAAGTTTTTAAATGATAAAATTAAAATATTTTAATAAAAGTAACATAAATATTTTTCTAGTAAAAAGTAAAATTAATATGGTAACCCTAGACACATGTCATGTTCATAACTATTCTAACATCAATCCTAATTCTATGTTTTTTTAAATTAAATTTTTAATAGTGATAGGTTATTATGTTATTGTTATTATATTTTTTTAATAGTGTTAGTGAAATATTATATGATTATAACTATTACTATTATTATTAATTAATACTTAATATAAAATTAATTTAAGGAACCCTCATTCTCCTATATGTTGCAACTACATTGGTTTTTATTCTTCTCTTCTTTTGAAAAACTAAGTTTTCCCATATGGCTCGATCAGTGCCTTTGGTTTCCACCATTTTTGTCTTATTTCTTCTTGTTATAGCCACTGGTAGGTACTTCTTGATGATACTTTAGTTATTATCATCGTTATTTTTTATTTAATCTCAATTAACTGGCTATTTTTTTGCGACAATGACACACTTATTTAATCATACAACACAATCCATCATTTCCTTCATTATTTATTTATTTTGATAATTTCCTTATAATGTGAATGTTGTAACTTGTAATTTGGACAGAGATGGGGCCAAGAATGGTGGTAGAGGCAAGAACTTGTAAATATCCAAGTGAATAATTCAAAGGAATGTGTTTTAGTTACAAAAATTGTCGTAATGTGTGCCAAACAAAAGGTTTTGATGGAGGAGAATGTCATGGCTTTCGTCGCAGATGCTCCTGCAGTAAACCTTGTTAAAATTTGAAAAGATTATGATTTCATCACCTTCCTTTATGTACTTTTGTTTAATTTGGATTATTTAATATGGGGGTGTGTTCTTAATTTTTATAATAGATTTCTTTGTATTAGATTTTCCTTTTTAAGAAAAATAAATTCAATAAAAGTAATTGAGATCTGATCCATCTGTATCTTATGGTTTAATTTTTTATCTTATGATTGAATTTGGTTTTTTTATATTAATTTTTGTATATTAATAACTGAAAATGTACAGTAATAAAAATCTCCAATAAACATAACTTTCATAAAAATACAAATGAAGTGCTCCACTCACATTGTTGCCGCATCCACATTGTGAATGTGTTATAAACTGATGTTGATCGTAAGAATTAAAAAAATAAATTTGATTTTTTTAATATTAACGTCAACAACGACATGAAAGAATGAGTTTTATAATTTATTTTAATAAAAATGATATTTTTTGGTTGCTTCTATGTCTTAGATAATTCGATAATGTTTGGCCATTGATGATATATAATTGTTATTATAAAATCATTAATAACGGTAAATATTTGAAAATAAATATGTAGTTAATCACCAACATGATAATCCAATATGTATAATAACTATAAATGCTTACAAATATATTGTTGATTAAAATAAAAATGATATTGTGGTGACAATGACCTGTAAAGAAATGAGTTTCAGTAATAAAATTCACAGAAGTTCATAAATCCTATTATCAACAACATATAATAAACACTCAATAATAGGATTTATTTCAATCACATTCTCTATGTTATAGATAAGTGCAAACAATTAGAATGATATTTTACTTCAATATATTTTGAAATTTTTTTAGTTATAAAATGTTTACCTTTATAAAGGTTTATAAAGGTATTCTTTTGAATGGAGGTATCCTTTCAATATATCTTTTCATTAATAAATGGTTAAAATATATTTTAATTTTTTTTTAGTTATGAAAATTTTAAATTAGAAATTTTAGTAAATAAAATTATTGGAATCACTTCTCATTTTATTTAATTCTCTCACACTAAATTTTATGTTGAAATTACACGAATTATTATTAAATCAAATATATAAATCACTTAATTGGGATCAATGATTCATAACTATTTGAAGAGAAATGATATCATGACACCAATTTCATACACTATTCTCAATACATTGTTCACAAATATGTGAACAGTATTTTTAATATTATTTTAATTTTTTCATTTATTTTTTTATTTTTCTTTAAAATTACTTTTGATTAATGAAATATTAAAACTTGATCAATACGGTTCAAAGTTTGGTTAAATATATATATTATGACATAAAAAGTTAATATGTATACTGCTCAGAGTTCGATTAACTCGTTCAAAGATGTACGATCATCCATGATAATGTCCACCCAAGGTTGTGCCTAAAATGATTCTTCTTTTTGGGTTCATCTTTCTCTTCCTCATAAATAGTACTCAATATCGCATTCGAATCTACTAAAGTATTATTCACTTGTGAATTCCTTGAAACCATTGAAGCATTCAATCCTTTCCCATGAGATGTTGATACTGGCGAGAAGACTCTCGCACTCGCTGGTGGCATTTGCACGAATTATTATTAAATCAAATATATAAATCACTTAATTGGGATCAATGATTCATAACTATTTGAAGAGAAATGATATCATGACACCAATTACATACACTATTCTCAATACATTGTTCACAAATATGTGAACAGTATTTTTAATATTATTTTAATTTTTTCTTTTATTTTTTTATTTTTCTTTAAAATTACTTTTGATTAATGAAATATTAAAACTTGATCAATACGGTTCAAAGTTTGGTTAAATATATATATTATGACATAAAAAGTTAATATGTATACTGCTCAGAGTTCGATTAACTCGTTCAAAGATGTACGATCATCCATGATAATGTCCACCCAAGGTTGTGCCTAAAATGATTCTTCTTTTTGGGTTCATCTTTCTCTTCCTCATAAATAGTACTCAATATCGCATTCGAATCTACTAAAGTATTATTCACTTGTGAATTCCTTGAAACCATTGAAGCATTCAATCCTTTCCCATGAGATGTTGATACTGGCGAGAAGACTCTCACACTCGCTGGTGGCATTTGCACCACCTGTTTTCGCAGAGGCCGTCCGCGTTTCCCATTCACCCAAAATATTTGCTCAGCTAAAGTTTCTGGTTTTTCAATTATTAGCTAACATTAATATTATATTATTACTATTATTATTAATATTATTATTATAAAACTAATATAAGAAAAAAATAGAATTAGGGTTGATGTTACAATAGCTATGACGATGACATGTGTCTAAGATTTATGTTAAACGAGTTGTTAAGATGACATGTGTTTAAGGTTACCATGTTAATTTTACTTTTTATAAGATATTAATGATATTTTTTATTAAAAATATTTGAATTTCAAAATTTAAAATCTAAAAAAAATATAAATATTTTTATGATTTTTTATTTCATTAATTTATAAATTTTTAAGTAAGATAATAGAAATAAAAGACGGTAAGAATCCAATTCTAGAAAATGAATAATTTTATAAACAACAATTCAATGACTATTTAACGGATAAATTAATTTAAAAAAAAGTTATAAAATGATTTATATATATATATATATATATATATATATATATATATATATATATATATATATATATATATATATATATATATATATATATATATATATATATATATATATATATATATATATATAGGATCAAATTACACCAATTAGTTACACCAAATATCACACTCATTTATAACCTTTGATTTATTTAAAATCAAAGGGCTATTAAAAAAGAAGCATGGTAAAATATTTCCTTTTTTCACAAGACCAATCAATGTCATACATTTTACAAAAATATATTCTCTCACATGGATAATAAATTCCATATACATTTACAGGTAATGTCAAATTAAGAAGAAAAAAAACACGTGAATCTACAATGAAAAAATAATTTTTTTTTAATTAGTACTATTTATATTTAAAATAATATTCACTATTAAAAATTTGATCAGTGAGTAGTACTATTTATATTTACTATTAAAAATTTACAATAAAATTGATACTATTTGAATAGAATGTAATTTAAATGAACAAAATATAATTTAAAAATTTACTATAAAATTTATACTATTTAATTTTGTTATATAGAAAAGTTATAATTTATAAAAAATAAGTAGAAAATATAAAATAAAATAAAATTTATTTTTAATTAGGAAGAAACTATTCCTTATTAAAATTCATAAACCATTATAATCATAATATCATGGTAGTACTATTATGACTCTTGAATATTAATTCAAATAAAATATATTTACAAATACTTACAAAATGAATGATGAGAAATTTAAAATAAAATTAAAATAAACAATGAAAAATTTAATTTAAATAAAATTAAAGAAAACAATTTTCATTTTGTAAGTATTTGTATAAAATAAAATTAAAGAAAACATTTTTCATTTTGTAAGTATTTTAATAGTAAATTAAATTTTATTATACTATTTTTATACTATTTTTAAATAGTATAAATTTTATAGTAAATTTTTAAATTATATTTCTATTCAAATAGTATCAATTTTATTATAAATTTTTAATAGTAAATATAAATAGTACTACTCACTGATCAAATTTTTAATAGTGAATATTATTTTAAATATAAATAGTATTAATTAAAAAAAATATTTTTTCCATTGTAGATTCACGTGTTATTTTTAATTTTTTTTAATTTGACATTACCTGTAAATGTATATGGAATTTATTATCCATGTGAGAGAATATATTTTTGTAAAATGTATGACATTGATTAGATAAATATATATATGGAATGATTGGTCTTGTGAAAAAAGGAAATATTTTACCATGCTTCTTTTTTAATAGCCCTTTGATTTTAAATAAATCAAAGATTATAAATGAGTGTAATACTTGGTGTAACTAATTAGTGTAATTTGATCCCTCCTTATAGATCAAATTACACCCGAAGAGTTACACCATGAGTTACACTCGCTCAAAAACGCCACTTCGGATTAATATTTTTTAAAATCAACCGTTGGATTGAAACATACCATCATATAGATCATACCTATAAAGTTTGAGATTAATCTATAATGATTTACTATGTCATTGAACTAAATAAAAATTAACGCTATATGAAAGTCCATTTTGACATTAATTTTTGGATATCTTGATCGTATAGTAAATCATTATAGATTAATCTCAAACTTTATAGGTATGATCTATATGATGGTATGTTTCAATCCAACGTTGATTTTAAAAATATTAAGTGGCGTGGTGTAACTCTTCTGATCCTCCTATATATATATATATATATATATATATATATATATATATATATATATATATATATATATATATATATATATATATATATATATATATATGATAAATTAAATATTTAAATTAATTTGTAGTTATGCAAGAATTAAATTATAGAAAATTAGTGTTTTTATAAACCGTAAATTTAATGATCATTTAAAGGAGAAATTAATAAAAGAAGTATTGAAATTGTAACATCCCTATTTTCTAATTATTAGAATAATTAGAATGAACCAAGTGGCACTTTGATAATTACGGTTTAGTAGAAGTTCTAAGGATTTGGTTAGAATGGAACAAGATGGCAAGTTTATAATATTATCATGGTTAAAGGGAAAATGGGTCATTAATCATGATTGCATGTGTCTTTAGGGCCTTTTTTGGAGAATAGGCTTAACAAAAATCAGATTTTGTGATTAGAAAGTAGAAAGAGAAAGGAGAAGAACTCAAAGTGCATCATCATTTACCATTTTCGTATTTCTTGAGTAGCTCCCACTAAAAAGCTAATAACTTCCTGTTTGTGACTCAGTTTAAGTTGATTCCGGAATTTTTGGAAAGCTTACAAAATTCTATTTAATTTGATATATGATTTCGTGATCATAGATTATGTATTGAAGGAGAAAAATGTGTTTGAAGGTTGGAGCTTCTTGCTGAAAATGTAAGAAAAAGGTGTTACGGGTTTAACATGGTTAGAGGTGAGGTTTTGGGCATGATAAGAGTTCAAATGCATCAAGTGTATCATCCTAATCCCCAATTGAACAAGGTTATTTCCATAGATAGGAACTTGGGTAGGATTTTGGTGGGGATGATTGCATGACAAGGGTTTAGTGTGATCATTGTGTTGCATGTTATTTTAATAATGGAAAATATGTTCTTTAGATGCATTTATTCGACTTAGGATTTTGTTATGATCGATCTATGATTCGTATTATTAGAATACAAGGATTCTGGTTGTTATATGGTGTGGTGCTATCAATACATGTTTTGTAATGATAATGGAGTATTAGGTTGTTAGAGTTGGAAAGAAATGGACTTAGAACCTTAAAATATGCAGAAAAACTGTTTCTGGGGTCAGAAAATCAATTACCCCTATTGGTAAATCGATTTCCTGTGTAAAAATGGGGAAAAATCACTTATGGAGTAGTGGAAATCAATTTCCTTATAGGAGAATCGATTTCCTGAAGTGCTGGCAGCAAAATTCGTCAAACTTCGGAAATTCGTAACTTTCGCCTCGGGTATCAGAATGACGCGCGATCGTATCGTTAGAAATCTAATAAGAAGTATTTTCTAATAAAATGGGTTCTAGAACTAGTATGTTAAATCTAAAGGTGATGGAACCCCATCTTAGGGAGTTTTTCCGAGTAAAATACACGTTTAAATTCCCTAGAGTGCAGTTTCGTTCTGTGTCGAGAATCAGATGCCTTTTATGTCTTGTATGACATTCTGATATGTGTTGTAAATTTTATGAGGCCATATTATGATCACTATACTACTTGTATATATGTATGCTTGAGAAATGCATTATGTGGAAATGTTATGTTGTGATCATTTGTATTTTTACCATTCGTTCGGGTTGAATGATTCAGATGTATTTGCCTTTGTGGCTTGTTATGATTGTGCTTGTATGCGCTTGGGCCAGAGTACTGATAGAGCAAACCTGGGCGAAACGTTTAGTTTAGGCCAATCATGTGTGCTCTATGTTTGTGATATATGCTTGAATCGAAGTAGACCTACAGATAGGCAGGTAAACCACTTACGACGGATAAGTACCTTTGCGATGTGCTTGTGTGGGCCTAATGAGGGGCATTTTCCCACTTGGATACTCACCAACATTGATGGTATGTCGTATACACCTAAGCTACCATTTTTACGTGCTTATGAGGGCCTGTAGGGCATTCCCACTTGGATACTCGTTGGCGTGCTTGGTATGGTGAGGTAGTGATACCACATAGGATACATTTCTCGGTCAACTCACCTCTACTGATGCCATGTAGGCAATGCCACTAGGCTTTCGCTCGGTGGGCTTGTGCGTTCAAGAAGGCATATTTTGCTTGGATACTCACCTATGTTTGGATGATTGATGGGGTAGTGACGCCATATAGGAAAGGTCACTGCGGGAACTCATCACGGATGAGATGTTGTAGCCATGTAGACGTCCTAGCACCTGGAGACTTATCCGAATTCATCATGCGGTGTGCTTGTGCAAGCCTCTTGACGAATATGCATAGAGGATAACTCATTGAGGGTGTAGTATGGTAGCATAGTAGGTAAGTAATGTACTTATGGATTCCTCGTACACGGGTACGGGCTACATTTTTTTTCTTGGCCTTGAGCCGATTTGTGTTTTCTTGTTGTCTCATTGGATAGTTATGGGACTTCCGATGGTGGTGTATGTAACGCCCAGAAATTTAATTAATTATTTAATCAAATTATATAAGAAATTATTTATTGGAATTAGTCGAAGTTGGGAATTATTGGAATTATTATAAGAGGCGTTAGTTAGATTAATTGTTGATTAGCCGATAGATAATAATAATAATAATAATAATAATAATAATAATAATAATAATAAATAATAATAATAATAATAATAATAATAATAATTGACTATTAGTAATAATAATAAAATTAGAATAATTTGTTGGGCTTAGATGGTTGAAATTAGTAGAAAGAGAGGGGTAGAGAAATAGGTCCAATAAGAGAAATATAATTATTAGTTATTATAAATAATAAGAAATTAGGTTTTTGGAGAGGTTGTTGGAAAACAAGGAGAAGAAAAGGGAAAAGAATAGTATACGTGAAAAGAGGAAGAAAAAGAGGAATAGGTTTGGGAGAAAAACTGTCGTCGCGAGAAAATTGTAGACCGAAAGTCAAACCGAAATTCGACCGGAACTCCGTAGAGCGACCTTCAATCCAAGGTAAGGGTGGGGTTCTGACTTTCTAATGGGTTGTATGATGAGTAGTATGTGGGAATTAGGATAATAGGGAATTTACTATGCATTTGTGGTTGTTCTGTTTGGTGAGAAACATGTTTAGGTTGAAATCCCTAAATTTCTATGGATTAAAATTGTTATGTTTTGATTAGTAATATGTGAGAATTAAGATAATAGAGGGATTTACTATGTATTTATGATTGTTCTATTTAGTGAGAAGTTATTTGATGTCACTGTGTTGAAATTATTCTTGAATATGATGAAATTCGTCTTGAGTATTAAGTTGCTAAATTGATTTTGTAGGTTGAATATGTATATATTATTTTGTTATAATATTTATATATGTGTAGTGTGTAACCATGTTTATCCACATATGTACCGAAACTTTATCAAATATATTTATATGCACTGTATCGTAACTTTTCATTAATTTATATGTTTTGGTAGACCTCACAATTTGGTAGATAATTGAGAGTATCACGTTACAGTACCAGTATATTAGAGTAAGCCGAAAATCTAAGTTAATGTTTCATACATTGTAGCATTAGTTTATTTTGTTGGTTAATGTTTGATAGAGTCTAACCTTAGAATTGTTAATTTACAATTTTAATATATTGATAACATAAAGTTTTGTTTACGAGAATAATATTAGCTATTTAACTATTAGCTTTTATAATTATAATAGTTTTAGTATTATTAATATAATAAATTAAGAGTTTTGAGTAAGAGACGATTATTTGATTAATTTAAATTATTTCGATTTCATTAGAGTTATTAAAGTTGTCAATAGAGTTGTTAGAATTGTCAATAAAATTATAAGAGTTGTTTTGAGCTATTAAGAGTCATACTTTAATTGTTTTGGGTGATTCTGACATGTTTAGAGTTGTCGGCGTTGTTTTCGGGTTGTTTCAAATTAAATCTAATAAGCCATAGAATAAACCGTAAAATTAAAGGTAAGTGTATTTGACCCTTTAGAGTTGTTTTATTATTACTTGAGTCATGTCATTAACCAATTATTTTTATAAATATTATTTTATATACAAAATTTGTCGGTAGAGCAATTTTGAGCATCTTAGAGCTATTTTGGAATTGTAGGGATTGTGGTAGAGTGATTTATAATTCATTGAGAATTATATCAAGTTATTATTATATATTATTATGACATTTTTATGAGTTAAGAGTATAGAATAAATTATATACTTGTCATAAATTATGAATTTTCTGGTGATAAATTGTGTTGTGTTGTTCTATTGAATTGTTGTTGTAGCTTGTGATGATGTTGTTAATAATTGTGAAGTTGCAGGTTTGGATGAAATTGATTGTTGTTTACTTGTATTAATTTAGTTGTTAAATTGTGAAGTTGCGTTGACAAACCGTTATTGTTGTTGATACGTTGATGAAGTTGTAGGCCTATGGCCAAAGTTGATTAAGTTGAATCTGATTTATGGACATGTTTGAGTTGTAGGTTGAATGACCAGTGTTGATCTAAGTTGATTCCATTGATGCATATTTTAAGTTGTTGTTGTATGATGTTGTTGTTGTCACATTGTTGTGTATTTGTTGTTTAAGTTGAGGTCGCGTGGCATACATTGCATTATTAAGTTGGCCTGGATTGGCACCACGTTGAAAGTTGAAGGCTTATGCCTTGGCCTTGATGGCACCACGTTGAAGGCTTATGCCTTGTTAATGCCTCGATAAACTGGCATGATTTTAAGTTGGGAGTTCTGCTCCAAATGGTACCACATGCATTTGCATAGTTGAGTCACATATTGAGTCGCAAGTTAAAGTTGTTGTTATTATTCGTTGTTTAGTGATTGTCGTTGTGTTGTTGTTGATATAAGTTGTTGTTGCTATAAGTTGTTGTTGTTATAAGTTGGCGTTGTTATTAAGTTGTGTTGAGTTAAGTTGTTACGTTGACGAATATGTTGTGATAAATATTGTTGTGTGGAAAAATTGTTGTCATTATATTACGTTGATGATTATGTTGTGATTGTTGGTTGTGAGAATAAGTTGCGAAGTGGTGATTTACGTTATCTAAATTCTATCATATATTATTTATCATACAATTTATTAGATTGTTAGATATCTCACCCCTTCATTTGTTTCGCCGTTGCCTTTATACTGGTAACGTGCAGGTATTCAAGAATGGAAGAATTAGTTGTTGTTGGTTCAAGTCGGTGTCTTTGCTCTGATACGTAACACTCGGGGGGACGTTTGGTCTATGTTGTTTATGTTGTTGACTCTTGTTGTTATTAGTATAATTTGTTGAATCCTAAGTGATGTTGTGAAATAAAAAGTTGTTAAGTATGTTAAAAGTTGAATAACATGTTTCAAGTTGTTATTAGTATAATATATTCATTGTATAACTATGAATTTGCGTAGTAATAAAAAAGTATTTTGTTTGAAAGTTATTGCAAGTTGTTATGAGATTCTCCGAATTAAAAAGTGTTATGTATCTTATCTGTTTGTGTTGTTAATGTTGAAATGTGGCATCCCATGTTTTGTTGAAAATTTTAATTACTCTGATTTTCAATATATTTTCCGGGTAGAATTTGGGGTGTTACAGTGTACCCTTGTTGTGTATTTGCACCCAGCCGTGAGATAAAACCCGAATTCTCGGTGAATCTATTTTGATGCATGCACCCTGTAGAACGGAGTGAACCCGTAAGATAGGGAAACTCAATGAGATATAGTAATCTCACCCCAATTCTCTTATTATTTTTCAGGAATAGGTTTTAGATAGAAGAATTGCTAGATGGTTGATCTTAAAGACTACAGGTGAGCAGATGGCAGGAAGACCTTCTCAGAAGTTATCTTTCCGCTGTGCATTGATGAACACAAGTTAATTGTATACATTCTATCATTAGAGTTGCGTTGTATACAATTTTAATTTCTTGTCTTTTTCAGCTTTTGTATATTTCTGCGTACCATTTATAGCATCACTACATATTATTCTAGATGTATATGTACGGGGTATTACATAAATAGATTACAATTAAAATATATTAATGGTATATGAATTGAATTTTATAATTTTAAAACTTAACAAAAATATAAATATTTTTATGAGTTTTTATTTCATTAATTTATAATTTTATGGATAATAGAAATAAAAAATTATAACAATCAAGTTCTAAAAAATTAATAATTTTATAAACAACTTTCAATGACTATTTAAGAGAGAAATTAATTTAAAAAATTATTAAAATGATTTACATTTAAAATATATTAATGGTAAACAAATTGTTAAAATTAATTTATAGATATGTAAGAATTAAATTATAGGATATTAGTATTTTTATAAACAGTAAATTCAACGATCATTTAAAGGAGAAATTAATAAAAAAAGTTATTAAAATAATTCAAAATTAACATACATTAAAGATAAATTAATTATTAAAATTAATTAATAATTATATTAGTCTTATTAATTTTTATGATTTTTATATAAATAAAAAGTAAAGCGTCCTAAAAAAAAAAGATAACTGACTCCCATTATACTTTTTATGTTTAAAAAACTATAAAAACAATAAATAATTTAATAAAATGAAGGAAATTATATTTTTATATGGTTAAAAATATTTATGTTATACTATTAAATTAATTGGTTATAAATTTTAAACTATCATATCAATTAATCTAGTTCTACTTTTAGTTATTATTTTTATAATATTTAATCTATTTTTTTTAATGAGGATGATATATTAAAAAAGAAAAGATGGTATAAAAAGAGAGGGGGAACTATACCAACAACCAACGAACCTGAAGAATGGTAAACCTAACCTATTTTTCACAAAATCTGCCCTCAAAAAAAGAGGAATGAAGTTAAATCTAACCGAATCAGTAATAGTTAGACCTAAGTTAAGAAGAGAATCTGCACAACTATTCCCTTCTTTAAATATATGAGAAACTATGAACGACATCTTCGACGTAATATACACACAGTTAAACCATCTACTGCGAATCCGCCAAGGAACCAAAAAAGGTGGTTTGAAAGCTTGAACCACCGCCATAGAAATGATTCTAGCCAAATATTATTTCAACCATGCTCATTGGTGAAATTAATCGTTAACACATGAGAGTTCAGGAATTAGCGAGTTAGAAAAACCCGGAAAATTAGCAAAAGCACCCATGAAGTTTCCGTCATGGTTTCTAAAAATACCTCCACAAGCTGAAAGACCAGGATTGTTAAGGGAAGCACCATCATAATTTATCTTGACCCATTTCCTCGGAGGAGACTTCCAAATAACTTCAATGATACGAGGCGCTTTAGGGGGCTTGAAAACCACTTTGAAGAATTTCAGAAGACTTAAATTGTGCATATTTAAACGGGGGGCCATTATAGCGTTACTGCCAGCCACAAAACAAGATACCATAATAGAGGAGATGGAAGAAGAAACCGAAACAAGTTTGTTATTAAATCTCTCATAGTTACGAGCATACAAATAGCATTGACTAGAAAGATAATAACTACTTTATGAACCAACAAACATTGCTCAGACCAAGCTATGTGGAAAACCTTCCAAACGTCGTCCCAACCATTGATACGGAAACAAATATGAAACACAGAAATCAACAAAGATCAAAGAATAGAAGCAAACTTACACTCGAAGAATAGATGATGGTCAGTCTCTTCCTCCTGCTTGCACAACCCGCACCTGGAAGGGAAAAGAGAATTTCTCCTCTTGAGTTGCTCATCCGTGGGCAGTTTGTGGAGCAAAATACGCCATATCGTGACAGATTTGGAAGGAGGAACCCATTTTGACCAAACAAACCTGCTCCAATCTTTCAACGAACCCGGGTTTCTTTTAAAATTATAAGCTACCTTGAAATTAAGAACTCCCTCTATCGAAGGCTCCCAAATCCGTATATCCGGACTGCTTTCTAAGGTAATATGTATGTTAAAAAATTTCTATTGAATGGAAATAGGGAGGGAATTCACTGTAGAATTTCAATTTTAACCACTAATAAAGTTGCAGATCAGCAACTTTTCATCCAAAGTCGTGTCACCCATCTCCTGTGCAAGCGGATTGCCGCACCAATTATCGTACCAACAACAAATAGAGTTTCCGTTGCCAAGAACATAAACTGAGCTATCCTGGACAACATGCCAAATGTGCTTAGCGTTGGTCCAAACGGAAGAAAAAATGATTTTTGTGATATTTTTTGATTTGGGATATTTTTTAAATAGTAATTATATCAATATGATTTGGGAGTTTTATAATCTTACATACAAAAATCAATTTTGACAAATATAAAATAAAAAATACAATGTTAATGTTATTTTTTATAAAAAAAAATTGATATTATTTTTCATTAAGAATTAATTGTAATGTAATATTTTATGACATATCACTTTTAAATTAAAATAAAAAAGATTTAATAGTGGTAGTTGATTTTATTATAATTATTTTTTTAATAGTGGCAGTTAATTATATTATTATTTTTTAATAATGTTATTGGAATATTATATTATTATTTTTAGTATTATTATTATAATAATAATAATAATAATAATAATAATAATAATAATAATAATAATAATAATAATAATAATAATAATAATAATAATAATAATAATAATAATAATAATAATAATAATAATAATAATAATAATAATAATAATAATAATAATAATAATAATAATAATAATAATAATAATAATAATAATAATAATAATAATAATAATAATAATAATAATAATAATAATAATAATAATAATAATAATAATAATAATAATAATAATAATAATAATAATAATAATAATAATAATAATAATAATAATAATAATAATAATAATAATAATAATAATAATAATAATAATAATAATAATAATAATAATAATAATAATAATAATAATAATAATAATAATAATAATAATAATAATAATAATAATAATAATAATAATAATAATAATAATAATAATAATAATAATAATAATAATAATAATAATAATAATAATAATAATAATAATAATAATAATAATAATAATAATAATAATAATAATAATAATAATAATAATAATAATAATAATAATAATAATAATAATAATAATAATAATAATAATAATAATAATAATAATAATAATAATAATAATAATAATAATAATAATAATAATAATAATAATAATAATAATAATAATAATAATAATAATAATAATAGTAATAATAATATTTTAATAACTTCTATTAATTTCTTCTTTAATTGATCATTGAATTTACATTTTTAAAAATATTAATTTTCTATAACTTAATTCTTACATAACTATAAATTAATTTTAATAATTAGTTTACCATTAATATATTTTAAATGTAACTTATTTTATTAATTTCTCTCTTAAATAGTCATTGAATTGTTGTTTAAAATTACTCATTTTATAGAATTTGATGTTTACAATCTTTTATTTCTATTATCGTATTTAAAATTTTATAAATTTATGAAATACAAATTCATTAAAATATATATATTTTTTGTTAAGTTTTAAAATGATAAAATTCAAATATTTTAATAAAAGTAACATAAATATTTTTTCTAGTAAAAAATATAATTAATATGATAACCCTAGACACATTTCATGTTCATAACAACTCTAACATCAATCCTAATTCTATTTTTTTTAAATTAAATTTTTAATAGTGATAGTTGATTATGTTATTGTTATTATATTTTTTTAATAGTGTTAGTGAAATATTATATAATTATAGTTATTACTATTATTATTATTAATTAATTAATACTTAATGTAAAATTAATTTAAGGAACCCTCATTCTCCTATTTAAAGGAAACAAACATCATTCTCATTATGTTGCAACTCTATTGATTTTTTTCTTCTCTTCTTCTGAAAAACTAAGTTTTCCCATATGGCTAGATCAGTGCCTTTGGTTTCCACCATGTTTGTCTTATTTCTTCTTGTTGTAGCCACTGGTGGGTACTTGATGATTACTTAGTTAATATCAGCGTTATTTTTTGTTTAATCTCAATTAGCTAGCTATTTTGTTGCGACAATGACACACTTAATTAATCATACAACACAATCCATCATTTCCTTCATTATTTATTTATTTTTATAATTTCCTGATAATGTGAATGTTGTAATTTGGACAGAGATGGGGTCAAGAATGGTGGCAGAGGCAAGAACTTGTAAATCTCCAAGTGAAGAATTCAAAGGAATGTGTTTTAGTTACAAAAATTGTCGTAATGTGTGCCAAACAGAAGGTTTTGATGGAGGAGAATGTCATGGCTTTCGTCGCAGATGCTATTGCACCAAACCATGTTAAAGTTTGAAAAGATTATGATTTCATCACCTTCCTTTATGTACTTTTGTTTAATTTGGATTAGTTAATATGGGGGTGTGTTCTTAATTTTTATAACAAATTTCTTATAGTAGATTTTCCTTTGCAAGAAAAATAAATTCAATAAAAGTAATTGAGATCTGATCCATCGATATGTTATGGTTTAATTTTTTATCTTATAATCGAGTTTGGTTTCTTTATATTAATTTTGTATATTAATAAATGAAAATGTATGGTAATAAAAACCTCCAATATACATAACTTTCATAAAAACACAAATAAAGTGCTCCACTCACATTGTTGACACATCCACATTGTAAATGTGTTATAAACTGATATGGATCATAAGATTTTAAAAATTATATTTAATTTTTTCAATGTTAACGTCAACAACGACATGAAAGAATGACTTTTATAATTTATTCTAATAAAAATAATATTTTAGGGTTGCTTCCATCCATGCCTTAGATAATTTAATAATGTTTGGTCATTGATGATATAAAATTATTATTATAAAATCACTAATAACGGTACATATTTAAAAATAAATATGTAGCTAATCACCAACATGATAATCCAATATGTATAATAACTATAATTGTTTACAAATATATTGTTGATTAAAATGAAAATAGTATTGTAGTGATAGTAACCCGTAAAGATAATGAGTTTCAGTAATAAAATTCACAGAAGTTGATAAATCTTATTATCATCAACATATAATAAACACTATAATATGATTTATTTCAATCACATTCTCTATATTATAGATAAGTGCAAACAATTAGAATGATATTTTACTTTAATATATTTTAAAAAAAAAATTATTATAAAATATTTACCTTTATAAAGGTTTATAAAGGTATTCTTTCGAACGAAGGTATCCTTTCAATATATCTTTTCATCAATAAATGGTTAAAATATATTTTGATTTTTTTTAGTTAAGAAAAATTTAAATCAGAAATTTTAGTAAATAAAGTTATTGAAATCACTTCTCGTTTTATATAATTCTCTCACACTAAGTTTTATTTAGAAATTTTAGTAAATAAAATTATTGAAATCACTTCTCGTTTTATATAATTCTCTCACACTAAGTTTTATTTTGAAACTACACGACTGATTATTAAATCAAATATATAAATCACTCAATTGGGATCAATGATTCATAACTATTTGAAGAGAAATTATGTAATATCTCATTCTATTTATTTCTAACATAAAGAAATAAGAATGAATTATATTTAGTTAGAAACAAACTAGATGGCAATTTGGAGGTTGTTACATAGTTGGAGGGTAAATTAGACCTTTTACCATTTAAGTGAGACTTAGGGAGTGTTTGGACAAAATCAAATCCTCATTTTCCTTGTCCAAAATAAGAATTTGAAAAAAAAAATAGAGAAGAAGAAGGAAAGGAACGTGAACAACAAGAAGAAGGAGGAAAGTTGTCCAAGCTCAAATCTCTCGTTTTGCATGTTTCGAAGATCAGTTTCTATCTCTTGATTCAGCCATTTACTTTCTGCTCCAGTTCTTCCTCATCATCATCAACCAAGGTGAATCTCATTAGATTGGAGGTTTGGGGTTTTGGGGATTAATTTAGGGACAAGGGTTTGAGAGTATGTGTTCCAAATAATCCTTGATGATGCATGTTTTAGAATCCCTTACTGTAATGTAAGGAAATAACATCCTTGTTATAATCTATATCATGTCTATTTCGGATTACGTGTGTAAATTTGGAGTTTGGGACCCAAATCTATGAATTATGCGTTTTTTGGTTTTTCACTGCACAGCAGAGTTCGCGTAGCGAACTTTTGATATTTAAGGAGAATTACGATGTAAAGTTCGCGTAGCGAACTTCTTCTCGCGTAGGGAATTGTGACTTCCAGAACTTAGTAAAATTTTTGATCATGTTCGCTGGGAGTTCACGTAGAGAATCGAGGCTTCGTTGGGAGTTCGCTAGCGAACTTGGCCTGACAGAATAATATATTTCCTTCCCCAAGTGCAGAATTTGTTCCGTAATCGGGAAGGAATCGCCTTAGTAATTAACTAGCGATATGATATGCATGTTTAAAGATGATATACTGTTGTGTATGCTCTTTTCATGTTCATGGATGGTAATTGTGCCCAATGCATGTCATAAATGAATGAATTATGGATTGGACAAAATGTATGAACATGTAAGTTCCATTTGTTTCGGGGTAGACGATTCAGATGTGTTTGGCCTGTGTGGCTTGATGTGCTTCATTGCATGATATATGCTTGAATCAAAGTAGACCTGACTAATAGATTGTAAATCACTTATGATCACGACTAGTGCTATGTGATCTCTAGTCCGTGTCGTTGTGATGTGCTTTTGTGGGCCGATATGATAGGGTATTTCCACCAGTAGTTAATTGCATATGCATTATCAGTTTTTCATACACACCTGAGCTACCAAAGGCGATGTGCAAGTACGAGCCGAAACGATAGGGCGTTTCCTACTTACTCTCATCGGTATGCTTGGTATGGTGGGGAAGAATATTTCCACGTAGACAATCCTTGGTTTTAACTCACCTCTAGTGGTGCCAAGTAGGCTAGCCACTAGGCTTTCGCCCGGTGGGCTCGTGTTGTCAAGATGGCGTTTTTGCATCGGCAGATAATCACATGCGTTGGATGATGGACGGGGTCGTGACGCCATATAGGCAATGTCACTTCGTATTACTCATCACATATGGAATTCCAATTAGGAATGATTCAGATCATCGTGCTATGACTGAGACAAGTTTCTTGATGAGATGCACGGGTGTAACTCACCGAGGGTGTGAATGTGTATTCTATTGAGCAGGCAGGACTTACTTCTAGATTCCTCGTACACGGGTATGGGTCTGCATACTGTTTGTGGCCTTGTGTCGGGCTATATGACGATTTGTTTGTGGCCTTGAGCCGGTTGTGTATTTCTTTCTTGTTGCCTCATTGGATACTTATGGGACTTCCAATGGTGGTGTACCTATGTTGTGTACTTGTACCCAGCCGTGAGATGAAACTCAGATTCTCGGTGAATCCGTCTTATACATGTACCTTGTAGAACTGAGCGAACCCCTAAGATAGGGAGGCTCACTGAGATTTAGTAATCTCATCCCAATCCAACTACTATGTTTCAGGTAGTTCAAGGCAGGACAAAGGAAAGGGTAAGATGGCTTAGTCTTGTAGTGGTGTTTCGTTGGTGTTGTTCCATCTCTATTGTATTTTTCTGCTTATGTACCTTCTTGGATTATGTATTAGTATTATTTTGGGAGTTGTATCTTTTGGCCATAACAGTTTTGGCAGAAATTTGTAATATGTATTAATACTTATATCTATTTCGTTGCTTATGTATGATCATTTTATGTACCACTTTAATACCATATGCATATATCCTAGGAAATATATGTGTGAGGTGTTACAGTTGGTATCAAAGCATGCCGATTCTCGGCTTTGCCATGAAACATCACAAGTTAGCTTAATTATGCCACATATGTGTGATTGTCGGCATGATTCCTTATGTTCTACTTATGGAATTGAGCCTGATCAACTTGATTTTATGCGTAGGACAAACAGGAAGATGGCCGATGGTCGTAGAGGTCCCGGAAGGTCCAGAATTAGGCCTGTAGAACCTGAAATTCCAAATGGTGATGCAAATGTGCCTTGGATGAAAATGATGCAACAGATGCAACAATAGAATCAGATGATGATGCATATGATGTAGGGTATGCAAGGACAACAACCAACCTCTCATGCTCCTACTCCTCCAACTGCAGTCGGTCCTAATTTTCGTGCTTTATTTCAGATGAGTCCACCAGAATTCTTGGGTGAATTAGTGTTGCTGCGGTAAAGCGGCAAGCAAAGAGTTTGTATTATTTTTACCGGGTGATATATACCGGTTAGGTTATACCGTATCGTGTCCACAGAGATTGGTTATTGATTCGTCGTTCGACAATTCTACCGTTAATGAGTTTGGAATTAAAATAAATGAAAATAAAAGACAAAAAGTAAATGAACAAAAAGTATAAAGGATAGATAGCTTGTCTGGAACGAATGTAAACTACCCGTAACAGACTTAAATCTACCACCCATGTCATACTCGGCCTACCTTACTCGTCCGTGTCATCACATACCCCTCACAACCTTGGTTATTTCTAACCCAAATTGAGAATCCTCCTAAATCATCTCAATAGCCATGTTTGGCCCATCTCAACAACACAGGAGTTAACTGCGTCACCTCCATAACCATCTCTAGCATACTTCACCGACGTAGAGGCATTAAGTTCAGATACTCTATAGTGAATATTAGATCTAAACCCATTTCTAGTATTCAGAAACTAACAGATAATCATCCTAGGTAAGAATCTAAGCAATCTATCTCTAGTAAAGCTCAAATCCCTAACATAAAGTAAAAACCCAAGATAACTACCAACACAAATTCATAAAACAAGCTTTATATAACACCAAGGGCAATAAATATACAGGAGTTATGAGTAGAAATACATACAAACCCAACAAAAGAGAAATACACAAAGAGGAGAAGAGATAAACCACAAATCTACACTGGTTGTCAAAGCCAATCGAAGAGCAATCCACCTCCAATCATCCATGAGCAAGCCCCAATGTTGTTTTCTAAGCTAATCTACCAAAAATGAAGGTTGATGGAAATGGGGATCAAAAACCACCCCAAAACCATAACCTAGAAATCTGTTTTGAAAAGTATTTATAAAATAAAATCCCGCAGACCGCGCTAAGCGCGACTTACTTTATTATTTTATTACATTAAACTGCCTCACCGCGCTAAGCGCTCTCAAAACCGCGCTAAGCGCGAAAGTTGTTGTTTTTCTTCCCAAAAATGCGTCTTCGGAGCCGTGTCTTCGACACTTTATTCCTCCATGCTCCAAATATGCAAAAAATACCTACAAAAATAGATAAAAAAACTATCAAACGGTACATTATGTACACAAAACACAATAAAACGTATTTACAACAAAAATTGGGGTTATTCAACGATTATTAACAAACAAAAATAGATAAGTGCCACAAAACATATATACAAAATAACTACATTTTGGCACTTATCAATTAGATCCGGTGATTTCTCACGATTGGATTTGTGGTATGGAGAGACTGTTCCAAGCTATTAAGTGCACTAAGGAGGATAAGGTGGTTTTTGCTGCTCAAATGTTGAAGGGTTCGGCGGGTAGGTGGTGGAATATTGTCTCTTCCTATTTCACCTCCCAGCTGATTCCGAAGGATTTATGACATTTCAAGACAACTTTCTTGGAGAAGTACTATCCAAGTAGCATGCGTTCTCAAAAGGAACGTGGGTTTCATATGTTCAAGCAAGGCAACACGTTGGTGTCTGAGTATGCTGAAAAGTTTGAAGACATGGCTGCCTATTCCAAACAAGGTGCACATGCACCAGATGAATTATGGAAAATTGATCAGTTTTTGTTTGGCCTGAACGCTTATATTGCTGATAGTGTATCATAGAGGGAGTTCCCTACTTATGATGAGTGTCTGAGACAGTGTTATATGGCTGAAAATAGTTTGAAGAAAGTTAGGGAAGAAAGGGAGCAAAATCGGTCATTGCGCAAGGATTATGGGAAATCGGGCCAACAATTGAAACCTCGCAATTCTCCTCCGATAAGGAAGAAAGATTATGGTGATTGTTGGAAGGATCCAAGGAAATGTCACAGGTGTGGGATGACAGGTCACTTTGTGAAAGATTGCCTTACTCCAGAATCTCGTGAGAAGACTACAGGTCATGTTTACACCTTGGATGCTAGGAAGGCTCAAGGTAACACAAATCTTGTTGCTGGTACGTGTTATGTTAATAATCAACCTTTATTTGTTCTATTAGATTGTGAAGCCACACATTCCTTTATTTCTAATTCTTGAGTGCCTCGACTCGGATTCGAAGCCACTACTATTCCTAATCCTATGATGATTTCGTCTGCTACGGATGATGTAGTGGAAGCTCTTAAAGTCTGTAAAGATTATTCTGTCACCTTCAATGACCAAAATTTCTCGATTGATCTTATTTGCCTACCTCTCAAGAAGATCGATGCCATATTGGGTATGGGTTGGTTGTCAGCTAAATCAGTGTATATTGGTTGTAAAGAGAAGGTTATCTTCATTCATGCTGAGGAGAATACTCCTATTTGGGAATCTGATCGAAGGTATTGTTATTTTGGTCAATGGCCTTTACACTCAAAAGAAGTATTTTATTTTTGTTCTTACTACGAATCCTGAAAGTAAGAAGAGTGTGTCAGATATTCCTGTTATGTGTGAATTTCCCGATGTATTTCCGGAGGATGTCCCTTCTCTTCCTCCTGAGAGGGACTTTGAATTCTCTATTGATCTTGTTCCAGGAACCACTCGAGTTTCTATTGCTCTGTATTGAATGTCTCCTGCAGAGTTGAGGGAATTGAAAAGTCAGTTAGAAGAGTTATTGGCAAAGCACTTTGTTCGGCCTAGTGTATCTCCATGGGGTGCTCCTATTTTATTGGTCAAGAAGAAGGACGGTAGTATGCGGTTATGCATTGAATATCTCTAGATAAATAAGGTAACCATCAAGAACAAGTATTTCCTGCCACAGATTGATGACCTCCTGGATCAGTTGAAAGGATCTCGTGTGTTCTCGAAGATTGATCTCATATCATGGTATCATCAAATTCAAGTCAAGAGTTCGGATGTGTCAAAGACTTCATTTTAGACGCGATATGGACATCATGAATTCTTGGTTAGACCGTTTTGAGTTAACAATGCTCCCTCCGTCTTTATGGATTATATGAACCAAGTGTTCCAGTCATATCTAGACTGGTTCGTAGTAATCTTCATAGATGACATCTTGATATATTCTCGGACGGTGGAAGAGCATGTGGAACACTTGAGGATTATATTGTCGGTTCTTCGTGAGAAGCAGTTATTGTCAAAGCTTAGTAAGTGTGAATTCTGGATGTCGGAAGTCAAATTCCTTGGACATATTATTTCTGGTGGCGGTGTAGTCGTGGATCCATCTAAACTGGAAGCGGTGATCAATTGGGAACGCCCCAAGAATGCTACTGAAGTCCGAATTTTCCTTGGGTTGGCGGGCTACTATCAGAGATTCATAATGGGATTTTCCAAATTATCACTACCTTTGACCAGACTTACAAGGAAGGAAGTTTCTTTCAATTAGGACTCAGAATGTGAGCAAAGTTTTCAGAATTTGAAGAAGAAGTTAACTACCGCTCTGGTGTTAGTAATTCTCGATCCGGAGAAATCCTATGAAGCCTTTTATGATGCTTATAAGAAATGGTTGGGTGGCGTACTGATGCAAGATGGTCAAGTTTTAGCGTATGCATCTTGACAGTTTAAGATGTTCAGTGATCATAAGAGTTTGAAGTAACTGTTTGACCAGAAGGAACTCAATATGCGTCAGAGGAGGTGGATGGAGTATCTTAAGGATTATGACTTTGATCTGAGATACCATCCTGGGAAAGCTAACAAGGTGGTTGATGCTTTGAGAAGAAAGGAAATTCGGGTTGCCGAGTTGATGGTGTTGGAATTTGATCTTTTGGAGAAACTTAGAAACCTTGATTGGAAATTTTAATGGGTTCCCACAGGTGTGCTGATTAGTAATCTAGATGTTGAGAGTGTGTTGCGGGAAGGATCCGTCAGGCACATTATGGTGATGCAGAGTTGCAAACTAAGGAGAGTCTTCTAGATTTCTTTCAAGCGTATGATGTAGTTATTCTATTTAGGAAAAAGGGTGTGTGTGCCCAATGATGTCGTGTTAAAGAGGATGACCAAGATGTATAAAGACCTAAAAAAGAGATTTTGGTGGCCAGGTGTGATACGGTGAACTGACTTTGTAGGATTTTTGTATCCAAATGTGCGGATAGCAAGAGTCGCCACCGACTTTTATTTTTATCCAATTAAGGGAAGGTAAAAGTAAGAAAAAGACCTTCGTTAGATTCGAGTTCGGAGAATGGTTATGAAAAGGGAAGGTATTAGCACCCTTTCCATCCGCAGCTTATTCTACTGCTCTTAGTTGCTCTTAGATCACTTTTTAAAATTGCTTTCGTGTGTTTGACAAAGATGTTTTGAAAAGGCATTTCGCTTTGACTTTGTAATGACTCATGTAGGAGTGTATACAAAGTGTTCGGAAATGTTTTGTTTTGAAAAGAAATTGAACTTTGAAAAAGAGTGTAGTGTGAAAAGCATTTGATAGAGCAAGCAACTAAGAGACTTATTTACCCACCGAATTGGTCGCTTTGTTGTACAGCATTCCTTGAGAATAGCGCTAGCCATACCATTAGTTAGTAGGTAGCTCCATTCGCTGGATGTAAGCGGACATTCGAAGGGACATCGGATGGTCATAGAAAGCAACTGTAGGAAGTATCCTAGCACGTCGAAGGACTATCATCATTTTCGTGACAATCGAGGGTCAAGATCATGTATTCGGAGGACATCGTGGGTCTTATGATCCTTGTATCGAAGGGACTATGATGATTTGTTTGGAAGGCAACTGCTAGAATACCTCTACGCTCGAGGACATGACCATTTGTAATCGAAGGCATCGAGAGAATTACCCTAAGGTGCGTGTGTGAAAGAAGTGTGTTAAATTCAGATATTTTATCTTGAAATTAGTGTGAGCTATGTCCAATTATTATCTTGCCATACACGCCTAATTACTAGCAATTGATAAGTGCGGAAAGTAAAATGCGGAATGTAAAAGTGCGGAAAGGTAAACCACGCTATTACATGGCTTTGGGCATACATAATTAGAGTGCGGAAAGTAAAAGTCCTAAATTAAACTATTACATCCCATGAGCAGTTACATTATTGGAAAAATAAAATGATAAAAGAAAAATGTCCGAATCAGAGCAACCGTGAAAGAATAAGAAAATCGGAAATATGATGAAATTGAAATAAGAGAAAATGTTAGAAAAATGCAATTTTAATATGAGAAAATTTATGCATGCTGGAAATAAGATAAATAAGCTATAATAATTTTTGGGATTTTTTGAAAAGGTTTAATAATTAAATGCAATTTATAATGATTTAAATGCTAAAATCAAAATAAAAATAAATATGCATGCAAAATTATATTTTATAATTTATTAAATTAAATAAAGGTTTTTAAAATATGAATGCAAAAGAAAAATGTTTTGATAATTTTTAATGCGTAATAAAAATCATGAAAATAATTAAAATAGCATGAAAATATTAGAAATTAAAGAAAATATGAAAATAGAGTTTTGGAAAAGTGTAAAACCAAATGGTCCTGGGGATTCAACCCACCGGACTTCAAACTTCCGATCCAATGCGACCAACCGAGCTACCGCTTCCTTTGAAACGGAGGAATTTGAAAATAACACGCGCGTCTTTCCCTTCTCCCGCCAATTCATCGCTTCTTCGCTTTGAATTTTCGAAGTTAGCCGGCCTTCCATCGACCTTACGTCCCGCTAATACACAAAATGCAATACACATAATATAAATGAATTGTAAAGCCATGGTTCGATTGGAAACATCATTCAATGCAATGGTACTAGTCTCGAGGTCCAATTTTTCTGTAGAGAAACCCTAAACGATCACATAAACCCTAATCATGGAAATACACGATTCGCCATAGAAATCCAATCAAAGTACCCAGAAAGGTTGTAAGCTTCTCACTAAACACAAAAACAACAACAAATCGGATTAATAATGCATGAATATGGATAATCGAATTTTGAAAAATAAGAACAAACCGAAACTGGGATTGCTTGATTCTGATGGTTTTCGATGAAGTAGGTATCCGAATCACTCCGAGGTACCAAGGAATGTGTTTGACACCTTAAAATCGATTGAAAACGACTGTAGGATGGATTGTCAATTGCTTCAAGAACACGAAATTTTTGAGTTTGAAACTAGGGTTCTGGAGCAATTCTTTCGTCCTCTTTTGATTGATATGCATTGTGTATATATACTGGAAGGATTTGAGATTGAATTTGGAAAGATTTGATCAATAATCAATGATAATCAAATTTGATTTTTCATGAAAATCAAATTTTCAAATTTGATCAATTTCAATCCAATCTTGCCTTTTTTGCTTCAATTCTGATTTGGCTAGCATTTGTGAGTTAATTGGACATCAAGGAAAGAATAAAAATCAATCTTTCAATTAATTTTGATTTTATACTTTATTTTTGAATTTAATTTGTATTTAAATGAATAAATTCCAAATTAAATAGAAAAATAAACCAAAATTCGTGGCATTGGGCTTGGATATTCCTAATTGCTTGAGAAACAAGTTAGGATGAAGAAAAGATAGGCCCATTTGCAAAAGATTTGATTTTTGAAGTATCTCTTTGTGTATTCTTTCAAAATTGCCTAACTTGTGAATGGTGCAACTTGCTCAATTTTCCACATTTTTGAGAGTTCTTGGACTTTTGGAAAGCTCTAAGAGTCCTCTAACCAATGTTTTTGGTCTCATCTCAATTGAGTTACCATGCTCAAAATATCTTCAAAACAAAAAGTTGACTTTTGTTGACTTTGAAAATGACCAGAATGTTTTGAGCTATACCTCTCAAATGAAGCATTTTTGGACATTCTTGTGAGACATGAAGTTGTAGAGAATTGAATTTCCTTCAAAACAAGAGGTGGTGGAAAATTTCGAGAAAGTATGAGAAAGTTATGACCAAAGTTCATTGACTTTTCATCTAGAAACCCTAATTTAAAAAGTTTGACTTTGGGCAAATCTTGAGTTTTCTTGATGAATCATGATCAACCCTTGATCAAATGATGAATGTAACTTCAAAATGAGGATGTTGACCAAAAATCGAAGTTTTGGTATGTTGACCACGTTGACTTTTGTCCACACCCGATTTTCAACCATCCGAGCGGTTGAGGAAACTTGACTCATGAGGCTTGAAAATTGACATGGAGAATCTTTGAAGCATATGAGGAGGCATGAAGGTCATTGGAGATGTTGGAAACTCATCTTGACTTGAGAGATACCAAACCCTAGTTTGGGTTGATTCTAGAGAGAGTTTGTCGACCAACTCTTGAGGAATCCTGAGTGTGGATGCATGAAATCTCTTGAGTAGATGGAGGGCAAATTTTGGGGTATGACTGCCCTGCTCAATCTTCTTGTACCGAAGGGTTAGATTGACATGCTTGTCTTCGTGACCTGGAGGTAGAAGATGATTGAACACCGAGTACACCTGAAAATTTGCACTCGCCGTTGGTGGATGATGCGGGAATGGGCTTACAGATGCCATTTGGAGAAGTTGGAGACTTCGCTGGGGAACGAGTCGTATGCTAGACTCGAGGTTGTTAATAGGAGAGCTGACGGAGATGGGCTTAAGATGCCATCCGAAGGCGCTGGGAATGAGTCGACGTTAGACTCAGATGTTTCGAATGGAGAGGAGATGGGCTTAAGATGCCATCCGGGGAGTCGACGTTAGACTTCGTGATCACTTTGAATGAAGTTATTGGTCTGAATTGATTTTTAACCCTATATGCAGCATTCTGAGAGTGAAGAGATGTTGACAAATAGTCGGAGATGGGCTTAAGATGCCATCCAAGGCAACTGAGTCGTACGCTAGACTCTGTAGCTGCTTGTTGATAATAGGAAGAGGTCAGAATAAATCTTCGTGTCGATCACTCTGAGGGAGATTGTAGTTGGCAAAATGTGGATAGCTTCCCTGTGCATCGGTGTTGATCCATTGCTCGTTATCGAGGATAACCGAGGTGGTCTTTCGATAGTTTTCCGGTTCGGGCTTAATCTCGACCACCGTCGGAGGCGGTCTTCGATAGTTTTCCGTCGGCTCGGGGCTTAATCCGGACCATTTGGGCGGTCTTTCGATAGTTTTCCGTGGCTCGGGCTTAATCGACGACTGTTTGCTTAAAGTGATCATACTGCTTTGGAGAAAACAAGAGAAACTTTGATAGAATATTTGTTAGTCTTATGCAAAGTATGATGCATGACAGTGTATATGAATGACATATGCATGAATTATGACTTTATGAGAAATGAATGAATGATGAATGTTGTGATATTTCAAAACATATCCTTCTTGAAGAAGATGCGGATGCTCTGTTTGAAGATTTCTAACTCCTGCTTGGGGAATTGAGTAGGTGAGAACCCTGCTTTTGAAGGAGAAGAAAGATATCTTGGATTCCTCCGATGCACTATCTGACCAAGTTTTGGGCCTAGGCGTTGTTGAGGAAGGTAGAGATTTGAGAGGCTCGTTGTCGGAGATCTTCGTATATAGACCCTGCTGAGGAGAGTCTGGGAGGCGATTTGTTGAGGACCTTGTATGTAGATCCTGCTGAGGAAATTTAAGAGACGCTCTTGGGATCCAGTGTAGATCTCACCGAGAGCATTTGATGGTTGCTGAGAGACCGGGCTTGAAGAGTCTAAAGTCCGTTGTAATCTCTGGCTGGGGAATAAAAGGTGTATGTTTCCTCCGATGCACTATCTGACTAAGTTTCGAGTCTGGATACCGCTACCGGGGAGAAGGGGAAGGATTGAGACCGTCGGGATGAATACCTTACCGGGATGAGGTGTTACCGCTGAGGCGATGTAACGTTGCTCGATTGAGTGGAATTGTTGCTCGTGGATTCCCTTATACTCTGGGAAGGTGTGTTGTGGTGACCCTTTATGCTCGTGGGAATTGTATGGGTGACTTTCGTCATCCCAAATCCTAGAGCTGTAGTAAGTACTTTTGCATATTCACTTTTCGATGTTTGGGGAGATTTTTTTGTCAAATGCGATAGTCATTCAAAGCAAACGTTGGACTTATTGCAAATAACAACAATGTAAATTGTAAAGAGAAAGAAGTTGTATTTATTTGAGTGGCGTATGGCCAAGTAGTTTGTACACAAGAAAGGTAAAAGCTATGTGAAACAATCTCGTTAAGTTCCAACTATGCTAGTACTCATATATTTCAACTATCTCATCTCTTCTGTGAGAAAGTGAATAGATCTTCGCCATTTGAATCTTGAATGCGATAGTAGTCTGAAACAGTGATCCGAAGAGACATAGTCGACGCTTAAATCCCTAACTTTGCCTAGACCGCCTTTCGGGTTTCGCCCACCGATACCTTTTTTTGCCGCCTTTTTTTCGACTTGCGGTGTACATGTTTTGTATATATCCTTAACTTTTGCCCGAACCTTTGGTTCGCCAGATGCCCTTATTTTTGCCTAGGCTACCGACCTAGCGGTCTCTTTATGCGTAGTATTTTTGACTATGTCCGCTCACGGTGTGGAAGTCCTCGCCATCCATGGTGCTAAGTATCATAGCTCCACGGAAAACACTGTCTTGACTACAAACGGTCCCTCATAAGTGGGAGTCCATTTGCCCCAGGATCACCTTGTGGAAGAATGATGCGCTTGACTACTAGATCACCGACTTGGTAGACTTGCTTGACCTTCTTGTTAAATGCTCGATCATTCGCTTCGATAAATCGTCCATGGCGATGGATGCGAGTCGCTTCTCATCGATCAAGTTAATCGGTCAAGCCGAGTGGACCCAATCGCCTTCACTTAACTCGCCTCCGGAGGACTCGTCGAGGGTATCGAACCTCGATGGGTAGGATGGCTTCCATACCGTATACAGAGAAGGGGTTGCCCTGTGGATGTTAAGTGCGATAACCATGAAGAGCAAATGGTAACATCTCGTGCCAATCTTTGTAAGTCACCGCCATCTTCAGATAATCTTCTTAATGTTCTTGTTGGCGGCTTCCATCGCGCCATTCATCTTAGGCCGATAAGGAGAAGAGTTGTGATGCTTGATCTTGAGCTGCGTGCGAGTTCGGTGATCATCTTGTTGTTGAGATTGGAGCAGTTATCCGTGATAATCCTTTCGTGAGTGCCATACCGATGATAAGATTATGTTTGATGAATCGAGCCACAACATTCTCGGTAATGATGCATACGAGGCTGCTTCTACCCACTTGGTAAAGTAATCAATTGCCACAAGGATGAAACGATGTCCATTGGAAGCCGTGGGTTTAATCTCTCCAATCATGTCAATGCCCCACATTGCGAAAGGCCACGGAGAAGTTAAAACATTCGAGGCGGAGGTACGTGCACTTTGTCGGCATAACCGCATTTGTGACAAGATCGAGCATAGCGGTGACAATCAGCTTCCATGGTGGACCAATAGTAACCTGTTCTCAAAATCTTCTTAGTCATAGTGTGTCCACTGGAGTGGGTACCAAATTCGCCTGTAATTCTTCCATGATACGCATTGCTATTTTACGGTCTACAGATAAGCACAAGTCGTGGTTGCGCTTGTATAAGATGCCGTTCTTGAGGAAGAATTTGGAAGCAAATCTTCTCATGAACTTCTTATCATTAATGATGCCCTGGGATATTCCCGAGTCTCAAGATACCTCTTCACATCGTAGTACCAAGGTTTCTCTTCCGCCAAGCTCGAACAATATCTGGTTCGTCAAACTTCTCAATGATGATCCGGGAGCCTCGTTGTCCCATCTAACCTTGAACATAGACGACATAGTAGCCAATGCGTCTGCCAACTGATTCTCTTCTCGTGGAATGTGATTGAAAGTGATCTCTTCGAAGTAAGGAATCAAACTCAGAACATGCTCTCGATATGGAATGAGATTCGGATGCTCGTATCCCACTCGCCTTAATCGATCGATCACTAAAGCCGAGTCTCCATACACTGTAAGAACTTGATTCTTAAGTCAATAGACTTTGATACCCATGATGCACGCCGACTCGGCCATGTTGTTAGTGCAATGAAACATAATCTGGCGGTGAAAGGAGTATGTCCTGCGAGGGACGTGATGATGGCGCCAATGCCATTGCCAAGTGCGTTTGAGGCTCCATCAAAGACCATAGTCCATCGGGATCCTTGTTCGTGTCCTTCGTCGGGCCGGTTCTTCACAATCTATAACTAGTAAAACATCTTCGTCGAAATTGAATCGCATAGATCGATAGTCGTCACGGCTTGATGAGCCAAATGATCGGCTACCACACTTCCTTTGATCGCTTTAGAAGTGTCTGGATGTCATACTCGGTCAAGATCATTTGCCATCTTGCTATTCTTGGAGAATGGTTTCTCAAAGATGTATTTTATCGGATCCATCTTAGAAATCAACAAGGTAGTGTGAGTCAACATATCTGCCTTAGTCGGCGACAAGAAGCGTTGCAAGTTTTCTCGAGTGAGTATCTTGTTTCACGATCGGTAAACTTTTGCTAAGGTAGTATATTGCATGCTCTTTTCGACGACTCGTCATGTTGCCCCAACACACACCCCATTGAATTCTCTAACACCGCAAGTACATGATAAGAGGTCTTCCTTTGGCGGGCGGCATCGGATAGGAGGATTCGTAGGTACTCCTTGATTTTGTCAAAGCGATCCGCAATCGCCATTCCATTCCACTACTTGATCTTTCTTTAGTAACTTGAAGATTGGCTCACAAGTAGCGATTAGTGTGCAATGAATCGCAATGTAGTTCAATCGGCCCAAGAAACCTCGACCTCCTTCTGCGGGAGTGGCATCTCTTGAATAGCTTTAACCTTCGTAGGGTCAACCTCAATACCTCTTCCCCTGACAACAAACCCTAAGAGTTTTCCGGATCGACTCAAAGGTGCACTTGTTGGGATTAAGTCTCAGTCTGTACTTCTTCAACCTATCAAACAATTTCTGCAAATGATCGAGGTGTTCTTCTTGATGACCGAGCTATCATGTCGTCAACATAGACCTCTATCTCGTGATGAATCATGTCATGAAATAATGTCACCATAGCACGCTGATAAGTGGCGCCTGCGTTCTTCAGCCCGAACGGCATAACCTTGTAGCGAAAGTGCCCCACCGTAACAAAAGTAGTCTTTTCCATGTCTTCGGAGCCATTTTGATTTGATTGTAAGGAGAAACCATCCAAGAAGGAGAAACCTTATCCGAGCGGTATTGTCAACCGTAACATCAATATGAGGAAGTGGAAAATCGTCTTCGGACTCGCTGTTGATCTCGTAATCCACACACATTCGTACCTTGCCATCCTTCTTAGGTACGGGTACCACATTCGCAACCCAGGGATAGGAAGTAACGGCTAGGAAACCAGCTGAACGCTTCATAACTTCGGCTTTGATTTTCTCGACATTTCGGACGCATGCGACAACCTTTTTCAGGAGAAAACCTTCCTTTGGGCAATCGATGAACCACAATATCAATGTCTAAACCCGCATGTCTTCGTATGACCAAGCAAAACCTCAATATAGTCTCGTAGCATCCGAACCAACCTTTCTTTAACATTCTCAAGACCCGCTCCTATCTTGATCTCTTTTCGTCTTCGTCGGCCAATTCACAACCTCAACTCGCTCTTCGTGTGGTTGTATAACTCGCTCTTCTTCAGCAGTCGGCAAGTTCTCGGCACTTCACAATCTTCCTCACTTCGCCTTCGGCTTGGTAGATCGGATTATCGAAGTCATATTTAGCACTAGCATAGTGTTATTAACTAGATTCGGAGTGATTCGCAGTGTATCACGTGGTGTGTGTAAGAACACATAGCTTTTGAAGGGGTGATAAAGTAAAAGAAAGAAAACAAACAATTGAATGCAAAAGTCCAACGAATTTATTAAATGAAAATACGCAACGACGGATAAAACCCCATGAACGAGCCATGACGCCCGGCAAGGCACCGAGCTTTCAAAGTTTATTGTTCAAAACATAAAGAAATACGAAAAGCAAAACAAAACAAGAGCAATTACTCGACTAAAGGAGATTGGTATGACGTCTTGCCTTCCAATTCTTGAGCCCATGATCGGAGTTGGGAAGATCCACTTGCGATGTTGAAGCCGTTGTCGTCGTCTTCTATAGCATGGATTCCACTGGCGATGCGGAAAGGAAGTTGGCCGCACGTTCGGCGTATCATCTTCGACCCTTGATGGTGAAGCCTAAACCAGTCTTGTCAAATTTGAAAGGAAGATCGGCTGACCCCAAATAGCACTCTTCCTTCTTCAAGACTTGAGCATCTTTCAATGAGGCCATCCTAGGCGGAACTTGTGTAACTTCAGAGTGGGAGAGTCAAGCATGACTGGGTATTGTTTCAAAAGCTTGACAGGAGTCTCAAGAATTCACCCTCCATCTCGAGATAGCGGAATGATAGATGACCGACCATGTACTCTTCTTCACCACACATAACAACTTTCCCTTTCACCGGTACTTCAACTTCGATGTAAGGTAGAGGTAATATGCCCCATGTATCCAAGGGCGTCCAAGTAGGCAAGAATAAGCCGGACGGATGTCCATGACAAAGAAAGTAGAGTCAAAAGTGGGAACCGACTTTAACAGAGTGAGCTCTCCAAGTGCGCGCTTAGAACCATCAAAAGCTCTCACAATAATGTCACCGGTCTCGAACCAACCCTTCGACATCAAGCCGATCAAAAGCGTCTTGTAGGATATTCGAGCGAACCGTATCAACCAAGACGTGAGGCAGGTAACGCCTTGCATTCAACGTAGATGTGCAAGGCCTTGTTGTGTTTCTTTCGGAAGGAATCGATCAAGATCGAGAAGCCTAGGCCGTTGTTGGCAGCTAGCAATAAAAACTTCGAATTGATTAGTGGTAGTGTCTTGCGGCACATGAGCATTCTTGAAACTTCACCAAGGCATTAGCATGAGCCTCGAGCACAAGAGCGAGCGAGCATGGAGATCTTGGACGTCTGTCCTAACTGCTCCACAACATTGTAATCACTCTTCTTGATGATCTTGAATTTCCTCCATTTCTTGTTTGGAGGTGTCTTGAACTTCCTTTGGCACTTCGTTGAGCGGGATGAGTTCTTGGTTCTTTCCTCTAGCGGGGATATTGATTGAGTAGTGGAATGCGTCGCGGTGTCTTTGGAGAGAGATCTGGAGAGAATACCTTCGGTTCGGTCACCTTCGGATCCGGTGATGTTGTCAATGTCGGAATAGAAACTTGATAAGATCTTCTATGGTCGAGGGTCTTGCTTGACGCCATGATAGTAAACATCACCCATAATTCCAAGGGATAGCCTTGTCGAGGAATATGGGCGGCCTTGGAGAAGTGATAATGAGAGGTGCCTCTAGGCACGGAATCGCAGAGGAAATCCTTATAGTGTTAACATCAAGATAGTCTTCGGAAATCGTCACCCCATCGGTCGCCTTAACATCTTCAATAGGAATCTTGTAACTATCGTGATGTACTTCACCATGTAATCATACTTTCCACTTGGTTGCCCAAGGTATCCCACACGATGGCAGTTTCGTTCGCATTGTCGATCTTCAACTTAGACATTTCTTCACACTTACGCAGGTGGCGAAATAGCATCTCACGGTTATCCATCATGCGAACACGTCTTCTCAACCAAGCACAACCATCGTGCGATGGGCACCAACGACAATCCTCCGGCATCCCGAATTGACACCGCTCGCAACAAATTCTTCTTAACGGTCATCAGAGGAATGGTCAAGTCATCTATGTTGAAAACATAAGTATCGTCACCAACAGCATTGGAACCTTTGTCATGATTAGGCATAGGCGCATTGATCACATTCGAGTCTCAGAGGGTCAAACTCAATGCTTAGGTTCAATCATATCTTGAATCTTGTTCTTGAGCCCAACAATTGTCGATATCGTGCCATGTTGGAATGGTAAGCATATTTAGCATTAGGATTGTATTTCGAGAGGAAGTGTTGACATTCGAGGAGGATCCTCAAGGTAATCACTCGCTTTCAACATGTGTTGCAAGGCTTGCGACAATGGCATGTTGATCTTCAGAATGTTCTTGGCGTTGCTCTGTTATGTCTCACCGAGGTTGTCTTGATGTAGGATCGAGATCACAACCGCCTTCGATTGAGCACGATCGGTCTTGGCTCGGCTTTTCGACCATACGCATTAGCTTCTTTCTTAGTACCAAAAGATCTCTTCGCAAAGATTCAAGATGCCTCTACATGAATCTTCCCACTCTTGATACCGCTTCAATGCGCTCTTTGTCAATATCACTCGGTGAATCCGGATGAAGAATTTCCAATCGATGATTGAAGAATGGGCTGTCGGTGTTCCCATGAACATATCAACCAACTCCCTATTGGACAAGGGTGGTTGAACTCTGCTAGATCTCTCCACTCGAGCATACTCCTTGAACTTCTCGTCACGACCCATGGACATGCTTTGTAGTTGCATGCAGTGGGTGTCAATTCAAAGATTGTACTCATCTCTGAGAAAGCATCACTAAGTCACTCCAAGTACGGATACGGTCATTCTCTAGCTGATAGTACCATTCCAACTGAGTTCCGGACAAACTTTCTTGAAAATAGTGCATCCACAACTTTCTGTCATCAGTGTGGGGATTGATCTTCTGGACATAGGACTTCAAATGCAGCTTAGGGCAAGACATGCCATCATATTTGGAAAAAGTAGGAACTTTGAACTTGGGAGGAATCACAACACCAGGAACGAGACTCAGATCATCAAAATTCAGCCCGGACATTTTCAGATTTTCCACAGCATTTAGACGATCTTCAAGTTGCTTGTACTTGTCATCTTCCTCAGAGTGTTGGCTATAATCAGACTGGTCCTCTCCTCCTTTCTTTGGTTCACGCTGCTCACCTTCATCACCCTTGGTACTCCCCTCGGTATGGACACTTCCTTTAGAGAGCTCAATACGATCGACCACCTTAGGACCCCTTTGAAACGCGTCTACCCATGTTGAGGAGACCAACAACCTTCTTCTTCTTGTTGATGAGCTTCTTCGATCTTCTTGGCCTTGGACCAAGGTGAACATCTCTAAACCGAGCATTCGAGCACAGATCTTTGATCTGTTCAAGAGCCATTTCGCTAAAATAAATAGCGAGCAAATGAGAAAACCAATCTCAATGTACGTGATGCAATGTTATGATATGATATGCAATGTTTATGCGAATGCAATGCAATGTTTTCAAGGACCTAAGAGATTTAAATTTGTTAAACAAGCAATGAGCAAACATTTATTAGTACTTCTCATTATTATTCTTTTTCTTTTAAGTACAAGAGATAGTTCAAAACAATAAAAGAAAACATAAACATCCTAAAGCTCTAAGTCTCCCATGGGCTTCCTCTTGGTGCCGATGTAGCGTTGATATTTCGCTCCTCATGAAGTAGCTTGGTCAACTCTAGAACTTTCTTCTCGCTTGCATAGCGAGCTTCAAAGGTATCCTTTCTTCTTTGTGAATCCGGGATCTCTTCAAGTCTTCAAAATCGGTAGGCATGTCGGGATGGAGAAAGATAGGTACGCCACCTATAGCAACAGTTCCATAATTCTTGGTAAAGCGTGAATGGCATCATGAGGTTTTGAGCTCGAGCTCGCACCCATTTGAGGTAAGGTTCCCAAGGAATGGAGTTCGGTGCCCCAAAGTCTTGGTATCGCTTCTTTACCATGCCCCAAGCATGTATAAACCTTTCGGTAATTCGAGATCGTGATTGTAGTCGAACACAACATCTTGGAGAAGCATATCATGTGGACCATCTCTTGAGCAAAACCAAACCGACGTAGAGCTAGAAGGGTTGTAAGTAATACCTCCCTTATACCAAGTAGTGGTACATTAGGAATTCTCCACAACGCTCAATGAATGTGAAATCCTTTTGAGAGAAAAGATTCCAACGGATATCCGAATGAGAGAGTGACATCAATCTTTGAGACCATCTCAACCTTTGTTCGTTCTTCAAAATCGATGGAGGAAGGTGCGAAATAAACCACCTTGAAAGTAACGGGATACAACACATGAGAGTTCCTTGTCGCTTAGTAGTACGAGTGCGGAGAGAATGTAGAATGTCTCCAAGTAAGGTAGGCACTGGATTGCGGGTAAGAAACAATTTGATGGCATTGACATCTATGAATTGATCCGAGTTGGGGAATAGAACCAAACCATAAATTAGCAAGGCCACAATGTTCTCAAATGCATGGAAACTCATAACTTTGAGGAATTCTCGGGCTTTCTTGATTAAGAACTTGGAAAGTAAACCCTTAACTCCACTTCTAGTTTCCCAATTGGCTTCAATATCTGAGCGCTTAAGGTGTAAGGCGGATGCGATGTCTTCGAACTTAGGAACCTTTTCCAAACCGGTGAATGGCATTTGGTCGAGAATAGGTATCCCAAGTAGCTTAGAGAACTCTTCTAAGGTAGGAACCAACTGATAATCTGGAAATGTAAAGCAATGGTGTTTCGGATCAAAGAACTGGAATAGGACATGCATCATATCTTCTTCAAAACCGGAGATAACCAAGTCAAGTAGATAACCATGTCTTTTGATGAACTGACCATGGTCGGGAATTTCTGAAATCAATTCTTTGAGCTGAGAAGGGATACCCATGAAGTTGGTTCGGATAGTCTTTCTAGAAGCCATGATCCCTACAAAACAGAGCAAAGATAAATCCCTAGGTCCTTGAAATAGTTAGAAATGATATGCAATGCGAATGATGTCATGATGTCATGTTTAGCACACACAAACAATTCACGCAATGAGCCTAGATTTAAGGCTTGCATGAGGTATAGGTGATTACCCCACCAAAAGTTTGAGTTGGTTCATCCTGTCCTATAATAGTAACCGGGTTCTAGGAATCTCATATCATAGATCTTTCTCGTAGGCGCTTATTTCAATACGACGCCAAGTGGTCGATCGAAAATGTCCCAAAAGTCGATCTCAATGAGCGTAGCATCGAGTATCAACCAACCTTGGTCTACACCAAAGCCGCCATCTCACTACCTTCTAATGGCCAAGATGGGTCAATTAAGGTTCTAAAAGTTTAGTTAGCGCTTGATGACACCGAAGCCAAATACTTTCTTCAACTTGGGAATGAAGAGTATCGGGCAACCAAAGTGTCACGCTAACGTAGCCATCATGTTGACCGTGTAGTTATCGTCTAACGGTCGCGATGATCTAATGCTACTTACCTAAAGGAAACCGGATCCGGTGTAGGATCCCCAACAATATAATACCCAAGCAACCCTTAAAGATAAAGCATACAAGTCAAACAAAAGCAGTAAAATGATCTAGAAATCCCTAAGGCAATTCTCTCTTTAGGGTGTATTCCCCTTCGTGATACGGTGAACCGACTTTGTAGGATTTTGTATCCAAATGTGCGGATAGCAAGAGTCGCCACCGACTTTTATTTTTATCCAATTAAGGGAAGGTAAAAGTAATGAAAAAGACCTTTGTTAGATTCGAGTTCGGAGAATGGTTATGAAAAGGGAAGGTATTAGCACCCTTTCCATCCAGATTTATTCTACGGGCTCTTAGTTGCTCTTAGATCACTTTTTAAAATTGCTTTCGTGTGTTTGACAAAGATGTTTTGAAAAGGCATTTCGCTTTGACTTTGTAATGACTCATGTAGGAGTGTATACAAAGTGTTCGAAATGTTTTGTTTTGAAAAGAAATTGAACTTTGAAAAGAGTGTGTAGTGTGAAAAGCATTTGATAGAGCAAGCAACTAAGAGACTTATTTACCCACTCGAATTGGTCGCTTTGTTGTATACATTCCTTGAGAATAGCGCTAGCCATACCATTAGTTAGTAGGTAGCTCCATTCGTTGGATGTAAGCGGGACATTCGAAGGGACATCGGATGGTCATAGAAAGCAACTTGTAGGAAGTATCCTAGCACGTTCGAAGGGACTATCATCATTTTTCGTAGGCGACAATCGAGGGTCAAGATCATGTATTCGGAGGCGACATCGTGGGTCTTATGATCCTTGTATCGAAGGGACTATGATGATTTGTTTGGAAGGCAACGGTGCTAGAATACCTCTACGTTCGAGGGACATGACCATTTGTAATCGAAGGCATCGAGAGAGAATTACCCTAAGGGGTGCGTGTGTGAAAGAAGTGTGTTAAATTCAGATATTTTATCTTGAAATTAGTGTGAGCTATGTCCAATTATTATCTTGCCATACACGCCTAATTACTAGCAATTGATAAGGGTGCGGAAAGTAAAATGCGGAATGTAAAAGTGCGGAAAGGTAAACCTACGCTATTACATGGCTTTGGGCGGATACATAATTAGGAGTGCGGAAAGTAAAAGTCCTAAATTAAACTATTACATCCCATGAGCAGTTACATTATTGGAAAAATAAAATGATAAAAGAAAAAATGTCCGAATCGGAGCAACCTGTGAAAGAATAAGAAAATCGGGAAATATGATGAAATTGAAATAAGAGAAAATGTTAGAAAAAATGCAATTTTTAATATGAGAAAATTTATGCATGCTGGAAATAAGATAAATAAGCTATAATAATTTTTTGGGATTTTTTGGAAAAGGTTTAATAATTAAAATGCAATTTATAATGATTTAAATGCTAAAATCAAAATAAAAATAAATATGCATGCAAAAATTATATTTTATAATTTATTAAATTAAATAAAGGTTTTTAAAATATGAATGCAAAAAGAAAAAATGTTTTTGGTAATTTTTTAATGCAGAATAAAAATCATGAAAATAATTAAAATAGCATGAAAATATTAGAAATTAAAGAAAAATATGAAAATAGAGTTTTGGAAAAGTGTAAAAAAACCAAATGGTCCTGGGGGGATTCGAACCCACGCCCTGGACTTCAAACTTCCAGATCCAATGCGACCAACTGAGCTACGCTGCTTCTCTGTTTGGAAACGGAGGAATTTGAAAATAACACGCGTCGTCTTTCCCTTCTCTCCCGCTCGCGCCAATTCATCGTCTTCTTCGTTTTGAATTTTCGGAAGTTAGCGTCGGCCTTCCATCGACGCTACGTCCCTGGCTAATACACAAAATGCAATACACATAATATAAATGAATTGTAAAGCCATGGTTCGATTGGAAACATCATTCCGAATGCAATGGTACTAGTCTCGAGGTCCAATTTTTCCTGTATAGAGAAACCCTAAAACGATCACATAAACCCTAATCATGGCAATACACGATTCCGGCCATAGAAATCCAATCAAAGTACCCAGAAAGGTTGTAAGCTTCTCACTAAACACAAAAACAACAACAAATCGGATTAATAATGCATGAATATGGATAATCGAATTTTGAAAAATAAGAACAAACCGAAACTGGGATTGCTTGATTCTGGATGGTTTTCGATGAAGTAGGTATCTGGAATCACTCCTGAGGTACCAAGGAATGTGTTTGACACCTTAAAATCGATTGAAAACGACTGTAGGATGGATTGTCAATTGCTTCAAGAACACGAAATTTTTGAGTTTGAAACTAGGGTTCTGGAGCAATTCTTTCGTCCTCTTTTGATTGATATGCATTGTGTATATATACTGGAAGGATTTGAGATTGAATTTGGAAAGATTTGATCAATAATCAATGATAATCAAATTTGATTTTTTCATGAAAATCAAATTTTCAAATTTGATCAATTTCAATCCAATCTTGCCTTTTTTGCTTCAATTCTGATTTGGCTAGCATTTGTGAGTTAATTGGACATCAAGGAAAGAATAAAAATCAATCTTTCAATTAATTTTGATTTTATACTTTATTTTTGAATTTAATTTGTATTTAAATGAATAAATTCCAAATTAAATAGAAAAATAAACCAAAAATTCGTGGCATTGGGCTTGGATATTCCTAATTGCTTGAGAAACAAGTTAGGATGAAGAAAAGATAGGCCCATTTGCAAAAGATTTGATTTTTGAAGTATCTCTTTGTGTATTCTTTCAAAATTGCCCAACTTGTGAATGGTGCAACTTGCTCAATTTTCCACATTTTGAGAGTTCTTGGACTTTTGGAAAGCTCTAAGAGTCCTCTAACCAATGTTTTGGTCTCATCTCAATTGGAGTTACCATGCTCAAAATATCTTCAAAACAAAAGTTGACTTTTGTTGACTTTGAAAATGACTGTAATGTTTTGAGCTATACCTCTCAAATGAAGCATTTTTGGACATTCTTGTGAGACATGAAGTTGTAGAGAATTGAATTTCCTTCAAAACAAGAGGTGGTGGAAAAATTTCGAGAAAGTATGAGAAAGTTATGACCAATCAAAGTTCGATTGACTTTTCATCTAGAAACCCTAATTTAGAAAGTTTGACTTTTGGGCAAATCTTGAGTTTTCTTGATGAATCATGATCAACCCTTGATCAAATGATGAATGTAACTTCAAAATGAGGATGTTGACCAAAATCGAAGTTTTGATATGTTGACCACAGTTGACTTTTTGTCCAACACACCCGATTTTCAACCATCTGAGCAGTTGTCTGAGGAAACTTGACTTGTGAGGCTTGAAAATTGACATGGAGAATCTTTGAAGCATATGAGGAGGCATGAAGGTCATTGGAGATGTTGGAAACTCATCTTGACTTGAGAGATACCAAACCCTAGTTTGGGTTGATTGTCTAGGAGAGAGTTTGTCTGACCAACTCTTGAGGAATCCTTGAGTGTGGATGCATGAAATCTCTTGAGTAGATGGAGGGCAAATTTTGGGGTATGACACCAGGTATGAAGAGAGATGTTGCTTGTTACGTGGAGTAATATGGGGTTGTTAACAGGTGAAAATAGAGCACCAGAGACGCAGTGGTATGCTACAGCCATTGGATGTTCCTATATGGAAATGGGACAACATATCTATGGATTTCATTGTGGGTTTGCCTCGTGTCTTAAGTGGTTATGACTCTATTTGGGTGATTGTGGATCGGTTGACAAAGTCCGCACATTTCTTACCTATGAAGGCAACTCACAAGGTGGTTCATTTGGCAAGGCTCTTTGTAGCGGAAATTGTAAGGTTACACGGTGTACCGTCTAGTATTGTATCGGATAGAGATCCGAAATTCACTTCTCGATTTTGGAGGGATTTTCATCGTGAAATGGGATTGGAGTTGAATTTAAGCACTCCGAACCATCCTCAGACTGATGGATAGACCGAGAGAACTATTCAGACGATTGAGGACATGTTAAGAGCTTGTATTCTTGAAAGTGGTGGAAATTGGAAAGATCATTTGCCATTGATTGAGTTTACATACAATAACAGTTATCACTCGATTATCGGCATGGCACCATATGAAGCCTTATATGGAAGGAAATGTCGTTCGCCCTTATGTTGGTCGAAAGTTGGTGAAAGCAGAACTCTTGGGCCGGAGATAATTCAAGAGACGACTGAAAAGGTTAAGAAGATCCGAGAAAAGATGAAGAAACCAAAGGATCGTCAAAAGAGTTATGCGGATAAGAGGAGAAGGCCTTTGAGATTTGGTGAGGGCGATCACGTGTATTTGAAAGTTACTCTGAGGTTAAAGTTGAAAGGACTGTTTAAAACTCAGAAGCTTAGTCCGACATATGTGGGGAATTATCAAATTATGGGATGGGTAGGTGAGGTTGCATACCAGTTAGCGTTGCCTCTATCACTATTCGGGCTGCATGATGTATTCCACGTGTCTCAACTTTGAAAGTTCGTGCCAGATTCATTTCATCCTATTCTTCCGGATACCATTGAGATAGAACCATATCTTTCTTATCTTTCTTATGTACCATTTTAATACCATATGCATATATCCTAGGCAATGTATGTGTGGGGTGTTACAAATGATATCATGACACCAATTTCATACACTACTCCCGATACACTGTTCATAATTACGTGAACAATATGTTTAATATTATTTTAATTTTTTCATATATTTTTGTATTTTTCTTTAAAATTACTTTTGATTAATGAAATATTAGAACTTGATCAATACAATTCAAAGTTTGGACAATATATATATTCTGACATAAAAAAGTTAATATGTATATTGTTTAGAGTTTGGTTAACTCTTTCGAAGATGTATGATTATCCATGATAATGTCCACCCAAGGTTGTGCCTAAATTGATTCTTTTTTTCGGGTTCATCTTTCTCTTCCTCATGAATTGTAGTCAATATCGCATTCGAATATACTAAAGTATTATCCCCTTGTGAATTCCTTAAACCATTGAAGCATTCAATCCTTTCCCATGAGGTGTTGATATTGAAGAGAAGACTCTCACAATCGTCGGTGGGGTTTGCGCCACCTGTTTCTGCGGCGGTCGTCCGCGTTTCCCATTCACCCAAAATAGGTTCTCCGCTAAAGTTTCTGGTTTTTCAATTATTAGCTAAAATTAATATTATATTATTACTATTATTATTAATATTATTATTAATATTATTATTATAAAAATAATATAAGAAAAAAATAGAATTAGAGTTGATGTTATAACAACTATGTGTAACACCCGAGGCCAAAGAAGGCGGGGGGTGGTTACACCGCATGTAACACCTGAGGACGAAGAAGGCAAGAGTGGTCACCATATCAGAATGAGAGGGATCCTGAGACTATGCAGGTATGAGAGTGCATGGTTGAAGGAGGCTTATAAAGATTAATTGGTACTACCTATACCAACAAGATGCACCTTCTTTTCGGGAGCCTGTTCCATAAGAACTCGATAGTTAAACGTGCTTGATTTGGAGTAGTATTGGGATGAGTGACCTTCTGGGAAGTTTCTCGAAAAGCGTGCGAGTGAGTCCAAAGCATGTTGAAAAGACTCGTGTTAATTTGTGGGGTCAGTCGATAATCCTGAAGCTAGTCTGGGGCGTGGAAGCCAGTCCGGGGCATTACAAATGGAATTAGAGCCAGACCTCTCCCAATACGATGTGGTTCGAGGAAGACCCATGTAGAAGTTGGTCAACATGTAACACCAGAGGCTGAAGAACGCGGGGGTGGTTACACTGCATGTAACACCTAAGGCTGAAGAAGGAGAGGGTGGTCGCCACATCGAAATGAGAGGGATCCAAAGACTATGCAGGTATAAAACTGCATGGTTGAAAGAGGCTTATAAGGATTAATTGGTACTACTTATACCAACAAGATGCATCTTCTTTTCGGGAGCCTGTTCCATAAGAACTCCACAGTTAAGCGTGCTTAACTTGGAGTAGTATTGGGATGGGTGACTGTAGCGGCAAAACACACTACGACTGTAATCCATTTAATTGACTCAACTCGAAAACAATAAACAGAGTCGCCCCGCGCTTTTATTTTATCCAAAGGACTAGGAAAAATAGCAAATTAAATCCTAAAAAAAGATCTGAGATCTGGGACCGGAGGTTAGTTATGCAAAGGGAAGGTGTTAGGCACCCAAAGCATCTATGGTACTTTGTAGGAACCTTTTTGAAAATTTGTATATATGTGCTAAAAAAAAGTATATGTACTAAATGGATAGTGGGGAGATAAACGAAGTATTTTTTACAATTTTTGATTTGATGGATCTTCCAATGAGTTCCAGGCCTACATACCAACAATGTGCACTGTTGAAATCAAAATTCAATGTAGTTCGGGTAAAAAAGACTAACATGTGTGTTGGATGATTTAAAAAACAATGTTTTTTTAGAAAAGTCACAAAGGGCTCAAAAAATTTGAATGAGGTTAGGTCTTTTTTAGTCTTAACAAAAAATGGTCAAAGTATTATTAAATGGATTGAAAGTTTATTAAAATAACAAGTTTGAAAATACATGGACCTAAGTCCAAGTTTTTTATGAAAGCGGTTCGAGTTTTGAAAACAAGAATCCTTGGAAAAAGAAGGAAGATTTTGAAAATTAAATAATATGGGAGGAGATGAAGAGGCTAACCTAAGTGCATAAAGTAAAAGGTAAGGGTAAAGAAAAATCTAACCAGGTGTGAAAGCTAGTACTTGACATCAAAAAGCCAATACCATATCCCATCCTTTGGATTATCACACAAATAACTAATAAACAAACAAAAAAACCAAGCTTCAGATAAGTCAATGCCTCAGATGAATTCATGTCTTGAGAAAAACGGGCAGAGTAACGGCTGTATTTGGAGGAAATCCACTCTTAATCAAGTATAAACGAAATAACCAGGATACAAAGATAATAACAAGGAAAGACAGAATAACCAAGATCACAGAAATCTCTGAGTTGAGGTAAGAGTCCTAATCCTAAGTCCAAAGGTCAAACTCCGAGCATAGGGATAGTAACTAGGTCCAATCAAAAGTTTTTTATGTTTAAGTTGAATTATTATGTATTTTGTAAAATAAAAATAAAACTCAAGTGAGCAAATTCAAAATGACAAAGAAATAAAATGCTCAAGTGAGCAAAGAAAAAATATCATGAAATGTAAAAGGTAAAAGTAAAGTGCATAAAGTAAAGAGCGGAAAATAAAAGCGGAAAAATAAAAGGCATAAAATAAAAGCGTAAAGTAAAGTCAATTGTTACTAATTAGTCGTTAGCAAGGTGATCATCTTCAAGCTTGCGCATGAAGACTTGCCAAAAGCTTGACAGAATCAACGCGGTCACACAACAAATTTCAATTACTTTTTGTCAAGTATATCACCGAAGAGTCAATTGTTAGTTAGGTTAGCAAGGTGACCATCTCGAAACTTGTCAAGTATATCACCGATTTTGGAACAATCACCACTTGATCTAAGATAAATTGAGAATTTTAATTGGAAAAGGTTGGTGAAAACTTGTCAGAAGCTTGATTAAAAAATCATAGTGACCACACAACAAGCGTCACAGGTGTTGAACCAAAATCAAAGCTCAAGTCATCTTTTGGGGATTTTATTTTAACATTAAAGCTCATGCCACCAATAGATCATTTTTCCAATTTAGAACAAAGATAAAGAAAAAGAATAAGATGGAGAAGAAGAAACAAACTCATAGTCAACAATGCCTCAGATGCATTTATTCGGTCTAACTTCATCAAAATCAACCAACTATCTTGGTGGATTTGGCCAAGTGGCCTATCAACACCCAAGTTCCATTGATGTTGAGGAAGCCTATGACTCCAAATAAGCCCAAAATCAGCAAAGTAAAAAAAACGAAATAATGCAATTAAAATAAAAAATAAAAATAAAATTTAAAATTAGATTATTTAATTATATCTTATTGACGAAATACATAAATAGTATTCATTCATCAAAATAAAATTTCAAGAAAATCATCTAAGGTCAAAGAAAGGTCAACAAGCATTGACAAAAATTTATAGAATTTTTTTTAAGTCATAAACTATTTTTTGAAATAAAATAAAAGGTGAAATAAATCAAAAAAATTGTAAAAAATAGAAAAATCAGAAATAATAATAAAATGAGGTCACCAATATTTGTCAAATGACCATTGAATCATTCTATAATATTTTCAGAATTTTTAAATGTCAAAAAGTATTTTAAAACTATTAAAAACACTAAAAAAAAGGGAAAATTCATAAAAAATACCAAATCTGAAAATAAAATAATGTAAAAATAAATATCAGAAAGATAATATTTCAAAATATTTTATTGAATTTTTTCATAATTTTTGAGTTAAAAATGAATTTTCTATGATTTTTTGAAGTTTAAAACATTTAAAATATAAACTCATAAAATAAAATAAAAGCCAAAACAATATGGGCCATCAGATCACAGTCAAAACCCATTAGTAAGCTAATCCAATGGATCAGACGTGTTGTGCTTGATATGGACCTCCTTGGTTTTCACACCGGATTACAAATTAAAAAAAATGAAACAAGAAATAATGTCACGCGTTGGATCGAGTCTAACTCACAAAAGTAATCAGATCCAAGGGCTCCTATTACGCATGCACAGTAAAACCAACACACTGGATTCAATTCAAAAAAATTACACGACACACTCTCATTGGTTGAAGACAGACACGTAGGTCGTCTTCAACCTCGAGCCATCCTCAATTCGTGATTCTCAAACTGTGAAATAAATTCTTCAGACCGGTACCATTTACTTTGTCTCTTCAAGATGATTCTAATGGTTCCATCGCGAAAAATTTATTTCACTTGTGCCATGAACAATTTGGAAAAACAGGAAAAATAACGAGCACTTATTCTTAGAAATTCTCAATGAAAATGCAAACGATGAAGATCAAAGGATCAGGGAGATGCGGAGAATGCAATAGAGCTTGATTTGAAACGATTTGATCATGAATCCTACCTGAATGGATTTCACTTTCATAGCTCTGAAACTTGACTTCGATAGCACGATTCAGGGAGTTTTAAGGCATGATTCTTGTTCTGTTAGCTTCAATGAAGTTCAAGGAAGAAGAATGAATGATTAATTTCAAAATGGAATGAATTTAAGAGTGAAAGCGAAGTTGTAGAAATGTGAGGTTTGGGGTGAGTTTGGCAGCGATTTTCTAGCTCTCAAAGCTTGATGAAATGAGTGAGGAATGATCCTCTATTTATAGGAAAGTGAATGGTGATGAAAATAGAAGGAATTATGGTGAAATCGTGCAAACCAAGTTAATATGTGTAGTGTGAAATGTGTGACTTGCACATGATCAAACCTCAGCCAAAACGTGCATTTCAACCCTTTAATCAAGCTTTGCAACTTCGTTAATTATGTTTAAACCAAAAACGCGCATCAATTTGGTCATTAGAATCCACATTATGTAAAACAAAATCTGACTTCAAGCAAAATTTTAGTTTCACAATGCCTTCTTTGCAGCCTTGGTTCTCACTACTCCAGGACCTTTATATTGTCATCTTGGACTCTTTAGAAAGCCGAGGTTGCATACTTTGCAATGTGCTTGAAAACTTATCATTTGGAATCTTGAGATGTAAGTTGTGTTCCTTTGAAATTGTGAGAAATCATCTGATTTTCTACACTTAGAAGAAATTCTAAGTCTTTCACAAAAAATGACTTATAATCTTTTCAATCCAAACATGGTCTTCCATTCAAAATTTGATTTTGGCTTTCAAAGATCATATGAAGTATACCTATCAAGAAACATTTTGCAAAAAGAATCAACCAAAAACTCCAAAAATTGATAAAGTTATGGCCTTGTGAAGTTAGTGAAATATCATGAAATGACCTATAATCTTTTGACTTCTTCAAGCAACTTCCAAACACTTTCAATATTTAAAACTTATATGGAGATAAAGTTTATATCCGCAAGATTATTGTGCAAAACGAATGACCTCAAGGTGATAAATGGTGATCAAGATATGATCTCTTGAAGTTGATTGATCAAAAATGGATAAATTCATCAAAGCTTGTAATCTTTTGACTTCTTAGGCAAATTTCCAAGCATTTTCTCTTCCTGCCAATTGATCTAAGTTGTATTAGACATCCTTTGATTCATTGTGAAAAAAGAATGAGCTCAAGGAAGCAAGGGATGACCAAGTTGTGATCCTTTCAAGTCATACAAGTTAGATGAAGTATCAATCTAGAGAGTTTGCAATCATAGACCTCTAAAACAATCTTCTCATCAATTAAAATCCTTGGATCAAAGAATATCCATATTAGAAGTCCTTATAAGAGTCAAATTGAAATCATCCACAAACTTCACGCAAACACCAAGATGTGGTCCTCAAAAGCCCAAAACCTTAATTTCAAGATAGATGGCCATGGTGTGGAGAATTCTTCAATTTTGATGATCTTCTTTACATAAGGAGCACACACTCAAGATGAGAGACCATATTAGATGGAAAAATAACTCTTCAATGAGAACAAATACTTCAAAAACATTGAGAATCAGGGAGAGAATGCATGGAACTAAACACATGAACCTATTGACTTCTTGGATAAGAAACTTGTGAACCAATCACCTACAATATTTAGAGAGCAAAGGATACACATATCATGATTCGCCAAGCATCAATCATCACACACATTCAAGAGGTGCTTGGTGATCTCCCAAGGGAAAAACCAAAGATGAGAGAGAGATCCACTTTGTGATCTTTGTGAAATGCAATGGTATGAGATATTGAAGAATCTTAGGGGGGGAAATTGGGGTACAACAACTGCCTTTACTTAAGTGTCTTATATCCAGAGATAAGAAGGAAACCTTCACCTCGACGGGATAAAAGATACTTAAATATAACACAAATCCTATTTTTGGCCCTAAGATGCCATGCGATGCTCATGATTGTGAGTATAAAAGAATAAACTCCACAAGAGAGACAAAACAACACCGAGGAATAAAATAGAATAATAAAGACACGCTAAGAGAGACAAATCATCCAAGGAAACAAATTACTGGGGAAGAAACTCGATCTCCTAGAAGGATAATCAACTCCACTGGGGAATGAGAACTCAACTTCTATCTTGACCAAGTTTTCAACCTGCTGGACATATAAGGCCAACCCACATCGAGAGATTCCTCGTTGGATTATCGTAAAGAAATCAAATTGGAAATGACAGACTTGCTGGAGAAAATCGGCTGCTCAAATAAAGAGACCATAACCTGCTGTTAAGAGAAGATTGCAATAATACTGTTGGAGAATGAAAACGGACTTCCCGGGAAAATAAAGTTTACTCCTACTGAAGAGGTAAAGTCTTCTTGTGCAAAATAAATGTGTCCTCCATCTAGAACTCACAATTTGGAGAGACCAAAATAATAATAATGCTTGGAGATCAGAACTTGAATGATCTTAGAGACCTGTAAAGAGGGTCAAAACTCCAATCTTCCTAGAGATGTAACCCAGTGGGGAAGATGAAAAGGTAAACACTTTCTACTTAAGGTTGACATTCTAATGGAGGGAGGATACACCACAGACATCTATGAATGCAAATAATCAAAGTATGTAATTCTACTATGCATGATGTATATATGAATGTATGTGTGCGTATGTGCATACTGGCAAAACAGATACACTGCATTGAGGATAATCATGGAAGGCTGATTGGGTAAGGACAACACTCGGCCATAACACTCCCAACATGGAAATATTTATAACAAACCAACAACTGAAGGACAACGTCCTATCTCAAGGTTCTGTCAGACTTCAATCACGTAGCATCAAATCTCAAGATCGGTAAGCAAGTTGCAAACTCTTCCTGACTCTATTAGGGATGAAAATATCACATATGACACCAATATGCCTCAACAGAGCAATAGTCATACACGATTTTCTAGGGAAGAAACCAAAACACTTCATGGGAATGCCTCGCTTTGTATTAACATCCCGTATTCAAAAGGTAATTGCTGCAGGGGTTTTACTGGGACCATCTTCAAACATCATCAATCTTGTTTGGGACTAAGACCGTACTATTTTATCCATTTGCTTCACATTCAAAATAAATACACTTAAATTGCAAAGATTTTCATAAGTATGTTTTATCAAATTTGTTTGTTTTGAAATATATTTTCAATAATAAAAGAATATTTGTATAAGCTGAATAATATAAGATTGCAAAGAAGTAGGATAAAAGCTCAAATTTTATCGATATAGTGGTAGCCTGCCAATAACATGACTCCATAGATGATTACAAAGTTTTTAAAAATGGTAAATACATGGAAAAGGTTCATCGAACAACAATGACCATTATCCTCCCTAACAACTTTGAACTCCTGTATTGTAGTCTTCAGTCGAGGTATGAAGATTCCATGCAGATTGTTACTTCTATGATTAAGTCTTGTCTGATGTAGTTACTTTCTATAAAGGTCCCTAACTTTTTCCTAGACTGCCCTTTCGGGTTTTCAGCCTACCGAAAATTTATTATATTTATGTCTCTAACTTTTGCCTAGACCTCCCTTTCGGGTTTTCAGTCTACCGAGACGCTCTTTTTTGCCTAAGCCTCCCTTTCGAGTTTTCAACTTAGCGAGTTGTTCTTTTATTTATTTAGGAGAAGTATTTCTTGACTACATCAACATTTAAAGGACGTGGGAACTCCTCGCCATCCATAGTTTCAAAAATTAATGCACCACCAGAGAAGGCTTTCTTGACAACATATGGGCCTTCATAATTGGGAGTCCACTTGCCCCTTAAATCGGAGCTTAAAGACATGATCTTTCTCAGCACGAGGTCGCCTTCTCTGAATACACGAGGTTTGACCTTCTTGTCAAAAGCTTTCTTCATTCTTTTCTGGTATAGCCGACCATGACATAAAGCGGTCATTCTCTTCTCTTCAATCAAATTTAATTGGTCAAACAGATTCTGAACCCATTCAGTGTCAAACAATTCAGCTTCCATAATCACACGCAAAGATGGAATTTCAACCTCAATGGGGAGCACTTCTTCCATGCCATAAACAACCACTTTCACCCCGTGGATGTTGTCGTGTCTAACCTTCTGCTTCAACATTCAATACAGGACATCTTCACATAAAATAAACAGGTAAGGGGAGAGAGGATCTCCTTGACGGAGACCCCGCTCCAGAAAAAACTTTGGGCCCAGCTGACCGTTTAGAAGAATCTGGTAGGAGACAGAAGAGATGCATCTCTGGATGAGAGACACCATAGATTCCGGAAATCTCATAGCCTTAATAACACCAATGACGAAGTCCCACTCCAGCCTATATGGATTAGAGACACCATAGATTTAAAATTTAGACTCTTTCACATTGATTTATGAAATAATAACAATTTCGACATTCATCATTCATAAAAACGTGTTTATGAATTTACTTCTCAATTACACAATACTTTTGGCATAAGAACCCTAATACAATGTGATGTATTATAATAAATATTTTACTCACTGTCATATGAAGATTTCTCTATTTTGATTCTTAAAAAAATTTACCTATCAATAAACTTTCAAATGTCATATAATTTTTAAAATTTTATATCTACATAAAATTATGTGCTTTCAACTTTTTTGCATAAAGTATTGAGATATTTATAATTTTCAATTTGATCGAACGAGAAATAGGCACAGGCCCTAGAAATTTTATTCATTTATTTATAACATGTTTGGATTGACTTTTGGAATATCTAAAATCAATTTTAGAGATATAAAATTGATTCTGGAAGATTTTAAGGTGTTTGATTTATTAAAAATAGAATTGATTCTATCTCAAAAATTAATTCTACTTGAAGCTAGAATTTATAGTTTTTGCCTCTAAAATTGATTCTTAATGATTTTTATATTGAAATTTATTGTTCAACTCACTTTTATATAAACGTATTTAAACATAAATTAATTCTTTTAAATTCAATTTTATTAGAACTAATTCTACCGAATTCAATTTTGCTAGATTCAGTTATGTTTACCGCCTATCCAAATATATCCTTTGTATTTGTCACCTCATGCTTTAGACCCCTTTAACCGTGATTTATGAAATAGTACAATTTTATCATACATAAAAACGTGTGTCTATGAATGTACTTCTCAATTACACAATACTTTTGGCATGACAACCACAAATACAATTTCTATCATGTGTACAAACAACATTGTAATTTTGTTCTAGTGCTACATCACTCCATAATTATGATGCACTATAATTATGATGCATTATAATTTTAAATTTTGTTCTACTGCTACATCACTCCATAATTGTGATGTGTTCTTCAATCATGTGTACAAACAACATTGTAACCACATGAAAACAATTTAGTAATTATAACATCTGCATTCAAAATTAAAATATTTCTTTGTTGAACCAACTTAAAATTATTGCATATAATTAAAAATGAGTCTAATGCACGTCACAACACCTATAATAACAACACCCACATCCACAATTTATAACGATAAGGTGTATCATAAAATATATCACCAATATTCATATTAAAAGAAAATAAGACACTAACATTTTATTATTGTTCAACGATTTTAAAATAAAAATTCAATTTGTATACATCAACATTAGAAAATATTTTGATATGCATTTAATCAAAGCACACTTAACTTACACACGTCATACTAACATATGTGTTATAAATCTTTGATCAAAGCGCAATTGATCAAACCCTTTAAGATCAAGATAAATAGGACTTCAACAATAAAGAATTAAAGAACATAAGAAAGAACAAAGAGAAATTTGAATGAAATAGTCACATTCTTGTTATTAATAAATATTGATACTACATTACAATCTTGAAACAATACATATAGTTTTCTTTAGAAGATTAAAAAACTAATATAATGTGAGATGAACATTAAAAAAAAAACCTATACAAAGTATATATGATAGCTATAGCTAACCATACTTAATTTTTTTTTACAAATATTTCACCATTTAAATTTAAATTAAACAAGTAAAATGGCGTGAGTTCAAATTCGTCCTTTTATATTTGATGTCTTTGTCCATCAAATCTTACTCAATCTAATTTTATTAAGAATAATAAATATTAAAAAAAATGATAGTGTACTAATTGTGTAAAATATTTTTACACAATTAATCAATAATAATTATGTAAAGTGCTAAATCACACTATAAATTTTAAAATATTTATATAATTTGATAATTTAAAATATTTTGATTAAATGTCTGTGCAATATTTTATTACATTGATATTATTAAATTCTAAATATTACATGGTAAAAAATTAGAAATAGACACCAATATTATTAGATGAATGTATATTTGAATTTAGCTTATCTAAGGCATACATATATGAAATGAAAGAAGATCCATTTACACCAGATATAAAGTTTATATTTAATCTCAATCGAGATTGGTCAAATATGGTCATATTAAATAAAATAAATAATATGTAATATCCTTTCTCTAAAAAATATGTTATTTATATAACCGTTTGATCGAGTACTATTAACAATTGAGATCTGGTATAAGTTTTTAGATTTATATATGATGTAAATGAATCATGTGTTTATATATATATATATATATATATATATATATATATATATATATATATATATATATATATATATATATATATATATATATATATATATATATAGAAATCAAATTACTTCAAGAATTAATATTTTTAAATTACTTTACAATCTTAACCTTTAAATTAGATTTAATTTATTAGTTACAAATTATAATTAGCATTAATTATTGGATTAAATCTAATTTAGAGATAAGGATTGTGAAATAAATTTTAAAAAATATTTTTAGAGTAACTTGATCCTCTCTCATATAACAATATTAGTTTTAATAACAATATCAATATTATAAATTAATAAAAATAATATAGTAAATTAAAACTTAGTAAAAATATATATTTTTTAAATTTAAATTAAATATATAATTTATCATAATTACTTACAACTATATAAAACTTTTTAGATTAACAAAACATGATAATTAATTAAAAAATTCAATAAAAATTATTTAAATATAATATAATAATAAAACTTTGATACAATTTCATAAATATTATTTTTATTATTTTTTAATGAAAATATAATATGTATATAATTTTTTCTTACACATATATAATTTTTATTTTATTTTTGGTGTCTAAATTATATTTAAATATAATTGTCATATTTCATTATGGAAATAATAAAAACTATCTTGTATGTAAATTTTCTCTAAAAGTAATTATAATTATAAATAAATAATGATATTTCGATTGTCAATTTTAGTTAATTCACTTTATAAATTTTGTTACCATGAATAACTCATAAAAAGTCTTAAAATATTTTTATTCTAATATATGTATATAGTACCTTGTATTAAGCCTTTTTCAAATTTTTTATCTTTATTCAATGATTATTTAATGTATTGGAAAGAGTAAGTGTGGTTTCATAAACGCTCAAATTATTCTTTCCTATTATATTTTCATGACCTCATTTCCCGTGCCACTCTTTCTCTAACCTCCATTGAAACAAAAAAAACAACTCCACTTTCATCACTTTTCATCAGCTTCAATGGATCATTTGTTATCCTTTGAAACACCTTCTCCTTCTTCTCATGTTCCTCCTCTTAACAACGTTAATCTTCCTGTTCCTGTTCATGTTCCTTCTCTCACTCCCAACCTCACCATGTCTCACCAAATCCCCAACATTTCTCCCCAAAATCTCAACCTCACTCCACCCCCAACCACCGAAAAATCTCTCCCAACGTTGCTCGTCCCAAAGCCCGAACCTTTCGATGATTTCATGGCTGCCCAAGATTCTCATCAACCCAATTTCTCTCCTTGTGAAGAAGATGATCAATCTGATCTTTACACTGAGTTCTACCGCGTTTCTCAGCTTTTCAATGCGACTTTTGGGACATCTCTGGGTCCTTTCCAGACCTAAATCTGAACCCTAATATAGGTGTTGAATCTACGGATTCTCATCCGCAGTCTTATGATAACAATGATATCAATGATAACAATGTTAACAATGATCTGGCTATTGTTGTGGTTCCGGAGAAACAAGAACAAGAGTCCACTGCGGCAGTTGCGGTGACTAGGAAGAGGGCCAACCAGGTGATGGAGCTTGTGAGGGTTTCAGATCTGAGTATGAAGGAGCATATAAATTGTCGGGAGGTGATCAGGAGGACAAGGATGGTATATGATTCGCTTCGCGTGTTGGCGAGTATTGAAGAGGAGAAGAGATTTGCTGCAGAGGTTGCTGTGATGGAGGAAGAGAAGAGAGTGGCTGAGGAAAAGAGGTTGGCTGAGGAGAGGAGATTGGCTGAGGAAGTTGCTGTTATGGAGGAGGAGATGAGAATAGGTGAGGAGAAGAGTGCGGCGGGGATGGCTGCTGGGGTGGAGGTGGAAACAGAAACGCCGAGTGGAAAAAAGAGGCGGGTAAGCATTCGTGGTGACATGAGGGCGGCAGCGTTAATGAGGAAGAGTCAGTTGTGGTTGTATCGAGATAAGAGGATAGTTGGACCGATACCTGGAGTTTATGTTGGTGATGTGTTTCACTTTAGGATGGAATTGTGTGTAGTTGGTTTGCATATGCAGATACAAGCTGGAATTGATTATCTACCGAAAAGTAGGTGTTCCAATGGTGAACCAATTGCTACTAGTGTGATTGTTTCGGGTGGATATGAGGATGACATGGAGTTGGATGATGGCGATGTTATAATCTATACTGGCCATGGAGGGCAGGAGAAGAACTCGTCCAGGCAAATTTGTGATCAGAAATTGGTGGGTGGAAACCTTGCATTGGAAAGGAGTATGCATTATGGGATTGAGGTTAGGGTTATTCGCGGGATGAAGTATGAAGGGAGTGCGTCCGGTTCTGGTAAGATTTATGTTTATGATGGAGTGTATAGGATTGTTGAGTGTTGGTTTGATGTAGGAAAGTCTGGTTTTGGAGTTTATAAGTATAAGCTTTTGAGAATTGAGGGGCAGGCTAAGATGGGTACTGCCGTACTCAAAGATGCTCGGGAAATTAGGAAAAGTGGGTTCGACTTTAAGCCTATGTATTGTCTTTCCGTTGATATTTCGGCCAAGAGGGAAAAGGTTCCTATTAGGCTTTTTAATGACATAGATGACAGTCAGGAACCTCTTTATTATCAGTATCTTCAGAATACTAGTTTCCCGCCGTTTGTGTTTCATCAGAGCGGGAAAGCTACTGGATGTGAGTGTGTCGATGCTTGTACTGATGGTTGTTTTTGCTCTGTGAAGAATGGAGGAGAGCATCCTTATAATCTTCAGGGTTTGCTTGTGAGAGGGAAGCCTTTGATTTTCGAATGTGGCCCTTTTTGCTCCTGTCCTCCCAATTGTCGTAACCGTGTTGCACAAAAGGGGCTCAAATATAGATTGGAAGTGTTTCGGTCTACACAGACAGGTTGGGGAGTAAGGTCTTTGGACCTTATTCAGGCTGGAGCCTTTATCTGCGAATATACGGGAGTTGTTTTGACTAGGGAGCAAGCACAAATTTTAACAATGAATGGTGATTCGTTGATATATCCTAATCGGTTTTCAGATAGATGGGCAGAATGGGGGGATTTATCTCAGATATACACTGAATATGCGCGTCCGTCCTATCCATCAATTCCTCCTCTAGATTTTTCCTTGGATGTGTCAACAATGAGAAATGTTGCTTGCTATGTGAGCCATAGTTCAAGTCCAAATGTATTTGTTCAGTTTGTTCTGTATGATCACAATAATTTGATGTTTCCTCATGTTATGCTATATGCAATGGAGAACATCCCTCCGATGAGAGAGCTAAGCATTGATTATGGAGTTGCGGATGAGTGGACGGGAAAACTCTCTATATGTATGTAACTATCGTTTTGAAAGGTTGCTGAAGCCAAGTTTTACCCATGGAAAGCTGAAGTAAATCCTAATTCTATCGATAAGCTTTTCTATTTTTTCCATTTTCTTTTCTGTCTTCTTATTTGGTAGTTTGTGCTGTCTCTAATATAAGCTTTTATTATTATGATGATTATGAGTTACATGCTATGCAGCACCGACACCACTGAACAAAGGCATCCGTGTCTGTGTCGGCGTCGGACACCTCCACTGACACTTATGATTACGTTTTATTCATTTAAATTATTACCGGTGTCGTTGTATCAGTGTCGGTGCTGTGTTCGGGGTGTCTGTGTTTCATAGGTTACAGGTACAAAAGTATTGTGATACTTCAAACAACCAGGGGTACTTTGCATTATATTAAAATTATTATAGTTAGGTTGATGTTTGACTCATGTCTAATTTTCTGTACAGATTAGAATCATGGTTGCTCTCTTATCACTGTTGTCAATCAGAAATCGCAAAAAAATAATAGTTTGTTCAAATTCTGCTAAGAACAAAACACTCTTGTTCCGTGATACTCTAATTAGTACCAGTGTTGTTGTATAACAGTGGTATTGCCGTTATTTGGCAACATTGATAAGTCTTGTATCTGAGCCTTTTATGTAGTTTGTGCTTAGTCAATGCAGATCAAACATTTACAGGCATATCTCTCTTTAACTGTTGCTATTTCACTGACAAGAATTTTTAGAAGCTACAAATTTTCTCACATAACCAAATGTTCCCTCATTAAATTTACTCTTTGCAATTTGTTTCTTTGCCTAATGATTCATTTTATTCACAGTTTGATAGTTTTATGTGTTGTGAACTGCCAAAGGTGGGATACGGTTGTAAATGAGGGAACGCAATTTTAAATCATCATTTGGATTATAGTTCGATCTTTTATTTTGTAAATTATAAAATTTATATACTTTTATGGGTCAAGGATAGAACATTATGGCAGAAGTTGATCCATGTGGCCGACCCCACTTAGTGGGATAAGGGTTGGTTCTTGTTGTATGGGTCAAGGACATAGATTTATGATGTGCTCTGCTTTTGAATACCTGAGGGTGTGGTATCAGGGCCATCTTGTGCAAGATGGGCTACAACACAGGGCTTGTAATTTTTCAAAATAAATTTGTGGGTAAAAACAGCCTCATATAGATCTTGGTTAAACCATAACTAAATAGGACTCTATGGTTGAATGAACTGTAGCTAACCAACACAGTGCCTATAAAAACCAACAGTGCCTATAAAAACTTAAGATGACACCGTGTGGTATGATGAATTCTTTGTTATACGGATTGTTTCCCTTTCCCTGAATTGTTAATAACTCGGTTCTTGATGTTTTATTTAATAGCCACTTTTTATGTCTTAAGGGCCGAGTTTGAAATGAACTTTTGCCTTAGTGACAAATGCTTAACTATTTTGTCTGGTTATCACATATGCAGGCTTGCCATGATTTTCATAAGGCTTCAACCTTACCAAGTTTGGAAAATGCGGAAGTGCTTGCTGAATGAACTGATATGTCATGGTATCTAGAATCGCTTAATAACTATTATATCATCCTCCTTTTGTCTAACTCCTGTTGGCCAGAGTACATGCAATTTTCTGCGCAATGATGAATATCAGGAATTGGATTTCTATCATGTATGCTTAATCTTGCACCATTAAGTACTTTGTTGATCCTGCTATTGGGCTAAGCTATTTACAAGTCTTAGCACCATCTTTGTAAGCATGTAGCTCAGATGTTATTAACTCTTGCCTTTGTATATAATGTAAGTTCAAAGCTTGTACAGGGATGATATTAGTGTTTGGTGATTAAGGTTTATAAATGCATCATTTGCGATATATGTCTACTTCTGATACAGGTCAGTTGTTTTAATATAATCAGCGTCTGTTTGGAATCATGGTGAGATTGCCATATTCAAATATCCGCAGTTGCAGCGATATGGTGGATATACATAGAGACACATAGTGTCTGGTACTGCAGAATTTTGGCTCTTCGCCATGGACTGCCATTCGTCACATACAACACTGGTCCCAGGGCTACTCATTGCATACTTGCTAAGGGATCCGCAGACGTGAAACGAAGTCGGCACTTTTATGTCTATAGAACCTCAATATATGAAGAACACCCCTAAACAAAACACGAGAGGATTATGCACTTAGGGGTGTTCACGGTGCGGTTTGAGCGGTTTTGACGCAAAAAAATCATCCGAACCGCGAGAGAAAAAAGCATGCGGTTTGGTTTGATTCGGTTGACTTTTAGAAAAAAAACCAAACCAAATCAATGCGGTTTGGTTCGGTGCGATTGGTTCGGTTTTTTACAAATAATTTGTTGAGTCATACATTCAGATATATATGACAACATAATTTTATATTTGGTCATTCATACATGATACACTACTAAATTATAACCAAAAAACTAATCATATTTGGACAATAACTTCTTATTTAATATGCAAAAGTTAGATTAGACAAAAATAAAATAATAAACATAAAATAATAGCATAAAACAATATAAAAAATATTATAATAAAATAAAAAAAATAGAAGAGATGAGAAATTAGTGAAAATGAAAAAGAAAGAGCATAAGAGAGGAGAAATTAGAGATAAAGATGTGCGAAAAAATGAAATTGAAAGAGAGAAAAATTGCATAAAAAATAAGAACGTGCAAAGGAAACAATATAAGAGAGTAGATATTAGATAAGAAGAGGCAAGATGTAAGTGGTGAAGATGAAGTGATAATGTTAGGAGATATTTAAGAAGATTGAAAATGAAATCATAACTGTAAAGATGAGAAAATTGTCTGTAATCATAAGACTAATGTATAATAGATTTAGGTTTGGGTTAGACGTGAGTTCAGTAAAATTTAAGTTGTAACATAATGCGGTTTAGTTCGGTTTGGTTCGGTTTGTAAAAACAAAGAACCAACCAAACCATTGTTTTGTTAAAAAATGACTCAAACTAATCCGAATCAAATGCGGTTTTTTGCGGTTTCGGTTTGGTTTGGTTTGGTTTTGCGGTTTTCTATTGGGTTGGTTTGGTTTTGAACACCCCTATATGCACTAGTGCTTATTTTATTTTCTTCCTTTTCTATCATATTCAGTGCTCTTTGATACGCTGATATGCTCTGATAATCTATCGACATCCACATATTTACAACATTTGTGTTCTAGGGCTATTTCTACATTGTGCCACGCCTACAGTTGTTTGTCCACCGGCTCATACCACTCTGTCAACTCCGATTACTGTGTTTGTTTTACTCTGACAACCACAATTGCTGTGAAGGGGTAACAGTTCTTTCGGTGTAGAATACTTCACTTTTTATTCACTACTAGTAAGAAACCCGTGCGACACCCGTGCTGTCGCACGGGTCACGGGTCCTGTTTGAATTTTATATTACATTTATTTAATTATGACTTGTAAAGTTTCTTTATATATATATATATATATATATATATATATATATATATATATATATATATATATATAAGGTAAAGATAAATTAATGTAATTCAACCAAAGATTCAATCTATTTTGAACGAAATAGTATTTTGAATCAAAATACACATTACATGTTTTTCACTACCAATTTTTAAACATTTATTCGTATTTATAAAAAGTTGTACAACAATTTTTGTTTTTCACTACCAATTTTTAAACATTTATTCGTATTTATAAAAAGTTGTACAACAATTTTTATAACTTCAATTATATATAACAACAATAAAAGAAATAAAAGAAATAGTTAAAAGATGGACGTTAAAATGAACACTCCAGCGGGTGAATCCAGGCGAGTTAATAAAATTCAAGAATAAAATTATTTTTCCAATTTAAATAATATTACTTTTAGATATTAGTCAATTTTTCTAAACCTAAAATTTATATGACTTCTCATCAAATATCGTTTTAAATCTTTATATATATATATATATATATATATATATATATATATATATATATATATATATATATATATATATATATATATATATATATATATATATATATATATATATATATATATATATATATATATCATATTTATAATTTTACAAATCATGTATAACAACTCTCCGTCAAATTTCAGTTGACTATAATATTTCTCATTTATAAGTCATCGTAAACTTTAACAGCAACCTTGATTAAAGAAATGGTTTCCAAAATTTCAACAGAATATGTATCACAACACATATACAACTAATCAATAGAAATTATACAACTAATCAATAGAAATTTGATACAGCAAAAGATCATATAGAAATGTTTGTGGATATGATATGATTTTCAATTTAAAAGTATATCAATAGCATTCAAAATCATATAGTTTTTTTTAAACTACTTTCAGAATAGTATTTAAAATTATACCAATATTATATAATTTATTTCCATTATTTACATTAAATTGAATTTTAATGAATTTACTAATATTTTGAAAATAATTTAATTAAATTAATTGATCAATTAACGCTTTGATAAATTTACCATACGTATAATGGATGGAATGGTTAGTTAAGTAGATATTTCATAAAAATATGTGATTTTTATTAATATTTCATAAAAATACATGATTTTAAATATTTGTTAGTAGAAAAATATTATTTAAACTATAATCAAATGTAACTTATTTCATTTATAAAAATGTTTGTAGGAATAAATTTATACCTTTTATGTATGGTGATTATTGCCGGTTTATTTGACAATAATATTATAATTTATTTTCTATTTTTTATAAATATAAAAATAAAATTTTATTTTTATTATAATAAAAAGTTATAATAATATAAGTGATTTTTTTAATCTGTTCTAACTATATTATATGGAGATAAAAAAGACAAATTTAAACTTTTTATTTTTTATTACATTATAAAATTTTATGGATATAAATAAAATTTTATTTTTTATTATATTATAAAGATAGAAATAAATTTTTATTTTTCATTAAAATAAAATATTATAAGAATCATAAGTGAATTTAGTAATTAATTTAAAAACATATAAATAAGATAATAAATTGATTTAGGAAATAATTTTTATTTATTTATATAGAATAAGTCTAAAGTCAAACCATTTTTTAAATTATTCATATTTTTATTTTTTATCTTACCTTACTATGTTTTTTTTTAAAATATAGTATTTAAAATTTTCAATGGAGTAATTATGTTAAATAATAATTTTAATAATACATTCATTTTTTATTTAATATAAATTTATTACTGTGAATAACAGGAAGAAAAACAAATGAGATGAAGAGGAATAAAGAGATGAAGAGGAATAAAGTGATTGTGGAAGAAGAATTTGAATAAGATGGGGAAGCACATCAATTTCCATATTACAATCATACATATTTTGAAGTATAAAATATACATGTGAATGTGTGTTTTTGCTGTTATCAATGGTGGTTGTTCATGTTCTAAGAATATACAATAAGTGTATTCAAATTAAAGTTTAGGGTTGACTTTAAATGCCTTCGTCGTAGATGTCGTTAATTGCCCCATTAATTATAAGATTTGCACTACTAATTAGGTGGTTGTAATAGGTTTTATTTTGAGATATAAAAAAATATAAAATTGCAGCATAAATTGTGGGATGACCCCTAAGCATTCATAAATACTAAATCAATATGACTAAAAAAAAATTGTTCTCCTTAGTTAATCCTGATTTTTCCAGGTACTTTAATATTTATAGATATATAATAGAGATAATAGATTTCTGGAAAAGTAATATAATATATAACAATTATTTTTAACATAAAACACTTAGCTTTTGAATATTAATTTAATGGAATAATATTATAATTTTTATTATCAAACAATTATCTAATGAAATGATCAAAGGGTTAAGAAATTATCTTGACTTAAGGCCCAATAGATAACAAAAATAAGAGAAAAAAATTTAAGTTCAAATAAATTTGTTATCAACTTTAGCTTTTTCTTATATAAATTGAGATAAATTAGTTGAATTATTTTTATTACTGAAAAAATTAGTTTATTTGGAACAGGATAATCACTTTAACATCGAATTATTCCAAAAAATTGTGTGCCTCCAACCTTCAAGAAAAATATTTGATATCATTAAATTAAAATAACTCATTATAAATCATTAATGAAAAAAGTGAATTTTTGAATATAAGTAAATAATATTAACATTAGCAACAATTCTACTAATAATAAATCAACAAGTATAATTTAAGAATAAAATTTAATTATCAAAATCAAAAAATAAAGATTTTATTGAATAGAAAATTCCACTAATGATAAAACTAAAACATTAAAATCAAAATAAGATTGGAAACCACATCCATTTCCATTGTCCTTTATGTATTACAATCATATATATTTTAAAATATAAAATATACATGGGAAATTGTGTTTTTGGTGTTATAAATGATGGTTGTTCATGTTCTCGAGACTGCACAATACGTGTTTAGGGTTGGTTTTTGAATGCCTTGGTCGTAGATGTTGTTAATTGCCTCATTAATTATAAGATTTGCTCTATTAATAAGGTGGTTGTAATAGTTTTATTTTGCGATATAAAAAAATATAAAATTGCAACATAAATTGAAAAATTGTGTTGTCTTTGAATTAATTAAAAATTAAGCATGAGATTAAATGGTCAATTTTGATTTTACCAGATACTTTAATTTTTATAGATAGATACTTTAATAGATTTCTGTAAAATTAATATAATATATAACAATTATAACAATTATTTTTAACGTAAAACACTTGGCTTTTGAATATTAATTTAATGGAATAATATTATAATTTTTATTATCAAACGAAATTATCTTGAGTTAAATTGAGATAAATTAGTTGAATTATTTTTATTACCGAAGAAATTAGTTTATTTGGAAGGATAATCACTTTAACATCGAATTATTCTAAAAATTGCGTGCCTTCAACCTTCAAGAAAAATATTTGATATCATTAAATTAAAATAACTCATTAAAAATCGTTAATGAGAAAAAGTCAATTTTTGAATATAAGTAAATAATATTAACATTAACAACAATTCTACTAACATAAAACACTTGGCTTTTGAATATTAATTTAATGGAATAATATTATAATTTTTATTATCAAACAATTATCTAATAAAATGATCAAATGGTTAAGAAATTATCTTGAGTTAAGGCCCAATAGATAACAAAAAAAAGAAAAAAATGCGTTTAATATATATTATTATAATAATTATAATTAATGTATATTATTTTCTACGTTTTTATAAAGACATAAAACATATTTTTAATGTGGTGATAAAACTCCAAAATGATAATACATAATTGTAGTTATGTAAAAAGAATGATAAATTTGCCTTTTTCATAACAAATTTATATATTTTTCTATCATAAGTGTCTCATGTTTTTTAACCATACACAAATATTTATAACATTTTTTGATGTATTTTTTCATGAATATCATTTATCATTTTTGTTTATCATAATTAGCATTATAAAGTTAATTTGAAAAGATTTTGTTTTATTTTAGTGATTATATAAGTTAAAAATAATAATTTTAATTAAGAAATTTAACATAGTTAGATAATACAATAATTATTAGATATTTATCTTATCTTATTTAAATAAATCACAATCATTATTTTAGTTCGTTCATATTATTATTAATCTTCTCTAAAAATGTATATGTATCAGTAGATAATAACGATATTGCAGTATAATTATAATGTTTTTAAAATTCTATTATCATCTATTTAAAACACTAACAAAATCACATTGAAAACAATAAAATAAATTATTTCAATTTAATGAGTAACTTAATAATAGACAATACTCCCTCCGTTCCTTTTTAAGTGTCATTTTAGCATAAAGCTCTTCAACCAAGATAGTGGATTATTAGAGTTATATTTTCTATTATACCCTCATTTATTTTCTCTTTCCTAATAAATTCATTCACGCACTCTCTCTCATTTATTGAGAAAGTAAGGGTATAATTGATAAATTATGACATTAAACTCTAAAACGACACTTAAATAGAAACAAAAAAATTCTTCTAAAACGACATTTAAAAAGGAATGGAGGGAGTAATAATTATGATGAATCATTAAATATAAAATATTTAATTAATTATGATTCAAATTTCTTTAGTAAATGACTAAAATATTTATTTTAGTAATAAAATATATGTAAAAATATCATAAATGTATTGATTTACGTATAATACTAAATCATAATACAGTATGATTTTATTTCCAATTAAAAATAATGCATAATACAATATGATTTTATTTCCAATTCAAAAATAATGATTTTCAATTCAATAATAATGATTTAATACATCAGTAACCGCTAACAAATTGAATTTTCCAACTTCACTATTTACTATACACTATCTCATTCCAATTCATTGGTTTCACTATTTACTATACACAATCTCATTAGTATACACTATCTCATTCAATTAACCGCTAACGATTCACCACCAGTTGCTACCATAATTGTCTTGATAAAAAGAAACCACTCTTAGATTGCAACTGCAACTTTTTATAAATTTTAAAGTCTCAAAGATGAGACACTATATAAATGGATAATCAATAGTGACTTTGGTATATAAACAAAATCATAAAGACGTGATTTTTAGTAATAAAACATGATGGAAGCTTATCGAATATTTTTAGTAATAAAACATGATGGAAGCTTATTGAATATCATAACGGTGTCCATGGGCAACTATAGGTGCTCCTCAATTAATCAACTCGGCTCGCAGTGGAATATATGACATTTTGGAACATGTGAATACTTTGTTGAAGCCTGCTTGAACTTAATGCTCTATGGAGATCCATTGTCTTTGAAAAATACTTGTATAAGAAGAAAAAAAAACTAACTATAAAGTCTGTATAAGAAGAAAGAAAGCACTAAACCGTGTAAAAGAGAATAAAAAAAAGTTACATTACATGTAACGCAAACACAAACAGAGTCATATAGGTTAATCTAAACAGTTTGATCTTTAACTACTGCTTGATAACGTTTTTCTGCATATGTTGCGCATTCAGTTTCTCCAAAGCATCCTCTTTGGCACCAGCAACCCGTGTGACATGCCTTGCAAAGAACAAAAATTATATATTCTATGTCCAGATGTTTTCAATTTCACAAAGTTTTCAAAGCGCTGGAATTAAAAAAATAAGAAAAAGGTCAAGAGTTACATAAAACCTAAAACCCTTTAAACTCAAATCCAGGAAGTGATTAGAGTTGGCTTGTCCTGGTCTCCATACACAACAACACATACAGAACCATGTCATGTTCTGATAATATGTTCCTGCAGAGATATACCATTAACATATCTGTTGATCAATCAATAACATCCAATCAAGTTAACCAAATCAGATAATAAATTGCTTCCGATAATACCTTTCAATTCAATTTAATCTCTCCATTACAAAAGGATCTTGAAATTGTCAACATAGCAAGTGAAAAACAAACTGCTCGCCGGAATTTGGGTCGAAGGAATCTGGGATTCACTCGTCAAAAAAGAAAAACCCAAAACATATAATAATGATAGGGTTGTGTTGGTCGAAGAGAGAGATGAAATCTCAATTGAATGAATCTTGGAATAGAAAAGGGTGGCTTGCAAAGATTAGGGTTGTGATGAGTCCATATGTATTTGTAATGGTTGAAAAGATTGAGAAAGAAAACGAAAGGTTGTATGGGAAGAAGGAGATGTGGAAGCCAGTTAAAAATCCATATGGCGACGATTTTTTCCCTTCCCAATACCTTGGTCGTAGATGCTTATAATTACCCCACTAACATTAACGTGATTAGGTTAATAATAGATTAGTTAGGTTTTTATTAGGGGGTATTAGGTTATTTATAAATTGGTTTGATAGTCTGAATTAAAAAAATATAAATTGGAAAAAAAACCGTAGTGTGACACATCAGCAAAATTTATTGCCAAATCAATATGGTGCAAGTATTTCAGAAAGTTACAAATATACCCTTAGATTAAGACTAAATTAATATTTACTAATCAGGGTATTAGTGTAAGTTAATAGTATTTTGATTTTTATAGATTTATAATAGATGATAGTTAACCTCATTAGCACTACTATTAAAGATGATGATGAACTTGGTGAATGCATCATAGTTATTAGAATTTCAAATTTTCTCTTGAAAATATTTAGCTTGTTAAGTAAAGGGTTAGGATCTTCTCATGTTCTTTCTCTCATGACCTCTCTCCTTTTCCTTATCAATTGCTTGATTGTCACACAGGAAAAACAATAGTGTAAATAAGAGAGAGAGAGAGAGAGAGAGAGAGAGAGAGAGAGAGAGAGAGAGATAGATGTGAATCTATAGTTGAAATTAGAGTATGATAGAAATATGAGAGAAAATCAAAAAATAATTTAAAGATAGTTTTTAATAGAAAATTAGTAGTGTTCTCCATTTTCTAAGTTGAGAGCATGGTTGTGTAATTGGTGATACTGTATGGGTAAGGATTTGCTATCTTTGAAATTTTATTATTTTTGGGGACTTTCCCTTAATTGATTTCTAACCATTTCTTATCACTTATCAAAATAATTTATTTTAATCATTCGGGTTTCTTCTAAATAGACCAAAAGGTATCCAAGACCAAGAGTATCTTTAGTGACTTTCACTAGATTGATATGTAATCATTCTTTTTGGTAATCCATCCGGTCATTATTTTAAAATTAATTAAATAATTTATGTATCTAATTTCTATGTATTTTTATTTATAATATTGGGGACTTTCACTCAAATGTCTCAACTGTAATAACTGAATAGCAGTTAGTTAGTTTATTCAGTTACTTGGGTTTAGATTCTCTACTTGTCATGCACTGCAGCTTACCATCTAACCTGCATATTGTATAAATAGCTTTGTGTACCACATATCAATATATGAGGAATTAGTCTTTCTTTCTTTCATGCTTGTTATCATTTACAATTCATAATATGGTATCAACGCTCTGCACATAGTTCCTCATCACCTTCTTCTTCCTTCATCTTCTTCATTCTCTTTTTTTATATTTTTTCAATCTTTCTTCGATCTGTCTTTCATGGCGCCTTCCCACACCCAACCGCTGTCCAAAAATGATGTAGATTTTGTATAGTACGTCCACCCTAGCGAAGGCCCTAATTTTGTCACAATCACTCCTCTCCTCATGGGCTTTAACTACCTTTCTTTGTCCTGTTCCATGCAACGAGCACTCGACGCTAAAAATAAGCTTTCTTTCATTAATGGCTTTATTGAAGTTCCAGATTCTACTGACCTCAACCGTGCTGCATGGGAACGCTGCAACTACCTCATCCATTCTTGGATTCTCAACTCCGTTTCTGATAGAGATTTCCCTTGATGTATGGTTTGACCTCAAGTAAGGATTTGCCAAGGCTGATAGAATTCGTGTTGCTAACATTCGGTGTGAGCTCAACAACATGAAACAAGGTGATAAGTTAGTTCTTGATTATTACACCTTCATGCGTGGCCTCTGGGAAAAACTCAATTCTCATCGTCCTCTACCAGCTTGTACTTGCATTCAACAATGCAGATGTGAAGTTATGCGCTCAGCTCGAGCTTTCCGTGGTGAAGATCAGATTATTCAATTCCTCACAGGTTTGAATGATAGTTTTTCAGTTATCAAATCTCAATTCCTTCTTATGGAACCTTTACCTTCCATTAATCACATCTATTTTATGGTTATCCAAGAGGAAAGCAACCATATAGGTTTACTTCCTAAACCTGATCATAATACACCTCTTGATGAATCCAACGCATTGGTTAATGCATATGAGTCCAGAAAGATTCTTGATCGTAACAAGACTAATTCTGCATCTTTATACAAGAAGGATCTTCGTGTTTGTACTCATTGTAATCGCACAGGTCACATAGTGGAAGTCTGCTACAAAAAACCTGGCTTTCCTCCTCACTTTGGCAAGAAAAATACTTCTGCTAATGCTGTTAATGTAACTGGGGAAGAAGATTCTTCTCAATCAAATAGTGAACATGGCAGCTCATCAAATGCCCAAGCCAGTATTACTCAAGAGTAGATATCTCAGTTAATTAGCTTGCTCTAAAATTCGAATCTAATGCCTCATGATACCCCTTCCAACCATGCTTCTTCTTCTAATCAAATTTCAACTCACACTAAATCACATAGTGTTTCAGGTATCACTTTCATTTCAAATTTGATTTGCTCTAGCCATGCTTATTTAAACTATTGGCTTCTAGACTCAGGAGCTAATGACTATGTACGTTCTTCTTTAAAACTTTTTCATAGTTATCAATCCATCTCCCCTATCACTGTTAGTTTGTCTAATGGTGCCTCTGTGATAGCTAAACATGCTGGTACTATTATTTTTTCACCCCAGCTTTACCTTACCAGTGTTCTATACATTCCTGAGTTTTCTCTTAACTTGATTTCTGTTTCCAAAATGTGTCAAACACTCAAATGCATACTTCATTTTTCTGACCATAAATGCCTTGTGCAGGACCTAAAATCTCAGAAGATGATTGGTTTGGCTAATGAAATGGATGGCTTATACAAACTCTTGCAAAGTCCTCATCCACCATCCTCTTTCCCAATCAATCATCCTCATACTAGAATTAACAAAGTTCCCACTATACCTCTTAAAGCTCTTTGGAATTTTTGATTTGGTCACCTGTCACATGATCGTTTATCTAAAATGTCTCAATTGTATTCAAATATTACTGCCGATAATAAAGCTGTTTGTGATATTTGCCACTTTGCTAGACAAAGAAAATTACCCTATAAACACAATTTTTCTAAAGCTACCACTCCCTTTGAATTGATCCATTTTGACATATGGGGCCCCTTAGCTATCACATTTATTCATGGTCATAAATATTTTTTAACTGTATTTGATGATTTTACCCGATTCACATGGATCATTCTGTTAAAAACCAAAGCTGAAGTCTCTCAACAAGTTCAGCACTTTGTCACTTTAGTTGAAAATCAATTTAATGTATGCCCTAAATACATTAGAACAGATAATGGTCCTGAGTTTCTAATGCCTAACTTCTATTTGAATAAGGGCATTATCCACCACAGATCCTGTGTTGAGTCTCCACAACAAAATGGGAGAGTTGAACGCAAGCATCAACATCTCCTTAATGTTGGTAGAGCTTTCATGTTTCAATCTAAACTGCCTAAAAATTTCTGGTCTTATGTTGTATCGTATGTGTAACACCCCTTCTAAAATACCCCGCGAATTCAATTCTTAAATCAGAGTTAACATAAACGAAAGGGCATTACAATTTGTTAAAAACAGAAAATCTAATCAAAATGTCATGCTTCACTAAGGACTTTATTAAATATAATTCAAAATCCAAAAATATGTTCTACACAGCGGAAAATAGCAACCAAAACGGAATAAACTTCAATTCATAAGTATCCCAACATAAACCAAAGGAAAACAAGTTCAATTCTATAATTCCAAAACAATCGTTCCCCGGTGTTACAACTACCAGAGCATGACACTAACACGCGGACAATCTAAATAGCACAACTCAAAGCTATCCTCACCAGCTCCTAAGCGGCTAACACTTCAATCTAAAATCATCAAAGCAAGGGTGAGATTTCATCAACAACTAAAATGCATTATACGTTTCTAAAAACAATAAAACAGTCAATACATTATTTCACCCTCATTAGCATAATCAGATTTTAATTCACAAATACAATTCACACAGTTCGTTATGCATATAATAACAATCAATGCAATTATAACACTGGAAACCATCCTAACATGTTATAATTCCATATGCAATGCAGACTCTATGCATGTGGTACCAAACGTGAACTCAATTCACACCCTGTTTCGTTTACACCCCCAAAAACAGCGTTAATCACGATTCGCCCATACACCACTGGGACATGAATCCAGCCTCACCACCACTAAACCACTGGGTACGGGTATTGGCTCTGTAGGTCCAATTCCACACAATGGGAATTAACCACCACCAGAATGCATATGCATGCACAACAAAAGCATGCAACATTCAAATAAGGAACATGATATCACAACACAATCATGCATGTATAACGTTAATCACAACACATGGTATTAACATCTATCAAGTATATACAACGTCAACGACAAACAATCACGAATAACAACGAGTTCCTCATATGGAAAGCCGTATCAATCCATCAAGATTCAGTTACTAGGTTTTAAAAATGTTTTTAATAGATAATACGTGCTTCCAGCTTTCCAACGGTACCAACTATGACTAAATCAGAGTTACGGTCGCAAAGATATGACCAAAACAGTTTTTCAAAAATTACGTTCTTTTTTCAAACAGTATGAGCCGATCCAAAACTCCATGTGTGATGGCTTGTGTCGACCCAAGAAACGCATGTGTCGACTCATACGCAAATAATTTCTTCATTTTTAAAAGTTTCTTCAGTATGAGTCGATCTATAACCCTCTTGTGTCGATACAAGACTCTCTTGTGTCGATACATAGCATCCTTGTGTCGATGCAAAGCTCCCAGAATTTCCCCATGAGTCAATGCAAATGGTTTTGTGTCGATACAAGCCTTATTCCAGTTTCTGTTTTCTTAAACCAACGCAGCTTGTATCGATGTAAAGGCCCTTGTGTCGATCCATGCTGCGTTCTTCCACCAAAAACCAGTTCTGTTCTCACTGTATGCAATCCCAATCAACCAGAAACCTTCCCACATGCAAGGTACATCATATGCAGTAAAATTTATGCATTCTTACATCCAATTAGTAGTAGAATTACATCTCTAATCATACTACAACATAACTCTACACATAGTAACAATCATCACGTATTCCAATTGGGGTTTTTACGTCGGATCATAACGTTAGGGTATAATCTAGAAAATCCTAATTCGAGATTCCTAATGTAATATTCCATCCTATTGATTATCAAAACCTATAAGGCATATTAACCAGACAAAATCACCCCTTACCTCGCGATGATTCTTCGAATTCTGACGATTTGGCTTTTTCTCCTCTTTCTCTTCTCTTCTCCAATGTACGTAGAATGAAAAACCTCCAATTCCTTCTCTTTTCCCCTTTTTCCTTTATTTATTCCTTTTATTATTCCAAATAATAATAATGAATTAATTAGAATAATTAGAGTGATTTACTCCTCACACCCTCCAATTCAACCCCACACCCCTATGCTTCCATTTATTTAATTAATTAATTAAATCCAATAATCCAAAAATACTAATAATTAAACTTTTAATTAAATTAATAATTAAAATTCTAATTATTTAATAATTGAATTATTTGGGGTGTCACAACTCTCCCTTACTAAAAAGAGTTTTCGTCCTCGAAAACATACCTTAGACGAAAAGTTCGGGATACGAGTCCTTCATCTGGCTCTCCAGCTCCCAAGTAACATTTCCACCTGCTGGTCCTCCCCAAGCTACTCTCACCAGAGCTATCTCTTTACCACGCAACTGCTTCAACTTCTGATCCTCAATTCTCACAGGTAATGCTTCAACAGTCAAATTATCTCGTACCTGTATATCATCTACTTGAATCTCATGAGACGGATCAGCAATGTACTTCCTCAACTAAGGTACATGGAAGACATCATGCAAATTCGCAAGCGACGACGGTAAAGCAATCTGATAAGCAACTTTTCCCACCTTCTTCGTAATCTGAAACGGACCAATAAAGCGCGGAGTTAACTTCTTTGACTTCAAAGCTCGACCAATATCAGTCATCAGAGTAACTCGCATAAACACATGATCTCCTTCACTAAACTCGAGATCCTTCCTCCTCTTATCATGATAACTCTTCTGACAACTCTAAGAAGCTCTCATCTTCTCCTGAATCATCTTGATCTTTTCTGAAGTCTGTTGGACAATTTCCGGTCCAATCACAACACTTTCTCCAGATTCGTACCAACACAGCGGTGTCCGACACCTCCTACCATACAATGCCTCAAACGGAGCCATACTAATACTCGAATGAAAACTATTGTTGTAGGTAAACTCAATCAATGGTAGATAACTATCCCAAGCTCCACCTTTCTCCAACACACAAGCTCGCAACAAATCCTCTAACGACTGAATCGTTCTCTCCGTCTGACCATCTGTCTGCGAATGATAAGCAGAACTCAACCGCAACTTAGTGCCCAAAGCTTCTTGCAACCCTGTCCAAAACTTTGACGTAAACCTCATATCTCTATCCGACACAATACTAGAAGGAATACCGTGCAAACTCACATTCTTCTCGACATACAATTCTGCCACTCTTTCCATTGGATAATCCATTCTTATCGGAATTAAGTGAGCAAACTTCGTCAACCGATCAACAATAACCCAGATAGAATCACAATTTTTCGCTGTCTTAGGTAAACCAGACACAAAATCCATAGAAATGCCATCCCATTTCCAATCTGGAACAAACAACGGTTCCATCAACCCTAACGATTTCTGATGTTCAATCCTCGACTTTTGACAAACCAAATTAGCATAAACAAACTCAGCAATTTCCTTTTTCATTCCAGGCCACCAAAATAACTTCTTCAAGTCATGATACATCTTAGTAGCACCAGGATGAATACTTAATCCACTACGATGTCCTTCTTCCAAAATACTCTTCCTAAGTTCTGCAATATCTAGAACACACACCCTATCACCAAATCTCATAATACCATTCTCGTCAATTCGGAATTCACCTCCTTAACCTTGGTTAATCAATGTTATTTTATCAACTAAACCAACATCATATTTCTGTCAAGTCTGAATCTCATCAAGAATACCACTAGTCAACTTCAACATACCCAATTTAACACTATCAGAAGTAGTCTCACATACCAAACTCAAGTCTCTGAATTGCTCAACTAAATCCAATTCACGCACCATCAACATAGACATATGCAAGGACTTCCTACTCAATGCATCTGCAATAACGTTTGCCTTACCAGGATGGTAATTCAAACCGAAATCATAATCTTTGAGAAATTCTAACCACCTTCTCTGCCTCATGTTTAGCTCTTTCTGATCAAAGAGATACTTCAGACTCTTATGATCGCTGAATACCTCGAATCGAGAACCATATAAATAATGCCTCCACAATTTCAACACAAATAACACAGCTGCCAGCTCTAAATCATGAGTCGGGTAATTCCTTTCATGAACCTTCAACTGTCTTGAAGCATAAGCCACTACCTGCTTATCCTGCATCAAAACACCACCTAATCCCATCAACGAAGCATCACAGTACACAACAAAAGATTCAGCCGGATTCAGCAAAATCAAAATCGGAGCACTAGTCAACCTCCTCTTCAACTCTTGGAATCCTTTCTCACACTCAGAATCCCAAACAAACACTTGACCCTTTCTTGTCAACTTAGTCAACGACAAAGCTAACTTCGAAAATCCTTCAATGAACTTTCTGTAATAACCTGCAAGACCAAGAAAACTACGGATTTTAGAAGCATTCTTCGGCGCTTCCCACTGAGATACCGCTTCTACCTTCGTAGGATCAACAACAATGGCATTCTTGGAAATCACATGACCAAGAAAGCTTACTTCACTCAACCAGAATTCACACTTGGACAACTTCGCATAAAGCTTCTTCTCTTTCAGCAATTCCAATACAACTCTAAGATGTTCTGCATGCTCTTCATCACTCTTCAAATAAATCAGAATGTCATCAATAAATACCACCACAAACTTATCAAGATACGGATGAAATATCCTGTTCATATACTCAATGAATGAAAACACCAGGTGCATTAGTAACTCCAAACAGCATAACAGAATACTCATAATGTCCATACCTCGTTCTGAATGCAGTTTTCTGAATATCTTCCGTCTTCACACGAATCTGGTGATATCCAGACCTCAAATCAATCTTACTGAATATACAAGCTCCAACCAGTTGATCCATCAAATCATCAATCCTCGGTAATGGATATTGATTCTTGATTGTAACTTTGTTCAACTTCCTGTAATCAACACACAGTCTCATCGAACCTTCTTTCTTCTTAACCAACAACACAGGAGCACCCCACGGCGAAACACTAGGACAAATAAACTTCTTCTCAAGTAATTCTTCCAACTGCTTTTTCAATTCAGATAATTCAGATGCCGACATGAGATAAGGCGCCATCGACACCAGACTAGTTCCAGGAATCAAATCTATCGTAAACTCCATTTCCCTCTCAGGTGGCAATTCACTAACGTCTTCTGAGAATACTTCTGGAAATTCATTCACCACTGGTAATTCATCACTCTTAGCTTTTCCTTTCGCGTCCGTCAAGGAATACAACATAACAATATCGCACCATCATTAACCGCTAAATTCATCTGCTTAACCGACATAGTCACATCTTCGACACTAGCTTTTTCAGGAAAAATAACCGTCTTCGCAAAATAGTTGATATGAACCTGGATGAATTCCAACCAGTTTATTCCAAGGATGATATCAAGTTGTTCTAACGGTAGGCACACTAAATCCATACTGAAACCTCTACCAAAAATCACAATAGGACAATTCCTACAAACAAATGAAGTAGTCACTGAACCCGACGCAAGAGTGTCAATAACCATACTTCCATCCATATTAGATATATCCAGATTCAATATTTTAGCACAATCCAAAGCAATAAAAGAATGAGTCGCTCCAGTATCAATAATCGCGACCAAAGGTATGCCATTAATAAAACATGTACCTTTAATCAACCGATCATCTGGCTTAGTCTCTGACCAAGACAAAGCGAACACTTTACCACTAGCCTGTTCCTTCTTGGGTTTAGTACAATGCGGACGAGTGTGACCTTCTTCGCCACAGTTGTAACAAGTTACCTTCCTTGCTCTGCAATCACTAGCTACATGACCAGGTTTCCCACAGTTGTAGCACTTCTTTGCATCATTCTTGCATTCATTAGCTCGATGTCCTATTTCACCACACCTATAGCACTTGATAGGAGCATTAGAGTCTCCCCCACTAGGCTTCTTCCAACCACCAGATCTCTGATTATTCTTATCATAAGGTTTCCAACGATCCATCTGTTGATTACCCTTCCGATCAACATACCCTCGAGCATTCGTTTGAGTATTAGCAAGATCCTCTTCCAGAATCCTACTACAGTCCACCAAGTCTGAAAACCTTCGGATACGCTGATACCTGATACCCTGATTGATCTCATCACGAAGACCATTCTCAAATTTGATACATTTGGAAAATTCTCCATCTGCATCATTGTTGTAGTGAGCATAGTACTTCGCCAACTTAGTAAATTTCAAAGCATAATCACTCACGGTCTTGTTGCCCTGCTTGAGCTCCAGAAACTCAATCTCTTTCTTTCCCCGAATGTCTTCAGGAAAATACCTCCTCAAGAAAGCTCTCTTGAACACAACCCAATTTAGTGCAACACCATCTTGTTGTAATTGCAAGCTTCTCAAGTCATATCTAAAGCATTGGTTTTGATGAAGACAACATGGATATCAACATTCAAAGGATGTGCAAAAAGTATATAATCATATAAAACATCTCTACAAGTCTTGAAGATTAGAAGAAGAATTTTTAAAAGAATCAACAATGGCATAAGGTATAAATAAATCTTAAGCTTGAATATAGATGTTCACAAAAATGCATTCATAATCATATACATATACCATATGTTTAACAAAAGAAAAAAAAATGTTTGAAATATTTTTCAAAAGGAATTTCTCAAAACAAACTTTCAGGAACCGGTTCCTACCATACAGGGAACCGGGTTCCAAACTCTTTCAAAAAACACGCCCCTGGTTTTTGTACCAGGAACCGGGTTGTACCCATAGGGGAACCGGTTCCTGCGTGTAAATTTTCAAATTCTAGTTGTAACGTTCACTAGGAACCGGGTTCTGCCTGAGTCGGAACCGGTTCCCAGCGAACCAGTGCATAATTTCTTTTGATTTTTGAACATATTTCAAATGGGATTCATTCATGGTTGCATTGCATCTTTTCATATCAAAAGGCATGAATGGAAAGGTATTTATGGCATTATAAATAATGCAGAATTTTTAAATTCAAATTACCTTCTTCAATTAACAATTTTCATCATTCATATTTTCATATTTTCATATTCTTCCAAACTTTCAAGTGTTCATACAAAGTCATAATTTTGTGAAACTTGCATTATACATTTTCAATCATTACAAGTTTCATATATGCATTGTGAACATATATAATCATTGTTGAGAATTGTTTATTTCTTGAAGAAGAAGATCAATCAAAGATTGATAGTGCTCTCCATCTATTTCAAATAAATCATTGTATTACAAAAAATATATTTCCTTACTATCCAGGATTGTTGGAAGTAAGTGTTGTGATTTGAAGAGGATTGTTCTTCATTCACATTAGTGTTTGGTTTTTAACCTTAAAGGTATTAAGAACCTTTGGTCACCCTATAGGTTTAGATAGTAAGCATAGGCTGTACAGTTATTCTAAACTATAGTGAAATCTCTTCGTGTTTGAAAGGGGACTGAGTACTCTCGGATTGTGAGGGGACAGGATATATCGTGTTCTTTACTTTTCGCATTTATCGCTTTCATCACCATAACCAAGAAAAGATAAGAAAGAGTCAAAAGCCTCCAAACTCTTAACCACAAAAATTACTACAAGTTCTCTTATAAAACCGAATAAATTTTTATATACCTAATTCACCCCCCCCCTCTTAGGCACTCTTAGACTTACACTTGTTCCATCTCTGTCTGGTAGCAACCCAGGTCCACTTCTCTGCCCATGTGAGTACCATATCTCACCTTCAGCTCTTTCGCACAATCAATCACTCTGAAAATTCTCTCGATCTCTTTCAACCATCTCTGAGCACCTTCGGGATCATGCGTGCCTTTGAACAATGGAGGATTGTTCCTCTAAAAGTTCCCCAATTGTCTATCAGCACCAATACCAGCTCCCAGTTGATTCCCTCCAAGCACACCAACTAGCATTCCCAAAGCCTCGGCAATAGCAGCATCGTCTTTTCCGTTACCTCTTCCGGCCATTGTTTTGTAACATTACAAAACAATCTCATCAGCACACAAGTATCGACAGTGTTACCTTGCACTAGTCGCATACAAAAGGGATAACGACACTAAGACACTGGTCACAACGACCGACTATGCTCTGATACCACTGTTGTAACACCCCTTCTAAAATACCCCGCGAATTCAATTAATAAATCAGAGTTAACATAAACGAAAGGGCATTACAATTTGTTAAAAACAAAAAAACTCATCAACATGTCATGCTTCAATGAGGACTTTATTAAATATAATTCAAAATCCAATAATATGTTCTACACAGAGGAAAATAGCAACCAAAATGGAATAAACTTCAATTCATAAGTATCCCAACATAAACCAAAGGAAAACAAGTTCAATTCTATAATTCCAAAACAATTGTTCCCCAGTGTTACAACTACCAGAGCATGACACTGACACGCGGACAATCTAAATAGCACAGCTCAAAGCTATCCTCACCAGCTCCTAAGCGGCTAACACTTCAATCTAAAATCATCAAAGTAAGGTGAGATTTCATCAACAATTAAAATGCATTATACGTTTCTAAAAAAAATAAAACAGTCAATACATTATTTCACCCTCATTAGCATAATTAGATTTCAATTGACAAATACAATTCACACAGTTTGTTATGCATATAATAACAATCAATGCAATTATAACACTGGAAACCATCCTAACATGTTATAATTCCATATGCAATGCAGACTCTATGCATGTGGTACCAAACGTGAACTCAATTCACACCCTGTTCCGTTTACACCCCGGAAACAGCGTTAATCAACGATTCGCCCATACACCACTGGGACACAAATCCAGCCTCACCACCACTAAACCACTGGGTACGAGTATTGGCTCTGCAGGTCCAATTCCACACAATGGGAATTAACCACCACCAGAATGCATATGTATGCACAACAAAAGCATGCAACATTCAAATAAGGAACATGATATCATAACATCATTCCATACATGGTTAACACCATCAAACAACACAACACAATCATGCATATATAACGTTAATCACAACACATGGTATTAACATCTATCAAGTATATACAACGTCAATGACGAACAATCACGAATAACAACGAGTTCCTCATACGGAAAGCCGTATCAATCCATCAAGATTCAGTTATTAGGTTTTTAAAATGTTTTTAATAGATAGTATGTGCTTCCAGCTTTCCAACGGTACCAACTATGACTAAATCGGAGTTACGGTCGCAAAGATATGACCAAAACAATATTTCAAAAGTTACGTTCTATTTTCAAACAGTATGAGTCGATCCAAAACTCCATGTGTCGACTCATACGCAAATAATGTTTCCATTTTTAAAAGTTTCTTCAGTATGAGTCGATCCATAACCCTCTTGTGTCGATACATAGCATCCTTGTGTCGACGCAAAGCTCCTAGAATTTCCCCATGAGTCAATGAAAATGGTTTTGTGTCGATACAAGCCTTATTCCAGCTTCTGTTTTCTTAAACCAACGCAGCTTGTATCGATGCAAAGGCCCTTGTGTCGACCCATGCTGCATTTTTCCACCAAAAACCAGTTCTGTTCTCACTATTTGCAATCCCAATCAACCAGAAACCTTCCCACATACAAGGTACATCATATGCAATAAAATGTATGCATTCTTACATCCAATTAACAATAGAATTACATCTCTAATCATACTACAACATAACTCTACACATCGTAACAATCATCACGTATTCCAATTGGGGTTTTTACGTCGGATCATAACGTTAGGGCATAATCTAGAAAATCCTAATTCGAGATTCCTAACGTAATATTCCATCCTATTGATTATCAAAACCTATAAGGCATATTAACCAAACAAAATCACCCCTTACCTCGCGATGATTCTTCGAATTCTGACGATTTGGCTTTTTCTCCTCTTTCTCTTCTCTTCTCCAATGTACGTAGAATGAAAAACCTCCAATTCCTTCTCTTTTCCCTTTTTCATTTATTTATTCCTTTTATTATTCCAAATAATAATAATGAATTAATTAGAATAATTAGAGTGATTTACTCCTCACACCCTCCAATTCAACCCCACACCCCTATGCTTCCATTTATTTAATTAATTAATTAAATCCAATAATCCAAAAATACTAATAATTAAACTTTTAATTAAATTAATAATTAAAATTCTAATTATTTAATAATTGAATTATTTGGGGTGTCACAGTATGCCACATACATCATCAATAGAACCAACACTCCTTTGTTAAACCATAAGTCCCCTTATCAATTGCTTCATAACACTCTCCCTGATATAACCCAAGTCAAAGTTTTTGGCACTTTGTGTTATGAATCCACCTTGAGCAGCCACAAAACCAAGCTTGCCTGTACAGCACGAAAATCACTCTTTCTTGGTTACCAACTTGGTTTCAAAGGATATGTCCTTTTTGACCTCACTACGCATAAAAATTCATTTCTCGAAATGTTCTATTTCATGAACACATTTTACCTTACCAACCTACCTCCCTTGATACTTCTCAAAACTAGGAATATTTCACTGATACCTCTATTCCCACTCATAACCAGAATTCCATGTCCTCCCCTTCTTAAAACATTGACCATGTGTCTTTCCCTATTGATGATTCTCCCACAACCTAAACTCCCACCCATCTCTCTATTCCTCTAGACTCTGAGAATCCTTCATCTTCTCCTGATACCTGTTGCTGCGGTATATCGGGCAAGCAAAAAGTAGACTATTATTTTTACCGGTGATATATACCGGTTAGGTTATATCGTATCGTGTCCACGGAAATTGGTTATTGATTCTTCGTTCGACAATTCTATCGTTAATGAGTTTGGGATTGAATGAAATGAAAATAAAAGACAAAAAGTAAATGAACAAAAAGTATAAAGGATAAACAGCTTGTCTGGAACGAATGCACACTACCCGTCATAGACTTAAATCTACCATCCAGTTATACTCAGCCTACGATACTCGTCCGTGTCATCACATACCTCTCACAACCTAAGATATTTCTAATCCAAATTGATAATCCTCCCGAATCACCTCCATACCCATCTTTGGCATATTTCAGCGACGCAGAGGCATTAAGATCAGATACTTTATGGTGAATGTCAGCTCTAAAACTATATCTAGCATTTAGAAACTAACAGATAATCATCCTAGGTAAGAATCTAAGCAGTCTATCTCTAGCAAGCTCAAACCCCTAACATAGAGTAAAAACCTAAGACAACTACCAACACAGACTCATAAAGCAGACTTTATACAACGCCAAGGGCGATAAATATACATGAGTTTAGAGTAAATATACATACATAACCAACAAAATAGAGAAATACCAAGAGAAGAGAGGAGATAAACTACCCATTTACACCGGTTTGTCAACACATATCGAAGAGCAATCCACCTCCAATCATCCGTGAGCAAGACCCTAGTTTTGTTTTCTAAGCTAAACCATCAAAAACTATATGGGTGATGGAATTTGGAGCAAGAATCTCACACCCCAAAACCATACACAAAAAATGAAATGAAAGTATAAAGAAAATCTGGTTCCGCACAGTTGCCCGACGAACTAAAAGCTTCTCCCGACGAATCCTCTAATTAACTTGGCTCAAATTAAGCCACGTTCTCAACCTGTACAAATATCTACCCTCGCCCGACGAAATTTAGCTTCGCCCGACGAAATTCTCTTTTCCTCGCCTAGCGCCCAGGCAGCGAAACAAGTCAGAGCGAAACCCATCTTCCTCTAACAGAACCCTCGCCTGGCAAAGTTGCCCAGGCAGCAACTTTTTTTTGCTTTTCTTGTGGCTTCCAATGGCTTCCACCTTCAAGCCTTATTCCTTTATTCGATCAAAAATGCATCTTGGAGCTCCATTTGGACTTTATTCTCAATGCTCCAATAATGTAACAAATACCTATAAAATATATACAAAACGAATCAAACAGTATAATATGTACACAAAATGCAATAAAACGTATTTACAACAAAAAGTCGGGATTATTCAACTAAATATCAACAAAAGAACGGATAAGTGCCACAAAAAGTATATACCAAATAACTACATTTTGGTACTTATCAATACCACTACGTCATCTAATCACATCAATCCTCCGCTCAAAGTTTCTTCTAGAACACGCCACCCACCTTCTCATTTGCAAGACTATATTTGTGCCACATTTCATGATGCTTCTCACCAATCATCCTCAGGTACTCTTTATCATATTTCTAATGTTTTAACTTATTCTAATATTTCTCCCTCTCACTGCCATTACACTCTTCCGATCACCACCCATACTGAACCCAAAACATATATTAAGGCTAACAAATTCACATGTTGGCGGCAAGCTATGCAAACTGAGCTAAATGCTTTGGCTAATACTAGTACTTGGTCAATTATTGATCTTCCTCCCAATGTCAAACCCATAGGATGAAGATGGGTTTACAAAATCATGTATCATACAGATGGGAACATTGAACGCTTCAAAGCACGATTGGTTCCTAAGGGATACAACCAAATCGAGGGTTTAAATTACACAGATACTTTCTCACTTGTTACAAAGCTCACAACTGTTTGACTTGTGCTAGCTCTTGCCTCCATCCATTCCTGGCACTTACACTAACTTGATGTCAACAATGCTTTTCTCCATGGAGAATTACATGAAGATGTCTACATGATTATCCCTCCATGTGTCACTACCTCTAAGCCAAATCAGGTTTGCAAGTTATCTAAATCCCTCTATGGCCTCAAACAAGCCAGCCGCCAATGGTATGAAAAGTTGACTACATTTCTTATGCATCATGGTTACAGCCAAGCTGACTCTGATCACTCCTTGTTTGTCAAATTAACTAATACCAACATAACCATAATTTTGGTTTATGTTGATAATGTGTTACTTGCAGGCAATTCTCTCACAAAGTTCACTTTTATCAAAGATACATAGCATGCTGCTTTCAAAATCAAAGATCTGGGCATTCTGAAATATTTTCTTGGCTTAGAAGTTGCACATTCGTCCAAAGGCATCTCTTTGTGTCAACAAAAGTATTGTGTAGATCTTCTTGCTGACTTCGAACTCCTTGGTTCAAAACCTGCATCCCCTCCATCTGATCCTTCCATTAAGCTTTATCAGGATGATGCTGAACCATATCCTGATATTCCAGCTTATAGAAGATTAATTGGACGTCTCATTTACTTGAACACGACACGTCCAGACATCACCTTTGTCACTCAACAGCTCAGTCAGTTTCTATCAAAGCTATTTGTCACTCACTATAATGCAGCATGTTGTGTTCTTCGCTATCTCAAGTCGTGTCCTGGGAAAGGCTTATTCTTTCCACACCACTCCAAGCTATAATTACTGGGTTTCTCAGATGCAGATTGGGCAGGCTGCAAAGATACTCTACGATCCATTTTTGGCTCATATTTTTTTGTTAGTAACTCCCTTAGCTTATGGCGCACCAAGAAGCAGCAAATCGTGTCTCGTTCGTCATCTGAAGTTGAGTACCGTGCCCTAGCTACTGGCACATGTGAACTATAGTGGATCTTGTATCTTCTTCGTGATCTTCATGTCATATGTGCAAAACCTTCAGTCCTGTACTGTGACAACCAAAGTGCTCTTCACATCGCCGCCAACCCAGTTTTCCATGAAAGAACAAAGCACTTGGAGATAGACTGCCATGTCGTGCGAGAAAAGTTCATGGCTGGTGCTATGAGGCTTCTTCCTATTTTCTCTAAGAGCCAACTTGCTGATTTTTTCACCAAGTCTTTACTACCTCGGCCCTTTAACTTTCTCATACTTGAGGGGGGATCTCAACTGTAATAACTGAATAGCAGTTAGTTAGTTTATTCAGTTACTAGGGTTTAGATTCTCTACTTGTCATGCACTGCAGCTTACCATGTAACCTGCATATTGTATAAATAGTTTTGTGTACCACATATCAATGTATGAGTGTCATACCCCAAAATTTGCCCTCCATCTACTCAAGAGATTTCATACATCCATACTCAAGGATTCCTCAAGAGTTGATCAGACAAACTCTCTCCTAGACAATCAACCCAAACTAGGGTTTGGTATCTCTCAAGTCAAGATGGATTTCCAACATCTCCAATGGCCTTCATGCCTCCTCATATGCTTCAAAGATTCTCCATGTCAAGTTTCAAGCCTCACAAGTCAAGTTTCCTCAGACAATGGTTCAGATGGTTGAAAATTGGGTGTATTGGACAAAAAGTCAACTGTGGTCAACATACAGTCAAAACTTCTGATTTTTGGTCAACATCCTCATTTTGAAGTTACATTCATCATTTGATCAAGGGTTGATCATGATTCATCAAGAAAACTCAAGATTTGCCCAAAAGTCAAACTTTCTAAATTAGGGTTTCTAGATGAAAAGTCAATCGAACTTTGACTGATCATAACTTTCTCATACTTTCTTAGAAATTTTCCACCACCTCTTGTTTTGAAGGAAATTCAATTCTCTACAACTTCATGTCTCACAAGAATGTCCAAAAATGCTTCATTTGAGAGGTATAGCTCAAAACATTACAGTCATTTTCAAAGTCAACAAAAGTCAACTTTTGTTTTGAAGATATTTTGAGCATGGTAACTCCAAATGAGATGAGACCAAAGACATTGGTTAGAGGACTCTTAGAGCTTTCCAAAAGTCCAAGAACACTCAAAATGTGGAAAATTGAGCAAGTTACACCATCTACAAGTTGGGCAATTTTGGAAGAATGCACAAAGAGAGATACTTCAAAAAATCAAATCTTTTGCAAATGGGCCTACTTTTTCTTCATCCTAACTTGTTCCTCAAGCAATTAGGAGTGTCCAAGCCCAAAGCCACGAATTTTTGATTTATTTTTCTATTTAATTTGTAATTTATTCATTTAAATACAAATTAAATCTTAAAATAAATTATAAAATTGAAATTAATGGCAAAGATTGATTTTATTCTTTCCTTAAGGTCCAATTAACTCACAAATGCCAGCAAATTCGAAATTGGAGCAAGAAAGGCAAGATTGGATTGAAATTGATCAAGCTTTGAAGATTTGATTTTCATGGAAATATCAAATTTGATTTCCATTGAATATTGATTGATTCTTTCCAAATTCAATCCCAAATCCATCCAGTATAAATGTACAATGCATACCTATCAAGAGAGAACGAAAAAATTGCTCTACAAACCCTATTCCAAAGCTCAAAAAACCGTGGTGCACAAGCAAGTACAACCCTACTTCCCCGTTTTCAATTGTTTTGAGGTGTCCAACACATTGCTTGACATCTCTGAATCGATCCAGACCTCACATTGCTTAAAACCATCAAGAATCAAAGAATCAAATCGGTTTGTTCAAGAAAATTTCAAAATCGTATTTTAATTCTCATGCATTTTAACATGTTTTGTGGTTTGTTTTGTGTTTAGATGGAAGTTTGCAAGCTTTAGTTTGATTGAGTTTCCATGGCGGGATCGATACTTGCCATAACTAGGGTTTCTGTGCGTTTAGGGTTTCACGAAATAGGAAAAATTGGACCTCGAGACTAGTACCATTGCATTGAATGATGTTTCCAATCGAACCATGGCTTTAGAATGTATTTATATTATGTGTGCTGCATTTTGATATTAGCAGGACCTAGCGTCAAGAAAAGCCGCTGGATTTTGAAAATTCAAAAGGTTGAAGATGGATGGGCGGAAGAGGAAGTGCGGCGCGTGTTATTTTAAATCGGTCCGATTCCAAACAAGACAAGACGCCACGGTTGGTCAAGCATGTGGTTTTCAAGGTTTGAAAGGGATGTCTCGATTCGATTCTGGTTCGATAATCCCTTTTTTACACTTTTCCAAAACTCTATTTTCATGTTTTTTTCATATTATTTAATTTTTGCATTCAATTTTAATTGTTTTCTATATTTTATTCCTGCATTAAAAAATTACCAAAAACATTTTTTCTTTTTACATTATTTTCATAAAAATCTTTATTTAATTTAATAAATTAAAAAAACATAATTTTTGCATGCATATTTATTTTATTTTTTATTTTTGCATTTAAATCATTATAAATTGCATTTTAATTATTAAATCTTTTCCAAAAAATCCCAAAAAATTATTTTAATATATTTATCTTATTTCCAGCATATATTAATTTTCTCATATTAAAATTTGCATTTTTCTAACATTTTTCCTCTTATTCAATTCATATGGCATTTTCCGATTTTCTTATTCTTTCACAGGTTGATCCGATTCAGACGTTTCTTCCGTTTTTTATTTTACTTTTCAATAATGTAATTGCTCATGGGTTGTAATAGTTTAATTTAGGACTTTTACTTTCCGCACTCCTAATTATGTATCGCCCAAAGCCATGTAATAGCGTAGGATTTACCTTTCGCACCTTTACATTCCGCATTTTACTTTCCGCACCCTTATCAATTGCTAGTAATTAGGCGTGTATGGCAAGATAATAATTGGACATAGCTCACACTAATTTTCAAGATAAAATATCGAATTTGACACACCTCTCTCACACACGCACCCTTAGGGTAATTCTCTCGATGCCTTCGATTCAAAATGGTCATGTCCCTCGAACGTAGAGGTATTCTAGCACCGCTGCCTTCCAAACAAATCATCATAGTCCCTTCGATACAAAGATCATAAGACCCACGATGTCGCCTCCGAATACATGATCTTGACCTCGATTGTCGCCTACGAAAATGATGATAGTCCTTCGAATGTGCTAGGATACTTCCTACAAATTGCCTTCTATGACCATCCGATGTCCTTCGAATGTCCGCTTACATCCAACGAATGGAGCTACCTACTAACTAATGGTATGGCTAGCGCTATTCTAAAGGAATGTAGAAGTACAACAAAACGACCAATTCTGAGTGGGTAAATAAGTCTCTTAGTTGCTTGCTCTATCAAATGCTTTTCACACCACACACTTTTTCAAAGTTCAAATTCTTTTCAAAACGAAACATTTCCGAACACTTTGTATACACTCCTACATGAGTCATTACAAAGTCAAAGCGAAATGCCTCTTTCAAAACATTTTTTAAAACACGTAAAGCAATTTTAAAAGGTAATCTAGAGCAACTAAGAGCCCGTAGAATAAACTGCGGATGGAAAGGGGTGCTAATACCTTCCCTTTTCATAACCATTCTCCCGAACTCAGAATCTAACGAAGGTCTTTTTCTGTTACTTTTACCTTCCCTTAATTGGATAAAAATAAAAGTCGGTGGCGACTCTTGCTATCCGCACATTTGGATACAAAAATCCTACAAAGTCAGTTCACCGTATCACAGAACTGGCGACTCTGCTGGGGAAAACACCCAAAAGAGAGAATTGCCTTAGGGATTTCTAGATAACCTTTATTGCTTTTTGTTTGACTTGTATGCTTTATCTTTAAGGGTTGCTTGGGTATTATATTGTTGGGGGATCCTACACCCGGATCCGGTTTCCTTTTAGGTAAGTGGCATTAGATCATCGCGACCGTTAGACGTATAACGGTCAACATGATGGCTACGTTAGCGTGACACTTTGGTTGCCCGATACTCTTCATTCCCAAGTTGAAGAAAGTATTTGGCTTCTGCGTGGTGTCATGCGCTAACTAAACTTTTAGAACCTTAATTGACCCATCTTGGCCATTAGAAGGTAGTGAGATGGCCGGCTTTGGTGTAGACCGAGGTTGGTTGATACTCGATGCTACGCTCATTGAGATTAGACTTTTGGGACATTTTTGATCGACCACTTGGCCGTCGTATTGAAATAAGCGCCTACGAGAAAGATCTGTGATATGAGATTCCTAGAACCCGTTACTATTATAGGACGTGATGAACCAACTCAAACTTTTGGTAGGGTAATCACCTATACCTCATGCAAGCCTTAAACATAGGCTCATTGTGTGAATTGTTTGTGTGTGCTAAACATGACATCATGACATCATTCGCATTGCATATCATTTCTAACTATTTCAAGGACCTAGGGATTTATCTTTGCTCTGTTTTGTAGGGATTATGGCTTCTAGAAAGACTATCCGAATCAACTTCATGGGTATCCCCTTCTCAACTCAAAGAATTGGTTTCAGAAATTCCCGACCATGCTCAGTTCATCAAAAGACATGGTTATCTACTTGATTTGGTTATCTCCGGTTTTGAAGAAGATATGATGCATGTCCTATTCCAGTTCTTTGATCCGAAACACCATTGCTTTACATTTCCAGATTATCAGTTGGTTCCTACCTTGGAAGAATTCTCTAAGCTACTTGGGATACCTATTCTTGACCAAATGCCATTCACCGGTTTAGAAAAGGTCCCTAAGTTCGAAGACATTGCATCCGCCTTACATCTTAAGCGCTCAGACATTGAAGCCAATTGGGAAACTAGAAGTGGAGTTAAGGGTTTACTTTCCAAGTTCTTAATCAAGAAAGCCCGAGAATTCCTCAAAGTTATGAGTTTCCATGCATTTGAGAACATTGTGGCCTTGCTAATTTATGGTTTGGTTCTATTCCCTAACTCGGATCAATTCATAGATGTCAATGCCATCAAGTTGTTTCTTACCCGCAATCCAGTGCCTACCTTACTTGGAGACATCCTACATTCTCTCCACACTCGCACTACTAAGCGACAAGGAACTCTCATGTGTTGTATACCGTTACTTTCAAGGTGGTTTATTTCGCACCTTCCTCCATCGTTTTGAAGAATGAACAAAGGTTGAGATGGTCTCAAAGATTGATGTCACTCTCTCATTCGGATATCCGTTGGAACCTTTTCTCTCAAAAGGACTTCACATTCATTGAGCGTTGTGGAGAATTCCTAATGTACCACTACTTGGTATAAGGGAGGTATTACTTACAACCCTTCTCTAGCTCTACGTCGGTTTGGTTTTGCTCGAAAGGATGGTCCACATGATATGCTTCTCCAAGATGTTGTGTTCGACTACAATCACGATCTCCGAATCGATTTAAGGTTTATACATGCTTGGGGCATGGTAAAGAAGACGATACCAAGACTTTGGGGCACCGAACTCCATTCCTTGGGAACCTTACCTCAAATGGATGCAAGCTCGAGCTCAAAACCTCATGATGCCATTCACGCTGTTCTACCAGAATTATGGAACCTGCTATAGGTGACGTACCTATCTTGTTCTCCATCCCGACATGCCTACCGATTTTGAAGACTTGAAGAGATCCGGATTCAATTAAAGAAGAAAGGGATACCTTTGAAGCTCAATGCTATGCAAGTGAGAAGAAAGTTCTAGAGTTGACCAAGCTACTTCACGAGGAGCGAAACATCAACGCTTACATCGGCACCAAGAGGAAGCGCCCATGGGAGACTTAGAGCTTTAGGATGTTTTTGTTTTCTTTTATTGTTTTGAACTATCTCTTGTACTTAAAAAAAAAAGAATAATGAGAAGTACTAATAAATGTTTGTTCATTGCTTGTTTAACAAATTTAAATCTCTTAGGTCCTTGAAAACATTGCATTGCATTCGCATAAACATCGCATAGCATAGCATAACATTGCATCACAGGTACATTGGAGATTGGTTTTCTCATTTGCTCGCTATTTATTTTAGCGTAAATGGCTCTTGAACAACGTCAAAGATCTCCAAGCTCGAATGCTCGGCCAGCAGATGTTCACCAACTTGGTCCAAGGCCAAGAAGATCCGAAGAAGCTCATCAACAAGAAGAAGAAGGTTGTTGGTCTCCTCAACATGGGTAGACGTTTCAAAGGGGGTCCTAAGGTGGTCAGTCGTATTGAGCTCTCTGAAGGAAGTGTCCATACCGAGGGGAGTACCAAGGGTGATGAAGGTGAGCAGCGTGAACCAAAGAAAGGAGGAGAGGACCACTCTGATTATAGCCAACACTCTGATGAAGATGACAAGTACAAGCAACTTGAAGATCGTCTGAATGCTGTGGAAAACCTGAAAATGTCCGGGCTGAACTTTGATGATCTGAGTCTTGTTCCTGGTGTTGTGATTCCTCCCAAGTTCAAAGTTCCAACTTTTGCTAAGTATGACGGCATGTCTTGCCCTAGGCTGCATTTGAAGTCCTATGTTCAGAAGATCAATCCCCACACTGATGACAGAAAGTTGTGGATGCACTATTTTCAAGAGAGTTTGTCCGGAACCCAGTTGGAATGGTACTATCAGCTAGAGAATGACCGTATCCGTACTTGGAGTGACTTAGCTGATGCTTTCTACAGACAATATGAGTACAATGCTGAATTGACACCCACTCGCATGCAACTACAAAGCATGTCTATGGGTCATGACGAGAAGTTCAAGGAGTATGCTCAAGTGGAGAGATCTAGCAGCGAGTTCAACCACCCTTGTCCAATAGGGAGTTGGTTGATATGTTCATGGGAACACTGACAGGCCCATTCTTCAATCATCTGATTGGAAATTCTTCATCCGGATTCACCGAGTTGATATTGACAGTCGAGCGCATTGAAGCTGGTATCAAGAGTGGAAAGATTCAGATAGAGACATCTTCGAATGCTGCGAAGAGATCTTTTGGTGGTAAGAAAGAAGCCAATGCTGTGTATGGTCAGAAAAGCCGAGCCAAGACCGACCGCGCTCAATCTGTGGGGGGTTGTGATCTCAATCCTACATCAAGCACAACCTCGTGAGACAACGCGTAGCCAGAACGCGCCACGAAGACAGTTTACGAAGATCAACATGCCATTGTCGCAAGCCTTGCAACACATGTTGAACGCAGAGCTGATTACCTTGAGGGATCCTCCACAAAATGTCAACACTTCCTCTCCAAAGTACAATCCTAATGCTAAGTGTGCTTACCATTCCAACAGCCCAGGGCACGACACTGACAATTGTTGGGCTCTGAAAAACAAGATTCAAGATATGATTGAATCTAAGCAGATTGAGTTTGATCCTCCTGTTGAGACTCCGAATGTGATCAACGCTCCTATGCCTAACCATGACAAGAGTTCCAATGCTGTTGGTGACGATACTTATGTTTTCAACATAGATGACTTGACCATTCCTCTGATGACTGTTAAGAAGAATTTGCAAGCGTGTCAATCCAGATGCCCGAGAATTGTCGTTGGTGCCCATCCGCACCGATGGTTGTGCTTGGTTTAGAAGACGTGTTCGGTGCATGATGGATAACCGTGAGATACTATTTCGAAACCACCGTGCGTGTGAAGATATGTCTAAGTTGAAGATTGACAATGCAAATGAAATACCATCGTGTGGGATACCTTGGGCAGCCAAGTGGAAAATATGATTACATGGTGAAGTACTGTCACGATAGTTACAAGATTCCTATTGAAGATGTTAAGGCGACGGATGGGGTGACGATTTCCGAAGACTATGCTGATGTTAACACTATAAGGATTTCCTCTCGATCCGTGCCTAGAGTGGCACCTCTCATTATCACTTCTCCAAGGCCGTTCCATATTCCTCGACAAGGCTATCCTTGGAATTATGGAGTGATGTTTACTATCATGATGTCAAACAAGACCCTCGACTATTGAAGATCTTATGCTGAAGTTTCTATTCGACATTGACAACATCACGGATCAGAAGGTGACCGAACCGGAAGGGTATTCTCTCCGATATCTCTCCTCCAAAAGACATCTGCGACTCCACTCGCATTCCCTACTCAATCAATATCCCAGCTAGAGGAAAGAACCGTAACTCATCCTGCTCATAGAAGTACCAAAGGAAGTTGCAAGACACCTCCAAACAAGAAATGGAGGAAATTCAAGATCATCAAGAAGAGTGATTACAATGTTGTGGAGCAGTTGGGATGACTCGTCCAAGATCTCCATGCTTGCTGCTCTTATGCTCCGAGGCTCATGCTAACGCCTTGGTGAAGTTTCAAGAATGCTCATGTGCCGACACTACTACCGATCAATTCAAGTTTGTATTGCTAGCCTGGCCGCCAACAACGGCCTAGGCTTCTCGATGTTGATTTGACTCCTCCGAAAGAAACATAACAAAGCCTTGCACATCTCTTGAATGCAAGGGCACTACACTGTCTCATGTTCTGGTGGATACCGGTTCCGCTTTGAATATCCTTCCGAAGGCTTCTTTTGATCGACTTGATGTCGAAGAGTTGGTTCTGAGACCCAGTGACATAATCGTGAGAGCTTTTGATGGTTCTAAGCGACTTGGAGAGCTCACTCGCGTTAAAGTCGGTTCCGACTTTTGACTCACTTTCTTTGTCATGGACATCCGTCCACCTACTCTTGCCTACTCGGACGCCCTTGGATACATGGGGCAATTACCTCTACTTTGCATCAGAAACTGAAGTACCCGGTGAAAGGGAAAGTTGTTACAGTGTGTGGTGAAGAAGAGTATATGGTCAGTCATCTACAGTCATTCCGCTATCTCGAGATGGAGGGTGAATTCTTCGAGACTCCCTGTCAAGCTTTTGAAACAATACCCAGAGTCATGCCTGTTGACTCCCCCGTCACTCCTGAAGTTACACAAGCTCCACCTAGAATGGCCTCGCTGAAAGATGCTCAAGCTACTGTTGAACAAGGAGGTAGTGCTATTTGGGGACAGCTCCCTAATCTTCCTTTCAAATTTGACAAGACTGGTTTAGGCTTCACCATCAAGGGTCAGAAGATGATACGCCGCGAACGTGCCGGCCAACTTCCTTTCCGCATCAGCCAGAGTGGAATCCATGCTATAGAAGACGACGACAACGGCTTCGACATCAGCAAGTGGATCTTCCCAACTCCAGATCATGGGCTCAGCAATTGGAAGACTGAAGACGTCATACCAATCTCCTTTAGTCAGGAGTAATTGCTCTTGTTTTGTTTTGCTTTTCGTATTTCTTTATGTTTGAACAATAAACTTTGAAAGCCTAGTGCCTTGCCCGGGGCATCATGGCTCGTTTGCGAGGGTTATTATCTGTCGTTTGCGTATTTTCATTCAATAAATTCGTTGGACTTTTGCATTCAATTGTTTGTTTTCTTTCTTTACTTTATCACCCCTTCAAAAAGCTATGTGTTCTTACACACACCCACGTGATACACTGCAGAATCACTCCGAATCTCGTTAATAACAGCTATGCTAGTGCTAAATATGACTTCGATAATCCGATCTACCAAGCCGAAGACGAAAGTGAGGAAGATTGTGAAGTGCCAGGAGAACTTGCCGATGCTACAGCAAGAAGAGCGAGTTATACAGCCACACGAAGAGCAGGTTGAGGTTGTGAATTTGGGTACTGACAAAGACAGAAAAGAGATCAAGATAGGAGCGGGTCTTGAGAACAATGTTAAAGAGAGATTGGTTCAGATGCTACGAGATTATGTTGAGGTTTTTGCTTGGTCATACGAAGACATGCCGGGTTTAGACATTGATATTGTGGTACATCGATTGCCGACAAAGGAAGGTTTTCTCCCAGTGAAACAGAAGGTTCGTCGCATGCGTCCTGAGATGTCAGAGAAAATCAAAGCCGAAGTTATGAAGCAGTTCAACGCTGGTTTCTTAGCTGTCACCTCCTATCCCCAGTGGGTTGCAAATGTGGTACCCGTGCCTAAGAAGGATGGTAAGGTACGAATGTGTGTGGATTACAGAGATCTGAACAAAGCGAGTCCGAAAGACGATTTCCCACTTCCTCATATTGATGTTTTGGTTGACAATACCGCTCAGCATAAGGTTTTCTCCTTCATGGATGGTTTCTCCGGTTACAATCAAATCAAAATGGCTCAAGACATGGAGAAGACTACTTTTGTTACGGTGGGGCACTTTCGCTACAAGGTTATGCCGTTCGGATGAAGAACGGCGCCACTTATCGTGCTATGGTAACATTATTTCATGACATGATTCATCACGAGATAGAGGTCGTCGGCGATATGATAGCTCGATCACGATCAAGAAGAACACCTCGATCATTTGCGAAATTGTTTGATAGGTTGAAGAAGTACAGATCGAGACTTAATCCTAACAAGTGCACCTTTGAGTCGATCCGAAAACTCCTAGGGTTTGTTGTCGTGGTAAAGGTATTGAGGTTGATCCCGCCAAGGTTAAAGCTATTCAAGAGATGCCAACTCCCGCACCGAGAAGGAAGTCGAGGTTTCTTGGGCCGATTAAACTACATTGCAGTTCATTGCACACTTCGCTACTTGTGAGCCAATCTTCAAGTTACTAAAGAAAGATCGTAGTGGAATGGAATGACGATTGCCGGATCGCTTTTGATAAAATCAAGGAATACCTACGAATCCTCCTATCCCGATGCCGCCAAGGAAGACCTCTTATCATGTACTTGACGGTGTTAGAGAACTCAATGGGGTGTGTGTTGGGGCAACATGACGAGTCAGTCGAAAAGAGCATGCAATATACTACCTTAGCAAAAGTTTACCGTGTGAAACAAGATACTCACAACTCGAGAAAACTTGCAACGCTTTGGCTTGGGCTGCACGACTAAGACAAGATATGTTGACTCACACTACCTTGTTGATTTCAAGATGGATCCGATAAAATACATCTTTGAGAAACCATCTCTCCGGAAGAATAGCAAGATGGCAAATGATCTTGACCGAATATGACATCCAGTACACTTCTCAGAAAGCGATCAAAGGAAGTGTAGTAGCCGATCATTTGGCTCATCAAGCCGTAGACGACTATCAATCTATGCAGTTCGAATTTCCAGACGAAGATGTTTTACTAGTTTGATGCGACGAACCAGCCTGCACGAAGGACCGAACAAGGATCCCGATGGACTATGGTCTTTGATGGAGCCTCAACGCACTTGGCAATGGCATTGGCGCCATCGTTACGTCCCCTGCAGGCGGACATACTCCTTTCACCGCCAGATTATGTTCCAGTTGCACTAACAACATGGCCGAGTACGAAGCGTGCATCATGGGTATCAAAGCTGCTATCCTCGGCAACGACATCTTATACAAGCGCAACCACGACTTGTGCTTACTCACTGTAGACGAAAAAAGAATACGTATCATGGAAGAGTTACAATTTGGTACCCACTCCGATTGGACACACTATGGCTAAGAAGATTTTGAGAACAGTTACTATTGGTCCATCATGGAAGCGATTGTCACCGCTATGCTCGATCTTGTCACAAATGCCGATTTATGCCGACAAAGTGCACGTACCTCCGGACCTCGAATGTTTTAACTTCTCCGTGGCCTTCGCAATGTGGGGCATTGACATGATTGGAGAGATTAAGCCCGACTTCCAATGGACATCGTTTCATCCTTGTGGCAATTGACTATTTCACCAAATGGGTAGAAGCGGCCTCGTATGCATCTGTTACCAAGAATGTAGTGGCTCGATTCATCAAGCATAATCTTATCTGTCGGTATGGCACTCCTGAAAGGATTATCACAGATAACGGTTCCAATCTCAACAATAAGATGATCACCGAACTCTGCACGCAGTTCAAGATCAAACATCACAACTCTTCTCCTTATCGGCCTAAGATGAATGGCGCAGTGGAAGCCGCCAACAAGAACATTAAGAAGATTATACAGAAGATGACGGTGACTTACAAAGATTGGCATGAAATGTTACCATTTGCTCTTCATGGTTATCGCACTTCAGCACGAACATCAACAGGGGCAACCCCCTTCTCTCTTGTATACGGTATGGAAGCCGTCTTACCCATCGAGGTTCAGATACCCTCAACCGAGTCCTCCGAGGCGAGTTAGGCGAAGACGATTGGGTCGCACTCGCCTTGACGATTAATTTGGTTGATGAGAAGCGACTCGCATCCATCGCCATGGATGATTTATCGAAACGAATGATCAGAGCATTTAACAAGAAGGTCAAGCACCGAGTCTACCAAGTCGGTGATCTAGTAGTCAAGCGCATCATTCTTCCACAAGGTGATCCCAGGGGCAAATGGACTCCCACTTATGAGGGACCGTTTGTAGTCAAGACAGTATTTTCTGGCGGAGCTATGATACTTAGCACCATGGATGGTGAAGACTTCCACACCTGAACGCAGACATTGTCAAAAATACTACGCATGAATAGACCCGCTAGGTCGGCCTAGGCAAAATAAGGGCATCTGGCGAACCAAAAGGTTCGGGAAAAGTTAAGGATATATACGAAACATGTACACCCGCAAGTCGAAAACACGAAAAGGCGGCTTGGGCAAAAAGGGTATCTCGGTAGATGAAAACCGAAAGGCGGTCTAGGCAAAAGTTAGGGATTTAAGCGTCGACTATGTCTCTTCAGACCACTGCTTCCACTTCTATCGGCATTCAAGATTCAAATGGCGGATCAGTCTACTCACTTTATCTTGACAAGGAGATGAGATAGTTGAAATATATGAGTACTAGCATAGTTGGATTTAACGAGATTGTTTCCGCATAGCTTTTACCTTTCTTGTGTACAAACTACTTGGCCATACGCCACCTTTCAAATAAACGCAAAATTCTTTCTCTTTACAATTTCGTTGTTGTTATTTGCAATAAGTCCAACGTTTGCTTTGAATGACTATACGCATTTGACAATAAGAATCGATCACAAACATACGAAAAGTGAATATGCAAAAGTACTTACTACAGCTCTAGGATTTGGGATGACGAAAGTCACCATACAATTCCCACAGAGCATAAAGGTGTCACCACAACACACCTTCCCAGTGGAGTATAAGGAATCCACGAGCAGCAATTCCACTCAATCGAGCAACGTTACATCGTCTCTAGCGGTAACACTTCATCCCATGGATATTTCTCAATCCTCCCCTTCTCCGGCGGTATCCAGACTCAAAAAGATAGTGCATCGGAGGAAGCACACCCCTTTTATTCCCCAGCCAGAGATTACAACGGACTCTAGACTCTTCAAGCCCGGTCTCTCAGCAACCATCAATTGCTCTCCAGCGAGATCTACATTCGGAATCCCCAGTAGAGCGTCTCTTAAATTTCCTCAGCAGGATCTACATACAAGGTCCTCAACAGATCGCCTCCGACTCTCCTCGGGTCTATATATGAGATCTCCGACAACGAGCCTCTCAAAATCTCTACCTTCCTCAACAACGTCTAGGCCCAAGACTTGGTCAGATAGTGCATCGGAGGAATCCAAGATATCTTTCTTCTCCTTCAAAAGCAGGGTTCTCACCTACTCAATTCCCAGTGAGTTAGAAATCTTCAAATAATATCCGCATCTTCTTCAAGATGGATATGTTTTGAAATATCACAACATTCATCATTCATACATTTCTCATAAAGTCATAATTCATGCATATGTCATTCATATACACTGTCATGCATCATACTTTGCATAAGACTAACAAATATTCTATCAAAGTTTTCTTGATTTCTCCAAAAACAGTATGATCATTTCGCAAACAGTCGAGATTAAGCCCCGAGCCGACGGAAAACTATCGAAAGACCGCCCAAACAGGTCGAGATTAAGCCCCGAGCCGACGGAAAACTATCTGAAAGACCGCCTCCGACGATGGTCCAGATTAAGCCCCGAACCGACGGAAAACTATCAAAAGGCCACCTCGGTTATCCTCCGATAATGGCAATGGATCAACACCGCACACAACAGGAAGCTATCCACATTTTGCCAACTACAATCTCCCGAGTAATCGGCGAAGATTTATTCGATTATCAACAGAACTACAGAGTCTAGCGTACGACTCATTGCCTTGGATGGCATCTTAAGCCCATCTCCGACTACTTATCAACATCTCTTCACTTTCGAATCCGCATATATGGTTAAAAATCAATACGGACCAATAACTTCATTTAAAGTGAACACGAAGTCTAACGTCGACTCCTTGGATGGCATCTTAAGCCCATCTCCTCTCCATTCCAGAACATCTACGAGTCTAACGTCGACTCACCCTCCAAAGATCGACCTTTCTAGATGGCATCTTAAGCCCATCTCACTCTCCTATTAACAACCTCGAGTCTAGCGTACGACTCGTTCCCATAAGTCTCCAACTTCTCCAAATGGCATCGGTAAGCCCATTCCGCATCATCCACCAGCAGTGCAAATTTTCGGTGTACTCGGTGTTCAATCATCTTCTACCTCCGTGTCACGAAGACAAGCATGTCAATCTAACCCTTCCAGACAAGAAGATTGAACAGGGCAGCTGTCATACCCCAAAATTTGCCCTCCATCTACTCAAGAGATTTCATACATCCATACTCAAGGATTCCTCAAGAGTTGATCAGACAAACTCTCTCCTAGACAATCAACCCAAACTAGGGTTTGGTATCTCTCAAGTCAAGATGGATTTCCAACATCTCCAATGGCCTTCATGCCTCCTCATATGCTTCAAAGATTCTCCATGTCAAGTTTCAAGCCTCACAAGTCAAGTTTCCTCAGACAATGGTTCAGATGGTTGAAAATCGGGTGTATTGGACAAAAGTCAACGTGGTCAACATAGTCAAAACTTCGATTTTTGGTCAACATCCTCATTTTGAAGTTACATTCATCATTTGATCAAGGGTTGATCATGATTCATCAAGAAAACTCAAGATTTGCCCAAAAGTCAAACTTTCTAAATTAGGGTTTCTAGATGAAAAGTCAACTGAACTTTGACTGATCATAACTTTCTCATACTTTCTTAGAAATTTTTCCACCACCTCTTGTTTTGAAGGAAATTCAATTCTCTACAACTTCATGTCTCACAAGAATGTCCAAAAAATGCTTCATTTGAGAGGTATAGCTCAAAACATTACAGGTCATTTTCAAAGTCAACAAAAAGTCAACTTTTTGTTTTGAAGATATTTTGAGCATGGTAACTCCAAATGAGATGAGACCAAAGACATTGGTTAGAGGACTCTTAGAGCTTTCCAAAAAGTCCAAGAACACTCAAAAATGTGGAAAATTGAGCAAGTTACACCATCTACAAGTTGGGCAATTTTGGAAGAATGCACAAAGAGAGATACTTCAAAAAATCAAATCTTTTGCAAATGGGCCTACTTTTTCTTCATCCTAACTTGTTCCTCAAGCAATTAGGAGTGTCCAAGCCCAAAGCCACGAATTTTTGATTTATTTTTCTATTTAATTTGTAATTTATTCATTTAAATACAAATTAAATCTTAAAATAAATTATAAAATTGAAATTAATGGCAAAGATTGATTTTATTCTTTCCTTAAGGTCCAATTAACTCACAAATGCCAGCAAATTCGAAATTGGAGCAAGAAAGGCAAGATTGGATTGAAATTGATCAAGCTTTGAAGATTTGATTTTCATGGAAATATCAAATTTGATTTCCATTGAATATTGATTGATTCTTTCCAAATTCAATCCCAAATCCATCCAGTATAAATGTACAATGCATACCTATCAAGAGAGAACGAAAAAATTGCTCTACAAACCCTATTCCAAAGCTCAAAAAACCGTGGTGCACAAGCAAGTACAAACCCTACTTCTTTTCAATTGTTTTGAGGTGTCCAACACATTGCTTGACATCTCTGAATCGATCAGACCCACATTGCTTAAAACCATCAAGAATCAAAGAATCCGAAATCGGTTTGTTCAAGAAAATTTCAAAATCGTATTTTAATTCTCATGCATTTTTAACATGTTTTGTGGTTTGTTTTGTGTTTAGATGGAAGTTTGCAAGCTTTCTGCATAGTTTGATTGAGTTTCCATGGCCGGGATCGATACTTGCCATAACTAGGGTTTCCTGTGCCGTTTTAGGGTTTCACGAAATAGGAAAAATTGGACCTCGAGACTAGTACCATTGCATTCGGAATGATGTTTCCAATCGAACCATGGCTTTAGAATGTATTTATATTATGTGTGCTGCATTTTTGATATTAGCCAGGGACCTAGCGTCGAAGAAAAGCCGACGCTGGATTTTGAAAATTCAAAAGGTTGAAGACGATGGATGGCGCGGGAAGCGGCGGCGGCGTGTTATTTTTAAATCGGTCCGATTCCAAACGAAAGACGCCATCATTGGTCAAGCATGTGGTTTTCAAGGTTTGAAAGGGATGTCTCATTCGATTCTGGTTGATAATCCTTTTTACACTTTTCCAAAACTCTATTTTCATGTTTTTCATATTATTTAATTTTGCATTCAATTTTAATTGTTTTCTATATTTTATTCTGCATTAAAAATTACCAAAAACATTTTTTCTTTTTACATTATTTTCATAAAAATCTTTATTTAATTTAATAAATTAAAAAAACATAATTTTTGCATGCATATTTATTTTATTTTTATTTTTGCATTTAAATCATTATAAATTGCATTTTAATTATTAAATCTTTTCCAAAAATCCAAAAAAATTATTTTAATATATTTATCTTATTTCCAGCATATATTAATTTTCTCATATTAAAATTTTCATTTTTCTAACATTTTTCCTCTTATTCAATTCATATGGCATTTTCCGATTTTCTTATTCTTTCACAGGTTGATCCGATTCAGACGTTTCTTCCGTTTTTTATTTTACTTTTCAATAATGTAATTGCTCATGGGTTGTAATAGTTTAATTTAGGACTTTTACTTTCCGCACTCCTAATTATGTATCTGCCCCAAAGCCATGTAATAGCGTAGGATTTACCTTTCCGCACCTTTACATTCCGCATTTTTACTTTCCGCACCCTTATCAATTGCTAGTAATTAGGCGTGTATGGCAAGATAATAATTGGACATAGCTCACACTAATTTTCAAGATAAAATATCTGAATTTGACACACTCTCTCACACGCACCCTTAGGGTAATTCTCTCGATGCCTTTCGATTCAAAATGGTCATGTCCCTCGAACGTAGAGGTATTCTAGCACCGTTGCCTTCCAAACAAATCATCATAGTCCCTTCGATACAAAGATCATAAGACCCACGATGTCGCCTCCGAATACATGATCTTGACCCTCGATTGTCGCCTACGAAAAATGATGATAGTCCCTTCGAATGTGCTAGGATACTTCCTACAAATTGCCTTCTATGACCATCCGATGTCCCTTCGAATGTCCCGTTTACATCCAACGAATGGAGCTACCTACTAACTAATGGTATGGCTAGCGCTATTCTAAAGGAATGTAGAAGTACAACAAAACGACCAATTCTGAGTGGGTAAATAAGTCTCTTAGTTGCTTGCTCTATCAAATGCTTTTCACACCACACACTCTTTTTCAAAGTTCAAATTCTTTTCAAAACGAAACATTTCCGAACACTTTGTATACACTCCTACATGAGTCATTACAAAGTCAAAGCGAAATGCCTCTTTCAAAACATTTTTTAAACACACAGAAAGCAATTTTAAAAAGGTAATCTAGAGCAACTAAGAGCCCGTAGAATAAACTGCGGATGGAAAGGGGTGCTAATACCTTCCCTTTTCATAACCATTCTCCCGAACTCAGAATCTAACGAAGGTCTTTTTCTGTTACTTTTACCTTCCCTTAATTGGATAAAAATAAAAGTCGGTGGCGACTCTTGCTATCCGCACATTTGGATACAAAAAATCCTACAAAGTCAGTTCACCGTATCACAATGAGGAATTAGTCTTTCTTTCTTCCATGCTTGTTATCATTTATAGTTCATAATAAATTGCTCTCTAACCATTCCTTTTCACTTATTAAAATAACTTTTTTTAATCACTTTTTTTTTTGTATAAATACATTAAGTACCAAATAATAAAGTTAACTAAAGTTTTGTTCGGTAAAATTAGCTGGTAGTTGATAGTTGGTAGTTAATATCTGATAGCTGATAGTTTATAGTTGATAATTGATACTCCCTCTGTTTCAAAATGAGTGTCGTTTAAGGTTTTTGCACACAGATTAAAGAATGTAATCATATTGTCATGTGACATTGTACTTTTATTAAATTAGTCTTATTAATTTATTGGAAGTTGTATGCAGAGTAATAATTATAGGACACAATTGAAAAAATAGCTTCATTATTATATTGAAAAGTGAGAATAACATTCATTTTGAAACAATTTTTTTCCTCTTTAAAACGATATTCAATTTAAAACAGAGGGAGTAGCTGATAAGTTAACATGAGTGTCTGATAAATTAACTATTTTATTATTTAATAGATAAAAAATAATATAAATGTTTTTTAATTAATAACGATAATAATATAATTTTTTTAAAATAATAAGAGTATAAATAGAAGAAAAGTCATAAAATAAAAGCTATAAATTTAAAAACTATTTTAAATAATTTTTGAAAAAAAATAAAAATAAATAAAAAAGTTACAAATTAAAAACTAAATTGAATTAGTAAATAAATTTTTTTCATTAATGTGCACGGACAAATTAAGAGTTAATAACTCTTCTTTTATCTTATCAAACAGAGCTTAATTCTGTCATATGTAACACATGGATCTGCTCTGTTGGATTTTCAAGTTGCCGTTACTTCAATTTATAACGTCAAATAAAAAAGTTACAAAACTCTAGAACACAAACACATACTTGGACACTAGAACACAACACAAATTTTTACATAATGTCGAAAATATCGGAGGTCAATACCGCTACATATAATTATATATAATTATAGTATTTGAGATTTATTTGTTTATTATTAAAAAATTAAAAATATTTTATTCAAAATTAATTTCTCTTATCTGAATTGTTCGATATTTAAAAATATTTATTTTAAAAATAAAAATAGATTATAACAAAAGAAATGATCTTATCGTACAATATGTACTACATAGAACGTAAAAGTTTACAACATAAACATTAGATTAAGTATAGACACCTCATTCTCATTCTAGATCCAAACAAACTAAAGAATTTTGTCACCTATGAGATTCTAAAATAAAATTAAAGTCGTTAGTCATATAAGTAAATAAGGGCGCAAGCGGATCAGAAAAAACTAATTAAACTGATAATTCAAATTAAATCGAAAAAAAACGAATGTTTTTAGTTCGATTCATAAATCGAACCAAACCAATTAAAATCGAGATGGTTTGATTTGATTCTCAGTTTTAATTTTTAGGAACCGCCAAACCAATGAACCGAATTGATGACTATAGATACCTACTTAATCTTTTATTTAGCTCATTATTAAGATCAAAATTTGTATTGGTCCAACACTTTTGTTTTACACTTTCTTTCTTTGAATAAAATATGTAGGCAAAACCAAACTACAAACATAAAAAATAGAAATCATAGGTCATAAAAATTTACTCGCGTCAAACTGCTACTATGATTGTCTGTCATCACTGTTTCTCTCGCCGTTGTCATTCTTATAGGATATGGTTTCTTTATTTGTATTCAAGTTCTCTTCGTTAGTTTTTTTTTTCTTCTTTTTATTATCTTTTATGTTTCTTCTTCAACAAATTTTCTCCTAGTCTTGTTACAAAATAATTTTTATATGTGTTTGATGTGTGAAACATATTAATTATGTGTATTGAAACCTTTTGTTTTATTTTTGTCCTTTATTTGTTAATCTTTCAAATCTCTTCCCAACCTATTCCATAGTGAACTTATTTCATGACGTATGATAATTATGTTCATACTTCATATAGATGAAAAATAACTTGTAAGTTGTTTGAAAAGTATAATATAACAAAAAAACATGATAGCAAATAATACACCGATAAATATAATATTTTAAAAAAAATGTGTTGAAAACCGATCAATCAAACCAAACCGGTTAGTTTGGTTTGGTTCCATTTTTAAAAAACATTAAAAACCGAACCAAACCAAACTGATAGAGATATCATCGGTTCAAACAATTTTTTTTAACCAAAAAACGGTCCAAACCGAACCGATTACACCCCTACATAAAAGACATCAATTTAACTTCTATCTAATAATTGAGCAAAAAATGCAACTTTGAATTTAAACACCCTATTATTCTTTTTTATCAACAAAATCCAAATAGTCGCAAACCATAATAACTGTAAAAAAAGTCACAACATGCACAATTACTGCCAGAAGAGTGACAAAATTGAATAAAGTGATCCTTGAGATGAAACTCATCTACCCCATCAATATCTAATTCAAGAGCGAACCTGTTGCCAAAGCGTACCGAAGAACTCACAATGAAGAAACGTGTGTTGAGATGACTCCACCATAATGACCATATCATACCCAGAAAGAAAATAAATCTTCTTGAAAAATAATTTATCGATTGACCAAGTTCACCTTTATAGGCAACTTGTCTCTCAACAGCCGCCATACACATTAAAACCTTCGCATGAACCTATTTATGCCAAACATTATCGAAAACCGAATCCTCATGTTGATCTTCCTGGTTGGTAAGCATTTGACACACATCACTTACAATATATGACGTGCCTTTAGAAAAAGTCCATTAGCCCCGAATATTATCCTATAAAGAGATATGAAATAATCGTAACCGACACTCCTCCACCAATTCCGTTTCCCAAGCTAACAACCTTTGACACCACCTCCAGGCACCACCCTTGCTCCCCACCCTAAGAGAAGCATGTTCGCTACTGACTTCTCTTTTAACTCAGACAACTGGTAAATACAACTAAATATTTCACATAAAGACACCTCTCATATCCAAGTATTTGTCTAAAAGAGGGTATGAACACCGTTATCCACCTTCCTACACACGATCTCATTAAACCCACTTCCTTCCTCTAAACCCCATCCCAAACTCAACCCACCTCTCTCCACTAATTTGAATAACACTTCTCTCTTAATTTCACTCGTCCCACTTCCACGCCATACCAAACTTCCAACACCTTCACTCATAACCTCTCCCTCTCAATAAGTATCCTCCAACACCATTTCTTGTCTAACAGAATTATATTAAACTCCTTTAACCTCCTAACATCCAGGCCACCGAACTCCTTATTTTTAAAAATAATTGTCCAATCAACCTAATCAATTTTCCCAATGATTATCACAACCACTAAATTCCTAAAGAGTGATATCACCAATAGGTAATAAAGAAAACTATAGAACAAGTCAAATAGAATAAAAAAACTAAAATAAAAGAATAAGAAATATATTAAATATAAATATATAAACTAAAATTTTTAAAATTAAACATTTTATTCTTAATTCTAAAATGTTAATTATAACAATAATTTTACGCCATAAAACAAACCTTGTATTATCATTCAAGTGGCTAACGATAATTTAACTAAAATCTATCTCTTTCACCTAAATTGATGATAGCGTTTCACATTTTTCCTATTTTAACGGAAATATATTTGACTGTGTCCACATATGCAATATTTTTTGTTACTTCTTATCGCAATCTTATGTTTTTCTTTCCGTTTAAACCCTATATTTTCAAAAACTTCCCTTACGCTGTATCTTGATTCTTGAGTAATGCTTTGATTCAAACTGACGGGGTCCACGTATAAAAAGATGACATGAACCAACTGCTTACGTAGTTTTCATGTTATGGTGACTCATAGACGAAATGTGTTTCACAATCTTTTTCACATGAAGTGACTCACTCGTACCATTTTGTTTCTCAATCAAGCAATTTCTCTTGGGCATGGAACCCACGTTTTAACAAAGTGTTGCAATTTTGATGACTTCATAATAAATCATACTTTTATGTTGCACACAAATAAGAAATGCATACTTCTTCTGTCTCACAAATGACCTAGTTAATCATTTCATATATATTAAAAAAAACTATAAAAATAAAAGAGAAAATACTATTATTACTATATTATCATATATTGGAAATGATTTCTTTTTATTTATGAATTAGAGGACTAGTCTAACCTCCTAATGATATTATGTGATCATGGTCAATTCCTGCTTTACATCTAGTTTATCATTTATAAAATAGTATTATTCAGATACCATTTAAGTGTAGGCGTTATCTGAGATGACTCATGCACTAAACATTTACACTTAGACGTCATCATACATGGCGCCTCCTCTTGCTTCAAGCCATGTCAGATGGCATCTTCACTTGTTTCTTAGGAGTAGGAGTGACCTGAGATGGCTCCTACGTGTATTCGTGTTTTTTATAAATACAACATCCATGTCTCCTTCATTCTTCACACTTTCTCACCTTTTCTTCTCATTTTCTCTCCTTTTTCTTTGTGTCATGACATCACCATACATCCATACCAGAGATGGATACGTTATTTTCTCGGTCACCAAACCTCCGATAAAAATGAAATTTTGGCACATTTTTACCGTGACCAAACTAAAGAAAGAGTTGATGCGATGGTTAGAGGGAGAATCGAAGTTGACGAAGAAATTAGAAGGATCCAGAGAAGAAGAACGACCATGAACTTCACAACTGGACAACCTCGAAGTTGGTTGGAGGGAGTCAAAACAGACATACAATCTCAACCTCAATACCAATACACCCAAATGCCCGACAATCAATTCCAACACTCCCACATGCCCAACACTCAAATACAATACTCCGAACAAAGGTCATATGTCCAACGCCCCTCTATGGGTCCATCATCATCTCACGTTAGCCCAAACATTGGATATCCAATGAATATTCCCCAACCAACCCAACATACCATCAACCATCACCGTACCAAACCCCCTAACAATCATATGAGTACCAGTCTCCACACACCCAAATTCCTTTTGACCCCACCTATTTAGATGATGAGTGCTATCGACCCTACATGGAACCTAACCCTCACCACAATGACCCAACTTTGAGAACATGGGAACACGTCTATATGAAAGCGAGACTTCAAGCCATGCAGGTCTAGAGGAATACATGGATCCTGACCTTTTATTGGCTTAACTTTTTGTGCATAATCAATATTAATTCTCTAGATATTGGAGCCATTTCTTCATCAAATCAGACAAATCAAACCAGACAAAGTGATTACATCTCTCATATCTCCACATCTAGATTTAGAAAAAAACACTGAGACATTTCTGCAAATGCAGTAAAACTCAAGTCGAAAATAACACAATAATGGAAATAAACATATTACCTTATACATCTCAAACCCATAAAAACGACGACATGATGTAGGAGGGCTTCCTGCGCGTATCGAAGGAGAATCGCGCGTCGGAAAGCATTTTAATATTTAAGCAATTTTCTATTTAAGTATTTAAGCAATTTATATTTTATTCTTTTATTTTATTACGTTTTGGATTAAAGGCCCATAAGGTCTATTAGGATTTCTTTGTTTTATGTATTTAAAGACTTTTGACAATGACCATTAGGGTTATATTTCATTATAATAAAATTATAGTTCTTTTTTTTCTGGCAGATTCTAGAGCTTTTCTGGTGGATTCCAGAGCTTATCTGACAGGTTTTATGCTTGCAACTCTGTTTTTATTCTAGGTTTAGCGCTTGCTATATTTTAGGTTTTTCGAGAATTTTCAAGCCGTCATTAATGGAGAATCTAACCCACACTTGGATTCCTCCTGATTGAAACGCGAATTAGATTGATTGTTTATTTTAAAATACTGAAACATGGTGATGAGAGAATACAATTTTTAAATTGAAGATTGCAACTGAAAATGGAGAAGAAATGAAGAAGAAAGAATATAATTTTGCAATCATGTGAATAGGAAGAAGATGATGTTAAAGTTCAACACTTTATTATATCATTCCTCAGTTTTAATATAATAAAAATATTATTAATAAATAAATAAGTAAATTAAATTTGAAGTGTCAAAAAACAAAACAAAATTAATTCACATGATCAATGCCACATATGCCACATCATAACTGGCACTGCCATGTATACATTTTTGGAGGAGGACAAAAATTTTCAAGGAAAATGAAAAGTAGGGACCAAATACCTATTTTTAAAAAAGGGAACTAAAAAGTAAAAATATTTAAAATGGAAGATTGAGATTATATTTAAGCCTAATAATATAAAATATTTTGCCATATAACCTATAAAGCACGGGTGCTTCATTTTATATAAAATACCAATAATACCGAATATCGATACTGTAACACCCCAATTCTACCCCGGTAATTATTATGAAAATCAGAGTTATAAAATTCTTTTCAACAAACAATTGGAGTATTACAATTCAACTAAAACAACAACACGCTAACACAGATACATAACACCTAAACTCGAATGAAACGAAACAACATGAATCAACTTTATTTAATATTAAACAGCGGAACTACATTAATCAACTTGGATGTCATAGCATATTTTCAACTTAAAACAATTTAAAGTCAACAATTACTTTTCATATATCAACATAGTTATTCAACAACAAAATCAAAATATCAAAACAACTAGCGTTCATCCCCCCGAGTGTTACGTATCAGAGCGACAACCCGACTCGAACTAACAACAACTAAACCTTTGTTCTTCATTACCTGCACGTTACCCACGTAGAGGCAACATCACAGCAGAAGGGGTGAGATATCTAACAATCTAATAAATCGTATGATAAATAATATATTAGAATTCAGATAAGGTAAATCAATGCTTCAGTAATTATTCATACAACCAACAAACAACTAAATAATAACCAGAAGACATTTTATTTAATCAACGTAACAACTTAAATCAACACAACCTAATAAAAACATCAACTTATAACAACAACTTATAACCACAATAACTTATAACAACGGAAACTTATAGCAACAACAACTTATAACAACAACAACTCACAACAATAACAACTTATAGCAACAACAACTTATAGCAACAGAAACTTATAGCAACAACAGCTTATAACAACAACTCACAACAATAACAACTTATAGCAATAACAACTTATAACAACATCACAATGACAATCAACAAATAACGAATAATACCAACAACTTTAACACGCGACTCAATATGTGACTCAACTATGCAAATGCATGTGGTACCATTTGGAGCAGAACTCCCAACTTAAAATCATGCCAGGTTATCGAGGCATTCAACAAGGCATAAGCCTTCAACGTGGTTCCATCAAGGCCAAGGCATAAGCCTTCAACTTTCAACGTGGTACCAATCCAGGCCAACTTAATAATGTAATGTATGCCATGCGACCTCAACTTCAACAACAAATACACAACGATGCAACAACAACAACATACAACAACAACAACTAGATCAACATTGGTCATTCGACCTACAACTCAAGCATGTCCATAAATTAGAACAATTCAACTTATTCAACATTGACCATAGGCCTACATCTTCATCAACTACAAAACAACTTATCAACATTGGTCATACGACCTACAACTTCATCAACGTATCAACAACAATAATAGTTTATCAATAGAATTAATACAAGCAAACAACAACCAATTTCATCATAATCTACAACTTCGCAATTTATTAACAACATCAATACCAACAAACAATAACAATTACTACACCATTTACAACTTCGCAATTTATTAACAACATCAATACCACCAAACAACAACAACAATTCAACAGAAACAACACGACACAATTTATCACCTGCAATTATATAACTTATTCTATACTCTTAACTCGTAAAAATGTCATAATAATATATAATTATAACTTGACATATTTCTCAATAAATTATAAATCACTCTACCACGATCCCTACAATTCTAGAATAACTCTAAGGTGCTCAAAATTTCTCTACCAACAACTCTTGTATGTAAAATAATATTTATGAAAATAATTGGTTAATGGTCTGACTCAAGTAATAGTAAAACAACTCTAAAGGGTCAAATACCTTTACCTTTAATTCTACGGCTTATTAGGTTTAATTTTAAACAACTCGAAAACAATGCTGACAACTCTAGACATGTCAGAATCACTCAAAATTATTAAAGTATGACTCTTAATAACTCAAAACAACTCTGATAACTTTATTGACAATTCTAACAACTCTATTGACAACTTTAATAACTCTAATAGAATCGAAATAATTTAAATTAATCAACTAACCAAATAATCATCTCTTACTCAAAACTCTTAATTTATCATATTAATAATACTAAAACTATTATAATTATAAAAGCTAATAGTTAAATAGCTAATATTATTCTCATAAATAAAACTTTATGTTATCAATATATTAAAATTATAAATTAACAATTCTAAGGTTAGACTTTATCAAACATTAACCAATCAAATAAACTAATGCTACAATGTATGAAACATTAACTTAGATTTTCGGCTTACTCTAATATACTGGTACTGTAACGTGATACTCTCAATTATCTACCCAATTGTGATATCTACCAAAACAATTAAATTAATGAAAAGTTACGATACCGTGCATATAAATATATTTGATAAAGTTTCGGTACATATGTGGATAAACATGGTTATACACTACACATATATAAATATTATAACGAAATAATATATACATATTCAACCTACAAAATCAATTTAGCAACTTAAAACTCAAGACAAATTTCATCATATTCAAGAATAATTTCAACACACTGACATCAAATAATTTCTCACCAAATAGAACAATCATAAATACATAGCAAAATTCTCCATTATCCTAATTTCCATATACTACTCATTATACAACTCATTAGAAAGTCAGAACCCCACCCTTACCTTAGATTAACGGTCTCTCTAATTTCCGGTCGAATTTCTACTTTTCGGTTCCGATTGTGCACTTCCGATATCCTCTCCTAACCTTTGTGCCTCCTCCTTCTTCAATTTGGTTTCTTTTCTCACGTACAAAACCTTATTCCTATTATTTTCTTCCTTTAAATACTCCTTTATATTCTACTCTATTATTAATTAAATTAATTATTCTACTCCTTTAATAATTCAAGTATTATTCTATCATATATTTTATTGGCCAATTAAATAATACTTCTCATTTTATTTCTCACATTATAATAAAACTCACTAAATATTTTAGTCAATTAATTTCTACTCATAATATTAATTCTCCGACTAAACTGGTTATTCACTTAATCCTATTTTCTTTCTCCCACATACAACCTTTTCCCGAAAATCTTCACTAAACCCTTATAATTCTCCTTTTATATCTCTTATAACTAAATCCAACTTATAATAATAATAATAATAATAATAATAATAATAATAATAATAATAATAATAATTCTATTATTTCTATTTGGCTTAATTTTCACACCTCATTTCTACTACTTCTAACACCAATTAAATAACTCTATTAATCCACACTTATTTCTAATATTATTTCTAATAATATTCTATAATAAAATTAATTCATCATTAATTAATCTCAACTTCCGATAATTCACTTAATCATCTTAAATCAACTTATAAATTAATTAGTGCTCCTTATAATTCTACTGATAAATCCAACTTCGACTAAATTCCAATAAATAATTCCTTATATAATTTAATTAAATAATTTTTGGGTGTTACAGATACGCGTACGGTACGCATCTGGTATGCACTAAAATCGTATCCAATTTTTTATTTTTTATAAATAATCGGTACATCAACTGGTTTGGTAACCATGTATCCAATTTTTTTTCTAATTTTTTTTAATATTAAAATTTAAGCTTTTTGATTAGTTAAAAATTGGGTTATTTATCCTTTCTTTATAAATAAAAAATTAAAGAAAAATCAGATCTTAACCATTGTCTTCTCTACCTTTACCGTTGTCGTACTATTCTCTTCGCATTGCTCTCTTCAAAGAGTAAAGTTTATAATGAAGGAGGAACAAAAGTGTGGGATATTGATGGAGATGAATGATATCTATTTGATGGAACTGGTATTCTTGAAGTTGTTAGTCTTTCTCTTGATGAATCTGAATTAAAAGCCGCTCTTTTAAGTGATATTGGAGAAGAAAATATAAATATTCATCCATGATTTCATGATTTATAGATACTTTTTAAGTGTGATGTATCTATGTTATTGCAAGAATATTAACTTTTTAAAGCAAATTGTTTCTTAATTTTAATATTTTTTATTATTTATATATTATAATTCATTTATTATTTTTATAATTATATTATTTTTAAATTATACTAACGTAATCATATTTTAGTTTTTCAAAAAATATCGTACTTCGTACCGGTACCATAATCGGGTACTTATTACGAACTCGTACCTATGCAACACATCATATAACTAACAAAAATAGACTGTTTTTCTATCATAAAATGCAGAGTTTTCCAGAACATTTTTGCCATATAACAAAAATTTCCTACGTTTTTCATTTTAAACTAGTCAGACACCCTTGCTCCCGCACAGGTGAATTTATTTTATTTATTTTTTGATATATATATATATATATATATATATATATATATATATATATATATATATATATATATATATATATATATATATATAATTCATATTGATTGGAAAAATACAATGAAAAATTATAAAATCAAAATATTACAATAAATAATATAATTATACAAAATATAATGGTAAATTTGACAAATGATGTATTTAGATACACATGTGAATTTAAATCGAATTACGTAATGTTAAAATAAACTTAATGTATTAAGTAATTTAAAAAAAACTTGTGACATGGATAAAGAAAAAAATTAACATTTAAAAATAATGGTAAAATAGTGACCCGTAAAATAAAAAGTTAGTTGTGTGAATGATATGTAGTATTATTCAATTTCATAAAATATATTTTTAATTTTATTAAATTTAAATATTAGATTAATTAGTATTTAATGAGAAAGTACAATAAAAAACTATGAAATAAAAATATTACAACAAATAATATGATTATACTGGTAAACTTGACAAATGATGTATTTAGATACATATGTGAATTTAAACTGAATTAAGTAATGTTAAAATAAATTGAATGTATTAAGTAATTTTAAAAAAAAAAAACTTGTGACATGGAGAAAGAAAAAATTAACATTTAAAAATAATGGTAATAATTTGATAGTGACCTGTAAAATAAAAAGTTTGTTGTGTGAATGATATGTAGTATTATTCAATTTTATAAAATATATTTTTAAATTTATTAAAGTTAAATAATAGATTTATTAGTATTTAATGGGAAACTACAATTAAAAATTATGAAATCAAAATATTATAACAGATAATATGATTATACAAAATATAATTGTAAACTTGATAAATGATATATTTAGATACACATGTGAGTTTAAATTGAATTACGTAATGTTAAAATAAACTGAATGTATTAAGTATTTTTTTTTAAAAAAAACTTGTGACATGGTGAAAGAAAAAGAATTTACATTTGAAAATAATGATAATAATTTGATAATGACCCGTAAGATAAAAAATTAATTGTGTGAATGATATATAGTATTATTCAATTTCATAAAATATATTTTTAATTTTATTAAAGTTAAATAATATATAAATAAGTATTTTTCAATGATAATAAACTAATTAAAAAGATAAAATATGTCATAAAATATAAGTTTAAAATGAAATATTTAATTGTAAAAAATCAATTATATTAAAATTTAAATGTATTAAATCATGAAAAGTTAACAATTGGTGCATGAAATGAGAAAAATTGAAAAAATTAAAGGTTATTTTGTTAGATATTAAAATATCCAAAGTGTAGTTTAATTCTTTTTTTAAAAAAAATAATAGTTTAGGTAATTTAGGCAATTTATTAGTATATGTTAAATGATAGACATGTTGGTTTCATCTACATAGACTATGGCAAAATTTTCATGCCTATAATAATTTCATGGACTGTTTAACGAATAAATTGTCATGGCATGTTTAACATCAAAATGATCTTTCTAATCTTCGTATCGCCAAGCCATAACAACAATAGCGATTTGTCAAAAATTCACTCTGTGCGCCGCTATATCTGTTCTTTATCAACACTACATAACACACAAGTGTTGCAGAAGTACAACTACAACTATAATGCAGAGTCTTCGTAGATTAGAGATAAATGAATATTCCCAAAATCACTTAAATGAAAGAATAGAAACCAACTTCTTCAAAATTCAATTATAATAATAATCCAATGGGTTATTAAGTACATACATGCATAACTAACTTATGCATCCTATCATATCACAAATCCACCAAGTCAACATAAAGTCAACATAGCTTTATAATCTAAGGTTACCTGTATCCTTGTATCCTGTATCAATATCTTTTCTGCAAAACTGTCAAAAATGTAGCCGCATCCCAAAACCAAATAAAAAACCAGTCTACGAATCAGGAATACAAGTTCAAAGATATTCCTTTATGTCTGCATCTTTCTACGATCTTTTCGGCCTCTTCAACACAATCTTTCCGAACCAATGCCTTAACAATTAAGTTACATACATATGAGTCAGGAGAGCAACCTTTTTCCTCCATCGTGTAAAACATTTTCTTGGCTTCCTCTAATCTCCCAGACACAGACAATGCCTCTATAAAAGCACTGTATGTGTAATTGTCAGGACTCAAGCCAGATTTCGACATTGAATCGAAAAGCTTTTTGGCTTTCTCAACCCTATTCATCCGACAGAAAATTTGAATCAAGGAATTATAGGAATATGTATCAGGGCTTATTCCTTCCTCTAGCATTCTTCTTAAAAGTTTCGTTGATCTTGCAACATCCCCAACGCTACATAAAGACCGAATCAAGATATTGTATATAACAGCATTTGGATTGACGCCCCATTCAATCATCTCGTTGAAACATTCAAAAGCTTCCTCGGTTCTCTTTCTTCGACAGTATCCGTCAATTATAGAACTAAAAGTGAAGATATCAGGTTTAAGTCCGTTTTCTAAAACCGTCTCTAGCAGCTCTCGTGCCTTAACTATTGATCCATCTTTGCAATGGCTATTAATAAGGATATTGAAAGTAACGAGGTTAGGAGTGAAGCCTCTAAGTTTCATCTCCCCGAAAACCTCGAATGCTTTGTCCATCATGTTCGCTTTGCAGAAGCAATTAATCAACATGTTATACGAAACGACATTCGAAATCAACCCATCATTAATCATTTGATCGGATACTCGATCCCCTTCCTCTCTCCGTTCATCCTTGTACAAAGCTTCAACAAGTATAAGATAAGTACCAATACCCGCCTTCACACCTTGCTTCCTAAAAATTTCAAATATCTCACACGCTTCTCTCGATTCAACTCCTTTAACCAAACAAGCCATTATAACATTGAAAACGGAACTGTCGGGAACATAACCTCTAGCTAGAACTTCTCTAATAAACACAGCCATTTCTTTTGCCATAGAGTTATTCGCAAGGCAATACAACACCGTATCACAAGCTAACTTCCTGAAACAACCGCGCTCATCCCTATCTAAAAACTCAGACAACAACACAAACGCCTTACTCGGATTACCGCAACGGAAAACTCCATGAACCAATGTCCTAACAGTAGCTTCATTCAAACAAACATTACTCTCCTTCATCTTATCCAAAACCCCAAAAGCTTCATCAACCCTCTTAGCATTACAAAACCCATCAATCAATATAGTATAAGTAAAAACATTCGGAAAAAGCCCCTTATCCTTCATTTGTTGAATCAAACGAAGCGCCTCATCAACAACCCCGATCTTACAAACACCGTGAATAAGAATATTATAAGTAATCCTATCAGGAAAACAATGATCACCAACCATCTGTTGGAACTTATGATAAGCCAAATCAATGGAATTCGATTTAACCAATGCATCAATAAGAGAATTATACAACCTAGTAGTTGGAGCAATACCCAAAAACGAAATTTGACCGAAAACATCAACACAATATCTAGCTAACCCAAGTTTCCCCCAACTACCCATCAAAACACACAACAAATCTTCACTAACCCTAAACCCTGATTTATGAACATCATTAAGAAACTCAGCAGAGAGAATCACAGGACCGTTTCTGTGTAAGGTGTTACCTAAAATACGGTGAATGGAAGGATTGTTTACCAATGAAGAGTTGATGGAGGAAACCCATGTGTAGAATTTGATGGAGTGTAATGGGTTTTGAATGTTTTGGAAGATGGTTGAGAGTGAAGGGGGTGTGAGGAGTAGTTTTTTGGAATGGAGTTGGTGGTTGAGTAAGATGACCCAATCGGAGTTGGGTTTGGAGAGGAGTTGGGAGAGGTGTGAGTGGTCAATGGGTGGGGTTGGGTTGGGTGGTTTTTTGTGGTTTTTGGGAAATGTGAGGCTTTTGAATGGAGATGGAGATGAAGAGGGTTTGAAAGTGATGTTGGGTGGCATTGGAGAGTTTGAGAGATTGATGAAGCTACGATTGGTGAGTGTTGGGAATGTGTTGACGAAGGTACGGCCATGGAAGGTTTGCGATGTTTGAGGGTTGATGTGCGGCGAGAATTTTAAAAAAACTTATGAGATTATCGACTTTTTATAAACCATTAGTGAATGTATGATTTTTTTTTCATAACACTAAAATGTGATTACACTAACACCACTTTTTTTTTTGAAAAAACATCTCAAAATATCTTAATATTGATATATCGCATTTGTGTATTTTAACCACGTGAAACTTCTAGTTGATTTTAAACTCATAAAAAATATTTTTTTTCTGGTGTTATAAAATTCAAATTGTATAATCTTGTGCACCATACCGATAATACAAAGGTGGTTAAGATCGAGTACATTCACCATCAATCAATAATAAAGGAAAGATTAGGTTCAATAAATTTGAGGTGATAACAAATGAAGATTTAAAAGTTATGTGAAACACATCACTGATCGAGGTGAATGCAATAATTATTAGATATGTCAATGATATTACTAAGATGTTGAAACGTATTAATTCATCTCGTACTATATAAGTTTTATCCATACTATTTTTTTATTAAGTTATGTTACGCAATGTTCGTGTTAAGTAATGTAGTGCTAATTTTCTTCTAATGAAATTTCAAGACAAGATAAGATAAGATGTCAATAATATACAAATAATGTCAGTAATATAAAAAAAATAAACAAACTAACAAGATCTACTTAGGTCCATCCCGAGAAATATGTGATATCTAAGACAACCCAACATACATGTCATCATCTGGGATTGTTAAACCCCTGAGGTTATCTGAAAGAAGTGTTATCCTCTACAACCATTGATGGTCAATCATATCAAGTAGAGTCAATGTCACATTATCTAAAGGTTCTCCATCATGGGAAGAGTTCAGTTGCTAAACCAGAAATAAAGAGGATAGTAGAAATTACGGTAGGGAGAAGTTTCATGAGCATTATAGTGATTAGGCATCGTGGATCGAAGGTTGCGATATCATAATGCTTCTTGAACCAGAGGCGTTGATCTTAAATCGGTGCCATTACTCTTCAATAGGACAAATCAAATAGGGGTTCCTGCATGGTTAACTTTCCATCACCCAAGTCAGTTTAGAGTTCAAGATATTGGTAATGATATTGGGGATTAGATATTGTGTACATGAAAACCCTTTGTCAAGGTATGTATACCTTGGGTCTGATAAAGCAAGTTGGATAAACAGACATCATATAGTTGGGCCTTTGTCCAGCACGGTTCAATGTGTCATTAGACCTTTGGCCAACACAAAACAGTTGCCCCTAAGACTTGTCGGGTACTCTCGATATTGGGGGAGTCTTTTAGTAGTCGTGGTCGGTCCTTTGAGAATGGTTTCCAAATGTCGATTGACATATTCTGCTTTGGTTTTGCCAAAGAGTAATGAGGAACATGATCATTCAATGTGGTCTCGTCATTGAAACGTTTAGTCGATTTTCCTAGATATGTAACCTAAAAAGGCATGAGTGGCATGACATATCTTTCTGTGCACTAGAGTACACTTGAGTTTTCTTGTGTTCCCAAGATGAAATCTGACCATTGATCCACGTTTGCTTCTTGCTTTCGATTTGATCCGTTCGATTTCTTTTGCTTATATAATGATAGAGATAGAGAGATGGAGATTTTTTTTTTCAATTTTGTAGACTGAGTTTCCCTAGTCTCATTGAATCTCTTCCTCTTTTCTGAGAGTGTTTTCCCAGGGGCAACAATTGATACACATTCAAAGCTTTAAAGCTTAAGAGCTTAAACTTTCGGCCTTCTATCTTCTTTACCACTAGGAAGATGATATGTCCCACGTTTCAAATGTCAAAAGACCTGACCATGACCACTTTGAGATGGTGGAGTACTCCACAAGGGGATGACATCCAAGCTTAGGACAAACTTAAGCCACACACTATCAAATTTTTGAAAGCTTTAGCTCTTCACATCAGAGAGCTATAACATCGATGATTGAGTATGTATTGAGTTTGGAGAAACCCTTGTAGAAGTTTTAATCTTGCCTCTATTTTATTTCTCGCATTTTAGTTTTCTGTTTATTTACTTTTTGAATAGATTATCGTCTCTTCAGAGCAGCTTTTTATCAATTTATTTAACTGCGTTACTTTTTATTCCATTGTCTCTTTATTTTATCTGCACTTTATTCGCTTTAAATTAATTTATATCAATTGCATATTTTCAACTTTATTTTCTATGCCTACCATGTTTCATTCCATGATCAAATAAATTGTTTTGTCATATGTTATAATCATGTCTAGCTAAATTGTTGTTCTTTGAGAAATATTATTTTAATTTTATAACAACTTTTTAAAACTTAATTTGTTAGGTTGCTACGAAAGTACGACCATGTATAGGTCAGGTAAGATCGAAAGTCGTTTGGTACAAAAGATTTAGGTTGTTTATTTTTTAATTAATAAATACCGCGAAAGCTCTTTGTTAATTAATTAGAAAAGCTAGTATTTTTTAGAACGTCTTTTTAAACCTATTTTTGGACGCATTTATGTGTTTAAGGTACAGTTGACTGAGCGAGCGTTGGGACCCCTTTAAAATCTAATTTTTCAGTTAAAACTACTTTTCATCTGAGTAAAATAAACTTATATTTAAAAAAAGTTTTTTTTTAAAAAATCAAAACGGAACGGGCGAGCGACAATGGACGATATAAATTAGAGCGTAGAATCAGGTTCCAATTACACGACAACGATTGTTCCTTTTTAATTAGTTTTTTTTCTTAGAGGAAAACCTTGTCCAATAGGTAGTTCAATTTAGGAACAATAAAATTATCAACGAATTAATGAGATCCACATTCCAGCATTGCATTTCGAAATTAATTCAAGTTTATTATTTTATCGTGTTTTCACAACCCAAACACTTATTTTTTATGCGTCTTAGATAAACACCATATCAATAGATAACGATAACTTAACTATTAGGTCTATGTGGGTTCAAAAATCTTTCTATTACTCATACTTTTCATACACTTGTGAAAAACCCCATTCATTTCCAAGGAATACCATCAAGAACAGGGTTTTGATTTCACATAAACATTCTTACCGGTGGTAAAGCCAACAACAATCAGATTGATACTGACTCTTGCCATCACCTAAAAATGGGAAATACAACAAGTAGATGTAAATAATGCATTTCTAAATGAGAATCTCCATGAAGACATTTATATTACTCAACCACCTGGGTTCATACATAATTATAACACTCTGGTTTTAAAACTTCAAAAAACACTATATGGCCTTAAGTTGGTGCTTTGAGCATGGTACGAAAAATAAACTCACTCTTTTATCCAATTTGGTTTCATTTCCTCTAGATGTTATCCCTCCTTATTTGTCTACTCCCATCAAATGGTTTCTATGTGTATTTTTGTGTATGTGGATGACATTCTAGTAAGAAGTTCTAGTCCTACACTCATTCACAAATTAATTGATAAACTACATACCAACTTTGCTCTGAAGACTCTTGGAAGACCCTCCTATTTTTTGGGTATAAAAGTTAAAACTCAAAATAATGGCTCCTTGCTACTGACCCAGAGTAAATATATTAGAGATCTTTTTGTCAGGGAAAATATGGAAAGTGCCAATGGGGTCCCTACACCCATGCTCAGTAGTTGCAAGCTAAGCAACCATGGCTCCCCAATACTTCCTGATCAGCAGTTGTATGAATCTATAGTTTGGGCCACTTCAGTGTGTGACCTTAACCAGGCTAGACATAGCCTTCAGTGTAAACAAAGCTTGTCAATTCATGGTCACTCCCTTGGAAACTCATTGGTCTGAAGTCAAAAGGATTCCCAATTACTTAAGTGGTACTTTAAATTATGGTCTGTTACTATCTCCTTCTCTTTCTGCCTAAAAAGGACCTCTTAGAGCCTATAGCGATTCTGATTGGGCAAGCGACCTAGAGGATTGTGGTCCACATATAGTACATGTATCTTTCTGGGACCAAACTTAATTTTGTGAGATATTGGGTCGAACTCTATTGTGTCGAAGGATGCTAGGGTTGTTAGCATCGAATTGGGCCTGTTTGTTATGTCCAATTGGTTAAGTTAGCTTGTACCCTAAGTTAGCTTGTAATGGGTATTTGTGATAAAAGCCCATTAGTTTAGTATGTTAGGTTTATTATAAATAGCATACTAGTCTCTCATCATTGCATATTGCAAATCCTAATTTAGGGTGAGAGGGTTATTTGTTATTCTTGTATACTTGTAATCTTGGTTTTAAGATAAAGGAAAGAATAACAGTTAATAACCAATCCTTGTGTTCATCGTGTTCTTCATTTTTTCCCTACAAGCTTATATATATTTGTTTCAAGGCATCCGATTCACAACAAATTGGTGCGGTGAGCGTGGAGAAGATGCCTTCGACAAAGTATGATATTGAAAAGTTCACCGGAGTGAACGATTTCGGTCGTGGCGTTTGAAGATGAAAGCCCCTCGGTTGCAGGTTGTTTGGAAGCGTTGAGGGAGAGTCACCATGAACGAAGAGTCGACGGCTGAGAAGAAGGCAATGATAGAGAAGGCCCACAGCGCAATTTTGTTGAGCCTTGGTGATAAGGTTCTTGACTGTATCGAAGGAGCGGTAGGGTTATGGGTGAAACTTGAAAGTTTGTACATGACTAAATCGTTGGTGAATCGACTCTACAAGCAAGCTTTGTATTCATTCAAGATGATTGAAGACAAAGTGTTGGTGAAATTGGATATGTTCAACAAGTCGATTCTTGATCTTGAAAATATTGATGTGAAGATTGATGATGAAGATCAGCGTTGTTGTTGTTGTGCCTGGATCACATGCCCACTTCAAAGAAACTCTCTTGTATGGAAGGAGTCCCGACCTTTGAAGAGGTTCAATCACCTTGTATTCGAAGGACTTGAATGAACGAAGGAGCATAAACCTTCGACGGTTGGTGAAGGTTTGGCCGTTAAGGAAAATTCTTGCGAAAGGATAATAAGTTCGACAAGAAAGGTAAAAGTCGTGAAGTTTTATTGGTGAAGCATCCGTATTCGATGCTATCATTGTAGAAGGAGGGTCACACAAGAAAAGTGTGCCCGAACGCTGAAAGATCATGGAGGAAAGGATAATGGCAATGCAGCTATTGTTCAAGATGATTTCGACTCATCCGATGTTCTTGTGGTTTCAAGCGAACTCGTCAAGGAATGGATTATGGATTCGGGTGCACTTGGCACATGACTCCAAACAAAGACTTGTTCGAGGAATTATGTGATCAAGATGGTGGATCCGTATTGGAAACAACAAAGCTTGCAAGATTGCATTGGATCCGTGAGATTCAACTCCATGATGAGTCAATAAGGTTATTGTAGTCGTATTTGAAAAGAAATTTGATTTCTCTTGGTGAATTCGACAAGAAAGGATATGTTTTCAAGGAGAGAAAAGTATCCTAAGAGTCATGAAGGGTCGAAGGAAGTCTTGAGAGGCGTGAAGAAACAAGGCTTGTATACCCTTGTGGTGAAGTTGTAAGTGGTTCGACAAATGTTGCATCCACGAAACCGTTGTCGAAATAACCGCACATGAGATTAGGCCATGTCGTGAAAGGGTCCGTCGAATTGGGAAACAAAATTTGCTTGGTGGAGACAAAGTCGAAAAGTCAAGTTTTGTGAACCGTACTTGGAAAATCTTGTAGAGTGAAGTTCAACAAAGGCAAACAAAGAACACATGGATCCCTTGATTACATCCATGCTGATCTTTGGGGGCCTGCAAGGTGTCCATCACATTCAGGAGCAAGGTATTTTCTATCTATAGTAGATGACTATTCCGAAAGTTATGGGTATTCATTCGAAGACTAAGGATGAAACTTTTGAGAATTTCAAACGTTGGAAGACTCGGTCGAAACCAAACCGCGAAAGGTCAAGAGGTTGAGAACAGACAATGGTCTTGAATTTTGCAATGAGGCATTCGACAACTTTTGTGCTGCCTCTGGTATTGCAAGACACAGAACTACTGCAGGCACTCCACAACAAAATGGTTTGGCTGAAAGGTTTAATCGAACCATCTTGAGAGAGTTAGATGCATGTTGACTAGTCTTTGGATTAAAGAAGGTGTTTTTGGTGATTTCCAACATATCGATAAATAGATGTCCTTCGATGCGTTAGATATGAAGACACCAAGAAGTTTGGTCGACATCCACCAAATCTCGACAAACCGAGAGTATTTGGTGCGTAGCCTATGCTCACATTAGGCAAGACAAGGTCGAACCTAGAGCTCTTAAATGCATGTTCTGGATACCGAGGGAGTCATAGGCTATGGTGCCTAGAGTCGTCACGAAGGATTATCACCACGAGATGTTGTTTTCAATGAAGTGAAATGGCTTTCAAGAAAACGGATGATGTTGGTCGGCGTAGTATCGACGAAGAGTGGAGCAGTAGATATTCCGTTGAGGTGGAGCATGTTGATGCCGAATTGCATATCCCGATAAAGTCGAAGAAGCGGATGATCTTGATGAAGTTGAGGAAACGCTGATGACTATCTATTGGCAAGAGATAGGACACGAAGAGTCATCAAACCACCTCAAAGGTTTGGGTATGCAGATCTTATAGCTTATGCCTTAATCTCTGCAAGTGAGGTTCTGGACAAAGAACCAAGAGACCATAAGGAAGTTATGAGGAGTCGAAATAAGACTGAATGGCTGAATGTCATGGATGATGAGATGAAGTCTCTTCATGATAACAACACTTGGAATTGATCAAGAAACTGCTAGAGCCGTTAGTCAGTAAATGGATTTTCAAAGTTAAGGAAGGAATCGAAGGAGTGGCGTCGAAAAGATACAAGGCAAGGTTGGTTGCAAGGGGTTTCACTCAGAAAGAAGGTATAGATTTCAATGATGTGTTTTCTCCTGTTGTGAAGCATAGGTCCATTCGAATGTTGCTTGCCATGGTGGCACGTTCGATCTTGAATCGAACAGATGGATGTGAAGATGCGTTCTTGTATGGTGATCTAGATGAAACAATCCGATGAGGCAACCTGAAGGGTATGTCGAAAAGGAAAGGAAGATTATGTGTGCAAGTTGAATAGATCCTTATATGGACTGAAACAATCTCCTCGACAGTGGAATAAGAGATTCGACAAATTCATGACACGCATAAGTTTCGTTAGAAGTCAGTTCGACCACTGTGTTTACTTGATTTCGTCCGTAATTCATTTGTTATTTTGTTGCTTTATGTTGATGATATTCTCATAGCAAGTAACAATGTCGAAGAGGTATTGAGGGTGAAGGTGAACTCAATAAGGAGTTCGAAATGAAGGATCTAGGCGCTTCGAGATTCTTGGAATTGACATTCGAGATAGAAAGCAAGTTATGCTTATCTCAAGAGGCATATTTACGAAAGATTCTCGAAAGTTTGGTATGTCGATTCAAGCCTGTTGTGACTCCAACAAACCCTCAATTCAAGTTGAGTATTGATCAATGTCCCAGTACTGAGGTCGAAAGAACTTATATGAATAGCATCCCATATGCTAATGTAGTAGGTTCTTTGATGTATGCTATGGTTTGTACTAGACCCGACATAGCATATGCAGTAAGTCTTGTAAGCAGGTACATGGCGAATCCTGGAAAGGCTCACTGGCAAGCATTGAAGTGGATTCTAAGGTACATAAATGGGTCTCTGAACAGAGTCTTAATTTATGGTGGAGCTTTTGGTGAAGATGGTAAAGCAGCAATCGAAGGATATGTCGACTCTGATTATGCAGGTTGTATGGATTCCAGAAAATCTATTTCTGGATATGTTTTCACTATGTTTGGTACAGCTATTAGTTGGAAAGCAACACTTCAGAAGGTTGTTGCATTATCAACCACTGAAGCGGAATATATTGCTTTAACTGAAGCTGTGAAAGAAGCATTGTGGCTTGAAGGTTTTGCTAAGGAACTGAAAATTCAAGGGGAAGTTATCACTGTTAAATGTGATAGTCAAAGTGCAATACACCGTCAAGAATTCACCTATCATGAGCGAACCAAGCACATTGATGTGAGGTTGCATTTCGTCGGAGGGTAATCGAGCGTGAGAAGTCCAAGTCTTTGAAGGTTTCGACAGATCATATCGATATATGATCACCAAGACATTGCCTAGTTGCAAGTTTTTCCACTGTAGTTGATAAAGCGCATGAAGAAAACTAATTCATTAGTTGATAATAGAGTTTGTTCCAAGGTGGAGATTTGTGAGATATTGGGTCGAACTCTATTGTGTCGAAGGATGCTAGGGTTGTTAGCATCGAATTGGGTCTGTTTGTTATGTCCAATTGGTTAAGTTAGCTTGTACCCTAAGTTAGCTTGTAATGGGTATTTGTGATAAAAGCCCATTAGTTTAGTATGTTAGGTTTATTATAAATAGCATACTAGTCTCTCATCATTGCATATTGCAAATCCTAATTTAGGGTGAGAGGGTTATTTGTTATTCTTGTATACTTGTAATCTTGGTTTTAAGATAAAGGAAAGAATAACAGTTAATAACCAATCCTTGTGTTCATCGTGTTCTTCATTTTTTTCCCTACAAGCTTATATATATTTGTTTCAAGGCATCCGATTCACAACAAATTTCATGGAGTTCTAAGAAACAGTCCTTAGTGGCTCGTTCCAGCACCAAGTCCAAGTATCGTTATCTTTCTCACACCACCTCTGAACTTCTCTGGCTAGAATCGCTCCTTGATGAACTTGGTGTTCCGTTCTACACACCAACACTGCTCTGTGACAACTTAAGCGCAGTTCTTCTGTCACACAATCCTGTATTACATGTGCAAATGAAGTACGTCAAATTGGATATTCACTTTGTAAGGGAAAAAATGGTTGCAAAGAAGCTCCTAATTCAACATGTTCCCTCAGCAGCTCAGATTGTTGACACCCTCACTAAGCCCCTCGGTACTACAATATTCCAAAATAAGTGTTCCAAACTCAAAGTGCAATGTGAAGAACACTCCCCTGCAGTTTGAAGGGGGGATGTTGGAGATAAATTAGCTAGCCACTTAATGGTGGTGCTACTGTATCTCTTATTGGTCTGTTAACTAACTGTGTTCTATTTGTTTGCAGTTGGTTTTAGTGTTAGCATTCAGTTAGAGTCTCTAACTGAATTTAGTTAAGTCTCATAAGTCTTGTATATATATATATAGCTACTATTGGTTTGTAAAGTAATAACTAAGATAATTTCTAAACTATAAATACTAAAGTGTTTTGTTTCCATAAGTGCATTACAGTATGCCACTTCACTTTTAACACGTACATTTATATTTGGTACAAATCAGCGACACTAAAATTTTTTTGTTGAATTGGATTTAATTCCCAAGTTGCTCTAAATTTATTTCTGGTGATCAAATGAAGAATGCATAGAAGTACCAAAATTTATTGTGTAAAAACTGAAACTAGATAACAAGTTGGTCAACATGAACTTAGCCCATAAGATAAATAAAATTACTAAAATTCTAATGAATCAAAATATGTGTACTAAGAAACTAGCCATTGATTCTCACAGAAAATATAATTTCATATATTTTGTTTTTATATTAGAAACTTTTAATCCATATTTTCAGCGAGTGTCGAAAATATATTTTTTTTAAAATTTCAAAAATATATTTTTAGAATAAATTTTGTTAGAAAATAGAACATAGTTAAAAAATAAATGAAATATATGTGTATCCAAAAATATTTTCGGAATCGAGAACTATTTTCATAATTTTACATGGTATGTTAGAAAATTATATAATGCATAAAAAATTCTTTTATAAATTAGAATAATAGACTTTTAAAAGATCACATGAGACCTAACGATTTGACTTTGAATTGTTTGTTAGTTGTTTGTATTTACAAAAAAAGTTATACATTTTTCGTTTACTATGTTTAAGAAAATATTAATTTTAAATTTCTTTCATAGATCCGGTTATTACGAAGATAGAAATATATTAAAAGAAATAATAATTTATTAAAAATATTTTAGAAATATGATTTAAAAATGTTAAAAATTATAAAATGTATTTATCAAAACCACTTCTTATGGGGTAAAGCATGCTTGCTTAGTGGATCAATTATGGGGTAGCCTCAAGTACATAAAAATTTTGTCTGCCCACTTTTGCTATGTTCACACCATTTTTAGCTCACCTACATTTTATTGTGTCTAGTGAACATGTCGATCAAAGGCTATTTTCATATTGAAGCTTCTACCAAGAAATATTATAATGATAATAGGTTGAATACTCTAACACCACAACCACCGCACTATCACTAATGTCATGCCCCTTTTTAACTTTACTACTACTATATAACTATGTTACTTGCTTCTTCTAATTCAATGTGCCATAAACAAACCAAATCAATCATACTATATAATATTTTCAACAAAAAAAGAAATGGTGATGGGTTTCAATGTCAGAACTTTCCTTGCAACAGTGGTGATGTTTCTGTTGGCATCAAGTGTGCTAATTATGGAAACTGATGGTGCTGGAGAATGTGGAAAAACACCAATTGGTTCAGCAGCTGCTAGTCTCAGTCCATGCTTAGATGCTTCACGTAATGTGAGGGCAAAAGTTTCACCAGCTTGTTGTTCTAAAGTTGGTGCTTTGCTTTCAACTTCTCCAAAATGTCTTTGTTCAGTTCTTTTGTCGCCTCTTGCTAAACAAGCTAAGATCAATCTTGCTATTGCTATTACTATTCCTAAGAGATGCAACATTAGGAACAGACCTGCTGGAAAGAAATGTGGAAGTAAGTGTATTCATTCATATTTAATTTAGTATGCATGCATGTCTTTGATTTTTTGTAATGTGATTAATTAAGCTTGTTCTTTTTTCCTTTGCAGAGTACACACTTCCTTGAAACCAAAACATGGAAGAATAATACATCTACTATGCAGTATTTAACAGATTAAAAGAGTTAAATAAATTCTGTAATATGTTATTTTCTACTTGGAGAGTGACATGTGTTGTTAGGTTGTAGTAATTTGTATTTCTAATTGGTAATGTTGTATGATTGATGTATTGCTTGATATTATTATAAAATAATGTTATTTTCGGTAACTTCCATGTCTATCATTATATTAATATTTTTCTATGTGACTCCTATATTTTTTTTTTACAATAATATACTTGTACAGAAATTTATTCATAAGAGAAATTCTGAAAGATATTGAAATTTTAACTTGGAAAAACTTTTGCTTAAATAACTATTATTTTTCTTCTCCTCAAAATGATATACTGTAGCAAAATTCTATCACACTAAATACTAACAAATGGAAAATTGTAAAATTCAACATTTGTTTGATTTAGCATATGCACACTTAGACAGGCGTCATGATTTCAGGGTAAGAAAGTTCAATCTAATATCCTTACAAAATATCTGTATAAAGTGATGATATGTCACTTTATATTAAAAAAAATCAATTTTTATGTCTAATTAATGTAGGATTTGAGATCTTGTGTGTATATAAATGATGGAGCATGATGGTCTAATTGATAAGTTATGATATCATATTAGAGTTTGACATATTTCAATTTTATAAAATCGACTTATAAAGTAATAAGTGTCATTCTATTTAAACTTTTTTAATTCTTTTCCAACCATTGTGGAATTTAGAATTTTTTTTCAATATGCCCCTTCACGTCCAACACTCTTTTAGCCTTGGGGCGTGGAAATTAATGGTGGGCGGCCTATGGACCGATTCATAGGTTTTGATACTATATTAGAGAGCTCTATATCTAACCAATGTGTATTGAAAAATCGCAAGTCCCATATTAGTTAAAAATAGAGTCTTGAAATAGTTTATATAGTGTGACACCCTCACTTTACAAGTAAGTTTTGTAAGGATAAGTTAGACCAAACTAAATTATAGTATTAGAGTCTATCGATCGAAACATGGGTTACCCATCGTTTATATCCACGCACAAAACCCAAAAGAGTGTTGTGTGTGAGGGGTGTATTGGGAAAATTTCACGTTCCATATTAATTAAAGATAAAGTCTTGAAAGAGTTTATATAGAATGACTCATCTCACCTTACAAGTCATTTTCGTAAGGATGAGTTAGACCAAACTATAATATTGTAGGAATACGTTAGATTAACTCTTTAATTTTGTGCCTGCACTTTCCTTAATTATGTAATGTGATTAACTAGTACCTTGTTCTTTTTTCTTTTGGTAGAGTACACACTTCCTTGAAACCAAAACAGGAGAATAGTAGGTGATATGCATTGTTTAATCAATTAAAGACCTGAATAAATTTTGTGATATAGAACATTTTCTATTTGGAGAGGACATGTGTTAGACCGTAGCACTTTGTCTTTCGGATTGAGATTTTCTAACTTTATATTGTTTAACTTTGTCTAACTTAAGGCATTTTTTGAGGAGAGAGTTGAACAACAGAGAAAAAAGAGAGGGAAAAGAGATGTGAGAGAGTGAATTTTTAGAGAGAGAGATATATAGAGAAAGTTAGGATGCAGTTCCCTCCACAAAATCAATGAATCTTCACCCTTATCTTTTTTGATGTATTTTTTGTACGAAAAGATGTATTGCAAGATGTCACGTATAATATTGATTCAATGTGTAATAAGATGTTTTGAATTACTAGATTAACAAGTAATCATAGTAAAAAATAAAAAATAAAAGAAATTGTTAAGTTTAGTGCAATTATCACATACATTTGGAGGACAATATCCCAGTGGAAAAAAAATTGGTAACAAACATATTCAATAGTATATGATAGTCTTATCTAAACAATCCTCGGTTCAGAGCCATTTTCCTATTAATATTTGTGAATGTCAACTTAGACACGCCTGAATCTGTAATCCATTCACTTTCTCTCAAATACTATCCTAAGTGTTTGAAAGCCTCAATAATAAGAATGTGACAAATTTCACAAATGTTGGAAATATGACTCCACACACAAGAGGAGCGGTGAATTATGGGTTTCAAAAATACTTGATTTTAAAAAACTTCTAGGATCGTTTTCAAAGTTTAAAAATATTTTAAAAAACATTTTATAGAAGCAGAATTTAAATTACATAAAATAAAAGTTAAGGGAAGAAAGAAGACACCAGAAATTATACGAGTTCAGTCAAAAGACTTAGTCTCGTTCCCAAGATTTGATCTTGAGAGTATTCAATAAACTCAAGAATTTTTAGTAGGTTGAACTCTTAAATCCCCTTATACAAGAAAAATGAAGTTTATGGTTAACTTCCAACCAAACAGCGAACAAGTAGAGAAGCGATGAGTCTTCCTTCCAAACAAAGGATGGAAGTTGTTAGTCTTCTTTCTAAATATTAGAGTGGTTAGTCCTCAAGCTTTAAATCGAGATTTTACACGGGCTGATTTTGAACCTTGGTGAGTTTTTATTACAGGCTGAACTCGAACCAAACTAGGGTTTTCATTGGATGACCATAACAAACCTAGGAGATTTTATACTGGACTTATCTCCAACCTTAGTAAGTTGTTAACTTAGCAGAGCTTATGAGCCAAAACATGATTTTATACAGGATATCCATGAACCAATTTGAAATTTTATATCGGGTTAATCTTGAATCTTAGAAAGCTTTTGAGCGGGATGAGTTTTTGAACTTAAACATACACTTAATAACTAAATTCGCATACTAAAACTTTTAATTAAAGTATTAATAAACAGACACTTAATAACTAAATCCGCAAATTAAAACTTTTAATTAAAGTATTAATTAAAAAAATTATATCTCGTGTTTTGAATTTTGGATTAGCTATTATTTAGTTTAATATGTTTAAATTTATATGTAATTGTTTCTTATTTTTCTAAGAGATCGGGTCAACAATCATGCGGGTTAACTATTGATTTGTTGGTTAGACCATTAACCCAATATATTGACATGGTCAATCTGCGATCCAAATTTTAAAACAATGTTTAAACCTAATAATAACTAAATTCACAAACTAAATTTTTTAATTAAAATACTAATTAAAAAAATTATATCCACAACGATTATAATTTAACAAAGTAATTATATACGAATCAAAATAGTAATAATTGGAAAAAAATTGATTTTATCTGGTTCTACAACAAAAACAATAAATTTGATCAAAAAAAACAAGAAAGAGAATAAAAATTTGAGAAAAGTGACTAAAGTCTTTTATATTGAATCCCATTATTGGATATGTTAATGGACGGTGTATTTATTGAGTTTCAATTAAATTATTATCATAATAAATAGAATTGAATTAGATCAATTTTTTTAAAAATTATTTAAAATCAAACGAATTATAAATAATCGTATCTCCTACATCTATATTTATTTTTAAATTTTTCCTACCAATTTTAGTTACGCTTAAAAAAACTCCATAATTTAAATAAATTCCTCACTAGCAACCATATATAAAATCAGCCAACATCTTTATTCTGTTAATAGATTAAATGATATCAGTGTTTATTAAAACGTCATTCTAATGCAAATCATATGTAGAAAGAAAACGTTCATTAGTATATATATTTTAGTTCGAACAAATGAAGAACAATCCGTAGTAGCTCTCATGGAAAACTCATGGTATAGTATGCTATTCATGTTATCCCATATCAATGATATGGATTTGGATGCTACAAGATTACTATGAATTTCTGGGTTCGATTCCCAGCTACGGAAATTTTATTTTATTAATTAAAAAATGAGTTTCTGGAAAAAAAAATGAAAATGCTATCATTTTTAAAAAATAACAAAGATTCTTTATTAAACTCAAAAATCTTAAATTGAGATTAATAATATCTCTTATACCCAACCATTTCCAAACTAAAACTTTTATACATCAAACCATATTATCGACATTCCAACCATCATTTCGAAAGCAAATATTGTTTCTCAACAACCATATAGACCAATTGGTAGCAAGCCAAAGAACTCCCCATTTTTCTTCCCTCACCTACTTCCTTTTACAATACCAATACCACTCCATTAAACTAGCAAGGCACTCATCCTCTTCACCTACCGGTTTATCTACCCAACACGCTATTTCCTTCTAAATAATCTTCACTATGTGACAATGAAAAAAAGAATGGTCCCTACTTTCTTCATAATTACCACATAAAACACAATTTAAAGAATCTGAAGGAAAATCAATACCTCTAATCTTCCATTGGTCTTTTGTCGGGATTCTATTCACAAAGAGCCGCCATCCAAAAGCCTTGATCTTATTAGGCACCTCCATTTTCCAAATTGTGCTCAAAGCCTCCTCATGATTATTGTTTGGACCAAAAGGAATACAAAATGTAACATACCATTTGTAACAAGATGAAACAGAGTAAAGTCTGTTATCCTCCAAAGGACTTTATCCCCCTCCGAGTCATTCAAAAGAACCCCTTCAAGATTCAAATAAAGAGAAGATAAATTCCTCCGTTCAACCGGAGACAACAACGAAATGTCAATACCCAAATCTCCCCAACTCCAAACCCCTCCCGCCAACCCCCCATACCGGGCACCGCCGCCTTCTTCAAACAAGAAGCCGAAAATAGATCCGGATAAGATTCTTTTAAGCAAACATCATCCAACCATCTAGCCTCCCAAAAAGAAGTAGTGAAACCTCTCCCAATCGAAAACTTGCACGTCACCTTAAAAGGATCAACGCTAGATAAGGAGTCAATCTTAACTAAATCCTTCCACCAACAAGAAGAGGAAGAGTCGGCTTCCACACGACTATTACTCCCACCAAGAATTTTCAACGAAACATCTCCATAACCAGCTTTCAACAAAACAAACCAAAGACAATCACCCCCTTGCAATATACGCCATCTCCATTTATTAAGAAGAGCCAAATTAAAATCCGGAAGGAATTTTAAGCCTAAACCACCTTTGTCAATCGGAAGACAAACCTTTTTCCAACTTACCCAATAAATTCTCCTTCTACCCTCTACTCCACCCCATAAAAAATTACTTTCAATACTTGTAAATTCATTAATAACCTTAGATGGCACTTTAAAGAAATACATGTGGAAAATTGAGAGAGAATTAAGAACCGGTCTCAAAAGGGTAATTCCCCCCCCCCCCCAAGATTTAGAAAACAATGTTTCCAATCCGCTAACTGGTTCCTCATTTTGTTCAAAAGCGAAATCCAAGACGAGTACTTTCTCGGATTGGAGCCAATCTGGATACCAAGAAAAACAAAGTTGTTACCTTACACTTTGCAAGAACATATGAAGCGTCCTCCACAATATTTCTCGTTACATTAATACCAATCAATTTGTTTTTGTGATAATTAATAACAAGACCCGAAATAAGTTCAAAATCTCTCAACACCGCCTTTACAGCCCACACTTGGTTCCAAGTACCTTCTCCCACCAATAAAGTATCACCCGCAAATTGGAGGATATCGACCGAGCACCTTCCGTTAACATCAAAATCGCGATAATCCCCAATATCTAAGGACTTAACAATCCCCGAGAGACCTTCCGCCACCAAAACATAGAGAAAAGGTGAAAGAGGGTCACCTTGTCTCAAACCTTTCTCAACCACAAACTCCTTAGTAAGACTATCGTTTACTAACACCAATATTTTGCTTTTGAAAATTAAAAGCTTCATCCACCTTCTCCACACCGAACCAAACCTCATCCTTTCCATCATGAATCGGAGAAAATTCCAACTAACATTGTCGTAGGCCTTTTCAAAATCCACCTTAAACAATAAACAACTTCTTCTCTCCTTCTTCGCAAAATCAACCACTTCATTAGCCACCAAAACTCCATCTAAAAGTTGTCTCACCGACACAAAAGCACTTTGGCAAGGATAAATAATTAAATTCAAAACCCTCTTCAACTTCCTCGCTAAAAGCTTAGATACCGCCTTATACATACAACCAACCAAACAAATAGGGCGATAATCATCCAAAGACACCGAATTATGTCTCTTTGGAATCAAAATTAAAAAAGAAGTCGTAATAGCTTTTGACAATATCTCTTCGGAATGAAAACTATTGAAAAAGTTAATAAAGTCTTCTTTTAGAAAGAACCAACACTTTTTGATAAACTTGAATGTGTACCCATCGGGTCCCGGACTCTTCGAACTACCGCAACTCCAAATCGCCTCCTTAATCTCCTCCTCTCCAAAAGGACTTTCGAGCTCCGCACTCTCCTCCAAGATAATACTTTTGAAAGGAATCTCCTCCATCCTCCAACTCCTACTCTCCCTCTCCATAAACTTATTCGAAAAGTGACTCCACACCTCCTCCTCTACCTTCGTAATCGATTCCACTAAATTACCCGCCGCATTCAACGGACATAAATGATTAACACCTCTTCTATACTTCATGACTTTATGAAAGAAACTACTATTGCAATCTCCATCTCTAAGCCATTTAATCTTTGATTTTTGAGCATGCATATTATCTTTGATCCTCAATTTCAACCAAAATCTACTCTTCGCTTCCTTTCGATTATTCACTATTTCGGAATGCATACCAACATCATCCGCTTCCAAAAAATCATCACTCATATTGATATCTCTTGCATTATCCTCCATCTCCAAATCCATCTTCCCAAAGACTGTTTTATTCCACCACTTTAATCTATCCTTTAACATTTTAATTTTCTCCTTCAAAACAAAGTCCCCTCTACCTTCTACCTTCATTTCCCTCCATTCTTTTTCAACAAAAGGAATGAACGAAATTAAAGAAAATCACTCATTGTTGAACTTGAACAGTTTAGGTCCCCAATTTATTCTATCCATCTCCAACCAAACCGGACAATGATCCGAAATATCTCTAGACTCAATTTTTTTTCCCAATCACGTTCCATCTATTCACAATGATGTCTCACACAAGAAAATGATCAATACGGCTCATAGCGTTGTCGTCACCACTATACCACGTAAATCTCTTTCCCTTGCAAGGAATGTCCACCAACTTACTATCCGAAATGAATTTTGCAAAAAGATTAACTTCTGGGCTATTATCAACTAAATTCCTTCCTTTCCTTTCACTATTATGTTTAATGGCATTAAAGTCACCTCATATGATCCATTTCCCATCCCTATAGGTAGAGCTGTCAAAACGGGCTACCTGACCCTAAATGGGCTGGCTCATGCTGGGCTCGGGCTTTGAAGGGTCGGGCCTAAAAAGCCCATATTTAAATGGGTCCTATTTTTACTACCCAGACCCATCCCTGTCTGGGTTGCGGGCTACCCGATCCTAAACAGGCCCAGGCCCTTAACGGGCTCATTTCTATTAAAAAAATAAAATTTTCTCCTTATTTTTGTAAGTAACCATACAATTGCATGCAATAACACATGTATATATAATAAATTTCATATCCAAAATTAGAATTTCTAAATAACCCATATAAGTTATCAATTAAAATGTAAAACAACACATTAGCTTAATTTAAAGTATTCAAAATACATCACAAATTATCCAATGTAGCACACAAAATTAAATAACTTGTTCCAACAAATTTTAAATTATAAATATTCATGACAATTATAATGTTATAACAATTATAACAAGAAATTGTTATAAAATTTTATAAAATTATAATTAGGAAAGGATAAATACTAATTATATTAAAAAAAATATTTTTTTTCGGGTCGACGGGCTATCCATGGCCAATACGGGCCATCCCATATTTTTTAGGACATTTTCGGGCTGGGTTAAAAAGACCCGGATGTGAGCCCAAAAAATGAGGCCCAGACCCTAACTTTTTTCGGGCCTGATGGGCCGACCCATGGACTTCGGTCCATTTTGACGGCTCTAACTATAGGCCTCCTTCAACTCCAACAACCTACCTCGTAACTCTTTCTTTTTATTCAAAAGGCAAGACGAGTAAACATTTACAATGTAATAATGATGATAACTCAATATTTCACCAAATCTCACTATTTTCTCCTATTTTATTTTGATAATAAAAATAACTATTAAATTAGTTATCTCTAGTTATTCTCCACCACACTATTTTATTATTAAAAATAAATAACTACTGAATATAATTATTTTCACTCATTTTAATCATTCTACCAACTCACTCATATTCTCACTACCAATCGCATACCTCGTACAAATATAAAATCACCATTTATGTAATTAAAACACATAATACATATTAAATTATAAATTAATCGAATTTTGAGGGTTTTTTTCTAAATAAGGGTTATAAAATAGATATAAAGAATAATTGAGCACTAAAAGAGAGAGGGACTAGGGCAAAACCCTCTCAACCAGAAGTAAACCTAAAGAAAGGCATACCTAGCCTATTCTTTACAAAATTTGTCCGTAAAAAAGATGGTAGAGAGGAAAAACTAGTAGAGCTTCTCAATTGTAAACCTGTGTTAGTTAAAGCATCTGCACAACTATTCTCTTCTCTAAATATGTGTGAAACCACAAAATTCATCTGAGAAACTAAATTCATACGATTAATCCATCTATTTTTAATCAACCAAGGGACCCTGTATGAAGGATTGAAGGCAAGAACCACCGCCTTCGAGTCTGTTTCTAACCAAACCTTATGCCAATTCTTCTCATGAGCAACCTCAATTGCTTGCATAGCACCCGAAAGTTCGACAATGAGAGAATTATCCTCTCTTAAAAGGGTGGCAAAAGCACCCCAAAAACACGCATCATTGTCTCTAGCCAAACCCCCACAAGCCAAACAACCAGAAGAAAGGATAGAGGCTCCGTCACAATTCAATTTAATCCATTCTCGGGGAGGAGGCTGCCACAAAACTTCCACAATACTAGGAGCCCCCGGGGGCCGAAATGCAACCTTAAATCTCTTAAGAATTTCAAAATTCTGCATACTCAAAAATGAACCAACAGCCATTGCATTTCCAAAATTAAAAACCGCTGCCATAATAGAAGAGATGGTGGAAGAGGTAGAAATTAGAGTATCCTTAAAATGAACCATGTTCCAAGCATACCAAATCGAGTTTAAGATGTAAAAATAAGCAACTTTAGAAATCACCTGGCATAGGGTGTTCCCGTCAGAGAAAAGAATTATCCAGAATCTCGTGTCCGGACGAGAAACAAAGGGGGTTTGACATTTAAGAATAATCTCCTGAATAAAATGAGGAATTGAGGTACATCACTTGGAAAAATCCCACGAACCATTAACCATTATGATACTAACCGGATGATCTTCAAAAAAAACTGGAGCAACACTATGAAGAAACAACGGAGTGCCACACCAGTTGTCGACCCAAAGGTTGATGGAACAACCATTACCAATACACGAAGAAGAATTTTCAACAACATTACTCAGGTCAAATTTAGCACTAGACCAGATAGAGGAGAAAACATGGTGATTAATAAAAGAGTTATTGCGAGTTATCCTTTTTCTTGAGAAGAATCGCCCAACTACTGTTGGAATTTAAAAGCTCCCAGGCCAGTTTCAAATTGAAGGCTTCATTAAGCTTAATTAACGATCTCAGCCCAAGACCTCCTTCATCAAACGGCATACAAGTCTTATTCTAAGCAACAGTGATGACTTTATTTTTAGAAATGTCACCACTCCAAATGAATCTTTTAATCTCATTTTCCAAAAGTATGAGAAGGGAAATCGGCCTAATCATAGATTGTCATAAAAGTTAAGCCTATACGCCTATTACAAAATTAAGCCTATAAAAATTAGCCTTCCTAGTGGTAAATTTGTATTTGTCAAGTATGTGGTAACATTATTTTCTCCACTAATCTATACTTTAGTAATGTCCTTTTTTCACCTGAATTTAATTTCAATTTCAAGGCTATGTCAAATATTGAATTTTTTTTGTTCTATTTTCTAGTCACACTTGTCTTTTGGAGGATGTGAATACCAAAAAGATGATTGGTTTGGATAATAAAGTGGAGTTCTTATATAGAATACATATAGATGATTCTAATCTTTAAGTCCAAGCCAATGAACACAACGTGTCCAACTCAATTAACACTTTTAGTGCACATAAATATGTAATTCTCATGTCAGCTATATGACATTTTAGACTTGTGACATATGTCATTTAGCGTGACAAAGGAATTTGTCATTTAATTCCAGTCTATTACCACTAGCGTATTTGAATTACTACACTTTCACATTTGGAATCCATTAGTTATTTCATCTATGCACAGCCATAAATATTTCCTAACCATCTTTGATGACCACACCAAATTGGTGTGGATCATGTTACTTTAAACCAAAGCAGATGTATCTCTACATTATTGCAACTTTGAGTAGGTTTTGATAAATTTGAATTGGTATAGAAGGTCTCTCCCAACATTGAGTAGGTGTTGAAACTTTCTTTCAACTCTACACTTTTGTTAGGGAGTTTCAACTCAAGATTTTTCTTTTAAAATGCCTTTAGATATATAAAATTGCACTTTATTGCTATTGCAACAATGAAAGTGCATTGCACATTACTACCTATATGATTTCCAATGAGAGAACCAATCACGTAGAAATTGATTATCACATTGTAAGAGAAACAAAGTGGCAAGAGTCATGAAGTGCTTACCACTTTCATCCAAAGACCATTTGGCAGATTTCTTCACAAAATCATTACTCCCTCAACCATTTCACACCTTATTGCTCAAGTTGTAGATGGTAGATACATACCAACCTTCAATTTGTGGGGAGATGTTGAAGAATGAAGTAGAGGAAGTAAAAGAAGGTATCAAAACAGTTAGATAGTCAGTTACATTTTCTGTTATTAGTTGGAAGTTGGTTATTGTAGTTACTTAGTCCACAAGTAACAATCTAGTAAAGTTTGTCCATAGTAACTTATGATGCAAGCAATGTAATCTCTATATAAATCACTTCCAAATAAAATGCATCAAACACCTATATTAAAGCTATTTGTTCACTTCTAAAAGTAACTCAAGCATGCTTCCATTCCATTCGGAAATGTGCTAATTAGGTATGCATTACACAAAACACATTTGATATTATTACTACAACTAGTATGAGAGGGTGGATGGGATAGCTCAACTGGTATGTTCTAGTTGAATTAAATGGATGTAATTTGTTGGTTTAGGATTATGGTTGAATGTAAAACTAGGAAAAAGATAATGTGATGCAATTTATATTACCAAAAAAGAGTTCATACAGTATGCAGAAATTAAATACCATCATAAGAGTATAAAAAGAAACGTGTGTTATGGAATGGTATAATTCTGACACTATCCTGCATAAAATCTAACAGAAATGAGAAAAAAAGTTGAGAGAATTGTAAAAAATCAATTCTTCAAATATTCAAGAAGTAAACTATAAGACAATTTTATAACTGTAGTGCCAAGTGGAAGAGACTAACTATATGTTGTTGTATCAGAACCTTCCAGTGATGCAGATTGATAAAGCTATTCACAAAGTGAGAAAAAGTAATGAATTTCCAACAATGAGCAACTGTAATCAGCCCAATTAGAAGTACTACTTTATTGAGTTTCACTAAATTGGCAAGTCAACTTCCAGTGTATGAACTAGGAAGAAGTATACAAACAGTAAATTTGAAAAATGACTGAAAATAAAATAAAACTTCTGACAAAGTGTCAGAGGTTGAGTGCCTTGCCTTGCAGAGTAGTTGTGTTTCATCTGGAAGCATATAAAATGCAGTGCTGTGCAAAGTATGGCCTTCTCCAGATTTCTTCTCAAGTCCTGAAAAATATCATTCAGAAATACTTTTGAAAATATTAAAGTGTGTCCCCTTTTTGAAGGTTCTCATAAACATGCTTCTAAACTTATTGACCTATCAACAATGACAAAGCATGAATGTCCATAACAATTTATTATATTAAAATACCCAAGGAAAAGAGGATCTTTCCAATTAAAACACTTTCTTTTATAAATAGATACTTGCCTGCGGTAACATCTCATTTTTGTTGCTTGATTCAATGAATCTATGGACACCAAAGAGATGTGACGAATTGTATGCCAACGCTCTCCTTCGTCTTTTTGGTACTTGTCCTTAAGTAATGGACAATTACGAATCTCCAAATAAGAAAGGGATTTGGGCAGACCCTCCTCTGGCAAGCGCTCAAGATATGGGCAGCTGGAAATAACTAAGGATCTGAGAGATTTGAGGTGGAGGAAACCCTTGGAGTTCATTGTTCTTAACTTAGAACAATTGTACACATAAAGAGACTCCAGACTTGGTGGCAGCAGATTTTCCTCTGGGAATGACTCCACGTTCTCAAACTCGTCACAAATTTTAATCACTTTCAGAGAGAGTTGGAACAACAAATCCCACACCTCTCTCGAAGAAATCAGTTTTGAGCAATTATGTATTTCAAGCTCCTTCAAGTTGGAAGGAAAACCTCCCGTAGGAAAAGATTCTAGCTCTGGACAATCAAACAACTTGAGAGAATAGAGATTGGTGAAAAAGTGCAGTGGACAAGGAAGAGAGGAGAAGTGCCGACCTTTTATAAATATTCTATGAAGATAACCATAGCAAACCAAATCCAACTCCAACTCTTCTAGAATGGAATTGTCTATTAAATTTTGCGCTTGGGAGAACTCAACATACCGATTTCCACTAAGGACAGACTTTTTCAAGGTGGACGGCAATTCGTGTAACAAAATCCAACCACACTCCCTTAGCTCTAACTCTTCAAGATTATCAGCCTTGGGAATTGACACCTCCAACTCTTGGCAATTAAGAATCTTCAATTTTTGTAAAGAAGGAAGATGTTGAGGCAGAGCATTTTTCAATTTGGGACATCTTCTTATTGAAAGGTTTTTAAGCAAAGGAAATCCTTCAAGGCAAGACCATTCCTCCCATTTAAGCATTTCCGAAAATTCCAAAACTTCAAGAGACTTGAACGAAACATTTGTTGAACTACTGTCGTAAAACTCTTCACCAATTCTTTTTATTCCATAGCAGCGGCTAATAGAAAGCTCTTTGAGAAAGGGGAGTTGCCCAAGTGGTGGCAAATGGGAAGATAATACACAGTTCTGCAGTTTAAGAGATGTTAAGTTGGGTAAATTGCCGCCATTTAGCCAATTTGAAAACATAATGCCCTTGTAGTCCTCAATGGTGAGCCTTTTCAAGTTTCTATTTGGTTCAAGAGTCTCCAAGACTGACGCATTTCTTTCAACTATTGAGTCATCCATTTCTTCTCTTTTGCCAAATGTCATCCGTATTTCTTCTAAATACTTCTTATTTTTCAAAATTGCTGTTGCAGCACCTGCAGGATCAATGACATTACTCAACCCTTTAATATGAATTTTTCCATGAAGATTGTTTAGTTTAGCCAACTCCTTAAGATCAGATCCGATATGCTCTTCCACATTAAAAAAAGGCAAGGCCTGAAGTTTGTCTAAATTTCCCATATGCTTTGGCAACTTCTTTATACAAGGGCCATTAAGACTAAAGGGGAGTTCAAGATGACGTAAATTGATGAGTTCAGAAAAATTTGAAGGGAGCTCAGTCAATTTACAACAGTCTCGCAACAAGAGTGTTTGCAAATTATACAACATACAAATGGTATCTGGTAATCTAGCAATCCGAGTGTTAGAAAGGTCTAGATAACGCAAAAGCTTTAAATTGCTTATCTCGTCAACTAGCTCTGAGAGGTCACAATATCTAAATGACAACATCCGCAACCATTTTAGTCTTGAAAACAAATCATGTTGCACATTGTTTATCAACTTACTGCCTTCTAGAATCAGACTACGTAGTCCCTTATGCTTATAAGTTGGATTTATTAGTTCATCAACGCAAATTAATTGAAAAGAGCAACAAATGTGACGTGTCCTTTCATGGATGCCTTCCACCCTAGCACCTTCTTTTTGCATAGAAAATTCTCCCGACACTGATTTTGCTAAATCATTGACAAGATCGTGCATGACAAATTCGTATTGATATCTCTTAAACCCTCTTCTCCTTTCAAGGGTGGATTCCAACCTAGAACTTATAAGATAAAATGATGGTTGGAAAAATGAAATTGATTCAAGATCACCAAAAATTTCATTGCCTAACTCTTCTTCACTTTTGTCAGTTCTGTTACACTTCAGCAAACCTTCTGCCATCCAAAACATGATTAATTCATCTTTGTCAAACGGATAACCTTTGGGAAATATAGAACAATAAGCAAAACAACGCTTTTGATTGGAAGGGAGATTATGGTAACTCAATCTCAACACCGGGTTAATGTTGATGTCTTCATCTGATAAACGCCACATATCAGTCTCTAGTATCTTCATCCATTCAAGTTCAGAGAATTTTTTTCGCAATAGTTGGCCCAATGTTTTTATAGCTAAAGGTAACCCTCCACACTTGTCCACTACTTTCTTGCCAATTGATTCAAGATTTGGATATTCGCACGCACTCTTGCCCTGAAATGCATGTGTCACAAACAAACTCCAACAATCCCTTTTGCCCAATTGTCCTAAATCAAATAATTGGGTGGATTTCAGGACATTTGTTACCTCTATGTCACGCGTTGTCACAACAATCTTACTTCCAGAAGATCCATGGTTAAAGGGAAGTAGTAATTGTTCCCAAAATTCCACATTCCTGTTCCATATATCGTCTAAAACAAGCAAGTATTTCTTGCCTGTAAGTATGCGATGCAGTCTCTGTTGGAGTAAATTGAAAATAGATTCATCATCTGCTGAAGAATTAAATGATTTGAGAATTGCTTTGGTGAGTCCAACAACATCAAAAGATTCTGAAACATAAACCCATGCTCTAAGTTCAAAATGATCCTCAATCTTACTATCATTGTACACAAGCTTAGCAAAGGTGGTCTTACCTATCCCACCCATACCCACTATGCTGGTTACAGGTGTCTTGTTGCCACTGCCATTGTTTGAAAGTAAAATTTCGATCATTTTATATTTATCACCGTCTCTACCATATATGTCGGATGCATCCACCAAATAAGAAGTTGGCAATCTTTCTAAAGGCTTTGAACCGGCTCTAACTTCATTATGAGCAGAAGTTTTATTTTTTAATTCCAACACATCCTTTTCCTCTGCAAAATGTCTTAGATTCTTCAACAATTCTTTGATCCTTGATTCAAATGGATTATTAAAAGTTGAAACATAGCCAAAAAAGTTGTTGCTAGTACTAGGTTGAGATTCTACTTTCAACTTCTTCAACGATGCATCAGTAGAAATCTCATCCAAGAGTTGGTCTGCCTCATACATAGCATGTCTAACATTACCAAGCCACTTCTTGATTTTTGGGATTTGGTATTGTTTTTTCTCAGCATCATCCAACACTTGGTTGATAGACTCGAGCGTTGACTCAAGTTCCTCCATCAACTTGTTAAGCTTACCTCTACGAAAATAGTCTGTGAAATTGCTTGAAGCCAGCCTATCAAAAAACATTTGAAAGAAAGACGAAAGAAATGCTCCAGCAACAAGCTCTGCCATGGCTTTTGTGTAACACAAAAATAAAGGATCTGAGATTAGTGTGATGCATAATAATGAGAGCTTTTCAGCAATAATATATGATGCATGATTGGAGCTTCTGCCTCAAAATTATGATTTTATAGTCTCAAATTTAATGTATGGCTTATTTTTACATAAATATATCAAACTATAAATTATTGGGTTAAATATGTTTTTAGTCCCTATAAATATGTGACCCTGCAATTTTGGTCCCTCTAATTTTCCTTCGAATAATGATTCTCGCAAAATTATTATGCACGGAGTTTTAGTCTTTGTTGTTAAACCAATGTGTATTTTTAAATGATGATTTTACATACGTGTGCAAAACGTTATAAAAAGTTCCTCGAAAAAAAAGGAACTCAAAATTTGATTTCTAAATCGAGATTTTCATTGCTTTTATCAATATCTTTTGAAATTTAAAAAATTCATATTAAATTCTTCTCATTTTAAAAAATTCTAAAATTTAGTAAATAAATATTGTATAGTATTCTGGACACATATGACAAAAAATTATTCAAAAGCTTAAAAATTTAAGGATAATTAAACCGTTTTAAAAATTTTGGAAAATAACAAGTACTAAAACTGCATGAAAAAATGTTTGCGAGGACCATTTTTGACCACTATTCAAAGAAAATTTTAGAGGGATCAAAATTGCAGGGTCGCATATTTATAGGGACTAAAAACATATTTAACCCTAACTTATTTCATGTTCAATGTTAACATTTGAGTAAAAAAAACTTTTAACCAAAAGCTATAAAAATCAATTAATTTAAAATTAAGTTTCATTGTAGATCCAAATAAAAGTAGAAAATTATTCACTAAAAGAAAGTAAAAAAGAAAACATTAACAAAGAGAAAAGATGATATTATAGATCCAAATAAAAGTAGAAAATTATTCACTAAAAGAAAGTAAAAAAAAAAACATTAACAAAGAGAAAAGATGATATTACCGATAAGTGTGTGAATAAGAAACTGAAATTATTATCTCCCAATGAAAGAGAAGCTGAAAATAAATATAAATATTAGAGTAAAATTAGAAAACAGAAGATAATAGAAATATGAAATGTGAAGTATAAAATCAAAAAGAGATAGTAGAATTTCCTAATGAAATAGAGGTATTACCTGATTGATAGAGAGTGGAAAAAAGAAACTGAGAATGAGATCTCCTAATTAACAAAAGGTTTAGAAGTATGAGAAAGAATGAGAAATAATTTCAGTGAGATGAAGTTTAAAAAAGAAAGAGAAAAAAAGTCTTCCCACACAGCACTTGCAAGGAAATGGGAAGATATTAAAATAAGTTTTGTGAACACTTGCTAAACAATTTTTACCTATAAATATTTGACTAATGGTTTCCAAATAAACAAACAAATTCTAAAACAAAGCATCCCAATTTGAAAATTGCACCTTCCAAGAAAGCTCTTAGAACTGGAAGATGGATAATGAGGCAATTATTATTGGATATTAAATTGACTAATTATTATGTCACATCAAAACAAGAAACTATATTGAATATAAACATCAAATAAAATAAAAAAATCAAGTTCATGCTTTACCTTCAACTAGCAGTCTTCAGATCACGGAAACTATCACCGAATTCCTCCTCCATGCCACCGCCATCACCGGCTGCCGCCTTTGATATGCCCTCTCCCCTCGCCGTCACTATCTGATCTGAGACTGGCCACATACCGCCATTGTGCGTAGCTTCTTCGAGGCAAAATCCGCAATTAGGCACAGTCTGGCTTTCATTGGTTTTGCTTTCTGAGCAGCTCCTCTCTCCTTTGAGTTGCGGCTGCTTTTCATTTTGTTCATTCTCTTCAAATCAAATCTTTCAATTATTGTTATATTTTTACATCATGAAATCAACGTTATTGATAGGTACTGTGAAATGTTGAATCCTCAAATACTAATGGAGACTCTTCTAAACCTAACAAGTTAAGAAGTATTCTAGCAAGTCACAATAATAGACATTAAGCCAACTAGAACACGCTTTGGAAAGATTCACAGAAAGCAAAGGTGTTCTTGCATTATTAAAAAAAAAGGTTCAAGATCACCCTTTCTTCTTTAGACATTTATACAAAGAAGAAAAATAACAGTATTTTTATTTTTCATAATATTATTATTTCAAGAGATGATTTGATTAAGGACCAATGATATAGAAGAAACTATTAAAAGTATTTGAGAAGAATGACTTCTGTCAACCAAGATGTTACAAAAAAAATGTACTTATCAAAATATAAGAGCAGTTATGAAGAAGAAAGAAGCAAAGTGCCCTGGCTCAATCATAAAATGCTGAATCAAAACATTAGATTTATGACACTTAAAATTTGTGAATCATTCTAGATGAAACAAGTGTTAGAAGATTTTAAAATACATCTTGAAGATCCTATGGAATTTTTTTGCGACAGTAAACATCATATTGCACATAATTTTGTTCAACATCACATGACAAAATACATTGAGATTTAACGACATTCCATTAAAGAAAAGTTCAATCAACTTACTTACAAGTTTGAAATGAATGTTATTGGCAACCGTTCACTAGCTTGATGGAGAGTATTGTAAATAGTATAATGTACATAGTTAGTTTAAGTTTGTTTTGTTTTATCTTTAATTAGTTTTATTTTGTTGTATGGACTTATTAAATAAAGACTAATTGATTAAACAAATCTATTTAAATAAACCTTTTTTTACAGTTATATACAAAGCAAAAAAGAATAACACTACATTGACTATGAATTGATTCTGTTAGTTGGCTAGAAAGGACTGACAGAATGAGCCAACTTTAACATGAATTCTGGTACAAGTCTTCTTCTTGGAGGAGCCGTTGCATCTCTGGAAAGAGCCTCAGGATCGCCAGCATGAATATATGCTACTAAATCATCAAACATATCATCTTTTCCACCCCTCATAGGATCCTGAAAAAGGCATAGACATTTGATATAAATATCCCACCACATTTGATTCCACACCATCTATCTGTTTTAAATAGATTCTTGTGCAGACTTGTTGACAAGTCTTTTGAATATACTTATATACTTAATTCACTCTATACATGAAAATATGAATAGTTCTTATAGCATAAGAGTTTAGCTGATATATTTATCCAAACAGGACCTAAGTCTATGGAATGTATTGATATTCCTTGCATTTTATTTCAGAGTAGTGAATTCTGGATAGCGGGAGGAATAGTGTTCGGCACCGCTAAGGCTCTTCTGAGGCCGGCTTCTGCTCCGTTCCGCTATAGCGGGATAGCGCCGCTATGTGCATAGAATATCATTAAAAGAGGCATAGAATTAAAGTCGTTTCAGTTACCTGTAGAAACACATCTGTATGAGTCTTCCCTTCATATAAAATTGATTCAGCTTTGACTCCAAATCTTTTAAGAGTTTCAGCAAATGATTTGCTGCATGATACAATATGTTTCAATTTAGAAAAAGAAGCAAAATGATCATACTTAAAATTTAACTTACTACACAAATTGAATATCATGTATTGAAGTTATTTAGTATATTAACTGAGAAATTAGTGAATTTGAAGGGTTAAGTTAGTCTTAAAGCCTAATTAAGCCATGTAAAAGCAAAAGTTAAACAGAACTAAAATTGACCTATCTCATAAAGCTCGGGCCCAACCATTCATTCCCCAATTTTTGCATACAAAGTGATTCTTATTTGAATCTTTCTTGTATTCAATTAAGTTGGTAACTTCTTGCTAAAACATTTCAACGATAACACAGCTTTGCAATGCTTTGTGATCAAATGCATTCATGTAAAAGCTGTTTGAACAGTAAACTCAAGACAAAATCAATTTTAGAGGCAAAAGTTCTAAATTCTAGCTTCATTTAGAATCATTTCTAGAAGCAAAATGAATTCTACTCAAAAATATCTAAGCATGTCTAAATCAATTATACTGCTTTAGAATTAATTTTCTGTCATGCAAAGTGGAACCAAACAACAAAACTAAGAGCCATAACGAATTTATCGAACTATCTATAAAAATTGTTGTTCTCTATTGTAAGTACATAAGTTTAAAAAAGAGGCGCAAACCTTTGATCTGATGGTATGGAATAATCTCCAGTGCCATGGAAAAGAACCGTAGGAGGTATTAGAGAAACAGCATTTCCAATGTTTGGATCTTGAACCATTACTTCAGGAGAAAACCGCCGTATTGATTCCTCTCCTTCCATTATGCTGTAATAATAGATAAAAGCAGACATTTGAAAGTTTAACATAGTGAAAAACAGAGAATCATTATACTATTAACTACCTCACTTTAAGATAGATTTAGAGTGTACCTTAAAAAGATGGAACGATAGAGGCCTCTACTGTGGAAGTGATCTATTAGGTTAAACAAATTATACCTGATTTCAGGTAAGAAGAAAAAAACAATTGAATGATGCAAATTCAAATGTAAAATATTACATACAAAAATCAATACGCATTAAGAAGTACTATAAAACCATAACTGGAAGATTATGTAATTATTGTATGTATTTTATATACATTAAAGACCAAGTACATCATTGCATGATGAACTTGAAAATATACTGTCTTTGGTTTCATTTAGCGGTGGTAAAAGGACCTCAACGCCGGTAAATCAAAATTCTGTCACATATCACAATCAAAATTTGCATTTAACACAGAAAGTGCTCAGGTTACATACCCTCCAGATAAACCGAAATAAGCCTTAATCTGGGAAAGACTCCAGGTAGTCTCTCCTTCACCGGCCTCTTTGATTGCCTGCTCCAAGATTGTACATGCCGCAATATGTGCTCCAGCTGATTGTCCCATTATGTAAATTCTGTGCAGGCAAAAAAACATGAAAAAGCGATCATCAGTGATCAAGAGAATCCATTAACTTCAGAGAAAGGGAAAAAAGAGCATCCGTAATGAAACAACGGTTATATACCTGTTAGGGTCACCTCCATATTCTGCAATATTGTTGCATACAAATGAGATACCTTGGGAAGCATCATCTATCATATCACTGATGGTTGCCTGAGGAAAATTTCTGCACAAAGATTATATCAGATGAAACTATAATGGAAAGCAGAAAAAGAGGCAAGGGACACACTCTTTTCGATATTTTAGTAGTTTCCATTTCAGATCTTATATTAGAATCAACATATGTATTTCGGATTGTCTCATTTCACTTTGCTTATAAGTGAGATTTTGTCTCTTTTTTATTTTCATGAGCAATTTTCTCTCGTAGTGTAATTTTGTTAGTTAAATATAATCGTGCAATTTTCTTTACTAGTTATGATAAAAGCATTGAACCCCTTGATATTATTCATTCTGATATTTGAAAATTGCATCTACAAAACAAGAAGAACAACAACTAAGCATTATCCCACTAAGTGGATCAACTTTAGCCATAATGTTCTATCCAATACCATACTTCTATCCAAATCGTTAATCCTCGAAGTCTTTCTTAATAACTTCTCTTATAGTTTTTCTAGGACTTCCTTTATCTCTAGTTGTTTGATTTCTCTCCATCTGATAGACTCTCTTTACCATGGAATCTACAGGTCTTCTCTCTACATGTTCAAACCATCTAAGTCTATTTCCCACCATCTTTGCTACTGCTATCCCAACACTCTCTCTGATATTGTCATTTCTAATTTTATCATGTCTAATCTTACCACACATCCAACGCAACATCCTCATCTATGCTACACTTATTTTGTTCTCGTATTGATTTTTAACTGCCAACATTTTGTCTCGTACAACATCACAGGTCATCCGCAGTCCGATAAAAAATTTCTTTCATTATGAGCGGTACCTTTGTGTCACATAAAACCCACGAAGTCATCTTCCATCTCAGTCATGCACCTTGAATTCGATGGTTTACATCCCCTTCTATTTCTCCATTGTTTTGTATTGCAGACTCGAGATACTTAAACCGTGTGACTTGTGCGATGATATGGTCTCCAACTTTCACCGCTTGATTAGAAACGTTTCTTCTTTTGTTGAACTTACATTTCATATACTTGTCTTACTTCTGTTTAGGCGAAAGCCATGCGTTTCTAAAACTCGTCTTCAACCTCTCATTTAAATTCTCCTTCATTTCTCCAAGTAGAACTATATCATCTGCAAAAAGCATGCATCTAGTTGCTAACTCTTAGATATGTTCCGTGAGTACATCCAAAACTAAAGTAAAAAAGTAACCGCTTAGGGTTGAACTTTGATGCAAACATATTATAATGGGAAAATGTTTGTCTCTCCACCCTATGTCTGCACACTAGTCGATATCCCTTCATAGATATCTTGGATAGCTCAAATATATTATGTTTTATTCCTAAGGAAACTTCAAATAACCTGTCACTTTGTCAGCTAAATGAAACCTATATTCATGTATCATTTTGAAGGAAAATTACTGCACTAGACAACCTATGCATTACAACTTTTTTTTAGAATTTGTAATGGATGTGGGAAGTTATTTTGCAAATAAATCATGTTATTTTGGCATTCTCAAGCTACGATGACACCAGATATTTACAGATTTATTATAATCCTAACGGTCATTTTAGATTCCCAAGTAAATAGATAGTTTGGCCCTTGAAACTAGCACCTTGTTTAACTTTGGTCCCTGAAATTATCAGTGTTTACAAATAGTCCCCGAATTTGTCAACTATCAACTTGCGCATAGTTATGTCTTTCCCTCAACTACAGTTAAACAAGTGTAGCAGAGTTGGTGATAAGATATGTTAGCTATGCAAGTGTCACGTTAGGTGTGAAACAAATCAAAGCAAATGTAGAATTTGATCCTTTTGAAAGTATTGTTTTGTTGTGCACGAATTAGAAACTTCATTACAATTTCATTACAGACTTTTGACAGAAGGATGAGAGTGTGTACTGAACATGCCGATTTAGCAACTCCAACACTTTGATCAGTGGGTTCTAGCGCAGTGGTGACTGCCTAATTTTGTAACCCAAAAGGACAAAGTTTAAAATTTGATTATGAAACAATATTTGATAATTCTGAACAGAGTTTTTTATACAAAAAAACCAATTGTTCTCCTTTTTCTGCTCAAACTAAAAAACATGAAGATCATGACTAAAACATAACCCGTGAAGAGAAGAATAAAAAAAATCTCTATTAGTGCGGATAACGATTTGTCTCCGTATTAATGTTATACTACCAGATTGCTTCTATTAGATAATACTGCTGCAAAAATGAAGGAACAAAATAAAAAATCACCTGTAATCTATGCATGCCACAATGATATCTCTCTCCGAAAGCTGCTGACCTAAAAGAGAACCCCATGCTTTGTAACTGCACAAATACAAATACGAATACTTCCAAATTTGTAAGGATTGAAATGACTTTACATATTGTGAAGGTGAATTAAATGTATGTGTCTATACACACACACAAACACATGAATCCCTTCATAAATGAAACTAGAAGCATTTGATACCAAGGTACAATAAATTGAAAAACACATTATATAGTTAACTTCTCTTTCTTGAGATTGAGTATTATCAACTTAATCAAAACCTTATTATCACCATCATGATGTAGTGAAACATCAATAAAGCATAAATGTCACAATCATGAACTTCTATTTTGAGTAAAAGATATAATTAAGAATGGAAGCTCATATATGAACAGAAAACTCCGTGAATAGTGTATTATCCGCTTAAAAAAATCTGGCAAACACCTTTTTCCATCTAATTTATAAATTCAGAAGGAAACAAAACATGAGTGTCACATACCCAATAATCCAGGCTCCACCAGTAATGAAAGCAACAACTGGTTTTGGCCCGTCGCTGTTTTTAGGCAAAAACAAGTCAAGCCTGCAAAGGTAATATACTATTAACCAAAATTACAACAGTTACAACTATGAAGGCAGCGAGATAGTATGAATAAAGCATACCTATTACGTGGTTTATCTCCATATACTATACTTCTGCGTATTTCCCTGGAGAAAAAATAATGATATCCAACTACAAGATAAAAGGAAAATAGTTATTCTCTAACAGATTATTGATGTGAGATACTAATGTTGTGCGGATATGATTATATGCATGATAATTAAGCCATAGATGACTGAATTCGAACCTTGAATAAAGCCTGGTAAAAGCAGTAAAGAATAACAACCAAGGGCAAGAAATTTTGTAATCCATCTATAGCCTACCCTGAAGAGAAATAGTGATCAGAAAGCATCCATAACAAGCATATGTGAAGATATTTGTGGAACACAAATAAACAGACATCACAAGGTAAATAGTTATGTCCAAATTTTAAACATAGCAACATAATGCAAGAATGCATGCCCAATATGAGTCTTAAATGGATCTCCTCTTTCTTGAGACCTATTAGAAGAGCTTATTTGGACTTTAAGACATAAACACAGTAAATATTTGGAAGAACTTAACGGCTTTAGCTATTATGAAATGCACTTGAACAGGTTTTGGCTTATTTATATAAGCTCCTCAAAGAGATAACTCAAAAAAAACAGCTTATGTTGATAAGCAACTTTTAGCTTGTTTCTATAAAAGGAAACGGCTCATAGTTTACACAGAAACAGTTAGGCTTAATTTTCATAAACAGTAAGCATTTCAAATTCAAATCGAAACTTTGAATTTCATACCCAAGATACGAGAACATCTTCAATCCAAGACGAGTCAAGAGAAAAGTATCGGAAGCAACATGTCGAACATCATTACCAAATGAAGATCTATTAGAAGTAGCATTAGAAACGTAAGGCAGTGAATCCTCACTCGCAACGCGTCTTCGAGTTTTCTGAAAGAATTTAGGAACAGCGACAATTGAGTCGTGGTTGTTATCGATTGAGGAGTTGAAGCTTGAAGATTTAGACAGAAGAGGCGTAATCGACATGGTGCGGTTGTTTTTGGATGGGGAAGAGTGTAAGAGACTCGTGGATGGGTTTTCTTCGTCGTCGTATTTAAGCAACATTGAAATGGTGGAAGGGGGAGAATGAGCGTTAGGTGTTTGATGATTGGTTATGGGAAGGATCTGAGATGTCATGTTTGGGTTTGTGACAGCGAATAGGTTGGCGTGGAGATTTGAGTATTTTTTTAGCGAGGATTTCGGAGTTTGGAGAGAGGGTGGTGATGAATTACAGAGAGACAAGGGGAAAGAGAAGTGGGAGATTCGTGTGTGAGAGAGAGAAGAATGGTTTTGATTGGTGGGTTGTGGGGCCAGTTGAGTATTGAAGGTTTGGTTTTATCATTGTGTGTCGTGGAACATGTAAGTTTCCAAATGAGTAAACTACTACGATACCTTCTATGTTGAGTAACTACCATAACTACTATGTTCGGTGTATATACGATTTGACCTAAAAAATAATTTAAATAGTAAAAAACATATATGCGATTTAATTTGGTTTAACTAACTGTGAACCAAATCAAACTAAAGAAATGTAATTTAGGTTGATTCCGTTGATTTGATTTTTTATATAAAAAAAACTATTAAATCATATATACATATACAAATGACTGCGTACCTTTGTATTTAATTATTTATGTTTTATCAAATAAACAACGAAATTTATTATATTTAGATAATAATTTTCTATTTGATAAACAAAAATATATTAGAGAAAAATTGAATAAAAAACATAAAATAGTACCATAAAACAATATCAAAAACATTATAATAAAATAGAAAAAACAATGGTATATAAAATATTATAGAAGATGAAAAAGAAAGAACAAAAGAGATTAGAGAAGAAGAAGTTCATTAAAAATATATTTGGAAGAGATAATAGTAGAATAAAAATAAGAAGATGAAAAGGAATTAAGATAAGAAATGACAGACTAGAGAAGAACAAGCGAGATGTACATGAAAAAGAAGATGAGAAAAAAGCGTGATACCGCTTAGAGAGATTTGTAAAGATTAAACTGAAATCTTAAGTGTGAAAAAGAAAAAATCATTTGTAATCGTAAGACAAAAGCATAATAGTTTTGGATTTGAGTTGAACGTGGGTTAAGTTAAGTTTCAGTTGCAACATATGTAAAGAATGGCCCAAACACATCCAAATCAAATGCGATTTTTTGCGATTTTGATTTGGTTCAGTTTAGCGGTTCTCGATTGGGCCAGTTCGGTTTTGAACACTCCTAATGTTCAATAAACTACTACAACTCAATTTTAACTTTTAGCTTGTAGCTTTTAACTTTTTTTTTTAAAAGTTATTTGAAATAACTTTTGAGCTTGTAGCTTTTATCTTATGACTTTTTCTTCCATTTACACCTTTATTATTTTTTAAAAAAAAAAATTACCCTTATTAATATCATTTTGTATATATCGGCTAATGAAATAGCTAATTTACCAAACACTCATTTTAGCTTATTAGTTACCAGTCACTAACTATAAGCTATCAGCTATCAGTTATAAGTTACCAGCTACCAGCTAATTTTACCAAATAGAGCTTATATCAAATAAGTAATATAATGATATAAGTTATCTATTGGAAGAATATGAATTGGATTAAGATATAATGGAATTGTTAATGAATGGATTAACATTACCATTAGAAAACTTAAAGAAAATGAAGATATGATTTTAAGATAAGTCATCTAAAAATATTGAAAATAATCTATGATATGTCAATCTAGCTAAGACAATTTATAATGTATATTTGTAAAAAACACACATGGGGCGATACAGGAACCCCACGTATATTAAGTGCCCGTTAGAGGGTACATCACCTAGACACGACTCGTTATCATGGCTCGCTCTAAGGAGAAAGTGTGGATAGTGACGTGTACGTTGCCCATAGCCATGTACAATTGAATATTCATAAAGTAACCATAAAAAAATAGAGCTTATTAATCTCGTGATCTTGCTTTACCCCTGTAGAAACACAAAAGCCTCTAGTAACCCATACCAGCTTAGGATTATTACATAGCCTGCTGAAACACCCAACCACTACTTCACAGCGAGTTAACATGGAAGGATTTCCACAACCAGCCTTACCAACATTCGACAAGATTCCTCAGAGTAACTAAGGGAATACCTCACACATTTTAATAAAGGCATGATAAAATTCTTTCACTCGAACCAAGAAATGGTTGTAGGGCATTTTAGAATGGCCTCAAAGAAGGGTACTTCAAAGAGTTCCTCGCCATAAGGCCAACTTTTCATTAGAAGAGGTGGTCACAAGGGTTTAGTGTTATATAAAGGGATATGATATTAATGTTAGGAAGAGGGCATGTGATATGAAAGAGTGTGTCCCTAACATTGAAGGCTTGCAGCACTCATGGAATAACAACTACAACTCGCCCATCTGGGATTAAAGGACATTTAAGGTGTAAAAATTATGGTGAGCTTCATTCCCCTAAACACTCGTTGTGAGCACATATGGCGAGAGATTCTCAACTTGCATGACATCTTTATGCCCTCAACTTCAAACGCATAGGTCATGACATCCTGACGCCCTGGTAGAGATGCATCTTTCCATGAACAAGTTGTGTCGTAATATGAAACATTGGAGAATGACATCCATAACATCAGATAGAGTTCATAGGAATTCAATACGCCATAAGAGATAGAATTATTGGACCTTCAACCACGCTAAGACAAGTTATGGGGTAACCCGCCCCTAAGGGTTTCAAAACCCTATCCCTGGCCAAGTTTGATGGACGCGGAGATCCCTATAAGCACGCTTCCTATGTCAGTACATAGATGGCGATCATAGGAGCACCCGACTACCTGAAGTGTAAGTTACTATTTGGAACATTCATGGACGTTGCGCTCTTTTGGAATATAGGTCTACCATATGCCTCCACCAACAACTATAAAGAACTGGTAAGAAAACTAGTGCACCCGTTTACTGCTAGTCACCACAGAAAGATGTCTACCACTAACTTGTTTAACATTCGCCAACGTCTGTCAAAATCAACGAGGAATTATCTCGTCCTTTTTGAGGAAGCCACCATCAGGGTCTTCCTACCAACTCAATAAATGTTTGTGGGGGAGTTCCAAAATGAACTTAATGCGGGACACTTCAACGAGTCCCTCGTCCAAAAACCAACATTCTCGTTGGTGGAAGTGATCACCAGAGTAGAGTGCTACATAAAAAGCGAGGAAAATAACATCGGAAAAAAAAAGGTGTGTGATGCTAAGGAGCATGTACCCAATGGTGAGGGCTTACGCCACCAAAGGAATATCAATTATTCTTCGCCCATAAAGGACAAGACTACGTTCAAAAGGGTAGGTGAGGCGGCAGAGAACTTCATGCCTTTGAATACTCTTTAGGAGCAGATATGACGCGAGGTATTCCACCTGCATAATATCCCTACAACGCCTTCTCATAAAGTATACTTGATGAGATATGAACTAGGAAGATGGTGCAAATTCCATATATTCAAGGGGAACCACACTAAATATTGCTACAAGTTCAAAAGGGAAAATGATAGGCTAATACAAGACACACGCCTCAAGAAATATGTGAAAGGAGACTCCTCTCATCTGTCTGATAAGTCTAACTCATGAGGTTTCACTATTGTTTGGACTTGTTTACAACCAACACAAATACCAAGAACAATCCTCTTGTATTTTCACTAAGTACACTAAGAGAAAAATCCTCTCTTGATGACTCTCTTTCTTCCAACAATTATGGACAGCAAGGAAATAATACAAACAATCTTATTTTCAACAATCCTGAAAAATAAGATATAGAAACAACAAGTGTTTTGAATATATAAGTTTGTAGGATGATTATCACTTAGATTAATTTATCAATAAAATCGATCTTCTCCTCCAACAATAATAATTCACAAATACTTAAAGTAATATGAAAGTATGCAAAAAATATCTTGAATAAAGTTTGAAGAATGAAATGTGAATTTTGAAAATTCTAAGAGTTTGATTGAATGGAAGAGGTTATTTTTGAATTTGAAAAATCGTGTATATTTATAAATGCATGACACATCTATGAAACATGGTAAAAATATGCAGAATTATCATGAACAATTGTCAAGTTTAAATGAAATGGTTCCATGAAGTGGTGTAAAGTATGCTGCTGATTTTTCAAAAATGCACAGTGGTAAATCAATTTCCCTAAGGAGTAAATCGATTTACCACGTGCAACATTAAAAAAAATTCAAAAGCACGCTTCCTCTGTCAATACACAGATGGCGATCATAGGAGAACCCGACTACCTAAAGTGTAAGTTACTATTTAGAACATTCATGGATGTTGCGCTCTTTTGGTATATGAGTCTACCATGTGCCTCCACCAACAACTATAAAGAACTGGTAAGAAAACTAGTGCACCAGTTCGCGGCTAGTCACCACAGAAAGATGTCTACTACTAACTTGTTTAACATTCGCCAAGGTCTGTCAGAATGGACGAGGAATTATCCCGTCCTTTTTTAGGAAACCACCATCAGGGTCTTCCTACCAACTCAATAAATGTTTGTGGGGGAGTTCCAAAATAAATTTAAGGCAGTACACTTCAATGAGTCCCTTGTCCAAAAACCAGCATTCTCATTGGTCGAAGTAATCACCAGAGTAGAGTGCTACATAAAAAGTGAGGAAAATAACATCGAAAAGAAGGTGTGTGATGCTAAGGAGCGTGCACCCAATGGTGAGGACTCACACCACCAAAGGAATATCAATTATTCTTCGCCCATAAATGACAAGACTACGTGAAATTCTAGTATAACAGACTCAGATGTCTTATAGAGATGTCGAGACATCTGATCTGACATTAACATACAAGCAAGGTATAACAACGTAGGAAAACAAAAATAACATATCAAAATTGTTCACCCAGTTCGAAGAAACTCTCCTACATCTGGGGGCATAGTAAGCCAAGAATGAAGTTCACTATCAATAGTATTAATTTAGAGTTAAACTCGCCCATTTACAACCCCTCACTTAATCCCTACCCAATGACCCTTCTACCTAGGTCCTCCCTAGATATGGAATATCTCCATCCCACTTCCAATCAGCGCAATGATGTCTAGCTGTCAACACCTCAGGCACTACATCAACAACTTGACTTCCAACAACTCTTCAAACACAGAAAAATAGAAGACACACTTCTATCACAAACTACCTAAGAGTTAAAATCTCTTGCTTCTAAATTAGGACACACCTTGGAGTTACTTCAAAACTTCCTCCAAGATGCCTCCTCTTCCAAATTAGGAGTAGGTTCCAAACAAAAATATTCATAACATTTTTGTTCAGCACCCAAATCATTTGCTCTTCAACTAGTAGTTGCATACCTGCTAAAGTAATGTTCTAACATCCCATTGAACATCAGTTCCATCTTCTTGGAACACGCCATCCTTGACAGTCTTCAAGGTCTTCAAACAATATGCAGATGTATATGAGTGTCACTGATCAATTGATTCTCATCAACCTTATTAATAAATGTCTTCATCAGTGGGCTTGAGGAAGATCTCAAGTATATTTGACACTTTTAATAATACAGTTGAAGACATCTAACATATATTCTGTTAAGGATAATAACCCCTAGTATTCTTCCCATACTTTCAGGGTTAACCAGATATAATGCAGCAGAATCTAACAAACTCCTCAACAATATTGAGACACAATACTTACACCATTATCCAAGTATAAGCATGACAACCTAGGATTGAAAATAAATCAACCCTATGTATAGCATCTTCCCACCAATCTACATGCCTGAAGGTAACAGACAGGAACAATATCATTCCTTACACCTTTAAACATATCCACATCCTAGCCTGTCACAGACGGTCCATCCTCCACTTCAAGGGACCATAAAAACACAATATGGGCCAAACTTGTTCAAACAATTCTTCAGTACAAACCTTCTACCTTGCACATAACCAGAAAGTATCCCCCATGGATCTCATCCAGAAATAGACAAGATGCCTGCTTTGATACCAATTGAAATTCTAGTATAACAGACTCAAATATCTTATAGAGATGTCGAGACATCTGATCTGACATTAACATACAAGTAAGGTATAATAGTGCAGGAAAACATAAATAATATATCAGAATTGTTCACCCAGTTCGGAGGAACTCTCCTACATCTGGGGTCATCCCAAGCCAGAAATGAAGTCCACTATCAGCAGTATTTAATTTAGAGTTAAACTCTCTCATTTACAACCCCTCACTTAATCCATACCTAATGACCCTTCTACCTAGGCCCTCCCTAGATATGGAATATCCCCATCCCACTTCCAATCATCGCAATGATGTCTAGCAGTCAACACCTCAGCCACTGCATCAACAACATGATTTCCAACAACTCTTCAAACACAGAAAAATAGAAGACACACTTCTATCACAAACTACCTAAGAGTTAAAGCCTCTTGTTTCCCTTGAAGCTACTTCAAAGCTTCCTCCAAGAACATAACTCAACTCATTACTTCACAGCTTTTGAGTGAGAACAACACTCCTCTTGCCTACATGCTTCAAGGTAAACTTGGTGACCTTCCCACAACTCGGGAGGTTCACTTTACCAACTCTCCTAGTGAGTGGTTACAAACTCAATCCTAAAAACTACATCATGATAAACTATACCCAACTAGGTTGCAAAGCTTCTATTTATAAGCTATACCCAACTGGATTTGGGCCTTCAATCACAACTCATTATCTGTTACAATTCTGCAGAAGATTCTCCTATAAAATAGGTCTTCAATCAAATCTTCCTAAATAATCTCTTTATTTAGAGGTTCTGCATTCTCCTTAATTTCAGATTGAATCTTCTAGACCTTTAAATATGCGCCATATATTGATGCATAATATTCTCCACATATTCTGCATAATCAAATCAAAACTAAATCTCATTATTTAGTTCAGCAGACGTAATGTCGAATGACTCTGCATAGGACATCTTCTTCGACATATTGTCTAAATATTGAAACATTTCAACTCAACATGTTCCTTTGTCAAAATAGAACTTCCACCTGCTTTCTTTTACAAGTTACAAATTCTATGTAAGTAATTGCTACTATATTAGTTTTACCAAACATGTTTATTTGTAAATTGCTTAACAAGTGTTCACCAAACATATTTTAATATCTTGCTATTTCCTTGCAAGTGCTGTGTGTGAAGACTTTTTTCTCTTTCTTTTTCTTTCTCATACTTCTAAACCTTTTCTTGGTTTGTAGATCACATTCTCAGTTTCTTTTCTCAACTCTCTCTTATTCAGGTAATACCTCTCTTTCATTAGGAAATTCTACTATCTCTTTATTCTACTTCATATTTCATATTTCTAGTGTCTCCTGTTTTCTTAATTTATTTTCTGATCCTCTTTCATTGGGAGATCATATATTATTGCTGAAAAGCTCTCATTATTATGCATCACACTAATCTCAGATCCTTTATTTATGTGTTACAGAAAAGTCATGGCAGAGCATGTTGCTGGAGCATTTCTTTCGTCTTTCTTTCAAATGTTTTTTGATAGGCTGGCTTCAAGCAATTTCACAGACTATTTTGGTAGAGGCAAACTTGACAAGTTGATGGAGGAACTTGAGTCAACGCTCGAGTCTATCAACCAAGTGTTGGATGATGCTGAGAAAAAACAATACCGAATCCCAAAAATCAAGAAGTGGCTTGGTGATGTTAGAGATGCTATGTATGAGGCAGACCAACTCTTGGATGAGATTTCTACTGATGCATCGTTGAAGAAGTTGAAAGTAGAATCTCAACCTAGTACTAGCAACAACTTTTTTGGCTATGTTTCAACTTTTAATAATCCATTTGAATCAAGGATCAAAGAATTGTTGAAGAATCTAAGACATTTTGCAGCGGAAAAGGATGTGTTGGAATTAAAAAATGAAACTTCTGCTCATAATGAAGTAAGAGCCGGCTCAAAACCTTTAGAAAGATTGCCAACTTCTTATTTGGTGGATGCATCAGACATATATGGTAGAGAAGTTGATAAATATAAAATGATCGAAATTTTACTTTCAAACAATGGCATTGGCAACAAGACACCTGTAACCAGCATAGTGGGTATGGGTGGGATAGGTAAGACCACCTTTGCTAAGCTTGTGTACAATGATAGTAAGATTGAGGATCATTTTGAACTTAGAGCATGGGTTTATGTTTCAGAATCTTTTGATGTTGTTGGACTCACCAAAGCAATTCTCAAATCATTTGATTCTTCAGGAGATGATGAATCTATTTTCAATTTACTCCAACAGAGACTGCATCGCATACTAGCAGGCAAGAAATACTTGCTTGTTTTAGACGATATCTGGAACGGGAATGTGGAATTTTGGGAACAATTACTACTTCCCTTTAACCATGGATCTTCTGGAAGTAAGATTATTGTGACAACGCGTAGCAAAGAGGTAGCAAATGTCCTGAAATCCACCAAATTATTTGATTTAGGACAATTGGGCAAAAACGATTGTTGGAGTTTGTTTGTGACACATGCGTTTCACGGCAAGTGTGCGTGTGAATATCCAAATCTTGAATCAATTGGCAAGAAAGTAGTGGACAACTGTGGAGGGTTGCCTTTGGCTATAAAAACATTGGGCCAACTATTGCGAAAAAAATTCTCTGAACTTGAATGGATGAAGATACTAGAGACTGATATGTGGCGTTTATCAGATGAAGACATCAACATTAACCCAGTGTTGAGATTGAGTTACCATAATCTCCCTTCCAATCAAAAGCGTTGTTTTGCTTATTGTTCTATATTTCCCAAGGGTTATCCGTTTGACAAAGATGATATAATCATGATTTGGATGGCAGAAGGTTTGCTGAAGTGTAACAGAACTGACAAAAGTGAAGAAGAGTTAGGCAATGAAATTTTTGGTGATCTTGAATCAATTTCATTTTTCCAATCATTATCTAGTTCTAAACATGCTAGGTTGATAGACAACCTTGGAAGGAAAAGATGTCGTGAGAGATACGAACACAAATTTGTCATGCACGATCTTGTCAATGATTTAGCAAAATCAGTGTCAGGAGAATTTTCTACGCATATAGAAGGTGCTAGGGTGGAAGGCATCCATGAAAGGACACGTCACATGCGTTGCTCTTTTCAATTCTTTTGCGTTGATGAATTAATAAAGCCAAATTGTGAGCATAAGGGACTACGTAGTCTGATTCTACATTGCAGTCGGTTGACAAACTATTTGCAACGTGATTTGTTTTCAAGACTAAAATGGTTGCGGATGTTGTCGTTTAGATATTGTTACCTCTTAAAGCTAGCTGATGAGATAAGCAATTTAAAGCTTTTGCGTTATCTAGACCTTTCAGGCACTTGGATTATAAGATTACCAGATACCATTTGTATGTTGTATAATTTGCAAACACTCTTGTTACAAGACTGTTGTAAATTGACCGAGCTCCCTTCAAATTTTTCTGAACTCATCAATTTACGTCATCTTGAACTCCCCTTTAGTCTTAATGGCCCTTGTATAAAGAAGTTGCCAAAGCATATGGGAAATTTAGACAAACTTCAGGCCTTGCCTTATTTTAATGTGGAAGAGCAGAATGGATGTGGTCTTAAGGAGTTGGCGAAACTAAACAACCTTCATGGAAACATTCATATTAAAGGGCTGGGTAATGTCATTGATCCTGCAGATGCTGCAACAACAATTTTGAAAAATAAGAAGTATTTAGAAGAAATACAGATGACATTCGATGGCGAAAGGGAAGAAATGAATGACTCAATAGTTGAAAGAAATGCGTCTGTCTTGGAGACTCTTCAACCAAATAGAAACTTGAAAAGGCTCACCATTGAGTACTACAAAGGCATTATGTTTTCAAATTGGCTAAATGGCGGTAATGTACCCAACTTAATATCTCTTAAACTGCATAACTGTGGATTATGTTCCCATTTGCCACCACTTGGGCAGCTCCCCTTTCTCAAAGTGCTTTCTATTAGCTGCTGCTATGGAATAAAGATAATTGGTGGAGAGTTTTACGGCAATAATTCAACAAATGTTTCTTTCAAGTCTCTTGAAGTTTTGGAATTTTCAGGAATGCTTGAATGGGAGGAATGGTCTTGCCTCGAAGGATTTCCTTTGCTCAAAAACCTTTCTATAAAAAATTGTCCCAGATTGAAAAGTGCTCTTCCTCAAAGTCTTCCTTCTTTACAGGTATTGGTGATTTTTAATTGTCCAGAGTTGGAGTCTTTTCCTATGGGAGGTTTTCCTTCCAACTGGAGATACCTTGAAATGCATAATTGCTCAAAACTGATTTCTTCGAGAGAGGTGTGGGATTTGTTGTTCCAACTCTCTCTGAAAGTGATTAGAATTTGTGATGAGTTTGAGAATGTGGAGTCCTTCCCAGAGGAGAATGTGCTGCCACCAAGTCTGGAGTCTCTTTATTTATGCGAATGTTCTAAGTTACGAATAATGAATTTCAAGGGTTTTCTCCACCTCAAATCTCTCAAATCCTTAGTTATTTCCAACTGCCCATATCTTGAGCGCTTGCCAGAGGAGGGTCTGCCCAAAACCCTTTTAAATTTGGTGATTCGTAATTGTCCATTACTTAAGGACAAGTACCAAAAAGACGAAGGAGAGTGTTGGCATACAATTTGTGAAATCCCTGTGGTGTTCATATCTTGACTGAATTGAGCTACATAAATGAGATGTTACCACAGGCAAGTACAACCCTCTTACTTATGATGTTAGAATTGCCTTATCCAAGCATTTTTAACAAGTCTTATAGTTATTCTAGGGACAGTATGATAGCTCCAATGTGAGTGTAAGATAAGCTCATATATAAGTCATTTTTAGCATTTTGATTATTCAAATCATAATTTCGTTTCATGAATATATGAAGAATTGGTTTTACAATTCTCTCAATTTTTTCACATTTCTGTTAGATTTCATGCAGGATAGTGTCAGAATTGACATGATATATATATATATATATATATATATATATATATATATATATATATATATATATATATATATATATATATATATATATATACCATTTCATAACACAAGTTTCTTGTTATACTCTTGTGACTGTCTTTAATTTCTGCATACTGTGACTTTATCATATGGGTGTTCATATATATATATATATATATATATATATATATATATATATATATATATATATATATATATATATATATATATATATATATATACCATTTCATAACACAAGTTTCTTGTTATACTCTTGTGACTGTCTTTAATTTCTGCATACTGTGACTTTATCATATGGGTGTTCATTTCCTTTCGGTCTTAACAACGAGACTAATAGCTATATTATCACCAATGTAAAATGAATTTGTTTTGTATATTGCAAAGTAGTTATTAATTGTAGGTTTTACTGATTAGCCTGTACTCATTCACATCATCGACCAAGTTCTGTGATATATTATGGTTTACAAATCACATTATTTAGTATTATTCCATTGATTAACTTGTACTGAAAAATCTTATGTTGATCTTTTGCAACGTCATGTTTAAAAACCTACAAGACATCCAAAAAAAATTACAGCAGTTGTATCTGATGGTTTTTACTCATTCTCTTAATTTTTGAATATGCAGCTACTCTCTTTGGGAACTTTAGAAATTACAGCCTCTGCACACAAAGAAGAACTAAATGCGTCAACGAGATATTGTTTCATTTCTTTCTGTCTGTGATCATTTAGTTTTATTGGCACCTAACTGGCAGACTTTTCTGGACGAAAGCAAGCATGATTTACATAGAAGTGAAAGCTTTCTTGTAGACATACTTAGGTGTTTGTTGTATTTTTATTTGGTTATGAAGATGCTTAATCTTCCTTATCAAACTTACCTACCAGGAACCACACCTATGTGACATTTGAATGTATGCTGATTATTAATGGTGAAATTAATTGAACTTATATGTTACCTGGATGTAAGTCATATAGTAATATAAATCTAAAAATTTAGTAAATTTGTGATAAGTTTTGAAGAGTTGTGTCATTGATAATATTTATCTTATTAATTTTAGGGGGCGTTTGTTTTAAGGTGTCAAAATTTATTTTTTGGAATTACTATTCCAAAAAAAATAAATGTAAGAAATTTATTCTAAGGTATTCTTGTAAAAAATTGTTTGACAAATTTTTTACTATTCTTAGAAATATTGTAATTTGTATTAATTTATTTAAAAAATATATAAAATTTCATAGGAATCCACTTTCACATCCTTTAACATAGGAATAATTCCACGAAAATAAGGGAAGTTATAAAAAGTTATTTTGTTCCTTGGAATCTTTATACTTAGGAATAATTTTTTTCAACTTTGTAACAAACATGAGTATCCTCACTTTTTACCTATGTATTCTCAGAAAACTTTTAAACTTAAAACAAACACACCCTTACATTTTACTTCTTTTGTCCTAAATTATAAGACGCTTTTGAGAAAAAAAATTGTCCAAATTATAAGTCACTTTACAATTTGAATGCAACATTAATGATGTTTTTCCAAACAGACCCTCTATTATTTATTTCTCTTTCTTTTTTCAATTATTTTAATTTTTCCTTCCTCTATAATTAATGAAGGACAATAGTGTAAAGTTATACATAATATCTCTTTCCCATACAACAATGATTACTTTTTTTAATACGTGTAAAATGCCCAAAATGTCTTATAATTTGGTACGAAAGAAATATGCTTTTGTAATTTCTCTTTAATTAAGTTGATCCTGGGTTTAGAAGCTTTGTTGCTAAATTTTAGAATATCTTCTTTTGATAGAAAAGTTGTAACAAATTCTACTTATATTTCGTTGACACGGCCTTTCAATAAAATTGGCACGACCTTTCAATAAAAGTAAAAATTTCCCTATCTTTGTTATGCATTTTCTCTTTGGTTCATTAATTACAAGGGTTATTCTACCCTTAACACTAATGCGGTGAAATGAGATAGTTAACAATTTGTACTTAACAACTCAAACGGTGGACAATGGTGTAGTACGCGTCTTTCATTTGTGAGGTACGCCCTTCATCTTGGGGCAGTCCCTCAGTTTAGGACAAGTTCCTCAGTTATAGGTGACCTTTTTCTCTGAAGCGAGTCCTTCAGTTTATGGTGAGTCCCCTAATTGAAGGCGAACATTCATCTTTAGTCAAATGGCTCTTAGATAATTAGACGATAATGGGGAATATCAAATTTTATTTTGATTGGACTCTAAGACATCAATGCGGAAATCAATCATGAGAGCTTGAGTGGTGTAGTGGATAAAGAGAAAGTGTTGCATTTAATGCAAATCAAGATGAATTATTTGGGAAAACTAATGCAGTCTCTTTCACTTACACGCGTCTTTCAGGTGTCAGGACTTTTACACTTCTCGGGAAGTTACCCTCTAGGTGGCTTGCGCCATTAGGTTTCATATATATTGTTTCAGAAAAACCCTTTTTTCCTTGTTCATTTCTGTTTTCCTCTTTTCAGAAAATACCTTGGTCGAGGGTAACAGTAGGCAAAGTGAAGAATTCATTCCTTTTCTCAGGGTAAAAGTGTTTCAGTCCCTACTCTTATACCCCAGACAACAATGGGCAAGAAAACTAATCTTATTCATTCACGAGTTGAGGGTTTTAGTTCTATATAGTTCTTTCATAGTGGATTTCTTAACGACAGTCATTGTCACCCCTTCTCATATTACTCTAAACATGTGGGCTATACTCAGGGATTATCAAATAACCTATTGTAACCCATGCATGTCCCCATTGTGAGAGTGTTCATTTCCTTCTTTAGAATAAAGATTCTTTCAACAATGGTTGGAAAATGTTGCACCCTTTACTATTGAGAATTTGCCGAAGGTTTGCGTGTATTTGATCTTTCAATTTGTAGAGTTCCTTATGGCTCCTTGATTCTCCTCTAATGGGGATGAATAGAGAAATCATGATAATCTATTTTGTCGTTAACTACAAGTGGGGACCATAACCTCTATAAATAACCCTAGGGTTATTTCTTAGTATTCAATATTCTAATTTGGTGGGTAGTGAAGGAACATCAGCAACAACAAGTGATTATGCATACTTTCAAGGGGAAAGAGCAACAACAACAATCCATTGAAGTTGCTGAGGAGCACTTGGATAAATTTGTCAAAGCTACTAACAAGGGGAAGAGGGAAGTTTATGATGAATCTTCAAATGCTGTAAATTGTGCCAACATTTTTGGAACTCTAGAAGTTATGAATGACCACCTAGAGGGCTTTGATAGAGGCCCATGTTAGTCTCTTGGAATATAAGGGGTCTAAGTAAGGTTGGGAAATTAAGGGAGATTAGCTCTCATCTCCTTAAACTCAAGCATGAAATTGTTATTTTGATTGAAACTCGAGAAAAAAAAAGATAAGGCATGAAATTGTTATTTTGATTGAAAATCGAGAAAAAAAAGATAAGGCAAAGCAGATTAGGGATAAACTTCACTTAAATGGGGAGTATATTGACAACTATGAGCACCATGCTAATAGTAGGATCTGGATTCAATGGGATAATAGTAAGTTGGATATCAATCTTGTTTGTAGCTCCATCCAATTCATACATTGTGATGTCTATGATAAATTGAATAAATTCTAATTCTGGATGACTACGATATATGTGCATAATCAACTGGATCAAAGAAAGATTTTGTGGAGGAACATGTCCAATTTAGCAACCAACTACCCTGGTCCTTGGTGTGCTATAGGAGATTTCAACAATGTTGCATCTAGTCAAGATAGAGTGGGAGGTAGACTTGTCACTGAAGGAGAATATGAAGACTACAATAATATGATGAACCAAGCTTCCTTGTTTGATATGGATAGTAAGAGAAGTTTCTTCACCTGGACCAATAAACAGAGTTCTAACCCTATCTATTCTAAAATTGATAGACTCATTGCCAATATGGAGTGGTTCAAAGAAAATGATGACTTAAGATTGAATATCTTGCCCCCTATGTTTCCGATCATGCAGTTTTGTTATCGAGCACGCCTGCTTCTGCTAAAAGGCAGAGGACCTTCAAATTTAGTAATTGTTGGACTGATCATAATGAGTATCATACGATTGTGAATGCTAGCTGGAATATGCCTGTTGTGGGGAGACCAATGGAAATTCTTTGGCAAAAATTAGATAGACTGAAGGTTGAATTCAGGAAGCTCGACACTTTAAATGACATGACATCCATCAGAAGCTGGATATAGCAAGCGCCAGACTTTATGATGCATACGAAGGGCTTAGGAGTACTCTGATGGATAAGCATACCATTGACAAAGTGAAGAGACTCACTGATGAAATGGTTAGTTTGAATGATTTAGAGGCAAAGGGTATGCTCCAGTGTACCAAAATTAACTGGCTGAACGTGGGGGATAACAACTTTGCATACTTCCATGCTTACCTAAAAAACAGTTAGAATACTAACAATATTAAATTCCTCCAAACAGATAATGGCAGTATAATTACCTCCCAGCTTGAGAGAAAATGAAATTCTAGATTTCAATCATAACCTCATGGATAAGGCTGCTACCAATGTCACACATATCGATATCGAAGTCATGAGAAACGGGAAGCGAGTCAATATGGAACATAGAGAGATGTTAAATAGTAAGATTACTATCTCTAAAGTTAAAAATGCGGTTAAGGGCATTGGAGACCTCAAATCCCCAAGTGTGGATGGTTACGGGGCGAAGTTCTTCAAAACAAGTTAGCAAACAATAAAATCTAATGTTGTGGCTGCAGTTAATGAGTTCTTTGAGCAAGGGAAAATTCAGAGGATCTTTAACAAGACTATCGTAACGTTGATTCCTAAATTTGTGGAGGCGAAATCCATCAAGGATTTTAGGCCTATTGCTTGTTGTACCACGGTGTACAAAATTATCTCCAAAATCATGACAAATAGATTGGGCAAAGTTCTTCCTAGTATTATTGGGCCAAACCAATCAACTTTCATTTCTGTACGACACACGTCTCGATTTCGCGCACATGTGTGTGCACTCTTTGTCTGCTTGCTTGATTTTTTCACCTTCTTGCAGAGCATATTTGAGATTTGGATGTGTAGGATCCATATCTCGTTCTTGCACACATGTGTGTGTCCTCTTTGTCTACTTTGTCAGGATTCTAATCTCTTGCAGGTTCATTGAATCTACGTTGAATGTATGTTGACACACATTCTTGACCGTGCATATCGATGCACATCCTTTGTCTGTATTGTTTGAGTTGCAATCTTTTGCAGGTTTATTTGCTTCGGATGTGTATGAAGCACATTCCAATTATGCTTTTGATGCCCCCGTGCATTTCTCACCGAATTTCTTTATTGCGTACCAGCAGTGCTCAAAGTTTTTCGGAGTATTTTCTATTTTTCCCTTGCTTACGGATTATTATCCGTTTGGTATCTTCTTCACCTTTTTATCACATTCTTTTACCGCTTTTCTAGAGAGCATGAAAAGTAAGGTTTTACCGCTTTCTTTTGCCATGAGAAGTAGGAATAGAGATGCATGAAGGAGATTCTGTAGTTGGAGTATGTTCAGGAACCCCTCTGGTTTATTTAAAGACCCGTTTAGGGCAATTCTGTGTGCTACCTGTGTGTGGTTTGGTTAAAATCCTCTTCCGTGCAAAGGGATGTAATTTTCAGTAAGTGTTTATCATTTATGCTCGCATAGGTCATGAGTGGTTAGGCAACCTGATATGGCACCACCATAGCAAAGTCCTGCTTTGATATATATATATATATATATATATATATATATATATGATGGACACGCAGAAAGGACTCACAATCAACCCCCGCACAGTTCAGTCCATCTCAGCTCAGCTTACGCAAATCATGAAGCTTCCTTTTATCGAGTCAATAATAAAAGTGGCAAGAGTCCCCTATTCTGACTCTCCATGCTTTGTCATGGGGTTCACATTCATTTCTTTGACACCCACACTCATATGCTCCTTACACTTGATAATTCATATCATATTGTGATACCTTTCTCCCATAGGAAATTGTTGTTTGACACGTTTAATTCCATTTGTGGCTATGGTTTTCCTCCAAAAGTTGGCTCCTGTTTGACTTCGGTATGCTCGTTACCTTCGCAGGCTATGCAACTTCTTTCATCTTCCCCGCACATGTGTGTATCATTTGATTGTGCATTGTAACACCCCTTCTAATTTACCCGCGATTTATACAATTAATCAGAGTTTTAAACACATAACAAGAGGTGTCACAATTTAATTAATTCAAATAACTAAAAACAGTAATCATGCCTTTTTAACTGAAGAACGTATTAAATAAAACCAATGAATTATGTTTAAGCAGCGAAAAAGTAACATAAACTCCGGAATACATCAATCAATAATTGTTCCAAAACATAAACCAAAAACATAACAAAACAGCCAGTTTGAATCCATAAAGAAAAATCCCAATCAATCATTCCCCGGTGTTACAACTACCAGAGCATGACACTGACACTCGGATTAACTAAGAAGCACAACTCTAGAAGTTGTCCTCACCAATTCCAAAGCAGCTAATCACTTCGAATCAGAAATCACTAAAGTAAGGGTGAGATTTCATCAAAATTTAAGATGCATTATGCATTTCTCAAAACAATAAAACAACCAATTCATTATTCACCCTCATTAATAGCATTAGCATATGATTTCACGAACACAATTCACACATTCATTTATACATACAGCAGCAAATAGATGCAATTGGAACACTGGAATTCATCCTAACATATTCCAAATACATATGCAATGCAGACTCAATGCATGTGGTACCAATCGTGAACCAAGTTCACACCCTGTTCCGCTTACACTTCAGAAACAGCGTCAATACAATGATTCGCCCATACATCACCGGGTCAAGAATATTGCCTCACTACCTCTGTACATTAGGTAAGTCTATTGGCCCTGCAAGTTCAATTTCGCACAATGGGAATGAACCATTTCCAAATGCTCATGCATGCACATCAAAAGCATGCAACAATTCAAAATATGGAACATGAATACACAACATTATTCCAATTATAAATTAATAACACAACAACATCTGGTACAACAATCATAAACATCAATGTTAATCACAATCCATAAAATTAACATTCTGCACAATTATTCAACACATGAACCATAAACTTTCCATGAGTTCTGATTACTGAAACTAAATTAATTCTTCTAGATTTCAATTTTTAGTGTTGAAAATATTTCCATTAGGTAGTACTCGTCCTAAGCTTTCCAACGATACCAACTATGCCTAAATCGGAGCTACGGTTAAAGAGTTATGATAGAAATCGTTTCAGAAAATTTATGTTTCAACCCAACACAGTATGTGTCTGCATAAGGCTATACATCGACCTCAAATCAGCTTGCATCGACCTCAATTAGTTATGCATCGATGCATAACATAAAATTCTGCAATTTTTTAAAAATATTACAGTATGTGTCGACACATACGAAACTTGCATCGATGCATAGCCCTGTTTTTTCCCTATGTATCGATGCATAAGCATCTTGCATCAATGCATAACTTTTCCTTACTTCTGTTTTTCTAAAATTCCACAACTTGTATCGATGCATAAGTGCTTGTGTCGACCCATACACATTGATTTTCCTCAAAAATCCAGTTTTCCCTACTGTTACGAATTTCCATTAATTCTAATCATCACCAAACAACATACTAACCCCAAGACATGATTAATTCATGAAAATTCACATACTTTTGATTATAGGAATGTGTTTTCCAATTAACCTAGAATTATTCCACATCAATCTAATCATTCTTAACAATTCCAATTACGGTTTTACGTCGGATTATAACATAAGGGCATATTTAATCATTCCAATTCGAGATTCCTAACGATTCGATTCGTTCTAATGATCATCAAAATCCATAAGGCATAAAAACCAGATTCAATCCCCCCTTACCTCGCGATGAATCTTCGAAGTTCCGACGAATTGGCTTTTCTCCTCTCTCTCTCTTCTTTTCCAACTTCACGTAGTATGCAAATCCTTATTTTCTTTTCCTCACAATTTTCCTTTATTCCTCTATATATTCCTTTTTATTTGCCAAATAATAGAAATAAATTAGTTATGATTTAGTAGAGCCTTTTACTCCACACACCTCCAATTCAACCTTACACCCCCAACCTTCTTTTTAATTAATTAAATAATTAATCCATTTAATCCAAAAATATTAATAATTAAGCCTTTAATTAAATTAATAATTAAATTCCTAATTATTTAATACTCGAATTAATTTGGGGTGTCACAACTCTCCCCTACTAAAAAGAGTTTTCGTCCTCGAAAACATACCTTAGACGAATAGTTCGGGATACGAGTCCTTCATCTGGATCTCCAGTTCCCAAGTTACATTTCCACCTGCTGGTCCTCCCCAAGCTACTTTCACTAATGTTATCTCTTTACCACGTAACTTCTTCACCTTTCGATCCTCAATCCTCGCAGGTAATGCTTCAACAGTCAGATTATCTCGCACCTGTATATCATCAACCTCAATCTCATGAGACGGATCAGGAATGTACTTCCTCAATTGAGATACATGGAAGACATCATGCAAATTCGCAAGTGACGGTGGTAAAGCAATCTGATAATCAACTCTTCCAACCTTCTTGGTAATCTGATACGGACCAATAAAATGAGGAGTCAACTTCTTCGACTTCAAAGCTCGACCAATACCAGTCATCGAAGTATCTCGCATAAACACATGATCTCCTTCACTAAACTCGAGATCCTTCCTCCTCTTATCATGACAACTTTTCTGACGACTCTGAGAAGCTCTCATCTTCTCCTGAATCATCTTAATCTTTTCTGAAGTCTGTTGGACAATCTCTGGTCCAATCACAACACTTTCTCCAGATTCGTACCAACACAACGGTGTACGATACCTCCTACCATACAATGCTTCAAACGGAGCCATACCAATACTCGAATGAAAACTATTGTTGTAGGTAAACTCAATCAACGGTAGATAGCTATCCCAAGATCCACCTTTCTCCAACACACAAGCTCTCAACAAATCCTCTAACGACTGAATCGTTCTCTTCGTCTGACCATCTGTCTGTGGATGATAAGCGGAACTCAATCTCAACTTAGTACCTAATGCTTCTTGCAGTCCTGTCCAAAACTTAGACGTAAACCTTGGATCCCTATCCGACACAATACTAGAAGGAATACCATACAAACTTACAATCTTCTCAACATACAATTCTGCCAACCTTTCCATAGGATAATCCATTCTTATCGGAATAATGTGAGCAGATTTTGTCAACCAATCCACAATAACCCAAATAGAATCACAATTCTTCGCTGTCCGTGGCAAACCAGATACAAAATCCATAGAAATGTCATTCCATTTCTATTCTGGAACAAACAACGGTTCCATCAATCCTGACGGTTTCTGATGTTCAATCTTTGACTTCTGACAAACCAAACAAGCATAAACAAACTCAGCAATTTCGTTTTTCATTCCAGGCCACCAAAATAACTTTTTCAAGTCATGATACATCTTAGTAGCACCGGGATGAATACTCAATCCACTACGGTGTCCTTTTTCCGAAATACTCTTCCGAAGTTCTGCAATATCCGGAACACAAACTCTATCACCAAATCTCATAACACCATTTTCGTCAATTCGGAATTCACCTCCTTGACCTTGGTTAATCAATGTCAACTTATCCACCAAACCAACATCAGATTTTTGCCCAGTTCGAATTTCCTCAAGAATACCACTAGTCAACTTCAACATTCCTAATTTAACAATATCAGAAGTAGTCTCACATACCAAACTCAAGTCTCTGAACTGTTCAACCAATTCCAGTTCACGCACCATCAACATAGACATATGCAAGGACTTCCTACTCAATGCATCTGCGACTACGTTTGCCTTACCAGGATGGTAATTCAAACCAAAATCATAATCCTTGAGAAATTCCAACCATCTCCTCTGCCTCATATTCAACTCTTTCTGATCGAAGAGATATTTCAGACTCTTATGATCACTGAATACCTCAAATCGAGAACCATACAGATAATGCCTCCACAATTTCAAAACAAACACAACAGCTGCCAACTCTAAATCATGAGTGGATAGTTCCTTTCATGAATCTTCAATTGTCTTGAAGCATAAGCTACTACCTGCTTATTGTTGTAGGATTTTTCCGTAAACAAGTATTTTTAATTATCGATTCCTCAGGGATTGGTGTATGTAATAGTCTTTCAATAGGAAAGTGTATTTTAAGATATTGTAACCAAGGGGTTTGTTATCTATCCTACTAGAACCATGAGTTTCCAAACAATACTAAATTAATTCTTTCAAAGAGAGTTATGGTTTGGATTAAAGAGAGTTTGAGATTGTTTTCAAATTAAAGAGGCATGTCAAGATTAGTTTCATTGATCTAGTTTCATACATATTCAATTAATCAAGTGATGAACATAATGGATGATTTCTATAAATACATATCCTCTCAATCTTGTAGATTTTCCACCAAGATTGTGAATGTTATCATGTTAATCCTTGCATGATTCCTCACTACAACTATTAACATGATAATCATTAAGTTCAATATTTTGTAAACACTAACACACAAATCTATTCCTAGCATTTGTTTGTTAGAGGATGAATATCCTAGGTCTACTTTGAAGTATTCTTTTCCAAGCAAAACCCAAAGCATAAAGATGAAGAACAAAGAGATTCAACTATATTAATCATCAACCATGTTCGTACACAAATGGATTAAAAGAAATACATACTATAAAGATCAACTACCTCTAATCTTGACACAAAAGAGCTTAGCTACTCATTTCCATGGTTGCTTTGCTCTCAAGATTGTTAGTAGAGATGATGAACATAAGAAAAATCAAGAGAAAAGCTATGGTTTTCTTACAATTCTTGCCCTAGATATTTTACAAAGATGAAAGATAATGATGATGAAGTGTTTTTCTTCCTTTACAAGCCAAAAGTCAGTTGAAGTGATGGGTTGGTGGCTCAAAGGTGAAAATGGGCTGTCCTTTTTTTTTCGCAGATCGACAAGGCGACCTGTAGCATGCTTCCTTCATCCATAATTATCTTCAAAAAGAATCATCCCTAAAGCTCTTCAAAATTCTTGAATCCAAGCTTGGGAGAATTAGTCAATAAATTCCTACAATTAAGAGTGAAATAAGTTAAAGAATATATATTAAACAAAAACTAAATAAAAACCTAATTAAACAAAAATACTAGAATAAATAATACTAATTAATTAAAAAGACATTGTTAAGGACCACAAAATAATGTACAAAATAACTACAATTTGGTCCTTAACACTTATCTTGCATCAAAACACCACCTAATCCCATCAATGACGCATCACAATACACAACAAAGGATTCTGTCGGATTCGACAAAATCAGAATCGGAGCACTAGTCAACCTCTTCTTCAACTCTTGGAATCCTTTCTCAGATTCTGAATCCCAAACAAACACTTGACCCTTTCTTGTCAACTTAGTCAACGACAAAGCTAACTTCGAAAATCCTTCAATGAACTTTCTGTAGTAACCTGTAAGACCAAGAAAACTACGGATTTCAGAAGCATTCTTCGGCGCTTCCCACTGAGATACCGCTTCTACCTTCGTAGGATCAACAACAATGCCATCCTTGGAAATCACATGACCAAGAAAACTTACTTCACTTAACCATAATTCACACTTAGAGAACTTCGCATACAACTTCTTTTCCTTCAACAATTCCAACACAATTCTAAGATGTCCTGCATGCTCTTCATCATTCTTTGAATAGATCAAAATGTCATCAATAAACACCACGACGAGTTTATCAAGATACAGATGAAATATCCTGTTCATATACTCCATGAAAACACCAGGTGCATTAGTAACTCCAAACGGCATAACAGAATACTCATAATATCCATACCTCGTTTTAAATGCAGTTTTCTGAATATCTTCTGTCTTCACACGAATCTGATGATATTCAGACCTCAGATCAATCTTACTAAATACACAAGCTCCAACTAACTCATCCATCAAATCCTCAATCCTCGGAAATGGATACCGATTCTTGATTGTCACTTTGTTCAACTGCCTATAATCAACACACAGTCTCATTGTACCTTCCTTCTTCTTAACCAACAACACCGGAGCACCCCACGGCAAAACACTAGGAGGAATAAACTTCTTCTCACGTAATTCCTCCAACTGCTTCTTTAACTCAGACAATTCAAATGCCGACATGTGATAAGGCGCCATCAACACCGGACTAGTTCCAGGAATCAAATCTATAGAAAACTCCACTTCTCTCTCAAGTGGAAGCTCACTAACATCTTCCGAAACACTTCAGGAAATTCATTCACAACAGGTAATTCACCACTCTTAGATTTTCCTTTCACCTTTGTCGAAGAATACAACATAAACACTACAACACCATCTTTAACAGCTGAATTCATTTGCTTAACTGACATAGTCACATCTTCAACTTTAGCTTCTTCAGGAAACATGACCGTCTTCTCAAAACAATTGATATGAACCTAGTTGGATACCAACCAGTTCATTCCAAGGATAATATCAAGTTGTTCTAACGATAGGCACACTAAATCCATACCGAAACCTCTACCAAAAATTACAATAGGACAATTCCTACAAACATATGAAGTAGTCATTGAACCCGACGCAGGAGTGTCAATAACCATACTTCCATCCATATTAGAAATTTCCAAATTCAATCTTTTAGCACAATCCAAAGCAATAAAAGAATGTGTCGCTCCAGTATCAATAATCACAATTAAAGGTATGCCATTAATAAAACATGTACCTTTAATCAACCGATCGTCTGGCTTAGTCTCTTGATCCTGACAAAGCGAACACTTTCCCACCAGCTTGCTCTTTCTTTGGCTTAGTACACTGCGGACGAGTATGACCCTCTTCGCCACAGTTGTAACAAGTTATCTTTCTGGCTCTGCACTCAGCAGCTACATGACCAAATCTCCAACAGTTGTTGCACTTCTTTGCATCATTCATGCATTCATTAGATCAATGCCCTATATCACCACACTTGTAGCACTTAATGGAAGAACCAAAATCTCCCCCACTAGGCTTCTTCCAACCACCGAATTTTTGATTATTCTTATCATAGGGTTTACCACGATCCATCTGCTTCTTTCCCTTACGATTAACATATCCTTGAGCATTCGACTTAGTACTAGCAAGATCCTCTTCTAGAATCCTACTACAGTCTACTAAATCAGAAAACCTCCTAATGCGCTGATACCTGATACCCTGCTTGATTTCATCACAAAGACCATTCTCAAACTTGATACATTTGGAAAATTCTCCATCTGCATCGTTAGTATAATGAGCATAGTACTTCGCCATCTCAGTAAACTTTGAAGCATACTCGCTCATAGACTTGTTGCCTTGCTTGAGTTCCAGAAACTCAATCTCCTTCTTGCCTTGAATGTCTTCAGGAAAGTATCTTCTCAGAAAAGCTCTCATGAACACAACCCAAGTCAATGCAATGCCATCTTCTTCCATTTCAGTTCTGGTAGCAACCCACCAATCATCAGCTTCCTCTGCCAACATGTGAGTACCATACCTCACCTTCAGCTCTTCCGCACAGTCAATCACTCTGAAGATCCTTTCAATCTCCTTCAACCATTTCTGAGCACCTTCGGGATCATGAGTGCCTTTGAACAATGGAGGATTGTTCCTCTGGAAGTTTCCCAATTGCCTATCAGCACCAATACCTCCTCCTATCTGGTTCCCTCCAACCACACCAGCCAACATTCCCAAGGCTTCAGCAATAGCAGCATCGTCTCTTCTGTTACCTCTTTCGGCCATTGTTATGTAACATTACAAAACAATCACATCAGCACACAAGTATCGACAGTGTTACCTTGCACTAGTCGCATACGAAAGGGATAAAGACTCTAAGACACGACCTACTATGCTCTGATACCACTATTGTAACACCCCTTCTAATTTACCCGTGATTTATACAATTAATCAGAGTTTTAAACACATAACAAGAGGCGTCACAATTTAATTAATTCAAATAACTAAAAACAGTAATCATGCCTTTTTAACTGAAGAACGTATTAAATAAAACCAATGAATTATGTTTAAGCAGCGGAAAAGTAACATAAACTCCGGAATACATCAATTAATAATTGTTCCAAAACATAAACCAAAAACATAACCAAAACAGCCAGTTTGAATCCATAAAGGAAAATCCCAATCAATCGATCCCCAGTGTTACAACTACCAGAGCATGACACTAACACGCGGATTAACTAAGAAGCACAACTCTAGAAGTTGTCCTCACCAATTCTAAAGCAGCTAATCACTTCGAACCTGAAATCATTAAAGTAAGGGTGAGATTTCATCAAAATTTAAGATGAATTATGCATTTCTCAAAACAATAAAACAACCAATTCATTATTCACCCTCATTAATAGCATTAGCATATGATTTGACGAACACAATTCACACATTCATTTATACATACAGCAGCAAATAGATGCAATTGAAACACTGGAATTCACCCTAACATATTCCAAATACATATGCAATGCAGACTTAATACATGTGGTACCAATCGTGAACCAAGTTCACACCCTGTTCCGCTTACACTTCGGAAACAGCGTCAATCCAATGATTCGCCCATACATCACCGGGTCAAGAATCTAGCCTCACTACCTCTGTACATTAGGTAAGTCTATTGGCCCTGCAAGTTCAATTCTGCACAATGGGAATGAACCATTTCCAAATGCTCATGCATGCACATCAAAAGCATGCAACAATTCAAAATATGGAACATGAATACACAACATTATTCCAATTATAAATTAATAACACAACAACATCTGGTACAACAATCATAAACATCAATGTTAATCACAATCCATAAAATTAACATTCTGCACAATTATTCAACACATGAACCATAAACTTTCCATGAGTTCTGATTACGGAAACTAAATTAATTCTTCCAGATTTTAATTTTTAGTGTTGAAAATATTTTCATTAGGTAGTACTCGTCCTAAGCTTTCCAACGATACCAACTATGCCTAAATCGGAGCTACGATTAAAAAGTTATGATAGAAATCGTTTCAGAAAATTCATGTTTCAACCCAACACAGTATGTGTCGATGCATAAGGCTATGCATCAACCTCAAATCAGCTTGCATCGACCTCAATTAGTTATGCATCGATGCATAACATAAAATTCTACAATTTTTCAAAAATATTACAGTATGTGTCGACACATACGAAACTTGCATCGATGCATAACCCTGTTTTTGGCCTATGTATCGATGCATAAGCTGTCGGTAAAACACCCCTTCTAAATAACCCGCGAATACATTAATTAAATTGATATCAACTAGATTTTATCAGAGTAACATGAAACAGGGATGTCACAATTAAAATAAAATACAAAATTCTCAATTTCAAACGGTAATCATGCTCAACTGAAGGAATAAATAAAATAGATTATTCAAAGATCAACTTCGTGTTCTACACAGCGGAAAATACCTCAAACCGGAATAACTTCAATTCATAAGTATTCCCAACATAATTTAAAACAAATGAGTATTAAATAAAACTCATCAAACAAGCGTTTTCCCCAGTGTTACAACTATCAGAGCATGACACTGACACACGCGGATAAAACACGACACAGCTCTATAAGTCATCCTCACCGACTCCTGAGCTGCTAACTTTATTCTGAAATCATTAAAGTAAAGGTGAGATTTCTATCCAATATAAAATGCATTATACGTTCTTTAAATACAACAGAACAATCCAAGATATTAGTCCACTACCATTAACATAATCATCGTTCAGTTCACAATTGCATTTCACACAATGATTTATGCAAATATAACAATCAATGGAAATTGCAACACTGGAAACCATCCTAGCATGTTACAATCCCATATGCAATGCAGACTCTATGCATGTGGTACCAAAACGTGAACCGAGTTCACCCACTGTTCCGTTTACATGTGGAAAGACAGCGGCAATCCATGATTCGCCCATAACCACTGGGTCAAGAATCTAGCCTCACTACCTCTAAATCCTGGTAAATTTATTGGCTCTGCAAGCTCACTTCCGCACAATAGGAATGAACCAATTAACAAATGCTTATGCATGCATCATAAAAGCATGCAACATCAATTCAACGGAATATGATCACAACATAATTCCACATAATGCCAACATCAACGAGTATCACATGATAACAACATAATCATGAAATAAATTATCACAAAGCATAACTATGCCAAACGCTTGCCCTTCAATTAGTAAGACTATCACCAGTATGTACAACAATAACAACTGAGATCAACAACCATCATGAATATACAACATCGACAACAACACATGATATCAATACAATCATGAATAAACAACAAGGAAAACAACACATAAGCGTCAATCTTCATTCAACTTGTCAAAATAATCTAACCAATATATCACATGATCACATCTCAATCATAATGGATAGCAGGCACAACACATAAGTATCAGTCCTCATTCACTAAGTCGGAACGATTCACAACCAATTCTACACCATTCTCAAAATACTAAAATTTACAAAAATCGGGAATTCGACTATTTTTAAAATAGTTTCATAAAATAATATTTTTCTTATTTTATAAGATAGTATTTTTAATTTAAGAAATACTGCCAAAAACGACACTCAAATCGGAGCTACGGTTTGGAAAATATGAATTTTTGAAGTTTTAAACATTTTGAAATTCAACACAGTGGTAACCGGTTCCTCCCTGGGAGAACCCGGTTCCCACATTTTAAAAATATCACGCTCCTGGAATTTTGTATGGGGAACTCGGTTCCTCCATACTGGGAACCGGTTCCCACGTTGAAAAAGTCCCAATTTTTGCAAATTTGAATTGGGAACCCGGTTCCTCCTCAGGAGTAACCGGTTCCCACGACCTACATTACCAAAAATCTCAGTTTTTGACAGCAACTTGTGCCCCAATTCATTCTTACTCGTTCCCATACGAATTATAGCATTAGAAACACCAAAATGCAACCAATACACATCAACACAACATCATAAATCATGTTTCCATCATTTCTATTAATTATTTATCCCACTAATGGTTCCAATTCCTATAATCCGACACAATTAGAGATAATCCTACAAACCTAGAATTATCTAATTCAAGTTTTCTAACATACCCAATCATTCAATTGTATCCCAAAATCCATAAGGCATATTAACTGAATGAAATCACCCCTTACCTCGCGATGATCCTTCGAATTTACGGCGTTTGGTTTTTTCCTCTCTTCTCTTCTCTTCTCCAATTTCACGTATAATGACTTTTCCAAATAACCTTCTTTTTCTTTTCCTTTTTATCCTCCTTTATTTATTCCTTTTTATTTTCCAAATAATAGAAATAAATTAATTAGGATTAAGTAGAGTTTTTTTACTCCCAATTCTCTTTTTCCTCTTTTTATTCCTTTTATTATTATTCTATAACAATAATAAAAATAAAAAAAAATTATTAGAGGCTTTTACTCCATACACCCCTCCTTCTACTCTTTACACCATAAATTCAAATTCTCTCCTCTTATTTATTTTCTAAAAATTCTAATATTCCAATAATTCCCAAAAAAATCAAATTTTAATTAATTAAATAATTACAATTCCAAATTAATAATAATTAAAAATATGGGGTGTTACAACTCTCCCCCACTTAGAATATTTTCGTCCTCGAAAATTCACTTGATACTAATAACTTGGGATACGACTCTTGGATTCTTCCTTCCAACTATCACTTCATGTTTGACATCATTTCCAATACCACTAACTAATATCCTTCCTATTCAACCACCATAATCCCACACGATCCATTGCTATCGGGTTAAGAATGCATTGGTTCATCTCACTTCTTGCCCCATCACTCTAGGATACATGATTTATAACTTCATTACACCGCAACACAATTAAAAGAACCTCCACATAACCGCAATGTCCACAACATTTATACACAATGCTAGTACCACAAGGCTACGTTCCAACGATCAAGCTTGCAAATTAATACATCTATCAGAATGGCTGTAGCACCAATAATGCATAGAACCCTTCACCTAATAATTCTATTTTGAAATTTCTAATAGTTTCATAAACTCCACACCTTCTAACGTTTCATTTGTGACTTCAAAAAAATCATACTCGCATAACAAAGTGCATCACATTACGCTTCCGCTACGCGACTCTGATCATTTACCTTAAGTCATTATCTTCATTTGATTCTCATCAACTACCAGCTCTACAAGTTTCATATTTATCTTTAGACTCTCTTTAATATCTACCAGAAAATCATTGTTCACCTTTTTACATTCTAAACCTTCCACTCTGCGGCTTCAACTCGTATACACACTCAAGTCTCCGACCTGCTGAAAAAAATTTCCAAGTCCTTTTCATAGCCCTTTTCCTCTTAGGTTCATGCGAACTGATGAACTACTATCCTCTCAATAGAACGTTAACCACTTCACACACTATCAAGCTTGCAAGATAAGTCTATTCAATCCAACACGATCCCGTCTATTATCAACAAGAGATTAAGGGTGATCAGTTCCTCAATTTGTCAATAGATAACCGACAATCACAATGGAGTATAAACCACCGTTACCAACTATAATAGCGTTCCTTTAGAACTCGTGCTCGAAGTCACCCAAGCACCATGGTCTAATAATCTTCTTTTAAGGTTTACAACTTCTTCCACAATTATTTCTCATTTGATCTCGACGATGAGATACCATAAATCAAACAATTTATATAATCTTCTTCACACTCACTTAGCATCACACAAATGTTAAGTATTTTCCCACTCATGAAATGCTAACATACCAAATACACCATAACTCATTTTGTTTCCATTTGAAGTCCTTATCCATGCAGAGAACTTTAACGACATTCACAATTCTTAGTCTTCCTTTAAATCTCATAACATCTAGGATCCATATATGTTCAATTTGAATCTTATTTCAAATGCAATCTCAGTAATACATCTCATCATATGATTGGTAAAAGAAACTCCCAAAATTTTCTTGACACATGTCAATATTTCGATATCTTAAACATGATTGCATTTCCTATCGAATTTATTTTTCTTCTAGCATCACTTACCTTTTCCTCAAAAGCTAATGTCACTCTATCCATCCTTAATCGACATAAGCTGCATCTCTAATACTTTCACATTCTTACTAATACCAACATCTCATTCATTAAGAATATATCATTCTTGACCTCGTCTCAAATAAATTGCGACTGTTACTAGTTATATCCATAAAATCTTCTAATACCCGCAACTAATTTTGGATTTTCCCACTGCAACACTGTGTTAGCCTTAGATGGGTCTACCACAATACCGTCACTTGAAATAACATGATAAAGAAAACTCATATCCTCATACCGTAATCTACACCTTGAAAACTTAACAAAATTCTACTCCCTTTCGAAGCTGAAATTCACCTCACACATTCAACATGCCTATACCGAGTTCTAGAAGTTTCTCTCTAACTATCTTCATCCTTAACCTGACCACGAAAGTAAGTTAACCTCAATTCGACTTTACTGAAGACATACTTTCCAACCAATTGATCCATCAAATCACCAATAACTTGAAATAGATATTTTAGTCTCAATCACCACTTTAATCAGTTATCAGAAATCCACACGCAATTCGTACTACTCTCTTTCTCCTTGACTAATGAAATTAGAGCTCCCAAAACAATACACTTGGTTTTACAAATCTATTTCTCTGCGCATCTTCCAATAGCTTCTTCAATTTTACTAACTCTAAAGTTGACGTCTTGTATGGTGTCATAGAAACAAGTTTTGTACCAAAAACGACATCAACAACAACTCTGATTCTCCTCAAACATCACTACATGATAAATAAATTACTTCCAGGTGCTGGAACCATTTTTAAAACAAATTTCATCACATTATCTTTCCAACGCTTCAAACGGAACTCAAATCAGACATCCAAAACTCAAGTTATGAATTTTACAAGTTTTCGAAAAATGTTGTCAACTTCATGAAATCAATTCCCTGTGATAGGTAATCGATTTCCACCTTGTGAGAGTGAAAAATCCCAAAACATCATAGAATACAAAATTTGAGATCCTAACTTCAACATACCGCAACACACATCATTCACCATGATTAATTGCGTCAAGTTACAATTCCAATAACCAATCCACACAATTGCATACTTTATATCAACCATTGACACTGACACAATTAATCTTTTCAAGAACATAAAGAGGTAACTCACACAGACAACTTCACGATCAACCGGAAGTGTTGCAACATTCCAACCACACAAGCTTCATCTTCTAAGAGTCATCCTTCTTAATTACCAAATATCTTCTAGCACAAGAATATGCATCGACTCATCAAAATAATTCATAATCACTTGGTTTAACTTCAAACATTCAACCCAAGGATAACCTCAAGCTAATCCAACATCTTGCTCAAACGATGAGTCGCTATTATTCCCAGGGGAACATTAGAACTCACACCTAACTGGGACATCATTATCCATAACATCGTCCTTCACTCCCAATGATGCGAACAACACAAGTACCTAATTGTTACCCCTTAAGAGAACTTTATCTGACCGTTAGACTGAATTCTTGAATTCGTAATCCCTCCGAATTCGGGAAACTACACAGTCTAGCCAACATTTGCACTCATGTAATCAATAACACATCGATCTAACTCTTCACGCCAGAACATATCGGAGAAGTAAAGCTTCTCCCCCACTTGCTTCTAAACCACTCTTGCAACCAAGTAGTTAGGAAAAACAAGCAAGTACCGACAGTGTTTCACACACATGTCGTATACAAAAGGAATAATGACATTAAGACACTGGTCACAACAACCGACTATGCTCTGATACCACTATTGTAACACCCCTTCTAAATAACCCACGAATACATTAATTAAATTGATATCAACTAGATTTTATCAGAGTAACATGAAACAGGGATGTCACAATTAAAATAAAATACAAAATTCTCAATTTCAATTCTGCACAATGAGAATGAATCATTTCCAAATGCTCATGCATGCACATCAAAAGCATGCAACAATTCAAAACATGGAACATGAATACACAACATTATTCCAATTATAAATCAATAACACAACAACATCTGGTACAACAATCATAAACATCAATGTTAATCACAATCCATAAAATTAACATTCTGCACAATTATTCAACACATGAACCATAAACTTTCCATGAGTTCTGATTACGGAAACTAAATTAATTCTTCCAGATTTCAATTTTTAGTGTTGAAAATATTTTCATTAGGTAGTACTCGTCCTAAGCTTTCCAACGATACCAACTATGCCTAAATCGGAGCTACGATTAAAAAGTTATGATAGAAATCGTTTCAGAAAATTCATGTTTCAACCCAACACAGTATGTGTCGATGCATAAGGCTATGCATCGACCTCAAATCAGCTTGCATCGACCTCAATTAGTTATGCATCGATGCATAACATAAAATTCTACAATTTTTCAAAAATATTACAGTATGTGTCGACACATACGAAACTTGCATCGATGCATAACCCTGTTTTTGGCCTATGTATCGATGCATAAGCTGTAACACCCCTTCTAAATAACCCGTGAATACATTAATTAAATTGATATCAACTAGATTTTATCAGAGTAACATGAAACAGGGATGTCACAATTAAAATAAAATACAAAATTCTCAATTTCAAACGGTAATCATGCTCAACTGAAGGAATAAATAAAATAGATTATTCAAAGATCAACTTCGTGTTCTACACAGCGGAAAATATCTCAAACCGGAATAACTTCAATTCATAAGTATTCCCAACATAATTTAAAACAAATGAGTATTAAATAAAACTCATCAAACAAGCGTTTTCCCCAGTGTTACAACTATCAGAGCATGACACTGACACACGCGGATAAAACACGACACAGCTCTATAAGTCATCCTCACCGACTCCTGAGCTGCTAACTTTATTCTGAAATCATTAAAGTAAAGGTGAGATTTCTATCCAATATAAAATGCATTATACGTTCTTTAAATACAACAGAACAATCCATGATATTAGTCCACTACCATTAACATAATCATCGTTCAGTTCACAATTGCATTTCACACAATGATTTATGCAAATATAACAATCAATGGAAATTGCAACACTGGAAACCATCCTAGCATGTTACAATCCCATATGCAATGCAGACTCTATGCATGTGGTACCAAAACGTGAACCGAGTTCACCCACTGTTCCGTTTACATGTGGAAAGACAGCGGCAATCCATGATTCGCCCATAACCACTGGGTCAAGAATCTAGCCTCACTACCTCTAAATCCTGGTAAATTTATTGGCTCTGCAAGCTCACTTCCGCACAATAGGAATGAACCAATTAACAAATGCTTATGCATGCATCATAAAAGCATGCAACATCAATTCAACAGAATATGATCACAACATAATTCCACATAATGCCAACATCAACGAGTATCACATGATAACAACATAATCATGAAATAAATTATCACAAAGCATAACTATGCCAAACGCTTACCCTTCAATTAGTAAGACTATCACCAGTATGTACAACAATAACAACTGAGATCAACAACCATCATGAATATACAACATCGACAACAACACATGATATCAATACAATCATGAATAAACAACAAGGAAAACAACACATAAGCGTCAATCTTCATTCAACTTGTCAAAACAATCTAACCAATATATCACATGATCACATCTCAATCATAATGGATAGCAGGCACAACACATAAGTATCAGTCCTCATTCACTAAGTCGGAACGATTCACAACCAATTCTACACCATTCTCAAAATACCAAAATTTACAAAAATCGGGAATTCGACTATTTTTAAAATAGTTTCATAAAATAATATTTTTCTTATTTTATAAGATAGTATTTTTAATTTAAGAAATACTGCCAGAAACGACACTCAAATCGGAGCTACGGTTTGGAAAATATGAATTTTTGAAGTTTTAAACATTTTGAAATTCAACACAGTGGTAACCGGTTCCTCCCTGGGAGAACCCGGTTCCCACATTTTAAAAATATCACGCTCCTGGAATTTTGTATGGGGAACTCGGTTCCTCCATACTGGGAACCGGTTCCCACGTTGAAAAAGTCCCAATTTTTGCAAATTTGAATTGGGAACCCGGTTCCTCCTCAGGAGTAACCGGTTCCCACGACCTACATTACCAAAAATCTCAGTTTTTGACAGCAACTTGTGCCCCAATTCATTCTTACTCGTTCCCATACGAATTATAGCATTAGAAACACCAAAATGCAACCAATACACATCAACACAACATCATAAATCATGTTTCCATCATTCCTATTAATTATTTATCCCACTAATGGTTCCAATTCCTATAATCCGACACAATTAGAGATAATCCTACAAACCTAGAATTATCTAATTCAAGTTTTCTAACATACCCAATCATTCAATTGTATCCCAAAACCCATAAGGCATATTAACTGAATGAAATCACCCCTTACCTCGCGATGATCCTTCGAATTTACGGCGTTTGGTTTTTTCCTCTCTTCTCTTCACTTCTCCAACTTCACGTATAATGACTTTTCCAAATAACCTTCTTTTTTTTCCTTTTTATCCTCCTTTATTTATTCCTTTTTATTTTCCAAATAATAGAAATAAATTAATTAGGATTAAGTAGAGTTTTTTTACTCCCAATTCTGTTTTTCCTCTTTTTATTCCTTTTATTATTATTCTATAACAATAATAATAAAAAAATAAATTATTAGAGGCTTTTACTCCATACACCCCTCCTTCTACTCTTTACACCATAAATTCAAATTCTCTCCTCTTATTTATTTTCTAAAAATTCTAATATTCCAATAATTCCCAAAAAAATCAAATTTTAATTAATTAAATAATTACAATTCCAAATTAATAATAATTGAAAATATGGGGTGTTACATAAGCATCTTGCATCGATGCATAGCTTTTCCTTACTTCTGTTTTTCTAAAATTCCACAACTTGTATCGATGCATAAGTGCTTGTGTCGACCCATACACGTTGATTTTCCTCAAAAACTCAGTTTTTCCTACTGTTACGAATTTCCATTAATTCTAATCATCACCAAACAACATACTAATCCCAAGACATGATTAATTCATGAAAATTCACATACTTTTGATTATAGGAATATGTTTTCCAATTAACCTAGAAGGATTCCACATCAATCTAATCATTCTTAACCATTCCAATTACGGTTTTACGCCGGATTATAACATTAGGGCATATTTAATCATTCCAATTCGAGATTCCTAACGATTCGATTCGTTCTAATGATCATCAAAACCCATAAGGCATAAAAACCAGATTCAATCCCCCCTTACCTCGCGATGAATCTTCGAAGTTCCGACGAATTGACTTTTCTCCTCTCTCTCTCTCTCTCTCTCTCTCTCTCTTCTTTTCCAACTTCACATAGTATGCAAATCCTTATTTTCTTTTCCTCACACTTATCCTTTATTCCTCTATTTATTCCTTTTTATTTGCCAAATAATAGAAATAAATTAGTTATGATTTAGTAGAGCCTTTTACTCCACACACCTCCAATTCAACCTTACACCCCCAATCTTCTTTTTAATTAATTAAATAATTAATCCATTTAATCCAAAAATATTAATAATTAAACCTTTAATTAAATTAATAATTAAATTCCTAATTATTTAATACTCGATTTAATTTGGGGTGTCACATGCATTGCATTGTTTGTGTGCTTCTTCCAAAACACTTGTTTGCCTCACCCCTTGCATCCCTTGGTCGTTCAACCAAGACAGATCTTAGGATAGCTTCCCTTAGGATCTCTCAGTTAGGATAGTCTTCGAGCTTAGACTTTTTATCCTCAACCATAGGGCCATCTTTGCATGATAATATTAGGGGTAGAACCAGTTAGTTTCCCTTATTTGTTTTCTTCTTTCTTTTGCATTCCTTGCATGTAATAAAACTAAAACTTGTTTTCTTTTATTTTGAAAACCAAAACACTTAATAATGGTTCAAACTCCTTTTTCAAGGTAAAAGCAACCAACATCACTTCAAACCTTTTTGTCTTTGGACTTGTTTTTCTTTGAAAACCTTTTCAATAAGGGTGTTCCTTTTCAAGTCCAAACAAATTGCTAAGTGTGCGAGCGACCAAGCATAAGACTTCTTATAGATGTAACGCCAAGCACGAGTTGCAATTGTGAGGATGCGTAATGAAATTTCACATAAAAAACATTGTAACCCACCAAAACATGTGAGCCAAACTACGACGCTCTGACTTTCCCATTGCACGAGGGAATACGTAGACACCTGGTCACGAGGCTCGATCAAGCAAACTTTGTAAATACTTCCTTCTTTTCCCCGTGTTTTCTTTATTTTCCTTTCTTTCACATGAGTTTCCCTTAGCATCAGACATAGGCATAACGATTAAGCAGCGATAGACTAACACACCCATTAGATAGAAAATAAAAGTGGATACGTAGAGTACTACAAGCGTGTGGGGTGCTAATCCCTTCCCCCACGTAATAGAATCCCTTACCATATCTCTCGGTCGCAAGCCCGTGTCTCATCCCTTTCAGGTTTTCTCGATATGTTTACCTTTCTCCTTAGGTGAGATAAAAAACGTTTGATGACGACTTCATTGATATTCTACCAGATGAGTTTGTCTAGTTCCTTCTACGGCCACCTAGAAATCACTAAAGGGCAACCACAAACCTACTTCTCTAAAGAAATAGTCGTACATAACAAATTGAATCTTCTCGAGCTTCGAGCACCCTCAGTGATCAGGTTTAGGATGGATAACCGCCCAAAAGCATTGGCTAAATCAGCTTAAAAACCGAAGGGCACATTTTCCCTGTGCCCGACAACTTTGATCGTGTGACCGAATGACCCTAAAGACAACAAGGCTACACCTTCTCGTGAGAACATCCTTGCTCATGGAAACTGCTAGTTTCAGGCAACCCCCGCCTGTAATAACGACTAGTTTCGAGCACCTCCACTTAAGGTGTCAGGCGCGATCTATCAATTTCTGATAATTACCTATTTTCTAGTGCCTGATATCCATGCCTAAAAATAAAGACCAATGACCAAACATCACCGATGACGATATAAAAATGCTTGCCCTTGTGACTTGAGTACCACTTGTCCTCAAATTTAATATAATGCATTTCTTATATAAAAAAAGTAATTAAGGAGTGAAGCATTATAAATTTGAATGAAGGACTAAATTACAAATAAGTAAAATACATTATTTGTGAGAAAAGCTAGTTTTGCAAAAAAAGAAAAATTTGCAACAACTGGGAAACGAAGCGTTTTGATTTTTTAGAACAGAATGAATCTTCATCGTGGATCTTGTTGCTTCATCTTTCATCTTCCTTTCCCTTCAATTTAGGGTTTTCAGAATTTCAATTTCTCTTCCTTTTGTCAACGTTCACTCTCTTCATACGATACTTGTTACGGTAACATCTCTCTATTCCTCCGTTGTTCCTTTTTCTGTAAAAAAATATTGATCAGAACATTTGAATTTGTTGCTATTTGTGTTACTTACGCTACTTGTTTGCATCAATTTCAATGAGAGTTTGAATATAGAGATTTTTTCAGAGTGTTATTTATTGTGTTGAATTTTATATGTATGAAACTTGTTGGAATGAGAATTGGTTTTTCTTTGCTTGTAACCTACATTGTGAATTGTGATTTGTATCTGTATTCGATGATTACGATTGCTGTTAATAGAAGGTTATGCTAGTGAGTTGCAGCTCAGGTGTGATTTGTGGATTTCTTATAGTTTTAGTTTTTGTTGATGTTTTCAGGGAACTGGTCTTTTGGTGTATTTGAATTTGAATTTGATTAGCATGAGCATGTGAATGAAGAAAAAATGCAGGCCGATGCGGAAATCTTGATTGATTTTAACACTCAACTTCATTCTGAGACTGTTGTTTCTGTCCAAAATGGGGATCCTGGTGTTTCGACATCTCTTGCAAATGATGTCGTCATGCCTCAGCAGCCGGGTTAGCTTTTGGCACTTAATTTTCGTTTGATTTTTCTAGTATGTTGTGGTTGTTGAGAGATGTTAAATATTTTGTTTTGTAATGTTGTTGATATATAGCTCCGAAAAAACCAACAAGGCAGTGGGCTGCTTGGACTCGTCAAGAGGAGGAAAGCTTCTTCACCGCATTACGACAAGTTGGAAAGGTATACTTATCTGTCCTTATTGCCTTTGGTGTTTTTATTTCTTTTGGTACCATAAAATTGCTAATTGCAATATCCTTGAATGTAGAATTTTGAGAAAATTACTTCCCGTGTACAAAGTAAAAACAAGGATCAGGTATGCTCTACAAAGCTTTTTACCCTTTCAGTTATCCCATTCGCCTTCTAATAGTAGTGTTTAGTTTCCTCTCCATTAATACCTTGGCTTGTTTTTGTTTTCTCACCCCTCTTTTTCTCTATTGGGATGACTTACAGGTTAGGCATTATTACTATCGGCTTGTGAGACGGATGAACAAACTTCTTGGTCCAGAATTATGCCTGGATGCCAAAAACTCCAAAGATACCAATGCGGCAATGCTTCGCTGGTAACACACCTTTACTTCGAGTGGTTGTTAATTAAATAGATTTATACATATAATGTAAGATATAGACTATATTTTTGCATCAAGTTAAATTCATTTATGATTCAAAAACCATATGATATGAACACAAGGGGAATGTTTAAAAGTGCACATTCCTTTAAAAAGAACCATTTGGGTGTCAGATCTGAGTTGAAGTTTGTTGCTCTAAGTGTGGAAGTATTTTATTATACAATCACTCAATTATATATTGCTTCACCAGTTTAAGAGTTTGACTATGTTAATGTTAACCACTTCATGAGATGTCAAGTAAGCTCGTTATATGACATCACAACTCATAGAAACATAGAAAACAGTTTGAACTGTTGAAATAAAGAAGAGTAAGCTCCTTAGATGCATAGGTAGCCCTCTGTCAAAGACTATAATTGGTTGAGAAATGAAGATGAAAAGAGAATGCTACTTGGAAAGTTCTGCACAAAAACCTCTCAGTCATCCCAAGTGCTTTCCATTTCATTCAATTAGTATCTGCTTACCTTTTTTCCCCTCCTTTTGTTTTCTTCCTCTCTTATGCTTGTAACATCTTTACTGATTCCTTATATTTTTCTTCACTACTCTCTTGTAGTACCCAACCCCTGATTAGGAATGTTTATGGGCCGAAGAATCAAGAGGGTCAGGCCTGATTCGTTTTGTATGTAATCTTTTCATTGATGAGAATTCTATAAACACCGAAAAGGATTGAGTTAGTTTGTTGGGGAGTGTATCAATAAAACTCTCCCAGTTTCTCTCTGTAATTGCTATTTTTCTTAATTAGTACCTATCCTCTTGCTATGTGGTAGGTTGTTTCAGCTTGAGGACCCTTTATGAGCCAATTTTCTCATTATATGTGAGTCGGTTATATCATGCTATACTGGCTTCTTCTACTGCTTCTACCTGACCCCGGTAAATGGCTGAGTATTTATCAGCAACACATCATTGGGCTCTGGTGTAAAATATTTTTACATTGACAATGAATTTTCTTATTATATCATCTTTTAGCATTTTCCTTAAGAATTGGGGTATATTTTGCACCAAAAATAATTTGAGGTGTACTACTATTGTTCTTGGAATATTTTGCATTGAAAGATTCTCACGAATTATAATATGGTCTTTTCTCAAGTTATCTGACCTGTGACAGGTGGTCTTTATTGGAAAAGTATAGCTGCAAAGCCTCAAAGCTTCACCTAAAGCCCCGAAGGTTTAAAATATTTTTAGAAGCCTTGGTCAGTAAACTATTTGCATTTGTCCGGAAACTTTTACATTTTTATGTTAAATGTGCTCAGTATGTGCTGGAGCTGACCTATATTATTCTTTCATGAAGGAGCACCAACTTTTGAAGGACCGGAAGAAGAATGTTAGGAAGCGACCTCTGCAGGGTGGAAATTGTCAATCTCCTGCTCTTAACACTATCTCAAATCAATCAAATACCCGTGCAGTTAAAATGATTCTTGTTGAGAGTCAAAATATCATAAAACTTGGACCTTCAAAACCTCCATTGAAGCGCAATGCAAACATGGGTGTTAACCGCAGTAATGCTAAGGGAGATTCAAATAACTCAAAACCTACAAGGCAGCGAAAGAAATCTGGTGATTCTTTTTCAATTCCCTTCAAAATCTTTTACAAGTTTTATGGTTTAAACTAGTTTTCCCTTTCATTATAATATATTAAATCTAGGTGTTATTTTTTTTTCTTTACTTTTAATGTAAAAAGTTTGATATATCTATCTATCAGCTACGATCACAGCAGCTGCATATAGAAAATGGGAGAAGGCTGCAATTGCTGGCGTCTCTTTAGTTGCAGATGCTGCTGAGCATTTGGAGCGAGCTGCCACTGTTAAAGAGGTTGAACATGACCAGGAGAATTCAGGTAGCTTTCACAGTGGGGGTGTTCATATTTGGTCCTTGAGCCATTATAACTTTCGAGGGATCAACTGTGACATAATTCTGATTTATCAATGTTCATTCCAGGGAAAAAATGTTCTGATTCTGCCGATCATGTCCTTCACTCTTTACCCACATTTCCACAAAATCACTATCTTGATAACAATGTACAGAATATTGTGAAACTTAAGCTCCAATTGTTCCCAATTGATGAACCCACTCGAAGAGTCTTGGAAATGGTGAGTATGAGAGAAATCCAAAAGAATCGTACTGTAGCAATGTGAATGTGCTTCTGATTTCTGGAAACAATTATATATTTATGGTCCCTCTTTATTTTCCTGTAGGAGAAGCATAATCCATACTTGGAGCTTACACTTAGTACACGAAAGAAGATATCATCAATTTTAGAACATCTAAACCGCAAATGGGGCAATTCAAGCATAGCAGTTGGAGAGTTGATGCTTTTTCCTTATGGTGTTCAAAAGGAAAACTTGAATAGTTATCAAAGATGGAACCAGGAATCTAATCTTAGTGCCGCAGATATATATGCAGTGATAGGAAGTCCACCTATATTCCGTTTGAGGTATCTCTTTTCCATGTTGCCATCTTAGTTTTATTCGTTATTATATCCAAAGTACATGTGAAAATCAATTGCTCTATTATTGATTGGTTAATAAGTTAGCCAGGCTTTATTATATTGAAATTTTAAATTGACGAGGCAAATGTAAACAAGATGGTTTTAAATGTAGATTTAAAGAAATTTATAGAATATTTTGGTATTCTGTACAGACAAGTGAGTGTGCTATAAATGATAAACCATGCTGGTTATCTTTCCTTCATTATGGGAGAGATTTAAGGTGTTTTTTTCAGTGCTTTGTGCCCTTGCTTGTAGTACAAAGTAATTCAAAATTGAAATTTGGGAAACATGCTAGAGAAATGAAAATAACTTGAAAGTCTTGTGTTCATGGAATACAATATTCTCAGATTACAAGGGATAGATAAAAAATAAAGCATATGAATGGAATTTGAAAAAAATTGGATTCTAGCTTTTAATTCATTGGTTTTGGTGGAGACAAAATTAAGATTGAATTTTCATGTGGGAAGTTAAGAGACTTGTAGTAATGCAAAGGTTGTATAAATTCAAATATTTAAGTAAGCAGTTACTCCTTTTTTCTTCATTAGGAAAAGCGCATAACTTTGTACTGTAGTTAAAGTATAGGGTAAAACTCATATTTTGATATATCCAGATCAGAATGTGATCATATTTGCGTATCTTTTTGAAGGTACGGTTGGTTCTCTAATGCTGAGCACGGGACATTAAATATGCAAGCACCCGTAGCATCCAGCTACATAGTTGGACAATCCAAAAATGGTGGTGATAATATGATGGATCAGATTGTGAATTTGGCATCGCTTCCTATGCCATCAACTAATAATTACTCTACGGAGTGCTTTGTAGATTGTGGAACATCCGTGAACAAAAACAATGCTCTTACCTCTACTTCAACTTATTTGCCTAACACTAGAGACGAAAGTATATACCAGAATACAAGTACTGAGGAACCTTGTGGACCTACAGCCCATATATCATTGCATGGAAAAGATGTGACAGATGGAGCTGTATCTAGACAGTTGGAAGACATGGTAATTGTCATCCAATTGTATCTTGCTCACTTACATCTAGTAGATCTAAACTGCTACTATAGATTTTCAATTTTTATGCCATGGATCTTGAAGTTCCACTTTAGTGTACTTTGTCGGCTCAAATGGAAAATATTTTCATTTCCTGTGGACTGTTGTCTTTACCATCTCTGTTTTTTTAGATTGTTGTGTTTAATTTAGCACTGTTTTAAATTTTTGACTGGTATATTGATCTACTGATTTTGCGTAGTCTATCACTGTTATTAGCATCTGTGTCTATTATGCCACAATTTAAGCTTTAAGCCTCTTTTATATATTCAGGAGGAATTGAAATCAAACAGTGGATCTGGCCTGTCAGCTGGTGAGTGGGCTGACAGCCTTACCAACATTAGTGTGGGGGACCTACTATCAGGAGTCTCCCAGGATCTCAATGATAACTGCATTGATCCTCTTATTGCTGAGAATTGTCGCAGTGTTCATCAAATTCCTTTTAGTAGCGATTCTTTTGATGCTGCTATTGCTGCTCACATATCTAGACACCAAGACAAGATGGGACAATCAACTATGGTATCTCATATGTCTTCCATATGGGATGCTGAAGAAACATGTGATGCTTTCTCATTTAAAAAAGATCCTATTCGTCATGAAGATGCTCCTTGTTTTTCTCTCACTGCTGCTTTAGATTCTGATAAAAAGGTTCTTGAAAGAAGCTTTGAGAATTTGGATAAGGTAGTATTTCTTGATTTTTTTATTTACTACTGAACGTTTCTAGCGAAGTATAATAAGGTTAACCTTTCATTTTTTTCATTGTAGCTTTCACCTGAAAAAGAGAACCTTGTGGATGATATTGCTCAAACAGACCATATGCCTATGGACAGTTGTGAGGCCGGTGCAGATATCAAGTATCATTTAGCAAAGGATTTTACTGGGCTAGCGGATATGTATTGGGTACTTTCCTTTCTTTACTCCATTTTTCTGTTTAGATTTTCTTGCAGCAAGACAATTTGGAGGAAGTTTATCTCTGGCAGTTGTCACGAACTTATTTGTAATGCTTTGAACACACATGCATTTAAACTACCAATCAAAATAATAAGTTGACGACGATAAAATACTTGAGCAATTATATTTATTACTATGGTTGAACTATTATTTGACTTTTAAAACATCTCCATGGGTGTTGTCTTATTTACTGAAGCTTTTAAAGTACTTCATACTTTTGGCCTTATTTATCCCCACCTCATCTTTACTTTTTTTTAACACGTGGCAGCCTGATTCTTTGGGCCCGCTGAATTTGGAAATACCTTCTACCAAGTACAACAGCGATGATCCAATTTTAAGTGATAGTCTTAGTGGACTGAATCGCTTGATAGCCAGCAGCTTGGATGCATTCCAGAATTGCTCTTTTTTTGGGATTGACAAGAAGGAAACACCATCGACAGTTGAGACTCAAGAAACTGCCACTCTCTCAGATTTTAAAATTGGAAGTGGTGTTTGAGACTCTACATGGAACTGCTTCCTGGTAACGTTTTCTAATTTCGGCATTTTGTAGTTTGTCGTGAATAACTTATTTCCTTAAACTAACTTGAGGTGTGCATGCCGAGAAAATGGTTTGAGCCACTCCAACTCCTGATGTATATGTTTGTCTATTTTGGGTCACTTCCATATATGTACAAAAAAATGGGCATAGAAGGATCTATATTGTATCCGTCTCCTGGGGTTCTGTTAGCTTTTGTATAAATATCCCTTTACCAAGCAAACATGTCCTTTTCTTTTATTCTTAGCTTCTGTACATTGTACTTTAAGAAGGAAGGCTTGTTACCCAATGGCATAAACCCGATTTTAGAAGTTAATGGACCTTTTTTATTCTTCTTTCTCATGCATGCTAATGAAAAACTATCAATTATGAGTTAATTTGATTGATCACATTCTTTCCTTTAGTTATTTGCAGGACAGAACATAGGCTGGGTACATAACTTACATGTATTGATCTGATTTTAAGTGCTATAATTTTTTTAAATCTAATTTTCTTTTTGAACAAACTGTGTCTTATTCAATTTTGCCTACAATAAGGGAAGCAATCACTTTTTGGAAGGCAGGTCATTCTAGTAATATTAAAGGCGTAAAATTATAAATACATGTTTATGTTAAATTTATAAAATTACAAAAAACCTATACATAGTGGAAGAAGATTGGGACCTAAATCTAGGGCTGCTAATTTTCATGATTATAGCAGTGCCAACTTTGTTTCAATGTGGGCATCTCATTGGGCAATGGATGAAAGCCATTACTAGATGCAGCAGAGGCTCGAGATTGCTCTCTTGTTGTCTCAGTTGCTCTCAAATTGCTTCTAGTTGTCACTACCTACCCTAGTAGTATGACATTCTATTGAAAAATTTATTTCTCATGTTATGATGATAGTTAGGGTATAGGTGATTCTGCAGCTGAACTTCTTGTTGGGTTTCCATTATGTTATTGGGACTGATTAAGTGGGGAGGGGGTAAGAAGCTCCTCCACCTTGGTACCATAATTTCGGTCCCTATAACACGTTACCGACCAAGTACACTGACTTCTGCCTTTCACTTGTTTCTTTGATGGGTATCTGTTTCTATCGATACTATATATATGCACATTGTTGCTCGTCCTACCAGGACCTAGTGAGTGTTGGAGGTCAGAAGAGCACCTTTAGTTGAGATAGAGATGCTTTGCACTGTGGTGTCCATTTGAACTTTATCTTTTTCTCCAATGAGTTGAAAAATAACAAGGCATGTTAAGCTGACCTAGTCCAACCTCTGAATTCCCTTTTTAGAGGCTGGGGTAAACATTTCTATCACGACACTACACTTATGTAGTTTAACTTCATTTCCTTTCTTGGTGGGATAGTTTCCTATCAACTTTCCTTGTCGAACCCCAAAGGAACATTTTTCTAGATTCAATCTCACGTTGTAGCGGCAGATTTATTGAAAGACTTCCTCTAAATGTATCATATGACTTGATTCTAGTCCAAACTTGAAGATCATGTCTCTGCTGTACACTTTGAGCAAATGTTTTATATGATTCTTAAACACCTTGTTCATCATCTTCTATCCTCTGATAAGTTGTGTCTGCATTCTTAAGGTTGAAAGACATTACTTTGTAGCACCTTTTCATGAATGATCAAAGTTTATGAACGAATGACATTGTGCCACATAATTGTGTATTTAAATTTAAAGATAGTTGATGGCAAGCTACTTTGAGATACATTCCCGACATCTTCGAGGCTATCCATATGAATAGACTATTAATCCTTTCAAGGCACAAAGTTAGTTGTGCCTTGACCTCTCGAGGGAGATCAACTTTAGTTTTCGCCGTCTTCTTGGAATTGTCCCTTAGTTGGATGGTCATGAAACCACAATCTAGTTCAAACTTCTCCAACTTTTTCCTTGCCTAAGGGGAAAGGGTATTCCATCCTTTTAGCAGCTGTCAATGCGCTCGAGCTCCAATCACTCGTTGAAGTCAACAAGATTTACTTTGTAGGCGTCTAGCGACTTTCTCACATTCTCAGCATTACTCGAGCTTTTTGATATGTATGTGGCCTTAAACTTCACTTATATCTCATGATTCTTCTTAGAGGCTAAGAAACAAGCCTACCACCCCCTTTAAGTTGGCTTATATGTTAGGTGCCTCGTTGTTGATGCTAGCGTCTATTTGACCTTACGATGACTTATTAAGCGATTACGACTGTTTAATTTACCTGTTATACCTAATCCCTCAATGTATAATTCACTATTCTACACTACAACTATTTTCCTTTAGGTAAATTGGATAGTTAAAACATGTAATATTTCGGTTCGTTAAACCCTATGTCACAACTTATAATTCCCTATATCTGTAAGTAATTATTAAGTTGAACAATTAATTCAGATCATATACATAAATTTATGGTCAATAATCAATACAATTTTAAGTTTAATATCTGAATTCGTCAACACATAAATAAATAAATATAGAATAACTGAATAACAATACAAAATTAATCAAAAGTGCAAATATTACAAAGACCTAACATATGATCCAATAGATTCATACATGTTCATCTAACAAGCCCTAATTAATAAAAACTTAGCTACTCATACTAATAAGAATCATAATAATAAGAATCATAATTGAAGTGATACATAAATAATACATGAATTTCTGATAAGAATTTGACTTAAGGTGATGAAAACCTTTGCTCCAGAGCTCCAAAACTTGTTTCACTGTCAAAAGTGGTCTCCAAAAGTGTTTTTCCCCTTTTCCATGAGCCTTTTTCTTTTTTATAGAAGTAAAATATGCACCAGAACAACAGACAATTGCGCACACACTACTGTACTATCGGTCACACGATTTTTGTAAGCTCACCATTGCGCACACAATGCTTTTTATCATGCACACAATTTTTTTAGCAAATAGATATTTTGTTTGCTTTCATTTGTTTCCAACCCCACTGAGTTACGAAACTCCAGATGTGATCAAATTATAAGATAAACGTCATTATGCAAATTTTGTTTAAAATAACTTTATTCTTCGCAATTCTTCACTTTTTCCACATTTTGCTTATTTCTTCCACTTTTTCATTTTCTTCCTATTTCTTCATAAAACTCAAACATAAACAACTAAAAATCATAAAAAATGAAAATGCTTATAAAAATTACACGATGTCAGAGTGTCACCACAACCCAAAACTTACAATGTGGCTAAGTCACCGAAAGAAATGGCTCATGCTCAAAGGATTAACAAAGAATAAAAGAAATTTAAATGGTCACCTAAGAAAGGTTCTAAGTTAAAACAAACAACTTCTCTGTCGAGGTAAGAGTCGTCGACATACCTCGTAAAAAATGTCTCGGTCTATCAAAGACTCATATTTTCTTCTCTATTTTCTACCGTTTGGACCTTGTTGCAATACGAGTCCTATGGGAAAGTTTTCCTCTACTGTCATTGTTGGTGGTTGAAAGATAAGTTTATAAATTTTATGACAATGTAAAATTGGTGGTATTGGGTTTTGAATGAGACAAGTGGTATTTATAGTTGAGAAATGGGGAGTTGAATGGAAATGGTTTTTGATTTTGGAGTAGAGGAGAGTAAATGCGAGTTAGTGGGGGTTTTGATAGGGGTTAATGGAGGAAGATAATGGGTTTTGAATGAAGAATGTTACAGAAAAATGGTGAAAATGGGGACTGTCTTGCGAACGCCATTAGTTAGTGTTTATGGTAGTTGGCTTGTGAGCGGGTTTTGGGCCTTTTGAGCATTTTTGGGTTGTTGGAGGTATTTCTGGGGAAAATTTTACCCTATACCCCTACTCTTATTCCGATATCCCTACACATTTTTTAATATTCCAATTTTATCCTTTTTACTTTTTTTTCATATGGATTTTTTATTTATTTTTACTTTTTCTTTCGAGAGAAGGAAAAAAAGAAATTTAACAAACCGGATAACCCAAAATGGCTACATCCGGTACATATTTTTTCAGGAACCGGATAACATGGGGTATCTACATCCGGAATGCATTTTTCTCCGGAAAACCCAACCATAAGTCATCCGGTTAACAATATTAACAAACCGGATAACCTTGATCTGTGTATTCCGGTTTGTATTATATTGCCAACCGGATAACATGTTGTGCAGTTATCCGATTCGTTTTTTTTTTTGTTTTTTTTGTTTTTTATTTTAATTTTTTTAACAGATGTTATTCGTCAGATATACAATAAAAATCAGACATACGTAGATACCACTGATCTGCAGAACGGAGATTGGTTGTGATAAAGGTGGAAGAAGTGATAAAAATAAATAATTAAAAGGTTGATAAAAAAAAGAACATTCAAATAAAATGCACTATAATATTTAGTAAACCCAACAAAAATGTATAAAAATATTTTACTGAAATGACTAGCATTGTTATTGTAACTTATATTTAAATTATTAATGTTTTCATAAGAAATTTGTGTATCCATCAATCATAATTGTCTCATGATTTTTAATAATCACACATTTTTATATCAAATTTTTAGTATAAATGTTAACATTTTATTTCATAAACAAGGTAATATTTTTTCAAATCAATTTTATTTTTTTGTTGTATCATGCCACAATATCATATATTCTTCTGTCCAACATAAATATCATTTTATTAAAATATATAATATTCAATTATCAAAGAGAAATCATACTTAATAGATTGAATTAATTATTATAGAAGTGATAATTTTTTTATATTTTATTAATAAAATGTTATAACTGAGATAGTAAACTAATTTCAAGTTACGGAATTATAATGATTACAAAGTATAAAAAGGAAGAAAAAAATATTATATTTATAAGTAATATCTTTAATTTTGCTAAATTAAATGATAAAATTACTATAAATTAAATGTGATAAAAATCATGAAAAAAGTTTATTAAGCTTTATGAACTGCCAAACATCAAATTTAAATATAACTTACAATAACAATGCTAGTCATTTCAAGAAAATATTTTTATACATTTTGGTTGGGTTTACTAAATATTATAGTGCATTTTATTTGAATGTTCTTTTTATCAACCTTTAATTATTTATTTTATCACTTCTTCCACCTTTATCACAACCAATCTCCGCTCGCATGGTATCTACGTATGTCGATTTTTATTGTATATCCGATTTAATAACACTGTTAAAAAAATTAAAAAAAAATTAAAAAAAACGGACAATCGCACAACATGTTATCCGGTTGGCAATATAATACAAACCGAATACGATCAAGGTTATCCGGTTTGTTAATATTGTTAACCGGATAACTTATGGTTGGGTTTTCCGGAGAAAATGCATTCGGATGTAGATACCCCATGTTATCCGGTTCTGAAAAATATGTACCGGATGTAGCCATTTTGGTTATCCGGTTTGTTAAATTTGTGTTCCCTTTGGCTTTTCCGTACGCTCTCAGAAAAAGTGAAAATAAATAAAAAATCCATATAAAAAAAAATAAAAAAATAAATAAAAAATCCATATAAAAAAAAATAAAAAGGATAAAATTGGAATATTAAAAAATGTGTAGGGGTATCGGAATAAGAGTAGGGGTATAGGGTAAAATTTTCATTTCTGGGATGTAGAAACCCCTTTTGTTGGAGAGTGAGTTTGTCTGAACAATTATTATTTTGAATAAATTTGAAACTTGAAAGATAAGAAAAATTAGTAATGGTTAGGCAAAACATAAATGATGAAAAATGAGAAATATAAAAAATCATCAAAAAGTGCATAAAGATAAAAGTAATTAATTTTTTTTTGAAAATGTGATACAAAATTGAGTTAGTGTGATAACAGTAAAATAAATAAATCTACAGACACAAAAATAAATCTAATAACAATGAAATAAATTTCCCCTACAATAAACGAGCATTGTCCCTATGCTTGTAGGGAAAATCCCGAATCCTATGTGGACCGGTTGCTCTAGCCTGTGAGACCTTGTCGAAGGCTAAAAAGCTCATGTAAAAAGTGGTCTGTCTCTTCAGCTTGAGTGACATTAGCCACTTCCATCTGTGAAGTAAGATTAGACTATCCACGAACCTATCAATTGAAACCTTCATGAAATATTCTTATATTTCTTTTAGAACTAACTTTTCTTCGACATTCTTCATTTTGCCTTAATATTTTCATGTCGTCAAAATTTCCAGCTAACAAATTGCCTCTCTAAAATATTTATTTCAAAGAACTTGAAGAAATGGACATTTTTTACAAATCTTCAATTTCGACGCATAAGCCACCTCATAATATCTTTTTTGTTGTGACATCACAATCATGATGACCATCTTTCCAAATGTCTTATCGAGACGTCCATAGTTCAATTTCTCATCATTACTACACTAAATAGGATTAAATCACGACTTTTTCAAAAAGCAAGCATCTTGTCAATTTATCAACCAACAACACGCGCCCCACTATCTTCTTTGTGAACAAAAAGAAAGTGAACCGTTTGTGATTCTCCCACTATAAATAACTTTTTCATCTTAAAACAAACACTTTTTTGCTTTCAATCTCTAGCAACCTTGCAATTTTCCTTCAATCTTCCTTCTTAAAAAATCGTTCATCTTCAAAAAACATTCATCAATGGCACCTTCTAAGAAGACCATCAAATCTTGCTAAGGATGTGAAGAACACAAATGATGCTGCTTCCATTCCTATTGCTCATGTAGCAAAGCCAATTTTATATGGGAATCAAGAGTTTGTGACGACACCCTCTCTTCTTGTAGAAAAACACACAATTTATGAATCCCAAACAATTATTCCTTTTACACTAGTGTAGCAGCAAAAACTGCGAGTATAAGCCATTGAATTGATTTAACTCAAAAAGTAACAAAAGAGTCGCCACCGCGCTTTTATTTTATCCAAAGGACTAGGAAAAAGAGCGAATAAAATCCTAACAAAAAAGACCAGAGATTTGGGACCGGGGGTTAGTTATACAAAGGGAAGGTGGTAGGCACCCAAAGCATCTACGGTACTATGTAGGAACCTTTTTGAAAATTTGTATATGTGTGCTAAAAAAAGGTATATGTACAAAATGGACGGTGGAGGTGAGAAAAAAGTGTTTTCTTACAATTTTTGGTTTGATAGAACTTCCAATGAGTTCTAGGCCTACATACCAACAATGTGCAATGTTGAAATCAAAACCCAGTAGTTCGGGTAAAAAAGATCAAAATTGTGTGTTGGTTGATTTTAAGAAAAATGTTAGTTTAGAAAAACCACGAAGAGCTCAAAAAATTTGAATGATGTTAGGTGTTTTTTAGTCTTAACAAAAAAAAGTCAAAGTATTATTACATGGATTGAAAGTTTATTAAGAAAGCAAGTTTGAAAATTCATGACCTAAGTCCAAGTTTTTTTTGAAAGCAGTTCAAGTTTTGAAAACAAGAATCCTTTGAAAAAGAGGGAAGATTTTGAAAATTAAAGAATATGGGAGGAGATGAAGAGGCTAACCTAAGTGCATAAAGTAAAAGGTAAGGATAAAGAAAGATCTAACGAGGTGATAAAACTACTACTTGACATTAAGAGCCAATACCATATCCCATCCTTTGGATTACCACACATGCAACAAATACCAGACAAAAAAAACCAAGCTTTGGATCAATCAATGCCTTAGGTGAACTCTTGTCTCAAGAAACGAAACAGACAGAGTAACAGAGGAAATCCACTCTTAATCGAGTATAACGGAATAACCTGCATACAAAGATAATAACCAAGCAAGACAAAATAACACCAAGGGCACAAAATTCTCCAAGCTGAGGTGAGAGTCTTAATCCTAAGTCAAAAGATCAAACTCCGAGCATAAGGATAGTAGCCAAGTCCAATTAAAAGTCTTTTATGTTCAAGATGAATTATTAGGTATTTTGGAAAAGGAAAACAAAGCTCAAGTGAGCAAAATTCAAAATGACAAAAAATAAAGTGCTCAAGTGAGCAAAGAAGAAAAAATGACATGAAATGTAAATGTCAAAGTTAAAGTGCATACAAGTAAAGAGCATAAAAATAAAAACGGAAAGTAAAGAGCATAAAATAAAAGACAATTAAGAAAGGTTATCAAGATGATCATTTTGAAACTTGTCAAGTATATCATCGAATTGTTAATTGTTAGTCGTCAGCAAGGTGACCATCTTGAAACTTGCGCATGAAGACTTGCCAGAAGCTTGATAGAATCAACGCAACTACACGACAAGTTTCAATTGCTTTTTGTCAAGTATATCACTGGTTTTGAAATTATTACTTCACTTGATCAAAGATGATTGAAAATTTCAAATGGACAAACTTAGTGGAAACTTGCCAGAAGCTCGATTAAAAAAATCAACGCGATCACACGACAAGCGCCACAAGTGTTGAACCAAAATCAAAGCTCAAGTCATCTTTTGGGGCTTGTGTTTGAACATTAAAGTTCATGCCACCAATTGATCACTTCTTCCGAACTGGGACAAAAGAAAAATAAGATGAAGAAGAAGAAATAAGTTCCAAATTTATTTTGCATCAAATGAATTTATTCGGTCTAACTTCGTCAAAATCAATCAACTCTCTTGGTGGTTTTGGTCAAGAGACATATGAACACCCAAATTTCATTGATGTTGAGGAAATTTGTGACTCCAAATAAATTTAAAAAAAACAGCCAAAATAAAAAAAGGAATTAAAATGATGGATGAAACATAATTTGAAATTAGGTCATTTAATTGGATTTTATTGATGAAATATATAATAGTATTTTTTTCATCAAAATAAAATTCTAAGAAAATTACCTAAGGTCAAACAAAGGTCAACAAGTGTTGAAATTTTTTTCCAGAATTTTATGAGTCAAACTATTTTTGAAATAAAGAAAAAATGGTGAAATAAACAAAAAAAAATGGAAAAAATAGAAAATTTAGAAATAAAAATAAAATGAGGTCACAAATATTTGTCAAATGACCATTGAATCCTTCCATAATTTTTTCATAATTTAAAAATGTCAAAAAGTATTTTAAAACAATAAAAATATCAAATAAAAGAGAAAAATCATAAAAAATAACAAATCTGAAAATAAAATTATGAAAAAATAAAAGTCAGAAAGATGATATTTCAAAATATTTTTGTGAACTTTTTCATAATTTTTGAGGCAAAAATAAATTTTATATGATTTTTTAAAGTTTAAAACATTTAAAATATAAAATCAGAAAATAAAATAAAAGTCAAAAAAATATGGACCATCTGATCATAGTCAAAACGCGTGAGTAATCAGATCCAAAGGATCACACGCACTGTGCTTGATATGAACCTCCTTGGTTTTCACATCAGATCAAGAATTAAAATTAAATTAAAAAAATAAAATAAGGTAAGATATCACGCGTTGGATCGAGTCTGACTCAGAAAAGTAATCAGACCCAAGGGCTCCAGAGACGCGTGCATGGTAAGGCGTTATCACCGGATCCAATTTAAAAAAAATAATATGGCATGCTTTCATTGGTTGAGACGAGACATGTCATCGTCTTCAACCTCCAGCCACTCAAAAATTGGAGTTCCTCAAACTGTAAAATCAATGCATATGAGTGGTATCCTTGGATTCGTCTCTTCAAGATGATCTCAACCACATGCTCGCAAAAAATTTATTTACACTGAGTGAAGAGAAATTTGGAAAAAACTCAAATAATAACGAGCACGAGTTTGATGAAATTCTCAGTCAATACTTGATGAAAACACAAATGGTGAAGATCACAAGGATCAGGGAGATGAGGAGAATACAATAGAACTTGATTTGACACAATTTGATGAAGATTTCTACCTGAACGAAATTTACTTTCAGAGCTCTAAAACTAGACTTGGATGACACGATTTAGGGAGCTTCAATGTGAGGTTTGGAGAGAGTTTGACAGCGATTTTCTGGCTATCAAAGCTTTAGGAAATGAGTGTAATGACTCGCTTATTTATAGGAGAAGTGAATGGGATCAAAAGAGAGGGTGTATGATGCAATTTGGAGCAAAATCGTGCACACCTGCATCATGAGTAAAGTGTGACTTGCAAGTTGTCAAAACTCAGCCAAATCGTGTGTATTATCCTTTTAATCAAACTTGGCAACTTGATTAATCATATTTAAGTAAAAAAAACGCATCAATTTGGTCATTAGAAGCCATATTATTGAAAATGAATTCTGACTTCGAGGAAAACTTCAACTTCAAGGCATCAATTTTGCAGCCATGGTTCTATATACTCAGGGACCTTTATGATGCAATCTTGGGCTCTATGGAAAGCTGAGGTCACAAGGTTTACAATGTGATTGGAAAGGTAGCATTTGACATCTTGAGCTAAAATTTGTGATCATTTGAAATCACCAAAAACCATCTGACTTTTTCACACTTAGAAAAATTTCTAAGTTTGGCAAAAAAATGACTTATAATATTTTCAATCCAAACATGACCTTCCATTCAAAATTTTCTCTTGTCATTCAAAGATGAAATGAAGTAGATCTCTCAAAGAGCATTTTGCAACAAGAACCAACCAAAAATTCCAAAAATTAAGAAAGTTATGGCCTTGTGAAGTTGATGAAAAATCATGAAATGACTATCATCTTTTGACTTCTCCAAGTAACTTCCAAACACTTTCAATCTTCAAAACTTGTATGGAGATAAAGTTCACATCTTCAATATTGTGGTTCAAAAAGAATGACCTCAAGGTGATAAATGATGATCAACATATGATCTCTTGAAGTTTATTGACCAAAAATTGAAAAATTCATCAAAGACTTGTAATCTTTTGACCTCATAGGCAAATTCCCAAGCATTTTCTTTTCCTACCAATTGAACTAAGTTGTATTAGACATCATTAAGTTCATTGTGAAAAAAGAGTGGGCTCAAGGAGACAAGGGATGACCAAGTTATGATCCTTTGAAGTCATACAAGAGAGATGGAGCATCAATCTAGAGAGTTTGCAATCATAGACCTCCAAAACAATCTTCTCATCAATAAAACTCCTTGGATCAAAGCATATTCATACTAGAAGTCCTTTTAAGAATCAAATGACTTTGAAATCATCCATAAATTTCATACAAACACCAAGATATGGTCCCCAAAAGTCCAAAACCCTAATTTTAAGATGGATGACCATAGAATGGAGAATTCTTCAAATTTGATGATCTTTTTCAAGCATGAAGCATATACTCAAGATGAGAGGCCATGATAGATAATAGTAGAAGTCTCCAATGAGAGACAATACTTTCAAAATCTTTGAGAATTGAGGAGATAATGCATGGAAATAAACACATGAACCTATTGACTCCTTGAATAAGAAACTTGTGCACCATTCACCTACAATATTTAGAGAGCAAAATGCAAAATTGTGTCTTTTTATGAATCATTGTCATTCTAAACTATTACAATGCTTCGTAGAAATGTCTCAAACATATGCATATATTCTTAAAAGTTTTTTACGATGTATTTAAGAAAAAATACATATGTATTTTCAAATAACATATTTTATTAAAATATTCATGCAATTCAATCACATTTGAAGTGTTCAGTCACAAACTTCCTTGAAACCTTTTATGCATAATTTTCATATATTTTAGAAAATATTCATCAAATCTTTGAGCATTTAAGTTCTATTTAATTGTGAATTGTTTATTGAAAAGGGAAGATCAACTTTCTAAACTTTGGAAAGTGTCCAAAATAGTTTTTTTTTTTATCATATTCTTGTAACATGTAACAAGCAATTGTATAAGAAAGTGGTATGTTTTCTAAGTGTTGTAAACAAGAAAGGGATGTGCTTTATTGTTCAAGATTATAAGAGATATTTTATTGTGAAGTTTGTACAAAAATTTAACATAGTGAAAAATTCTCCAAATATTAAGAGACTAAATATACCATTGATTGATAAGAGGAGATGATATAAAAATAAAAAATAAAAATATAACGCAAACCCGAAAAAAACCAGACAACCTTAATTCACCTTCTCCTATATTGCACTTCATAGTATATTAATTTACCTTAAATAGTATGTGACACAAGTTAATAAAGATCTAGAGTGTGGAGTTTTAGGGTTTAGAGGACTTGTCTTAGGCCTAATTCACTTGTTGATATTTATAGGTGTAAAATGAAAGGTTACGATTTCAAGATTTTAGGCAACAATGACAAACAAATCAATATGTGATCTTCATCATACAATTTTTATTAAATCCCTAAAACTGCTGGAATGTGTCTTTTTAAATTAGTGTAATAGAATCCTTGGGCTCAACTCAATAAGAAAAATAAAAAAGTGTACTAGAATCCTTGTATATATGTTTTTTTTTCTTTCAAACCTATGTTAAACACGAGTCTTATGTCCTACGATTATCTAAAATTTTACTTAGAATACGTAAGACTCTTCCTAAAATAATAAAAATGGCCAATTTACCAAAGTTCCCACTTTAAAATTTTGAGGGTGTAGGACTAGCTATAGTACAACATATCTCCATAAAAGTATTATAATATCTAGCTTAGTCCCACTCCAACATATATTGTAATACCAACAAAGAAAAAACACGTCATTTTCATATATAGGGTTTTGTCAACATGAACAAGATCATAGGACCACGTGGGGTCAAATTTATGTTAATGTTAAAAAACGTAGTCGAATTTAAGATGATATATAGAACCAATCATGATGAACTAGGAAAGAAGACAAAGGTGGATTGAGACAAGGTTCTGCAAGCAAGGGCGCACCAAATGTTATGCTATCCTAATCAGACCATTATTTATATTTCATGATATGTCATTGGTTCCTTGTACACAAATAAAGCCATAGATTTCGAGATACACTTTTTTTTTCTTTGGAAGATTTAGATTATTTGATTAAGTTTCCTTTCTTAGCCTATAGTGAAATAGGTCTACAAGTTTGAATGGACAGTAAATTTAATAAAATAATAACATCACTATGATTTTGTAAAAGTTTTTTCTTTTTAATTATTATATACACCATTGTTCATACATTCTAACTCAATCGACAAAAGTTATTATTATTATTATTATTATTATTATTATTATTATTATTATTATTATTATTATTATTATTATTATTAATATTATTGGATTTTTGGATTCTTTTTTTGTAGGATTCAGTTGATGAATCGTAGGTGTGGAGTCTTTATCCTTCAAAGCGATATAATGTGAGCAATGCATATCATTTTTTGACAAAAGCGGAGGACCCTAATCATTTCGGAGACTCCCGTGTCTGGTGGTTTAAGGTGATGCCTCCAAAGATTAATCTATTTCTTTGGCGATTATATCGAAATAGATTACCGACAAAGGACAACTTGGCGAAGCGTCATACTATTAGTCCTCACGAGCAGAATTGTATAGCAAAGTGTAGCCAACACGAGGACATGAAACATATTTTTGTTAGATGTGATTTTTTTGTAAGATTTGGCCTGTGATTGCGAGTTGGTTAGATTTTACGTTAGTTTTTCATGGTCATCTTAGGGAGCATCATGATCACTTTGTGGCTTTGGCAGGGTGGTCTAAATTGGGTCATACCACCTTTCACTTTGTTTGAGTAGCAGTAGTGTGGAGTATTTGGAAAGTGCGGAATCAACAAAATTTTCAGAACGTTAGTCAAGAGTTGCTCTATATATTTGATAATGTTAAACTTATCTCGTTCTAGTGGATGAATGCTTATATCCCTTCGTTCATTGTGGATTATCTGAGTTGGAGGTTATATTTGTTACAATGTTTAGAAGATGTGTTATAATTGTCGTTCTTTAGGGTTTTTGGTTTAGAAGTTGTTTTATAAGTGTCGGCCTTTGGTTGATGTTGTAACTATATTTTTGTAGTTCTTCTATTACTCCTTGTGCTAGAAAGACTTTCTTGATGGTTATTATATTTTAGTTTCTTCAAAAAAATTTGGAAGAATGAACAATAAAATAAAAATGAGAAGATTGAAAAAAGAACATAAAAGATGAGAGATTAGAGAAAAAGACGAGATATACATGTCAAAGAAGTTGAGTAGAATGTGCAATACTGCAAGAAGAGATTTGAAAATATTTAAACTAAAACCTTAAGTGTGAAGAAGAAAACATTACAAGGTTAAGACAAAATTGGTTTGGATTTGGATTTAATGTGGGTTAGGTGAAGTTTGGATGATAACATAATGCAGTTTGGTTCAGTTTAGTTTGATTTGTAAAATACAAACGGCTAATCAAGCCGAACCGTGCGAGTTTTGTTAAAAATGACGCAAATGCATTAAAAATATAATTTTTTATTTATTTTGATTTTGTTAACAATTTTTTATTAGCTCAATTCGATTTTAAATAACCCTCCTTTTTTTTGCCGAATTTTTTGCAGAACAATTCCTATGTGTTTGTAATCCCTAAACATTAATATGTATGAGTTTTTGGATTTTTTTTTATAAAAGACCCATTGTCCACTTCCTTTTGTGCTAGAAATTGTAAGTGTGAAATCATAAACCGACATCATATCATTACAACTATCCAATAAATTTGAAGTATTTTTAGGGTTAAAAAAGTTATATGTTTAGTGCAGACCAGCCGTGGCGTAGGCCAACCCGACACCCCCCTCTTCCCCGTGCAGTTTAGGCCCTCTAATGTTTGTTTTGAAGTGAACCAAAAGCCGCACACAACTTTTTTTGTAGGGTATATAGTTATTATTACATTAGTATAAATGTTAATAATCATACATAAATAATTCAAATAATTAACATTCATATAGTGTAATTTTAGAATAGATATTTATTTATATTTATCCTATGATATAAGAATTTACTCAATATATATAAACCTTGTAAAGGTCACTAAAAGCAAAAGTATAAGTATATAAATGTTTTTGATTCTCATTCCCACTTCGCTATATATGGAGTCCACACACAATTCGATTGTTTAGTGAACAATAATTTGACACGTTATTGCTTTGATATTTTTATCACTTTTTAATTACTATACTTTTCTAGAAGCAAAACAAAAAGACATGTTTATACTAACATTAAAATAAAACACAAACATAAATTCACATGCATGGACCTGCACGTACTCTACCAATTATTACAGCGGTTAGATCAAAGTCACATGAATTTTTATATGATTTTATTGAAATTTATTTACTAATTCTTCTGTTTTTCAATATATTTTGATCACTAGTGCTATTTAGTTAAAGTTTTCAATATGCATTATTCTTTTTTTTATTTTAAGAGATTTGTAGAGGGCTCTTTTTGAGACAATAATATTCAAAATTATCTTCAGTGATAGCTCCAACTGTATTCGAGATTTGTGTGTTTCCAATAAATATGTCAATGTCAGAATCTTTTGAGGGTCTGCATCATAGTAGTTATTTTTTACAAATTAAGTATTCTATTTAGGATCTAATTAGCACTAGAATAAGGTAAAGTTTAGATAATTACGAGTCAATATTTCATTAATTGATGATTTCATATAGAAAATTTGAGTGGAGTTTTGCTTTCTTTTATTTACTATTATCACATACTCAGTTATGGTTTTGTGCCTAAGTTTTTATTCTTTGAATAGCTAAAAAATATTAAAAGTGCAATTCAATCCCAAAACGTGCACAAAAGAAAAAGAAAAAGAAAATTATATCTCACGGCATCGTAAAGGATTGCGCCATCTAAGAGGTGAATTGTATAGAAAGTCTTTAACTTTAATTTTAAGCCACCCTCAAGTATGATCTTTAAGTTGATTTTGATCCAATATTTCATAGGTGGAAAGCTCATTATTACTGTTGAAAATTAAAATATGTGGTTGGAATATTTTAATTATTTAATTAAATATTAACATTTTAATAATTATGTGGCCTATTATATTTTTTAATTATATTAGTTATTTTTGTCAAATAAAATGCTTTAAATATTTAGGTGATCAGATGATATTTAAAAAGACTATTTAGATTTTATTTAAGAATTAATTAATAGATTAATTAAATAATTGGATGTGGACTCAAATATGAATGGATTTCAGGATGATCTAGTTTGGGAATAATGGGAACCCTAATTGGTCATCATATATATATATATATATATATATATATATATATATATATATATATATATATATATATATATATATATATATATATATATATATATATATATATATATATATATGGTCTCCAATATACCGTACACAAGCAAAATAATTTCTTCTCCTCATCTGAAGAGTGTTCAAGACATTAGGAGTAGCAGTTGAGGAAGATCCACAAGTCAACAAGTGCTAGTCACTTGTCTCTACAGTTTTTTGTTTCAGAATTACAATTATCATTAGCAAAAGTGTTTTTCATCTTATGGATCTAGGTATTCCTGAAATCTCATATCTCATATACTAACATGTCATAGATCCTATAGTTATATACATATTCATAATTATTTATTATATTTCGCACTAAAGTATATGATATAATATATAGAACATGTATATGCGATTAATTGGTCTTCATGTTTAATTTATTGAGATTTGTTCTATAAACACCAATATTTATTTTTCGGATCAAGAAAACATATATTTTAAATTCATTTTTTTTTAAATTTTGATATATATGTTTTATGATGCATGAAGTTTTAATGATAATTTTTTAGTAATATTTTTTGTTATACTTACTATAGAGTTTATGTTTTGTGTGTTATATTTATTTTCTAAACATTTATACGAAAGTAGGATCTTTCATATCTCTTATATGAATTCTTGAAAATAAATTTGTTTACCGTATATATTTAAATAATATTTATTTTGGTGATCATATTTGGAATTGTAATTGTGATTTAAAAACTATGATATTATGGTAAAAATCTATTTTTAAGTTATAATTCATAGAATTATATTTGTGATGATGGAAAGTTTTGAATTTGACATAGAAACTATTTGATAAGGTTTGTTTGAAAATAAAAAATTGAATATTTTGGAAGAAGAGTATTTATAAAAAATTTGATTTTGTTTGGGAAATGTGTCATTTAATACATATTATTCCAAATATATTATAATCACATATATGATTATGATCGTTGATTGACAATCCTAAAATCTATTTTCTCTCAAAGAATTTGGATTCTCAGTACTTTATTTATGGTTATAAATAATATATTTAAAAATATGCATCTGTCAATTATTTATGAAAGATAAATATTGAATTTAAATTTTATTTTGGTGATTTGATTCTTGGTTTTGAATAAATAAATAAAAAGATTTTATTATCAGACCTTTTTATTTGTTTTTCTTAATTATTATTTTATCTTTCAATTTGATTCACATAAAATCTGCACATAAATTTCGATTTTGAGAGATAAGACAAATACTAATTTGTTTAATATATATTTAGTTATTATATTCTATTTGTGGAAATTTTTGAATATTTTAAATATCTCTCAAAATTATTAGGTAAAACTAAAGAGTTGATTCTTTAAATCATGGATACTTTAGATTTTAGAATTGATTTTGTTGATTCTAAAATAATTTATTTAAAGAGTTATTTGTTGCATATGTGAATTTATTTGACATTTAATTTGAATATATAAATATTTAATATTTATCTGATTTGAAATTATTTATTTAGCATGATTATGTTATTTGAGGTTATTGTTATTATTTTTATACAATAAGTTTTTTTTAATCATGAAATTTATATAAATTTATAAAATTTATGTTTTATTATGGATTTGTTCACACACTAAGGAATTTCAAGAAATATTATTATTATCAAACGTCATCCTAAATGAATACGACCTACATTTATGGGTAGTGGCTTATAAATTTAAAACTCTTCCCGTTGAATTTATTAAAATGTCTAGTAATTTTGGTTGAGTTGGTTGAAGCATTGACCGAACAATTGCATATTTGTGATGGTAAATATGTAGTAGTTATTAATTTTATCCATGTGAATAATGATTGATGTCAAAGACGTCCATTATCCAACCAGACTTATGTTTGTTCATTGCGTGAGAGTACCGTTTAAAGATGGATGTCTATATATAATAATTTATTCTCATATCAGTAATGATGTTGCATGAGTGTAAATCTTTCAGGTGTTTATTTGATTATATTCACACATATAAGGTAAACATGTGACAATTTAAGAATTTATTGTTTATAAATATTAATTATCAGTGTTTGATCATTGAAAATAAATATAATAAACAATTGATTTTATTTTCTAAAGACTTAATATCAATGGTGAATTTGATATTTTGACTGAGTATATTTTTTTTGTTCTCTATAAACGAATATAGTTTATTTTAAGAATAAAATATGAACATTATGGTTATTTTAGACCTTACATAATGATGGAGAAACTCAAATTCTCTCACAATTTAATATATTTAAACTGAGACTCAAGTTTAAAAGTGAGTACACTCCAAATTACACAGTTCTATAATCTTAAAGTTTTGCAGTCCAGAGACATTAGATGTGTTATTTAAGATGACATAAATTATGTCATATTATCTTTGCTTAAATTCTAGTGCTTCTAAAACAATAAAGCGAAAGACAAACTCTTATTGGAGTGATAACTTTTTATCAAGATTATTAAGCAAAGAAAATATCATAAGCATATTATGAAACTATTTAATCTTGCTAAAGCGCTATATTTTCGTCAATTAGGTGACTTTGTCGAAAATTTAACATATGGTATTCTCTTTGCACAATTAAGTTTATAACTATTAAAGTTAGAAATTATTCTTTAAAAGAATAATTTCATAAAGTGTGCAATAAAGAAAAGATTGAAGCAAGAGAAAATAAAATATTGCTCATTTGGTAAATACCTCAAAGGATAAGGACAAATAAAGAATAATAAAAAATATAATCTGAACTGATAAATGTTCAATGGTGTTGAAAGATACATCAATTTAAAGGGAACAAATTTGGTGAAGATTGATATTTATTTTTTTTAGATTTAACTATTTTAGATTGTCATTATAAGCTTAAATTTTTTGTTTAAAAGACAATTTAGTGAATAAATAAAGTTTTATTTTAATATTATAACTTTTTTAAGTGATGGATTCAATTTGTCTTTTAAATTCAAATATTATTATAGTTAATTCAGTCATGACTTGTGACAATCTAGAATTGTTGAAAAGTTTGAGATATATAAACTTTAGTCCCAAGTTAAGGAATATTTTGAGACAAATATTATAATGTGTCTTTAGAATATTGAGTTTGGGGGAGAGATATGTTCAAAGAACAAAATTGAGTGGGAAAGAATTGGTTCTACCTCAATTCATATAGTTGCCATTTATTTAGTAAATTTGGACCCTCATGTAGATATCATTGTTCTTTCTCTCAATTAAAATAAGAAATTAATCCTTGAATATCAAACTCAACATTCTCAAGAACTAGAGCATCAAATGTCATAAAGAATTGAGTGAAAAGAGAAATTCTATTCAAAATGATTGAAAAACTCTATTATGATAGTTGTGATACTTGTTATTTGTTATAATTTTGGAGCTTTGTAAAATGGATATCAAGTTAGTATTTCTTTATGGCGACATTAAGAAAAACAATATGGTGCAATAGAAGAAAATTTTGTAACAATAGCTACAAAGTTTATAGTTTTAAACAAATAAAATCCATTTACAAGTTAATGAAATTGTCTCATTAGTGATACCGCAATATTTCATAAGGTAGTTATCTTGTTTGATTTTGAGATTTCTATTATGAAAAATTATTGGGTTTTACAAGTTCAGTGGGAGTAAGTTTATATTTCTAATTTAATGTGTCAATTTTATTTAGTCATCAATGATATATGATTATTGTATGAAACAAGAAATCTCTAACAATTATGAAAGATCTTGGACACCTCTTTTTTGAATTAGGTATTTAGATACTTAGAGTTTATTCTCAAGATATCATCCGGTTATCACAAAAGATTTATACAAATATCAATAAAGTTGGAAATAAAACTAACATGAAAGACAATAAACTGAGGTATGTCTCAATTATAAAAGGATATTATGAAGTCCCATTCATTGTCCAAAATAAATGAATCTGAAAATTTAGAAAATTAAGTTTTTTTTTATACTTTGGTTGTGAAAATCTTATATATGATTTTATACGTATATGGAAAACATACATAAAATCATTAAGTAGATACATGAACAATTCAAAATTGAATTATTGGAAAAAAATGTCAACCATGAGAATTATTGTAGAGAAACAAAGAGTTTGTACTCACAAATTGAAGATCTGAAAATGAGGAGATCATTAGTATGTTTGACTCCGATATTTTAGATGTCGAATAGATATTTTAATACAGAATAAATAACGGTAAGTATTTATGTCATTCAGTTACAATTCAATATATGGTTTTCAAAATCACTAAAGTTATATTTTGTTGTAAGACAGTCATATATTGTTTCAACAATAGGTTTTGAAAGTTCATTGACTTGTAAGTTATTATTGTTGAAACTAGAATATATGCATATGGAATTTAAGCTAAAGACTCGCTAATCAAAGATTTGACATATAAATACTTTCATATAATTATTGTCACTAAGGATGTCTTAGATTAGTGGGAGTCACTTCTTTATGTTTAAGAATATTGTTTTGATATCAATATATAATTTATGTTAAGATTACCTACATAAATAATGTTTATAAGGTTATTTATGTTATAACCATTTATGTATCGTTTGTGCAGATATTAAATTTGCAAATTTTAGTTTGATCTCAATAAAGACTTCAGTTGGAAATATACATGATTTATAGATCACATTGCATGAAATTTCTATGCCACTCATCCATATCGATCTATATCATCAAGTACATTAATGTGGTGGTCGTCGGGGTTCTGTCACGTTATACGTTAGTGATGAAAGTCGCGATGGTTCCATTATTGATGTATGAGGTGGACCAAATTGTAAAGTTGAAATCTAAAGATGAATAACATTCGGATGCGCGCCTAAAGAATTATGATATAATTATTAAAATATATTGGTCAAGTGGGAGATTGTTGGAATATTTTAATTATTTAATTAAATATTAGCATTCCAATAATTATGTGGCCTAATATATTTATTTAATTATATTAGCTATTTTTATCAAATAAAATGCCTTTAATATTTAAGTGATCAGATAATGTTTAAAAAAGCTATTTAGATTTTATTTAGGAATTATTTAATTAATTAATTAAATAATTGGATGTGGACTCAAATATAAGTGGATGTCAGGATGACCCAATTTGGGAATAATGGGAACCCTAATTGGCCATCACACTATATATAGACTATGATCCCCAATATACCGTACACAAGCAAAATAATCTCTTCTCCCCATCTAAAGAATATTCAAGGCATTAGGAGTATCGGTTGAGGAAGATCCACAAGCCAACAAGTGCTAGTCACTTGTCTCTACAGTTTTTCGTTTCAGAATTACAATTATCATTAGCAAAAGTGTTTTTCATCTTATGGATCCAAGTATTCCTGAAATCTCATATCTCATATACTAACATGTCGTAGATCCTATAGTTATATACATATTCATAATTATTTATTATATTCCGCACTAAATTATATGGTATAATATATACAACATGTATATGTATAAGAAAAAGGAATATTTTTTTATATTATTCTTGTAATGATGTACATATATATATATATATATATATGAGTTGTACAAGGATCTGTATACTAATTGCCTATAATTGTCTAGTCTATAATTGCGTATAATAGAAATTCTATTTTAAATACAATTATGATACTATTTCCTGATATATTATTTCCTTATATTGTCAGCATATGTTTGCTTGGGTTTGACCTTCTTGAATGTCTTGATATTTGCTTTGACCTTCTTTAATGTGAATAATATGTGCTTATCCTTAACAATATGTGATTAATTGTTTTTGAATTAATTCCAACATATGTTACTTTTTCTATTTATAATTAATTAAGGTTCATTGTTCTAAGTATCTTAAAAAAATTGTGTTAGTTTAATTATTTTGTAAATTGCACGTATATTTTCTTAGAAGCCATTTATACTATAGAGATCGAGGGTATTAAACCCTTCCAAATTACAGGGTTTGAATAGTTTTTTTAAACCTTTTTCTTTAAGACAGTTTCAAAAATATTTAGGTCTGTGGTATGAAATAAGAGATTTTAAGAGACGTTAAAATACAAAAATAAGAGAGTTTTGAAGCATCTTAATAAATTCATCTATATAAAATAATACATGATACTTAGTTATGCATTTTATTGTTTTAAAAGCAAGTCAATCACAATACTACTCAATATCTTTAAGTAAAGATATTTCAAAACACTTAACATATATATTTTTAACAAGACACAATTGAAGATTGATACACCATATATCCAAGTCTATACATTAAATTTCTATAAACAAAATCTAACTTATGTGACATACAATAAATGCAAAGATACGACAATGCAATAACATAATAATGAACATTAGAAAATCAAAAGAGGTAAGGTAAGAAGAAAAGATACACAAAGATATATAGTTACTATTAGAAAAACTACTTTTTATGATAACTACTTCCCCTAACATATCGTAAAACGGAGGGGTAACCTTCCTCAATATACATGCTTCAAATCAAAGCTTTTATGTCACTAAAAATGGCGTCTTATATCAAATACTTTATTTCGGATTAAGTATGTTTTGTGATCCCTCTAAATATCTCAAACTTCGTTTAAAGTCCCTCTAAAAATTTTCTTCAAAGAATAATCCTCTTAAAAATTTGAATTTTAACTTTTGGTCCCTCATGACAAAATCGTAACTAAAATGGTCTCTAATTCCGTCGCTAAAACTGTCGCTAAAATCGTCACTAAGTTGTAAACATCGTCGCTAAATTGCAGAAGGGACCAAAAGTTAAAATATAAATTTTTAGGAGGACCATTCTTTGAAGGAAAATTTTAGATGGACTAAAAACGAAGTTTGAGATATTTAGAGGGACCAAAAACATATTTAACCCTAAATAATATAATAATAACTCACTTTTCACCTCGGTATTGTTTCTCAACCGAGGTGAAATTGTTTCCATGATATATAAAAGTTTTAGCTTGTAGCATTCAACTTCACTTGTTTAAAAAGAGCTTTAAACAAGAGATCCAACAAGAGAGCCATAAACACATATTGTCTTTGTAATACCCCAATTTCTACCTGGTAATTATAAACAAATCAGAGTATAAAATTTCCAACCAACGATTGGGATATCACATTTTCAACTTAAAATAACGACAATTAATCACATTCAGCACATAGATACACAACACAACGTATTTGGATGAACCTCAAACAACCTGTATTAATCTTCTTGAAAACAAAACAACTTATTAATAGTATGCAGCGAAATCATAATTTTAACTTATATCATAATATCATGTTCATCTTCAATTCACGAAGCTTCTTTTATTCACCAAAAGCGACTTCAACTTAGTATAAGATAACAACAAGTACTTTCATAAACTTCAACTTTTAATTAAACATCTAAAGTAATAACAACAAATTAAACAACAAAAGAAAGGACTATCGTTCATTCCCCCGAGTGCTACGTATCAGAGAAACAACCCGACTCGAACTAACAGCAACTAAAACTTCATTCTTCATTACCTGCATATTACCCACGTAGAGGCAACATCACAACAGAAGGGGTGAGATATCAACCAATATAAACAAGTGTATGATAAACAATATATTAGATCGAAACATACAAATATTATGACTTCACAAGAACAGTTATACACTTCAATTCATCATAATTTAGTAACAACAACAATGTTAATCAACCAATACATCAATATAACAACTTATAATATACGACTTTAAATGCGACACAACTATGCACATGCATGTGGTACCATTGGAGCATAACTCCTAACTTAGAAAGTTGCCAATTAATAGAGTCATCAACAAGGCATAAGCCTTCATCATCATCGTGTTACCATCAAGGCCAAGGCATAAGCCTTAATCAACATCGTGTTGCCATCAAGGCCAAGGCATAAGCCTTCATCATCATCGTGTTGCCATCAAGGCCAAGGCATAAGCCTTCGTCGCAGTTTTCCAATCGAGGCCATCAATGAATTCAACATCACACACAACAATAATTAACATCATAATTAACATCACAATTAATATCGCAAGGCATAAGACTATATCACCATTGAACCAATAAATATAGGTACTCATTGAAGGCTTAGGAAACACTTAGAATGAGGGGTTGAATAAGTTTTTCACTTTTAAATTTTTCTTTTAGTTAACAACAATCTAAACACACAATGATTTTTATCCTGGTTCGTTTGAAACTCAAACTACTCTAGTCCACCCGTTAAGGTGATTTTGCCTCTCTCAACGAGGACTTAATTCACTATAATCAATCTGATTACATTACACAATCAACTGTTGTGACTAACAATAATGCACAAGCCAACTGCAAGTGACTAACACCACTAAGACTCTCTAGTCCTAGCCCTCTTGAGAAATCTGACTCAACTGGTCTCTCAAGGAACAATTACACAAGAACTTCTAACAAAGTGTATAAGGATGCTTCTAAAAAGATGTATCACAAAAGTGAATTTTACACAGAAATTTTAAGCTCAAAACTGAAAATAAACTTAACACAATAAGGTTTGATTTTGGCAGCATAAGTTTTCTTTCAAGCAATTGTTATTTTGCTTCTTTGAATGTTGCTCTTTATATAGCATCTAATAAATCCGTTGCTTTAAGAAAAACATAATTAATGTTGCTTTAGTTGCATGTGCTTTGTTTTCTCAATGTGCCTTGGAAGTTGATCCACTCAAGTGATTTAGCCATTTTATACTTAGTAGAGTAACGGTATTGTAGCAAACTTTGTCTTAGAAGATGGCGTACTGATACTCCATGATCTTCTGCAAGCCTTGTTCAAGTATCTTATAATCAGAGGTTTCCTTGGTGCTTCTATTAGAGGTTGCATTAGCAAGCTTCCTTGAGAAGTTGCTTTTCAGCGTGCGTGTCCAGAAGTTATATTCATCGTTAGAACTTCTAATAACTTGGTTATTCAACATAGCTTGATATTTCTTTTATTTTAGAATGCTTGAGACAGAACATTATCTAAAATGGAAACAATACACATCAGAGTATCATATTTATTATACAAAATTTATTTCATTTGTTATCATCAAAACTCTAAGATATGATTAGAACCAAACTATGTTATAACAATCTCCCCATTTTTGATGATGACAAAAATATTAGATTTTGATAAAAAAAATTGTATATATGAAAAAACATATCTCCCCCTGAGATAAATACTTAAGAAAAAAACTGAGTATATATTAGAACTTTCCTGAGATGTTCTTTCAGAGCTTTCAGAGATTCTTCTTTCAGAGCTTGTGTGATCATGTAAACTTCAGAAGTAGAAAATACACTTGTATATTTGTTGTTAGAAATGTTTGACACTTTTGTTCTAGTAACATGTTATAATTAATCAGATCAAAATCTCAATTTTCTCCCCCTTTTTGTCATAATCAAAAATTCAGTTTAAAAACATTGTAAAGTAAAGCAAAGTTCTGATAATCATTAACTTGAAAAACACGGTTACAAAAGTTGGGAAAAAGGAAAATATTGAAACATTGATGCATAAAAGGGTTTAAAATAGAAGGACTAAGTGGGACGAGAAATTAGGGAAAGCATAAGGTTCTTGATTTCATTTGAAGAGTCCTCTTGCTTCTGCATCCAAGACTCGATTTCCTTGTTCGTCTCATCCTGTTTGTCCAGACGTGCACGAACAATTGCATTTTCCTTCTTGAACTCCTTCAGAGTTTCTAGTACCTCGGAAGTTAAAGCAGTATTTTCAGTAGAAACAACCCTTAATGTAGAACCAGCAGATCTGAGACATAAGGTACTTGAGAAGAGTGTGTCTAGATCAACCATAAGTGTCAGCACCTTTTTACTGGTATCTTTGGGACGAAGAAAAGGTGGTTTATACAGAACCAATGTTGTAGAGTTTGGATTAGCAACTTCTGATTCAGGATGATTCATCATCAGAAATATCCATATGGTCAGTAGGTGGTTTCCATGGAGCATTGTCAAGATGTAGTAGTGGCTTTTCATTCCAGATATTGTAAGCTACTTGCTTCAGACCATTCAGACACTCAGTGAATTTCCCATAAACATGAGAGTAACAAAACTCTTTGATTTTTAGGGATTTAGCGTTGAATATCCTTCTGAATGTTTGCCATAGATCAGTTGATGCATGGGGGCTCAGGTTGCTGGCGTAATCTTCCTTCAGCAGTTCTAGCCAATTGAGCATTTCTGTTTCAAACTTCTGCAAACATATACTAACATCTGTATGCACAACTTTCTTTTTGGTCAGGGAGTTGAGATCAACTATGGTTCTAAGAAATTCAGGGGAGTCAAGATTTTGTGGATAGGGAAGTGTTGGAGTGGAGACTAGTGGTAGGTTTTGTGTGTCAGGTGTAGGTTCAGAGGTTTGATTGACAACAGTTTCTAGGGAGTGAGGATGTGGAAGTTCTGTAGGTATGGTGTTGTGTTATGTTGAGGGAGTTGGTGGAAGTTCTGTAGAAATGGTGGTTTCGTCAGATGAGGGAGTTTGTTGAAGTTCTAGAGAGGGATGTGGAGGAAGTTCTGTAGGGATAGGAGCAATGGTTGGTTCAGAAAAAGAAGTAGTGATGTGTTGGGGAGACTTGGTAATAGTGAAAATGTTTGTAGTGGGTAGAGGGAATGAAGGAAGTTGTGTGTTCAGTGGAACATTAATTCCAGGCAATAGCTAAGGTGGAATATATGAGTTCCATTCATTGATGTTTAGGTGTGGAATAGAAGATTGAGATGATGGTGCATTTGTATTAGGTTGGTTGAGAACAGAGACAAGAATATCCCGTGGAGCACTTTGTGGAGTGATAGCAGGTGTGGATTGTTTGGTAGTAGTTGAGGATGGAAGTTCTGTATTGAAGGCATCAAAGTTATCTATATCTGATAGAACTTGAGAAATTTGGGGATTGGTTTCTAAAGCTTCTGATGGGACGGTGAGATCTATATTGACATCTATGGTATGTAGAGTTTGGTTTGTTGTTTGCGATGCTAGGGGAACAGAGGTTGAAGAGGTTTGTGCAACAGATGTTACTATATTAGCAGGATTGATAACAGAAATGGGATCAGAAGTTGTACCTGAGGTTGTCTTCTTTTTCTTCTTCTGAGACTTTGGAGGTCTTGTAGAAGTTCCCTCGCCATCTGCTTTACTCTTCCTCATTTTCTTAACTGGACTTGGGGAATCTCTTCCTTGCAGCCAAGCTGGATCAATTGGAAGTCCTTTTCTTTTGCAGCTTCTTATGTAGTTCTGAATGGTTATCTGGTGATCGTCTGAGTTGATCGCAGGAAATTCTGCTAGAGGAACTCTTCTCTTTGTGATAGTTCCCCAAGATAATGGAGTAGGTTCATCCAGAAGTTTATCAATTATCTTTCTCTTTACTAGATTCTTTCCAGTACAGACTTTTCCACAAATAGGATCCAACTCTTTCAGCAGTTTGACATCTTTTAGGTGCGCTATCAGACCATTCTCAGTCAGAATGTATGAGATCATCCTGGCCAGAGGAATCCAATTTCTATTGGACTTGGGATTTCTGGTTCGTTCTGCTTCTCTTGTTTCCATGACATGCATCCAGAGCTGTCTGAACATAAGATAAGGCAAATCCACCTTGACATTTTTTCCTACACAATACATCAGATATTGCTGATATGCATTAATGTAGTATGAAGAGCTTGTTTCCTTTCTGTGATGGATGCAACCATGAAAAATCTTTTCCCAGATCTTGTAGACATCCTTCAAATCCTTAATCTTTGTTGAAGCTTCACCAGAAGTGAAGATTTCAGCATTCACAGGATCCACATCAAGCCTTCCTTCTGGGACACCAATTTCACCATCTCCTTCCAGACCCAACAAGTTTTTGATAATGTTTTCAGTGATAGAAACCTCCTTACCCATAACAAATGAAAGAATGGCTCTGGGGGTAACAAAAACATGAATCTAGAATTCCTTGACAAGATTTGGAAAAACTTGTCCAACAAGACGATCAAAAAAAGTTCTCCATCCTTGAACTTCCACAACTATAAACAGATTGAAACCATTGTCTCTGAGATTTTCAAGATCAATTATCAGTTCACACACCACTTCTAACTTCTCAAAAGGAATCAATGTTATTCGTTCAAGGATGATGTATCTTCCAGATTGCTGAGGAGTGGGTTGAATGGTGGTTTCTGGGTTGGTAGAAACAAAAATTTCTGGGTTAGTGGTTTCTGGGTTATTAGGAATGTGTTCGTGTTAAAAAGTGACGTGCTAGGGAATCGAATATGAATTCGGATTCTCTGGCTCGAAACGATTTACTCTTTTGATTTGTTTATAAAGATGCCTCGAGCATCAAGCTTTATTATTTTCAACACAAGAAATTATGATTTAATGATTATGAAAAAGGGGAAAGCTGTTAATACCCTCAATTGATTTTGATATGCGTAACGACTAGCGCAAACTAGACGCAACGCATTGGGGAGATTCCGGGTAAGGGGGTTTGTTATATAAAGTGAATAGATGGAGCGCCCTAAATATATATGGTTATCCATAGCTTTATATATGAATATGTTTGATATGTTTGTGTGTTTTAATTGCTATTTCTATGATTGGGAAAGTTTCTCCTTTGGGATTTTAAGAAGGATAGATTATGTGGGATCCTAATATTTATTATTATTGTGCTCGCAAAGATCTTTGGATCTTCTGCATACATATCCCCTAGTGGGAATCAGAGCATTTGTAGCGCGGATCTAAAGGGATTTATGGTTTGTTTGGTTTGAGGGAGAAAGAAATTTTGCTCGGCAAGGATGAGACCTTGTGCCTACGTATTCTCAAAAAGATGTTGAGAAAGTCAGAGCAATCGTAGTTCCCACTTATGCTAGTGGAAGCAACGGGATGTTAGTAAGAGACACAGACAAATGTCATCTTAATGAAAAATGTATCTAATCTATTTCATCACATACATTTTGAAAAGTTTGTCTGAAAAAATCTTTCATCGTAAGTTATAGGTGTTTTGCTTGAGTGTACAAGCGTTACCACTTAGATGTTTAAGAAAGATGTTTTGAAAAAGATGATTGAATCTTTTAACTGTAAGCATTGGGTGTTTTGCTTGAGTGTACAAGCGTTACCACTTACAATTAAGAGATGTTTTTGTTTGAAAAGAGTTTGAAAAGTTTTTGATTGTATGTGATGTGATAGATGAGATACTTCTTCCATAGAGATGATAAACGTCTAAATCTCGAGGAGAAATTGATTGGATTAAAGGTATGTTTTTAAGAAGCCCATGGGTCCTTGTATTGTAAGCCCAAGAGGAGGCATTCCGAGGGTCATCGAGGGTCATCGAGGGTCCTTGTATGAAGCTCAAGAGGAAGCTATAGGGTATGGCTGGCTTTGGCTTTAAAAGGGATTTCACCGGGAAACCATCCTTTTGGAATGAAGAGCAATTTCACCGGGAAATTATACTCTCTGGGTTCTATCCTAACACGGGTGATTCTTTGTATTGGAAGCCCAATAGGAGGCTGTTAAGAGATTTCTTGGTCTCTTTCATTGTATGATGCCCAAGAGAAGGCTAAACTCAAGGAGGAGTTCTTTTGAACGAAGCCCAAGAGGAGGCTGACTCAACAGGGGAGTGTTGTCTTATATGAAGCCTAAGCGGAGGCTAAACTCAGATGAATGAGTTTTCTTATATGAAGCCTAAGAGGAGGCTAACTCTGTGGGGAGAGTTATCTTGTATAAAGCCCAAGAGGAGGCTATAATTGTGGGGAACCTATTGGTTAGACTAATTGTTATGTTATAACTAGACAGTTACATAAACAAGTGTGTGTGTGATATGTATTCACAGGAGTTTATGAAGGAAATATAAACAATGCATGATGTTTATTTACAAGAGTTTATGAAGGAAATATAAACAAGTGTTTGCGAAACGAATGTTTGAAACGAGCGTAACTTGATTATTTACAAGTTTGAATTGTGTACAAGGAAGTAAGTATGTACACGAACGAGTATTTATGTACAGGAGGATGTGGATGTACATAGAAGGGTTGGGACTTACACCATAAGGGTGGCCCATTGGTTTAAAAGCAGTTTCACCGGGAATAATGCTCCTTTCAATACCAATGGCATTCAGGGTATATACAATCGAAACGGAAACGAACGATCGAAGTTTATTTGTATTTGAGTATTTACAGATGTATCTGTATTATGTACAGATAAAAATTTGTATGTATATGAAAAGAATTTGATATGTACAAGAAAATATGTATGTACATAAACAATGTTGGGACTTACACCGTAAGGGAGGCCCATGATCGGTTAAGAAATTCGAGAGAAAATGAATTCAGTTTTATCGTTTAATCGGATCGATCATGGAAAAAGATGCAAGTTTGATGAAAAGTTTGAAGAATGTTACTTGAAAGTGTTTTTGAAAAGTGAAGTTTACTTATGAAAAGTTTTGAAAAGAATCGTGCTTCGAAAGTTTGAAAAAAATCACTTTTAACAGTGTTTTGAAAAGCACTCAAAAGTACCGTTTTCGGCTCGATCGAAATATAATCGGATGAAAGTTTTTCTGAAATTTTTTTGCACTATCACAAAATAGATACATTAATTGACAAGTGTACAAAAAATCACCTCAAAATGAGGAGTTTTGATTGGGTTTTGAAGAAGTCAAAGTTTGAAAAAAAATACAAAAGTTTGGTAAAAAAATGGTCCCAAGGAGGCTTGAACCCAGGACCATTAGGCAAGGCGAGGCAAGAGAGTTTTACGAGTGAGCTGGCAACCGCTGGGGCGCTGATACATCCATTAACTTATGCCAAATCAGTTAAATATATTACAAACTTTTATTTGAATTTTGAAAACACGCGCGAACTCCATCTTCGTCTTCCTCAATCCTTCAACCAGCCATAGATTTCTTGTTTCTCAATGAAAACGAATGATGTAAACATCAAACTAGCACGAATTTTAACAAGGAACATGATGGTAGTGGTTAATTCCATTTATTTTCAGTTAAACATAATTAAATTTCTGAAGAACATTAAGAACCCTAGAACTGAAAAATCTAATTGAAATTGTGTATGGTGGATGATTTTGCCAATTGATTGAGGGTTAATGATCGTGGATGGTGTAGAAACAAAACGGCCAAGAGTTTTTTTCAATTGAATCAAAGAATCATAGAGTTTGAGTTTGAGTTCCTTACCTGTTGAAGCTGGAATCGAATTCGATGAAGGAGTGTTTCCAGTTGAGTTTTTATGTTTGCTTGAGCACCAACGGCCTCTATGGAAGGTGTATGAATGGTCTGCACTTCATGAGCTTGCTTGAATCCTTCTACCCAAGTCGACCTGCATATGGTTCAAACTGAAACTTGAAATCAATGTTAGAGCTGTTACAGATTGTTGCTAAGGGTCTGCATCATGTCTATGATGTATGTTGATGATGTTTGGATGGTTAAAACTCAAGTTGCTCGAGCCAAGCTATGAATTCGAATCCTAAGGCAGTTTTGGCAAGCTTATGTGCATAGAATGCAAAATCTGTTTTTCAGTTGTTTCTAGGTTGATTTTAAACTTCAAATCAATTACATGTGATACTTATAACATGTTAGACACCAAATACTTCATGTTTCTTCACAAATTTTCAAAAATGCAAGATTTCACAAATTGACATAAGTTACTTGAATTTCAAGGATGAAGAGTGAAAGCATGTACTTGCATGGCTTTGGTGTAGTTTGAATGGCAAACAAGACCTCTATTTATAGGCCATGAATTCTGAAAGATAATTGAGAAAGTTTGGCTTTGGTAAATTCAACTTGCCTTAGAGGGCAAGGTAGTCATTTTTGCATTAAATGCAAAAGGAAACTTCCTTTTAACCATGGTTAATTTTTCCAACTTGGTCTTATCTCTTTACAGTTACTTTCTTCTGATATTTATGAGTTCTAATCCTCAATTGGCAAGGTGGCATGCTTTTAGAAAGAAAGAAACTCAAAATGACCTATAATTTCAAAGTTTGTACTTGAAAATTATGGATTTTGGAGCTCTAAGTTTCAAATTCAAAAGTATGGCTAGACTCTTTGGATTTGAGAGTTCTTGGACATTTTGGAAAGCTTGTTTCAAGGGCTACAACTTTCATGTTTTGAGTTTTTTCCAATTTAAAGTGGAACTATGTGAAAAAATGCCATGAAGTTTGGAAAAAGTAAGAAATTTTAACACTTGAAAATTTTTCTAAGTGTTGAAAATTTGACTTTTTGTTGACTTTTCCAAATTTCTTGATTTTTTATGATCATGATGGATCATTTGAAGTATTTTGATGATTGAAAAAGTTTTGTTTTGAAAAAGTTGACCAAAAGTCAAAGTTTGACTTTTCTGTGTAGATGAAATTTCATCAGATGTTTCAGAAATTGACTGATGAATCTTGTGATCTTCTGTGATGTTTTGAATCCAAAAATTAGGTCAACATATTGTATCTAAGATATGAAGATCCATCTCCAATCAAAAAAGTCATCCATTGATCAGAAAATCAGAGATTACTCATCCTCGACCAAAACCCTAATTGGTCGATCCTTGATAGATCAATGAGAAAAGTTGGATATCTGAAGATCAGAGGTTGATGATTTGATCAAGATAGATCAAATGAGGTGAGTGAAACTCAAACCCTAATTGCTTTCCTCTTGTCTCAGATGGAAATTTGATGAAAACCTAATTTTGACCTGTGGAAGCCACACCCGATTAGTTCTATTCTGAACTGTTAGTGATGCAATGATGCAAATGTAAGGTGGTATATAGGGTCAAAAATTGGGGTATGACAGAATGGTGGATTCTGAGTGAGAATATGAAGAAGCCATTCTTGAATTTCTGGGTTTAAGGTTTTTGAGAAGAGAGAAAAGGAGGCAAAAATGCATAAGCTTGCAGTTGAAAGCGAAAAGAGATAGAAGTATTTTGAAAGAGTATTTATAAGAGAGAAAAACACATGCAAATGAGAAGTTTTAAAACTGATTAAAAATTAATTAAAACAAAATTAATCATCATACGCATTAAATGGCGTCTGACATTTAGAGGGATTTCTTGAGGTTTGAAGGGATTTCAACAATTACCTAGGAATTTTGTGTCAACAGCTAGCACGCGTGTGTGAAACCTATCAGAAGTTATGAAAATGTGTTTAACTTCTAGGTTAAAGGCATTATAGTTGTTTGATATAGAGAACTTTTGAACCATGCTTGTAATGAAACATCAAAAAATATTTCAGAACTTCCATGTATGGCTTCTATTTGAACTTCTCTTCTAACTTCTGGAGAGATGTTAATTAGAACGTTCATTAAAAATAGAACTTATGACTATATTGAAAACAAACAGAAATTTCATTCAGGGCAGACTTCCATACTTATATTTTTCAAAATATATTTAAATCTATCTTCGGAAAGAGGTTTAGTGAAAATATCAGCCCATTGATGGTCTGTATCTACAAATTTTAGACTCAAAATTCCTTTCTGAATATAGTCCCTTATAAAATGATGTTTTATTTCAATATGTTTTGCCTTAGAATGTAAAATTGGATTCTTAGAGAGGCAAATGGCAGAAGTGTTATCATAGAAGATAGGAATCTTACACTCATACAAATGATAGTCTTCTAGTTGACTCTTCATCTAGAACATCTGAGTGCTACAGCCAGCAGAAGCTACATATTCTACTTCAGTGGTTAAAAGTGCAATTGTGGCTTGCTTCTTGCTGTACCATGAGATCAAATTTTCACCAAGAAATTGACAACTTCCAGAGGTGCTTTTTCGTTTTACTCTTTCTCCAACAAAGTCAGCGTCACAATAACCTACTAATTGAGATTCTTTGGATTTTCTGTAACATAGTCCAACATTAGTATTACCTTTCAGATTCCTTAGAATTCACTTAACAGGAGTTAAGTGAGATTCTATGGGATCTGACTGAAATCTTGCACATAAACAAACGCTAAATAGAATATATGGCCTAGATGCAGTTAGATAAAGGAGAGATCCAATCATACCTCTGTAGAGTTTCTGATCTACCTTCTTACTTACCTCATATTTTCCAAAAATAAAGGTAGGATGCATTGGGGTCTTTGCTTCCTTACTTTCTGATAATTGGAATTTCTTCAGAAGTTCTTTAACATACTTAGTTTGATGTATGTATGTACCTTATGAACATTGATTGATTTGAATTCCTAGAAAGAATTTTAGTTCTCCCATCATACTCATCTCAAATTCTGCCTGCATAGACTTAACAAATTCTCTTCCAAGAGAGACATTATAAGTTCCAAAAGTAATATCATCTACGTAAGTTTGACAGATCAAAATATCATTTTTAAATGTCTTTCTAAATAAAGTTGTGTCCACTTTTCCTCTAGTAAAATTTTTTTCGAATAGAAAATTGCTTAAACGCTCACACCAAGCTCCAGGAGCTTGTTTTAACCCATACAAAGATTTTTTTAGTTTAAAAATATGTTCTTGAAATTTTGAATCTTCAAAATCAGGAGGTTGATGGACATAAATTTCTTCTATATAGCCGTTTAAAAATGCACTCTTAACATCCATTTGATATAAAGTAATATTAGTTTGAACAGCAAAAGAAATTAATAGTCTAATAGATTCTAACCTGGCGACTGGAGCAAAGGTTTTATTATAATCAATACCTTCTTGTTGACTGTACCCTTGTGCAACCAATCGTGCCTTGTTTCTGACAACTTCTCCTTGCTCATTTAACTTATTTCTAAATACCCACTTTGTTCCAATAACGTTAAATCCTCTAGGCTTATGAACTAGATCCCACACATCATTTCTTGTGAATTGATTCAACTCTTCTTGCATGGAAATAATCCAATCATTGTCTTGAAGAGCTTCATCTATTGAGTTAGGTTCAACCAGAGACACCAGAACAAACAGTGATTCTTCATTGTTTCTTAGAGAAGATCTTGTTTTGATAGGATCATCTTTCTTTCCAATGATAACATCTTCTGAATGTGCTGATGTGATTCTTGGAAATCTTTTATGTGAGGGTTCTTCATAAATTCTTAAGTTGTCCAGAACATCTTCAACAGCAGGAACTTCTGAGTTGTCCTTTTCCTCTATTCCTTCAGAGTTTGTTAGATGAACTTCTGTACCTGCAGAATTATCAATTTGCTCTGGCTTTTGTTGGCCAAACTTATCATCAAATCTTACTTTGATTGATTCTTCAACAATCAGAGTTTCTGTATTGTACACTCTATATCTTTTTGAGCGTACAGAGTATCCAAAAAGAATACACTTTTATGCTTTAGAATCAAACTTGTTCAGATGTTCTTTAGTGTTTAGAATATAACAAGTGCATCCAAATGGATGAAAATATGAAATGTTGGGCTTTCTGTCCTTCCACAATTCATAGGGAGTCTTTTCAAGAATAGGTCTTATAGAAACTCTATTTTGAATATAAAATGCCGTGTTCACTACTTCTGCCCAGAAGTGTTTAGCCATATTGGTTTCATTAATCATAGTTCTGGCCATTTCTTGCAAGGTTCTATTCTTTCGTTCTACAAATCCATTTTGTTGGGGAGTTCTAGGACAAGAGAAATCATGAGAAATGTCATGTTCTTTAAAATATTTTTCAAAAAATTGGTTTTTAAATTCTCCACCATAAAATATCTTTTCTAACACGGCAGGGGTGTGGAGAAAAGGGTGTGAAACTTAAACTACTTCAGTTCATCCGTCAAGGTGATTTCGCCTCTCTCAACGAGGACTTAATTCACTATAATCAATCTAATTACAATTGCACAACCAACTATTGTGACTAACAACAATGAACAAGCCAACTGCAAGTGACTAACACCTCTAAGACTCTCTAGTCCTAGCCTTCTTGAGAAATCTGACCCAACTGGTCTCTCAAGGAACAATTATACAAGAACTTCTAACTAAGTGTATAAGGATGCTTCTAAAAAGCTATATCACAAAAGTGAATTTTACATAGAAATTTTAAGCTCAAAATTGAAAATAAACTTAACACAATAAGGTTGATTTTGGCAGTGTAAGTTTTGTTTCAAGAAATCGTTATTTTGCTTCTTTGAAAGTTGCTCTTTATATAGCATGTAATAAATCCGTTGCTTCTATTACGTGTCTTGGATGATGATAAAAACATAATTAATGTTGCTTTAGTTGCATGTGCTTTGGTTTCTCAATGTGCCTTGGAAGTTGATTCACTCAAGTGGTTTAGTCGTTTTATACTTAGTAGAGTAATGGTATTGTAGCAGAATTTGTCTTAAATGATGACGTATTGATACTTCATGATCTTCTGCAAGCCTTGTTCAAGTAACTTCTGAAATTCCTGGCAGCAGATACGTGATGTCACAGAGAATGTTATGACACAGTATGCGACACTCTGTTAATAATTTACACAGTTAATTGAAACAACAGTAAAGAACACAATCAATTGTTTACCTAGTTCAGTGTGTAACTACACCTACATCTGAGGGCTACCAAGCCAGGGAGGAAATTCACTATTAGTAGTATTAATTCAAGAATAAGCCAACCAGTTTATCTCCTTCACTTAAAACCTACCCAATGCAACTTAAATCTAAGTCCTACTTAGACCTGAGTTCCTACTCACTCCCCCTCAATCACAGCAGTGATATAAACCTATTGTTTAATAGAATTGTGAAGACACTCTTCAATAAACATACTTGATTTTGCTTCAAAGCTTTAATCAAGAGACACACCACTCGTGCTTCAAAGCTTTGAGTGAACAAATAACCCTTACAACCAAATCCTAGTCCAAGGCACTTATCAAATGATAATTGCTTGGCTCACAAGAATAACTACAATTCACAAATAAAACAGTCTGCTAAATCTTCAATGCAGTTTTTTACAAAAAAGCAACAGCAGAATAAGGGTTCTTTTCCTATTATAGAAGCAGTAACAAGACTTCAATTTTGGGCTTCCATAATAATAGCTAGGGTTCACTTAATTTAACCTAAAGACTTGGTCTTTTTTAACAAACCAATTTGGGGTTAAATAAGATTACCCACAGAGCCACGTGAGCATGTGATCCAATAACATAATTCATAACAAACAGCTCAACAGAAATCCTGAAAAGTCTCAGGAAAAGTGAATCTGCAGAACAACAAATGTCACACAGAATGTCATAACATTGGTTATGACATCAGTCATTCTTCTGCAGATTTCCAGCAAACCAGTTACCTCCCATTCTGAGCTGTACTTGAATTATTCTTCTTCTGCAGAATTTATCTTCAACTCTGAATGTCATGACATCAGTCAAGACATTGACATAAACTAGTTTTACCAAAAATTAAAGCCAACATAAAAACACTTACAAACTCCCCCTTTGACAAATTTTTGGCTAAAACAAACTAAGCTATCAGAGCACCCATGCAGCAGAAAATAATTAACCAGTCTAAGCTAACTAAGCTAAATAACCAGAATTAACAAAGATAAATTCTACCCACAATTGCCCATAAATTCTTCTCCCCCTTTTTAGCCACAAAGGGGCCAAAGGTGCCAGTACATAATCCCAAAGCTCATTATATAAAAGAAGTAGCAGAGTTAAGTATTACAACCAGTAATGAAATCCATAAATCCAAAACAAACAGGATTAAAAACCAACAGAAGCAAAATCAACAACAAAACAACAAAAAAAACACAAGAAGCAGCAACACATGTGATCACAAATCAAGTACTTTCTTCTCCTGAAGAAGCACTGTGGTATGTAGCATCTTCTGAACTGCTATCAGCACCAGTCTCTTGTTCTGCATCAATATCCTCATTCAAATCTGCAGCAGTATCCTCAACTAGCCTTTCATCCTTAACCTCAATGTCTTTTTCCTTCTCCAAGCTAGAGATCATCTCCTCTAGAGTTTGCTTCCTTGCTTCCAGTTCCCTGTAAGTCTCCTTGAGCACATCAATGACACCAGCTTTCTGAGAGTTAACCTTGACATTTGATGTCTCAGCAGATGTCATGACAATGTCTGGGACATGTTTCCCTTGAAACAACTTTTAGTGGAAACCAAGAGCAGGAGCTCTTTTACAAATAGAATCTCTGTCTACCAGGATGTCAGAGTATTGGTCAGTTATGATACCACACAATAGGGAGGGAAAGGCTATTGGACCTTTGATAGCATAGCTGTCTGCATGTTTTAAAGTTTGCTCAAAGATATAGGTCCCATAATCAAACTTTGCTTTTGTTCCAACAGCAACAATAAATCTTCCTAGGCCAATGGAGATGGTGGACTTGTGATTTGTGGGAACCCAGTTGGCTGCACCTATCTTGTGCAGAATTGCAAACTTGACACTCGGCCTAGCGTCAACTTTCCCTTCAATGGCCATTGTTTCACTTGCTTTGTAGTGATGGTTTGGCATACTTGGTTATCTGTTTCTTCAAGCTCAGGTTGAGCATCATCAAATCTTCCCAGATATTTGTTGATTACACTTGGAGAGAACTTCACTTTTCTTCCTCTCACAAACACACTTTTAAAATCTGCTGACCTTCCATCAGCACAACCACTAGTCAGATTAACAAGAAACTCCTTTACCAAAATATCATAACAATTTGTAAATTTGACCACAGTTTTCATCAGCCCAGCTGCCTTGATCAGGTCCATAACATCCTTGCATTCAATGGTACTCCTGTTCAACTCCCTTTCTAAGGCAATTCTTTTCAGACAGACATACTTCCACCTGCTAGCACTCTCTGGATGGTGGAAAGAGATGTTATCAATAGCCACCTCAGGAACTTTAGGAAGTTTGCCAAGAGAGGGTTTCTTCCTGAGTGGAATGTCTGTGACATTCTCTTCAACATCAAAATCTGAATCCTCATCAGATTCTGAGGGTTTAGGGACCTTTCTTTTCTTGATGATTGGAGTTCTCTTTGATCTTGAGATACCCCCAACAGATTTCACTCTACCCTTCCCTTTGGAAGTTCCAGCCTTTTTGTCTTTTTCAACCTTTTCTCCAGCCTTGCTTTCAGCCCTGGGAGTCTCATGAACAACTTCAGCAACCCTCTCCTTGGAAGGACTTTGAGTAGCATTCGGCTTTCCTTTTCTACTCATCATCCTCTTAGCTATGCTAGGGTTAACACCAGCAATAAGGTCATTATTAGAGAATTCTTCATCAAGATCAATGACAGGAGGCTCAACACTTTGATCAGAGGTTTTCTCTGGAGATTTTTCCAGGTTGTCAGCAGCAGGTTTCTCAGGAGATTCTTCAAGAATTTCATTAGAATAATTCTCTGGAGACTTCTCCATGTTTTCATGAACAGGTTTTACAGGAGACTTATCAGTGGTGTCAGCAACAAATTTCTCAGGGGATTTATCAGAAGGGTCATTAATAGGATTCTCAGGGGATTTCCTAACATTGTCATCAGATGTCTTGACATTCTGTGTGACATCTGGATCAGTTGCTAAATTAGGGCTAGCAGATTCTTGATTCAAAGGAACGAAACCCAGTGCAGAGTGATTCTCATTCGTAATCCTAGTAACTATTCTAGCTATGGCTTGATGAACATATCTAGAACCCTCCCTATTAGCTATCTCAGGAGGAACAGAGGAAGATGGTTCAGTAGTCTTACCAGATGGAGAGACTTGAGACCTTCTTGCATGTCTGGTACGAAGTTTCTTGACCCTCCCAGGATCAGTTGCCATGGCACGTAGAGGAGTAACCTCCATAACCTCAGTCTGCATTGTTTTTGTGTTTGCCCTAAACCCAGAATCAGTGGGAGAGGGAGAACCAGCTTCCTTTGATGATGAAGATGATGATGACATGCTTTGTTGAGACATCTTGAGAGAATGAGAAAATAATTGACAGGAAGTTTGAGAGTTTCTGTTGAGGGAATGGAATGTGATACATTCAAATGGAAAAACTGGGATATATATATGACCCTTCCTCTTCTTAAATTTTTGAAAAGAGAGAGGGAAATAATTAATTAGCCCAATCACAATTAAATTAAATGTCTTTTTCTTCCCTTGTTGTAAGCTATATTAATTGCTACAACTCTTCATATTGACAAATACCCAACTTTCCCCTTAAATTCTCAAACTGACTAGCATCAAGAGCTTTAGTAAAAAAGTCAGCCAGTTCAAGTTCAGTGGCTACATGCTTCAATTTAATCAAATTCTCTTCCACAAGATCTCTGATGAAGTGATGTCTAATGTCAATATGCTTAGTCCTGTTGTGCTGAATAGGATTCTTGGAGATATTAATAGCACTCAGGTTGTCACAGTACAATGTCATGACATCCTGTGTGATATTGTACTCAGTCAGCATCTACGTCATCCAGATCATTTGAGAACAACTGCTACTAGATGCTATGTATTCAGCTTCAGCTGTAGATAAAGACACACAATTTTGCTTCTTGCTGAACCAAGAAACAAGATTGTTTCCCAAAAAAAATCATCCTCCAGAAGTGCTTTTTCTATCATCAGCACTACCAGCCCAATCAGCATCACAATAACCAGACATAATTGGTTCACATCCATGAGAATACAGCATACCATAATTGTAAGTTCCACTCACATACTTTATAATTCTTTTCACCTGGTTGATGTGACTTACTTTAGGTTTAGCCTGGTATCTAGCACACACTCCAACTGCAAAGGAAATGTCTGGTCTGCTAGTTGTTAAATACAGTAGACTTCCTATCATGCTTCTGTACAAGCTTTGATCTACATTTGTCCCACTTGTGTCTTTGGACAACTTTAGATGAGTAGGTGCAGGGGTCCTTTTATGACTGGCATTTTCCATCCCAAATTTCTTGACAATATTCTTTGCATACTTGCTTTGAGAGAGAAAAGTTGAGTCTTCCATCTGTGTGACTTGAAGTCCAAGAAAGTAAGTCAATTCTCCCATGAGGCTCATTTCAAACTCATCTTGCATTTGGTTGGCAAAATGTCTCACCATTGTATCTGACATTCCTCCAAACACTATGTCATCAACATAAATTTGAGCTACCATTATCTTTCCTCCTTCATCCTTGACAAAGAGAGTTTTATCCAAACCTCCTTTCCTGTAACCTTTATCAGTGAGGAACTTTGTCAACCTTTCATACCAAGCCCTATGAGCTTGTTTCAGACCATATAGAGCTTTCCTCAATTTGTAAAGATGACCAGGAAAGTTAGGATCCACAAATCCTTTAGGTTGTTCTACATATACTTCCTCTTTTAAGTACCCATTTAGGAAGGCACTTTTCACATCCATCTGAAACAACTTGAATTTCAGAATGCAAGCAACTCCTAGTAGCAATTTGATTGATTCCATCCTGGCCACAGGGGCAAAAGTCTCATCAAAATGAATCCCTTCAACTTGAGTATATCCTTGAGCAACAAGTCTTGCCTTATTTCTGGTGACAACCCCTTCTGCATCTAACTTGTTCTTGTAGATCCACTTTGTGCCAATGATGTTTGTTCCTTCTGGTCTAGGAACTAACTCCCACACTTCATGTTGTTTGAACTGGTTCAATTCATATTGCATTGCTCCAATCCAGTATTCATCAATCAAAGCTTCTTTAACATTCTTTGGTTCAATCTTAGACACAAAACAAGAGTTTGAGATGATTTCTCTGGATCTTGTAATGACTCCACTATTAGGATCTCCTATGAGGAGTTCCTTTGGATGATCTTTCTGAATTCTGATGGAAGGATTTTTTTTGGCTTCCTCTGGTTCAGACTTTGGTGAAGTAGGGATAGACACATTATCTTTATTAGACACTTGAGGTGATGTCTCAAACAATGTCTCAACATCATATGGGACATTTGTTTCCTCATGGTGATCATCAACTATGACATTTATAGACTCCATCATAACTTTGGTCCTGGAATTGAATACCCTATATGCTCTGCTGTTTGTAGAGTATCCTAGAAAAATTCCTTCATCACTTTTAGAGTCCATCTTTCTCCTTTGTTCACGATCTGTCAGAATATATCATTTGCTACCAAATATATGGAAATACTTCCATATTTCATACAGGGTGGATGATGTTCCCTTTCTCAAGGTGACCCTGTTGTGAACATAACATGCTGTATTCATAGCTTCAACCCAAAAATGAATAGGAAGCTTCTTGGCATGTATCATTGCTCTGGCAGATTCTTGTATAGTTCTGTTTTTTCTTTCCACAACTCCATTTTGTTGAGGAGTTATAGGTGAGGAGAACTCATGATTGATTCCTTCTGAGGAACAGAACTCATCAAACTTGCTATTCTCAAATTCCTTTCCATGATCACTTCTAATTCTGACAATGCATCCTTCTTTTTCTCTTTGAAGTCTCTTGCATAATTCTTTAAAAACATCAAAAACATCAGATTTTTCCCTGATGAAGTTTATCCAGATAAATCTGGAAAAATCATCCACAACAACATAAACATATCTTTTTCCACCAAGGCTTTCAACCTGCATAGGGCCCATCAGATCCATGTGCAAAAGTTCTAGCACCTTAGAGGTGGTCAAATGTCTTGACTTTGGATGTGACATTCTGGTTTGCTTTCCAACCTGATATTCACCACAAACTCTCCCTTCATCAATGTGAAGTCTTGGAATCCCTCTGACAGCCTCCATGGATATGATCTTTTTCATCCCTCTAAGATGTAAATGACCAAGTTTTTGGTGCCACAGTTTCACTTCCTTTTCTTCTTTGCCTGTAGTGCACACAGAAGAATAGTTAGTGTCCTCAGACTCCCATAGGTAACAGTTGTCCTTTGATCTGACTCCTCTCATAACAACTTCTTGTTTTTCATTAGTTACAAGACATTTAGACTTGGTGAAGTTGACCTTGAATCCCATATCACATAGTTGACTGATTCTTATGAGATTGGCAGTCAAACCATTTACCAGCAACACTTCATTTAGGTTTGGAACTCCAGGGCAGTCTAAGTTTCCAACACCTTTGATTTCTCCTTTAGCTCCATCTCCAAAAGTAACAAAACTAGTTGTATGAGGTTTGACATCATTCAGAAGGTTCTTGATTCCAGTCATATGCTTAGAGCATCCACTGTCAAAGTACCGTCTTCCTTGGCGTAAACTCTAAGGGAGGTGTGAGCTATCAAGGCTGCAGTCTTCTTCTTCCACTGTTGAGTATATGGTACCTTGTTGGTCTTAGGTTTGACATAAGGGATCTGATTAGGATATCCATATAGCCTGTAGAAAAATAACTTTATGTGCCCAAACCTTCCACAATAATGACATCTCCATCTTTGAAACTTTTTCTTCATGTTTCTCTGATCTTGATGTTGAGCCCTATGTTGTGACATCTGCTTTGACATAGGTTTATCAGGTCTGTTCTTTTTCTTGTTATCAACAAATTTCTTTGCAGCCACATATCCTGAACTAGACACATTTTCTGCCCTATGTTGTGACATCTGCTTTGACATTGGTTTGCCAGGCCTGTTCTTCTTTTTGTCACCTGCAGGTTTCTTTGCAGCCACATATCCTAGACCATGCATATTTCCTGCATTTTGTCTAATCTGAAGGATTTCCTCCAACTTATCGGCCCAGTTGTCGATCTTGATGACTTAGTCATCTGATCAAGTTTGGAATTCAACACTATAACTTCCCTGTTGAGATGACTTATAGTAGTAGTGTCTGCCTTCTTCTCAGCCTCCAACTTCACATTCTCAGCTTCCAACTTCACAATTAGCTTTTTCTGTTTCTCATTTTGTTGACATACTTCAGCACTTCTGATACACAACTTCTTGTAAGTGTCAGCAAGTTCTTCAAATGTCACTTCCTCATCACTAGAATCATTATCAGAGTTACAAACTCCAAAGAGAGCAGTAACTAGTTTGGAAGATTCTTCTTCAGAGTCACTTCCTGAGTCACCATCAGACCAAGTGACAACCATTCCTTTCTTCTGTTTCTTTAGAAAGGTAGGACATTCACTCGAATGTGCCCATATCCTTCACACCCATGCACTGGATTCCTTTGCTTTGACTTCCCTTTTCTCCAGACTTGGATCTTCTGTTGGAGTCATAAGTTCTGCTAATGTCAGATGGGATGTTCTTGACATTGGACCTTGACTTTGGGTCAATTCTCTTGATGAGTTTGTTGAACTGCCTTCCAAGCATAGCTATTGCTTCTGAGATCTTCTCTTCATCATCTTCCTTGCTTTCATCTTCAGTATTGGATACAAGGGCTATGCTCTTATTTTCTTGTCAACATTGTCATTGATCCCCATCTCAAATGTCTGAAGTGATCCAATAAGTTCATCAACCTTCAAGTTGCAGATATCTTGAGCTTCCTCTATAGCAGTCACCTTCATTGCAAACCTCTTAGGCAAGGATCTGAGAATCTTTCTCACTAGCTTTTCTTCTGACATCTTCTCTCCCAATGCTCATGAGGTGTTGGCAATCTCCAAGATGTTCATGTGAAACTCATGAATGGTTTCATCTTCCTTCATCTTCATATTCTCAAATTTGGTAGTGAGCATCTGAAGTCTTGACATTTTTACCTTGGATGTACCCTCATGAGTGGTTTTGAGAGTGTCCCAAACATCCTTGGCCAGATCACACTGATGTACAAGTCTAAAAATATTTCTGTCAATTCTATTGAATAAGGCATTCAATGCTTTAGAGTTGCCTAGTGCTAGCTCTTCTTCTTCTTTGCTCCATTCTTCCTCAAGTTTCAGGCTAGTAGTCCCATATTTCTCAAGCTTGGTGGGATGTTTCCATCCTACAAAGACTCCAAGCCTTGTTATCCAGTGACTTTAAAAATGCAACCATACGAGGTTTCCAGTAATCATAGTTAGATCCATCCAGAATAGGTGGTCTACTCCCAAATCCTCCTTCCTTGTCCATAACGCCAGAAAATAATATCCCTAGATCTCACCCAGAAATAACAGCGGGTGCCCGCCCGATGCCAATTGAAATTTCGGCGGATACGTGATGTCACAGAGAATGTTATGACACAGTATCTGACACTCTGTTAACAATTTACACAGTTAATTGAAACATCAGTAAAGAACACAATTCATTATTTACCTAGTTTAGTGTGTAACTACACCTACATCTGGGGGCTACCAAGCCAGGGAGGAAATTCACTATTAGTAGTATTAATTCAAGAATAAAACAACCAGTTTATCTCCTTCACTTAAAACCTACCCAATGCAACTTCAATCTAAGTCCTACTTAGACCTGAGTTCCTACTCACTCCCCCTCAATCACAATAGTGATATAAACCTATTGTTTAATAGAATTGTGAAGACACTCTTCAATAAACATACTTGATTTTGCTTCAAAGCTTTAATCAAGAGACACACCACTCGTGCTTCAAAGCTTTGAGTGAACAAATAACCCTTACAACCAAATCCTAGTCCAAGGCACTTATCAAATGATAATTGCTTGGCTCACAAGAATAACTACAATTCACAAATAAAACAGTCTGCTAAATCTTCAATGCAGTTTTTCAAAAAAGCAACAGCAGAATAAGGGTTCTTTTCCTATTATAGAAGCAGTAACAAGACTTCAATTTTGGGCTTCCATAATAATAGCTAGGGTTCACTTAATTTAACCTAAAGACTTGGTCTTTTTTAACAAACCAATTTGGGGTTAAATAAGATTACCCATAGAGCCACGTGAGCATGTGATCCAATAACATAATTCATAACAAACAGCTCAATAGAAATCCTGAAAAGTCTCAGGAAAAGTGAATCTGCAGAACAGCAAATGTCACACAGAATGTCATAACATTGGTTATGACATCATCATTCTTCCAGATTTCCGAAACCATTACCTCCCATTCGAAATGTACTTGAATTATTCTTCTTCTGCAGAATTTATCTTCAACTCTGAATGTCATGACATCAGTCAAGACATTGACATAAACTTGTTTTACCAAAAATTAAATCCAACATAAAAACACTTACAACTTCTAATCAGAGGTTTCCTTGGTGCTTCTATCAGAGGTTGCGTTGGCAAGCATCCTTTAGAATTTTCTTTTCAGTGTGCGTGTCCAGAAGTTCTATTCATCATTTGAACTTCTAATAACTTGGTTACTCAGCATAGTTTGATATTTACTTTATTCTAGAATTCTTGAGAGAGAACATTATCTGAAATGGAAACAATACACATCAGAGTATCATATTTATTATACAAAATTTATTTCACTTGTTATCATCAAAACTCTAAGATATGATTAGAACCAAACTATGTTCTAACACTCATCGTCACTTCAACATTGACCATAGGCATACAAGTTGATATCAACATATTAACAACAACTTATTAAAAACAATAATTCACAACATCTCAACATAAACAACGTATTCAACAACGACTCAATCACAACAATAGACAACAACACAATTCCATAAATTAGCGATCCAACTTCACCTGCAAATCAACTTATTCGACATAATTCCAACAAAACAAACCAACAAAAAATACCTACTAGTACATACGAACTACTCCGACAAATTTCAATTAATTCTGGTTAACTAATTTTACCGCTTAAAGTGACTAACATTACTATTCAGTACTAATTTCATCGTCCATTTTTACTATTAATTCTCATTGTCTCGGTTTATTCACTTCGCTGAAACTAATCCCCAAATACTTCTAAATTATGTCTCTATTATTGAATACAATACATCATTATTCTTACTGCTATTTAACATGAATTCTTCTGCTAAAGTTACCAAAATTGCTACATTCTAATACTATCATATTTTCTACTACCAACACGTATATATATATATATATATATATATATATATATATATATATATATATATATATATATATATATACTTTCATTCTGATCACTTGTGAATTTTATTCCTCTATTACATTACATGCACTTGGTTAAATGGAAATATAAACTATTTATTAAATTAACTACAACACCCACCAGCAAAAACAACGAGACAGAAATAGAAATAGACAAAGAAAAACAATAAAAATAAAACATATAGTGCATGTGCACTAAAGCGGTGCCGACCGACACTCCCTGTCTCCATACCCCTTCTGTTTGAAAGGATGCCTTTTTTCACCATCATCATCATGTGTCGATCGACACATGCGATACATATACTTCATGCCGATCGGCAGGGCCTCTTTATGGCGAACGTCACACTTTTTTTCAACCTTCCAATTTTCCAGTATTCTTCCTGCTTAATTGTTTTGATCCCAAATTTTCATGACAGAACAATATACTTTTATTCTTACAGAATCAATATTATCAATCGATTCAACCAATATTGCAATCCACAACCAATATAATAGAAACAATTATTTTCACCAAACCAACACAACATCGAAAAACAACAATCAATTCATAGCAAATTCATACAACCCAACCCACATACGGTCTATCATATACCCGATTATAGAGATTGAGCCCCACCCTTACCTTGGATTGACGGTCTCTCTATAATTTCCGATCGAATTCTGATTTGGCTTTCGTTCTACAATTTTCTACCGACGACAGTTTCCCCCAAACCCTTGTTCCTTTTTTCTTTCTCTCACGTACTGATTTCTTCCTTCCTCTTATTTTTAAATCCAACTTATAATAATAATATTATTATTATTTTTCTATTGGGCCTATTATTCACACCTCCAACTTGCTATTTCTCACACAACAACTAAGCCTAACTAAACAATTAATATTATAATATTCAATTATCATTTCTAATAATTATTCTCTAACTAAACCGACTATTTAACCTTACTATCCACTTAACAACTCAAACAACATAATAATCCAATTTCTCCTCTTAGAATAGTACCAATAAATCCCAACTTCGACAACATTAATTAAGTCCTTAATTAATTTAATTAATTAATTAAATTCGGGGCATTACAACTCTCCCCCACTTACGATATTTTCGTCCTCGAAAATCTATCTGACATAACCATCCTCAACGAGAATTCCGCATCCAACTCTTTGATCCTTAGTTGCATTTGACAACACTCTGACTACTACTTTTCCGATACTACAACAACTCAACATGGTTTGAACCCATCATTCATACGCTAATCTTCCAATACTCTTGCTACATAATCATCACTGCTTCAACAATACCTTGGAACATCGACTTACAAAGTAGTAACAACTACCACTCCCTTATACTTCGAAATACAAGGTCACCTTATTATCTCAACAACATATTCGACACTAAAACACATACACCATTTCATTCTCATGGACTTCTGGATGTCAATTATCAACAGCTCCATTCACATCGTCGTATCTCACAACCAATCTAATCATTAATCAACTTCGTCATATTTCAGAATATTTTTCATCTTTAACAGTAACTAATAACAACATTGAGGAAACAGAAACAAAATCATTACAACATCAACTTAACAGCATAACTCAATCACTATACACATAACTCATCATCACCACATTTCTTAGAAATCAAAACACCTTGACACGTCATTCCTGCATCAATAACTCACCAAATCAAACATGTAGAGTCGTATACTTATAGCAAATGTGTTACATACACTTCTGGTGCGTAACTCTAATAATCCACCTTAAGTCATCGTACTTATTAAAACCTCGGTCAACTAACCAAATGATAGTCTCAATTTTTAATCCATTGATACAACATCCATCGACACCAGAAAGATACCGTCTCTTTCAGCATCATAATCTGATAATTCCTACAATTTCCTTCTCATTTGATCTTGTCGACGAGACACCAACTCTCCACAAGTTACACAGTCCACATTACAAGCACTTAGCTTCGCACGAATGTTAAGCATTCTCCAACTCAAGAATTATTTCTTTATTTCTTCATCAACAAGAATTACAAATTTGATCTACAGAATCTCAACACACTCTGCGTATCCAACTTGAATCATCATTTTCTAACTAATCGATTCCAACTATTGAATCTACCAGTTTCACAACTGACAACTTTAGCTTCTTTGATACCGTCCAGAAAATCATCATTAATTTTCAACATCTCTAACACACACTCCATGGTGACACTTCACGACTAATCTCATATCAAAATAAAATTTCATCAATGTTGCTCTACACCGCTTTGGTGACAAAACAACTTCATTTCTCCTTTTCACACACCACCACCTTGTCATCATAACATGACTTTAGTTTCATCTTAAAAGAATCTTCTTTTTAAAGGTCATATTCCTCATAAGTTGCATCTTTGTGCGCTTCCTAACTCTGCATTGCGACTCAAAACCTTCTAATAACTACAACAACTCTTACAATTACATACAAGGATCTCACGACAGGTTTACAACAATCTGACACTCTATTGATGTCCAAACGTCAACATCTTACGCAAGGCTACTCAACCCGACAACTTTACAGTCACCAGTCGCGCTGAAACTTCACAACTTTCTAAAGTCCATGTTCCAAAATTATTCTTGTTACTCAATAATTAACTTCAAAAATATCAGGGACTTACACTCTACTTATATAACATTAACTGCTACACTGCTTCTCATCTTTCGAGAAGTAAACTCCAACAATGTCTGATCGTCCTCCCTCGAGATGCTTCGACTTAGTTAACAACCAGAATCTTGAATCCATGTCACATTTGGGTTTTGGAACACCCAACATCAATAATATGTTCACTGTCGTCATCTGCAGCATAGTGAACCAACATCTTGCAATATGAACACATCTGAGAAGCAAAGCTTCTCTCCCACTTATCTTCGAACCCAACTCCTGCATACAATCATTAAGAAAACCAACAAGTATCGACATTGTTTAACACACTTATCACGTACCAAGGAATAAACAACATTAGACAACACCAGTCGGACCGACCAACCTGCTCTGATACCACTAATGTAACACCCCAATTTCTAGTCAGTAATTACAAATAAATCAGAGTATAAAATTTCTAACCAACGATTGGGATATCATATTTTCAACTTAAAACAACGACAATTAATCACATTCAGCACATATATACATAGCACAACATATTTGGATGAACCCCAAACAACCTGTATTAATCTTCTTGAAAACAAAACAACTTATTTTTACTATGCAGCGGAATCACAATTTCAACTTATATCATAATATGTTCATCTTCAATTCACTAAGCTTCTTTTATTCAGCAAAGGCGACTTCAACTTAATATAAGATAACAACAAGTACTTTCATAAAATTCAACATCTAAAGTAATAACAACAAATGAAACAACAAAAGAAATGACTATCGTTCATCCCCCTGAGTGTTACGCATCAGAGCGACAACCCGACTCGAACTAACAGCAACTAAAACTTCATTCTTCATTACCTGCATATTACCCACGTAGAGGCAACATCACAACAGAAGGGGTGAGATATCAACCAATATAAACAAGTGTATGATAAACAATATATTAGATCAAATCATACAAATATCACCACTTCACAAGAACAGTTATACACTTCAATTCATCACAACTTAGTAACAACAACAATGTTAATCAACCAACACATCAATATAACAACTTCTAATATACGACTTCAAATGCGACACAACTCTACACATGCATGTGATACCATTGGAGCATAACTCTCATAGAAAATTGCCAATTAATAGAGGCATCAACAAGGCATAAGTCTTCATCATTATTGTGTTGCCATCAAGGCCAAGGCATAAGCCTTCATCATCATCATCATCGTGTTGCCATCAAGGCCAAGGCACAAGCCTTCGTCGTAGTTTGCCAATCCAGGCCGTCGCAAAGTATGCAAATGTATGTGCCTCAATGAATGCAACGTCACACACAACAACAACAATTAACATCGCAATTAACATCACAAGGAATAAGCCTATATCACCATTGTACCAATAAATAGAGGTACCATTCGTATCTTCAACACTGGCCATAGGCCTACAACTTGAAATCAACATATTAACAACAACTTACTAACAACAATAATTCACAACATAAACAACGTATTCAACAACGACTCAATCACAACAATCGACAACAACACAATTTCATAAATTGGATAATCCAACTTCACATGTAAATCAACGTATTCGACATAATTCCAACAAAACAAACCAACCAAAATACCTACTAGTACATACGTACTACTCTGACAAATTTCAATTAATTCCGGTTAACTAATTTTACCGCTTAAAGTCACTAACATTACTATTCGGTATTAATTTCATCGTCCTCTTTTACTATTAATTCCCACTGTCTCGGTTTATTCACTTCACTGAAACTAATCCCCAAATAATGCTAAAATATATCTCTATTATTGAATACATTGCACCATTATTCTTAATGCTACTTAACGTGAATTCTTCTGCTAAAGTTACCAAAATTGCTACATTCTAATACTATCATATTTTCTACTACAACATATATATATATATATATATATATATATATATATATATATATATATATATATATATATATATATATATATATATATATATATATATATATATATATTCAGTCACATGTTAATTTTATTCCTCTATTACATTACCTACACTTGGTTAAATGGAAATGTAAACTATTTATTAATTTAACTACAACAGCCACCAGCAAAAACAATGAGACTGAAACAAAAACAGACAAAGAAAAATAATAAAAATAAAATAAATAGTGCCTGTGAACTAAAGGGGTGTCGACCGACACTCCCTGTCTCCACACCCTATCGTTCGGAAAGGATGCCTTTTTCCACCATCATCATCATGTGTCGATCGACACATGCCATACATATACTCTCTATCGATCGGAAGGGCCTCTTTATGGCGAACGTCACACTTTTCTTCAACCTTCCAATTTTCCAGTTTTCTTCCTGCTTAATCATTTTGATCCCAAATCATCATAATAGAACAAAACACTTTTATTCTTAGACAATCAATATTATCAATCGATTCAACCAATATTGCAATCCACAGCCAATACAATAACAACAATCAATGCAGCAACAATTATTTTCACCAAACCAACACAACACCAAAAGTCAACAATAAATTCATGGCAAATTCATACAACCCAACCCACATACGGTCTATCATATACCCGGTTATAGAGATTGAAACCCACCCTTACCTTGGATTGACGGTCTCTCTCTAATTTCTGGTCGAATTTCGGTTTAGCTTTCGGTCTACAATTTTCTCCCGACGACAGTTTTCTCCAAACCCTTGTTCCTCTTTTCTTTCTCTCACGTACTTATTTCTTCCTACCTCTTATTTTTAAATCCAACTTATAATAATAATAATAATAATAATAATAATAATAATAATAATAATAATATTCTATTGGGCCTATTATTCACACCGCCAACTTGTTATTTCTCACACAACAATTAAGCCCAACTAAATAAGTAATATTCTAATATTTGATTATGTTATAAACTCTTTGCTATGTGGATTTATGATTATAGTATGGGATATAATCATATCTATATTTGATGAAATGAGATTGAAGAATTATTCTGCTGTGGTATGCATATTTTAATGAAACATGAAGTTTGAATATGTGTTATAATTCTGACTAGTGCATGTTAATGTTGTATTATTGGTTTTCCATTGTGTGGAAAACAACATGTGACACCCTTTGTATGTATGCATACTAATTTGGGGTTAGAAAAATGGTGTTACATTAGTGGTATCAGAGCAATGGTCGGTCAGTTGGCCAGGTCATTAATGTATTTATTCTCCCTTGTATTTGATTTGTGTATCTAACACGATCGATAATGTTGTCTGTTGTTGTTGGATGTCTTAGGACGATGGTTGCAAAAAGAAAAGGTGATATGGGATCACTTTGTCTGATTCCTCTCTTAGCCACCATCAAATTAGAATGCTCCACATTAATATTGAATCTGTATGAGACAAATGTTACACCAACCATGATCACGTAACAAATTGAGTAGGGAAGCCAATTTCCAACAGGATGTTCTCGAGCCCTTTCCAACTAAGCATATCATAAGCTTTCTGCAGGTCCAATTGGATTAAACACCTAGAAGTTCCATACTTTCTAGTGTAACCCTTGATTAACTCAGAGGCCATGAGGATGTGATTGTGTATGTGTTTCCCAGGAACGAAAGCAGCTTGGGAATGACTAATAATGGAACTCATAACTTTAGCAAGCCTTGCTGTTAGAATCTTGGAGTTTAACATGTAAACGATGGAGAAAAAAGCTATAGGCATGTACTCTTTCAGGGTTTTGGCATTCGTTGATTTGGGAAGAAGAGTAACAAGAGTGCCATTGAAAACCTCAAATATATAACCATTGTTAAAATAGTGAATTATTGCATTGTTGAGATCTTGCTTGACAATATTCCAACATCTCTTGAAGAATTTAGCATTATACCCATCTAGACCAAGCGCCTTAGTATCACCAATATCATGAAGAGCGTTATAAATCTCTTTTTCTTGTATAAAAGCTAGCAAGGCAATCCTTTGATCGTGCGTGACTTGAGGACCCTTTCTCATGACTGGGACATCAATTTGGTGCAATATGATGTCTTCATTCCCCATAAGAGCACCATAGTACGCCATAACCTCTTTCTCAATCTCAGCTTTGGTACTCAACTCAGTTCCATCATCTCTACAGATATACATCATTCAGGTGGAATTAACCTTGGCCTTTAAGGAAGCATGGAAGTAGTGAGTATTGTCACCACCAAGTCTGATCCATTATGCTTTAGACTTTTGTTGCACAACTTTTTCCTCAATCCCCTGTCACTTCATAATATCCTCAGCTTTATCTTTCACCTGTTGAATAAGAGTTTGGTTCAAATGTTTCGAGGAAAGCTCATTCTGTTATCTATTAACATCTTCTCTAACTTTAGCTAGTGTTCTTTGCACATCAGTCAAGGATTTGCTTAAGTTTAGATAAATTAAGGGTTATAGAACCAATATGTGTAATAAGAAAATACATATCATTAGAAACATGAAGATGATGATCAATACCATTGTAATTTTATAAGGAGAGATCATTTACACAATTGATAATATGATGGAAGGTGGCAAATACAAAGAGTCATTCTAGTGGTGGGATCTTGGCTTTGATTTCATATGATGGAGGTTATGACAAATGTCTTTGGTTAGTGTAAATTTGTAGCAAGTTTGAGCATTGTGTATTATAAAGACTCTCATGGATGTTGAATAATTTGTATTCAACACACATGAGTCTTTACAATAATTGAGCGGGCATATAAAAAAATTGCACTTGTTTGAAATTAGGAATAAGTTATGGAGAGGTTATGGTTTGCTATTTTACTCCGATGATTATTATTATTAGGGTTAATAGCTATTTTACCTTGTCAAGTGAGTTTTGATAAATCCCCTTGTAATAGAAAGTTTAAAAAATTCTCCTGCCATATAAAGATTTTCTTGTCTTGCCCACTCAAAAAGTTTATCCATCAATAACCTATTAACTTTCATTTAATTTTTCCCTGTTTTTAAGGATTTATACATATTTTACCCCTTGTCAAATTGGTACTTTTTTGAAAAATCCCATTGCCAAAATGGCGTTTTTTGAGAATTTTCCCTATTATTATTTTTTTATGCTTAAAATTTGTGTAAAGGCATGGCATGGGAATCTTCGTAAGGAAGAAAAAATTTTAAAACATTTTTTTTATAGTGGATTTTTTTAAAAATCACTTATATGACAAAGGACAAAATAGCTATTAACTCTTATTATTATCTAATTTGATATCTAATTGATTAAAGTTAAGTTAATACTCATAAAATTTATGGTCAAATTAGTTGTTTCATTAATTGAAATGGTATGAGTTAGTTCAGTTAAATAAGTATAAATTGCTATTCTATAATTTAATCTTTAACAATATCATTTATTTATATTTATGTATTAATATAAATAAATTAATAAAATTAGACACTTCATGCAATTTAGATATTTTGATTACACTAGCCACATCTACGCCGACAAACATTTTTTATTACAGACTAACAAAATTGAAATTAATTTTAGAAAAATATTTTTTGATAATATTTTTTATTTAAGATTATTTTAGGATTATATTTATAAAAAATTAAAAACAATTTAATTTAAACTGATTTTTAACTTATATTTAGTTAAATAAATTGTTATAATATGTGATTCAATTTATTAATTATTTAAATAGTTTTATTTTTTTTATTCAGTTAAGTTCAAGTTCAATTTTGAAATATGGTTATTGAATATTGTTGCACACTTTATATTTTGGAAAACATTAAACATTTTATTGAACATTTTTTAAAACATTAAACATTTAAAATTATTGAAGAAAAAAAAGAATGAGCAACTAAAGAAAAGCGTATATTTAAGTAAGTTGCCACAAAGACGCTGTCAGTTCTGTACAAACACTGTCGTCACTTTGCAAGACCATCTTGAAACTGTTGGTTTTGAGTCAAAAAGGAAAACACTGTTGGTATAAGTTTATGTCTAAAATTAATGATGCTTGAATATCTTATCTTTATGTTTATTTTGAATAATCTGCACAATTATAATAATATTATCTCATTCAGACAACCTAGCTTTAATTTACTATAGCTTTTCTTTTCTTTGTAATGACAACACTAAACCTAAAAATATAATACAATTAAATTGATTAAAAATTATTACAAATCTCTTCCACATGACTCTAAAATTTGATTTAGTTTTTTTTAGTTTTTTTGTTTACGAATATTATGATAAGTCTATATCAATATTATGATAAGTCTACATCATGTCTGAAAGAGAGTAGACTAAGGTATAGAACATGGAATCAAGGAATATAACTAACAAGACTAAGGAATATTTTTTTATTTTTACCTAATTATCCTTTTTTATCCTAAGTACATTCTATATGCCGTGTGGATAAATTATTCCACAACAAAGTTGAATAAAAATGGCTAGAAGCTCAATATGCTCCAGCTCAGTAGTCAGGTACAAATATTCTACAAAATAGTGAGCAAGATTTTGCTCTGTTATAAAACGTTTAATAGTGACTATATAAAATCTTATTCTACAAGGATCAAATACTCGTGTATACAATTTAAGGGAATTGTTTATCACATCATCTCATGTATCTCTGATTTTGAAAATATATTTTCGGATGAATCTCACCAAAACACGTCTCAATTGAATCTCACCGCAATTTTTTTCTAAAATTTAGTTTGAAAATTTATCTTTAGACTTATCCTATCAACTTATTTCAAATTTAATAACACAATGATAAATCCAAAGTACATTTTTAGAATTGTAAAGCTGGAATTTGAAACATACCCTTCGCATGCTCCACTACAAAAAACACTCTCAGTTGCAACGTGAATTTCACGTCACAACTTGAGAAATCACGTTACAATTTAAAACTAACGACGTGATCAAATATATCGCAGGAGAACAAGTGACAAATTTGTTGCGACGTGTTTCTCATGTCACAAAGTTGTAATGTGATATTCACGTCGCAACATATTTATATAGGAAATACAACTCTGCACTGTAGAGCAGACATGGCAATGAGTAAGGACAGCGCAACAACTCTTAGTTGCGACGTGAAATCCATGTCACAATATTGTGACATGTTTTTCACGTCCCTAAAGATAATTTATATTTTTTAAAAAAAGTTAATTACAACCTCAATAATATTTTATAAATAATAAATTAATATAATAAAATTTATATAATAAAATTTTATAATTATGTACTCATATAATAAAATTTTATATAATAAATTCATATAATAAAATTTTATATAATAAATTTGATAAACTAAAATTATATAATTAAATTTAATGTAATAAAACTAATAAATTAAATTTTACATAAAAGTGTTTTTACGGGGCATCTTGACCGGGTTAACTATCAATATCAAAATCATCGTTTTCTTCATCTTTCGGCTCTTGACCATGAACATTTTGATCTCCACCATCTTGCATAAATCGTCTTATTTGCTCCTCCATATCAGATTGCCTCTTCGCCATGATCTCCATTTGTCGCTCTTGCTTTTGCCTCATTGCCATCATTTGGGCTTCCATTGCCGTCTCACGTTGCACTGACTCGCGTCTCGTCTCATTTAACGTCAATTGTCTTACTGTTTCAAGTTGTTCTCGTGTCAGATTTGGTTGACGCGACCCTCCTTCTCCATCTCTAACTCTTTGAAATATATTTCTATCACCAATTCTCAAGCCGGCCGCCAAATTTCCACCACCAGAAAACAAACCTTTAGGCCATTTTCCCTCAAGGACTTGATTCCAAATATAAAAATCAACATCCGAATGAAGCGGCTCCCCATCTGCCAGAGTATATTGATGATTATTTTCCAGAAAAACTGCGAGCAATGTTTGATAATCCCTCTGCACATACATATAATAAAACATTTAAATTAAATATTTAAATATATATATATATATATATATATATATATATATAAAATTATACCAAATTAAATTATACTAAATTAACACACACACACACACACACACACACACACACACATATATATATATATATATATATATATATATATATTAAATTATACTAAATTAAATTAAATTATACTAAAAAGTTGCCACATGATTTTCACGCCACAACTTATGAATTGCCACGTGATTTTCACGTGGCAATTTATCAGTTGCCAAATAATAATCACGCCACAAAATTGTCATTAAATTTAAAAAATCAATTGCCACATGATATTCACGCCACAGGTTAACGATCGCCACGTGAAAATCACGTCACAATTTTTTTATTAAATTAAAAAAATATATAAACAACATAAATTAAATAAATTACAAAAGCTTTCTGCGTGCATTTGTCAACAAAACCTCTGATCTCTTTGTCTGAGTCTTTGTAATCAACTCAATAATAAGTGGTGGTCTCCCCAACTCCTTAGTCTAAATAATAAAATTAAAATTAATTGATAAAATATATTATGAATAAAAATATAATTAAAAAATTGATAATATTTAGCATTCACCGAACATGCTCCGCAGTGCTTATAACTTCAACACAGTTGATCAAGACATGGATATGTGTGGATTGTATTTCTTTTTGGGTCAATTAATGCACACCCTTTTTTCTAGAGGGTCGACCTGGAAGCCCGAAGACTGATAAGGTGAAGTGACTTCTCTGATTGATATTTATAGGGTTCCGTATGATTCTAGTAGTTAACATCAAGTGATTGAAATAGTGACTACAAAAATGTGATGTTTTCCGATGCAAGTAATGTGCACATATAGATCCTTCTACTCTAGCTTTATTTTTCACTAATCGCTTTGAATCACCCATGAACCTTTCAAACGGATACATCCACCTATATTGAACAGTTCCACCAAGATAAGTTTCATATGCAAGATGTAACACCCGTTTTTAATTAATATTATATTATATTAATATTTTTGAATTACGGATTGATATTTATTTTGCGACGAGAATATTTATATTAATCGATATATATGATAATATATTTGGAGACGTTCCGTTAGGTCCGGTAAAATATTATTCGGATCCGATATTTAATTCCCCGAAATTATTTTAATTGATTGAATTAATAATATTGGTAGATATTATTAGTGTGTTAATTTATAAGAATAGATGGGGGTGTGGGGATTAATTGATGAGAATTGGGTTTTCACCCTTGTTGCTAGTAAGGAACACATTATAAACCATTTCTCCTCATTTTCCATCCATTCAAAACACAAAACCAAACATAGAAACTTGGAAGCTAGTAAGAAAACATAAGTTATAAAACCATTTTCTTTCCCTTTTCCTTCCATTTTCCTACACCAAGAAAACATAGAGGCATGGAGAGAAAAGAAAGGGTTTTGGGAGAAGAAGAGCTAGAGAAGAACAAGAGGAGAGCAAGAGCTTGAAGATGGAGTCTTGTAGAATCATCCAAGCTAGAGGTAAGGGGTTTGATTCTCCATCTCATATTGTTAGGTTTTGATGTTTATATTTTGGATATGGGGGAAAAGTTGATAAGTTGATTTATAGGGTTTTGGTTGATTGTTTAAGTGAAATAGATTAGAAGAGTTGGAATAGGAGTAGGGATTATGAGGTTGATGATGATTACAATCAATGAGAATGGTAAAAGTGAAGTTGGGAATGTTTAAAATGGAGTTTTCACACGCATCCATCAACACGGGCCGTGTTGATTAACACGGGTGCCCGTGTTGACCTCTTGAAGAAGGGATATGTGCTGTCAGGCCAATCAACACGGGTCGTGTTGATGAACATGGGTGCCTGTGTTGATTCACTGACTTGGTGTTTTTTTTGTTTTCTAGTGGCTTTTCAACACGGGCCGTGTTGATGTATCTGTAGCCTCCCATATTCTGATTTTTTGCACTTCTTTTGCCCCGATTATGTTCCGATTTTCCGATTTCGGTAAATTCGACGACGGAGCAAGTTGCTCCGAATTCAACAAAAATTGACGTGCTAGCTAAGTTTGACGTGTAAAACGTAGTGGTGAGGTTAGTTTTTAGAAATTACGATTTTTTTACGAGATGACCCGAAATAGGCCAATTTGCGGTTAAATTGAATCGGATTGGGTTTTAGTGGATTTAAGGCACGTATGGACAATCCGATTTCGATGTTGATGATTTTGATTAATGCCGGTTATTAAGAATGACTTTCGCGACGATTATTGATGTTTTGACTATTTTTCCGTTTTTGGAATTTGGTAAATTAATTGATAATGATGCGGTGTGAATAAACATAATGTTTGCGACGGTGTAGTTACTAAGGAATACTTGTTGATTATGCGATGCGAGGTTATATGTCTTTGTACATGATGATGTGATGATTATATTGATGTTGTTAATAAATGCTTCCGATTTGTGAATGCATGATTTTTGATGATAATGAATTATTGGTGATGTTTTGCATAATGCAAATATGAGGCGATGATATATATTTATCTTGTTTTGGATGAATTATGGCGATGTGGGCTTTTCTGCCAATTTTGATGAGCGACGATGATGTTTTTGTGTTGTGTTGTTTTAATGTCGAGTCACATACATTGCATTGGCGACGATGGGCTTTTATGCCAAGCGACGAGGCTTTTATGCCAAGCGACGAAGCTTTTATGCCAAGTGTTCCTATTTATGGACAAAGCGACGGGTACCACATGCATAACATAGTCGTGTCTCATAGAGTAGGTTATGTTTATGTTTGAGTTGTTTGGCGTTGGGTTTTAATTAAATTGACGATGTTAAATTGCGATGATATATGATGTTTTGTTTGGTGAGGATCTTTATGATAGACATGAAATGAATATAACTTGATAATTTTATGATAACTAGGCGATGAATATAAATGATGAACTTTGTGACGATTTAATTTAGATGAAATGCTTAATGCAAATATGATGTGATAATGTTTGCGACGATGGGCTTTTATGCCAAAAAGCGACGATGGGCTTTAGCCAATTTGTGATGATTCTATTGATGTTGCTTATGTATTAGCATTGTTTGATGTTGTTGGTTGATGTGTTGTTTATGATTTCCGTATTGATTAGTGAAGTATTACCTTGTGATGATTTCATGGTGATGAACGTTTATGTGGTGTGACAGTTTATGTCAATAAGGTTATGGAGACAAAGTGTAGATTATACACATTAGAATGACGATCAAAGTAAGTGAAATTTAGATAGGTGTTGGAAGGCACTCACTAACCTATATCTTTTATAATTTCAAAACTATAAATATACTCATCATGCCTTTAATTATATGTTTTGGAGTATCTCACCCTTTACTTGTCTCGCCGTTACCTTTATATTTGTAACGTGCAGGTTATGAAGACGGAGTTTATAGCTGCTATTAGTCCAGTCGGTGTCGCTCTGATACGTAGCACTCGGGGGGAATTATTATGTTGTCTTGTTGTTGTTCTTTTGTTGTTTTCCTTTGTAAATAAGAATCATAATTTATGAAAACATGATTTTGATGAGGAAGTTTAATAAAGGAGATGTTTTATTTTTATGAATCAATTTATGATTTGCGACTAGGCTATGTATCCGAGATTTATACTTTAAAGTGATTCGGTTTTGAAGGTGTGACGCCTCAGTATTTAATTTATGAAATTTTTAATTACTCTGATTTTAGCATATTAAACTTTGGTTAATATTGGGGTGTTACACAAGATGCACAAGTAAATATTCCATGGAGTCAAAGAAACCAGGCAGAAATACTTGTTCCAACTTACAAAGAATGAGTGCAATGTTTTGGTCCAACTTAATGATGTCTTCCACTCTTAAAGTTGACGCACAAATATCTCTAAAAAATTGACTAATTTCAGTTAGTGGATCAAGAACATGTTTGGGTAGCGATCCAAATACAATTGGTAGCAATTGTTCCATAAAAATGTGGCAATCATGACTTTACATACCATAAACCTTCCCAATGTTAGGGTCAACACACCTTGCTAAATTCGATGAATACCCATCCGGCATTCTCAAATCTTTTAACCATTGACAAACTGCTTTAGCTTCTTGGGAAGTCAGACTGGAATAAGCCTTGGGTTTTAATAACTTTCCATTCGGTTGAGGCTTCAACTCCAACTTTTTTCGGTTACACCAAAATTCCATGTCTTGCCTAGCCTTCTCATTATCTTTTGTTTTGCCTGTCACAACAATCACTGTGTTAAATACATTATCAAAAAATTATTCTCAATATGCATAACAACAAGATTATGGCGCAACAAATTATTTTTCCAACACGGGAGTTCCCAAAACATACTTCCTTTTGTACAATTATGTGTGACTTTGTATCTTTCAATTCGGCATACTTTCCCAGTATCTGTAAATTTTGGTAGTTCACAAACTTGATTCCATATAGCACCTGGTGACAATCGAGGCAGAGGTAAATCTGTCACTCGTTTATCTTTTTTAAAATTTGTCTTGTTTCTTCTATATGGATGATTTGTTGGTAGGAATTTGTGGTGACAGTCAAACAACGAACTTTTCCCCCTTTATCCAACGTAAACGTTTTGGTGTATTACATGCAATGCGGATAACCCATTTTGCCATACGTACCCCAACCAGACAACATGCCATATGCTGGAAAGTCGTTAATGGTCCACAATAAGGAGGCTCGCAATGTAAAGTTATGTTTACGGGATATATCATAAGTCCATTTTCCAATCCACGACCTTTTCAAATCATCAATTAAAGGTTGTAAGTACACATCAATTCTGACTTTAAGACTGTACGGGCCTGGTATGATGCACGTCAAAAACATGTATGGTTTTGTCATGCACATCTCAGGAGGAAGGTTGTAAGGGGTTACAATAAATGGCCAACAAGAATACGCATTTCCCAACGCTTGCACGTATGGGGCAAAACCATCAGAGCATAATCCAAGCCTGACATTTCTAGGTTCTGCAGCAAAATCTGGATGTGTCCGATCAAAGTGCTTCCATGCCTCACCATCAGATGGATGTCGTATAGTGTCTGAAATTGTTTTGTTTGTATGATGCCATGTCATTTGACTTGCACTGTGCATTGAAACAAACATTCTTTTTAACCTTGGTATTATTGGAAGATAAAACATGGATTTTACTGCTACACGCTTTTGCTTGTTGTTAACAGCTCTACTGCGAACTTGATATCTTGGACTATTACAAAACTTACACTCCTCTAACGATCCATCTTGAGTACCAAACTCATTGTCATAAAATAACATGCAACTGTTAATGCAACAATCAATATCTCTTACTTTTAAATTCAACTTCGACAGCCACTTCTTCGCATCATAATAACTTGTAGACAAGTTGTCTTTCGTTGCGGTGGAGTCCAAGATCAGTTTTGCAAAATGTCCTAGACACTGATCAGGAACATTCCAATTTGACTTGGCGGCCAATAATCTCACACACATTGATAGCTTTGAGTTTGACGACCCCTCAAACAAACAACGATGTATTCATCTCATTCAACAATTGATAAAATCTCTGCGCTTCCTCATTCGACAAATCTTCCCCGTCAAAATCTTCAGGTTCATCATATATCACGTTAACATACAAATAAAAAACTAATACTAATACTGTAAATAAAATAGAAAATTCTGTTTTTTAATTTATTTTTAAATTTTGTTTTAACACACACACACACACATATATATATATATATATATATATATATATATATATATATATATATATATATATATATATATATATATATATATATATATATATATATATATATTATTAAAATTTTATTTTAATATATATAAAAATTTCGTTTTTTTAAACATATATATAAAAAACTAATAATAATATATATATAAAACTAATACTAATATTATAAATAAAACTAATACTAATATTTTAAATTGTTTTTAAATTTCTGTTTTAAAATATATTTATGTATAAAAACAAGTTTTTTAATTTCTGTTTTTTAAAAAATTTTACTTTTCTATAAAGAAAATTTTTTCGTTTTTTTTAACATATCAATAAACTACATACAAAAATAAAACTAATATTATAAACAAAATAAATCCTATTTTACATATAAAATTTAAAAAAATTGCATAAATACCTCTTATATCTCCTTTCAATCAATATTCTTCTTATCTTCTTCTTCAATATTCTCCAATTTCCTTGAATTTTAACAAAACAAATTTCAATTAAAATTTTAATTACAATAACAAATACAAAATATACAAAATTGAAATTAAACAATATATAATTACCTATTATGATATTGAAATTAGAAATAATTTGGGAAAGATTTTCGGGAATTTATGTAAGTTGTGTTGCAGGAAAAGGAAGGAAGGAAGGAACACAGGAAGAAGAGGAAAGGAAGCATGAAGAAGAAAACAAGGTTAAGTTGGCGAAGTGTTGTGTTATAATAAATATGAGGTGTTGAATTAATATGCCATGTAGCGACGTGAATATCACGTCGCAACCTTGCCACGTGAGGTTCACGTCGCAACACTCCTAACGGGTAAAATAATTAATGTCTCAGTCTATCAACCATGTACACAATCAACTCAGGGTCAGACTTATTTTCCCTCTTAAATGATGCGACGTGAATAACATGTCACAACCAAATTTCAAAACATTTCGAACATCCCTCCATCTATACGTTACAGTTTTTTGTTTTTTAATTATTAACTTTTAAGTAGCGATGTGAATAACACGTCACAACTAAATTTCAAAAAACTTCAAACTCTAACTTCCTAGATTATAACGTTGTCTTTATTATTTTATTCTTAAAAATAGTAGCGACGTGATTGCCACGTCGCAAACAACTTTTATTTCGCATGTGATATTCATGTCGCTATGTTACATCGCTGGGGAGCATGTTTCTTGTAGTGTTGTTTGTCAATTCTGGAAGTGCATTTTCGGAATTGTTAAATGTGTTTTAATTAAAATAGAATCATGAATGTTCTTCTTCCTTCATGATCAAACATCATTTTGTCTCAAAACCCTTATAAAAAATCATTTCATTCTTCATTACTTACATTAATCTGATTTTTAAACTGAAAAAGTTATGTTACGTCCGGAGATACATTTCTCAATTGTAGATGAATTCCTACGGAAGTGCATTTTCAGAATAGTTTAGTGTTCATTTCAATATGTTTTTAAATATTTTCTATTATTTTTTGCATTAGATATGGTGAACCTTGATGTTTTTCTCACACCTATTGTGTTCACAGATGTGAAACATGTTCATGTAAACGAGGTAGACGTTAGCGTGATAGTGGAAAGAATAATAGATGCATGAAATATTATAATAAATTCTTCTAAAAATATTATATGTCGATGTTGTTATACATTTTCAAAAAAATTGTGTGAGAAATATTCAGATTTGTTGAAATATGTTGAAACTACAATTATGAACCATGTGAAGGAGAAGATTGTATGTGTTTGGACCGATCAGGTTAGACACCTTCATTACTACAAATAGTACATTTCATGATAAAACGTTCACCTCGACCTATCAATAACCGAGGTGTATGTCCTAGGAGCGCCATCATTTAATTTTTTTAAAATATATACCCTCGGTTATTACCAAAATTGAGGAAATATAACTACGAGGGAGCTCACTTCAAATCCCAATCACTTCATTTAATGTTTTATTCCTTAATTGTATTCCTTGATTCCATGTTCTATACCTCAGTCTACTCTCTTTTAGACATGATATAGACTTATCATAATATTCATATGTAAAAAAACTAAAAACAAAAACAAAATTTAGAGTCATGTGGAAGAGATTTGTAATAATTCTTAATCAAATTAATTATATTTTTAAGTTTAATGTTAGAACAAGATTTGGTTCTGCAATTATTTTTCTGAGCTTTGATGATAAGAAAGAGTACGTTTGTATGAACAATTTTGATACTCAAATGTTTATTGTGTTTTAAGAATTAACAAATAGGTCCTGCTTCTAATGAATGACATGGCCAAGACATTAGAAGAGAAAAAGCTCTGCTTCTAAGCTACAGAAGTTCTGATGAACAAGTAGCAAGGAAAGCTTCAGAAGGCTATGAAGCTTAGTGACTCTGATACATATGTCTAAAGAAACCAGTCTGAAGATCTCAAGATAGAAGTTCTGAGTGAACAAAGTCCAGATGCTGAAGACTTAAGTTTTAGAAGACAAAGGGTTTTGAAGACCAAGTGCTGAAGACTCTGAAGATGTAGCTCTGAAGACTTGAAGCTCTTCTGACCTTAGATTCGATACAAGGTTTTTCAAGACCAAGTGTTAAGGACTCTGAAGACGAAGTTCTGAAGACTCTGAAGACTTGAAGTTTTGACAAATCAGAAGTTATATTCTCTCTTGTTACTCATGCTCGCAGAAGCCTATGAAGTACATAAGGTTAGAAGATAACATTAACATGGTATAAATAGTACATGCTATAAATAAAACGTTTGATTCAACTACCATGAAAGGACGAACACTGCATATGATCTTGTCCCCCATGTTCTCTCAAGCCGCCACAAAATTGATAATTCCAGATGTACCCTTCAACAGTCACCTCTCATGCATAGTTCTATTTAAAGGCTTAAAGACTTGAAGAAAAGGTTTCTAATTCACTACGCGAAAGCACTGTCATTTTCTTTGTAAAAAGATGTAAATTTTCTCAAGTCATTATGCTACAAATCTGTTTACATATTTATCTTGTGTAGAAGAAAATTTACTTGTAAATAAACTTGTATTCAAACGGTTGTTTGATTGATCCTTAAGAGACCGGTTAGGTCATAATTCTTAAGAAGTCTAGGACTAGTGCGTCTTAGAGGTTGATAGTTAGTCACACACAGTTAGTGTGTGTAGGTGTTAGTCACATATGATTTGTGTGTGGAAGTGTAATAATTTGTTTGATTATTTGATTAAGACCTCGTTGGAGATAGGCGAAATCACCTGGAAGAGTGGACTAGAGTAGCTTGAGGTTATCAAGTGAACTAGTATAAGCATATTGTGTTCATATCTTCTTTTCAATTCTTTCTATCTTGATATCAAAAGTGAAGTAAACTTCAAAGGGGATTGTTTTCAAGAAAAACTTTTCAAGGGATAAAACCCAATTTAACCCCCCCTTCTTGTATTTTCCACACCTTCATTTAGTGATGTCATTACAATAAAAAAAATTATAGTAAATTAAAGCTAGGTTATCAAAATGAGATAATAATAATTATGCATATTATTCACAATAACATAAAGATAAAGATATTCAATCATCATTGATTTTAAACATAAAAGTGGGTGTGTTTGTTCTATTGCACGAATACTTCAGAGAATTAGAATCTAATTTTTATTTACCTATCAATAAACACTCTAACTTCATCGTCATTCTCTTCACAAAAATATTAGGTGATTTTCTTTAAAACTCTTCCAACATCAACTAGAACATCATCTCTTTTCAACGTCAACTCTTCCAACATCAACTCGAACACCATCTTTTTCAAAACTTGTTGGTGTTAGTTTTAGAAATGTCCATAGAAATGGTAATACCACAAAAATGTACGTAACTCTTTCATATATGTTGTTTTTTTTTAATGTTTAATCATAACTTGTTGTTTTAATATTTAATCATGATCATACAATTTGTTAGAAATAATAATATTGTGTCTTCTTATTACCTTATTACTTGTGTTTAAATTTGTGTTAGAAATAAATATTCTACTATTACTTAAGTGTTGCATATGTTTCTAGTTAGTATGATTCTCTGGTATCTCTCTCTACTGCATATATCTAGTTAACATGTTTCTATATTATAAATCATTTTGGAGGGAGTGTTGTGTGATGTGGATTTGAAGTTCATGTTGGTGTCTTTGATAAATGCTTCTATTTTTCTTAATTTACATAGACATGGGTGATTCGAAAAATACCTCGCATACAACATATTTTGCAACCTCTTTTAATACAAGAAGTAAACGGAAAACTAGAGGTGCAACAATGTTGACCAAGGTCAAAAAAGCCCATGAAAACAGTGCTCGCACCCCCGGTTAATTTGGATATAAGAACAGGTAAGGCTTGTGGTGAAAATGTTGATAATTTTAAGAGTTATGTGGCACTACATGGGAGAAGCAAAGTGAATATTTTGATAGATAATTGGAACGACGTTGACAGTCATTTGAAAGATAACATATTGAGCGATATTATGATATTTATTAAAAAAATTATTATTTGTTTTACAAGTATGTATGACCATTTATTTTTTTTTGGTTTAATATTAATATCAACTCTATTATTTAAATGTAGGAAGTGTTTATTGTTCTAGAGGATAAAATGTTGGAAAAACATGGCTTGCATATTCTAGTGAGCATTGGTGGGGCTTTAAGACACAACTCACATATAATTATATTAATCATTCAAGTGATCAATTAAGGTGAATGACTCAATAAATTGGAACTAGAATCTCTTGAGCTGCGAATTCGAAGTTGCAGAAATTGAGCTTTGAGATAAAGTTTGACAGGTTGATTTCGGCTATCCAAAGCTTGAGAAATGAATGAGGTAGGGCTCTTATTTGTAGCATATGATGAGAGAATGTTGGTACATTCCAAATCAAAGAATCAAGAAATTCGTGTGATTCTTCCTATGTGAGAAAAGTGTGACTTCTCTCTCTCTCTCTCTCTCTCTCTCTCTCTCTCTCAAAACTCATGTAATTCTTGCATTTAGGGTGTTAATCATCTTCTGGAAGCTTGGTAATTTTGATTAGAAGCAATAAAATGTGCTAATTTGGCTTTACAAATTAATTCAATTGATTCAAAAATTCGATCATGGTGCAAATCTTCAGTTTCAAACCACCAACTTTAAACTTATGGGGCATCATGCTCAGGAAGCTTTATGATCTCATTCATTTTGCATATGGTAGATTTTGTCTCAAAGATCAAAATGTGCTAATAAAGTATTCATGTGGAAACTTGTATCAAAAGTTATAACATGTGGAAATTGGTGAAAAATCTTGACTTCCATACTTAGAAAATTTCTAAGTTAAAACGTTAAAATTACCTGTAATCTTTTGATGAATTCCATGGCTTTCCTATCACAATTTGAGTTTGATCATTGAAGATAAATTGAAGAGGGAATCGAGAATATTATTATGGAAAAAATGAGCTTCATACAATAATAATTGAGTAAGTTATGATTCTTGAAAATTGAGCAAAAATCACTTGGTAATAGGTCAAAATTTCATAAGTCCACAAATAACCTATAATGTCTTGATGACTTTCCTCACATAATTAGTTATTTACTTGTAAACAAAATTTGTAGAGGATGTAAAGGATAGTCATACGCAACAAGAACCATATAAAAACGTTGAATAATGAAGGAGTTGTGGTCTTGTGAACTTTAACTTGAAAACTTGCCAACCACTTTGCATAACTTTGATACTTTTGATCTTTTCTTGAAATCCAAGGCATTATGAAGCTCATGTGAAGTTATAGTGATTGGGTCATGATTGATATTTTATTGAACATGGCCACACTTGAGGTTACTTGTTGATTAAGGCATATAATTAACACATGAACCTTTGACCTATCTTGAGGAGCAAGCAACCAACCCTTGGTGAATATCTTGATCAATTGATATTGAATGATGTTTTAAGATGGTATGACATAATATTACATGTCAATACTTAATGCACAATCCATTGAAAACCAATGTTGACCATACTTTGTCTTTGATCATATGAAAACCCTAGTTGAGCTCATTTTTTTGATCCATTTGATTCACACTTGTCCTTGCAAAACAAACAAAGCAAAACAAAAAATATTTTTGTATTTTGATTATATGTTAGTAAAACATAAAGCATGTATTCACAAGATATTAAAATAGGTTCTTAGTGATTCCTCAAAGGCAAACTTAAAGAAATAAGAGAGGTAAAAGGTTAAGGGGTAACTTAAGCATGTGATCTTGATGTAATTCTAAAGATGTAAAATAATGAGGAATCTTATGGGTAAAAACAAGGGTATAACACCCTTCATCAATATTACCAATGATAAGTTCATTTGGGTGATTTTTATGAACTATAATATATGGACCTTTGTTGGCTTGAGAATTATCTGGTTCAGTATCTGCGGGCTCAATGTTGGACTCAATGTCTGTCTCATTTTATGGAGCACCAGTCTGCTAAGTTGATGTTCCAACATCTTCTTCAACATCAATCCTTTTATGAATGATAGAATCGTCAACCAGGACATTAATGGATTCCATCATGACTTTATTTTTGGATTTAAAGACCCTATAAGCTTTGTTATTTGTAGATTAACCCAAAAATGTCCCTTCATCACTTTTGGGATAAGTTTTTCTCCTTTGTTTTCGATTAGCCAGGATGTAACATTTACTTCCCAAAACATGAAATTATTTAACACTAGGTTTTCTCCCTTTCCACGATTCATAGAGACTAAATGATGTACCAGCTCTCAGAGTAACGCGATTGTGAATATAGCATGAAATGCTCATTTGTTCAACCCAAAAATGATAAGGTTGATTTTTGCATGTAGCATGACTCTAGTTGATTCTTATAAAGTTCTATTCTTGTGTTCTACAACTCCATTTTGATGAGGAGTGATAGGAGATTAGAATTCATGACCAATACCTTCAAAAGAGCAAAATTCAGAAAAATTTGGCATTTTGAAATTCCTTGCCATGGTCACTTCTGATTCTAACAATCACAATATCCTTCTCTCTTTGAAGGCATTGATACAAGTCTTTGAAAACCTTAAAAGTATCTGATTTTTCTTTGATAAATTTCACCCAAGTAAACCTTGAAAAATCATCAACAACAACATAGACATGCCTCTTTCCACCAATACTTTCAACCTGCATTAGCCCCATTAAATCCATATGAAGAAGTACTAGCACTTTGGAAGTAGTCTCGTTTTGCAACTTCAGATGAGACATCTTGGTTTACCTCTCACTCTGACACACACCACAGACTTTACCTTCCTTAATTTTGAGCTTTGGTAGACCTCTAATAGCTTCTTAAGACATAATATTTTCATACCTTTGAGATTCAGATGTCCAAGCTTCTGGTTCCATAACTTGACTTCATATTCCTTTGACATTAAACATGTGGAGTACTTATTAGTTTCTTGTGGTACCCACAAATAATAATTGTCTTTGGACCTAAATCCCCTCATCAGGACATCATTATTTTCATTGGTAACCAAACATTCTGACTTGGTGAAATTGACTTTTAATCCTTGATCACATAACTGACTAATACTGATAAGATTTACAGTCAATCCTTTCAGAAGAAGAACATCATCTAGTCTAGGAAGTCCAGAACAAACTATATTTCCTAATCCCTTGACTTCACCTTTAGCTCTATCACCAAAAGTGACAAACCTAGAGGAATAAGACTTAATGCCCACTAAATACTTCTTGACCCCTGTAATATGTCTAGAACACCCACTATCAAAGTACCGGTCTTCTCTAGATGAAGCTCTAAAATAAGTATGGGCTATTAGACTAGTATCAACAACCTTAGGTTTATACTCTTTTATACATGACTAGACCTAGGTTGTATTGGATGTTTTGGATAACCATACAGCCTATAACAGAAAGGCCTTATATGACCATATTTACCACAGTAATGACATTTACAAGGCAAGAACTTGGCTTTTGTTTGAGCTTCCTGATGTCTATCAGGATGTTGTAACATTTGGTCAGACATTTTGAGCTCATACTTCCTTTCAGGAGGAATAAATTTTTTCACTTGGGCTTTTCCTTGTTTATTAAGAGATTAGTAAATAAAACCTATACCTGTTGAGTTTTCAGACCCTTTATCAACTTGAAGAATTCCATCTAACATATCAGACCCATTGTTTAACATTATTGTGGATTTAGTCATGTTTTCAAGTTTAGAAGTCAATAGTGTTACCTCATCTTGAAGACTAGGGACACTATATAAAAGTTTCTCTTTTTTAGCCTCTATTTAGCTATAATTCTCTTATGCTTTTCTTCTATCTTAGAAACCTCTTTAGTTCTTGCACAAAGCTATAATTCTCCTCACATGAATCTTCATCAGATTCATATCTACCAACGAAGGTTATAACATGCGTAGCGGTTTCATCATCAGGTTTACCTTCAAAATCATCAATATAAGTCCAAGAAACATGCAAGCCCTTCTTTTGTTTCTTATGGTACATGGGACATTCTTATCTAATATGACCAAAACCCTCATATCCATGACACTGAGTACCATTTCCTTAAGTGGGATTCTCCTTTATTCTTGATTTTCTTTGAAAATCATTGTTCTTACTGATGTCGAATGACATGTTCTTAACATTTGGTCTTGGCTTCCTATCCACTATTTTCAGTGCCTTATTTAATTGTCTCCCAAGAAGCACAATAGCATTAGAAATCTGTTCATCAGTCTCCATGTCACATGGAACCTCTTTATCATGTGTTAAAGATAAAAGTTATACTATTGTTCTTCTTTTCAGATCTATCATTGATAGTCAATTCAAAAGTTTGAAGTGACCCAACAAGCTCATGTATTTTCTTGTTGCAAATGTCTTGGGCTTCTTTAATAGTTGTGACCTTCAAGTCAAACTTCTTAGGCAATGAGCTGAGGATTTTTCTAACCATCTTCTCCTCTAAAATCTTCTCTCCCTAGGCACTAGATGTATTGGAAATGTCAAGAATATTCATGTGAAAATCATGAATGCACTCGTCATCTTTCATCCTAAGATTCTCAAATTTGGTGGTAAGAAGTAGAATTTGTAACATCCTGATTTTATTAAATAGTATTTAATTATTTATTATATTATTTTATCATTTAATTAACTATTATGAGATATAGTATTTAATTAAATTGTATGGTTTTGTGTTTATATGACTATTTTGGAGTAATTTGGTCATTAAGTGTGATAATAAAAATAAGCTATTGGGCCTAACTATAATGAATAGAAGTAATAAGGAGGTGTGTGTAAGTAAGTCCATTAGTTAAATTATACTAGTTAGTAAGGGAATTAGAATTAGAGACTCATTTGTGAAAAAACAAGAGAAGAGAAGAGAAGAGGAGAAAAAGAAAAAGAGGAAGGAACCCTAGAAGTGGAATCTTCAAGAGGTAAGGGGGAGAATCTTTGTCATTATGGTTATGTATGAAATGCAATGGGTAGTAACATAATAGGTTTTGTTGTTGATTTCAATTTCTAGATATGAGAATTTCATGTGTTAGGGTTTGTGTAGAAATCCATGAAATTGGTATAAATTGATGTGTTGTATGGAATAGAATGAGTATTATCATGTTAGAATGATAGGTTGTTGCTAAAGTTGATAGGAATGATTAATTGTGGTGAAATGTGGTGTTTCTTAGAAGAATATTCATGTAAAATCCATGTTAAAAATGCATAAAAACACTATATTTGGGGTTTGCGTCAACGCAAAATGGAGGTTGGGTCGGTGCGTAATAACCTACAAGGAAGGGAAGAGTTGTTTAGCCAGTTTGCATCGACTCAAACTAAGCTTGCATCGACTCAAAGTTTGCGTCGACTCATAAAATTGTTGCGTCGATTCAAAGACAATAATTTTTGACAATTTTGTAACGGCCATAACTTTTTAACCGTAACTTCATTTTAGGCGTCGTTCGAATCATTAGAAAGTTAAAGCAATAAACTTTGTGATAAAAATATGTTTGTTGGAATTAGATGATTTAATAATTGTGTGATTGGGAAAAATGACAGGTATATGTGTTATGTATATTGTGAATTGGTGTTGAATTGGAATGATAGTTTGCATATTATTTGGTATGTGTTATGAATTGATGATGAATGGAAATAACATGTTTTGGAATTGTTTTCTATATTTTATTATAGTGTGTTGAGTTGATAAATGCTAGGAATACATGATACTTGATTTTAGTATATGTATGTTGTGTTTTGGTGGATTATTGGGAATAACATTAATTGGCTTGCATGCTCTATGTTATTTGTGATGTCTGGTGATGGTGAATACTATATCTATTGTTTTGTTGTTGATGGTACCATGATACATGTTTATTTTTGCAAAGGTGGATAATTCAAGGTGTTAAAATATTGTGATATGCTTGATTAATTAAGGTTGGTGATAATTTTAATTGCATATGTTGTTGGTTAATTGAACATGCATTCATGGGGAGATTGAAATCTGATTAGTTGCTTTAATCCTTGTGTAGAAATAGAAGCGGTGAACTATAGGTTCATATTGGTTACTTTGATCATTGTGTTGAAATGGAAGCGATGAACTATGTGTTCACATTTGGTGGCTTTGGTCTTGTCTGGATCTGGAGTATGGCTCTAATTCCAAGATAATTGAATTGGGAGCGAGGTGAGCTTGACGCTCACGATGGTACCACATGCATGAGTCAAATTGAATTGCATTGGAGTCACATTTGGTGTTATGTTATGTTTTTCTTGGAATGCATAAATGTATGCGATGATATGCTTGGATTTAATTATATTGATACTTGAAGTAGTAATGTCATGTTGTATAGACAATTATATGAAGTGTGATGGTTTCTTGTATATAGGTGTGTTATATACATTGTTTATATTATATGTATTCATAATGACGTGAATTTTCACCCTTTTTTGTATGTTATGTTATATGTGACATCGTGCAGGTTTCGAGGATAGTGGTGTTTCAAACGAGGCTAATTTAAGAGTTTAGCTCAGTTTATCCGATTTACTTAGGTAGTGAGTTATTTCTCTGGTCATGTAACACGAAAGTTATTTCAACTCATGTTTGTTATGAGATATTATCATGTACTCTCATTTAATTTGATTTTTATGTTGAGATAACATATGATGTGGCCTTGGTGTCGATGCTTGGATTCATATGACTTAATTATGCTATGAATTTGTTGTTATGTTGTTCTATGATTATAGTTTGGGATATAATCATATTTATATTTGATGAAATGAAGTTGAAGAAGTATTCCGCTGTGATATGCATAATTTGATGAAGCATGGAGTCGAAACATGTGTTATGATTTATGACCAGGTGCATGTTGGATTTGTATTGTTGGTTTTCAATTGTGTGGAAAACGACATGTGACACCCTTTGTATGTATGCATGCTATTTTACTCTGATATATATTATATTTAAATTTGGGGTTTAGAAAGGGGTGTTACATTAGTGGTATCAGAGCAATGGTCGGTCAGTTGGCCAAGTAATTAATGTGTTTATTCCTTGTTGTATTCGATATTGTCATACCCCAAAATTTGCCCTCCATCTACTCAAGAGATTTCATACATCCATACTCAAGGATTCCTCAAGAGTTGATCAGACAAACTCTCTCCTAGACAATCAACCCAAACTAGGGTTTGGTATCTCTCAAGTCAAGATGGATTTTCAACATCTCCAATGGCCTTCATGCCTCCTCATATGCTTCAAAGATTCTCCATGTCAAGTTTCAAGCCTCACAACTCAAGTTTCGCATAATTGCTCGATGGTTGAAAATCGTGTATTGGACAAAAGTCAACTGTGGTCAACATACATCAAAACTTCGATTTTTGGTCAACATCCTCATTTTGAAGTTACATTCATCATTTGATCAAGGGTTGATCATGATTCATCAAGAAAACTCAAGATTTGCCCAAAAGTCAAACTTTCTAAATTAGGGTTTCTAGATGAAAAGTCAACTGAACTTTGACTGATCATAACTTTCTCATACTTTCTCGTAAATTTTCCACCACCTCTTGTTTTGAAGGAAATTCAATTCTCTACAACTTCATGTCTCACAAGAATGTCCAAAAATGCTTCATTTGAGAGGTATAGCTCAAAACATTACAGTCATTTTCAAAGTCAACAAAAAGTCAACTTTTGTTTTGAAGATATTTTGAGCATGGTAACTCCAATTGAGATGAGACCAAAGACATTGGTTAGAGGACTCTTAGAGCTTTCCAAAAAGTCCAAGAACTCTCAAAAATGTGGAAAATTGAGCAAGTTGCACCATTCACAAGTTGGGCAATTTTGGAAGAATGCACAAAGAGAGATACTTCAAAAAATCAAATCTTTTGCAAATGGGCCTACTTTTTCTTCATCCTAACTTGTTCCTCAAGCAATTAGGAGTGTCCAAGCCCAAAGCCACGAATTTTTGATTTATTTTTCTATTTAATTTGTAATTTATTCATTTAAATGCAAATTAAATCTTAAAATAAATTATAAAATTGAAATTAATTGAAAGATTGATTTTTATTCTTTCCTTGATGTCCAATTAACTCACAAATGCTAGCCAAATCAGAATTGAAGCAAAAAAGGCAAGATTGGATTGAAATTGATCAAATTTGAAAATTTGATTTTCATGAAAAAATCAAATTTGATTATCATTGATTATTGATCAAATCTTTCCAAATTCAATCTCAAATCCTTCCAGTATATATACACAATGCATATCAATCAAAAGAGGACAGAAAAATTGCTCCAGAACCCTAGTTTCAAACTCAAAAATTTCGTGCACTTGAAGCTACTAGCGACCATCGATCCGACCACTTTCAATTGCTTTTGAGGATTCCATTGCATTCCTTGGGTTGTTTAGAGTCGATCCAGCTCTTATATCATTCAAAACCATCAAGAAACAAGAAATCCAAATCGGTTTGTTCTTGAAATTTCAAAATTCGATTTCTAACATTCATGCATTATTAACTGTTTTGATTGTTTATCGTGATTAGAATCAAGTTTGCAAGCGATCTGGGCAAGCCAATCGTGTTTCCATGGCCTGAATCGATATATACCATATCTAGGGTTCCTGAGCTCGAATTGGGGTTTTGTTTAAATGGAAAAATTGGACAATAGGACCTGTACCATCGTGTTCGGAATGCTCCAGGAATCGAACCATGGCCTTAGATTTCATTTATATTATGTGTGTTGCATTTTGATTTTGCGGTCTCAGAAGGCCGAACCAAAGCCGACGCTATCTTTTAAAAATTCAAATCGGAGAAGACGACTGGATGGCGCGAGCGGGAGGAGACAGACGAGCGACGCGTGTTATTTTCAAACTATCCCGTTTCCAAACAGTGCGCACACATGGCGTAGCGGTCAGAGTGAAGGATCTCAAGGTTTGAAGGCCAGGACGCGAGTTCGAACCATACCAAAGCCAACTCTGGTTTCTTTTCCAAAACTCATATTTTCCATATTTTTTCATATTTTTCAATATTTTGCTTTATTTTAATTTCTTTTCTATATTTTTATTCTGCATTATAAAATTACCAAAAATATTTTTTCTTTTTACATTATTTTCATAAAAACCTTTATTTAATTTAATAAATTAAAAAATATAATTTTTGCATGCATATTTATTTTATTTTTATTTTAGCATTTAAATCATTATTAATTGCATTTTAATTATTAAACCTTTTCCAAAAAATCCCAAAAAATTATTTTAGATTATTTATCTTATTTCCAGCATATATTAATTTTCTCATATTAAAATTTGCATTTTTCTAACATTTTTCCTCTTATTCAATTCATCTCGTATTTTCCGATTTCCCATTCTTTCACAGGTTGCTCCGATTCGGACGTTTTTTTCTTTTATTATTCTATTTTTTCCAATAATGTAACTGCTCATGGGTTGTAATAGTTTAATCTAGGCTTTTACTTTCCGCACTCCTAATTATGTATCTGCCCCAAAACCATGTAATAGCGTAGGTTTATCTTTCCGCACTTTACATTCCGCATTTTACTTTCCGCACCCTTATCAATTGCTAGTAATTAGGCGTGTATGGCAAGATAATAATTGGACATAGCTCACTCTAATTTCAAGATAAAATATCTGAATTTGACACACTTCTCTCACACACGCACCCCTTAGGGTAATTCTCTCTCGATGCCTTTCGATTTCAAAATGGTCATGTCCCTCGAACGTAGAGGTATTCTAGCACCGTTGCCTTCCAAACAAATCATCATAGTCCCTTCGATACAAAGATCATAGACCCACGATGTCGCCTCCGAATACATGATCTTGACCCTCGATTGTCGCCTACGAAAAATGATGATAGTCCCTTCGAATGTGCTAGGATACTTCCTACAAGTTGCCTTCTATGACCATCCGATGTCCCTTCGAATGTCCCGCTTACATCCAACGAATGGAGCTACCTACTAACTAATGGTATGGCTAGCGCTATTCTAAAGGAATGTAGAAGTACAACAAAACGACCAATTCTGAGTGGGTAAATAAGTCTCTTAGTTGCTTGCTCTAAACAAATGCTTTTCACACCACACACTTTTTTTCAAAGTTCAAACTCTTTTCAAAACGAAACATTTCCGAACACTTTGTATACACTCCTACATGAGTCATTACAAGGTCAAAGCGAAATGCCTTTTTTCAAAACATCTTTGTCAAACACACAGAAAGCAATTTTAAAAAAGTGATCTAGAGCAACTAAGAGCCCGTAGATAACTACGGATGGAAAGGGTGCTAATACCTTCCTTTTCATAACCATTCTCCGAACTCGTAATCTAACGAAGGTCTTTTTCTCACTTTTACCTTCCCTTAATTGGATAAAAATAAAAGTCGGTGGCGACTCTTGCTATCCGCACATTTGGATACAAAATCCTACAAAGTCGGTTCACCGTATCACGTAATCGCGACTACTGGGAAAACACCCAAAAGAGAGAATTGCCTTAGGGATTTCTAGATTTTTATTTTTGTTTGACTTGTATGCTTTATCTTTAAGGGTTGCTTGGGTATTATATTGTTGGGATCCTACACCGGATCCGGTTTCCTTTTAGGTAAGTGGCATTAGATCATCGCGACCTAGACGATAACTACGCGGTCAACATGATGGCTACGTTAGCGTGACACTTTGGTTGCCCGATACTCTTCATTCCCAAGTTGAAGAAAGTATTTGGCTTCGTGGTGTCATCAAGCGCTAACTAAACTTTTAGAACCTTAATTGACCCATCTTGGCCATTAGAAGGTAGTGAGATGGCGGCTTTGGTGTAGACCGAGGTTGGTTGATACTCGATGCTACGCTCATTGAGATTAGACTTTGGGACATTTTCGATCGACCACTTGGCCGTCGATTGAAATAAGCGCCTAGAAAGATCTGTGATATGAGATTCCTAGAACCCTACTATTATAGGACAGATGAACCAACTCAAACTTTTGGTGGGGTAATCACCTATACCTCATGCAAGCCTTAAACCTAGGCTCATTGTGTGAATTGTTTGTGTGTGCTAAACATGACATCATGACATCATTCGCATTGCATATCATTTCTAACTATTTCAAGGACCTAGGGATTTATCTTTGCTCTGTTTTGTAGGGATTATGGCTTCTAGAAAGACTATCCGAATCAACTTCATGGGTATCCCTTCTCAACTCAAAGAATTGGTTTCTGAAATTCCCGACCATGCTCAGTTCATCAAAAGACATGGTTATCTACTTGATTTGGTTATCTCCGGTTTTGAAGAAGATATGATGCATGTCCTATTCCAGTTCTTTGATCCGAAACACCATTGCTTTACATTTCCAGATTATCAGTTGGTTCCTATCTTAGAAGAGTTCTCTAAGCTACTGGGGGTACCTATTCTTGATCAAATGCCATTCACCGGTCTAGAAAAGGTTCCTAAGTACGAAGACATTGCATCAGCCTTACATCTTAAGCGCTCAGACATTGAAGCCAATTGGGAAACTAGAAGTGGAGTTAAGGGTTTACTTTCCAAGTTCTTAATCAAGAAAGCCCGAGAATTCCTCAAAGTTATGAGTTTCCATGCATTCGAGAACATTGTGGCCTTGCTAATTTATGGTTTGGTTCTATTCCCTAACTCGGATCAATTCATAGATGTCAATGCCATCAAATTGTTTCTTACCCGCAATCCTGTGCCTACCTTACTTGGAGACATTCTACATTCTCTCCACACTCGTACTACTAAGCGACAAGGAACTCTCATGTGTTGTGTCCCGTTACTTTCAAGGTGGTTTATTTCGCATCTTCCTCCATCAGTTTTGAAGAACGAACAAAGGTTGAGATGGTCTCAAAGATTGATGTCACTCTCTCATTCAGATATCCGTTGGAACCTTTTCTCTCAAAAGGACTTCACATTCATTGAGCGTTGTGGAGAATTCCCTAATGTACCACTACTCGGTATAAGGGGAGGTATTACTTACAACCCTTCTCTAGCTCTACGTCAGTTTGGTTTTGCTCGAAAGGATGGTCCACATGATATGCTTCTCCAAGATGTTGTGTTCGACTACAATCACGATCTCCAGAATTACCGACGAAGGTTTATACATGCTTGGGGCATGGTAAAGAAGACTGATACCAAGACTTTGGGGCACCCGAACTCCATTCCTTGGGAACCTTACCTCAAATGGGTGCGAGCTCGAGCTCAAAACCTCATGATGCCATTCACGCCTGTTCTACCAAGAATTATGGAACCTGCTATAGGTGACGTACCCTATACTGTTCTCCATCCTGACATGCCTACTGATTTCGAAGACTTGAAGCGATCCTGGATTCAACTTAAAGAAGAAAGGGATACCTTTGAAGCTCAGTGCTATGCAAGCGAGAAGAAAGTGTTAGAGTTGACAAAGCTACTTCACGAGGAGCGAAACATCAACGCTTACATCGGCACCAAGAGGAAGCGCCCATGGGAGACTTAGAGCTTTAGGATGTTTATGTTTTCTTTCATTGTTTTGAACTATCTCTTGTACTTAAAAAGAAAAAAGAATAATAATGAGAAGTACTAATAAATGTTTGTTCATTGCTTGTTTAACAAATTTAAATCTCTTAGGTCCTTGAAAACATTGCATAGCATATCATAACATTGCATCACAGGTACATTGGAGATTGGTTTTCTCATTTGCTCGCTATTTATTTTAGCAGAAATGGCTCTTGAACAGATCAAAGATCCTGTGCTCGAATGCCTCCAGCAGATGTTTACCACTTGGTCCAAGGCCAAGAAGATCCGAAGAAGCTCATCAACAAGAAGAAGAAGGTTGTTGGTCTCCTCAACATGGGTAGACGTTTCAAAGGGGGTCCTAAAGTGGTCAGTCGGATTGAGCTCTCTGAAGGAAGTGTCCATACTGAGGGGAGTACCAAGGGTGATGAAGGTGACCAGCGTGAGCCAAAGAAAGGAGGAGAGGATCATTCTGATTATAGCCAACACTCTGATGAAGATGACAAGTACAAGCAACTCGAAGACCGTCTGAATGCTGTGGAAAACCTGAAGATGTCCGGGCTGAACTTTGATGATCTGGGTCTTGTTTCTGGTGTTGTGATTCCTCCCAAGTTCAAAGTTCCCACTTTTGCTAAGTATGACGGCATGTCTTGCCCTAAGCTGCATTTGAAGTCCTATGTCCAGAAGATCAACCCCACACTGATGACAGAAAGTTGTGGATGCACTATTTTCAAGAGAGTTTGTCCGAACCCGCTTGGAATGGTACTATCGCTAGAGAATGACCGTATCCGTACTTGGAGTGACTTAGCCGATGCTTTCACGCATAGAGTAGTAATGTTGAATTGACACCCACTCGCATGCAACTACAAAGCATGTCTATGGGTCGTGACGAGAAGTTCAAGGAGTATGCTCAAGTGGAGAGATCTAGCAGTGAGTTCAACCACCTTTGTCCAATAGGGAGTTGGTTGATATGTTCATGGGGACACCGACAGCCCATTCTTCAATCATCCGATTGGAAATTCTTCATCCGGATTCACCGAGTTGATATTGACAAAGCGAGCGATCAAGCGGTATCAAGAGTGGGAAGATTCATGTAGAGACATCTTCAATGTCAAGAGATCCTTTGGTGCTAAGAAAGAAGCTAATGGTGTATGGTCGAAAAGCCGAGCCAAGACCGACCGTGCTCAATGTGGGGCGCTTGTAATCTCCAATCCTACATCAAGACAACCTCAGACAACACAGCGTAACGCGCCACGAAGACAAGCATTTAAGATCAACATGCCATTGTCGCAAGCCTTGCAACACATGTTGAAAGCAGAGTTGATTACCTTGAGGGATCCTCCTCAGAATGTCAACACTTCCTCTCCAAAGTACAATCCTAATGCTAAGTGTGCTTACCATTCCAACAGCCCAGGGCACGACACTGACAATTGTTGGGCTCTGAAAAACAAGATTCAGGATATGATCAAAGCTAAGCAGATTGAGTTTGACCCTCCCGTTGAGACTCCAAATGTGATCAACGCGCCTATGCCTAACCATGACAAGAGTTCCAATGCTGTTGGTGACGATACTTATGTTTTCAACATAGATGACTTGACCATTCCTCTGATGACTGTTAAGAAGAATTTGTTGCAAGCCGGTGTCAATCCAGGATGCCCAGAGAATTGTCGTTGGTGCCCATCCGCGCCTGATGGTTGTGCTTGGTTGAGAAGACGTGTTCAGTGCATGATGGATAACCGTGAGATACTATTTCTGAAACCACCTGTGCAGAAGTTGTGTGAAGAAATGTCTAAGTTAAGGATTGACAATGCGAACGAAACTGTGCCATCTGTGTGGGATACCTTGGGCAGCCAAGTGGAAAGAATGATTACATGGTGAAGTACATTGTTCCTGATAGCTACAAGATTCCTATTGAAGATGTTAAGGCGACCGGATGGGGTGACGATTTCCCAGAAGACTATGCTGATGTTAACACTATAAGGATTTCCTCTGTTGATCCTGTGCCTAGAGTGGCACCTCTCATTATCACTTCTCCAAGACCAGTGCCATATTCCTCTGACAAGGCTATCCCTTGGAATTATGGAGCTGATGGTTACTATCATGGCGTCAAGCAAGATCCTCTGACAATTGAAGATCTTACAGTTGAAGCTACCCCTGACATTGACAACATCACCGGATCAAGTAAGGTGACCAGAACCGGAAGGGTATTCTCTCCAGAGATCTCTCCTCCAAAAGACACTGCGACTCCTGCATTCCTTCTACTCAATCAATATCCCCACTAGAGGAAAGAACCGGCTCATCCCGCTCAACCACAAGTACCAAAGGAAGTTATCAAGACACCTCCAAGCAAGAAATGGAGGAAATTCAAGATCATCAAGAAGAGTGATTACAATGTTGTGGAACAGTTGGGAGACTTCCAAGATCTCCATGCTTGCTCGCTCTTATGCTCGAGGCTCATGCCAATGCCTTGGTGAAGTTTTCAAGAATGCTCACGCATGAGACACTACTACCGATCAATTCAAGTTTGTATTGCTAGCCTGGCTGCCAACAACGGCCTAGGTTTCTCTCGATGTCGATTTGACTCTTCCGAAAGAAACATAACAAGGCCTTGCACATCTCCATTGAATGCAAGGGCACTACATTATCTCATGTTTCGTGGATACCGCTCGCCTCAATATCCTTCCGAAGATTGCTTTTGATCGACTTGATGTCGAAGGGTTGGTTTCGAGACCCAGGACATTATTGTGAGAGCTTTTGATGGTTCTAACGAACGGTACTGGAGAGCTCATCATAAAGTCGGTTCCGCACTTTTGACTCTACTTTCTTTGTCATGGACATCCGTCCGCTTACTCTTGTCTACTTGGACGCCCGGATACATGGGCGGCATACCTCTACCTTACATCGGTCAAATACGGTGAAAGGGAAGGTTGTCACACTATGTGGTGAAGAAGAGTATATGGTCACCATCTACGTCATTCCGCTATCTCGAGATGGAGGGTGAATTCTTCGAGACTCCCGTCAAGCTTTTGAAACATTACCCAGAGTCATGCCTGCTGACTCTCCCGTCACTCCCGGTTGCTAAAGTTCCGCCTAGGATGGCCTCACTGAAAGATGCTCAAGTCAGAAGGTAGTGCTATTTGGGGTCAGCCCCGATCTTCCTTTCAAATTTGACAAGACCGGTTTAGGCTTCACCATCAAGGGTCGGATGATACGCGAACGTGCCGCCAACTTCCTTTCCGCATCACCGAGTGGAATCCATGCTATAGAAGACGACGACAACGGCTTCGACATCGCAAGTGGATCTTCCCAACTCTGCATCATGGGCTCAAGAATTGGAAGATCAAGACGCTATACCAATCTCCTTTAGTCGAGTAATTGCTCTTGTTTTGTTTTGCTTTTCGTATTTCTTTATGTTTGAACAATAAACTTTGAAAGCCTAGTGCCTTGCCCGGCATCATGGCTCGCTTATAGGGTTATTATCCGTCGTTTATGATTTTCATTCAATAAATTCGCTGGACTTTGCATTCGATTGTTTGTTTTCTTTCTTTACTTTATCACCCCTTCAAAAGCTATGTGTTCTTACACACACCCACGTGATACGCAGAATCACTCCGAATCTCGTTAATAACTATGCTAGTGCTAAATATGACTTGATAATCCGATCTACCAAGCCAAGACGAAAGTGAGGAAGATTGTGAAGTGCCGTGGAGAACTTGCCGATCGCACAAGAAGAAGAGCGAGTTATACAGCCACACGAAGAGCAAGTTGAGGTTGTGAATTTGGGTACTGACAAAGACAGAAAAGAGATCAAGATAGGAGCGAGTCTTGAGAACAATGTTAAAGAGAGATTGGTTCAGACGCTACGAGACTATGTTGAGGTTTTTGCTTGGTCATAGGAAGACATGCCTGGTTTGGACATTGATATTGTGGTGCACCGATTGCCAGACTGAGACTCAATCCCAACAAGTGCACCTTTGGAGTCAGATCCGGAAAACTCCTAGGGTTTGTAGTCAGTGGAAGAGGTATTGAAGTTGATCCCGCCAAGGTTAAAGCTATTCAAGAGATGCCCCTGCAGAAGGAAGTCGAGGTTTCCGATTAAATTACATTGCCGATTCATTGCACACCTAATCGCTACTATGAGCCAATCTTCAAGTTACTAAAGAAAGATCAAGTAGTGGAATGGAATGACGATTGCCAGATCGCTTTTGACAAAATCAAGGAGTACCTTCGAATCCGCCTATTCCGATGCCGCCAAGGAAGACCTCTTATCATGTACTTGTGTTAGAGAACTCAATGGGTGTGTGTTGGGGCAACATGACGAGTCCGGTCGAAAAGAGCATGCAATATACTACCTTAGCAAAAGTTTACCGAGAAACAAGATACCGCTCGAGAAAACTTGCAACGCTTTGGCTTGCCGACTAAGACAAGATATGTTGACTCACACTACCTTGTTGATTTCTAAGATGGATCCGATAAAATACATCTTTGAGAAACCAGCTCTCCGAAGAATAGCAAGATGGCAAATGATCTTGACCGAATATGACATCCAAGACACTTCTTTAAAGCGATCAAAGGAAGTGTAGTAGCGATCATTTGGCTCATCAAGCCGTAGATGATTATCGCCTATGCGTTCAATTTCAGATGAAGATGTTTTGCTAGTTACAGATCATGAGGAACGCCTTTAAGGACCCAACAAGGATCCCGATGGACTATGGTCTTTGATGGAGCCTCAAACGCACTTGGCAATGGCATTGGCGCCATCATTACGCCCTCGCACACACGCCTTTCACCGCCAGATTATGTTTCATTGCACTAACAACATGGCCGAGTACAGCGGCATCATGGGACTTAAAGTCGCTATTGACTTAAGAATCAAGTTCTTACAGTGTATGGAGACTCACTTTAGTGATCACCGATTAAGAGCGGGATACGAAGCATCCGAATCTCATTCCGATCGAGAGCATGTTCGAGTTTGATTCCCTACAAGAGATTACTTTTGATCACATTCCACGAGAAGAGAATCGGCAGACGATTAGCTACTATGTCGCCTATGTTCAAGGTCGATGGGACAACGAGGCTCCCGATCATCATTGAGAGGTTCACGAACCACGATTGTTATGAGCTTGATACGAAGAGAAACCTTGGTACTACGACGTGAAGAGGTATCTTGAGACTCGTGAATATCCCGCAGGGAATCATAATGATAAGAAGTTCATGAGAGATTCGCCCAAATTCTTTCTCAAAGAACGACATTTTATACAAGCGCAACCACGACTTGTGCTTACTTCATGTAGACCGAAACAAAGAATACGTATCATGGAAGAGTTACACGGCGAATTTGGTACCCACTCCAAAGGACACACCATGGCTAAGAAGATTTTGAGAACAGTTACTATTGGTCCACCATGGAAGTCGATTGTCACCGCTTATGCTCGATCTTGTCACAAATGCCGATTTATGCCGACAAAGTGCACGCACTCGAACGTTTTAACTTCTCCTTGGCCTTCGCAATGTGGGCATTGACATGATCGGAGAAATCAAGCCCACCGCCCAATGGACATCGCTTCATCCTTGTGGCAATTGATTACTTTACCAAGTGGGTAGAAGCGCCTCGTATGCATCTGTTACCAAGAATGTTGTGGCTCGATTCATCAACATAATCTTATCTCGTCGGTATGGCACTCCGAAAGGATTATCACAGTATAACGGTTCCAATCTCAACAACAAGATGATCACCGAACTCGCACGCAGCTCAAGATCAAGCATCACAATTCATCTCCTTACCGCCTAAGATGAATGGCGCAGGAAGCCGCCAACAAGAACATTAAGAAGATTATATGTAAGATGACAAGGACTTACAAAGATTGGCATGAGATGTTACCATTTGCTCTTCATGGTTATCGCACTACGAACATCAACAGGGCAACCCCTCTCTCTTGTATACGGTATGGAAGCCGCCTTACCCATCGAGGTTCGGATACCTCAACCGTAGTCCTCCAAGAGGCGAGTTAGGCGAAGACGATTGGGTTCGACTTGACCGATCAACTTGATTGATGAAACGACTCACATCCATCCGCCATGGATGATTTATCGTAAACGAATGATCGTAGCATTTAACAAGAAGGTCAAGCACCGAGTCTACCAAGTCGGTGATCTAGTAGTCAAGCGCATCATTCTTCCACAAGGTGATCCTGTGGGCAAATGGACTCCCACCCATGAGGGACCATTTGTAGTCAAGATGATTTTCCGCGGAGCTATGATACTTAGCACCATGGATGGTGAAGACTTCCCACACCTCGTGAACGCAGACATAGTCAAAAATACTACGATAAAAGAGACCCGCTAGGTCGACGCCTAGGCAAAAATAAGGGCATCCTGGAGAACCAAAAGGTTCGGCAAAAGTTAAGGATATATACAAAACATGTACACCGCAAGTCGAAAACCCGAAAAGGCGGCTTGGGCAAAAAGGGTATCCCGAGAAAACCCAAAGGCGGTCTAGGCAAAAGTTAGGATTTAAGCGCACGACTATGTCTCTTCCGATCATCCGCCTGCACTACTATCAAGATTCAAGATTCAAATGGCTAAGATCACTACTCACTTTCTAACGATGCAAGGAGATGAGATAGTTGAAATATATGAGTACTAGCATAGTTGGACTTAACGAGATTGTTTCGATAGCTTTTACCTTTGTGTACAAACTACTTGGCCATACGCCACCTTTCAAATAAATACTTCTTTTACAATTTCGTTGTTGTTATTTGCAATAAGTCCAACGCTTGCTTTGAATGACTATACGATTTGACAATAAGAATCGATCACAAACATACGAAAAGTGAACATGCAAAAGTACTTACTACAGTGTTCGTGAATGGGATGACGACGAAAGTCAACAAATAGTTCCCCACAAAGCATAAAGGTGTCACTCACAACACACCTTCCCCCATCGGAGTATAAGGGAATCCACAAGCAGTGATTCCACTCAACCGAGCAACGTTACATCAGCCTCCGAGCAAGAGCACCTCATCCCCACAAGGTATTCATGTCTCAATCCTCCCCTTCTCCCGGCAGCAGATCCGACTCAAACTTGGTCGATAGTGCATCGGAGGAAACATACACTTTTATTCCCCACCGAGATTACAACGGACTTCGACTCTTCAAGCCCGGTCTCAAGAACCATCAAATGCTCTCCAATGAGATCTACACTGAATCCCCAGAGAGCGTCTCCTAAATTTCCTCAGCAGGATCTACATACAAGGTCCTCAACAGATCGCCTCCCAGACTCTCCTCAGCAGGGTCTATATATGAGATCTCCAAACAACGAGCCTCTCAATCTCTACCTTCCTCAACAACGCTAGGCCCAAGATTTGGTCGATAGTGCATCAAGGAATTCGTGATATCTTTCTTCTTCTTCAGCGTGACTTCCGCCTACTCAATTCCCGCGTAAGTCGAAATCTTCAAATGTAATATCCGATCTTCTTCAAGATGGATATGTTTTGAAATATCACAACATCTATCATTCATACATTACTCATGCATATGTCATTCATATACACCGTCATGCATCATACTTTGCATAAGACTAACAAATATTCTATCAAGATTTTCTTGTTTTCCAAAACAGTAATGTACCATTTCTCGACGCAAACAGTCCAAGATTAAGCCCCGAGCCGACGGAAAACTATCGAAAGATCGCGCGAACAGGTCCAGATTAAGCCCCGAGCCGACGGAAAACTATCCGAAGACCGCCCGACGATGTCCAGATTAAGCCCCGAACCGACGGAAAACTATCCGAAGACCACCGTTATCCTCCGATAATGTGCAATGGATCAACACCGATGCACAACAGAAGCTATCCACATTCGCCAACTACAATCTCTCCCAGTAATCTAAGATTTATTCGATTATCAACAAAGAACTATAGAGTCTAGCGACGACTCATTGCCTTGGATGGCATCTTAAGCCCATCTCCGACTATTTGTCAACATCTCTTCACTTTAATGCCGCATATATGGTTAAAAATCAATACAAACCAATAACCTCATTCAAGGTGAACACGAAGTCTAACGACGACTCCCTTCGGATGGCATCTTAAGCCCATCTCCTCTCCATTCCAGAACATCTACGAGTCTAACGACGACTCACCCTCCAAAGATCGACCTTTCTAGATGGCATCTTAAGCCCATCTCCGGCCTCCTATTAACAACCTCGAGTCTAGCGACGACTCGCTCCCCCAAGTCTCCAACTTCTCCAAATGGCATCTGAAGCCCATTCCCGCATCATCCACCAACGGAGTGCAAATTGTGTTGTTCAATCATCTTCTACCTCCGTGTCACGAAAGACAAGCATGTCAATCTAACCCTTCCAAGACAAGAAGATTGAACAGGGCAGCTGTCATACCCCAAAATTTGCCCTCCATCTACTCAAGAGATTTCATACATCCATACTCAAGGATTCCTCAAGAGTTGATCGACAAACTCTCTCCTAGACAATCAACCCAAACTAGGGTTTGGTATCTCTCAAGTCAAGATGGATTTCCAACATCTCCAATGGCCTTCATGCCTCCTCATATGCTTCAAAGATTCTCCATGTCAAGTTTCAAGCCTCACAAGTCAAGTTTCCCGCATAATTGCTCGATGGTTGAAAATCGTGTATTGGACAAAAGTCAATGTGGTCAACATACAACAAAACTTCGATTTTTGGTCAACATCCTCATTTTGAAGTTACATTCATCATTTGATCAAGGGTTGATCATGATTCATCAAGAAAACTCAAGATTTGCCCAAAAGTCAAACTTTCTAAATTAGGGTTTCTAGATGAAAAGTCAATCGAACTTTGACCGATCATAACTTTCTCATACTTTCTAAATTTTTCCACCACCTCTTGTTTTGAAGGAAATTCAATTTCTACAACTTCATGTCTCACAAGAATGTCCAAAAATGCTTCATTTGAGAGGTATAGCTCAAAACATTAGTGTCATTTTCAAAGTCAACAAAAGTCAACTTTTGTTTTGAAGATATTTTGAGCATGGTAACTCCAATTGAGATGAGACCAAAGACATTGGTTAGAGGACTCTTAGAGCTTTCCAAAAAGTCCAAGAACACTCAAAAATGTGGAAAATTGAGCAAGTTACACCATTCACAAGTTGGGCAATTTTGGAAGAATGCACAAAGAGAGATACTTCAAAAAATCAAATCTTTTGCAAATGGGCCTACTTTTTCTTCATCCTAACTTGTTCCTCAAGCAATTAGGAGTGTCCAAGCCCAAAGCCACGAATTTTTGATTTATTTTTCTATTTAATTTGTAATTTATTCATTTAAATGCAAATTAAATCTTAAAATAAATTATAAAATTGAAATTAATTGAAAGATTGATTTTATTCTTTCCTTGATGTCCAATTAACTCACAAATGCTAGCCAAATCAAATTGAAGCAAAAAGGCAAGATTGGATTGAAATTGATCAATTTGAAAATTTGATTTTCATGAAAAATCAAATTTGATTATCATTGATTATTGATCAAATCTTTCCAAATTCAATCTCAAATCCTTCCAAAGATATATACACAATGCATATCAATCAAAAGAGGATGTAAAAATTGCTCGAACCCTAGTTTCAAACTCAAAAATTTCGTGCACTCAAGCTACGCCATCGATCCAAATGCACTTTCAATTGCTTTTGAGGATTCCATTGCATTCCTTGGGTTGTTTAGAGTCGATCCACTCTTATATCATTCAAAACCATCAAGAAACAAGAAACCAATCGGTTTGTTCTTGAAATTTCAAAATTCGATTTCTAACATTCATGCATTATTAACTGTTTTGATTGTTTATTGTGATTAGAATCAAGTTTGCAAGTTTATCCGGCAAGCCAATCGTGTTTCCATGGCCGAATCGATATATACCATATCTAGGGTTCCCGAGCTCGAATTGGGGTTTTGTTTAAATGGAAAATTGGACAATAGACTGTACCATCGTGTTCGGAATGCTCCAAGGAATCGAACCATGGCCTTAGATTTCATTTATATTATGTGTGTTGCATTTTTGATTTTGCCAGGGTCTGTAGCGTCGAACCAAAGCCGACGCTATCTTTTAAAAATTCAAATCGGAGAAGACGACTGGATGGCGCGAGCGGGAGGAGATAGACGAGCGACGCGTGTTATTTTCAAACTATCCTGCTTCAAACAAAGGCGCACACATGGCGAGGTCGAGTGAAGGATCTCAAGGTTTGAAGGCGAGGACGCGAGTTCGAACCATACCAAAGCCAACTCTGGTTTCTTTTCCAAAACTCATATTTTCCATATTTTTTCATATTTTTCAATATTTTGCTTTATTTTAATTTCTTTTCTATATTTTTATTCTGCATTATAAAATTACCAAAAACATTTTTTCTTTTTGCATTATTTTCATAAAAACCTTTATTTAATTTAATAAATTAAAAAATATAATTTTTGCATGCATATTTATTTTATTTTTATTTTAGCATTTAAATCATTATTAATTGCATTTTAATTATTAAACCTTTTCCAAAAAATCCCAAAAAATTATTTTAGATTATTTATCTTATTTCCAGCATATATTAATTTTCTCATATTAAAATTTGCATTTTTCTAACATTTTCCTCTTATTCAATTCATCTCATTTTCCGATTTCTTATTCTTTCACGTGTTGTCCGATCGGACGTTTTTTCTTTTATTATTCTATTTTTCCAATAATGTAATTGCTCATGGGTTGTAATAGTTTAATCTAGGCTTTTATTTTCCGCATAATTATGTATCGCCCAAAGCCATGTAATAGCGTAGGTTTATCTTTCCGCACTTTACATTCCGCATTTTACTTTCCGCACCCTTATCAATTGCTAGTAATTAGGCGTGTATGGCAAGATAATAATTGGACATAGCTCACACTAATTTCAAGATAAAATATCTGAATTTGACACACTTCTCACACACGCACCCTTAGGTAATTCTCTCGATGCCTTTCGATTTCAAAATGGTCATGTCCTCGAACGTAGAGGTATTCTAGCACCGCTGTTTCCAAACAAATCATCATAGTCCCTTCGATACAAAGATCATAGACCCACGATGTCGCCTCCGAATACATGATCTTGACCTCGATTGTCGCCACGAAAATGATGATAGTCCTTCGAATGTGCTAGGATACTTCCTACAAGTTGCCTTCTATGACCATCCGATGTCCCTTCGAATGTCCCGCTTACATCCAACGAATGGAGCTACCTACTAACTAATGGTATGGCTAGCGCTATTCTAAAGGAATGTAGAAGTACAACAAAACGACCAATTGAGTGGGTAAATAAGTCTCTTAGTTGCTTGCTCTAACAAATGCTTTTCACACCACACACTTTTTTCAAAGTTCAAACTTTTCAAAACGAAACATTTCCGAACACTTTGTATACACTACATGAGTCATTACAAAGTCAAAGCGAAATGCCTTTTTCAAAACATCTTTGTCAAACACACGTAAAGCAATTTTAAAAAGTGATCTAGAGCAACTAAGAGCCCGTAGATAACTACGGATGGAAAGGGTGCTAATACCTTCCCTTTTCATAACCATTCTCCCGAACTCGTAATCTAACGAAGGTCTTTTTCTTTACTTTTACCTTCCCTTAATTGATAAAATAAAAGTCGGTGGCGACTCTTGCTATCCGCACATTTGGATACAAAATCCTACAAAGTCAGTTCACCGTATCACGTAATCGCGACTGGGAAAACACCCAAAAGAGAGAATTGCCTTAGGGATTTCTAGATCAGCTTTTTGTTTGACTTGTATGCTTTATCTTTAAGGGTTGCTTGGGTATTATATTGTTGGGGATCCTACACCGGATCCGGTTTCCTTTAGGTAAGTGGCATTAGATCATCGCGACCTAGACGATAACTACGCGGTCAACATGATGGCTACGTTAGCGTGACACTTTGGTTGCCCCGATACTCTTCATTCCCAAGTTGAAGAAAGTATTTGGCTTCGTGGTGTCATCAAGCGCTAACTAAACTTTTAGAACCTTAATTGACCCATCTTGGCCAGAAGGTAGTGAGATGGCCGGCTTTGTGTAGACCGAGGTTGGTTGATACTGATGCTACGCTCATTGAGATTAGACTTTGGGACATTTTTGATCGACCACTTGGCCGTCAGATTGAAATAAGCGCCACGAGAAAGATCGTGATATGAGATTCCTAGAACCCGGTTATTATTATAGGATGTGATGAACCAACTCAAACTTTTGGTGGGTAATCACCTATACCTCATGCAAGCCTTAAACCTAGGCTCATTGTGTGAATTGTTTGTGTGTGCTAAACATGACATCATGACATCATTCGCATTGCATATCATTTCTAACTATTTCAAGGACCTAGGGATTTATCTTTGCTGCTTTGTAGGGATTATGGCTTCTAGAAAGACTATCCGAATCAACTTCATGGGTATCCTTCTCAACTCAAAGAATTGGTTTCAAATTCCACCATGCTCTCATCAAAAGACATGGTTATCTACTTGATTTGGTTATCTCTGTTTTGAAGAAGATATGATGCATGTCCTATTCCAGTTCTTTGATCCGAAACACCATTGCTTTACATTTCCGATTATCGTTGGTTCCTATCTTAGAAGAGTTCTCTAAGCTACTGGGGTACCTATTCTTGATCAAATGCCATTCACCGGTCTAGAAAAGGTTCCTAAGTTCGAAGACATTGCATCGCCTTACATCTTAAGCGCCGACATGAAGCCAATTGGGAAACTAGAAGTGGAGTTAAGGGTTTACTTTCCAAGTTCTTAATCAAGAAAGCCCGAGAATTCCTCAAAGTTATGAGTTTCCATGCATTCGAGAACATTGTGGCCTTGCTAATTTATGGTTTGGTTCTATTCCTAACTCGATCAATTCATAGATGTCAATGCCATCAAATTGTTTCTTACCCGCAATCCGTGCCTACCTTACTTGGAGACATTCTACATTCTCTCCACACTGCATTACTAAGCGACAAGGAACTCTCATGTGTTGTGTCCTACTTTCAAGGTGGTTTATTTCGCACCTTCCTCCATCGCTTTGAAGAACGAACAAAGGTTGAGATGGTCTCAAAGATTGATGTCACTCTCTCATTCAGATATCCGTTGGAACCTTTTCTCTCAAAAGGACTTCACATTCTGAGCGTTGTGGAGAATTCCTAATGTACCACTACTCGGTATAAGGGAGGTATTACTTACAACCCTCTAGCTCTACGCTTTGGTTTTGCTCGAAAGGATGGTCCACATGATATGCTTCTCCAAGATGTTGTGTTCGACTACAATCACGATCTCCGCATCATCGATTTAAGGTTTATACATGCTTGGGGCATGGTAAAGAAGATCGATACCAAGACTTTGGGGCACCAACTCCATTCCTTGGGAACCTTACTCAAATGGGTGCGAGCTCGAGCTCAAAACCTCATGATGCCATTCACTGTCTACCAAGAATTATGGAACCTGCTATAGGTGACGTATATCGTTCTCCATCCCGACATGCCTACCGATTTGAAGACTTGAAGCGATCCCGATTCAACTTAAAGAAGAAAGGGATACCTTTGAAGCTCAGTGCAAGCGAGAAGAAAGTGTTAGAGTTGACAAAGCTACTTCACGAGGAGCGAAACATCAACGCTACATCGGCACCAAGAGGAAGCCCATGGGAGACTTAGAGCTTTAGGATGTTTATGTTTTCTTTCATTGTTTTGAACTATCTCTTGTACTTAAAAAGAAAAAGAATAATAATGAGAAGTACTAATAAATGTTTGTTCATTGCTTGTTTAACAAATTTAAATCTCTTAGGTCCTTGAAAACATTGCATAGCATATCATAACATTGCATCATGTACATTGAGATTGGTTTTCTCATTTGCTCGCTATTTATTTTAGCGTAAATGGCTCTTGAACAGATCAAAGATCTCCAGCTCGTAATGCCTGGCCAAATAGATGTTTACCAACTTGGTCCAAGGCCAAGAAGATCCAAGAAGCTCATCAACAAGAAGAAGAAGGTTGTTGGTCTCCTCAACATGGGTAGACGCTTCAAAGGGGTCCTAAAGTGGTCACCGGATTGAGCTCTCAAGGAAGTGTCCATACCGAGGGAGTACCAAGGGTGATGAAGGTGACCAGTGAGCCAAAGAAAGGAGGAGAGGATCATTCGATTATAGCCAACACTGATGAAGATGACAAGTACAAGCAACTCAAGACCGTCTCAATGCCGTGGAAAACTCAAGATGTCCGGCTGAACTTTGATGATCCGGTCTTGTTTCGTGTTGTGATTCCTCCCAAGTTCAAAGTTCCCACTTTGCTAAGTATGACGGCATGTCTTGCCCTAAGTCGCATTTGAAGTCCTATGTCCGTAAGATCAACCCCACACCGATGATGTAAAGTCAGGATGCACTATTTTCAAGAGAGTTTGTCCGAACCCGCTGGAATGGTACTATCACCAGAGAATGACCGTATCCGTACTTGGAGTGACTTAGTGATGCTTTCTACGCATAAGATGAGTATAATGTCGAATTGACACCCACCGCATGCAACTACAAAGCATGTCTATGGGTCGTGACGAGAAGTTCAAGGAGTATGCTCAAGTGGAGAGATCTAGCAGCGAGTTCAACCACCTTTGTCCAATAGGAGTTGGTTGATATGTTCATGGGGACACCGACAGCCCATTCTTCAATCATCCGATTGGAAATTCTTCATCCGGATTCACCGAGTTGATATTGACAAAGCGAGCGATCAAGCCGGTATCAAGAGTGGGAAGATTCATGTAGAGACATCTTCGAATGTTGCGAAGAGATCCTTTGGTGCTAAGAAAGAAGCTAATGCTGTGTATGGTCAGAAAAGCCGAGCCAAGACCGACCGTGCTCAACTGTGGGGCGCTTGTAATCTCCAATCCTACATCAAGACAACCTCACGAGACAACGAGAGTAACGCGCCACGAAGACAGTTTACGAAGATCAACATGCCATTGTCGCAAGCCTTGCAACACATGTTGAAAGCAGAGTTGATTACCTTGAGGGATCCTCCTCAGAATGTCAACACTTCCTCTCCAAAGTACAATCCTAATGCTAAGTGTGCTTACCATTCCAACAGCCCAGGGCACGACACTGACAATTGTTGGGCTCTGAAAAACAAGATTCAGGATATGATCAAAGCTAAGCAGATTGAGTTTGACCCTCCCGTTGAGACTCCAAATGTGATCAACGCGCCTATGCCTAACCATGACAAGAGTTCCAATGTCACAGGACGATACTTATGTTTTCAACATAGATGACTTGACCATTCCGATGATGTTAAGAAGAATTTGTTGCAAGCGGTGTCAATCCAGATGCCCGAGAATTGTCGTTGGTGCCCATCCGCGATGGTTGTGCTTGGTTGAGAAGACGGTTCGCATGATGGATAACCGTGAGATACTATTTCTGAAACCACCTGTGCAGAAGTTGTGTGAAGAAATGTCTAAGTTAAGGATTGACAATGCGAACGAAACTATGCCATCTGTGTGGGATACCTTGGGGCAGCCAAGTGGAAAGAATGATTACATGGTGAAGTACATTGTTCCTGATAGCTACAAGATTCCTATTGAAGATGTTAAGGCGACCGGATGGGGTGACGATTTCCCAGAAGACTATGCTGATGTTAACACTATAAGGATTTCCTCTCTGATCCGTGCCTAGAGTGGCACCTCTCATTATCACTTCTCCAAGACCAGTGCCATATTCCTCTGACAAGGCTATCCCTTGGAATTATGGAGCTGATGGTTACTATCATGGCGTCAAGCAAGATCCTCTGACAATTGAAGATCTTACAGTTGAAGCTACCCCTGACATTGACAACATCACCGGATCAAGTAAGGTGACCAGAACCGGAAGGGTATTCTCTCCAGAGATCTCTCCTCCAAAAGACACTGCGACTCCAACTCGCATTCCTTCTACTCAATCAATATCCCCAGCTAGAGGGAAAGAACCAGTGGCTCATCCTGCTCAACCACAAGTACCAAAGGAAGTTACTGAAGACACCTCCAAGCAAGAAATGGAGGAAATTCTGAAGATCATCAAGAAGAGTGATTACAATGTTGTGGAACAGTTGGGATCTGCCCAAGATCTCCATGCTTGCTCGCTCTTATGCTCGAGGCTCATGCCAATGCCTTGGTGAAGTTTTCAAGAATGCTCACGTCATGAGACACTACTACCGATCAATTCAAGTTTGTATTGCTAGCCTGGCTGCCAACAACGGCCTAGGTTTCTCTCGATGTCGATTTGACCTTCCTAAAGAAACATAACAAGGCCTTGCACATCTCCATTGAATGCAAGGGCACTACATTATCTCATGTTCGTGGATACCGGCTCGCTCAATATCCTTCCAAGATCGCTTTGATCGACTTGATGTCAAGGGTTGGTTCGAGACCAAGGACATTATTGTGAGAGCTTTTGATGGTTCTAAACGAACGGTACTTGGAGAGCTCATCACTGTAAAGTCGGTTCCCACTTTTGACTCTACTTTTTTGTCATGGACATCCGTCCACTTACTCTTGTTCTACTTGACGCCCGGATACATGGGGCGCGCTCTACCTTACATCGTCAAATACCCGTGAAAGGGAAGGTTGTCACACTATGTGGTGAAGAAGAGTATATGGTCACCATCTACAGTCATTCCGCTATCTCGAGATGGAGGGTGAATTCTTCGAGACTGTCAAGCTTTTGAAACATTACCCAGTCAGTGTTGACTCTCCCTCACCCCCGGTTGCTAAAGTTCCGCCTAGGATGGCCTCACGAAAGATGCTCAAGCCATGTTGAAGAAGGTAGTGCTATTTGGGGTCACCCCGATCTTCCTTTCAAATTTGACAAGACCGGTTTAGGCTTCACCATCAAGGGTCAAGTTGATACGCCGCGAACGTGCCAACTTCCTTTCCGCATCGCCGAGTGGAATCCATGCTATAGAAGACGACGACAACGGCTTCGACATCGCAAGTGGATCTTCCCAACTCCGGATCATGGGCTCAAGAATTGGAAGATCAAGACGCTATACCAATCTCCTTTAGTCGAGTAATTGCTTTGTTTTGTTTTGCTTTTCGTATTTCTTTATGTTTGAACAATAAACTTTGAAAGCCTAGTGCCTTGCCCGGGCATCATGGCTCGTTTGAGGGTTATTATCGTCGCTTATGATTTTCATTCAATAAATTCGTTGGACTTTTGCATTCGATTGTTTGTTTTCTTTCTTTACTTTATCACCCCTTCAAAAGCTATGTGTTCTTACACACACCCACGTGATACACCGCAATCACTCCGAATCTCGTTAATAAACTATGCTAGTGCTAAATATGACTTCGATAATCCGATCTACCAAGCCAAGACGAAAGTGAGGAAGATTGTGAAGTGCCGGAGAACTTGCCGATACAAAGAAGAAGAGCGAGTTATACAACCACACAAGAGCAAGTTGAGGTTGTGAATTTGGGTCGACAAAGATGTAAAAGAGATCAAGATAGGAGCGAGTCTTGAGAACAATGTTAAAGAGAGATTGGTTCACGCTACGAGACTATGTTGAGGTTTTGCTTGGTCATAGGAAGACATGCCTGTTGGACATTGATATTGTGGTGCACCGATTGCGGGAGACTCAATCCCAACAAGTGCACCTTGGAGTCGATCCGAAAACTCCTAGGGTTTGTAGTCGTGGAAGAGGTATTGAAGTTGATCCCGCAAGGTTAAAGCTATTCAAGAGATGCCGCCTGAGAGAAGGAAGTCGAGGTTTCGGCCGATTAAATTACATTGCCGATTCATTGCACACCTAATCGCTACTTATGAGCCAATCTTCAAGTTACTAAAGAAAGATCAAGTAGTGGAATGGAATGACGATTGCCGATCGCTTTTGACAAAATCAAGGAGTACCTTGAATCCGCCTATTCGATGTCGCCTACAAGGAAGACCTCTTATCATGTACTGACGGTGTTAGAGAACTCAATGGGTGTGTGTTGGGGCAACATGACGAGTCTGGTCGAAAAGAGCATGCAATATACTACCTTAGCAAAAGTTTACCGATCGTGAAACAAGATACTCGCATGAGAAAACTTGCAACGCTTTGGGTCACGACTAAGACAAGATATGTTGACTCACACTACCTTGTTGATTTCTAAGATGGATCCGATAAAATACATCTTTGAGAAACCATTTCTCCGAAGAATAGCAAGATGGCAAATGATCTTGACCGAATATGACATCCAAGACACTTCAAAGCGATCAAAGGAAGTGTAGTAGCCGATCATTTGGCTCATCAAGCCGTAGATGATTATCGCCTATGCGTCAATTTCCGATGAAGATGTTTTGCTAGTTATGATCATGAGGAACTGTGCCACGAAGGACCGAACAAGGATCCCGATGGACTATGGTCTTTGATGGAGCCTCAAACGCACTTGGCAATGGCATTGGCGCCATCATTACGCCCCTCAGCGGACACGCCTTTCACCGCCAGATTATGTTTCATTGCACTAACAACATGGCCGAGTACGCGTGCATCATGAGACTTAAAGTCGCTATTGACTTAAGAATCAAGTTCTTACGAGTGTATGGAGAACTTTAGTGATCACCGAGTGGGATACGAAGCATCCGAATCTCATTCCGATCGAGAGCATGTTCGAGTTTGATTCCTACTCAAGAGATTACTTTTGATCACATTCCACGAGAAGAGAATCATTATGTTCAAGGTCGATGGGACAACGAGGCTGATCATCATTGAGAGGTTCGACGAACCATTGTTATGAGCTTGATAAGAGAAACCTTGGTACTACGATGTGAAGAGGTATCTTGAGACTGTGAAGTTCAAGAGAGAAATTCTTTCACTAAACCACGAATGCTTATCATGGAAGAGTTACACGAAGGCGAATTTGGTACCCACTCCAGTGGACACACCATGGCTAAGAAGATTTTGAGAACAGTTACTATTGGTCCACCATGGAAGTCGATTGCCACCGCTATGCTCGATCTTGTCACAAATGCCGATTTATGCCGACAAAGTGCACGCACTCCGACCTCGAACGTTTTAACTTCTCCTTGGCCTTCGCAATGTGGGGCATTGACATGATCGGAGAAATCAAGCCCACCGCTTCCAATGGACATCGCTTCATCCTTGTGGCAATTGATTACTTTACCAAGTGGGTAGAAGTTTCGTATGCATCTGTTACCAAGAATGTTGTGGCTCGATTCATCAAGCATAATCTTATCTCGGTATGGCACTCCCAAAAGGATTATCACGATAACGGTTCCAATCTCAACAACAAGATGATCACCGAACTCGCACGCAGCTCAAGATCAAGCATCACAATTCATCTCCTTACGGCCTAAGATGAATGGCGCGGAAGCCGCCAACAAGAACATTAAGAAGATTATACAAGATGACGGTGACTTACAAAGATTGGCATGAGATGTTACCATTTGCTCTTCATGGTTATCGACTACAACGAACATCAACAGGGCAACCCCTCTCTCTTGTATACGGTATGGAAGCCGCTTACCCATCGAGGTTCGATACCCTCAACCGAGTCCTCCAAGAGGCGAGTTAGGCGAAGACGATTGTCGCATCGCCTTGACCGATCAACTTGATTGATGAGAAACGACTCGCATCCATCGCCATGGATGATTTATCGTAAACGAATGATCGAGCATTTAACAAGAAGGTCAAGCACCGAGTCTACCAAGTCGGTGATCTAGTAGTCAAGCGCATCATTCTTCCACAAGGTGATCCTGGGGCAAATGGACTCCCACCTATGAGGGACCATTTGTAGTCAAGATGATTTTCCGCGGAGCTATGATACTTAGCACCATGGATGGTGAAGACTTCCACACCCCGTGAACGCAGACATAGTCAAAAATACTACGATAAAAGAGACCCGCTAGGTCGATCGCCTAGGCAAAAATAAGATCCTGGCGAACCAAAAGGTTCGGCAAAAGTTAAGGATATATACAAAACATGTACACCCGCAAGTCGAAACCCGAAAAGGCGGCTTGGGCAAAAAGGGTATCCCGAGAAAAACCCGAAAGGGCGGTCTAGGCAAAAGTTAGGATTTAAGCGCACGACTATGTCTCTTCCAGATCATCCGCCTGCACTACTATCAAGATTCAAGATTCAAATGGCTAAGATCGCCTACTCACTTTCACGATGCAAGGAGATGAGATAGTTGAAATATATGAGTACTAGCATAGTTGGGACTTAACGAGATTGTTTCCGCATAGCTTTTTACCTTTCTTGTGTACAAACTACTTGGCCATACGCCACCTTTCAAATAAATCTTTTCTTTACAATTTCGTTGTTGTTATTTGCAATAAGTCCAACGTTTGCTTTGAATGACTATACGCATTTGACAATAAGAATCTGATCACAAACATACGAAAAGTGAACATGCAAAAGTACTTACTACAGGTTCCAGGAATTGGGATGACGACGAAAGTCAACAAATAGTTCCCCACAAAGCATAAAGGTGTCACTCACAACACACCTTCCCCCAGCGGAGTATAAGGGAATCCACAAGCAGTGATTCCACTCAACCGAGCAACGTTACATCGCCTCCGAGCAAGAGCACCTCATCCCCCAAGGTATTCATCCTTGTCTCAATCCTCCCCTTCCCCAGCAGATCCGGACTCAAACTTGGTCGATAGTGCATCGGAGGAAACATACACTTTTATTCCCCAGGAGATTACAACGGACTTCGACTCTTCAAGCCCGGTCTCTCAAGAACCATCAAATGCTCTCCAATGAGATCTACACTGGAATCCCCAGAGAGCCTCCTAAATTTCCTCAGGATCTACATACAAGGTCCTCAACAGATCGCCTCCCGACTCTCCTCAGGTCTATATGAGATCTCCAAACAACGAGCCTCTCAATCTCTACCTTCCTCAACAACGTTTAGGCCCGAGATTTGGTCAGATAGTGCATCGAAGGAATTCAGGATATCTTCCTTCTTCAAAGCGGACTTCCGCCACCCCCCTGTGTAAGTCGAAATCTTCAAAGTAATATCCGCATCTTCTTCAAGATGGATATGTTTTGAAATATCACAACATCTATCATTCATACATTACTCATGCATATGTCATTCATATACACTGTCATGCATCATACTTTGCATAAGACTAACAAATATTCTATCAAGATTTTCTTGTTTTCTCCAAAATGTAATCATTTCGACGCAAACAGTCCAAGATTAAGCCCCGAGCCGACGGAAAACTATCGAAAGATCGCGAAGGTCCAGATTAAGCCCCGAGCCGACGGAAAACTATCTCGAAGACCGCCCGACGACGGTCCAGATTAAGCCCCGAACCGACGGAAAACTATCCGAAGACCACCTCGGTTATCCTCCGATAATGTGCAATGGATCAACACCGATGCACAACAGGAAGCTATCCACATTCGCCAACTACAATCTCTCCGAGTAATCGGCGCGAAGATTTATTCTGATTATCAACAGCAACTATAGAGTCTAGCGTACGACTCAGTTGCCTTGGATGGCATCTTAAGCCCATCTCCGACTATTTGTCAACATCTCTTCACTTTCAGAATGCTGCATATATGGTTAAAAATCAATACAAACCAATAACCTCATTCAAGGTGAACACGAAGTCTAACGTACGACTCCCTTCGGATGGCATCTTAAGCCCATCTCCTCTCCATTCCAGAACATCTACGTAGTCTAACGACGACTCACCCTCCAAAGATCGACCTTTCTAGATGGCATCTTAAGCCCATCTCCGCTCTCCTATTAACAACCTCGAGTCTAGCGACGACTGCTCCCCAAATAAGTCTCCAACTTCTCCAAATGGCATCTGTAAGCCCATTCCGCATCATCCACCAACGGCGAGTGCAAATTTGTGTTTTGGTGTTCAATCATCTTCTACCTCCGTGTCACGAAAGACAAGCATGTCAATCTAACCCTTCCAGACAAGAAGATTGAACAGGGCAGCTGTCATACCCCAAAATTTGCCCTCCATCTACTCAAGAGATTTCATACATCCATACTCAAGGATTCCTCAAGAGTCGATCGACAAACTCTCTCCTAGACAATCAACCCAAACTAGGGTTTGGTATCTCTCAAGTCAAGATGGATTTCCAACATCTCCAATGGCCTTCATGCCTCCTCATATGCTTCAAAGATTCTCCATGTCAAGTTTCAAGCCTCACAACTCAAGTTTCCCGCATAATTGCTCGATGGTTGAAAATCGGTGTATTGGACAAAAGTCAACTGTGGTCAACATACAACAAAACTTGATTTTTGGTCAACATCCTCATTTTGAAGTTACATTCATCATTTGATCAAGGGTTGATCATGATTCATCAAGAAAACTCAAGATTTGCCCAAAAGTCAAACTTTCTAAATTAGGGTTTCTAGATGAAAAGTCAATCGAACTTTGACCGATCATAACTTTCTCATACTTTCTCGTAAATTTTTCCACCACCTCTTGTTTTGAAGGAAATTCAATTTCTACAACTTCATGTCTCACAAGAATGTCCAAAAATGCTTCATTTGAGAGGTATAGCTCAAAACATTACGTGTCATTTTCAAAGTCAACAAAAGTCAACTTTTGTTTTGAAGATATTTTGAGCATGGTAACTCCAATTGAGATGAGACCAAAGACATTGGTTAGAGGACTCTTAGAGCTTTCCAAAAGTCCAAGAACTCTCAAAATGTGGAAAATTGAGCAAGTTGCACCATTCACAAGTTGGGCAATTTTGGAAGAATGCACAAAGAGAGATACTTCAAAAAATCAAATCTTTTGCAAATGGGCCTACTTTTTCTTCATCCTAACTTGTTCCTCAAGCAATTAGGAGTGTCCAAGCCCAAAGCCACGAATTTTTGATTTATTTTTCTATTTAATTTGTAATTTATTCATTTAAATGCAAATTAAATCTTAAAATAAATTATAAAATTGAAATTAATTGAAAGATTGATTTTTATTCTTTCCTTGATGTCCAATTAACTCACAAATGCTAGCCAAATCAGAATTGAAGCAAAAAAGGCAAGATTGGATTGAAATTGATCAAATTTGAAAATTTGATTTTCATGAAAAAATCAAATTTGATTATCATTGATTATTGATCAAATCTTTCCAAATTCAATCTCAAATCCTTCCAGTATATATACACAATGCATATCAATCAAAAGAGGACAGAAAAATTGCTCCAGAACCCTAGTTTCAAACTCAAAAATTTCGTGCACTTGAAGCTACTAGCAGCCATCGATCCAGCCACTTTCAATTGCTTTTGAGGATTCCATTGCATTCCTTGGGTTGTTTAGAGTCGATCCAGATTTATATCATTCAAAACCATCAAGAAACAAGAAATCCGAAATCGGTTTGTTCTTGAAATTTCAAAATTCGATTTCTAACATTCATGCATTATTAATCTGTTTTGATTGTTTATCTGTGATTAGAATCAAGTTTGCAAGCGATCTGGGCAAGCCAATCGTGTTTCCATGGCCTGAATCGATATATACCATATCTAGGGTTCCTGAGCTCGAATTGGGGTTTTGTTTAAATGGAAAAATTGGACAATAGGACCTGTACCATCGTGTTCGGAATGCTCCAAGGAATCGAACCATGGCCTTAGATTTCATTTATATTATGTGTGTTGCATTTTGATTTTGAGTGCAGAAGGCCGAACCAAAGCCGACGCTATCTTTTAAAAATTCAAATCGAGAAGACGATGGATGGCGCGGAGAGATGACGAGCGCGTGTTATTTTCAAACTATCCCGTTTCCAAACAGCGCACATGGCGTAGCGGTCAGAGTGAAGGATCTCAAGGTTTGAAGGCCAGGACGCGAGTTCGAACCATACCAAAGCCAACTCTGGTTTCTTTTCCAAAACTCATATTTTCCATATTTTTTCATATTTTTCAATATTTTGCTTTATTTTAATTTCTTTTCTATATTTTTATTCTGCATTATAAAATTACCAAAAACATTTTTTATTTTTACATTATTTTCATAAAAACCTTTATTTAATTTAATAAATTAAAAAATATAATTTTTGCATGCATATTTATTTTATTTTTATTTTAGCATTTAAATCATTATTAATTGCATTTTAATTATTAAACCTTTTCCAAAAAATCCCAAAAAATTATTTTAGATTATTTATCTTATTTCCAGCATATATTAATTTTCTCATATTAAAATTTGCATTTTTCTAACATTTTTCCTCTTATTCAATTCATCTCGTATTTTCCGATTTCCCATTCTTTCACAGGTTGCTCCGATTCGGACGTTTTTTTCTTTTATTATTCTATTTTTTCCAATAATGTAACTGCTCATGGGTTGTAATAGTTTAATCTAGGCTTTTACTTTCCGCACTCCTAATTATGTATCTGCCCCAAAGCCATGTAATAGCGTAGGTTTATCTTTCCGCACTTTACATTCCGCATTTTACTTTCCGCACCCTTATCAATTGCTAGTAATTAGGCGTGTATGGCAAGATAATAATTGGACATAGCTCACTCTAATTTCAAGATAAAATATCTGAATTTGACACACTTCTCTCACACACGCACCCCTTAGGGTAATTCTCTCTCGATGTCTTTCGATTTCAAAATGGTCATGTCCCTCGAACGTAGAGGTATTCTAGCACCGTTGCCTTCCAAACAAATCATCATAGTCCCTTCGATACAAAGATCATAGACCCACGATGTCGCCTCCGAATACATGATCTTGACCTCGATTATCGCCACGAAAAATGATGATAGTCCTTCGAATGTGCTAGGATACTTCCTACAAGTTGCCTTCTATGACCATCCGATGTCCCTTCGAATGTCCCGCTTACATCCAACGAATGGAGCTACCTACTAACTAATGGTATGGCTAGCGCTATTCTAAAGGAATGTAGAAGTACAACAAAACGACCAATTCTGAGTGGGTAAATAAGTCTCTTAGTTGCTTGCTCTAAACAAATGCTTTTTCACACCACACACTTTTTTTCAAAGTTCAAACTCTTTTCAAAACGAAACATTTCCGAACACTTTGTATACACTCCTACATGAGTCATTACAAGGTCAAAGCGAAATGCCTTTTTTCAAAACATCTTTGTCAAACACACAGAAAGCAATTTTAAAAAAGTGATCTAGAGCAACTAAGAGCCCGTAGATAACTACGGATGGAAAGGGGTGCTAATACCTTCCCTTTTCATAACCATTCTCCGAACTCGTAATCTAACGAAGGTCTTTTTCTGTTACTTTTACCTTCCCTTAATTGGATAAAAATAAAAGTCGGTGGCGACTCTTGCTATCCGCACATTTGGATACAAAAATCCTACAAAGTCAGTTCACCGTATCACAGATATGTGTGTGAAACACTATTGGTACTTGTCTGTTTTTCTTACCGCTAGTTTGCAGGAGTGATTTTTAAACAAGTGGAGGTGACACTTTCATTTTCTGAGTTTTTTCAGTGGTGGAGTGTTGGTTCGGTGTTATGTTGATTTCAAGAGTGTGGATTTGAGCATAAATGAAGGATGCTAAGGCAGTTGGGTAACAATGGTTTATGCCACCATCATGGTTGTCGGCTACCTATTGACAAATTAAGGAACTGATCAACCTTAATCTCTTGTTGGTAGTAGACAGCATTGTACTAGTTAGAATACAATCATGTTTTTATCAATTATTTTGATAAGACGGTTATCTTTCTTGATTCTGGTATCAAGAGGGATTTGGTTTTGTCTGCTAGGAAAGTGGATGAGTCTTGGAAAGATGGAGTGTGTTGTTCTCTTTGTTGGAAACGTTGGATATCGGTGAGGAGCAAACTATGGGTGAGTTTCCTATTGTCCGTGATTTTCCTATGGCATTTCCTGATGATGAAAGTGATTTGCTACTATATCGTGAGGTGGAGTTTTCGATTGATTTAGTTCCTGGAACTAGTCTTGTTTCGGTGGCTCCATATCGGATGTCTGCTTCTGAGTTGAAAGAGTTGAAGATTCAACTTGAATATTTGCTTGAGGAGTGGTTTACTTCTCTGATTGTGTCGTCGTGGGGAGCACCTATTTTGTTGGTTAAGAAAAAGGAAGGTTCCATGAGGTTGTGTGTTGATTATAGACAACTGAACAAAGTGACTATTAAGAATAAGTATCCACTTTCGAGGATTGATGATTTGATGGATCAGTTGGTTGGCACTTGTGTTTTCAGTAAGATTGATTTGAGATCTGGGTATCATCAGATTCGTGTGAAAGTTGAGGATATTCATAAAACTACTTTTAGGACAAGGTATGGTCATTATGAATATTCTATAATGTCGTTCAGTGTGACTAATGCTCCTGATGTATTTATGGAATATATGAACGTAATTTTTCATGAGTATCTAGATCAATTTGTTGTTGTATTCATTGATGATATTTTGATTTATTCCAAGAGTGAAGAAGATCATGCTGAGTATTTGAGGATTGTGTTATTTGTGTTGAAGGAGAAGTAGTTATATGCTAAGCTTTCTAAGTGTGAGTTTTGATTGAAGGAAGTGAATTTTCTTGGGCATGTGATTTCAAGTGGTGGTATTTCTGTAGATCCGATGAAGATTGAGGTTATATCTCAATGGGAGGCTCCAAAATCTGTTTCTGAGATTATAAGTTTTATTGGTTTGGCTGGTTATTATCGGAAGTTCATTGAAGGTTTTTCTAAGTTGGAGTTACCATTGAAGTAGTTGACTATGAAAGGTCAAGCTTTTATTTGGACTTCGCAGTGTGAAGCTAATTTTTAAGAACTTAAGAGAAGGTTGACAACCGCTCCTATTTTGATTTTACCTAATCTGGCATAACCATTTATGGTGTATTGTGATGCTTCCTTGATGGGTTTAGAAGGTGTGTTTATGCAGAATAGGCAAGTGGTAGCTTATGCTTCAAGACAACTTAAATTTTATGAGAGGAATTATCCGACGCATGATTTAGAGTTGACTGCAGTTGTGTTTGTTTTTAAAGATTTGGAGACATTATTTGTTTGGATCGAGATTTGAGGTATTTAGTGATCATAAGAGCTTGAAGTATTTGTTCGATCAGAAAGACTTGAAAATGAGACAGAGAAGATGGTTGGAATTCTTGAAGGATTATGATTTTGTTTTGAACTATCATTCGGGTAAAGCGAATGTTGTAGCTAATACCTTAAGTAGGAAGTCTATGCATATGTCGATGTTGATGGTGCAAGAGTTGGATTTTCTTGAGCAATTTCGAGACTTGAGTTTGGTTTGTGAAGCGACTTCTTTGTGTGTTAATCTTGGTATGTTGAAGCTTACTAGTGATATTTTGGATGAGATTCGAGAAGGTCAGAAATTTGATTTGGTTTTGGTGGATAAGTTGACGTTGATCAAACAAGGCCAAGGTGGTGATTTTTGGATTGATGAGAATGGTATCATGAAGTGTTGTGATAGAGTTTTTATTCTTGATGTAGGAGATTTGAAGAAGAGAATTCTTGATGAAGGACATCGTAGTGGTTTGACTATTCATCCTGGAGCTACTAAGATGTATCAAGATTTGAGGAAGTTATTTTGGTGTTCTAGTATGAATAAGGATATTGCAGAATTTGTGCATTCCTGTTTGATTTGTCATAAGTCTAAGATCGAACATCAAAAATTGTTTGGGTTATTGCAACTGTTATCCATTTCTGAGTGGAAGTGGGATATCATTTCTATGGATTTTGTTTCAAGTTTTCCGAGGACTCCAAGTAGCCATGATGTTGTTTGGGTTATTATGGATAGATTGACAAAGTCTGCTCACTTTATTCCAACTTTGATGGATTACCCTATAGAAAGATTTGTTAAGTTATTTATTGAAAAACTTGAGAGATTGCATGGTGTTCCGTCGAGTATTGCTTCCGATAGAGATCTGAGGTTTACTTCGCATATTTGGGAAGGTTTACAAATTTCTTTAGGTACGAAATTGCGTTTGAGTTCGACGTATCATCTGCAAACTGATGGTCAGACTAAGAGGACGATTCAATCACTTAAGGATCTTGTGAGATCTTGTGTTTTGAGCAAGGAGATGCTTGGGATAGTTATTTACCTTTGATTGAGTTTACCTATAACAATAGTTTTCATCCGAGTATTAGAATGGAACCGTTTGAGGCTTTGTATGGGTGGAGGTGTAGGACGCCTTTATGTTGGTATGAATATGGTGAGAGTGTTTTGGTTGGACTTGAGATAGTTCAACAGACTACGAATAAGATTAAGATGATTCAGGAAAAGATGAGGATTTCCCAGAGTCATCAGAAGAGTTACCATGATAAGAGAAGAAAGTATCTTCAGTTTGAGAAAGGAGATCATGTGTTTTTGAGAGTTACTTATGTAACTAGTGTTGGTAGAGCTTTAAAGTCACGTAAGTTGACGCCGCATTTTATTGGTCCTTATCGGATTGTTGAGAAAGTAGGTGAACTGGATTATCAGATACATTTTCATTGTCACGTGCTAATCTCCATAATTTGTTTCATGTATCTCAGTTGATGAAATACATGGCGGACATGTCTCATTTTGTTCCCTTAGATGATGTGCAAGTAAGAGACAATTTGATGGTTGAGACATCACATATGCGTATAGAAGATAGAAGAGTGAAACAACTCCGAGGTAAGGAAACCGCTTTGGTGCAACTGGTTTGGGAGGACCCGCTGATGGTAATCTGACTTGGGAGCTTGATAGTCAGATGAAAGATCTGTATCCTGAGTTGTTCGTTTGAGGTAATTTTCGAGAATGAAAATCTTTTAAGTGGGGAAAGTTGTAACATCCTTATTTTATTAAATATTATTTAATTATTTATTATTTATTATTTTATTATTTAATTAATTATTATTAGATATGGTATTTAATTAAATTGTATGGTTTTGTGTTTATGTGACTATTTTGGGGTAATTTGGTCATTAAGTATGATAATAGAAATAAACTATAGGGCCTAACTATAATAAATAGAAGTAATAAGGAGGTGTGTGTAAGTTAGCCCATTAGTTAAATTATACTAGTTAGTAAGGGAATTAGAATTAGAGATTCATTTGTGAAAAACAAGAGAAGAGAAGAGAAGAGAAGAGGAGAAAAAGGAAAATAGGAAGGAATCCTAGAATTGGAATCTTCAAAAGGTAAGGGGGAGAATCCTTGTTATTATGGGTATGTATTGTATGCAATGGGTAGTAACATAATAGGTTTTGTTGTTGATTTCAATTTTTAGATCTAAGAATCTCATGTGTCGGGGTTTGTGTAGAAATCCATGAAATTGGTAGAAATTGATGTGTTGTGTAACGCCCCAAATTTAATTAATTATTTAATTAAATTATATAAGGAATTATCTATTGGAATTGTCAAAGTTGGAAAATTAATTGGAATAATTGGAATTGTCGGTATTATTATTTAAGAGGCATATTTGAATTATTAAGTCGGATTTTAGTCGGATAAATCGAAAGAATAACATTAAGGATGATATTATTGATTTAATTGGAATTATTCGGAGAAGAGCCGAATTATGGGTATTAGTTGATTAGTTGATTTAATCGGAGAAGTACTATTAGAATATTATTTGCAAGTTGGTGTTATTTAATCGATGGATGAGAAAATGTAGAAAATAATATTAAAAATAATATTATTATAGGGATCATTATTTAATTAAATTGGATTTAGTGGAGGTGTGAATAATAGATCCAATATATTATTATTATTATTATTATTATTATTATTATTATTATTATTATTATTATTATAAGTTGGATTTAATTATAAGAGATATAAAAGAAGGATTATAAGGGTTTAGTAATATTTTTGGGAAAAGTTGTACGTGGGAGAAAGAAAAGAGGAACAAGGGTTTGAAGGAAATTGCCGTCGGAAGGGGAATTGTAGACTGGAAAGCCAAATCGGAATTCAACCGGAAATTATAGAAAGACCGTCAATTCAAGGTAAGGATGGGGTTCTGACTCTCTAAACGGGTTTATGATAAATTATTGTGGGGATAGGGTGTATAATTTATACCACGGATTAATTGTTGTAGTTATGTTCTGTTGATTGTTCTGGAATCAGATTGCTATGTTGATAATTGTTGTTGTTGTGTTTAAGTGTGCCGAAGGGCACTTATTACATGTTGGTTCTTCTTTTTGTTTATTTTTGTTGTTTGTGATATTCATAATAGAGACTAATGTTTAAAATACCCTGTAGCGCGATAGATTGAGAATAACAAATTCGTAATGTAGCGGCTAGTGTTGCTAGATGCATGAGTTAGATATATCATATAACAATAATGTTAAATATAAAACTTATTGAATACTGTAGTGATTTCAAAGTGAGAAAATAAATTTGTTATTATAGTGGGTTAGAATTAACACTTAGAAAACAATTAAAACCAATACTGTAGCATCACGTTGCATTTGATAGTTTCAATGTTTACTAATATATACATGTTTCATTAGAATATAATAATAATAAATAATAATAATAATAATTTTAATATTATTAATATAATAGTTTTTAAGACTTTTGAATTAGATATAATTATTTTGTGTTAATTAACTCAATTAAGTTAATTTTAATTTTGTTAGAATTGTCAATAGTGTTGAATAAATTAGCAGTAACAGTATGTGTTGGTTTAATAGTACTTTAAAGTAGAAAATAGTCGTAATGTAGCGGCTTGTGTTGCTAGATGCATGAGTTAGATATATCATATAACAATAATGTTAGATATAAAACTTGTTGAATACTGCAGTGATTTCAAAGTGAGAAAAGAAATTTGTTATTGTAGTGGACATATGTTTTGTTAGAATTAACACTTAGAAAACAATTAAAACCAATACTGTAGCATCACGTGTAAGATAATTTAGGCCGTGCCTTTTCCTTCATCTGATAGTCATTTATATACACAGTACAAATATGTGGTTATGATTCTAATAATCATTTGTAATCAATACTAATAATAATCTTTCTATATTTACATATCTAATACACCCCCGTGGTCGAAACTGGAGGGGAACGAATGTTGAGACTATCACGAAAGTCATCAAAGAGTTGCAACGGAAGTCCCTTTGTGAAGATGTCAGCAATCTGAAAACGCGAGGGAATGTGAAGAACGCCTACTTGACCGCAAGCAACTTTCTCACGCACGAAATGTGTATCCATTTCAATATGTTTGGTGCGTTGATGTTGAACAGGATTGTCGGAAAGATAAACAGTGATGTTGTCACAATATACCAGAGTAGATTTTGTGACAGGACAACATAGTTCCAAGAGTAAGTTGCGTAATCAACATGATTCAGACACAACATTAGCTACGCCTCTATATTCGGCTTGCACTTGAACGAGACAAGGTATGTTGGCGGCGGACCATGAGATCAAGTTGTCACCGAGATAAACACAGAGCTGAGGTAGATCTTCTTGTCGTGACAACCGACCCAATTTGCGTTTGTGTAAGAAATGAGCTTGTCGACAAATGAAGGGTACAGATGAAGGCCGAGACCTATGGTACCATTAATGTAACAAATAATGCGTTTCAAGGCAGATATGTGTTGAGTTTTGGATCATGCATAAATAAACATAACGCGAGTCGTGTGAAGTATTCGGCCGACGGTTTCGGTTACCGGATGAACCACCGAAGCCAGGTTCATGTGGGGATGGTTTGCGGAGGACATACCAGCTGCTCGATAATTTCTTCGCATATTTCTTTTGAGAAAGAAAAAGGCCTTCGGGATGTTTGGTGACAGAAATACCCAGAAAATAACTCAAAGGCCCCAGATCCTTCATGGAGAATTCAGAACTCAATTGTGCCATGATAGATTCTCTAAGAGTGTCAGATGATGCAGCAAGAATAATGTCATCCACATACAAAAGAATATAAGCTATATCATTGCCATGATGATATATAAAAAGAGAGTGGTCAGAAATACTGTGAGAGAAGCCCATTGTAGCTACATAATCGAAAGCGTAGCGCGAGGTGCTTGTTTGAGACCATATAGAGATTTCTTCAATAAATGTATATGATCGTGAAATTGAGAATGACGAAATCCAGGAGGTTGATGCATGTATACGGTTTCATGAAGTTTCCCATGCAAGAAAGAATTTTTAACATCTAATTGATGAAGACACCATGATTTAGATAAAGCAACACTTAGAACCGTTCGAATGGTAGCCGGTTTGACCATCGGGCTGAATGTGTCACCATAATCAATACCTGTTTGTTGATTTGCACCATTACCTACAAGGCGAGCTTTGTATCTCTCAAAAGATCCGTCATATTTCTTTTTATGCCTGAAAATCTACAAACTTCGAATAACATTAGCATTAGACGGATGAGGAACTAAGTCTCATGTCTTGTTTTCAATAAGAGCATCATATTCTTCTTTCATGGCCATTTTCCAATTTTGATCATTTAATGCATCAATGGGATTTGTAGGTAGAGGGGATATGGAGGTTGAGGTTGATGTATGGAGATTGAAGAGTTTGCGAGGTTTGACAATACCGTGTTGGGCTCTGGTTGTCATTTGAGGGGAGAGAGGCTGATTTTGTTGTGAAGATGGAGGAGTCGGAAGTGATGTAGTGGATGGGGATGAGACGATATTTGGTAATGATGGGATTAGAGGTGATGTTGTGGATGGAGCTGATGTTATGGTTGGTGAGGTATGATTGTGGGAGGATGACGAAGGCGAATTAAAAGAAGATGGTGATGGTTGGTAAATGTTTGTTTGAACTGGTGTAGTTAGGGGTGAAGTGTGATTTTGATGGTTAGAGAAAGGAGCACTATAGGAATAGGATGGAAGGAAGGGTGTGTCGTCATCAAAAAAATTATAACCAACCGTTGTAGGAACATTTAGATTAGAAAACGGAAGCTTAGTTTCATCAAAAATGACATGCCGAGAAATAAATATTTTACGGCTAGTTAAATCATAGAATTTATATCCTCTATGATTTGAGGGATATCCTAAGAAGACACAAGGTGTAGACCGAGCTTGTAACTTATTTCTATATGATGAAGGGATGAGAGGATAGCAAAGACATCCAAAGACACGAAGGTGAGTATAGGCCGGATCTTTTTGGTAGAGTATTTTAGTGGGTGATTGGAGGGAAAGCTTTTTATTTGGAAGGATATTATGTAAGTAAGTAGCCATGTGTAGTGCATGATGCCACATTGATGAAGGTAAAGAGGCATGAGCGAGAAGGGTACGGATGATGTTGTTTATAGTACGAATTTTTCTTTCGGCTTTTCCATTTTGTGAGGAGATGTGAGGACACGAAAATCTAAAAGACATTCCATTTTTTACAAAATTATGAAACATAGTGTTATCATATTCTTTACCGTTGTCACATTGGAAACATTTAATTTTTCTTTCAAATTGTGTTTCAATGTGAGTTCTAAATTGAAGAAAATGGAATGAACACGAGATTTTGTATGAATTGAAAAGTCCATAAAAATTTGTGTAATCGTCAAGAAATAACACATAGTAACGATGACCTTCTGAACTAAGAACTGGTGAAGTCCAGAGGTCGCTGTGCACAATATCAAAAGGCATAAAAGTACGAGACACAGAGCTATAAAAAGGAAATTTTATTTGTTTTCCAATAGGGCATGAATTACAAAAGTAATTGTTCCGAGACTTATTACATTGGAGAAAGTTGTCTCTGTGTAGAGAACTTAAGATAGTAGCTCCTGGATGTCCTAAACGGTTGTGCCATAATTTTGTGGATATTGCGGCAAAGGTGGATGGTGGTAAGGTTTTATTAGGTGGTCTTGTGGCAATGGGATAGAGGTCACCAGAACTGTTACATCTCATTAACGATTCTGTCGAAAATCCTTCACAGAAAAACCAAAAGGATCAAATTCAACCGACACATCATTATCTATGGTAAATTTACGAACAGAGATAAGATTTTTTGAGTTTTGGTGCATGTAAAACATTAGGTAATTTTATTAAATGAAGGGAATTTGGTAATGATGCATGTCCACAACCAATTACATGAATATTTTGACCACTACCGATAGTAATATTATTACTCATATTGAAATAGAACGAGAGATTACCTCTGTTGGCCGTCATATGCGAGGTTGCTCCGGTGTCCATGTACCACTGATCATGAAGAGTAGAAAGTGAGAGAGTATGCATGCCAGCTTGAATATTTGTTGGAGCATATGAGGAGGTTGGCGCTGTGTTGGCGACATAAGCTTGATGAGATGGCTTGGGACCAAGGATGCCGAGTTGTTCCTTTGGATTTCTTGTTGTTGGATACGGACAAGGTGGTGTAGCCCATGGTTGCCATAGCGGGGAGCTCCTTTGTTGATATTGATTTGGGTATGGCGGATAAGCCCACTGCTGATGCGGGTAATATGGTGAAGGCCATTGCTGTTGTGGAGCATGGCCTCCGCCACGTCCATTGTTTCTCCCTCGGCCTCGTCCACGCTGTCATCTGCCATTGTTTCGGCCACCACGGTTGTGGTTACTGTTGTTACCGCGGTTAGGACGGGATGCCAATGAATTAACTGATCCGTCATTGTGAGACGCCATGAAAGATGAATTTTTGAATGAGCTTGACACCTTTTTCTGCAGTGTTGTTTCTTCCAAAATGATCATGGAAAGAGCTTTATAGAACTGAGGAAGTGAAGCAGCATGACGAATTTGAGATCCCACAGTAGCATATGCATCGGTTAGTCCCGAAATGAGTTGAAGAACTAAACGTTCATTCGATACAGGGGCACCAACATTAGTGAGTTGATCAGAGAGAGATTTGAGATGCTGACAGTAGGAGGAAGCATCAGAGAATTGCTCCATATGAGTTTGCGAAAATTCTTGCTCTAGGTAGAGAGCCCTAGAATTCTTGTTATCATAAAAGATGTCGAATAAGCGATTCCACGCGATTTCAGCAGTGGAATTATGTTCGATGATAGTGTTGAGAAGATCATCGGAGATTGTTCCATATATCCATCAACGACGCGGCATCGAGAAGCCAAGCGTGGATCGGTAGTTTGAGAGAGGATCTGTGGCTGGTTCAGAGGGATTGATATAGTCAATTACTTGAAAAACTCGAGCATGAATTTTGAAAAGTTCTGACCACGTGTTATACGTGCCCTTTTCAATGTTCAGAGTAATCTTGATGAAATTAGTAATATTTGGGACAGTGAAAGCAGGGTGAATCGGCGTAGGAGTGGTAGGTGGTGGAGGAGGGTCGGTATGACCGGATGATTTCGGGGAAGAGTTGTTGTTAGAGGAATCAAAAGTGGTAGTCATGGCTATTTTGCGGTAGTTGAAGAGAAAAAAAAATGAGGGATGGAAAGGAAGAAGGTTTACGGCTGATTTTAGGGTTTGGAACAAACCAAGACTGATACCATGTAAGATAATTTAGGTCGTGCTTTTTCCTTCATCTGATAGTCATTTATATACACAGTACAAATATGTGGTTATGATTCTAATAATCATTTGTAATCAATACTAATAATAATAATCTTTCTATTTACATCACGATGCATTTGATAGTTTCAATGTTTACTAATATATACATGTTTCATTAGAATATAATAATAATAAATAATAATAATAATTTTAATATTATTAATATAATAGTTTTTAAGAGTTTTGAATTAGATATAATTATTTTGTGTTAATTAACTCAATTAAGTTAATTTTAATTTTGTTAGAATTGTCAATAGTGTTGAATAAATTAGCAGTAACAGTATGTGTTGGTTTAATAGTACATTAAACTAGAAAATTTGGGTAATTTAGCAGAAGATTGATCAATCGAAAATAGTCAAAATAGTACTGAATAGTATTGTTAGTAGTTTTAACCAATATAATTAGTTAACTGAATTTAGATGGAAATAGTGGGAGAAACTCGTAAACGGTTGTAGTTATTATTGGTTGTTTGATGAATTGGAACGGTGTCGCGTATGTCGAATATAGCGGACATCTTATTAAAGAAAAATCAAGTAGTTGATTAATTAATTAATTTAGTAGAGGACGTATAATAAATAAGTAGCGTTAGCGTTAAATAAGATGTTTTAAGCATAGATTCGTAACGGTTAAGTTGTGTAGTAATTGTCGTAGTGTTTGCTTGAATTGTTGTTGTTAATAACTTATTGTTGATATGTTGGTGAAGTTGTAGGCCTATGGCCAATGTTGATTAAGTTAAATCGTCCCGATTTATGGACATGTTTGAGTTGTAGGTCGTATAACCAGTGTTGATCTAAGTTGATGTCATTGATGCATATTTTAAGTTGTTGTTGTTGTATGTTATTGTTCTTCCATTGTTGTGTATTTATTATTGAAGTTGAGGTCACATGGCATACATTGCATGATTAAGTTGACCTTGATGGCACCACGTTGAAAGTTGAAGGCTTATGCCTTGACCTTGATGGCACCACGTTGAAGGCTTATGCCTTGTTGAATGCCTCGATAACCTGGCATAATTTTAAGTTGGGAGTTTTACTCCAAATGGTACCACATGCATTTGCATAGTTGAGTCACATACTGAGTCGCGTGTTAAAGTAGTTTTTTATTATTTGTTGTTTATTGACTGTCATTGTGTTGTTATTGATATAAGTTGTTGTTTCTATAAGTTGTTGTCGTTGTAAGTTGGTGTTGTTATTAAGTTGTTGTTGTTATGTTGTCTTGATTTAAGTTGTTACGTTGATGATTATGTTGTGGTTAACTATGAAGTGAATTATGTTTGTAGTTAACTGTGAAGTGAGTTATGTTGTTGCTAACGGTGACCTGTTTTGCGTTGTTGTTAATTAAAAAGTTGTGGTGAGGTGTTAATTGCGATGTGATAATTTTGTATGATTTAATCCTAGCATATTATTTATCATACACTTGTTTATATTGTTGGATATCTCACCCCTCCTGCTGATATTTCCCCTACCATGGGAAATGGGCAGGTACTCAAGAATAACAGTGGAAGTTCGAAGTAGCATTATAAAGTCGTTAGTTGTTGTTAGTTCAAATTGGTGTCATTGCTCTGATACGTAGCACTCGGGGGCACGTTTATGTTGTTGTGATTATAAGATGATGAATAGTTGTTATTAATTGTTGTTGGAATTGTTTCTAATTGTTGTCTTACAATAATTCTCGAATAATTATAAATTAAAGTTTTGATTTAGTCGAATAAAGTTGTATATGACTTATAAGATGTGAAGGCCGAATGCTATGTATCTATATTAAATGAAACACAAGTGTTTGATAATATGTTGAAATGTGACATCTGTTTATGTTTTGAAATTTTGGCACTCTGATTCTATTATAAATGTTGGGTAGAAAATGGGTGATACATGTTTTATGGAATAGAATGAGTATTATCATATTAGAATGATAGGTTGTTACTAAAATTGATAGGAATGATTAATTGTGGTAAAATGTGGTGTTTCTTAGAAGAAGATTCGTGTAAAATCCATGTTAAAAATGCAGGAAAAACACTATTTTTGGGGTTTGCGTCGACATAAAATAGAGGTTGGGTCGGCGTGTAACAACCTGCAAGGCAGGTAAGAGCTGTTCATCCAGTTTGCGTCGACTCAAAGACAATAATTTTTGACAATTTTGTAACGGCCATAACTTTTTAACCGTAACTCCGTTTTAGGCGTCGTTAGAATCGTTAGAAAGCTAATGAAATAAATTTTTTAATAAAAATATGTTTGTTGGCATTAGATTATTTAATAATTGTGTGATTTGGCAAAGTGACATGTATATGTGTTATGTACATTGTGAATTGGTGTTGAATTGGAATGATAGTTTGCGTATTATTTGGTATATGCTATGAATTGATGATGAATGGAAATAACATGTTTTGGAATTGTTTTCAACGTGTTATTATAGTGTGTTGAGTTGATAAATGTTATGAATACATGATACTTGAGTTTAGTATGTGTATGTTGTGTTTTGGTGAATTATTGGGAATATCATTGATTGGCTGGCAAGCTATATGTTATTTGTGATGTGTGGTCATGGTGAATACTATTTGTATTTTTTTTGTTGTTGATGATACCATGATACATGTTTGTTTGTGCAAAGATGGATAATTCAAGGTGTTAAATTATTTTGATATGCTTGATTAATTAAGGTTGGTGATAATCTTAATTGCATATGTTGTTGGTTAATTGCATATGCATTCATGAGGAGAATGAACTCCAATTGGTTGCTTTGATACTTGTGTAGAAATAGAAGTGGAGAACTATATGTTCATATTGGTTTCTTTGATTATTGTGTGGAAATAGAAGCGGTGAACTATGTGTTCATATTTGGTGGCTTTGGTCTTGTCCAGATCTGGAGCATGGCTCTAATTCTAAAATAATTGAATTTGTAGCAAGGTGAGATTGATGTTCACAATGGTACCACATGCATGAGTCATATTGAGTTGCATTGGAGTCACATTTGTTGTTATGTGATGTTTTGCTTGGAATGTGTAAATGTATGTGATCATATGCTTGGATATAATTGTATTGATACTTGAAGTAGTAATGCCATGTTTATAGACAATTATATGAAGTGTCATAGATTCTTGTATATAGGTGTGTTATATGCATTGTTTATATTATATGTATTTATAATGACGTGAATTCTCACCCTTTTGTTGTATTTGATGTTCTATGCGACATCATGTAGGTTTCGATGATAGTGGTGCTTCGCACGAGGCTAGTTAAAAAGTTTATCTCAGTTTATCTGATTTACTTAGGTAGTGAGTTATTGCTCTGGTCATGTAACACAAGGGTTATTTGAACTCATTTTTGTTATGAGATATTATTATGTACTCTCATTTGATTTGATTTGTATGTTGAGATAACATGTGATGTGGCCTTGGCGTCGATGCTTAGATTCATATGACTTGATTATGTTATGAATTCGTTGTTATGTTGTTCTATGATTGTAGTATGGGATATAATCATATTTATATTTGATAAAATGAAGTTGAAGAAGTATCCCGCTGTGATATGCATAATTTGATGAAGCATGGAGTTTAAATATGTGTTATGATTCATGATCAGGTGCGTGTTGGATTTGTATTGTTGGTTTTCTATTGTGTGGAAAACGACATGTGACACCCTTTGTATGTATGCATGTTATTTTACTCTGATATATATTATATTTATTTGGGATTTAGAAATGGGTGTTACAGAAGTCTTGACATTTTTATTCTCGATTTGCCTTCATGAGTGGTTCTAAGGATTTCCCATGCATCTTTGGCCATGGTAGAGGTATTTATTAACCTGAATATATTTTTGTCAACCCATTGAACACTGCGTTCAAAGCTTTGAAGTTTCCAATAGCAAGTTCATCTTCTTCCTTAGAACAATCCTCTTTTGGCTTCAAATCAGATGTGTCATTCCCATGTTTTTCCTTCACCACAACATTTTCCCAACCTTTGATAGTTTTTTTCCAAGTTTTGCTATCCATATATTTTAGAAAAGCCACCATATGTGTCTTCTAGTAATCATAGTTGGTGTCATCCAACATAGGTGGTATGTTAAGAAATCTTCTTTCCTTGTTCATAGTATCGAAAAAATATATTCTCTAAAGCTCACCCAAACTATAACAGGGTGCCTGCTCTGAGGCCAATTAAAATTCAGGCACTTGCATAACAGATGTCGTATATGATGTCAGGACATGATCAGCCTTTGCACCTGATCACTACCCATGACATTTCTTTCTAAGACTCTCCTAGATATGAGACCCCTCTCAGTTTCCTTCAATCACACAACAATGATGACAATGATAACAAACAAATAGGAGACACTCTTCCAATAAATAGAATAGACTTTTACTTAAAAGCTTATGAGTGACTCACAATTACAACTCAACTAACTCAGTCCAACTCAAGCATCTAAGTGATACGAGAGTGGCTCACAAATAACAATGAACATACTAAATCCTAATAGATACTAACACATACACAGCTCATCCATCTACTTATGTTTAGAATCGTCCTTTAATTAGCCTAAGAATAACATGGGCTTCAGGCTAAGCAAATAGTAGATCCAAAACATATTGTTGCATGATCTTCTGCATAATTTTTGTGAACAAGGTCAAATGTTTCCTTAAATATTTTGACATCCAATCTTAAGAAAAAATCTTCAGATATCTAATGTTTGAAACAAATATTTAGAGAATCAAGTCTTCATACACGCATCTTAGACTGCGGTATACGTAAATCAAATGAGAATCTGAAACAAATCTCTCGAGAATGTGAAACAATATCACGCCACGATGTCGTACAAGCATATCAAGAAATCTTGTCCAACATCTTACTATTTCGGATCGTGATTCCATGTAGTCGGGAAATCACACCGTCACACAGTTGGAATTTTGTGAACCATAAGATAATAATTAAATGGTCTTGATTTAAAGTTCAATAAACAAAAAAATCGTCATAAAAATTCAATGGTTGAGATTTTCCTACAATTACTATTTGACTATTTCACAGCTTGTTTTAACAAAATGATTTCAATCACAATACAATCAACTTGACATAATTCATTAAAGTAAAATACAAAAATAAAAAAAGTTAAATTTAGTCGGAAATTTGTTGACAATTGATATATTTTACAAATTTATTTTTTAAAAGAGATAAACAATTAATATTTTTTTATAAAATATATTTTTGTATAGTAATATCCCTTCGTATAGAAAATTATGGGCATTTCACACAACTTAAAAACAAAAAAAAAATATATATGTGTGAAAAAAATTATGTATAATTTTACAATACATTTTTTACTATTTATAGAAAGAAAAAATTAGAAGAATGAATATAGTGCGTTGAAGTGACGAGGCCCCGCAAAGAGGGAAATAGGACCTTATTGAAAGGTTTTCCTCCCTCAAAAGACAATCATCTTATCGTGACCTTACTACACAGTTTAGAATGCACTTGTATATGTGATGCAAGTGAACGTGTGCAAAATTAATTATATCTAAGATGAGTATTTAGTTCCATCGTCCACCCTGTTTCTACAATGGTCCAAGAAGGATATATTGAAAATAAATCATTAATTTAAATGTTAAATCTAATAAATCAAATTATATCATGCGCATCAAATTTAGATTGGTTAAATTTGTAATTCTATAATCAAATAGCCTACCGTTTACTTATTTATTTTATTTATAGATGCCATTTACTTATATATTAAAAGTATAATATACGTTAAATTAAAATTCTTGTTTTTTTTAAACATTAAGTTAAAATTATTTGATCAAGCATCAAAATATATATAGAACACTCTTTATTTTTTTCAAACCAAGAATGTTATAGTGGACATATTGAAAACAAATAAATGATTAAAGAAGTTACAAAACGAAAGTGGAGATCATGGAAATAATTGAAACTTTTTCTACTTATCAACAATAATTAGTGGAGATCAAGTTGGTCTAATTAAAACACTCCTTTATGTGATAGCATACACAATTTAACCAATAAGCAAAGCTTTACAAGCATGATCAAATTTTCGACTTAAACATATGGAACACTATCACATGTAAAATCTATCCAAAATCAAAAATACCTTTGATTCTAGTAACACATCTTTTTCTCAAAATGGTTTTGTAACTTTTGCTTGTTAAAATAATATGTGGCCAACTTTATGTGACAACAACATCACCACTCTAATGATTTAGTTTTAGTCTGAGGCTAAGAAATTTTGATGACATAAGATTTAAGTATTTCTATTTATTTGCGTCCTCTGAATCCGGAGATATTTGTCTGTCTGTGTATTATTAATCTAAAGACGTGTATTTGTGTTTTTTTAATTGAAAGACATCTGTCTGTCTGCATTCTTTGAGTCTAAAGACGTATAGGATGTAGTGGTTTTCAATTCTTTTAAATTTTTATGTATGAAAAAGAAAACATGGTCATTTTCTATATGCATGCATTTTAAATAGTAGAATTTGTCTCCAATCCAAATCACTTTAAATTCAGAACACTCTTTCAGAATCTTGATGAGAACATATGTTGGCTGTGAAGTGATCATATCCGGTGGCGCGGTACGGTCACTTTCCGGCATAAACTAGCCACCATATCCTTCTAATTCATCCGTGTTGAAGCATAAGTATCTAAGTATATTATAGAATTGTGCTGTACAGCATCAGAACCAGCATATCAACCAAACAAACTCCTTTTCTCTTCCAATATATATAAATATCATCTTGTGTGTCTTCATTCAACACACTCATCAACAAAGAAACTCATCATCACTCATAGAACAAAGAGAGAAAAATGGTGAAATTCTCTAAGCAATTTGAAGGACAAGTCATTCCTGAATGGAAAGAAGCTTTTGTAGATTATAGCCAACTTAAGAAGGATGTTAAAAGAATTCAAGTTCTTAACAATATCAACAATGAACCAAACAATCACCAAATGATATCTTCACCCTTTTCGTTACTACGAAATTTCTCTTTATTCGGACATCACCAAAGAGACCATGGACCAATTCAAGTAAACTTTTTTATTCTATAAAATTATGAATATTAATATTTTTTAAGATTATTTGTTCTATGTATTTGACTCATGATTTTTTTTATAGGTTCATAGGAAACTTGTGTCATCAACAAGTAAAGGTGATATGTATGAGACACAATTGTTGGAGCAATTTGCTGACACTGATGCCACCAAAGAATTTTTTGCATGTTTAGACCAAAATCTCAACAAGGTGAACAAGTTCTATAGGACAAAGGAGAAAGAGTTTGTAGATAGAGGAGAGTCATTGAAGAAACAAATGGATATTCTCATTGAGCTCAAATCTGCATTCATGGAGAAGAAAAGTAAAGGAAGCTCTTCACACTATTCCAAGGAGGAAGAGTCTGTGTCATGCACATTTTCTAGTAGTGGTATGTTATCAACCTTATCTTTTTAAATTCAACAATGTGAACATTTAGTTTGTTTAGAACCCACGCAAATATCTTTGCACAGCTACCAACTGAGCTGACCTAACGGGTGATATATAGAATTCTAATAATTTTTAATTAGTGTTTGAATCTAATATTTTGTATTCTGGCTACAGAGGATGACTCTGTTAGGAGCAGCAGAGAACAAACATGTGATTTGGAGAAAATCGAAGAGGACTTAACTCAATCAAATGAAGAAGAAAAATCGATGAATTTGAAATGGGTTGATGGTAAATTAAGGACATTATCTGGCCATATGGTTAGTTCCAAAGGAAAGAATGTGAAGATAAACATTCCTTTGACAACTCCTTCACAAACTTTATCTGAAATCAGTTACCTTGTGATGGAAGATTTGTTCAACCAGTCTTCAAAGAAATCTAATCCAGAAAATGGTGTTCTTCATGTTAACAAAACAAGGTTACATCATGCTGAAAAAATGATCAAAGGTGGTTTCATTGAGCTTTATAAAGGCTTAGGATATTTGAATGAGTATAGGTACAATTTAGCTTTTTTATTTTTATAACGAAGTTAAATTAAGTGTTGAATTTTACATGGAAAATAATCATGTTTGCTTCATCATGTTGTATTTTAGGAACTTGAACCTGCTTGCATTTCTAAAGATTCTGAAGAAATTTGATAAGGTAAAGTGAATTAGATTGTACTAAAACTTAATATTTAAAATGAAGTTCTTCATATTAAAAGTGTGTAATACTAGTCTGCAAATCCTAGCTCAACTGACAAAGGCTGATATGATTTCTCGATTTTTAGGTCACTGGAAAACAAATTCTTCCGATCTATCTTAAAGTAGTTGAGAGTTCGTATTTCAACAATTCAGACAAGGTAAACAATAAATACAAATCATAACCATGAACAAAAATATCTTACTCCCATCATGTCAATCTTTAATGAAAAATATATTATCATGTTAAAATGTTGGCCACTAGTTATGCTTGCAACTTAATGTGTTACCAACAATATCAAGTGGCCAAAAATCATATGTTTCATGTCTACAACATAACATGGCCTAGAATCACGCACATAAAAACTAGATATGCTTGTCTAAATATATGTCACTTTCATGGTTTTAAATTGATGTGCGGTCGCGGATGTGGGTTTTGCGATTGCGGTTGTTGCAATATGCATTGTGGCCGCTGTAGCGTAAATTTTGGTTGCGAAGAGTTTGAAATACATCTTTAAAAAACATTTAACATGAAAAGATTTCAGAAGTTATTTGAGTTTTAGGGTTCTAAATTTTGAATTTTGATAAAAATAGTTGAAGAAATTTGGGCGAAATTGTCTGATGTGATTGCAGAGACTACTGCATCAGCAATATTGTGGTTACCGCAATTTAAAACTATGATCACTTTTACACTTTTGATATCTTGACAAAATTCACATTATGTGCAATATTTAGAGAATAGGTTTGTTTTGGACTTTGTTAACCATCTTTATTAACTTGTCTGTCCTAAACATGATAGGTGGTAAAGTTGATGGATGAAGTGGAGGAATTATTTGTCAAGAACTTTGCTAAAGATGATCATAGAAAGGCAATGAAATACCTTAGACCAATTCATCATAAGAAAGAATCACATGCTTTAACTTTCTTCATTGGTGAGTAACTTTTAGCCTCTTTTTTTCTTTATAATTGTATCTTGTGTTTGTTTTTGTCAATCATTGTGGTTAGGAGCCTTTAGGTTTGTTTGCTTTGTGATCACTAGAATCCGAAGAAAACACACAAATGGAGTCATGGACCCCTAGCTCCTCAACTGATCCCACTTTTATAAACATCGTGACTTTTTTATTTTGATCACTTTTTTTTAAAATATTTGATATCTCCTATTTTACAAATTCAAATGTCATAGAAATGTTGTGTAAATATCATAGTTTGTCACTAGAAACATATGGAATTTAATAGGATACATTGTCCGAAATTATTTTTTTTAATGTATAAATGAAATTGTCATAACTACTAGAAACTCACACACAACTGTGAGGGTCAGGGTTCAAACCTTTGTGTTGACGTCCAATCTAACAATATCACCTTTTGTCGGTTGAATTAGAATTTGCTGACAAATTCCATAGCAAGTTACTTACAAAATTAACTGAGTATTTCTTATAAACTCAGGACTATTTACTGGATGCTTTTCGGCACTTTTTGTTGGATATGTTCTAATGGCTCATCTTACTGGACTCTACAAAAGACACCAAAATTCACTCTACATGGAAACTGTCTACCCTGTGCTTAGGTAACTAAAAGGGCTTTAATTTCATCACATTGTTTTGATATTAGTGTTTTCAAAACCAGACCGGTCGATTGGTCCAACAACGACGGTTCTTAGTCTATCAGAACCGGATTGAACCACGGTTCGATCTCTCATCTGGTTTTTAAAACAATATTTCACATGTTATATCTGCGGTATTACTTGAGCCGGAAATAAGTCGTATGTATCTGTTACGATTATGCAGTGTGTTCAGTCTCATGTTTCTACATTTCTTCCTCTACGGATGCAACATTTTCGCGTGGAGAAAGACTCGTATAAACTACAGATTTATTTTCGAGATGGCCCCGACTAAGGAACTAAAGTACAGAGATGTATTCTTGATTTGTACAATGTCAATGACTGTTGTTGTTGGAGTCTTGTTTTTTCATTTGGATCTACTCACTAAAGGGTATACCTATGCACAAGTTCAACTCCTTCTTGGCCTACTTTTTCTTGTAAGTTCTCGATTTTCTACATCGCATCAACTTCATGTTACATGTTCAAAAAATGCGCGTTTAATTTAACACTATAAATAAGTTTTACACACGCATTCAATCATATCTCATTAGAGTAAGATATTATCCTCTGAAACGTAACATAACATCTTATCATATTTAATACATGTGCAGGCCTTCTTACTATTACTTGTTTGCCCCTTCAACATTATATATCGGTCGAGCCGTTACTCCTTCCTTTGTGTGATAAGAAACATAATTTGGTCACCCCTTTACAAGGTACATCAGAGTAAAAACACTACATTTTTTTGTTAAATCGTAACGAAATATTGTTTTGGTCATAATCTCAATGGATTTTCTATCGCTCTTCCTAGGTTGTGATGCTGGACTTTTTTATGGCTGATCAACTTTGCAGTCAGGTAGTTTTTTATTTTTTTTCATAGAAAAGTACATTAATCTGCTGCAATATTAGAGAAAATAACAATTATATTAATGGCTACATAATTTCTGTATAGGTTCCAATGCTAAGGAACTTAGAATTTATGGTATGCTACTATATAACTGGGAGCTACAAGACTCAAGACTATGGATATTGCATGAGAGTGAAAAACTATAGAGATTTTGCTTATGCAGTGTCTTTTCTTCCATATTACTGGAGAGCAATGCAGGTAAAAAAATCGTGTTTAATTGTGTTCAGTTGATGACTAATGAATTGCGACACTTTTTTACATTCATTAACTATCTGCTAAAAACGTACTTAGCAACATATTTGAATTGTGCTAATCATAGGAGTGATTGTGGAATTTTGATGTCAAATTTCTGTGTCAAAAAATAACAAAACTTTTTTGATTAAGAAATGCGGAGAACTAATTGATGTTTCTTAATTTGTTTCTAGTGTGCAAGGAGATGGTTTGATGAAGGAGAGACAAGTCACCTTATCAATCTAGGAAAATATGTTTCAGCTATGTTAGCTGCAGGTGCTAAAGTTGCTTATGAAAAAGATAAAAGTGTTGGATGGTTATGTGTTGTTGTGGTCATGTCAAGTGTTGCAACTTTGTACCAATTGTATTGGGACTTTGTTAAGGATTGGGGTTTACTCCAAATGAACTCCAAGAATCCTTGGTTAAGGAATGAATTAATGCTTAGAAGAAAAGCCATTTACTACTTCTCCATGGTATATAAATCATACCACTTTCCTCTAATTTCTCTCTCTAATTAGTATATTATAATACTATGTAGTACCGACACTTTAGATTGAAAGCGTATCTGACGTCTAATAAATTATTTCAGACATTGACACAATATTGACATGTTCAGAAGATTATAATATTGTATAGTATCGACACTTCAGATTAAAGGCGTGTCTGATGTCTGATATATTCTATTAGACATTGACACAACACTAACACGTGTTTGAAAGCGTGTTTGGTGTTTGATACATTGTATCAAACGTTAGCACAATATTGGCATGTGCAGAAGATTATAATACTATGTAGTACCGACACTTCAGACTATAAATGTATCTGGTGTCAGATACATTATAATGTATCAGACATTAACACAATATTGACACGTACAAAGATTATCATACAATGTAGTACCGACACTTCAGATTAAAGGTGTGTCTGATATAAATATGAAAATGTTTTGCTTATGCAGGTATTAAATATTACTCTGAGGCTTGCTTGGTTACAAACTGTGCTCCATTCAAGTTTTGAAAATGTTGACTATAGAGTAACAAGCTTATTTTTAGCAGCACTTGAAGTTATTAGAAGAGGACTATGGAATTTCTACAGGTACAGATTCTCTATGACAACAAATATGCATAATTTGTTGCACTTTCAATTGTTAGTTTTTTTCACTAAAAACAAAATAATGATTGATTCAGATTGGAGAATGAGCATCTAAATAATGCTGGAAAGTTTAGAGCAGTGAAGACAGTGCCACTACCATTTCATGAAGTGGAGGATGAAGAAGACTAATAATGATGCCAATTGGCATTGATGTAGTAGCATTTGGATGATTCCACTTTCATGGAGAAGATTAGTTATCCTCATTCTTGTTGATGTAACATTTGATCAACTTGATTATTATTTTTTTCAGTGGATTGTAGGAGCGTCATCCACATATGTATACACAATTTTCATTAACAGTAAATAAAATTTAATGAGAAAGTGTAATGATACTTAATATCTTAGTGGCATCTTGTCAGGTAGTAAAGATTATTCTCTTCTCTTTTTTTTTTAATAATCACACACTGTCTTGTTATGTTAAGTAAAAAATAATAATAATAATAGTCATGTAAATCTTAACTTAATTTATAAAGATCGATATTGTATTCGTCAAAGAGGATAAGGTTCTGATAGTTATTATCACTTTATATTAATGTCATTATGATGAGCTTAGTCAATATGGGTTAATTCGAAAAATTTGATATAACATAAGATTTAGCTCTAAAATCATAATTCAAATTTTTAAAGAGTTTTTTAATCCGACCTCTAAAAAACCTGTTACTCATTAAGGAAAGAGGTAACAAAACAGGATCGTGTGTCCGTTAAAAAAGTAGAATGGACAAGTTTGTCTAATGGAAATGAGCACAAATATCTAATTCGTCCCCCAGAAATGATGGGATGAAAGATGACAGACTTGTATACTTACTTTTTTATTTATCAATTAGATTTTTCACTTATTTGTTTAGAATAGTTTTTTATATTGCATCCTTTTAACAAAATTTATTTTTAAAAAATATTGTATATATTAACAAATAAATATATAAAATAAAATTATCAAGAATTAATCCTACTAAAATTAATTAAAAAATGATAGATTTGAGGTGGGACAAATTGAACTAATAACCTCAATGGACTTTGGCAAGTGATTCGTTTAAACAAGGCGAGCTTATGCAGGTGCCAGTCTTTAGCGGAGCAGACTTTAACGGGAAGCAAGTCCAAAATCTCAATCCAACCCACTATTTTGTGGCAGGTGTGCGAGTCGATCCGACAGACCACGAACTACTATGTCATCCATAAATAAGGATAGTCGGTAGTCTGTTTAGTCATATAATTAAAATTTTTAAAATTATATTAATATTTATATATTAATGTTGTGTTGTTTTATTAAAAAATTATTGAGTTGTCACACTTCACTAAATTTTATTTTTTATATTTTATTAAAAAAAATTATTTCAATTTTTTCAATCTCTCATCTTTTTAATTTTTTTGTTTTATTATAATATTTTTTATATTATTTTAGATTATTTTCTATTTTTTTATTTCACTATTATTTAATATAATTTTTCTATTTTAAATTAAAAGTTGTTGTCGAAATATAATAAATACTATTATTATTTGATAATATATTAATAAATGATTCAATAAATATCTTGTAAAAAGTCAAATTAATCAAACCAAATCATGTGGCACCGACACTTTTGAAAATAGATATTTTCGTGTTTGAATCGATATCAAACACTTACATTGATATTTATAATTACATTTAATTTACTTATTTATTTAAATTATTATTTGTGTCAGAGTTGGATTCAAATATCTATGTTTTTTAAAACCAAACTAAACTACTTTGATTGGATAGTCTTTCTATAAAAAATTATAAATAAATTTAATTTTTAAAATATATGACAATTAATATAAATAATAGTCAAAGTATACATGAAGATCAATAACTTCATGGCTAGGAATTGGAGGGCTGGGTGGTTTGCAGGGAATTGAGCACTTTGAGATTTTCCAGTTATCAAAGAGGAAACGTCAAAAAGATGAAGAAGAAGAACTTGGCTTTGTGCTGGATGGCAACTGTTTGTACAATTTGGTTGACTAAAAATAATGTCATATTCAATCGGATCCCATGTATATTAGATGATATTGTAGATAGTATAACATATGTATCCTGGTTTTGGCAAGGTTTGAGTGATAGGGATGGTAGTTGTCCATTATGGTACAATTGACTTCATGTCCCTTTTGATTGTTTCAGGTCTTTCAGTGTGTAATGGGTTGAGTATCCCTTGTGCTCATATATTAATTAATTAATTTTGCTTATAAAAAAATATAAATAATAATAAATATATTTAAAAAATTAAATTTATTTATAATTTTAATTTAGTTTTATACTTTTATTTTTAAAAGTGACCCGATACAAACCGAACCACTAATTTTTGTTGTCGTCATTGTATTTGAATGTCTTTTAACATCAAAATCGGTGAAACAGCAATAGCACTGCGAACACACTAATGTCTTGCTGCAAACGTTATACCATCAATGAAAACAGCACCAAACTAAGCGAGCCATTCTCCATTTCACCAAATTTAAACCTCTAATGAATTCATCCACCATAACTGCTTTTTCATCTTCTGATGTGTCCGAGATGAACTTATCCGGTGAAGAACGCAGCTAAGGAATCGTCGGAGGAGAGTCGAAGATTTAGGTAAAGTCCGAGATGAACCACGTTTCATATTGAAGTTGATGTGAATATGAATAATTGAAGTCATTACTTATGCAAACCTATTCAATCTTAAGTTAATTTGTTTCTTTTCATGCTCCTATTTATGCAATTGGGTATTCATGAACTCATTAGTGTGCAAGATATCGGCTTTGGATTCACAGATTGTAAATTAGACATTCATATTTTGCTTTTGCATTTCGTGATAACTCAAAATCTCATGTCATTAATGTTGTTTGAGCAAAGATCACAACCCAATAAAAGAACAAAAGGATTAAAAAAATTATTATCATTCAATTCCATACATATGCAATAGTTTTATATTTTTGCAAACCAGATAACTGCGTTGCGCGGATCCATCTTTAGTCATATGAGCCGTACTCAAGTGGCACATAACAAAATGGCAATAGCAAGTGCACCACTTGACAACATCTTTCTCCATTGCCTTTGGTATGATGATGCACCATTCTGTGAAACATAAAATCACAAGATTTGGTAAAGACGTTTTACAAAAAGCTATTTGGATTTTATTTGTAGAAGATATAGTGAAATGGAAAAGAATATTACCGCGTTGGGACTTGGTGCTGGTGATGGTGTTTCATCTGAATTCACTGTAGTATCATCAGCTAGTGGTGCTGGAGGACTCCTCCTGATGACAGTTGAACTTGTAGGTTCTGGAGCTAGAGCATGTGTGTGATGTTTCTTATGCTTATGCTTGTGTCTTCTTCTCCTGTGCTTGTGAGGTGGTGGTTCTGGTGCATCATCTTCAGGTGATGGTGCTGGTGCTGATGATGGTGTGTCTATGGCAGGCGTTGGTGCAGGTGATGGTGGGAGAACTGCTGGGGAAGGAACAGGTGATGATATTGGTGCTTTCTTTTTGTGATGTGGTGCTGGGGCTGGTGCTTTCTTTTTGTGTGCAGGTGCTGGTGCTGGTGTTTCTTTGGCTGGTGCTGGTGCTTTTGGGGCCTTTGCAGGTGCTGGGGATGTCTTGGGTGGTAAAGAAGCTGGTGGCAATGGTAATGGTGAAAGTGAAACAGGTGGTAGAGAAACAGGTGCTTTTTTGGGTGGGTGTGGCGGTGGAAGACTTTTAGGAGATGGGATCTTAGGGCTTAATGCTGGTGTAATCTTGGGGACTGGAAGTTTTGCAGGAGCGGGTTTTGGAGGGTGTGGAACTGGTGATTTCACAGGTGCAGATGTTGGAGGTTTTACTTTTGGAACTAGTGGCTTCACAGGTGCAGATGTTGGAGTGATAGCTTTTGGAACTGGTGGTTTCAAAGGAGCAGCAATTGGAGTGGTATGTTTTGGAACCGGTGGTTTCAAAGGAGCAGAAGCCGGAGTCGTAGCTTTTGGAACTAATGGTTTCACAGGAGCAGATGTTGGAGTCGTAGCTTTTGGAACTAATGGTTTCACAGGAGCTGAAGCCGGAGTTGTAGCTTTTGGAACTGGCGCTTTTACAGGAGTGGATGTCGGAGTTGTAGCTTTTGGAACTATCGGTTTCACGGGAGCAGATGTTGGAGTCGTAGCTTTTGGAACTGGTGCTTTTACGGGAGCGGATGTCGGAGTTGTAGCTTTTGGAACTATCGGTTTCACGGGAGCGTTTGGAACTGGTAACTTAACAGGGGAAGATGTTGGGGATGTAACTTTGGGAACTGGTGACTTCACAGGAGCAGATGTTGGAGTTGTTGTGACTTTAGGGATTGGTGACTTCCATGGGGAAGATGTTGGAGTTGTGACTTTGGGAATCGGTGACTGCCAAGGCGAGGTTGGAGTTGTGACTTTGGGGATCACTGACGTCCAGGGTGAGGTTGGAGTTGTGACTTTGGGGATCGGTGAGTTCCAAGGAGAGGTTGGAGTTGTGACTTTGGGGATCGGTGAGTTCCAAGGAGAGGTTGGAGTTGTGATTTTGGGGATCGGCGACTTCCAAGGCGAGGTTGGAGTTGTGACTTTGGGGATCGGTGAATTCCAAGGCGAGGTTGAAGTTGTGACTTTTGGAACTGGTGCCTTGGAAGGTGCACCGGGGATTATTATGGTTGGTAATTCGGAAGGTGCTGCTGCTGTGATCGTGGTTGGGGGTTTGTTCCAAGTAGGAGAAGTAGCTACAGGTGGTTTCTTTGTACTACTAGCAGGAGTTGCTGCTGCCACGACAGGTGGTTGTTTGGCTACAGATGGTGAAGTTGAAATTGGCCATTTAGAAGGAGTAGACGGAGTTGTGGTTGGCAATGTGGAGGGTGCGGATGGGGTTGTGGTTGGCCACTTTGACGGTGCCGCTGCATGTGATTGAGCATTAATCGAAGCTAGAGGGCAGCACAGGCTTGCTAAAGCCAATGCCCAAAACACTACAACCATTGTAGAAATCTATGTGATTTTACTGATTTGGTTGAGAGTTTTAGCTTGTTATTTATGGACTATGGTTTGTGTCTTATAATAAGCTGATTTAGTTGAAATGTAATACTTGAGAGGTGTAAAAGATATGGTGCAAGAGGAGATGTACACTTCTTGCAGATGCAACATCTATACTAGAATGTCAACAGTGAAAAAACATACATCAAGGGGCCAATGAAATCAGAAACTCATGGTTTGCATGTTTGTGAGAACATAATTTTACCAATTATATCTACATATGACCTATATTGTATTAAGAGTCACAGGGTTATGTTAAAATCTGATGATCCAACGTACCAATGTGATTATGATAGGAAAAAAGAATAAGTACGTATTACAACTACGTTCATGCTTAAAGTTTTATGTGTACTTGATAAGTTGGCTTATATTTGATTAGATGTTTCTTCTCTATTTTGCTGAGAGACAGTAAAAAAATTGAGCTATTTGATCTCCCAATTATTACATTTGTTGCAATTTTCGTCTGAGCCCATAATTTGTATCCATGAAAAGAAAATGATCCTTCCATCCTATGGGGTGCGTCCCCCACTAAAGGAAATGCTCTTTCTATCATATTGAGTGTGTCCATATTCACACTAATTTTTAGTGAACAATTTCTAGCCTTTTAATTAAAGTTTATTTGCAGGATCGGCTGAGGAATCTTAAACTTAGTGTTAAGTTTGGTATGATTTTGGTGTTTGAAATGATAAGAAACTTAATTGTAAAGAGGTAACAAATAGCAAACGAAATAAATTGTTAGAAAAAGACAAAGACAAGACTTTGAAACTTAAAAAGATGTAAATTGCTTAGAATTAAGATTGGACATATGCATATACATTTTTCTGGAATCAACTCGTTTCTTTCACGCGCGTGTACTTTGAGTGTCTTCCTTGAAATGTTACAAAGATGCGACCACTAGAACTAAATACAAATTTTGCTTAAATAGGTATAAAAAATAATTATTATCTAAAGGCTCGACCATTTGCAGCCTGCCACATATCAGACTCGTACAAAATTGCTTCTCCCACTTTCCCCGCGTTTTTTACAATTGTTTTTGCAAACGGTTGTTTAAGCTACATGTGCGTTTGATTGTGCCTCAACAAGATTTTGATATAAAATTTAGCTAAGTCCTTTGAGCTTCTCTTCGAGCCATTTGGTTGGTTTGACTGGGACTTTTTGTTAAGTCCAAAACCTTCGAAGCTACCTAAATTCGACGACATCCTTTCAATTATTCTTTCTTCACCTAATACCTTTTTATTTGGTTTCATCCTTTCGGGACACTTGTCACAATTTAAGCCCTGGTCGAAAATTCTTGGCTAACAGTCCCACAACTCTGGAAATTCAAAAAATAAATTCATGTGTTCGGAGATGCATCTCTAAACGCACCTTAAATCAAACAAGTACTCATAATTCAATCACACACCCCATTTTTACCGAAATTTGGTCCGGAGATGTATCTCTGTAATCTTTCAAGGGTGTATTCGGAGATGTATCTCCGAAAATCTCCTTGAAATCATTTTAAAGGTATTGGGAGCGAGTTAATTGCACATAGGAGATATTTTGGAAATGCATATTTGAAAATCCCTCTGAATAGTTTCAAGACAACACCATTTTAATTATTTTAGGTCAAATTATATTTAAGTAAAGTCAACTTATATTAAAGTAAAATCAAAGTAAAAAGTCACACACTAATTAAAGTAATGCTTAACTGCATATTTTATCCCCCTATTTTCAAGTTCTTAAAATTTTAGTCTCCCTATTTTAAAAGCCAATTTTTTTGTCCCTAAACTTTACCTCACTCAGGATTTTCTTGGTCCCACTATAGTTTTGCATATATTGTTTCCTTATTAATGACATGTCACTACTACAGTAACTCCCTACAATGTGTGTTCATCTAACGTAGAGTTACTGTAGCAGTGTCATGTCATTAATAATGGCGCTACATATGTAGAATTAGAGGGGGCCAATGAAATTCTGAGTGAGGTAAAATTTAGTGACCAAAAAGTTGACTTTTTAAATTGGAGGGACTAAAATTTAAAAACTGTGAAATAGGGGGACCAAAAATGCATTTAAGCTTCAAGTAAAATCAAAATGTATCGACCATACATAATTTATTCTCAAAATACAAAAAATGATACAATCAAACATAACCTACTGAGTATGTCTTACCCCGAACTTTTTCACCTATACTGCAAGACATTTTGTGCCTCCAAAATAATGCTTTCTACGAGAGCCAATTGGGGAATGTCTTCCTCGAAAATTCCATCCTCAATGCCCGATCTCACCATATCCATAATACACTGACAAAAGTTGCTTACGTTCTAGGTGTGGCCATCCCTAGCCTTAAGTACCTCCTAGTTAGATGGCCTAGGTGGTCTTCCATGCTATGTTGTTAATCTCTGAAAGCAACGTGGCGCGGTAACCCCAAAATAAAAGTGGCTCGGGAGTGAGGAGCGAGCAGGAGCTATTTTAGCGACGCACACTAAATAAAAAATAAATATTTTAATGGAACTTACATGCTGAAAATAGACTAGAAAATACCAAAGAAAAACTCAAACTTCAAGAAGTCTAAAGCAATAAAATACTTTCAAATACATAATATCATACTTTCAATTCCAAATATCATTAAAAGGCACAAGTCTTAAGCAAAATATTGTAACAAACTTTCAAATAGCAATAAAATTCAAGAGAAAAAAAACACTTACGCATATAAATCTTAAAATAACTAAACATAAAAACTCTAATAAAAGTTCAAGAATCATTTAAATTTAATTCTTCATCATTACTTTCTCTGCCACAAATCATCTCCAATATATTCTTGATCACCAAATACATCATCTACTACTACTACTACTTTATATGCTTTTGGCTTAGATCTAGATGAAGAATATGGACTTGCTGGAGGTGCTGTTGCATTCTTCTACAATACTACTTGGGTTCTATTGTTAATTGTAGGATCAGAAGTACCACTTGCAATATCAATATTTATCCAAGACAAATCATCACCATCCAACATCATATCATTATCAGGTTGAGCTTCATTATCACCTCCCAACAATAATAGGTATGTTAAGTTTCAACTCATATTTAATCAATGGAACTCTCAACTCATATTAGCTTGAAGGCTTTAAATGTGCTTCATACTTACCAATTGCTTCAACCATCAATTTGAAACCTTTTGAATTTGCAACATTGAAAGCAATTCCAATTTGATAAAAGAAATGAGCTATGCATTGGTAATAACTCATTTTTGCTTTATAATCACAAGCATCATTCAAGCTTGATTATTTTCCTTTTTCAAAGTTTACTCTGGTTTTCTATAGTAAATTACATTCAATGGGCCTTTTGTATTCTTCTTGGCAGTCGGCATACTCCCCTATTCAACCAGCCTTTTTCTATTTTGAATCTTAGACATGCCTAGCAGTCGTGATGCCTCATCGTCATCTTTATTTCACCTAACATATTTTTCTTCTCAACCAATTTCTTATCTTCATGCTCCTGCAAAATCAACTTAACACCTTCGGGTGTTTGAGTGCAAGGCTTCGCAATTCATTTTATTCCTAATTGATGTTGTTTAGCCCTATAAATTCCTCCAGTAGACATTTCGTTAAAAAAAATCACATGTAACTCTCCTCTTATTATTCAAGTATTTCAAATGGTTAGTTGTCCATCCTATATCACCGGTTAATTTGTGTATCTAAGTAGAAGAAGCAACTGATTGAGCATTGGATGATGATGGTTGAGTAGAATTAGTAGGATGAGGAGTTGTTGTGGTTATTGGAAGAAAAAATATGACAGAACATTCGCTATTAAAATAAGAATGCAAAATATTTTTATTAGTCTCGTATGTTAACGTCAAGGTTCATTATGGTCTCTTAACTTAAAAAAGGTTCATATTGGTCCCTTAACTCTTCAAAACGCTTCATTTAAGTCTTTTTTGTCTAATTAGCAACAAGTTTAGTGACCGATATCTGAACTTTTTCGTCATTAATTAGACAAAAAGGACTAACATGTAGCGTTTTGAAAAATTAAGGAACCAATATGAACTTGGCCGAAATGAACCTTGACGTTAACATGCAAGACCAAAAATGGTATTTTGTCAAATAAGAAATATAGTAGAGAAAGTTATTTTAAATGTACGTTAGTTAAGTTCATTTTTATAGTTATTGGAATTTTAGAGAAATTCTTGTATAGAAACACACCTAAATTCAAATTCTTAGAAACATTTTTTTTATTACAAAGAGGGCCCAAGGCCCGGAAACGCAAAACCTACGGAGGAACAGAGAGTGTGGCAGGGATGCCACTAGCATCAGAAAGCGTGAAAGACTCAAGGGAATTGAAAAAAAAATCCTAATATTAGGGCCACTATCACAATCCATCTTAGCCAACAAGTCTGCACACTGATTAGCTTCGCGACAAGTGTAGGTAAACTAAACATATTTATGTTTGTTGATAAGAAGATTTATTTGATCAATGATCACCATGCTCTCAATATGAGCGGACATTCCTGTTTCGATGGCTTGAACCAGCATTGTAGAATCACTAGCAACTTCAACCTTCCGATAACCCAAAGCAAATTTTTAGAAACATTAAATAAGAAGAGAGAAAATTTTAAATTTATTTAAATTATTTTTTTTAAATTGGATTCATGGGATGCTTATGATTATGGAGAGAGAAAATTTTGTATTTATTTTTTAATTAATTAAAATTTTGTGATTGGTTGTGTGTAAAAATACTTCTTATACTAGTGTCTACTTAAGAATTTTTCGGAATTTTAAACATAATATATAATATTACCTTTGTGAATTACTTTAAATTTTTCTACTTTTTTAATTTAAATTTTAAATAATTTTATAATATATAAAATTTTAACTTTGTGAGTTAATTTAAATTTGTATCTTCTTCTGAAGTCAAAGCAAGACACTTGTGATCAACCGTGTTGATCTCTACTTTGAAGGTCTTATTATCTGATAATGGTGGATTCGGGATCAACCTTCCATTACCATCATACACCTTTACATGATTCTTTTCCAGCTCATGTTGTACTTTTTGGCAAGTAATTAACATATGCTTATCAAGATTCTTGTCATCGAAATTACATACATCACATCTGGGATGCTGGCTTTTCGACCATCCTTTCTAACCACAAATATGTCTCATTTTCCACCTTATGTGACGTCCTTGCCATCTGCAAACTCGATCACTTTCTTAATTAATTCATCTAACTTGGTAAAAAACTTTTTATTACTTGTCATGTGATTACTACATCATGAATCTAGATATCACATATCGCGAGGAATTCAAACTTGTGTCCCTTAGTTTATACTAACTTCAAAGCTTTGAACGATGCTAACAAAGACCGTATATGGGAATTTGTTACTGTATGATCAAAAGGAGTTTTTTACATTTTGTTATTTGGGTCCCTTAATTTGCTACTTGTATTTAATTTCCTTATTTGTTGTAAGATAAATTCATTATCTCTGATAATGGAACTAAAGCAATTTTCTCTCGCATAAATGATGCTTGGAGGCGTTACAAGAAAGATATTAAAAAGAGTTGATTTTTAAAGTACGCTACTATGAGTGAAAGATTGAAACATCGTCCCCAGACCGTACTTGTAGCTTATTTCAAGCAATTGGTAGCCTATTTGAAAAATATTAAAATTCAAGTAAGATAATTTTATGACTTATTTACAACTTTGATATTTTATTGTCTAACATTTTTTGTTCCACAATGTAGATAATTAGCAAAGTAAATGCTATGAACAGAGCTAAGCAAAACTATATGCTTTGTATGGGACCAACAAAATTTGCAAGGATTCGTGCAAAATTGGTAGGGTGTTTATACATTCTTCAATTTATAATTCTTTGTTTGTTGAGTGATTCAAAATTGTTTGTGTTTAATATCAGCCAATGTAGCGTGTAAAGAAAAACGATGGAAATAAAGTTAGCCAAACAGATATATTTATTGAGACTCGACAAAGTCGAAAAGGAAAACAAGTGGATGAGGAAACACACACTGCAATTGTAAGTTTTTTGCTTTATTGATGGATTTGGTTACTGAAAATTATTTATTAAATATATGGATATAATCTATCAAGTATACATAGTATGCAACCTTGCCTTCTTTAATAAATTATATTTATTTTCGATACTGAATTTGTCTTTTGATCTTGTACAAGCTATTGAATTTGTCTTTTGATCTTGTAACATATCTTCTTGAATTTGTCTTTTGATCTTGTACAAGTTGTTGTTGAAGTTTGTGTTTCTTAAAGTGATGAATTTTTTGTGTGTTTCTATTATCGGGGACTTATATTCATGTGTCACGTCATTTACATGTGTATGACACAATGAAAAAGTGTAAGTATTTATGTGTTACGCACTGACACTAATTTGTAATTGGGTGTGTTATAGACTCATTGGTATCCTTTGATTTGGTGACCTCTACTCTGACTATGAACTATTCATATTTTTGTCTTTTGGAATTTAGTTTTCTTGATACAACAAATAATAACGTAGAACTACTATAGGGAAAACCAATTTTTTTTGGTCCTTTTTTATTTTTACTTCTTTGTTTGATGTAAGACATTCAAATGAAACTGTGAATTATCGGTTCCAATCTTGTGGTTCTAAGATGTGAATATTTTTTAATTAGGCTAAGCTTCAAGATTTAGTTAAGAACTTAACTGAATCAGAGACATTTAAGTCATTGTTTACGAAAGAAAAATCTGGTCGAGTTCGTTGCTATGGAAGAACAACGACACCAACCATGCTTAAAAGAAATGAAGAAATTTTGGTCATTAAAAAGCAGTATGGTGATGAAGTGGCTGGCATGAATATGAAGATGGATGGTATGAAGACACTTTTTAAGACCATGATGAAGCAACAAAATCCACATATGAGTGACGAGGAGATCTCTAATATGATGGAAACTGCTTTGGGCTGTTCTAATAGTACTACTACTGCTCCATATTTGTCTGCATCAACTCACATTTCTTATTGTGAAGAGGTATACTCTAAACTATTACTTGTTCTATTTTTGTCTCTTTTTGCCGACAAATGAACCACATTCCTACAAATGATATATGATTTCAAACTGCATTAAAATTCCTAAAACACATTAATTTGTGTTCTTTTCTAGAATGATTTTCTTATATTAATTTATGTATCATGTTCCTTGCATAATGGAGACGAAGAAGCTTGTCATCAAGATGTTGAAGAAGAAAAAGAAGGAGGAGATGATCAAGAAGAAGAATCTTATGATGCATGAGTTTAATTAATAGTAGTTGTGTTTTATATTATCTATCTCTTAGAACTTTTGTTTTGAATTTGGATGACTCTCGGGAGAGAAACTTGGTTTTGTTTAAGAATGATAATATCAAAACTTATCTATATTTTTGCGACTTATTAGTATGTAGCGTCACTTGATGTAGACTTACTTATTTCTTAATGAATATTTTGACGTTGCGGCTTAATATTTTCTTGCATAAGATATTAATTTTTTTAATCAATATATACAAAAATGAGTATTCTTGTTGGAATACATTTTATATTGATCTAAAATGGTTATTTATGTCATGGCATGAAGAACACCATTGTAACAACTATACGGCACAAAAAGAAACCGTAGCCTACTTAAATGGTGTAAAACCCGCGTGTAAAATTTAGTCGCGGTTTTAATTAGTGGCCATAAACAAATCGTGGCTAAACCTAGGCAACTAAAATATAGGTTATACATTAAATCAGAATCGTCTTTGTATTTTTTTAAATGGTTTTATGAAACCGTTTTTCAAAATATTACAAGTTTTTTTATATTTATTTTTTCTAAATTGCAAGACTAATTTTGACATCCTATAACATAAACATACATTATTGAAGATCATAACATAGTCAAAATCTCAATTTTTTTTCAAAAGGTTGTATTTTAAAAATGATTTTTATGAAAAGCTATTTAAAATAGCTTCAAAATTAAGTGATTTTTTCAAATTTTGATGTCAACATTTTTTTTGCTAAAATGATGAATCATCTAAAATAACATTTTAAAAATAACTATTCAAACAAAATTTACATTTGGAACTTTTATGAAAAGTTTCTTCGTAAATTTTTTTTACACAAAATAATATTAAACTATAATTTTTTTTTATAAAAAAAAAGCCAAAACAAACGGGCCTTTTGTTGAAACTATTAGGGTTTTTAAGAAAGATGAGAAACGAATAAGAAGAGAGAAAATAGAAAAAATTAAAACTGTGAAGCTGTTATTACTAAAGATGTTAACGATTATTTTTTAAAATTATAAAAAGTTATATTATAAATTCAATACAACAATTATACAATATATTCGACAAATAACTTATATAATTTCGATTAAGTCGAATACAATATACACCTATCTAAAATATAGACTATCTACGAAAACGATGAATTACACCTTCTAACACTAATAACTTAATTTGATCCGAATATGAAAACTTAAAATGCAAACGTATAAAAAAATAGTGAGTTTCTTAATCCAATCCATAGGGGTGGGGCGCACCCCATGAAAACCCGAAAATGTTCTTCTCAAAATCGGAAGTTTATTTCCGGTTCGCACCCTATTTTGTTCAAATCAGTCAAAATATGGTGTGACCCCTGAAATTGTAAAAAAATGTACCGGAGATTAACTTCTGGTATGGAACCGGAAATAGAACTCCGGACATAGAAAGAGGAACATTGAATTGTATGTCACCTGAATAATTTGTATGAAACCGAAAGTTTATTTCTGGTTTTGTCACGAAGTTGATTGCTATAAGCAGAAACCATGGTGATCACCACCATAACACACTTTATCCTTCAAACCTCTCAAAAACCCTCTCCATTGTCAATCTATTTTCCACTCCAAATCATATTTATTTGGTTCATCATATCATAAAAAGCTCTACAAATAAGAATTTCAGGTAAACATCATCTCTTTCATCCCTCATTCATCCCTCATTCACTGCATTAATCTGTAACTTTTTGCTGAAAATAAGGTTACGTACAAAACAAAGGTTTATTTCCGGTTTTTAGTTGAACTAAATCGGAAGTTTATTTCCGGTTTTGTCTCTGTTTTGAAATTATGCATCATATTTCACTGTGATATGTGTATTTATAATTTTTATTATGCTACATAGGTATGGTACACCCTGATAACATTCCTAGGCCCGATGTCACCGAAGTTGTATCGTCGGTCGTAGTTCCGCCTCGCATAATTAAGGCGGTCGATGTTCGTGAACATTTTGAAAATGTAAAAAGAATATGAATTCTGGGACGATATGTTGCAGCACATTCGTTTAGAAGCAACGAGGTTAGGATTTGCTACTATGATAGCAAGGTCTGATAACGACACTGATTGAAGAAATGTCTTTGTTATTTTGACTAGCGAAAGGAGCGGAAAATATGTGGCTTGCATTCAAAATTTGAAACGCGAGGAAACCGACACAAGAAAATGTGAGTGTCCATTTCAGTTTCGTGGTTATCTCATAGCCAACAATAAGTTGAAGTTTAATGTGATTAGCGGAGAACACAATCATGATTTAACTCCAAAGTTGGCCGATCATCCAATAGTATGTCGGCTACTTCCGAATGAGAAAATTTCTGTTTCCGACATGAGTTTGAATTTGGTACCTCCCAAAATAATTCTTGCAACATTGAAGCGTAAAAGACTGGAGAGCACCTCAGATATCAATCAAGTGTACAATAAGCACTATCAAACAAAGTTAGCCCTTCGGGGGGACCGAAGCGAAATGCAACACCTTTTAAAAGTTCTTGATGAGAACAATTATGATTGTAAGCACCGACAGGGTGATGATGGAGTAACTGTTAGAGACATTTATTGGACTCATCCTGATTCCATTAAATTGTTTAACACATTTCCTACAGTGCTCGTAATGGATTCGACGTACAAAACCAATAAGTACAGGCTACCATTGTTGGAAATTGTTAGTGTTACATCGACCGAGAAGACATCCTCAGTTGGTTTTGCATTTCTCAAGTGCGAAAAAGAAGACAACTTTAAATGGGATTTAGAGGTGTGTCGGTCAATGTTGAAAGACCAAGAGGATATGCCAAAGGTAATTTTTATCGACCGTGATACGACATTAATGAATGTCGTTGCAACCGTATTTCTGACTTCTTCCGCATTACTTTGTAGATACGATATTACAAAAAATGTGAGAAGTCGGGTTAAACCTACTGTGGGGTCGAAACAGGTAGTTGGTGAAGATGGAAAGTTGGTAAAGTATAGTGTTATTGTGGATAAAATCATGGCGGCATGGAAGATTATTGTTAATGCATCTACTAAACAGATGTATACTGGTGCTGTTTTACAATTTCGAGCTGTTTGTGAGAAATATCCAAATCTGTTGAAAAATGTGGAGAACACAATACTTGATCAGGTGAAGGAGAAATTTGTTTGTGCATGGACTAATCAGGTTATGTACCTCGGACATACAACGTCAAATCGAGTAAAATTTGTGCATGCTTGTCTTAAGAATTGGTTGGCAAATAACAAGGGCGATTTGATTACCGGTTGGGAAACTGTGAACCATATGATCATGAACTAGCATAATGAGATACAAACGACAGTTGGTCGTAGTATCACGGTAATGGAACACAGGTTAAAGGAGAATATTCTATACTCTCAATTTGTCAATAACATCTCTCGGGAGACGCTTAATTATATTTACCATAAGGCCAAAAGAGCTTTAATTATGGGTAATGCACCTCAAAGTGTGGGTGCACTATTGTGAAAACATATGGTATACCTTGTGCTTGTGTAACAACCAAGAAGATGAGTGGTAATATCCTGATACGTATGGACGAGGTCTCTAGTCATTCGAAGAGACTTAGTTTTGAGGATGACGGGAAAATGAAAAGTGATAGATCAAATATCTCCATCCTTACCGAATGGAAAGCAATACAAGTGATATTTTTGAGAGCTGATGACGCCACCAAACTCCACATCAAAGAAGAGTTGAGAAAAATTGTGTTTCCAGAGACCATAGATTTGAAACCACCCTCCCAACCGGTAAAAATAAAAGGTGCACCGAAGAAATTGAAACCTACATCGGGCCACAATTCTACTACGAGGAATCATTTGTATTATGAACATGTTGACAAAGTATTTCCCAACTCACCTACACCAAAATCTCAGTAATATGCTTCCAAAGGTGCCTGTGTTAGCAAACCACCGCCCACACCGACTCCATCAAAAATATCGTTCATTGATCAAATGTCGGTTTTTATGCACAAATACGTTGAAAGGATCGTCAATGTGGGTGGTGACGGTAATTGTGGATTTTGAGTTGTTTCTTGTTTGCTAGGTATCCATGAAGAGTATTACAATATTGTGCGAGATACTCTGATCATAGAGTTAACGAAACACAAAGACTTGTACACACGTGTGTTAGGGAGTAAAGAGAAGGTTGAGGAAATACATCACGCACTAGTACCTGTTAAGGTTGGATGTGCACTGGAGGATAAATGGATGTGGTTCCCTAAAATGGGTCATCTCATAGCTAGTGCGTATGACAGAGTGTGTATTAATCTGACAAGATATGATTTTTTAGAGACTTATTTTCTTCTGCACACTGCTCCTACACCAAATCCTAGTGATCATATTATTATGTTAGGTGGATTTCAAACCCACGACATTTTGTTCAAGTCTACTTAAAACCGGGATGCCATATACCACCAACATCACCAGAGTGGGTGCTTCATTTCACAGAACCATCAGAGATATGGTCGGACGATTTCATGGAAAGGATGCAAGAATACAACAAGTTGAGGGAAATAAATATAAAAATAAATAGGGAAAAGTCGAAAGGGGTGCCGCCAATGGACTTATCTAGAGACATTTTTTTCGGATCTTTCAAGTAGTATAGGTAGCATTTTAATGTTAACTTCATTTTGATAATGTATTATGATGTGAAAATGTACTCATTTTTGTAATTTAACCACTTGTAAAAATTTTGAATATATGAGTTTTTTTGGGTATACTTGTTGTTTATGTCCTTCTCCTATAAAAATACCCCTCCTCTTATAATTCTTTCTACCATAACACATAAAACCAGATATGTACACGAAATTAGACATCACATGGATTGTTGGAGTTGCTCATTTCCCCGGCAACATAGCGTCTCGCGAATTCATGATCACGGTGTACACCCTAATTGAAGAGGTACGTGAAACTTTGCAGGAACTTGTACCTTACGGCGACGATTAAAAGGTATAGAAGATCGAGTACTGGTCGCCGGCAATCGACAATAAAAGGAATCTGTAGTTCATGAACTGTGAACTGAAGAACGATGGTGATTTACGGGCTATGTGGTCGTCTTATCGAAGTTTTCAAGAGAAAATTCCAATCAACCTAGATGCGACTTTATCAAGAACCTTCGATGACATTATGAGGATGTTGCAACGTCCACCAGGATATTAATTTGTAATGTTCGATTTATGTTTAACTTTTGATTTCTATTTCTTAAGTTTATGTATCTCTATGTTAGACAATGAAATGAATTTTTCTAGTTTTCTATTATGAATGAAACCGGAAATATAGTTACGGTACAGAACCGAAACTTAATTTCTGATTTATTTTACATTTTATCAGATGGTGGTGCGCACCAGAATATATTTCTAATTTTCAGAGACAATTCAGGAATTTTGCGCAGGTGGGTAAGAAAGTCATTGAGTGGATTAAGAAATTCAAAAAAATATCGTTGTTATGTGATATAATTGAACGCAAATTATGCTCATTTTTTAATTGTTGCTATGATATAAAATGAATCTGAAGCAAAACTTATTTAAACAAGTGATCAGAATTTGAGATGGCCGGAGCGAACAGAGGTCCTTCGAGCAATGTTGATGATGAGGAGGGGGTAGTGTACCTGCAAGGCACTCTGATGCTAAAGTAAGAAAGTAATCAAGATGAGAATAAGAGAATATTAGAGTTGTCAGAGTAAGAATGTGATACATTGCCCTCAAAGATATGAGGGTTTATATAGAGATATTAGGAGCACTCTCATTGGTTGCTATATTTGGGCCTAGATATACGGACCCACGGATATATCTATCCTAACTGACCTGGTCAAATCGAGCGAGAGTGCTCGGAACTAGCCATTATGTCGACCAGATGGGGACATAATAGGCATAGCCCACAATGGGGAGAGTTAGTCTGATCTGATCGACACTCGTCGAGCAGACGGGTTTCTGGCCATGTGTAGAGCGGGAAAATGATTCCCTTTGGAGGCCTTTCAATCTGTTCGACTTGCTACCAGACTTGAAGAGATGGCTTGCCTGATAGTCATTCGGGCAGTCCAGCATAGTAGCCCTAAATTTGTTGCTTCAAGGCACAAAAGTGATGACTTAAATCCATCCTGGCCATTAAGGGGGAAAGTGTGTTTCATGGCACTTGTCATCTGCGATGGAGACATTTTGTGATTTTTACGAGGACATGCTCGTACGTTATTTATTCGTTTGTATGCTCATAGTTTTGAGCTACCTTACAAGTTTGTTTTTGCTAAGTGTTCAGGGGTTTGCTCGTTTATGTCTTCACTAGTGTGGGGTGACTAGTCGAACGGTGCCACTTTTTTTATCGAGCTTGATCCAAAACTCAGGCTTTAATTGAAGGCCTGAGGTCGGTGGCGTGAATGTCCTATCGTGAGCTAGGTGTTTTGTCGGGTGAGGTACATAGACAACGGGGCTCGTTTGAGTCCCCCGTGTCGGGGCAGAGGTCTGGCTCTTTAAGCAAGTGGAGCGAGTATCTCATTAGTTTATATGGTGTTACGCATCGCTGGTAATGGGGCGAGCCTACGATGTCGAGCTATAAGCACCTGGGTGTTTTCCCGAGATGTGTCGACTGTTAGTGTTTCAACTATAATATTGTTTAAGTTTTTCGGTGTTTTATGATCGAGCAAGTTCTTCCCCGTGTAGGTTTTTGAGATAATATGCTTCTTTCCATTTTTATTCGGATGCGTGGAACGTATGCCTACTAGGCTGGTGTGTTCGCGGGGAACATATGTCAGTCTGGCAGTTGTGTTCTTGGGGAACATATGTCCGCCTGACAGTTGTGTTCATATGGAACATATGTTTTCCAGGAAGTTGTGTTCGCGGGGAACATTTGTCTGTCTGATAGTTGTGTTCGCGGGGAACATATGTCTGCCAAGCAGTTGTGTCCGTGGGGGACGATTTGTTTATGCCTGCTCGTCTGGGAGGCTGGCGAGGTCATTTATGTTGCAATGTCGAGCATAATTAGCTGCCTTCTTCTCCTCGTATTGGATGTATGTTTGGGCCTTGAGGAGGAGGGCATCCAGTGTTGTCAATGTTTCAATGCCAACTACTTTGGCAAAATCGTTGCGGGAGCGTAATCCTCGTTCGAGCAAGTACTTCTTCATCTCATCGGTCGTGGAGACCTGGACGGCCTCTTTGTTTAACCTCTCGATGTATATATAGAGAAATTCGTCTCCTCCTTGTATGATCTCTTTTAGAGAGGCCTTTGTCTTTAGGTGACGATGAGAGGCAGTGAAATGCCTTGAGAACATCTTCCCCAACTTCTTCCATGAGGTGATGGACTAGTTGGGGAGGATTTTGTACCAAGACATTACCCCTTTTTCTCAGAGTTGTTGGGAACAATTTGTACTTGATGGCACCCCTAACGGCTCAGTAGTCGAGCAGGGAGTCAATGTTTTTGATGTGCTCATCGGGATCAGTTGTGCCATCATATTGTCTGAGCTTCAGGGGTTTCTCTAACCCGGAAGGGATGGGAATATCCACGATCGCCTGACAAAGTGGACCACGATGCTCGTCTTTGTTGCTTCGACTTGGAGAGAGAGGGGGAGACGGTGATCGGTCGCGGGGGCGACGTGGATCGCTCTTTGTCTTCTTGTACGAAGGAGATCCCCGATTTTTCCGAGGAGGGGTGTGTCCTCTCTTTTTCAAGAAAGAACGATCAAGGTGAGCTTCGTTTTGAGCAGGTCTTCTTGGCGAGGGGTTGCAAGATATGGCCTTCTTAGGTCTCCGAGGTGGAGGCGAGGGACTGTTCTTTTCCAAAGCCTCGATACGTTGACTTTGCTGGAGGAGAAGGATGTTAGTATGATTAAGGGCGGACAAGATTGCAGCTAATGCTAGATCGTTGTTGGTCGGTAATGGTACCGAAGGAGGAAAGATGACGGTGTTGTCTGCCTGGTTCTTGGATTTTTGATTATCCAAGGGAGAATATGGATCGCCAGCTTTGTCAGAATCGGAGGGGCGGTCCTGCCATCCCTGTTATGCATGAAATCTTTGAGATAAGGAAAGGCGTCGTCCCTGTCTGTCTTGCGGACAGGCGAGAGGACGGTCTTGCCCAAAGCGAACAGGTCGTTGCTTTTAGCCATCTTCTTGGAGGTGTTGAGGTATCTTTGGTCTTCTGGATTCTTGATGAGGAATGAATACATGGAAGATAGCTTCCCATATATGGTGCCACTGATCTGAATGAGTGATCAAAATTGGAGATGGCTGGAGCGAATAGAGGTCCTTCGAGAAACGTTGATATTGAAGAGGGGTGGTGTACCTGCAAGACACATTGATGCTAAAGTAAGCAAGTGATCAAGAAGAGAACACGAGAATATTAGGGTTGTTAGAGTAAGAATGTGATACCTTGCCCTCAAAGATATGAGGGTTTATATAGATATCTTAAGAGCACTCTCATTGGTTGCTATATTTGAGCCTAGATATGCGGACCCATGGGTATAGCTAACCGAACTGACCTGGTAAAACCGTGCGAGAGTGCTCAGAACTAGCTGTTATGTCGACTAAATAGGGACATAATAGACATAGTCCTCGATGGGGAGAGTTGGTCTGATCTGCTCGACACCCATCGAGAAGACGAATTCTGGCCATGTGCAAAACAGACAGATAATGCCCATTAGAGACCTTTCGATATGTTCGACTCGCTACCAAACTCGGAGAAATTACTTGCCCGACAACCATTCGGACAATCCAAAACACAAACTAAAGCATAATACATGCCTAAGAAGAAATCATGTCATTTTAAAGTCTATAAGACATAGTAAAAACATAATAAAATATGAATTATTTTTTGTATTTAGAAGTCAGGGGCAACTTTATATTTGGATCAGTCTCCATGCAAGATGGATATTATTATGAATCTTGTTGTTAATTATGACAAAATTCAATATCAATTTGTGGGACAAAGAATAGTAGGAACCAAAATAAATGGTATGCAACAATAATAATTCGTACACAACAAATATAACAGAATAAGGCGAGAAAAAGACGGAGGTTTGTTTACCCAGTTCGATCAAACGATCTACTCTGGGGGAGAGAGAAGCTCTCCAATTCACTATACTTAGAAAGTTGTTACAAGAGATTACAAATGAGTTACAAGAAAATAGTTTTCGCCTTCATGTTCCCGAGAACAACAGGTGCCCAAGAATTACCTTATTTTCTACCCAAGTGTTTCCCAACCCCTTCAACCTTCGATATATGAATAACTCAGACTCAAGCTGTAAACCAGTGTTTCCCAATTCCCAATAACCTTAGGTAATCCCAAAGATTTCCAAAATCTTTACCTTCTAAAGTTTCTCTTGAGAATAGCCGAAACTGTATACAATGCTTTTGTCATAATTGTAATAACTGAAGAGATACATATTTATATATGATGGCTAAAATCCACCAAATCCATAACAAATCCAAAATCATATTTACTTAGAATAAAATATATTATTATATTCTTATAATATCTCTCAAATATTATAAATATATTATAATATTCTTTTATATTAATTTATATGATCTCCAAATTGATATAGAATATTCTAACATTAATGAATCAATGAATGAACCGAACCGACCAAATCTAATACTTTTAGGCTTTTTGACTTTTACCAATCTCGAAATATACTACTTCTGTTCCTATATATAAGAGACAATTCATTTTTTATATTCATTGAATAATCAATGTATTTGATCAATTTATAGACTAGGTACATTGATTATTCAATGAATCTAAAAATTGAATTGTCTCTTATATATAGGAACGAAGGTAGTATTTTTTTTCTCTTCATCAACAAAGATTTTAAGATATAGTTCCAACACATGTAATTTTCTCTCTGGTATATATTTTTATTTGATGTATAAATATTTCACTATCAATATCTTATATATGAAATGCTGTCACCATCTAATAAAATTTTAAATGTTGTGATAATTGATACAATTACGTAGGAAATTTATTTAATTTTATTCATATTAAATAATCCGAGTCTTCTTATTCATCACATCATATCATATTTAATATATTTCAAGAACAAAATTTTGAACATAATAATTTTGATTTTAATAGATTTGTAGTTATTTATCGTTCTATCCAATTAATTTCTCTGTGAATTTATTTACATTTTTTATTTTTCTATTTTATTAATGTTAAATTTATAATATTTTTTATGTATTCTATTACTTTAAATGAATGGTTTTTTCCGTAAAAAAACAAAATTTTAAATATGAAAAAATTAATATATAAGTTTATTATTTTATCTACTCCTCCTTATCATAACATCATTCCATAATATAATATTTTAAAAAATTAGTTAGAGAACTTTGTTTGTTTGTTATGTAGTACATAATAATGTACATAATATCTATCATAGAAAAACAAATAAATAAAAAACAAAATAAAATATTTAAAAAATAACAGTTGAAAACACAAACAAAAAAACATATTATTTAATAAACATAATAAAATTAGGTGAAGTAAGTAGGTATATAAGTTGGTCTCATCTCATCATTTGTTTAAGAACAAATTAAATTGTGAATATGAAAAACCTAATATACAATATTATCTTCCTAATCCTTCTCATCAAAATCATTACAATTAACTATTAGAATTTTGGGTCACAAATATAATATTTAAGATGTTAAAGTCATTATTTTAATTAGTCAAAATTTAAAAAAGTCTAACTAATATAATATTAAATTTGTGGTTAAAATCATAAATATCATGAAAGATATGATTATTGTGTTATACCATAAGTTAATATTTAATTTAACGAGGGGTCAAATTAAAATATTAAATACTAAAAAATAATCTTAAGGTTATTTATAGAGATTATGATCCTCATTTGTAAACAACTAGAATTTAAGAATTCTCTCTTCATCTTCGTCAGAAAAGAATTAAGAAGTCATAAGAAACTCTACAAATTAAAAGATCACATACCCACAAACTTTCAGTAATTTTTAATGACAAATTCACATACACTTCTGCTTTCGTTCTCATAATTGTATTTAGATATGAGTTTAAAAATTATATTTAAGATTTTATTCTTGATTTCTATATCGATAAAAATTATAACGTTTATGAGCAAAATCTAAATTTCACCGCATATTAATTATTAACACGAATAAGTGTCTTACATTGTGCTGATGCAAATTAACAGCTGGCAAATGCCATCGTTCAAAATCGAACACACGTATGTTTGTTGAACAACTCTACTAAGTTATAAATTTAATTGCCACTTGTCAAATTAAATATCTTATTACTCTAAACATCTTAATCTAATCATGTTTTAATCTTTCACGTCAACTTTTTAAAGGGAAATAGTTAGTAAAATTCTAACTGTGATGGCCTCTTTTGTTTCTTGTGATAATTATGACTAATTGGCCAAAATGATAAACCAATAATTCTATCAAAATCTATAATTGACAAAAACTATTACTATCATATTGACTATTATTATTATTATCAATTTTTTCAATATGATATTATTCCTCGAGAGTATCCCAGTTTTGCTTGTTATAGTAAATGAATTATTGATTCACTATGCACATGTGACAACAACATCAGGTTTTTTTGAATTATTTTCTAATTGTTGGTTTGGAAAATTCAGTTTTGGTGTTCATGTGTGTTTGTTATGAAAGGTGTATAAGATAAGAGTAAGTTAAGGTAATTAGAGAAAGTGATTCTTTGATACGTAAGTAAACTAAGTGATTATATTTAGGGTTGATCTAAGATCAGGACAATAAAACTCACAATTCAGGCCTCAAAAAATCAGAATCTTAAAATCGAAAAAAGAGTTAAAAAAATTAATACAGAATAAATAATAAATACTGTTTTTGGTAAATATATCATATTGAAGAGATAGTGTAGCAGTAAGAAGTGATGTTTTGTAACTTGATGTTATGGGTTTGATTCCTTGTATGAACTTTCACTAGTTTAAAGTTTTTTCTACTACATACAATACAAAGGCAACTAAGCAGCTTTTACAATTTTAACTTTTTTCTACTACAAAAGGCAATTATGCAGCTTTTACAATTTCACAATTTTTTCTACTAAAATATACTTGTATAAATATATCTAAATAAAAATTGCTACAATTTCAGAGTTTTTATATCTAAGAAAAATATGCATCCCACACGGATTTTTTCAATTTTTTAAAAGTAAATTTTCAATAACGTAAATTTTGTATTTAATTTATATTTAAAAAATCAATCATATAATAAATTAATTTATTATTAAATTTATATATAAAATATAATATATTTTTATTTATGCTATATCTATTAATTTTATTTTCTATAAAAATATATTATTAAATTTTATTTTATAATAATAAATTAAAATTTAAAAAATTAAATAGTTTTCTTAGTAAGTCAACACAGTTAAATACATAATAAATTAAAATATTAAAATTGAATGTTTTTTGAATAATTTGATTAGAATTAATTTAGTTTAATTTAATTTAGTATTTATAAAATTTTATAATTTTTTAAACTAGTTTACCTTCCTTTTTATTGATATATCTATTCTAATAAAATGTTAAAGCTTTATGTCTTAAGATTTTGAGACTCTATCTAAATATTTAAAATTATTTTTTAGCTTTATTATTGTTTATATTTTTTTTAATTTTTTTTCAATTTTTTAAATAAATTCTAATATTATTTATAATTAAATATTTAAAAAAATTATCATATAATCATATAATTTATTTTCAAACTTTTATGATTAAATATAATTTGTTATCATTTATGGAAGTGGATATTCAACAAGTTCTTTTGTATAATATTCTCTAACTTAATATACAAGTTTGATTTTATTGCGTTGATGCCAATATAAAATTCACATCTCATTCTTAAATACGCTTTCACTCACGTATCTATCTCCTTTAAGTTCTTCACCGTCGAACATTTGTCTACCACACGACAACCACTGCACCGCGCCACTGCCACCTCATATGACAACCACCACCACAACCACCACATGTTCCTTTAAGTCTGAATTGTAATTTTCTCCTCTCTCTGAAATAAATGGGAAAAATAAAACCTCAAAAACAAATTCAAGATTAATTGCTCAATTTTTTATTTGGACTCAATTTCTATAATTTGTCTAGGATCTCTAAAAAGTCTGACTCTGATTATATTAGTTTGCATCCAACCTTAACTTGTTTGCAAAAAACTTCTTTTGTATTCTCCAATTTTTCAATCAAACATTCTTTTTTTTTACAAAAAGGGTGGAAATACAAAAAATAAAATAAAGCAAATACTCTTAGACATGAAAATTTAGAGATGTCGTTAAAAAAGTATTATGGAGCTTTTCAGAATGAGCATTTGCAATTGTACAAAGAAAAGTGTCCAACTGCGAATACAGAGTGCCCAAAAAGGGTTTCGTTTAAATGCCCGAAAATAGTATTCCAAAGCTTTTGTATTCTCTCTGTTACTTATGTGGATAAGACCTATGTTATAAAGTATATAACTTCGATCATATGGATCAATTTTTAGTCGCATAACCTCATAATAATTCTGAAAAGCTTTCGCGTAATTTCCTTCGATTGAGCCGACATCCGTTGTCTTTGAATATGTGCTCTAATACAATTTCACGCCTACCAAATGTTGTTTGAATTTCATTATGTTAGTTTTGGATCATTTGGTTCACCACATCCCATTCTCTACAGAGGTCTCCCTTACTATCACTCAACCACTTCTTCAACGTCGAATGTGCAGATTCCACTCTATCAATTATTGTGTTCCCCAAATGTCTAACACGGTCTGTCCAAGCACATACAAATTTCTCTTTCACCTGATCAAGGATAATGGACTCAACGTATTTCAAGAAATTGGAATATTCGACACATAAGTTCCTAAAGTGTAGCACATTCTCAGTATACAACTCTTCTGTAGAAAAATTAAGAATATCAGTTCATCCATCCATTATCTTCTCAACCACAACACCAGATTTGACCATGTTTCCGTCTTCACCCTTTTTTTTTTCTTTAGTGCTAACCGTGGGTTATTGTCGTGCTATCACATTTTTTGTTATATGATATCGACAAAGTATTGCAGTTGACGAAGGAAACACAATGTCAACCGCATTCATAAGGGCGTTATCTTGGTCGATAACAATTACTGTAGGAATATTTTGTAGATCCTTCAACAAAGTCTTGCAAATACCCAACGCCCAAGTGACATTGTCTTAATTTACACTTTCTAAAAAACCAAATCCAACAGAAATTGTCTTATCCGTGGAGGTGACACCAACAATTTCTAGAAGCGGAAGCCTATACTTTTTGGTCTTGTACAACGATTCAATCATAAGAACGGATGGAAATGTGTTGAACAAATTGATACTTTCTGGATGCTTCCAAAATATGTCACGAATACTTACGTTTTCCTCACAAACTATGTTCCTAGAAACATAGTGGTTATCGTCCAATCATTTCAATAAATGTTGCATTTAAGACCTCAGGACTCTTTGTGTAATGTGTTGTTTATAAAAATAATTGTAAACTAACTTGATATTTGAAACACATTCCACTTTATTTCGTTTCAAATTGGAAAGTATGTTTCTCAGGCTAACTTTGATCAACGACAATTCGAAAATAAATTTCTTCTATAAAGGCTTAAGTCGACATACAATTGGATGCCCATGTAACTTGGTATCCAACGCATGATTATGCATACCAGACATGACATTAAACCACCATAAATCATCCACCCTACAATATTCGCACAATTTAAACGGACACCCATATTTCCTCGATCATGTGTCATCATGTTTTATCTTGAGAATTTTTGGAACATATTTTCCACTTCTATCGCATGTCATCACAACAAATGGTTGCTAATTACTAGTAGAATTTTTGGACCTTTCAATCACAACACCAAACCGTAGTTTGCTAGCTTCCATTTAAACTCATTTAAGCATATGTTGATGAGAGGTGAAAGTTTTATCATTTGGAAATTATTGTCCATGATCTATCACAACATCCATCATTTTATCAACATCATTCACCTCATTCAGTTTATCATATTCATTGACCTTGTCTGGAACCTTTAAGATAACTTTGATAATATTGTTGGGGTGCACCATACCTAACATGTTTAAAAAAATAGAATTTCTGTTAAAAATAGAATTTTGGTTCCGTAACAGACATCCTTTCAGATATGTGTTGTACCCCAATTTTTGCCCCTAATATTCTCTAGCATCTCATATCCATTGCATTGCACAAAGATCACAAATTAGGTCTCTCTCTCTCTCTCTCTCATCTTTAAGTGTGCCCTTGGGAGATCATCAAGCATCTTGATTGTGTACACTTTTTTGCATATAATGATTGATACATGAATAACCATGATGTGTATATCATTGGATCTCTAGAGTTGTATTGTAGGTGGATGATGCAGATGTTTCTTATTCAAGAAGTCTATAGGTTCATGTGTTTATTTTCATCCCTTCTCTTCCTAACTCTCAATGGTTTGAAGTATTTTTTCTTATTAGGGATTCCTCTTGTCATCTACTATGGTATCTTATCTTGAGTGTGTGCTCCATATGTTAAGAAAATCATCAAAGTTGAATAATTTTCCATGGCATGGCCATCTATCTTGGAATTAGGGTTTTGGGCTTCTGAGGATCATATCTTGGTGGTTGTTTAAAGTTTGTGGATGACTCCAAAGTCATTGGACTCTTAAACGGACTTCTAACATGTATATTCTTTGGTCCAAGGATGTGAATTGATAAAAAGTTTATTTTGAGGATCAATGATAGCAAGCTCTCTAGATTGATACTTCATCCATCTTGTATGACTTCAAAGGATAATAACTTGGTCATTCATTATTTCCTTGAGCTCATTATTTCTCCACAATGAACCTAAGAATGTCTAATATAACTTGGTTCAATTGGTAAGAAAATAAAATGCTTGGAAATTTTTCTAAGAAATCAAAAGATTACAAGTCATTGATGGATTTTTCAATTTTTTATCAGTCAACTTCAAGAGATCATATCTTGGTCATCCTTTATCACCTTGAAGCCATTCTTTTTTCAAAATAAACTTGAAGATGTGGAATTTATTCCCATTTGTGTTTCAAATCTTGAATATGTTTGGAAGTTGCTTGAAGAGATCAAAAGATTATAGGTCATTTCATGATTTTCCATCAACTTCACAAAGCCATAACTTTCTCAATTTTTGGAGTTTTTGGATGGTTCTTTTTGAAAAATATCATTCAAGAAGTCTACTTCATATCATCTTTGTTGGAAAAGAGCAAATTTTGAGTGGAAGACCATGATTGAAGGCAAAATATTATAGGTCACTTTTGAAAGGCATGGCATGTTTGACCAAGGCCTGACCTGATTTTTCAGTGTTTTTCCTCGAATCCTAAAGGCTATATCTGTCAGATCAAATATCCATTGGAGATGATTCTTTTTGCATTGCGTTCTACTCTTTGAGGACTTCATTTGAATCAAGGAAAATTGGAAAACACATGAGGGAATTTGATTTGGCCTCAGTGCAAAGTTTGTGCCAAAATCTGTTTCGAGCTCACCATCAGTTTGTGCATATGCACTATAATTTGTTTTTTAAGCCTACTTAAGCCTTGCTTTCGTGACTAATCATGTTTAGAAACTTCACAGAATTAATTAGCACATCAAAACACAAGGAATGATTGAGTTTTGAGAAGATAAAGTCATGCTTTCTTCATGAGCACGGGTGTGTACGATTTCGCTCCAAATTGCATCATTCACCCTCCTTTTTGACTCCATTCACTTCACCTATAAATAAGAGGCACATTCCACTCTTTTCATCAAGCTTTGATGTCCAGAAAATCACTGCCAAACTCACTCCACACCTCACATTTCTGCAACTTCATTTTCAATATTAAAGCTCTTCCAGTTCGGAATTGATTGATCATTCTTTCTCCTTGAACTTCACTGAAGCTAATAGAACAAGAATCGTGCCTTGATGTGCCTCGAATCGTGCTATCCAAGTTCAATTTTAGAGCTCTGAAAACGCACTTCGTTTAGGTAGAATTCTCAATCATTTCACTCCAAATAAATTGCTAAGGTGTAACCTCTTCTTCTCTGAAGCTCATGCTTCTTCTGGTTTGCATTTTCACTGAGAATTGAACTTGAATCTCTGAAAACAAGTGCTAGTTATTTTTTTTGTTTTTTCTCAAACCATTCTTTGTACAGTGAAATAAATTTTTCGCGAGGGCACCATTAGAATCGTCTTGAAGAGACGAATCTAATGATACTGGTCTGAGGAATATATTTCACAGTCTGTGAAACTTGAATTTGGAAGTGGCCGGAGATTGAAGACAACCTACGTGTCTATCTTCAACCAATGATGAATTGCCACTTTTTTTTTTTGAATTTCTGAAATAAATGACCTTGTGTGATATTTCCAAGAGTCCATGATATGCACAACACGTCTGATCCTTTAGATTAGCTTACTAATGTGTTTTAACATTATATGATGGTCCACATTATTTCGTTTTATTTTAATTTTAAATTCTAATATGGTGTGAAAACCAAGGAGGTCATATCAAGCGCAACGTGTGTGATCCCTTGGATCTGATTACTCACGTGTTTTGACTGTGATCTAATGATCCATATTTTTTTTCTTCTGATTTTATATTTTAATTGTTTTAAACTTCAAAAAATCATAGAAAATTCATTTTTGGCTGAAAAATTATGAAATAATTCACAAAAATATTTTTAAATATTCTCTTTCTGATTTTTATTTTTCATAATTTTATTTTCAGATTTGATATTTTTTATGATTTTTCTATTTTATTTGATGTATTTAAATGTTTTAAAATACTTTTTGACATTTAAAATTTCTGAAAAAACTATGGAAGGATCCAATGGTCATTTGACAAATATTAGCTACCTCATTTTATTTTTATTTCTTATTTTAATATATATTTTTTCCAATTTTTAGTTTATTTTACTTTTCTTTTAATTTTTTAAAATAGTTTTTGACTTTTAAAAATTCTGAAATTTTTTGTCAACACTTGTTGACCTTTGTTTGACCTTGGACAATTTTCTTGGAATTTTATTTTGATGTATGGATACCATTATGTATTTCATCAATAAAATCCAATTAAATAATCAATTATTCAAACTATTTTAATTATTATTTTATTATTAAAAATTCATTTCTGATTTTGGATTTATTTGGAGTCATAAATTTCCTCAACATCAATGGAACTTGGGTGTTGATAGGTCTCAAGACCAAATTCACCAAGATGGTTGATTGATTTTGACGAAGTTAGACCGGATGAAGTCATCTGACACATTGATGTTTTTGTGACATATGCCCTCCCTCTTCATCTTATCCTATTCTTTTTTTTTATTTTGTCCCGAATCAAAAATGATCAATTGGTGGCATAAACTTTATGTTTTTCAAAAGTCCCAAAAATATATTTAGTGACAACATAAATAAATAAATATTGAGTCATACATACATATATAGATGACAACATAACTTTATATTTAGTGATTTATGCATTATTAAATAACAATAAAATTTATCATATTTGGACAACTACTTTTCATTTAATATCCAAAAATAAGAATATAGAAAAATTGAACAAAAAATATAAAATAGTAGCATAAGATAATATTAAAAATATTATAATAAAATAGAAAAACAGAGGAGATGAAACATTAGAGAAGATGAGAAAAAAGAGCATAAGAGATGAGAGATTAGTGAAGAAAACGTGCATTTAAAACGTAATTGGAAGCGATAACATTAGAATAAAAATAATAAGATGAAACGAAAAAACATAAGAGATTAAAGACTAGAGAAGAAAAGATGAGATGCATTTGAAAAAAAAAAAGATTAGAAAAATGCGTGATACCGTTATGAGATATTTGAGAAGACTTAAACTAAAATTTTAAGTGTGAAGAAGACAAAATAATTTATATCATAAGTTTAAAGCATAAAAGATTTGAGTATGAATTAGATGTAAGTCAAATGAAATTTGAGTTATAACATAATGCAGTTTGATTTGCTTTGTAAAATTCAAACCGCAAATTAAATTAAATTCTACGATTTTATTAAAAATGACTCAAACATATTTAAACTAAATATAGCTTAGTTACAAACTTTCGATTTAATTTGGTTCAATTTTATAATTTTATAAGGGTCAATTTGATTTTAAACTTTCTAATATTAACAATGTTCATAAATCTCGATATACCCTTCTTAAACTGGACATTTCGTATAGGTGTATATTGAATTTTAATGTTAAAGAAAAAAAAAAAGACAATTTGGTCCAATACTTGTTGTTCACTGAATTTTCCTTACAAATCTTTCCATAAGGGGAGAGAAAGAAAAACAGTGTACTAATACACTGCTTTTACCATCATTTGTCTATTTCTTTTTATATGACTTTTGTATAGAAAAAACTTACTTATTTTAAAAGAATAATCATAAAAAAATAGGATTAGATAAATTATGATCCTTACCATTATCTTAACTTTTTTTATTTTTTTTTATAATTTCCATAAACTTTTTATAAAACTTTTCATTTTTATTAGTTTTTGTCATTATTTTAATTTGAATGAGAGTTTTTTATTAATTAAAATAGGAAAAAATTAAATAGCATAGTTAAAAATAGTAAAGAAAAATATTTATAAGACCAACTTTATAGTAAAAACAAAATATAATATATAAAAACCAAAATTTATTTAATTCTTTATAATTTAATACTAATTACATAGTCAAACTATTCACTAAACACTAAAGAAAGGCAAATGATACAATAAATTAAGAAAATTTAATACCAATAACTTCATAGCATATTAATAAAAAAAAGAGATGAAAACAGTATACAAGTAAAAAAAAAACATGGAAGATGAATAATAGTAGTGAAGTTGAACAGTTTAGTATTATTTTAAATAAAGTTAATTTTCATTCAAAGTAAACAAACCACCCCACATGAACATGTTCATGTTCATCAACACAACCAACTACTCTAACAAAAGAAAACATCCTTCTCTCTCTCTGCACACGTGTTCTCTGTCTCTCTGTTTCCGTGCTTCAAAAATTGAACTGAAAAGGTACATAAATTCATAACAACATTTCATTTTTTTATTAAATTAATCAAAAAAAATAAAACCTTTATTTTTTTTCGATAAAGAGAAAACAAAAATCGACAGTGACCACCATTGACAACAAGCTTCACATTCCTTCATTCATGCACAGCTTTTCCCGCTAAAAAAAAGTTGGAAAAAAAGAAAAAGCGATTTTTCTTTGTGGAAATCTGTGTTAGCATTTTCTCACTTTATTTTCCCGGGAAAAAAAGTGATTTTTTTTTTTTTTAATTTTATGTAACTTTCTCGGCAAAAAATAGAGGTGAATTTGAATTGTGAAAGTGAAATGCTTGTCTTTTTTCATAATCATAATGCAAGATCTAATTATTGTAGAACTTGTTCTTCAGACATTCTTCTTGTTACTATTACTCTACAGTCATCATTCCTTCTAGAATTTTTCTGCCACCGACACTTTCTAGATTTTACAATTTTCTTGTTTTAGTCACTATTGCTGGCCTAATTCGGTTCTTGGTTGTGTATATCGAATTTGCTGTTTTTTTTTTTCTTTTCATTTTTGATTTTTTTAATGTATTTTAAGTTATGGTTTTTTGAGCTTTTTCTGGTTGGAGTTTTCTGGGGTTTAGAATCTGTTGATTTGTTTATTTATGGTTTGGTTTGGGTTGGGGGTTATGATGTTTTTTGCCTTTGAGGTGTTTGTGTTATTGTGGAGTTGTTGGTGGTGTACTGGTTTTTTCATTTTATTTTGCTTTTGCTTTTGAAGAAGCTTAGCATTTTGGGATATTATTTTTGTCAGTTTCACCTTGCTTTGGAAATTGGGTTTCATGGAAAGTTTCCATTTTTTGCTATTGCTAGTAGTACTAGTTTGGCAGTGACACTTGGAATTGGAATAAGGAGCAATCATTTCACTACCCAATTAGTCAGTCGCCGCAAAATCATTGTCAGAGTTTCGTTAACGGTTCAATCGAGTTTGTTTTGACGAGGGTTCAATCATTGTTGTCAGAGTGATTTTGGTGTAGTGTAGGTTGGGTTGGGTTGTTTTCAGTTTCTCTATTGTTTATTTATGACAGTGTTGGAGATTGTAATTGATAGTATTGAATTTTCGTTTTGTTGAAAATAAAAAAGGAATGAGGGGTGGCAAAAACAGGAAGCTACATTTAAGCAAGATCTATTCGTTCACATGTTTCAAAGCGAGTTCTGGTGATGGCGGAGATCATTCACAAATTGGAAGTAGAGGCTATTCGAGGGTGGTGTTATGCAATGAACAAAACAGTACTAATGACGAGGAAGCTGTGATAAAGAATTTTGCAGATAATTCTGTCAGATCTACAAAATATACTCCTATTACTTTTCTTCCAAAATCACTTTTTGAACAGTTTAGGAGAGTTGCTAATTTCTATTTTTTGGTCACTGGTGTTTTGGCTTTCTCTAAACTTGCTCCTTATAAAATTGGTACTGCTATTTTCCCTCTTGTTGTTGTTATTGGGGCAACTATTGTGAAAGAAGGTATTGAAGATTGGCGTAGGAAAAAGCAGGTACTATATTCTAACTATACCACTTTTTTACCCTGCAGTACTTGTATATGCTGTGTACTTGCAAATTTATCTTTTAACTTGGTGTAAATATGATATAAGCGAGATGAATATTTAGGCTCTATTTGGATAAACAACTTATTCACTCACTTATACCATAAGCACTTATCTATAAGTGATTATATATATATAAGCTATTTTTATAACAAAAGATTTAATTATGTCTAACTTTTTTTGTATAAGATATGAAAATAAGCTGAAAACAGGTTATGGACATGTCATAAACTGTTTCCATAACCTCTCCCAAACAGTTTCCCAAGTGGTTAAGAATGTCAGAAGATAAGTTCAAATAAGTCAGTCAAAGTTTAATGGCTTAAAGAGTATCAATAATTATATATTAGGAAAAACCGTGGTATTCTTACAAGGCTGTTAAGTGCTTTACCAAGTGAAAAAATTGTGGCAGGAAGCTAATAGAATATTGTAGCTTTTCTGTTTAGTTTCTCGGTATTGTTTCGAAAGATGAAGTGCAATTTCTTAGTTGTTTGCTCATATGATTCCATATCCAAAATAGGCTAAATGATTTGAATCTGCTAAATTGCAGGGTGCACTTTATAGGCTATAATTCTAGTGGTAACCCCTAAAAAACTTGAGGGAGCCAATTTTATTTTAATTTCATCTCTGACATATAAGATTCTCCTGCAGGATATCGAGGTGAATAATAGAAGAGTTAAAGTTCATAAAGTGGATGGAATTTTTGAATATACTGCATGGAAGAATCTGAGGGTAGGGAATATAGTGAAGGTGGAGAAAGATGAGTTTTTCCCAGCAGATCTTGTATTGCTTTCATCGAGTTATGAGGATGCAGTCTGCTATGTGGAGACAATGAACTTGGACGGCGAGACAAATTTGAAGTTAAAACAAGGTTTAGAGGCGACTTCTTCGTTACACGACAACCTCAGCTTCAAAAATTTTAAAGCGACTATCAAATGTGAAGATCCAAATGCAAATTTATACTCGTTTGTTGGGAGTATGGAGTTTGGAGTGCAAAAGTATGCCCTTTCTCCTCAACAACTTCTTTTGCGAGGCTCTAAGCTTCGTAATACAGACTATATTTTTGGAGCTACCATTTTCACCGGTCATGACACTAAGGTTATTCAGAATTCTACTGATCCACCTTCGAAGAGAAGCCGTGTTGAGAAGAAAATGGATAGAGTCATCTACTTCTTGTTTTGTATTTTGTTTCTAATGGCATCTGTAGGATCTATTTTCTTTGGTTTTATAACTAAAGACGACTTGCAAAAAGGGGTGGTGAAAAGATGGTATTTAAGGCCAGATAATTCTACAAAATTCTTTGATCCGGAAAGACCGGCTGCGGCTGCTGCATGTCATTGTTTGACAGCCTTAATGTTATACAGCTTCTTTATTCCAATCTCTTTGTATGTGTCAATCGAAATTGTCAAAGTCCTTCAGAGTATTTTCATCAATCAAGACATCCATATGTACTACAAAGAAGCAGACAAACCGGCACATGCTCGCACTTCAAACTTGAACGAGGAGCTCGGTCAAGTTGACACGATACTTTCCGATAAAACTGGAACTTTGACCTGCAACTCCATGGAATTCATTAAATGTTCAATCGCTGGTGTAGCTTATGGTCGTGGTGTTACGGAGGTCGAGAAGACCATGAGTAGAAGAAAAGGTTCAACGTTAGTTCGTGAGCGTGATATATCGGAAGATGGCATCAGTGATTCTCTTGATAATAAAGAAGTCATAAAAGGTTTTCACTTTACTGATGAAAGAATAATGAATGGAAATTGGGTAAATGAGCCTCGTGCAGATATTATCCAGAAGTTTTTTCGCCTTTTAGCAGTCTGTCATACAGCCTTACCAGAAGTAGATAAAGAAACAGGAAATGTGTTGTACGAGGCTGAATCTCCAGATGAAGCAGCATTTGTTATTGCGGCAAGAGAACTTGGTTTTGAATTCTACAAAAGGGCTCAGACTAGTTTATCGATATACGAGTTGGATCCTGTTTCTGGCAAGAAAATTGAAAGGTCGGTTAATTGAAATTCTATGTTTTAAAAGAAAAAAAGGTTCATGTCTAATTTATTTAATGCAAAATATGCTGTTTGGAATTTAATATTTTCACTTATTACATGCCAACTAAGGCGTATACTTCTAAAATGCTATATTATATCCATTTATTTTGAGATTTTCTTTCATCTCAGTGATACATATTTTTCAGTAACTATTTTCAATTTGCAGGGTGTACAAAATTCTCAATGTATTAGAATTCAATAGCTCAAGGAAGAGAATGTCGGTAATAGTAAAAAACGATGAAGGAAAAATTCTACTGCTCTGCAAAGGTGCCGACAGGTTTGTGATAAATTTATATGTAACCTTAAACTATTTGAATGCTCAACTCTGTCCTTTGTGTCTCACTTATTGACCAGCCTGAAGTGATATTTCATGCAGTGTCATGTTTGAAAGACTCGCCAAGAATGGGAGGGAGTTTGAAGAGAAAACCATGGAACATGTGCATGAATATGCTGATGCAGGTCTCCGAACCCTTATACTAGCCTATCGTGAACTTGAAGCAGAAGAATACAAGGAGTTTGATAACAAATTCTCGGAGGCCAAGAATTTGGTTAGTGCAGATCGGGAAACATTGATTGAAGAAGTTTCGGATAATATGGAGAAGAACCTAATCCTTCTTGGTGCTACTGCTGTAGAGGACAAGCTCCAAAATGGGGTGAGTTAGAATTAAAAAAGAATATTTTATTTATGAAGATTATTTATTGGAATGGGATTGGTAACGGAAACTATTGTATTTGTTTGCAAGGTTCCTGAGTGTATTGACAAGCTTGCCCAAGCAGGAATTAAGATTTGGGTTTTGACTGGGGATAAAATGGAGACCGCAATCAATATTGGGTATTATACTATACCAATATGCGTTATGTACTATTGTTTCATCCTATGAAACACTTACTCAATCACGGACACCAAATACGATAGTGATATGTTGATACCGGTACCAAAAATAATTGAATCTAACCATGTGTGTCGGTGTTGGATAAAATTTTAACACGAAGTGTCAGTGCCATATTGGCTTCACCCTATGAGAATTTCATTTCAAGTTAACTGACGTGGATGCTTCGTTGTAGGTTTGCTTGTGGTTTGCTTAGACAAAGAATGAAACAGATTATAATTCATTTGGATAGTCCAGAAATTCAAGCATTGGAGAAAGATGGAGACAAGAGAGCTATTACCAAGGTAATTTTTGTTTTCATTTCTTATGCCCTATTTGGATAAACAACTTAATTAATTAAATGCTTATAGCATAACTGTCTATCATGTAAGTTCTTGTGTATAAGGTATTCCTAAAAGAAAAAGATAAATAAAGTCAAATTGTTTTTGTCTAAGCTATAACCTATTCCTATAATAAAAGCAACTTATGAAGATATCATAAGTTGTTTCCATAAACTCTCCCTGTAAGTAGATAAACTCAAATAAGTCAATCCAAATAGGCTTTAATATAGCTTTTACCTACTATAGTGTAGTTTGTATATAGAGTATAATGTGTAGTTTCAGAAAGCTTGTTCTCTTTAACATCACAATATTCCAATAACACATCTTGTAGTCAACACGAGTACACGACAGCTTAATCTTTATATTGCTGACATTTTGAACTTACGTTCCATTCTGGTTTTCAGAACAAAACGCTTTGGGAGAGTGATATTAAGAATTACATGGAGTTAATGTTCTAGTGATATGATGCTGTTTAGAGTTGGAAATTTGTATTCTGAATTTCTGATATTACTTCACTGATTCATCTTTTAGGCATCAAGGCAGAGCATCCTGTTTCAGATACGTGAAGGTGCTGCACAGCTTACTGCACACAAAGGGAACTCTCAGCAGGCATTTGCTCTAGTAATTGATGGTAAATCACTTGCTTATGCACTTGAGGATGATATGAAGAACATGTTCCTGGAACTTGCAATTCGTTGTGCATCTGTTATTTGCTGTCGCTCATCGCCAAAGCAGAAGGCTCTGGTATTTTCAATCTATCCAATGCTTATATTCTATTCATCCTGATCAAGAAATCTAGTCTCCTATTAGAATATGTTGTATTTCCTCAAATTATTACTGGTGTCAGTGACAATAAATTGTTGTATTTCCTCAATAATTTGTCTATTTTTTCTCTTAAAGGTCACTAGATTAGTCAAATCTGGAACTGGTAAAACAACGTTAGCTATTGGGGATGGAGCTAATGATGTTGGAATGCTTCAAGAAGCTGATATCGGGGTTGGTATAAGTGGCATCGAAGGAATGCAGGTGCTGCAAAAATTCACACAATATCCGTGCTTTTCTTTAATTCATTTTTACTTTTACAGTTATTCTAAACGTTTTTTTTACTTCTAATTCCACAGGCTGTTATGTCTAGTGACATTGCAATTGCACAATTCCGATATTTGGAACGATTACTTCTGGTGCATGGGCATTGGTGTTACCGAAGGATCTCAACGATGGTATAAATATTACTATGCCTATAATTGGATCTTTAGATTCTGGAGAAGCTCTCCGATTTTTTTTCGTATTCTGATAACTTGTTAATTGTTCTTTCAACAGATATGCTATTTTTTCTACAAGAACATCACATTTGGTTTCACTCTATTCTTGTATGAGGTGTATGCATCATTCTCAGGGGAACCCGCATACAACGACTGGTTTTTAGCTCTCTATAATGTCTTTTTTTCCTCACTTCCCGTGATTGCTCTCGGCGTATTCGACCAAGACGTATCTGCTCGGTACTGCCTCAAGTTTCCTTTGTTATATCAAGAAGGAGTGCAAAACGTCCTTTTCAGCTGGCGTCGAGTACTCAGCTGGATGCTTAACGGATTCTTTAGCGCCTTATTAATTTTCTTCTTCTGCACAAAAGCAATGGAGCTACAAGCCTTCGATTCAGAGGGAAGAACTGCCGGAAGAGATATACTAGGAACAACCATGTGCACTTGTGTAATTTGGGTTGTAAACTTGCAAATGGCAGTAGCTATAAGTTACTTCACCTTGATCCAACATTTTTTCATCTGGGGTTCCATATTTTTCTGGTACATTTTTCTCCTAATATATGGAGCATTGCCTCAAAAGGTTTCGGAAAATGCTTACAAAGTCTTTGTTGAAACTCTTGCTCCTTCGCCTACCTATTGGATATTAACATTCTTTGTGGTGATCACAACCCTCATGCCATACTTTTCATACAAAGCAATTCAAATGCGGTTCTTTCCTATGCATCACGAAGTAGTACAGTGGATAAGATACGATGGGAAGACCGAGGATCCTGAGTACTGTGATATGGTGCAGACAAGATTGTCGCAGCAAATGACTTTTGCTTCAACAGCTCGCTTAGCGGCCAAGGCCAACCAATAGTCAGATAAAATTATTATTAACCGTAGAAAGTGTTGATTTCATCAACTCCTGTAGTTTTTGGGTACAGCTTTGTGAAAGTGTTTATTTCTCTTTGCACATAGTCATGGAATTGCTTGATGGCTCATCTCAACCAGAAGATGATAGTATGGTGCATGGAACCAACATTTGGCTTTGATGTTGGGGAGAAAAATAAAACTAATATCTGATTTAGCCTTTTTTAAGGTTGCATAGGTTTCACATACCTTTTTGTCTTTTACATATAGAAGCAGTTACTGTATATATTAGAAGTAAGAGTTATTTATAGGATGGGAGCTGTTTTCTTTTCTAAAGAATAGAAGAGTGTTACTATTTGTTACTGAAATTTCATTTTTGTACAGTCTTAAATCTCTGCCTTGCTCTTTATTTGGAAGTTCAATTATACAAAGAGGGATTAAATTACACCCGAAGAGTTACACCATGAGTTACATTTGCTCAATAATTTCACATCAATTAATATTTTTTTAAATCAATCGTTAGACTGAAACATACTATCATATAGAACATATCTATAAAATTTGAGGTGAATCTATAACCAGTTATTATCGACACTTCATCAAGTCTTATTCTCAATTTGCCTTACCACTTAGTAATGTGTTATAAAAAGGAGAGTTTTCATTGGCATGATGCTTCTACTTGTGCTTTTAACAAATTGAAATATGTGTTCTCTATTACTATTCTAGAAACTGATGATTTTAACAAAGGCATGGGGACTGTTTAGTTTAGATGATTTACTTTTCTGGAATCAATGACTGGCCATACCTCACAACAGTCCTCTTATTCAAAAAAATTAATTGAGTTTCATGACTCACCATTAGGTGGTTACTTGTCAACAAGATAAAACACCCATAACAGTTCCAGCTGACCTATTAACTCCCTTACCTATATTCCTGCACAACTTTGGGTTGATATTGCGATTGATTTCATTACCGGGTTGTCAAAATATCATAGATTCACAGTCATTATGGTTGCTGTAGACAGATTAATCAAATTTGGTCATTTTTTTCCAGTTGAAATCTGACTATGACAGCGAAAAGGTAGCTGAAGTTTTCATGAATAATCGAGTTTCATGGGATGCCTTCCTCCATTGTTTCATATCGTGATAAGGTTTTTACAAGTAATATTTGGAAACTCCTTTTCAAGCTTTAAGGTACTACACTTGCCATGATTTCCACAATCAGAGGCTCTTAACAAATGTCTTGAAATGTATTTACATTAGGACATTTGTCAATCCACTTCAATGGTCAAAAGCTCTTCCCCGTGAGCCAAATATTGGTACAACATGTCCTTTCAAGTCACACTACATAAGGCACAACAACAGACCATGAAATTTCAAGCGGACAAGCACTGTGGCCATGTTGAGTATTAGGTCGATGATCAAGTCTTGGTGAAGCTGCAACCTTCGCCAGTCCTCGGTGGTTATGCATAAACATCGGATATTGGGATTACAATACTTTGGCCCTTTTCCTGTGATGGCTAAAATAGGTGTTGTGGCTTATCGTTTGGGTCTGCCACAAAGGCAAAAATACATCCTGTATTTCATGGTGACGCAGAATAGTGAGTCACCAACTAAAGGGGATAATTCTGTTAGAATCTCGGGGATTTTACGAGAGTGACGCATCCAAAGAATGAGGATCTCAAATACAGGGCTGCATGGATTAAGACAGAGGGAACAAGTCTTCAAAGATTGACATGCTTTATTCAAAACTCTATGCAAATGGAACTATAAAGCCAAATAAACAAAAACTAAAATTATCACATTCATTTCTAATTAAAGAATTCAGATTAAAGAACATAGCCTAAACAAAAACTGATATTATAATCTACAAATTTACATTTACAACAATTAGTCAACCTTCTTGTCAAATACATTTAATCTTGTTTTACCAATTCCCATTTACGCTTCAACTTTTTTTATAATCTCTTTCTCCTAAAAAACAATAAAAATTATAAAATAAAAGGTTTAACCTCATGATTAAACCTTAATCACAAAGGTTAATTCAATGATATAAATATCTATTGCACCTTAACGCCAAGAAAATCCGCAGCAGATTTAGCCATAATAGTAGCAAACTCATTGAAACTAATAACACCATCACCATTGCTATCAGCTTCAGCCATCATGTTAGCAAGTTCATGATAAGTCAAAGGATGGCCCATCTTGGCCATAGATCCTGCCAGTTCCGCCGCCGTGATGAAGCCGTTGCCATCCCTATCGAAGGAGCGAAAAACCTCGAGAAGCTGTTCTTGATTGATTAAGACACTCTCGTTCATGTCGGGCATGATGGCGCTGACAAGCTCGTCGAATTCGATGTAGCCATTGTTGTTGTTGTCCATGTTGTTGAGTAAGGCGTGGAGTTCGTCGCCGGTTGGTTTGATGCCGAGGGAGCGGAGGAGCGCGGCGAGTTCGAGGTGGGTTAGGCTGCCGTCGGAGTCCATGTCGAAGCGTTTGAAGATGTCGTTTAGTTGTTTGATTTGGTCGTCGGTTTGGAGCATTGACATGGTGTTGGTGTGATATGTTTGAAGGCCTAAGCCTTGAGATATAAATGTTTTGGTTTTTTTGATGATGTTGAATTTGGTGTTTTACTTTTTGTTGTTAATTTGTTTTGTGTTTGATTGGAGAATTGGAATGGGTCAAAGGGGTTGAGAGAAAACGCGTTTTTGTTTGTTAAATGCAAAACTGAATTTGGGGAAAATGGAAATGGATGAGAGAATGTGATAACGCAATGATGGGTTTGTGTTTTACTACGAATGTAGTTGTGGGGAACACCCTTTGCGTGTCAAGGATGCTGAAAATTTGTTATGGGGAAATTTGGATTAACATTAAATTATCTGTGTTGGCTAAAATTAATGTGTGACTGTCCGTGAGTTTAGTTTGGGGTTGAGAATTAGGTTTGAAAATTATTGGTGAATACATGTTGACTAACTGAGAATAGGGAGAAATTAATTAGTAATATATTTGTTGGGTATGATTTTTTTTTTAATAAATATGTCTCCAAATAGATGTTAAAAATATTATAATTAGAAAAATTTTAATATAATAAATTATATTTAAAATTTAAAGGCATGTGGTTCAAAAAAAATATTTTTATAAATATTATTTACTGCTCTTTGTTAGAGGGAGTTAATAGTAGGATGTTAATAGTAGAAGCATTGTTACAGGTAGTTAATAGTATCAACATTGATATAAGTTGAGGAACAAACATTCTTGTGAGAGACACACCACTTATTCACCTAAAACCTTTAAGGTGATAGGTGAGTGAGTTCTCCCACTTATATATGTTTAAGTCTCCACATCTCTATCTAATATGAGACTATATCCCCACTTACTCACACTTGCATTTTATTTAAACACTCTTGAGACAAATGTTAGTTTTCTATTTATTTTATATAAAGTTGTCAAACTAGATACCAGCATATTTAGTTATGGCCAAAATGGACATAGTGGCAGTTGGGTTCTGATGCAAGCTCGCTTATAGGTACAATCTCTTGGTGTACAAATTTGGTATATAAATGTCACATTTGTCTTGTTTTCTTAGATATTTTAATACATTTGTCGGTGGTTAATAACCTTATTTTTTTACTTATAGGATCTGAGGCATCCTTCGCAAGTCTTTACAAAGGAGGGGGAGGAGGAGGAGGAGAGAAGTGGAGACTATAAATGCTCATCAGACCCCTCCTCATTCACTTACTTTCAACGAATCATCATAGTCGATAAATGAGAAGTCGTCTGTAATTGTCACTGTCAAGTATCCTTCTACCGCCTCTGTCTCCCAGTCTGACCACTTTTAGTTGGATTATGCCAACAAAAGCGAAAAGAGGAGCAAAAAGTCGTACGACTATCCGCTCTCTTCAGTTGGTGATTATAGCAAGATGAGTCGAGATAAGGATCCGCCTGAATAAGGTACTGGGAAAAGGGTGAAGTCTTCTAGCTCCAGTGTTGTTGGGATCTTTCCCGAAGTTATAATGTGGTGCTTTTTGAATTTACAACAAATCTTTCTTCCTGAATGCCCCAGACATCTCAAGAGGTGTTGACCTCTTTCTCCAAACAAGATACCACTTACGTTTAATGTCTCTCTGACATTGGAAAATAGAGTTGATGACTGAAACAACATATCATCTATTATGTGGAGCTTCTTGGATGACTTTGATGGTTGTTGGTCGGGGTGAACTATTTTCCCGCGATAATCTACCCAAAATAAAGAAGCAATGGAAGAGTAAATATGAGGCGACCGTTTATGAGCGATCTTTCCTCCAAGAAAAATGTGCCAAAACTTTAGGCTGAATCAATGTCAAAAAGAGGTTGATAAGTTACCTAATCTTAAGAAGGATATGGAAACCCACAGCGCCTCATCTAACTTGGCAACTAGGATTGTCAACCTGCCAGGGGGACTCTGGTAGAGAGAAAAAAGGCTTTGGAGGAAACTCAAACTTCTAGTGGGGAGATATCTTCCTAAGTGACATCCTTCCAATAAACTTTGATGGAGGAGAAGGAATCTCGCCAGGAGTTGGAGAAAGATTACATTGTCGTCGTTAATGAAGGTATTTAGGGCACTCTCATTTTTTCCACAGGGCCATCGAGTAAATCTAGTTCATTTTCCCAAAAATTGAAACCCCTTTGGACAAATGGTCATGAGGAAGAGGATTATGTACGGGGAGATTGTTAGTGACGACAAGGAAGAAACTAAAGACGGTGAAAAAGATAACGATTGAGAGGAAGAGACTGGCAGGGATGCCTGATATTTGTAATTCCTTACTTGACTATTTTTTCTGGTCATCGAGACCTTTATAATATAATTTGAACAATATTTTTAGTTTTCTTTTGTCTTAATGGCTTTGGCCAACAACTTCGTTTCATTGTCGTAATCGTATGTAGTTATATTTCATTGCATGGGATTAATGCATTATTTGGTGTTGGCAAGGATCGTGCCTGGCCAAGAGTCGGGTCTTCTTGTATTCCCCTGGATTTAGATCTGGTTCAAATTTTATGTTTACAAGGTTTCATCGCCCACACCATTGGAGTGACTATCTACCAAGAGAGGGGTGTACCAAGTATAATGTGAAAAGTCGTGTTTAGCCATGCCTCATATTTTTTGTAAATAAAATTGACAATGTTTCTTCCAATGAGCATTATATTATTACTTTCAAAATGTTACATGGATGTGAAAGATTACATTTTGGTCGAAATTTATAACACTTAGAACACTTAGTCGAAATTTATAACACTTAGAACACTTACTTGTAGTATCTCTTGAGTTATGTAGTATTCCATGTTTGAGGTATAGATTTTTCTAACTAATGTTTATAAAATGTATGCTCTCTTTCCTTTGATGGCTCTAACCTTGTACGACCCCTCCGAGTTAGCTGCTAGCTTGTCGTCCATGATGCTTTTCGCTATAATGTCGACACGTCTCAACACTAGGTCCTATGGTTTAAATTCTCAAGGCGTGACACGCCTGTTATATTTGGTCGTTATTACTTGTTTATCAATTGCACTCACGAGACCGTGGAACTCCTTTTTTTCTTCCAAAATATCCACCTCTTCTCTGATTACTTTGGAGTTGTATTTTTTTCTTATGAGTGTGTCATCCTCTAGCTTAGCTCTTCTATTTCAGCAGGGATAACGACTTACATCCTATAGGTCAAACAAAAAGGGGTCTCGCCAATGGTCGAGTGAGGTGTCCTAAGTCTTTGCTTTAATCCTCTGAAGATTACTCAGATTAATCAACATAGAAGATTGAAGATAAACAGAAGTAGAAGACAATAAACACGATCAATCTTAATTTTTTTGGTAGTTTAGTCAATGGTGCCTACCTTTGAAACTATAGCAAATATTGTTACCTTTATTTTTGTCTAATGAATTAGGATTCCAGTGTTACGAACAGTATATATAATATTATGCTTCTGCTTACAATAATACTCCTGAAACGTCTGCATCCCTTACCTGTTTATCTATAATGATCTCCACAATATGAATCATACACAACAATACCCATAATAATCTTCACAATATAAACCATACTCAATAATATCGATAATAATTCGTCAACATGAGTCATACTTAACAAATTTAATGAAAACTCCAAATCAATATAGTAAGTTTTATCTTTTAGCAAATTATAATCAAAATTTTGTATATAAGGCAAGTTTAAGTAGGGGTGATAAAATGGATTGTGGTCAGCCGGTCCTGTAACACCCCAAATCTATCCATCGAATATTATTCAAATCAGAGTGCGAAAAAGATAATCATACAAGGGATGTCACAATTTTCTTCGCAAAATAACATGAATTTATTCACAACTTTACAGATACATAACACTTAGATCATGGATGAACTTATAACAACACTTTTCAATTAATTCGGTTAATCAATCTAAACCACAGTGTTATAAATCTTCAATAGTAACAACAATACATCTTTTATTCAACCTCAAAACATTTCACAATATTATTAATATTATTTAACTTCACTTAGCATAATTATTCAACTAAACCAACTTCAATAATCAACATGATCAAGTATTCACATTATTCATAAACTTCAACAATTTAGGCAACTAAAACAAATTAAGCAACATTCATCCCCCGAGTGTTACGTATCAGAGCAATGACACCAATTCGAACTAACAACAACTAACGACTTCGTAATGCTACTTCGAACTTCCACGGCTATCCTTGAGTACCTGCCCATTTCCCATGGTAGGGGAAATATCAGCAGAAGGGGTGAGATATCCAATAATATAAACAAGTGTATGATAAATAATATGCTAGGATTAAATTATATAAATTACCACATTGCAATTAACACATCACAACAACTTCCTAATTAACAACAACACAAAACCACTTCACCGTTAACAACAACATAATTCACTTCATAATTCACTTCACAGTTAACAACAACATAATTCACTTCACAGTTAATAACAACATAATTCACTTCACCATTAATAGCAACACAGTTCACTTCACCGTTAATAACAACACAATTTAAATGAGACACAACAATGCATATACATGTGGTACCAGTACCAGTGGAGTAAACTCCATTCACTATTGTCAATTAATAGAGGCACAAGGCATAAGCCTTCTTCACAATTTCCGCCAATACAGGCCTTCACAAAGATGCAAATGTAATGCAATGCTAACAACATTCAACAACAACATAAATTCACTTCACGAGACATACGCCTATATCACTGTTATTACCAACAATTAGAGGTAATCATCATCACTAAAACACACTACAACTTCACATAAATAGCAACAACAACATACACCTCACTGATATATCACAAGAAAGCAACAACACGACGTACTCACATAATTTCACAAAACAACCTAACCACAATTTCTTACTAATTAATCTTCGTTACCCGGTAAATTTTCATTAAATTCCGGACAACTAATTATACTACTTAATTCGGCTAAATCGATCAAACGGAACTATTTTCCAATTTTCTGCATTTACTAATGATATTATTTTCCTATTACTTAATCATTTATGCTACTGCAACAAAGATCCAATCATAGGAATTCATTCCACTATTAATTTGTAAAAATTATGCTAACAATTTTCCCTATCAAAACACAATTCCTAAGTTCCTGCTAAGAACCTGTATCCTGCTAACTTTGGTTTTCAATCCTCTTGCTAAATGCTACTGATGGTTAGCTAAATCATCCTTCAATTAATTTAATTATTCCAATATTCATGGTAACTAATATATAAACCAAAACATATTATGCTACTTCATAAAATAGCTACTAGCATTACTGGTTATTGGAAATCTTATGGAATTACTAATGTATTATTATTATGTTAAACGTACTACTTTTCTTTGTTCTACTAGAGACATGTTTGACACACTAATTAATTCTCCAACAAAACCACATGCCAGTTACATAAAAATTCAAACAAGGCATAAGGAACAACTATGCCCCCCCACGTGGACCAAGGGACGGTCGTCCCACCCATAAAACAACAAGGAGGCGCCCGCCTCCCCTTTCCTTCGCCCAGGAAACGTCAGTCTCTCTTTCCTTTGTCACCTGAGGCGCCTGCCTCCTACACCAGGTGGGTCCCACCACCACATCACATGGCCACCACGTCTGGCCTAAACCTAGGTACCTGCAATTTCTTTCCGATTATGTATTTTCCAGTCTATTTTCTTCATCGGTCATCCATTAAAAAATCCAAATTCTAGTTTCCAGTAATTAACAATTCCAATACCAATTTAATAGAAATTCCTCCCACAATAACATACGAATTCATTATTTTCGTCGCATAATTCACACACAATTAAACCAAGATAATTTCCTACGAATCTAATCCCCACATACGATTCATCATAAACCCGATTATAAAGTTAGAACCCCACCCTTACCTTGGATTGACTGTCTCTCTATAATTTCCGGTCAAATTCCGATTTGGCTTTCCGGATCGTAATTCTCCTCCGGCGGCTAGTTTCCCAAAACCCTTGTTCCTCTTTTCTTTCTCTCACGTACAACTTTTTCCAAAAATATTACTAAACCCTTATAATCCTCCTTTTATATCTCTTATAATTAAATCTAATTTATAATAATAATAATAATAATAATAATAATAATAAGGATAATACTAATAATAATAATAATAATAATAATAATAATAATAATAATAATAATAATAATAATAATAATAATAATAATAATAATATTGCTATTATTTCTATTTAGCTTAATTTTCACACCTCATTTCTACTACTTCTAACACCAATTAAATAACTCTATTAATCCACACTTATTTCTAATATTATTTCCAATAATATTGTATAATAAAATTAATTCATCACTAATTAATCTCATCTTCCGATAATTCACTTAATCACCTTAAATCAACTTACCAATATATTAATGCTCCTTAAAATTCCACTGATAAATCCAACTTCGACTAAATTCCAATAAATAATTCCTTATATAATTTAATTAAATAATTAATTAAATTCGGGGCGTTACAGGTCCGGCCTGCACACCTGCCAAAAAATAATGGATTTGTTTGGGATATTGGACTCACCGCCCACCAAAGTCTGCCCCTCTAAAGACCGTCGTCCGTTAAAGCCTACCCCGCCAAAATTCACCATCCGCCAAAGCCCGCCGCACCTATTCGTTCAGTTTGTCCCACCTAAATCTCATCATTTTTTAGTTAATTGCACTAGATTTAATTCTTGATGATTTTATTTTATATATTTTATTAATATATGCAATATTTTTGTAAGTAAATTTTGTTAAAAAGATGTTTTATAAAAAAATATTTTTTAAGTAATATTTGTGAAAAATCTATTTAAAATGTAAAAAGAAGTCTTTTAATATATTAAAAAAATAAAAAATAAATAAATAATTAAAAACGTAAGTGAGCAAGTCTATTGTCCGCTAATCCGACACCTTGGTGGAACGAGATAAATTTTTATGTCGATTTCTATTTAGCGGGGTTGTCCTCCCTGCTCTCTTTTTAGTAGATTTAAGGCGAAATGGAACAGACGACCCGTTTTACCACTCTAATTTTAGACATATAACTCAAGGAACCAATCAAATCAATTTCTTTTGTATATCAAAGATATTTTCAGTAGAAGATCAGAACTTAATCCTTATCTATTTAAGAGGCTAACATCTTTCAACAAATGAACTTTTATATACATTGGTTAAGAATTGAGTTCATTACCACATATACTTAAGAGATCTAATTCTCTACCATTTGTGTCAATTGTCTCAAATCAACTATTTGACATCTTAGAGAACTAACATCAATTTGATCATTGACAACTCTAGCAGCACCCCATGGTTCCTTCCTACCCCAAAAGCTTCCAAATCCAAACTCACCCTTCTCACAAAGATCCTCCATCACTTTCTCAACTTCAACTATACAACCGCCACAATTGTGTACACCATCATCTTTTAATTCCATATCTTCTTGAATCCTAAATGATTTTTCATGAACTCTCAAAATCACATCTTTATAAGATCCCATTTTTCCTTGCACCCCCTTCCTTTGGCAAAATATCCTCTTACCATATTCCCTTGTTTTCTTCACCATCTTTCGCAACAAAAGCACAATAATTTGCAGCATCAAGCACTGGCAGCAGCATGAAATGACGACACAATCAGCCGCAAGCATGTTCAAATCTTCCATGGCTGTGAAAGAGAAGGAGAAGAAGGTGGGGGGTGCTGGAAGTAATTGTTAAAAGAAGGCATGCCTTGTTTAAAGAGTAGGTTCCTTTAATTTCTTTCCCCTATTCTTTGATCTTGGTAAGGAAGAAGCAATGGCAATAATATGATGAGGAAAAGCTAAGATATCTTTGCCTTCGTTAAAATATTTGGTTGTGGCCTAAACGCAAACTATAGCTTGAAATAAGGGTTATGACATTAAGAATATTTAACGTGAAGATTACAATCATTGTAAGGTATATATACCTGTCAATAATGATTGGTTAAATTAGTGTAATTTTTGCCTCTAAAATTAATTTAGGATAATTTTTAAATTGAAATATATTATTAAATTTATTTTATACATAAATATATTTAAATATAAATTAATTATGTTAAATTTAATTTTATTAAAATCAATTCTATAAAATTTATTTTAATTATAATTAATTATTTTCACCGTCAAACACAATAAAATAAATCACTTTATAACTCATTATTTCAGAAGAACAATCTTGAACTTATATAAGAATATTTTGTATAGACGTTTTCACAAGAGAAAAAGAGATAAATAAAGTGATGTGATAAATACAATAAATTGTTGATGTGACATGGAAAGAAACAAATATAGAATGAGATGTTAAATGAGTTTAAAATAATTAGAAAATTAGAGTTAAAAATGACATATTTTTAGATTTTTGTATTTTATTCTCTTTTCGATCCATCTCAAATAATAATAAAAAAAATAGAATTATTGATTCAAAATAACTGTAAAAAAGACGATCAATAACGTAATTATTTATTTCTTCAGCTTCCTTTCAAAGGAAAGACCTTCACATTTCTAATTTGATAGGGGGAGGAAGGCTTTGTTTCCCTTGTAAAAAAATTAGTAATGAATTTAAGTAATTGTGTAAAAATCGAAAAGTAAGTGTAACATACTTAAAAATTCTAAATCATATCTTTAATTTTTATTCTTATTTTGTAAAAAAAGTAGAGCATTAGATAAAAAAAGATAAGGGTTGATGATGGGATGCTAATAAGAATCCTAACAAAAACTAGAGAAAATTAATGATTAAAAAGATAAATAAAATTAGCTAATAAAATAAAAACTTTTTCATTTCATTCATATCCCTCAATGTGTGATGGGGACTACATATATAATAGCTACAATGGATAATAGAGTAAAAGATTCAAAGTTTAAAAAGCCCAACTAAAACTCAACTTCTAACTTAACTATTTAGCTATATAAAATTAACTTCACGATCTGATCAAATTTAAATAAGTTGACATCTCAAATTTTACTTAACCATTCAACTTTAATATTTATTAATAAAAAAAATTAAATATATAACTTAGAGGGACACTGGGACTAAACCAAAACTGAAGAATAAAAAACAATTGACTTGGAAAAAATCTTAGATGTACAGCTCATTGTCATTAACATAAAACTAGATTAAAAAAAGTAAAGCATCTAAATAATAATTAAGAGAAATTTTATTTCGATTGTCAAATATATTTCTAAGGGCATCTCCAAAGATGCTACTCATATTTGGGTTCTTTGTGGAATCCATTAAGTCACATCTTGAAGCAACTCACTTCATTTTTCATTTCAATGGTGCAATTTTAAAGAACTTATATTGGATCCCACAATTTTACTTTGTATATTAATATTTTATTCATACTAAATTTTATTTGATTTAAAATAATAATTTAAATTAATATAAAATAAATAAAATTAAAATTAAACATAAAATTTAAAATGATAATTAAAATTAATCTCAAATACATGACATATAATTAAAAACAATAAAAATAAATTACATAACATAATTACTCAAATTTAATTTCCATCGTTCTCATGTCCAAAACGTTCCCAAATATGCTCGACTAGATCTCCTTGAAGTTGGCGATGAACTTGTTTTTCACGAAGAGTTGCTCTTCTTTGTAGTCTTGTTGCAAGATTCGGACGAGGACCGTTAAATGTTTCAGTCGTTGAGTTGTTGTTACCGACATTATCGTAAGAGTAATCAAAATCACCTCCATATGTGTGTCGTTCGTCTTCGACAATCATGTAGTGCAATATGATGCAAGCATATATGGTATGCTTGAGGGTTTCCATGTGCCAAGCACGCGTTGGACCACGTATTATTGCAAAACGAGATTGAAGCACTCCAAATGCCCGTTCCACATCCTTTCTAGCTGATTCTTGGTGTTGTGCAAATAGTTTTCTCTTTTCTCCTTGTGGCATCGAAATAGTTTTGACAAATGTAGCCCACTCATGATATATTCCATCTGCTAAATAATACTCCATATTATAAGGAGTTCCATTGATTGTATATTGCACATTAGCAGCACGTCCTTCCAAAATATCGTTAAACACATTGGATTGGTTTAACACATTAATGTCATTGTTTGAACCTGCAATACCAAAAAAATGCATGCCAAATCCACAAGTCTTGTGATGCCACTACTTTAAGCATGATCGTGGGTTTACCATGATCACCTCGACAAAACTGTCCTTTCCATGCAACAGGACAATTCTTCCATTCCCAGTGCATACAATCAATGGAACCCAACATACCTGGAAAGCCACGTGACTCACCCATTTGTAAAAGATGTTCAATATCAGCGTTGTTAGGCTTTCTCAAATACTCAGCCCCAAATACAACATTCACGCCCTTAACGAATATTTCTAAACACTCAATTGAGGTACTTTCACCGATTCGAACATATTCGTCTACAATGTCAGCGGGAGACTCATATGCCAACATACGAATAGCAGATATGCATTTCTGCAATGGTGAAAGACCCATCTTACCAGTTGCATCGACCCTCATTTGGAAATATTTATCATGATTGCCGAGGGCATCTACAATTCGAAGAAACACGCGCCTATGCATTCTGAACCTTCTTCGGAATTGTACATCTGTGTGTACTAGATTTTCTGAGAAGTAGTCATTGAATAACTGATTGTGCCCTTCTTCACGACCTCGATCTACCGTAGTTCTTCTCTTTGGCCTAGAGGAACTTCCAAATTGACATTCATTTTGAAGATGTTGTTCTTCATCACTGTCGTCCATAAATTCTTCTTCAGCTAACTTCCAAAATTCTTGATCGTAATTATCTGAATTGTCTGAATCCATTTTAGTGAGTTATAAGAAGAGAATGAGAAAACAATGACATAAGTGGTAGTATATATAATGGTTTGAATAAAGGCTAGTTATTCATAACGACTAGTTTGAATAACGGCTAGTTTGAATAACGGCTAGTTTGAACAACATAATATTTATTATGATTTAAAGTGGTACTAATGACCATTTTACATAGAATTTGATAAATTAAAGTGGTACTAATGACCATTTTACATATAATTTAAAGTGGTACTAACTACAGTCCATATATTTTTTTCTTCATTTTATTACAATATTTTTCATGAATATCTCGTTGACTTTCGTTCATAGTAGAAGTGTCTTTCATCATGATTTGCATTACCTTTAATTTTATCTCGTCCTCCTTACTTTGCGCAACTTTTTCCATTGTTTCTGCTCTTTTATTCCTTGCATCTTGTGTTGCATTTGAAACTTCCTTTGCCTTACCCTTCCTTTTTGCTGCTTTTTGTCCCATTGGACGCTCCATTGGTGATGATGAGTTAAACTCATAACTTGAAGGTGTATCAGGGATCTCCGATGATGCCCCACTAGCAGAAGTCTGTGTCATTTTTGAAGAATTTCCAATCGATTCTTCGATGATGCCCCATTTAGCTTCATCTTTTAACAATCGCCATGCATACTCAAGATTGAATGTTGTACCTTGATCTTGAGCATAAAAGCATGGTGACCATGATATCGTTCTCCGATGTCCCACTTTTCTTTCCATTGACAGCTTGTCTATAACACCCAACGAATTTTTGAACCGACACATTTATTCGATGCCATCGACATTTTAATTGACCACTTAACTTTTCTCGCAATTACCCGCGATACTGGTTATAATTTGCAGCGATTCTATGCCAAAAACTCTCAGCTTTTTGATCAACTCCCATAATTGGATCCTTTGAAACATTGAGCCATGATTAGATAAGACATATATCCTCATCCCTTGTAAATTGCTCTCGAGATTTTTTTTTAACAAGAACCCTTTCTTCTTTTTCAACACCAACTTTAGTAGAAAATGTTGGAACTTGAGAATTTTGAGGATTAGGATTTTGATACATATTTGGATTGTTTGGTGACGGAAAAAATATGGCGGGGTTTGGTGGTACTGATGGAATTTGAGAATTTTGAGAATTAGGATTTTGATAATTTTGCATGAAATTGAACATAGCTTGTTGATAATGAAAATGATTAGGATCCATTTGGCCTAAACAAATGTAATTTGAAATAAAAAGATGAAAATTTGAAATAAAATGATAATGAGAAGAAATTGTTGGAAAAAAATTAAAAATTTATGAATAAAATGATGAAATTGTGAGAGAGAAATTTGAAATTAAAGAGTAAATAAAAGTGAGAGAAAATAGGATTGGTATACAATTTTCTAACAAACTGATATTTATAATAAATAAATAAAAATAAAAATAAATAAAAAAATAAAGTCGTTGCACAACGGCTAATTGATTATTTTAATAATAAAAAATATGAAGAACAGTTGCTTATATTTGTACCGTTCACCGGCTGAAACAACTTTTTTGTTGACAATTTCAATGTCAAGCTGACAAAGCAATCTGAAAAACCACCGTTGAGGTGGTCTAATATTTCTATAAAAATATAGCTAACATTAATTTATAAATAATAATGTCCCATCAATGATAGAATGTCAAAGACAGTCCTAAATGTCCCATCAATGATAGAATGTCAAAGACAGTTCTAAATGTGTTAACATCTCAAAACAATTATTTTCTTTCCTATACCAGACATAATCCAAGTCATATTAATGAACTCAACCAAATAATTTTATTTTTTTTCTTAAGCTTCAAGATGCAATGTTATGGTTTTTGAAACTCATACTAGCTAGCTTGAAATCAGATTTTATTCAGATTAGTAATGATTCTAAGATTGAGCAAAATAATTTAAAATTAACAGTAAAAGTGTCTCCACTAAATTGAGGAGATTTCAGAGGAATATATTTCCTGGAAGCATTAGGGGAACAAATCTTAATCCTGAAGTATTTTAGAAATTTGAAAATCTTTAATAAAAGAGCAAACAACAGATTTTATATGATGACTATTGGGGTAAAATATGAGCAGTTTTTTATTGGTGACAACATGAAATGATAGAATTTTCTAATTAAACGTGATACGTTTCTTGCAAAACTAAAGAGTGTTAATGATAGTCACATCTTTGCATTATTTGGATCATCTTTTGTCACAATAGTTGAGGGTTTGGTTAGTGAAACAATTAGTTAAGTTTAACTGGAGCAAGCAGCTAAGTCAATGCCAAATATGTTGTAAATTTAAATTTCTTAATTCACTCTGTCCTTCTTATTCATCTATGTGAAATTTTATTTTTATCTCTAGAATATCAGAAATAAATTTTCGGTTAGCACTCTATACAATGGTTTTTTAGGTTGGCTGCAAATCAGAAATTTAGTTACGGTATGTTATCGGAAATAAATTTCTGGTATTTTGATGCACTTAATCGCGCCAGAACCTTTCTCTTCCCCATAACAGCAAAATTTTAAAAACTCTCTCAAAACCCTCTCTTTTCCTTCTCACCGAAATTAATTTTCCTCTCAAACAATCAACACAAATAATCAAGCATTGCATAAATACAACAAGTAAATGAACCAATCAAGCAACAACCAACTCTCAATCAATCAAGTAAGTGATTTACACATTTTTAGAGTTTATGTAAAATCGATTGAAATTAGTGAAATAGAACTTTAAATGTGTTGTTTTTTGTAGTTTACATCATTAGGAGTCATTATAATACTATTTGTAAATTATTTTTGACGATCAATCCATTTATTTTGAGGCATTTGGAATTTTGGGGTGGAGGTCTCCGCTGTTCTGTTTCGCAGAGGAAACCAGAAGTTTATTTTCGGTTTCATGAGATGAACAAAACCGGAAATAAATTTCCGATATCTATCTACATTTTTTTTCTTTTTTTTCTCTGTGAGTCATATGCTAATGTTTCGTTCTTGCTTCTATAGGAGATATGTCTGAGCGAGAGTCACGTTTGAGGCATGACCGAGTTACACAACATGCTTCTTTGCAGCGAGAGAGAAGTCAGGCCACACGGCCTCCGAGGACTCAGGCCACATAGGCTCCGTCGACATCCGGACAGGCTATGTCCGAGGCCCATTCTGCTCCTTTTGATTCTACACCTTCTACTTCTTCCTCCTGTGGCAGACATGAGTTTCCAGTCCATCCCTCCCCGCCTCTGTCATACCGCACACGCAGCACATCGTCACCATCCTCACCACCGCAGATTTTTGAGACGGGATCCACATCTACTACACAAGGGGGGCCATCTGATCCTACGCCCCCAGTACATCAGGTACTAGTACCAGGGTCACCCGAGGTTCTAGTGGGACCAGAGACATTAGTGCCAGCAGAGGCGACACCGACTACAGAGGCGACACTGATGACATCAGGGAGGCGACACTGATGACATCAGTGGTCCCTCAGGTCTTTGGAGGAGGACCTTCTGAATTATCCGTGCTCATGCTTTATTCCACCCATGTCGCTAGACATTTATAGGATGGAGAGGTATGAAAATTACATTTATGTTTCATTTATTAACTATGTTATATTATGAATAATATTATGAATTCTAATAGTGTGTTTTTTCTTGCAGGATCACGATACACTTAAGGTCATCAACCATGGAAGGAAGATCAGCAAGCTAACTCTCCCTCTCGAGCCATGATTTGATGAGCTACTACTGACTACAAGGTTGAGCGAATTGACCCTCTATGGATATAGCATGGTCAACTGGGGAATGACTAACGCTTTTGTAGAGAGGTGGCACGAGGAGACGTCTTTGTTTCATCTACCATACGGAGAGATGACGATCAAACTTGATGGTGTCGCTTGTCTGTTTCACTTGCCGATCAGAGGGAGATTTTATGGCTGAAGACTATTTTTTATCAGGAGGTTGTGCGTGCTATTGTTGCTGATGGTGATCCCGAGCAGGTTACACACAGGGGGAATGCCATGAAAGCGTACCTCTTGTATCTTGTTGGGACCCAAATATTTGTGGACACCGGTGCCACCTACACTAACGTCATGTACCTTAGATTCTTTGCTTATTTAGAGCAAGTCAGTGGGTGGAACTGAGGGGCTGCTTGCTTGACTTACTTGTATACCAAGTTGACGGAGGCGGCTAGGTGGAAGACGAGGCAGATCACCGGCAGCATGACCCTTTTGACGATATAAAAAATTTCTCTTAGCTTCATTTTTAAATTATTTTGATTTTGAAACTAACTGATATAATTTTGATATTTCAGGGATGGATCCTATAACACTTCCCACATATTTTAGGATGGTCATTTGTTGAGGGTTATACCGAGCAGATGCCTCGTGCATGTGCATATGAGTCGCTCAGAGGCAACCAGACGACACTGGTGCATCGAGTTTATCTGGACCGAATTGTGAATGAGGACATCCACTTCAGTGCCTACGCTGACCACAACGAGACAATTTCTTTTGATGAGGTATCTCTGTTTACAGGTTAGTTGACATGTGGTACTCGGAAGACTGCTGCTTATATGCTCGAGCGAGTGATGCGTCGGTTTGGGTATACTCAAGCGATTCCTCGGCATCCTGCTTTATCAGCTCTTTTGACATTGAAGAGGATGAAGATGGATAAGATTGTTGATGATCTTGAGAGTCATCTCGTCCCTGAGGAGGCCAGAAGTACCGTGGCTCTAGATGACTGGAGTTACGCGTACGGTTACATGTTGTGGTTCTTCAGGATTTCCCATCCATACCTAATACGGGAGGCTCTAGGGGATCCACCCAGGTCGGCTCATCAGGAGATCCTAGAGGAGGAGCATGCGACGAGGGATCATGCTCAGGACGTGCTGCCTGGGTGTCGCTGTATCATGGAGCTTGCTATGGATGGCATGGACAGGGGGATGTTTCCAGACGAATATGATGTCAGAGACATTTTGGAGGCCATCATGGCGGAGGCTTATTTAATGCAAAGTACATTATTTTAGCTTACTTTTCTGCCTTGCAAGCTTATCTCTTCTCAGTTCAATTTCATTTACTTTTAATTGTCGGGATTTAAATAGCGTCGAAATCCTTTAAATTTCAAGCAAATTTTACTTGATTTCTCTTGTCTTAGTACTAAAATCATTTACTTTTATGATAGATTTATACTAAATTCAAAAAAAAATTATGCATTATGTCATTAGAATTCACTAATTGATTTTGCAAATAAAATTTTATAAGAGACTAACGATTATTTATCAAATTTCACAGTAATCAAATTGAAATCTACTTTTATCCTTTCATCTTAAGATTATTATGCGTATGGAAGTTTTTTGAGAACATGTCTCTAAAATGGAAAAGATTTTGATGGGGAATGTTAGCATGCCAATGATTTTATTTCAAATAACATGGGGGCATTTGATTTGTTGAACAAGTATTCTTAACTAAATTTTTTAGAAATGGGTGGCTCGTAAATAAGATGATAAGAACTATCAAACATAAAAATGAGACTTTGTTCAACAAGTTAATCAAATTGGAATAACTTTGAGCAATCAAACTAATTATTCTCCAATTTCCACTATGAATGAAGTGATTTACCTTAACCACCGGATGATATGTCTCGTTGAATCAACATGTAACATATGAATCAAGAGTTCGTGTGGTGATTTACCAATCCAAAAATTAATGGTTTTACCTTTTGCTATTTTTCTCAATTAATCATAATAATTTCTCAATAAAAATTATAAGTAATCATTAGTACATTATAACAAGGAACAAAGTAGAACGAGTAGATATCCATACAAGCGTGAAACAAGTCTAAAAGATGTACTAAAACATCATGCATAATTATTCAATTCAACAGTTCTGAAAACAACAACCAAAAAGTAAAATATAGAAACAACCAACGACTAAATGACACACAAGTACCATAAGAAAAGGACAGTAAAGCCAACTTTATTTTTACATAAAAACATAAAAACCATGAAAGACACTAAATTGATATACTACTCTTGTCCTTGGTCTTTCCAGCATTGCAGAGTTGAAACAGGTGAACCGCAAGGAGAAATCTTCATGAACTTGTGGAAGACAACGCAGCCACCTCTTCCAAGTTCCTGGTAACACCTCTCTTCGCGACTGTATCCCTTAACATTCACCAAACAGTTCTGCGCAAATGAATTACTTTCAACGTCCACATGCACAGCTATCAGAAACTCATTCGGTTGGAAGCATGTCAACACTCTCTCAACCAATTCATTCAGATTCATCACCTCCAAATGATACCCGCATGTCTCAAAGCTGGCGTAACTGAAACCATCTTCAGGAGTCACATGAATTGTAGAAACAGCAGCTCCTTCTACAGAATTCATTGAATATCCACACGGTTCAAAATCAAAATCACATATCTGAGAATCTGGAAGAATGTTTCTAATACCAGAATTCGCAGTCATCAAGCCTGCTGAACTAAATTGTTCTCTATAGAAAACCGATGCTTTCTCTCGGTCTAAACCAGTCATGCACATCTCGAGAGTGTAAACAGAGTCAATTAACCTAACAGACTCTTCCGCAGCAGAATAAACATGCCAGTTCTGCATGCTGTCTGAGCCACCCATAACATAAGCCATACTTCCTGATCCAAGCTTCCCAAAATAGCTATCAAGGACTGCGACTTCCTCGGAGAAGCTGCGATGTGGAAAGGACTGAGCACCTGGAAAAGTGAAACTTCCACGGGTGTATCTCACCGATCTAACACCAAGGGAAAGTTCGTCGGCTAATTTCAATATAGAAGGAATCGAAAGCAGCAATTTGGTAGTACCGCAGGTTTTGATTATGATCTTGTATGGATAAACAAAAAGGCTGGACTCAGAGAGAACATAGGAGTCAAGCTTTTCATTTGTTAGTGAGGAAACAATAGTGCATTCTGCCGGTCCTAGAATCTCATCTAGTTGAGATTTTGTTAAAGACCTAAGACCCTTTCCTTCAGGGTCCACAAATATTCCCGGTTCAAAAAACGACATCTCTAACCTCTTTTCAAATCCTTCAAAACCAATGACCGAAACCTCCATTGCCATTTTGTTTCAGAAAAAAAGAATCAAACAAAGAAAGCACAATTGAAGAAGAGTGCTGAATTATGATAAGCCTAATGAAAATAAAAAACAGTGATCCGAACGTTTCAGGATGGCTTCCTTGAGAACTGCAGAGAATAAGAACTGAATGTATTAGCGCAGAATTATGAATGAATATGTTTTAATGGCGGGAGTTATAACTTACGTTTGAGTAAGCAGCTGATCTGAACTTCTTGATTCCACCGTTAGGACGAACGTATTCAATAGTGTAGCCGAGGGGAGCTTCGTAGAACAATGAATTACTACTACTGGATTCCTTCTTACTTGATTTGGATTCCATTAGATCATTCACACCTGCTTCACAACAACCAACACACAAGTTTCGTATAATCACTTTTATTTCATTCAATTACTATACATGTTCACATGCAATAAAACGAACCTGAACAAAACACGAAATAGCTTCAAGTTTAAGCGATTGTAATTGGCAGAGAAAATAAGTGCTTACTTACGAATATGAAATAGAAAAAGTAGGGAGATTAGAGAACAATGTGTTGTGTTGCTTGGTTCCGATGGAAATGAAGTCTATTTATAGACCTTCTCTTGCAAGGAAGCTTACACGTTTTATTTTTTTAATAAATAAATAAAAGTTAGTTTTTGGTTTTTGATTGAAATATAAAAAATTTGTATTTCTATAAAGAAAAATATTCATTTTATAATAAAGATGCTTAAAGGTTAAAAGTAATGATAAAAGAATTGATAGAATAAAGAGTAGGAGAAAAAGCAATAAAAAGGATATTAACGAATCATATTCTTGATGTGATTGGGATAGCCTCTTAATTTATTTTATTTTTTGTTTGAAATTTAACCAACAAAACATCGTATATTTTTATCATATATTTGTGTTTAATTTTTTAAAAATTATTTTATTATAAAATATAAAGTTAAATATATTTTTTCCCTCTAAATATTTTAAATTTCGTTTTAAGTCTCTCTAAAATTTCTTTTAAAGAATAGTCTTTCTAAAAATTTTAGTTTTAATTTTTGATCTCTCATAACAAAATCGTAGCTAAATGATCTCTAATTTTGTCGTTAAATAAAAGACCGTCTCTAAATTATAAAAAATCGTCCTTAAAATCGTTATTAAGTTGTAAAAATTGTCGCTAAGTTATAAAAATCATCGCTAAATTGTAGGAGAGACCAAAAATTAAATTTTAAGTTTTTAGAAGGATTATTATTTGAAGAAAAATTTTAGAGGGACTAAAAATGAACTTTGAGATATTTAAAAGGAACAAAAACATATTTAACCCTAAAATATATTATTGTGTTAAATTTTTTAACTAATGGTAAAATAACTTATATGTGATTTTATATGTTGAACAAGTATAACGGCGGTGTTTGGTGATGTCAAAGAGATAAAAATATATCATAAACATCATCAATTAAAAAAAAAGTTTGAAACAAATCATATAGCGAAAAGTTTTCGATGATTGTTGCAAAAAGAATCAAATGTTAAAAAATATCATCAAAGAAACAATGTCAATTGCTACAACCTTGCATTCGATTATGTTCTATGTTGTTTTCTTGTTTCTATTAGATCAAACATGTAATATGTCACTCTCAAAATACTAAGATCATCACACACACAAACACATACTCAAACTTCATCTATTTTTAAAACTTCTATTAAAATTGCTCTGCCTTTGACAAATCTCTTAAAAAACAAAGTATAAATAAGAATGATGTTTACTTATTTGATTATATAGTGAAATGCGGCTTGTACAAATAGTATTTTAGTGTTTAAAGAGCAAACACTTAGTAGAGTTTGTCTTGTGTAAATGTTATTTTATCCTTCAGATTTGTAATTGTAAAACAATATAGGATACGTTATAAAAAGTTTAACTTGAGATAAAAGTTTGGTGTAAGAAAGTTATGAGTTGATCTCATGTTAAATGTTGTGTTATATTGGAAAACTCAAAGTCTTATTGTTTGAGACTAGACTTAGGCCTCCTAGTTATTGGTGGAACTACTATACAATTCAATGTGTTCTTCTTTGATTTCTTAACTCTTTATTTTTTTCTATTTTTATTTACTTGTCATTCTCTTTTTCTTCTATACCTCTTCTTAAAATCAATCCAAAAACCGATTAAGTTTTTAAGTGTTTAAAAACTTTTTATATCAAAATTGACTCTCTCTTGTATTTAAAGTCACTTGAATAACAAGTGACATCATAGCTTAACACCTATTTAAAGATTGATAGTTTTAGAAGGTGAGATGACTTTAAGTTGTTAATTAAACAACTCATTATCTTTCAATGATAATGGGTGTGCTTATTGAAAAGAGAAAATTAAAACTTTTACTGAAAGGGTTGATTGTGATAGTTAGTTCATTGTTAAAAACTATCCATTTATTCCTACACATCAAGCTGATGGTGGTGTGGAAGACATACCTAGAGATCAGCGGACTAAGTGAGTGTTTGGTTCCACTTCTACAAGATCCATAATCAATTCTGGAGATGTAGAATTGATTCTGAGTGATTTTGAAGTGTTTGACTTGTTAAAAATAGAATTGATTTTGTTTCTAGAATTAATTCTACTTGAAGCTAGAATTTGTAGCTTCTGTCTTTAGAATTGATTCTGAATAATTTTTACACTGAAATTTATTATTCAACTAATTTTTACATAAATGTATCCAAACATAAATCAATTCTATTAAACTCAATTTTGTTAAAATCAATTTTATCAAACTCAATTCTAATAAAATCAATTCTACTCACCGTCAATCCAAACATACACTAAAAAGGATAATGAAAAGGTGTAATGTGGTTTAAAAGTTTAAACAATCATTACTATTGTTTTATGTATTGATGACTTTTTTCAATTTATCCATAAAGGTATAATTGGGGTAAAGAGGGATATGATGAATTGTTTAGAATGAAGTCTAGAAAAAATATTATGACATGGAAAAATAATTTATTCACATTCTTAATCATTTAAGAACCCTGAGTAAATCTTTTCAAAATGGCAATTTAGATGCTTAAATTGTTGTTGTCAACCAAAAGTCACTATGATTTCTTAATTTAAAGGCTTGTCTTCTATGGTTTTGCCTACTTTATTTAGTAAATTGCAAGAACGAGAAATTGAACTAAAATGATGTGTTGAAAACAAAGAAGGTGATAAGAAAAATAAAAGTATTGCACTCAAAGTCGAAGAAATCAAAAAATCATAAAGTGAGGAAGATACGAACTTGTATAAATCTTGTGCAATTATCTCAACCCTTATTTCTTTATATTTGTTTTATTTAATCTCATTTTTGTCTCTTTATTTATTTTTCTACCTATTCTTTGGTTGTTTTATTGTTTTAACACTTTTATTTATCAAATAATTTTTAATTGGACATCGTTTTTGTAAACCTGCACAAATCAACCTTGTCCCTTATATTTCGAGTCACTTGTCCAACAAGCGGTGTTATAAAATTAACTTTGGTTATAAGACTAAGTTTCTCCTAAGAATGATGACTACAAACACATCTTCTCTTTTTAACAAAGATATTTCATAAATACATCTCCATCGTTTGATGGTGAAAGATTTGAATTATTGAAAGCAAGAATGAAATTTTTTATTGGAGCAAATGATTTTGAAATGTGGGTTTTGTTATTAATGGTTTATTTATATTTACTTATTGTGTTGATAATAAAGTAGTAAATAAACCGGATTTTCTTTGGACTGAAGATTATAAGAGAAAAGTCAAACTTAATTTCAAAGCTAAGTACTTGATGATGAGTGCTCTAAGCACCATAGAGTACATTTATGTTTTTAATTGTATTTTGATCAAAGAAGTATGAGACAATTTTGAAATGATCCATAAAAGTTGTCCTAAGATCGAACAAGAGAGAAAAAAATTAGAAGAGCCATCATTAATTTCATTTTCATCAATAGAAGAAATAATTGAAGGATCGGCACCAAAGTTGACTTTTGAAACAACAATTACGATAAATGAATGATCATTCAAAGAGTCATCATCCGGTGGAAATGGTGAAGTTTCATCTGGTAGAATATTTGAAGGAGTTTCATATAGTAGAGTCTTTGAGAAGAGAAATGATGAGGAATCTTCATCAAAAAGAATCTTTAAGGTCTTTAGTGATCAATATTAACACTCCAACGCTTAACTCACTATTTGAGAGACGTGGAACTATCCACATGTAAATGAGAAGAATTGTTGAGTGTGACTCAAATTCACGCTTATATATGAAAGACGATTAGATATGTTCCCAATAGTGGAGATGAACAAGAGAAATACACTCGTATGTGACGCTTTTGAACGGGTGTCCATATGAACACTAGTAAAATAAGTAAAGAGCTTTGACAAGGTTGAATTGTTGTATTAAAACAATTTTATTGAGCCTGTCCAGTCCGGAACATGTCTAAATCCAAACATACACAATAGTTATAAATCAAACCTTGTCATATCTCTACTTTACAATCCATGGAGAAAAACTAAAGAGAACAAACAACAATAAACAGAAGAATATAAAATAATTAAATAATTAAATAGATATTTTTTATTCTTAAATTTACGAGGCTTTATCACTTGAAATTCTTAAAGGGTTAAATATATTTTTGGTCTTTCTAAATATCTCAACCTTCATTTTTAGTCCACCTAAAATTTTTCTTTAAAGATTGGTCTTCCTGAAAATTTAAATTTTAACTTTTGATCTCTCTTGCAATTTAGCAACGGTTTTTACAACTTAGTGACGACTTTTACAATTTTGCAACGATTTTTTATTTAGCGACGGAATTGTAGATCATTTTTAACTACGATTTTGTCATGAGGGATCAAAAATTCAAATTCAAATTTTTAAAAAGACTATTCTTTAAAAAAATATTTGAAAAACTTAAAACGACATTTAAAATATTTAGAAGAATAAAAAATATACTTACCTCATTCTTAAATATACCAAGAAAAAATTCATGTAACTCTCTTTTTAAAATAATTTCATAGATTAATCAAACTAACCTAAAATATACTAACTATTCGAGAACCAAATTAATTAACAAAGGTCATGTTTAAATAATAAATTAACTAACAAAAGAGATCATATTTAAATAGTAAATTGACTAACAAAGGAAACAAGTAAGAATATTTGTAATAACTGTAAGGTTAAAGAATCACATTGTCTCATGAATTCAACGTGAAAATTGGTGTTTACTCACAAAACTTGTATGGAGAATAAAAGAGAGAATCAGATTCATGGAGGAAAAAGTATGGGATTCACCACTTTGAGAGGATAAGTGTGGGGCTGTCATTGGTTGTTCGGAATTTAAATGGGAATGAATCGGTTGTTCGATTTTTCAATACAAAGAACCCTCAATTGGAGAATTTTACCTGCCACTCCATTGTCATTCCTGGTATCCCTCATTTTTTCATATTTCAAAAATATTTTTGAAGTTATTTACCCAAAATTTACTGTTTCAAAATTTATAAAAAAAACTGATTTTCTGGTATCTCAGACCAAATTTTCTGTATTTTTTTGGTGCATATCAGAAATTCTTTATATTAATTTCCGGTGCAAGCTACCAAAAATTTAAAAAATCTGATATATTTTAGGAAAATTTCATTCCGTACCAGAAATATCTTAAATTTCCGGTATAAAATCAATACCGAAAATTTTATATTTCGGATATATTTTATTCAAGTATAAGTTTATACGTTTAAAAAACAATAAAAATTAAGTCTCAAATATTATCGGGATATATAGAAAATACTAGAAATTTAAAATTTCCAGTTTTATTTGTACTTAAGCCATATCGAAAATTTGAAATATCCGATATTTTATTGGTGTCGAATTTTTGAAATTTCAGGTACGAAACATGTGACACGGTAAAAATGGTAAATATCACAAAATTTATGATATTCTTTATAAAATTTCTAGTATGTACCGGGAATCACTAAATATCCGATATGTTTTGAAAATATTTTGATAAAAATACCATATTTAAGGGGTGTTGGGTTAGCATGAAAAATTCTCTCCGAATTGCTTGCACCTCAAGGTTTTAGTTGTCATCTTTCTTTCATCTATATCCGTTCCTTTTTGAAGAAAAATAAAAGAGCAATGAAAAAATGGTCCCAAAGATACACGTTTATGGGTGGCTAACGTATGTTGGACACACACTTTCTCAAAATGAAGACAAAAATGGGTATCAAAAGGCAAAGGCCTAATAGCCCCCATCCTTTCATAAGGGTAGATGATTTCACCACTAAATATAGTGTTCAAAACCAAACAAATCCAATAAAAAACCGTAAATTAAATCAAACTAAATCAAAATTGAAAAAACCGCATTTGATTCGGATTAGTTTGGGCCATCTTTTAATAAATCGCATGGTTCGGTTCGGTTTGCAGTATGTATTTTGCAAACCGAATAAAACCGCATTATGGTACAACCTAAATTTTATTTAATTCTCATCTACCTCGAACCTAAGCTTATTATATATTAGTTTTATGATTACAAACAATTTTCTCATCCTTACACTTACGGTTTCAGTTTCAGTCTTCTTAAATCTCTCATAGCATTATCGCTTCATCTTCACCACTTACATCTTGTCTCTTCTTCTCTAATCTCTACTCTCTTATCTTCTTTCTTTTTCACCTTCTAATTTTTATGCAAATGTTCCCTATTTCAATTTCGTTTTATCGCACATATTTATCTCTAATCTATTTTCTTTTATGTTATTTCTTTTTCATCTTCACTAATCTCTCATCTCATCTTCTTCTTTTTTTTAATTATAATATTTTATGATATTATTTTATGTTATTATTTTATGTTTATTATTTCACTTTTGTTTAATCTAATTTTTACATATTAAATGGAAAATTATTGTCCAAATATGATGAGTTTTATTGTTCTTTAATAGTGCATGAATGACAAAATACAAAGTTATGTTGTTATCTATATGTGTATGTATGACTCAATAAAATATTTGTAAAAAACCGAACAAACCGCACCGAACCAAACCGCATTGGTTCAGTTTGATTTAGTTTGGTTTTTTTTTTCTAAAATCCAACCAAACCAAACCAAACCGCACGCCTTTTTCTCTCGCGGTTCAGATAATTTTTTGTATCAAAACCGCTCAAACCGCACCGCGAACACCCCTACCTCTAAACACGTCAAATTACATTCAACACCACCAGCGTAACATATCTCTTCTCATATGACAATTTTAATTGCTCACACTATGTAGAGAAGAAAATGCATCATTTTTAACATTTAAATAAATTCTTACTCTCATATTGTTTTGCCGATCAAAGACCACATCTCAGAGTCTCATCGATTATTTTTGTTCTCATACAATTGTTGTCTTTATTGTTTTATGGTATGTGATTTTTACTCCATATAAGTTAAAGAGTGTATTTTTCATAAAATAAAAATTATTTGCTAGTGTCTTATTTATTTGGATTAAGGAAATAATGTCAATAAAATGTAATAGTTATTATTGTAAATTAATATTTTTTGGATAATGATATATGCAATTATAATGTATTTTTGTAAAATTAATATAATAATTTCATTCTTTAAATTTATTTTATTATTATAAATTAAAGTAGGTAAAATCATCTCAGAATCTTTTAAGTTATTTAATTATAACAAGTAAGTCTTTTATATTTGTTTTGTAACATGTAAGTCATTTATGTTAACTAACGCTTGTATCGTTGATTTTTTTCTGCTTTATTTTGTTCTATTAATTTTATTTTAACTTCTAAAATTTATATTAGATTTATTTTCGGTCCAAAAATTATTTAACAAAAACTCCTAAAAATATTTCTTCTCTTCGTGTAATTTTCTAAGAATTTTATTTTTTATTTTACTATTTTTCTTTAATTTCTTTCATTTGTATGCAATTTAATTAGTTTAAAACTATTTTTATCTACTAAAAAATTATAAAAAAATTTATTATATGATTCAATGGCGGTCTCTGACTTATGTTAAATGACATATCAGTACTATTAGTTCCACTTCAATTACTTTGGAAAAGAGTTTGAGAAAAAAAGTCAACGGTGCAGGCGTTAATTAACATAAAGTACTCACATGTAGCAGAAAAAAACATAAAAGACTGACTTGTTACAATTAAATAACTTAAATTACCCTAGGGGTAACTTTGCCATTAAAGTATGATGGAAATAACATTATCATATTTCTTAACAAACACATTGTGGTCTGTGAATGTCTTTTCAAATTTATGTTAGGTCATGAAGAGTTCAAATTTCTTGTACCATTGCCTTGGAGCTTGCTTTAACCCATATATATTTTTCTTCAAGTGACACACAGGGTGTTCTTAGCTTGGTTCTGCAAACCCTTCAGGTTTCTCCATGTATATTTCTTCCTCTAAGTCTTCATGTGATAATGTTGTTTTAAATCAAGTTGCTTTATCTCCAAGTCTAGTGTTGAAGTTAAATCAAGGATTACTATTGGATGTCATCTTCACTATTGGTGAGGATATTTTTTCAAAGTCTATGCCTTTCTTCTGAAGGCACCCCTTCACAACAATTCATGTTTTGTATATGGGGTTTGGGTTGTTCTCTTCAGACTTGGGTTTGAACACCCACTTGTTTTCAAAGCTCTTCTTCCCTTTGGTAATTTCACCAAGTCATACGTTTAGCTTTCCTTCAATGAGTGTAAGTCTTCTTGCATGGCTTGCATCCATTTTTCCTTGTCGTTTGTCTCAATGGATTTCATGAAGCTTTGAGGTTTTCCTTCATCGGTGAGAGTGACATACTCATCTAGAGAGTATTTTCTTGATGGTTGTCTTACTCATATAGATCTTGTCTCTTGAGGTTCTTGGTCCCTCAGATCAGTCTCTATCATTTTCTCTCCCTGTATTTTTTGACCTTGTTTTATCTAGTCGGGTTGCACCGTATGATGGGGTCATGTTGTTTGACCAGGTCTGATAACTCATTAAGGAATCTCTCCCCCTAATTTTTGTACCATAATGGTCTTTGGCTTCTTAGATTAAATATCATGGATTGCCTGGTCTTCATAAAATACTACATAACAGCTTCTAATAATCTTCTTGTTTGTAGGATCCTATAATATGAAGCCAAGTTTATCTCTTGGTGAACCAAGGTATATGCACTTCTTTGTGTTAGCTCGAGTTCTTCTCTTTCATCTCTACGAATATGGACAAATTTCCTACATCCAAATATTCTCAATTGTAGTTTGTGAAAAGTGCAACTAGGAATTTTCCAGAAAGATAGGTGGGTCAATATTGACACACTTAAATATCAAGTCTTTCCTTATCCAGAACTTACCAAGACACACTTTCGCAATACTATGATTTAATTCCAACAATAATAGTTTTTTTGGATGTGGAAAATTAAACAATTTTGCAACCATAACATACTAAGAACTTTATTATAAGTACAACAACATAGTATCCTATAGCTCCCACTGGGCTTTGATGTCTTTGTTAGGAAATGACCTCCATAATTTCCCTCCTCTGTAAACTCAAAAATAGACATTAGAAGAAACATGAAAAATATAACTGCAATAACACAAAAGAATTTTAGCATGGAAAACCTTCTCAATGTGAGAAAGGAAAAAAATATTGGGACCCTTAGGCTTCTTAACGTTTCCACTATAATAATAATAATGGATATATAACAACTTCACTCTTAGGTGGATCTCACTACAATGTATCTCTCGATTTGTAAGAAACGCTCTCACAAATTGGCTCACTATTTCTCACAACTCTATGAGTAACAATTTTCTCTCTTGCTTCTTGTTATTCTTCTCTTGTGGTTGTGTGAATTGAATGTTTGCCCACGGTCTTATTTATAGGAGAAGCAAGACAAATGTCCCTTACATTCATGAAGAAAATTGTCTTTTGTCTTCCATACAAAACACCAAGTAACATTTACAAGACATGTACCATAACAAATGTCATTTGAAAAACATACACCATAACAAGTATATATATCGTAAACCAAATATATACCATAAACCTTACTACTTGTTATCACATACAACCTTTTATTTTGTCAAATATATGTTGACAATATGACAATGGTTGGACCCAACAAATTTTTCTAGACACGTAAGTTAAGAAAATTCCATGTCATTTTAAAAATGTGTAGAGATTAAATAAAAAAATAAAAAAACCAACTTTTAGAGTTTTTTCTGCCACCCCTAAAATTATTCCTGGCACCCCCCAAAGTTTTAAATTCCCACTCTACCCTTGACCATTTACAAAGAAATTCCCGAACGAAATTTCTGGTTGACCAATTTGAAATTTCCGGTATACTGGAAATTTTCAAATTTCTGGTGTATGCCAAATTTTCGGAGGGTTATTCCAAAAAATCCAGTATACCGGAAATTCCAAAATCTTCAAAATTTCCAGTATACTGGATTTTTTGAAATTTCCGGTATACTAAAAATTTCGCAAAAGCTAAAATTTCCGGTATGTTTCATTATCTTGTTTTTTTTCAACGGTTGAGATTTTGCCGCCACTTTTGAAGGGTCCAGATTGCACTGACACTTTTTCTCAATATCTGATTAAGGCAGAAGTGTATTACAACGGCCGCAAACTTGTCGTTGAGTTCAAGCTCCCAGATGGATCTGAGTCCTTCGCCGCGTTGAAGGAAACGTTGAACGGTTTGCTGCCTGATTCTGAGAACATAAGGGTGACAAGGATCGAGTTTCGAGAGGATTACATTGGTACAGATGGTTCGGTGAAATACAACCTTATCGAGCTGAAGAATGATGAAGATGTGAAGGCATGTGGAAATCATTTTGTCATAGGATAACCAAAGGTCCGATCGAGTTGGACGCAGAGATCCGAAGATCTGTTGACGACATAATGAAGTGTCTAAAGTATCCAGATGAATCTAAATCTGGTAGTTCCTAGGTTTTCATGTATCAGAGTACTATTTTTTTTATTTTTTTTGTCATGTGATGTTTGTTAACTTATTCGAGTTTCTTATTTGTGTTATTTTGTTTTCTTTATGTAATCGAAAGAATAAGTATTAGCTAAAAAATATTATGCAATAAAGTAAAGTCTGTTTGTCACAACATACACATAATGATACAATAATTAATAAAATATCTACATAGGCCCTCCACGGGCAATGTCGGCCAACCTAGTTAACCCCTGATACACCTCACCATCGGGGTTCAGCATTCTCATGATGTTATCTAATGTAGCTGCGATGAGCTGTAGGCAGGTGTCCTGATCAACTGCTGGAGGAGGATATGGTGGTGGTGGTGGATTGGAAAAATATCTGGTATCTGAAGGCCCTGGGACAAATGCTGGAGTCGGTGGTGTGACCCGAGGGTGTGACACATTAAGGAACCATTCCAAGCATCCATCCTCGCACTGCCCGGGCTCCTACACCCTGACGGTTGCATCCATGATTTCACAAGGGAAGTGATGATGTGGTTCTTAAACCACCAATCAATGCCACCATCTGGGGCGCGTGGTATCGATCGTGGGATGCCCTGGACATAACCATACTGTCCAGGGCGATGAATAGAGACAGGTAACATACATCAATGTACACTCCAGACTTGTCCGCAAAGAGAGTACATGCCACCAGATGTAGTATGTACGCCCTAGCGGCAGCCTGAAACTTACGTGCCTCCACCAACGCCTTATACGTAGTCCTCAACCAAGACATGCGGAGGTGAAATCCTCGAGTCTAACCAAACTCCTGTAAGACCTCCGCATCATCCACCTCCAACGCATCCACAACCATGCGCACCGCTGTCGCCTGATCCCTATAAACTGGTGTGAAAAACGTACCAACTATTGGTAGGTGGAACAGAGCATCCACATCATCCAAAGTGATTGTCATCTCCCCAAATGGAAGATGGAAATAAGATGTATCTGGGTGCCACCTCTCAACAAAAGATGATAGCAGGGGTGCATCGAGCATCGTCAATGAGCATCCAACAAAGTCCTCAAGTCTGAACTCCTCAACTACCCTCCTCACCTGCTCAGGCATCAGAGTCTCGGGGAAGTTCTTCAACTTCGACACATGAGAAGCGACCTTCAAAGTAGGATGCTCCTAAAACAAAACAATACAATTACAACAAATTAGTATACATCAAATAGTGTAATACAAATAAAAAATTAAGCATTAAACCAAACCAATAATACTTACATCTCCCAGCCATATCCTATATGTGACATAGTCAGTATAACCCATCAAGACAGACCTGTCAGAAGGTCCTCCAGGGAAACCACCATCAGTACATACTGATGGCTTAGATGGACCAGTTGTGGTGTCTGTATCAGCACGAGACACCACTCCCTCCTGAACGGGCTCCTAAACCGATTCATGTACTGACTCCTGCACCACCACTTGAACCACCGTCAGAACCACCTTCGGCATCACCTCCGACACCACCTCCTGAACCACCTCCTGAACCACCTCCGGCACCACCTTCGGAACCACCGAGGAAACCACCTCCTGCACAGGCTCCTACAACACCTCCTGTACAGGCTCCTGCACCACCTCCATAACTCGCTCCTCATCAACCGGCGCCTAAACCACCGGCTCCGATACAACTACCTACAACATCTGCTCGATCAGTAGTCCTGCCTGAAATAGAACCGTCTCTGCCTCTAGTCCACACTGCAAATAAAGTTAAGAAACATGAAAAAAAATAGAAAATACTAGAAATTTCAAAAAAAATTGGTATTTTAGGCGTACCGAAAATTTTGAAATTTTCGGTATGAGCATCAAAGGAAAATACCGGGCGAAAATACCGGATATTTTGAAATCTACGATAGGTGATACCGGAAATTTTGAAAAATCTGGTACAAAATACCAAAATTTTTAACAAAAGTACCGGAAACTTACTTGTATTTGCAAAAATTCCGGTAGCGCTCTTAAATTTCCGATTTCGCCTAAATTTTTGAAAAATGCATGGTGTACCGAAAATTTCAATAATGGGGAAGGCTTGGGCAAAATTGACTTTTCATACAAATTGGATGTGTAACTGAGGGGTGACAGGAAAAATACTCACCAACTTTATAATAGATCGATGTCACATGGACCGAATCACTTTTACCCCTTTTTCAAATTTCATGTTTTTTTTAGCAAAAATATTATTATTTTACATTAATTAAACACTCAGATAATTGACCTAATTACATAAAATTAATTTTTTATTTTAAATTCAAATGATTTTAGTTAATTTCTCACTTTGTTTACATTGACGACGCGACTATTTTTTAGAGAATTTTGCTGTCATCCCTAAAATTATTTCTGGCACCCCAATGATTTTTATTTTCACTTTACTCTTGACTATTTTCAAAGAAATTTTTGGACAAAATTTCCTGAAGGCCATTTTGAAAATTATGGTATATCGGAAATTTCCAAATTTCTAGTATGTTTTTGGTATATGCAAAATTTCTCGAGGTATATTTTAAAAAATCCGGTATACCGGTAATATAATTTTTTTTTAATATATGCCAAATATCCTGAAGTGTTTTTAAAATTTCTTGTATACCATATTTTTTAAAATATTCGGTATACCAGAAATTTCGCATATGTTTGAAATTTCCGGTATGTTTCCTTATCTTGTTTTTCCAACGGTTGAGATTTTGCCGACACTTTTGAAGGGTCCATATTGCACCGACACTTGTGTGTGATCTAGAACGCATAACAATTTGTATAAATATGCTTTTTAGGATTATTAGGTATCACATCTCAACAACATGCCTCTTTCTCTATATTTGATTAAGGCATGAAGTGTATTACAACGGTCGCAAATTTGCCCTTGAATTCAAGCTCCCAGATGGATTGAATTCCTTTGCCACCTTTAAGGAAATGTTGAACGGTTTGCTGCCTGATTCCGAGAACAGAAGGGTGACAAAGATCGAGTTTCGACAGGATTACATTGGTACAAATGGTTGGGTGAAATACAACCTAATCGAGCTGAAGAATGATGAAGATGTGAAGGCCATGTGGAAATTATTTCGTCGTAGGATAACCAAAGTTCTAATCGAGTTGGATGCGGAGATCCGAAGATCTGTTGACGGCATAATGAAGTGTCTAAAGCGTCCAGGTGAATCTGAACTCGGTAGTTCCAAGGTTTTCATGTATCGGAGTATGTTTATTTTTTTTGTTTGTCATCTGATGTTTGTTTACTTATTCGAGTTTCTTATTTGTGTTATTGTTTTCTTTATATAATCGAAAGAAAAGGTACTAGCCAAAAAAATATTATGCAATAAAGTAAAGTTTGTTTCTCACAACATACACGTAATAATACAATAATACAAATAAAAATCTACATACGCCCGCTCAGGCAAGTGTCTAGTCACATATCCCTCCCACCTGACATGCCCTGAATATAAAGTAGATACGTCAAAAGGATGGTGAGGGAGATGGGTCATGTGCAATGTCCAGATGACATCGTCCAGTGTCAGAGCATTTAGCCTCCTCCTGTACTCAATCACACCTCCATGATGGATCTGTCTGGCCTTCCACCTCTTCGCATGTGGATCTCAAGCCGCCCCGTCACAGATGTGAGGGAAGTGTTCGTATATCCAACACTACATAAATAAGGATAAATAAATTATTATATGAAAACCTAATAATTATAAAAGAAATCATATAATAAATTATAATATACCTAGCTCAGGTAACCAACAAGTTGTCTGGTATCAGGATAAGAAACAACATCAAGTGTCGTGTACAGCATCGTCAAAGTCGCCACTCCCCAAGGCCAAGATGGATTATCAAGGGCGCTGAATAGATATAGGTAACGGACATCAATGTACACTCCAGACTTGTCCTCAAAGAGAGTACATGCCACCAGATGTAGCACGTACGCCCTAGCGGCAGCCTGATACCTGCGTGCCTCCACCAACGCCTTATATGTAGTCCTCAACCAAGATATGCGGAGGTGAAATCCCCGAGTCTCGCCAAACTCCTGTAGGACCTCCACCTCATCCACCTCCAACGCATCGACAACCATGCGCATTATTGTCGCCTGATCTCAATGAACTGGTGTGAAAAACGTATCAGCTATCGGTAAGTGAAAGAGAGCATCCACATCATCCAAAGTGACTGTCATCTCCCCAAATGAAAGATAGAAGGAAGATGTCTCTGAGTGCCACCTCTCAACAAAAGATGATAGTAGGGGGCGTCCAGCATCGTCAACGAGCATCCAGCAAAGTCCTCCAGTCTCAACTCCTCAACTATCGTTCTCACCTGCTCAAGCATCAGAGTCTCGGGGAAGTTCTTTAACTTCGACCAATGAGAAGCGACCTTCAAAGTAGGACGCTCATAAAACAAAACAACACAATTACAACAAATTAGTATACATCAAATAGTGTAATACAAATAAAAATTAAGCGTTAAATCAAACCAACAAATACTTAACCCATCAAAACGGACATATCAAAAGGTCCTCCCGGGAAACCACCATCTGTACACACTGATGGCTCGGTAGATCAGTAGTGGTGTCTGTATCAGCACGAGACACCACATCCATTCCCTTCTGAACCGGCTTCTGCACCACCTCCGACACCACCTCCTGCACCACCTCCTGAACCACCTCTAGAACCACCTCCGACACCTGCTCTTGCACAGACTCCTGCACCACCTCCGGAACCGGCTCCTCAACAACCGGCTCCTGAACCACCGTAGGAACAGGAGGGCCCACAATTGCCATAGAAGCTTTGGCATTCTATCGACGAGGTGCACGAAACTCCGACGTAGCCTGCTCAACCATCTGTTTCCAATGAGAACCGGTCGGACAACGACAATCACCTTGTGCCTCTGAGGCCTGTGCCTCATCTGCTGCTCGAGCCACAACATCTGCTCGATCAGTAGTCCTGCTTGAAATAGAACCGTCTCTGCCTCTAGTCCTCACTGCAAGCAAAGTTAAAAATCATTAAAAACTTAGTTTTTTTGGAGAAAAAAAATAGAAAATACCGAAAATTTCAAAATTTCCGGTATTTTAGGCGTACCGAGATTTTTGAAATTCACAGTATCAACTTCAAATAAAAATACCGGGGATTTCAAAATTTCCGGGCGAAAAATACCATATATTTCGTAATTTACGGTAAACGATACCAGAAATTACGAAATATCCAGTACAAAATTTATCAAATCTATCGTAAAACTTACTTGTTTTTGTGAAAATTCCGGTAGCGCTCTCAAATTTCCGATATCGTCCAAATTTTTTCAAAAATACGGTGTACTGTAAATTTGTATGGGGTGTGTCAGGTACAAGTGGGGGTGGAAAGAAAAATTTTCCATTTTTAGTGATGCTTAAGAAAGAACCAATTTTTATTGAATTTTCTCTGAAGTTCCTATAATTGTCTCGACATACAATAGTTTAACAAGAAAAAAAAAGTTACTGTATATAATTAACTATGCACTCATAAATAACACACAATAATGTAGTTGAGCATATGAAAAGTTTAAAATGCAAGAAAATTTTCAAGAGAAAGATTTCTATCAAAGACAGAAGTTAACTTAACCAATGTGATTTACTAATATTAATTTTTACTTATTGACCTAATATTGTAGTTTAAAATGGAGATTTCAGAACTCTCTATGCCCAAACTCATAAATTCATTAAGAAATTCTGACAAACATTAACAAGTTGAAATTTGAGTGACTCTATCTTGAAATTCTTGATGATTCAGGTATTGCTAAAAAAATCCATTCTATAATCTGAAATGTCATGAAGTAGAAGAAAAATAGACTAGCCTATATAGAATTGACTATATTTACAAGAATCAATTTCAGGTTAACAAACCCTTCATTAAGAAGATGCTCAAACAACCAATAGCCACTGCTGCTATTATATGTCGTCCACCGGACTCTGAAGAAGAAGAAGAACTTCTCCAGTTGGTTCTTGTTTGATGAGGCTTCTCTTCCAAATTCCTACAAAAAATATTATTCAAGTTGTCCAACTGATTCATTATCTGGCGTTGAACGTGTGCAATACCTGATATCTGATGATCACATAAAATCAGTCAAGAACTAATGCAACATCAATATCACATATCTTAGAATATGAAAAGATACACATACCTCATCTCTTAAAGGTGTCTCCTTAGCTAATTGTGACTGGAATGAGGAATTTGGCATTATAGATCCAGTTAGGGAACCATTACTCAAACAAGTGATGAAGCAAGAGGTGGGAGCAGAGCCATCACAGGACTCAGATTGCAGGACCATATTTTGTTGGTTTGGACAATTTTCCTTTGTGGTTAACTTTGAGTTCAGCTCTTCAATACGGTTTGTGAACTCGCCCATTCTATCATGCAGGGATGCAATTTGTTCTGAAAGTTGAGTGATGGCACCCTACATAGATCAAAGTCGTTGTTGAATGAAACTTGATATAGTGATCTTTAAATCAAGTACAATTAAAATTGGTAAAATTAAATGAACTTGCCTGATTTTCAAGTTTCGTTTCGGAATCTGAACTATTATTTTCATGAAGTCCTCCATTGTTTGGCACGAATCCAGTTACTTTGGCTTGATTCTCATCCTTTTGATTTGCAAATGACTGTGACATATCACTATTGAAGACGAAAGCACATTGGCATTATTATCACTGTTGAAGATATTTTTATATGATAAAATTACTCTGGCCTATATTTAACTCACATCAGATACAGCTACTATATTTGTAAATTCTACAGAAGCCTCTCATTTTATCATGTAAAAAGTATAATGGATATCTAATTAGTTCATTAATCAGCGCAATCTAATATTGGAAAGACGCAAAGATAAGTTGGTCAAATGACAACTACTACAAACTCATTGGTCAAAATCGGATAGAATTATCCACTCTAAAAAATGCTTGACCTGGTTTTCAAATGCAATAAACGGTAAAAGCAATACCATTCAAGATTAAGGGAAAATTTCAGTACACAATTATAAGACTTGCAATATTGTATAAGAATGAATGTTGTAGAATCAATAGATGGAAAATATTCACCTTCTGATACGCTTATGTCTCATGGAAGCCCCATCACTAGAGGTTCTAAAATGTTCTGCTTTGGGGCTTGAGCTTGACACCAAATCCTCAGTAAGGTTGAGTTTTCTCCTTATTAAACCATCTGGCATGGCCTGTGTGGAATAGTTAGAAAGAGAATGTTGACGAGGGAGCGCAGGTACTAGAAGACTAGAGTATTCATACCATTACAAGCTTTTCAAGTTGAATCTGCTCAATATAAGTACGAGGAATGTATGAACCTTCCAAACCAATTTGTTGTGCTATGTATGATACAACTAGTCGATCTGTCCCCTGTACCTGTTTATTATTATGCAATGCATTATAAACATGAAAATCCCACTAAATCATTTGAGAGTAGTAAAATAGGACTATAGATGTACTCTAACATTACCTGAACATAATGTCGATTTAGTTGCTCAAGCCAATCTAGTTTAACACAAACCCCGTCATCAGATAAGATATGGCTGCTTCTTTTAAGGATAGTTGCTATTGTGTATCCAAGGGCCATAAGTCCACCAAGAAGACGCACACTGACCGCAAAAGTAATTCTTGGTGATATGACAAACGGATCATCAGTCACCCATTCCTTCACGTATAAGCCATCAATTAGTTTACACAAGGCAGCAAGTCCATTCTCGGCTTTATCGGATTTTAAATTTTAAAGAAAAAAGGAACCAAAACTGGATGAGGCAAACCTCAAACATGAGACTGTAATTCCCATCTTTATTCCGCATCCGTAAATATGATTGACAGCTCTCTGGATCTTCACCGGGTGGTAGAAGATATATGTCATAAGTCTGCTCAGTTGTTTCCTCCAAATCTTGGGAGAGAACAGCTTTAATTTGATCCACTGATACATTCCTGGTTGACTAGAACAAATTATAACATTGATCACTAACAGGAATACTTCTAACAAAAAGTAATATCAACGGTCACTCACATGCATCGGAACTAACAGGAAAATCTATATTTGTGTACTTACACACTGATACAAGTATAACTACAATATTGTCATATGAGATAATGAGAACTAACCTTTAATATGTAAGTAGGACTTTGGAATCCAAAAAATGGATTAAACTTGTTGGTTATTTTTATATGTGCTGTTTGGAGATCTGGCTCAATATAAGCCTTGTACATTGGAAATACCTGCAGAAGAATAAGTTAAGCAACTATGTATGTAAGCACAAATCTTCATTCTATAGCAATGAAGGGAATAAAAACAAAGCGTGCACCGTCTCAGAAATTTGATGAATGATTTCTTGAGGTTCTTGACCAGCACGTTGTATATCACGTATAACTCGTTTGATCAGGTCAAGATGAATGCCTCCTGTTACAGATACTCGAAGGTCCAGTAGAGGTCTTAACCTCTCACTCAAAGCATAAATGCCCTCTATAATCACAATACGAGAGCTTGGGACTTCGACCGTCCTGAAAATAAAATACTCTGCAAGCTAAAATTGAAGGCATAGCCTAGAATTTGACTAATAAATTTAGGAATAGCAAAATGCAGAAACAAAACACACAAGTATTCAGAGGTAGCTCAGGAATAACCTGTATCCTGTACGCGAACTGGATTTGAAATCATACACAGGAACTTCAACTGGCTTTCCTGCCTTCAAATCACGTACATTTCGGAGCAATGTTTCATAGTCTGTTAAACGTGGATCTGCTCAAACATGTATATCAGAGGTGACAACATTGATCAAGATATCATAGAAACAATCAAAGTACGAAAAGACAGTCAATCATACACAGACACATCAACATTCACATAACAAAAGATGAAATAACGATTTACCATCAAAGTTGCCATCGACAATTCGACTAGAATCATTGTAATTATCCATTGAAATAACAGCAATGTCAGGCATGGAGTTGAATATCTTATCAGCCAACACAGTCTTTCCAGCCCCCGAAGGACCCCCTACTCCTACTAATATCATTCCATCATTTTTCTGAACCAACATCTGGCATGCATGGAATACCATAAAAAAACCATTCTCAAACGATAGTTTGTCTTTGATTGGAGCAAGCTCATAGCGCTCGCAATTTTTCCTTTTAACCAAACGAACTTGATCTTTTAAGCGGTCAAGATGTCTTTGTTGCGAATCATCTCTAAAGTTTTCCTCTGCCATTGAAGGAGTGCTTATTTCCTGCTAAGCAAACAAACACACACATAAAAAAACAAAAACAAAAAAACATGTTGTAATGATAAATAAAAAACACACATTTTCATGCAATATCAGTGTAACCCTAATTTAAAACCATGTTTTTGATAACATCATTCAAATAACATTCACTGGCTGAAAACCCTTGAAAACCATCCCAAGATAAAGTCCAAGAAATCAATGGCTACATACCATAATAACAATAAGATTATAGAAAGAAAATCATAAAGCTTTAACCAAAAACCTAGAAAGATAATGTGAATAAAGAGTAAAAACAGATCCAACAAAGTGAATGTAAAGAGAACTCGCCTCAATGGATGATAGAGGGATCAAGAAGAAGGGATGAACATAAGCTCTGAAAATGTCGAATATGTTTAAGGGCAAAAAAGCCGTTTCAATTCAATGTGATTTTCAGAAGTTAATCAAAATCCAAATTCTTAGGGAGATAATTTTGTGTATGATTTTAAGCGGTTATTACCCTATAGGGAGGTTATAGTTTTTTTCGCGGGTATAGTTGGGGGTTTGCATGCATCTTAGCCTATATTAGCAACCTTAATGAACTTTGTTGTAGGATATATAAAATAAAATTACAAAACCTAATTTCTTCTAGTAAAGTTTTATTTTAAAAAAAGTATTTTGTGGAGTGTGTGTTAAATAATGCTTTTAAGTTTAATGGATTCAAATTTTAATCGTGAACGAATCATTTTTTTTACTAGTATTTCAAGCGCTTTTAAACAACAGATCATTTTTTAAATCTTGGGATTGTGGTTGTTGATTCGATGAAGGATTATAAAAGTAGGATCGACGATATGGAAAGGGAAGATAAGGCCAAGAAATTAGGAGGCACGACGACTATTAATGTGTTGAAATGATTATTGGCTTTAGAGGGTGGTAGTTTGATTAAAATGAAAAGTATTAGTCAGATTATCAAAAAGGGAAATGTTGATATGTTTTTAATTCAAGAATCAACGTTGACTACAGTGGATGTTATCGTAGTTAATAGTTTATGGTCTAGGGAAAATGTGAGTTGGACTTTTTGAGTTCTATTGGTCAGTTCGAAGGTCTTATTATCCTTTAGAATGAAGGAAGTGTGGAGGTTCATTGTAGCTTTAAAGATGATGGTTTCGTGGGTGTGAAAGTTTGCTGGAGAAATTGCTTCTTCTATGTTGTTAATGTTTCCCCATGTACTTAGGGGTCGAAGAGATCTTTATGGAGGATCCTCTTGGAGTTAAAATCTAGGTTCTCAAATGGCGAGTGATGTCTTTGCGGTGATTTTAATGCGGTCAAAAATTTCAGGGAGAGGAAAGGTAGGTCTTTGTTGGGCCATAATTATGAGATAAGGGAATTTTCGGAGTTTATTGAGGATAGTGAATTGGTGGATGTTCCTTACAAAGGGAAGAAGTTTTCTTAGTATAGTGGAGATGGAAAATTAATGAGTAGGATTGATCGTTTTCTAGCTTCTGAAGCTGTTATTAGTAATTGTGGAGTGGTTGGTCAATTGATAGGTTTGATAGATATTTCAGATCATTGTCCGATTTGGTTGGTGTTGGATTGTTCGGATTGGGGTCCAAAATCGTTCAAGGTGAACAACGGGTGGTTTAATAACAAGGCTTTCATTCCTTTCATTGAAAAGGAATAGAAATATTTGGTGGTTGAAAGAAGAAGTGATTAAGTTCTTAAGGAGAAGTTAAGGATGCTTAAAGGTAGTCTTAGTAGGTGGAATTTTGATGTTTTCAGGAGGATTGGTTTAGAGGTGGAAGAGGTGTGAGGGAAATCAATGAAGGAGGTTACTTGGTAGATGGTGTTAGTGGTTTCATGTTGGACGATTTTGTTGTTAATAGAAATGAGGCTACGAGTCGTTTCTGGTTGAAGCTTATGATAAAGGAGAACATGCATATTTAGAAGTCCAAATTAAAATGTGTTAGTGTTTTAAGTTGGCATTAATTTTGGTAAAACTAGGCTATAGCAATGTCTTGATAAATGTCATGACATTCAGAGATTGAAGATAAATCCTACTTGACAAGGATGTTAAAGGACGTAACTAGAAGCTAAAAGTTGTCTGGAAATTAAAATAGTCCGATGTTATAATGATGTTATGACATTCTGTGACATTCGCTCGCAGAACTGCTTTTCCGAGATTTTCGAAGTTTGTTGTCGCTAAATTATGTTTTTCGTTATTAGAAAGCATGCTCACGTGGCTCTGGGTTAATCTTAGTTAAACCTAAATTGGTTGTTGAACAAACCATGTTTTTAGGATTAAATTAAGTGAACCCTAGCTATCTTTATGGAAGCCCAAAACCAAGTTTCGTGGATCGCTTCTATAAAGGAATTCAACCCTTATATCGCCTTTTGCACTATTAGGAGAGTTAACAGTTGTATTTTGTGTAATTCTAATATCTTGTGAGCCAAGCAATTATCAATTGATAAGTGCTTTGACTAGGATTTGTTTGTAAGGGTAGTTTATCACGCAGCTTTGAAGCACGAGTGTTTGTCTCGTGATTGAAGCTTTGAAGCAAGATCAAGATAGTTTATTGAAGTGTGTCTTCACAATTCAATTATTCAATAGGTTCATATCACGCGTGATTGAGGGGAGTGAGTAGAACTCAGTCTAAGTAGGACTTAGATTGAAGTTGCATTGGGTAGGTTTAAGTGAAGGAGATAAAGTTGGTTTATTCCAATTAATTCTACTAATAGTGAATTTCCTCCCGGCTTGGTAGCCCCGGATGTAGGTGTAGTTAGACATTGAACCGGGTAAACAACTTATTATGTTCTTTATTTTAAATTTATTGTGTAAATTGTTAAGAGTGTCGATAGTGTGTCATAACATTCTTCGTGACATCACGATCCGCTGCCGTGAATTTCAATTGGCATCGAGCAGCACCACCGTTATTTTTGGGTGAGATCTAGGGATAATAGTTTCCGCATAATGGATAAGGAAGGAGGATTTGGAGGTAGACCACCCATATTGGATGGATCTAATTATGACTACCGGAAACCACGATGATTTTTTGAGGTCACTAGATATTAAAGCTTGGAGAGCCGATAAAGGATGGAAACATCCCACCAAGCTTGAGAAAGATGGGACTACCGTCTTGAAACCCGAGGAAGAATGGAGCAAAGAGGAAGAGGAGCTAGCTCTGGGGAACTCTAAAGCATTGAATTCCCTATTCAATGGTATTGACAGAAACATCTTCAGGCTAGTTCATCAATGTAAGCTGGCCAAGGATGTGTGGGATACTCTCAAAACTACTCATGAGGGGACATCCAAGGTGAAGATGTCAAGACTTCAGATGCTCACTACCAAATTTGAGAATTTGAAGATGAAAGAAGATGAGACTATTCATGAGTTTCACATGAATATCTTGGAAATTTCCAACACCTCAGGAGCACTTGGTGAAAAGATGTCAGAAGAGAAGCTGGTGAGAAAGATTCTCAGATCCTTGCCTAAAAGATTTGCAATGAAAGTGACTACAATAGAGGAGGCTCAGAACATCAGCACCTTGAAGGTTGAAGAACTTATTAGATCCCTTATGACTTTTGAGATGGGAATCAGTGAAATTGTTGACAAGAAAAACAAGAGCATAGCACTTGTATCCAATACTGAAGAGGGAGGCAAGAAGGTGGATGATGAAGAGAAGATATCTGAAGCTATAGCTATGCTTGGAAGGCAGTTCAACAGACTCATCAAGAGGGTTGATCCAAAGTCAAGGTCCAATGTCAAGGACATTTCATCTGACATTGGCAGATCTTATGACTCCAGCAGAAGATCCAAGTCAGAGGATAAAGGAAGTCAAAGCAGAGAAATCCAGTGTCATGGTTATGAAGGATATGGTCATATTAGGGCTGAATGTCCTATCTTTCTTAAGAAACAAAAGAGAGGAATGACTGTTACTTGGTCTGATGGTGAATCAAGTAGTGACTCTAAAGAGGAATCAGCCAAACTTGTCACTGCACCTTCTGAAAGTGGCAATTCTGATAATGACTCTAGTGATGAGGAAGTGACTTTTGAAGAACTTGTTGATACTTACAAGAAGCTGTGTATCAGAAGTGGTGAAGTATGTCAGCAAAATGAAAAAAGAAAAGTCGATTGAGAAGTTCGAGGCGTAAATGTGAAGTCGAAGTTGAGAAGAAGGAAAATACAATCACTATAAGTCATCTCAACAGTGAGATTATAGTGTTGAATTCCAAGCTTGATCATATGACTAAGTCTGTCAAGATGCTGACTACTGGGACTGATAAGTTGGAAGAAATCCTTCAGCTTGGACAAAATGCTGGAAATAAGCATGGTCTAGGATATGTGGCTGAAAAGGAACCTGTTAGTGACAAGAAAAAGAAAAGGCATGGGAAACCAAGGTCAAAGCAGATGTCACAACATAAAATAGGAAATGTTTCTGGCTCAGGGCATGTGGATGCAAAGAAATTTGCTGATAAGACAATGTCAAAGCAGATGTCACAACATTGGGGTCAACATCAGGATCAGAGAAACATGAATAAGAAGTTTCAAAGATGGAGATGTCACCATTGTGGAAGGTTTGGACACATAAAACCCTTCTGTTATATGCTACATGGATACCCTAATCGACTCCTATGTTAGCCTAAGAACATTAAGGTACCCTACACTCAAAAGTGGAAAAGAGGATCGCAGATTGATAGCTCACACTTCTTTGAGTGTCCGCCAAGGAAGATTGGTACTTTGACTGGGTGTTCCAAGCATATGACGGAATAAAAACCCATCAATAATGTCAAACCTCATTCTACCTTTGTTACTTTTGGAGATGGAGCTAAAGGAGAAATCAAAGGTGTTGGTAACTTGACTACTCGAGTTCCATACCTAAATGGAGTGTTGGTAAAAGGCTTGACCGCTAATCTCATAAGCATAAGTCGCCTATGTGATATGGGATTCAAAGTCAACTTCACTAGGTCCGAATGTCTTGTAATCAATGATAAACAAGAAGTAGTTATAAGAGGAGTTAGATCAAAAGACAAGCTACATGGGAATCGAGAACACCAACCTCTTCCTGTGCTCTATGACAAAGATGAAAAGGAGGTAAAGTTATGGCATCAAAAACTTGGACATCGTGATCTCGAGGAATGAAAAGATCATCTCTATGGAGGTCGCCGAGGGATACCAAGACTCCAAATTGATGAAGGAAGGGTCTGGTGAGTGTCAGTGGAAAGCAAATGTCACACCCAATGTCAGACATCCGACCACTTCTAAAGTGGAGCTGCTGCACATGGACTTGATGGGGCCTATGCAGGTTGAAAGCCTTGGTGGAAAAAGATATGTTTATGTTGTTGTGGATGACTTCTCCAGATTTACCTGGATAAACTTCATCAAAGAAAAATCTGATGTGTTTGATGTCTTTAAAGAGTTATGCAAAAGACTTCAAAGAGAGAAGGAAAGCTGTATTGTCAGAATAAGAAGTGATCATGGGAAGGAATTTGAGAACAACAAGTTTGATGAATTCTGCTCCTCAGAGGGAATCAATCATGAGTTTTCCTCTCCTATAACACCTCAACAAAATGGGGTTGTGGAAAGAAAGAATAGGACTATACAGGAATCTGCCAGAGCAATGATTCATGCTAAGAAACTTCCTATTCATTTTTGGGCTGAAGCTATGAATACAGCTTGCTATGTTCACAACAGGGTCACCTTAAGAAAGGGAACATCTTCCACCTTGTATGAACTATGGAAGGGAAGAAAACCAACTGTGAAATACTTCCATGTGTTTGGGAGCAAATGTTATATTCTGACAGATCGTGATCAAAGGAGAAAGATGGACTCTAAAAGTGATGAAGGCATTTTTCTAGGATACTCCACTAACAGCAGAGCATATAGGGTATTCAACTCCAGAATCCAAGTTATGATGGAGTCTATTAATGTCATTGTTGATGATCATCATCAGGAACACAATGTCCCATATGATGTTGAGACATGGTTTGAGACATCACCACAAGTACCTGATAAGGATGATGTACCTGCTCCTACTTCACCAAAATCTGAACTAGAGGAAGTCAACAAAGATCCTTCCATCAGAATTCAGAAAGATCATCCAAAGGAACTCATCATTGGGGATCCAAACAAGGGTGTCATTACAAGGTCCAGAGAAACGGTTTCAAACTCTTGTTTTGTGTCAAAATTAGAGCCAAAAAATGTCAAAGAAGCTCTAAGTGATGAATTCTGGATTGGAGCAATGCAAGATGAATTGAACCAGTTCAAGCAACATGAAGTATGAGAATTAGTTCCTAGATCAGAAGGAACAAACATCATTGGCACAAAGTGGATCTACAAGAACAAGTCTGATGCGTGGGCTCACCGTAAATAAAGCAAGACTTGTTGCTCGTGGTTACACTCGTTGAGGGATTGACTTTGATGAGACTTTTGCTCCAGTGGCTAGACCGGAATCAATCAGCTACTACTAGGGGTTGCTTGCATTCGAAATTCAAATTATTTCGATGGATGTGAAAAGTGCCTTCCTAAATGGCTACTTAAATGAGGAAGTATATGTAGAACAGCCTAAAGGATTTGTGGATCCAAGTTTTCCTGATCATGTCTACAAATTAAGAAAAGCCCTATATGGACTAAAGCAAGCTCTTAGGGCCTGGTATGAAAGGCTAACCAAGTTCCTTACAGACAAAGGATACAGGAAATGAGCCTTGGATAAAACTCTCTTTGTCAAGAATGAAGGAGGAAAGATAATGGTGGCTCAAATTTATGTTGATGACATAGTATTTGGAGGAATTTCAGAGACAATGGTGAAACACTTTGCTAATCAAATGCAAGCAGAGTTTGAAATGAGTCTTATGGGAGAGTTAACTTACTTTCTTGGACTGCAAGTTACACAGATAGAAGACTCAACATTCCTTTCACAGAGCAAGTATGCAAGGAATATTGTCAAGAAGTTTGGAATGGAGAATGCCAGCCATAAAAGGACTCCTGCTCCCACACATTTGAAGTTGTCCAAGGACACAAGTGGTGAAAAGGTTGATCAAAGTTTATATAGAAGCGTGATAGGAAGCTTGTTGTACCTAATACAGACCGACATTGCATTTTTGTTGGGGTATGTGCAAGATACCAAGTGAACCTAAAGTAAGTCACATTAACTGTGAAAAGAATTTCAAGTATGAGTGGAACTTGCAATTATGGTATCCTGTATTCCCATGGATGTGAACCAATTTTGTCCGTTATTGTGATCTTGATTGGTAGTGTGATGATGAAAAAGTACTTGGAGGATGCTTCTTCTTGGAAACAATCTTGTTTGGTTCAAGAAGCAAAATTGTGTATCCTTGTCAATCAAGTCAATACATAGCTGGTAGCGCTTGTTCTCAAATGGTCGGATGAAGCGATGTTGTTCGAGTACAATGTCACAGATGTCATGACATTATATCGTGACATTCTGAGTGCTATTAATATTTCAAAGAATCCTATACAACACAGTAGGACTAAGCATATTGACATTAGACATCACTTCATCAGAGACCTTGTGGAGGAGAAAGTGATTAAATTGGACCATGTAGTCACTGAACTTCAACTGTCTGACATTTTTACTAAAGCTCTTGATGCTAGTCAATTTGAAAATTTAAGGAGCAAACTGGGTATTTGTCAATATGAGAAATTGTAGCAATTAAGATTGCTTACAAGGAAGGGAAAAGACTTTTTATTTCAATTAATTATAAGTGGGTCATTTAATTATTTCCCTCTTATTTTTAAAAGTTTCAAGAATATGAAGAGACTCCTCCATATAATAGCCTCTTCATTTGAAAGTATCATATCCTCCTCATCCAAAAGATACTCTCAAACTCTCTGTCATTCTTGGTTTCAATTTCTCAACATATCTCAGCGAAATATGTCTTCCTCATCCTCTTCATCCCAAGACTCTGACTGTCCATCTCCTACCATGGCTGAGATTAGGATGAGCGCTGCAGCCTTGAATGTTGAACCTGTGAAGATCTCTCCTCAGCGTTCCATGGCCACTAACTCTAAGAAGTCCCAGAATCAGCATGCACGGAATACTCAAAGGTCATCAGCTTCGTCCTCTACAAAGGGTGGTATCTCTGGTTCTCAAGTTGAGAAGATGACCAAAGCTGGAACTGTCTCAAAGAAGTATAGAGTTAAATCTGTTGGTAGCTCAAGACCCAAGAGGACACAAATTGCCAAGAAGAGGAAGGCCCCTGAACCTGCAGAGTCTAATCAAGATTTTGATTTCAAGACTAAAAGTGAACAAGAATGTTTGGTGGTAATGACAATGCTTCCAGTGCTTCTTCAGGAAAGGAGAGCAACTGATATGTTGCTGTGATGGTTCTTGTTTTGTTGATTTTGGCTTGTTGTTTTCATATTGTTTCCTGTTCTTTTTAATTCTCTGTTTTTGAGTTTGGTTGATTGTAATGGTTGTTGACAGAATTGTAAACATTTAACATTTGTTGCTACTTCCCTTAATATATGATTGAATGCTTGGGGAACTTGTATTCATTCCTTTGGCCCCTTTGTGGCTAAAAAGGGGGAGAAGAATTGTGGGAAACTGTATTGGGAAATTGGGAAACTGTATGGCTTTTTAAATTTGTATGTGGGCAATTGTGGGAATTGTGGGATTTCTGTATGGGTAGAATTTATCTTATCTCTAGGTTCTAGTTTCTTTAAGCTTAGAACTAGTTTGTCTTCACGATAGGTACTGATGTGTTAAGTAGTTTTAGCCAAAAATGTGCCAAAGGGGGAGTTTGTTAGTGTTTTAAGTTGGCATTAATTTTGGTAAAACTAGGCTATAGCAATGTCTTGATAAATGTCATGACATTCAGAGATTGAAGATAAATCCTACTTGACAAGGATGTTAAAGGACAACTCGAACGAAGCTAAAAGTCGGAAATTTCAAAATAGTCGATGTCATAATGATGTTATGACATTCGCAGACATTCTCGCGCAGAATGCTTTTTCCGAGATTTTTCAGGAAGTTTGTTGAGCTGCTAAATTATGTTTTTCTGTTATTAGAAAGCATGCTCACGTGGCTGCTGGGTTAATCTTAGTTAAACTTAAATTGGTTGTTTAGCAAACCATGTTTTTAGGATTAAATTAAGTGAACCCTAGCTATCTTTATGGAAGCCCAAAACTGAAGTTTCAGGACTGCTTCTATAAAAGGAATTCAACTCTTATACTGCTGCAGCGCCTTTTGTACTGTTAGGAGAGTTAACAGTTGTATTTTGTGTAATTCTAGTATCTCTTGTGAGCCAAGCAATTATCAATTGATAAGTGCTTTGGACTAGGATTTGTTTGTAAGGGTAGTTTATCAATCAAAGCTTTGAAGCACGAGTGTTTGTCTCTTGATTGAAGCTTTGAAGCAAGATCAAGATAGTTTATTGAAGTGTGTCTTCACAATTCAATTATTCAATAGGTTGATATCACTGTTGTGATTGAGGGGGAGTGAGTAGGAACTCAGGTCTAAGTAGGACTTAGATTGAAGTTGCATTGGGTAGGTTTTAAGTGAAGGAGATAAACCGTTGGTTTATTCCCGAATTAATTCTACTAATAGTGAATTTCCTGCTTGGTAGCCCCGGATGTAGGTGTAGTTAGTCACCAACGGGTAAACAACTTATTGTGTTCTTTACTGCTGTTTAAATTTATTGTGTAAATTGTTAACAGAGTGTCAGATAGTGTGTCATAACATTCTCTGTGACATCACGTATCTGCTGCCAGGAATTTCAAAATGGTTTAATGATGGAGATACTAATAGTAGATATTTCCATTGTGTCATGAAGGAGAGGAGAAGACGTACTTTTGTAGGTTCCATCATTTTAGATATGGGGATTTTAGAGTCAGTCGAGGATGTTAAGAAAAAGGTGTTGAATCATTTTTCTTAAAAGTAGGGTGAGTCTGATTTTAGCAGACCGGGGATTGAAAGGGTTCCTTTCAAGCATTTTGATAGGGCTTTGCTTGAAGCTCCATTTTGAGATTCAGAGATTAGGGACGCAGTGTGGGGCGTGAGGATTCGAAAACCCGGGTCCTGATAAGGTATTCTTTTATTTTCATAAATAGATTTTGGTATTTTCTTAAAGAGGATTCTATTCGTTTTTTCAAAGATTTCCATGGTGGGGCCTTTTTGTCAAAAGTTATTATTTCCTCTTTCTTGACTTTGATTCTGAAGAATGCTAACCTCTTGGGGTTGGATGACTACATGCATATATGACTTGTTGGTTGTCTTTATAAGGCTTTTTCAAAACTTTTGGCGGCTAGATTGAAATTGGTTTTGAACTCTATTGTGTCTTCTTCTCAAAGACACAATTATTTTTATCTTGGTTCAGTGTTAACTAAGTTACTCATGTCCACCCCCACAAAGTAATTTTCCTTATACAAAAGGAATTAATCCACTATAATCAACCAGATTACAGATAACCTCAATAAGTCTGGTCAACCTTATTGGCTCCCCTAACAAGTCATTCGATCCTTATTGCAAATCCACAATGAATGTAGCCAAATTCTTCTCGAGAATACAGACTCACAGAGTCTCTCAAGGAACCTAAAAACCACAATTGATTACACATATAAGTCTACAAATATGCTTCTATATAAGCAGATTACACAATTTTTAAGTACAAAAACACTTGAGTTTTGATAGCAAGATACGAACAAAAGCTCCTTACTTGTTTACCAAATTATACCAAGAATTTGTCTATAGAGTTTATGTAGCGGTTTGGTGTATTTTTGTAGGACTGATTCATTGATTTTAAATTCTTCCAAGTCTTATTATTATAGATGAAAAAGATATTTGTTGGAGGGTAGAATAGGAAACACAAATACAATTGTTTTGTTCCCAACGGTCATGGTGATAATGGTAGACAATAGTACAAAAAAGGTATGTCCATGCACCACTTTAGAGAGTAGACGTCACAGTGTACTTCTGTACTTTTATACTCACCATCACACGCAATCCCTTAGTCTTGATCTTTGTCTTATATATCTTCAGAGGCTTCTGATTTTTTTTATGAAAGAAGTTGTAAAAGGATCAGAACTATGTATCTTTAGAACCTAATTATTTTGAGCCTTTCAGGGCCTGTTCATAGAACCCTTTCCTTCAGAGTCTTCAGCACTTGGTCTTTAGAAGAATGTCTTTAGATCTTCAAAACTCATTTAACATAACTTTGTCTTCAGCATCTTCAGAACTTCGAAATACAAAAGTAAAGCTTTACAAGGCCTCCAAAGCTTCCTTGTATAAGTCACGATCAGAGGCTCTTTTATGAATATTTCTTAGAACCGTTGCATAATAAGTATTCCTTTATCTTGACTTAATTTGTAACACACTAAAGGTATTGTTTCAGAGTGTTGAGTTCAGAACCTGGTGATGTCCTTTTTACCAGAGTCAAAACTTGTTTAGCAAAAGCTACACACTAGATATAAACGATTAGAGTACACAATTTTTCTCTAAGATAACATGTAAAGTTGTCATCAAAACATAATTTTGAATGTAGAACCAAACTTGTTCTTACATTATCTTATATGTCTTCTGCAACCCTTTCTTCTTAAGGATGTTCTGAGGACTTAGAGACCTCATTTATGTTTGGTTCCTGAGTGGACTTTCCAGGTTTTTCCAGGGATGTTGCAACATCCAAATTTCCAGGTGGCCTTGGTTCTTTTCTTGGTTGAAACATTTGGAAGAGTAATGGCAAGAGGAACAACATCAACGGTGAAATTCCATAGATCTTCGCTAGAGTTTGTGGAGCTTGACATTTTGAGATTTGGTTGAACTGAGACAGTTGAATAGGGAAGAAATGAAAAAATGTTGAATCATTTTCTTTGATTGTGTGTAGAATATAGGGTGATATGATAGCGCATACATAGGGATTATATAATGAATGCAATGATCTTCTTAAATTAATGTGCATCACTGATTGGTGAAAACAACTTCTCTCATAACAGTCCTTTTTTAAAAAACTATTGTAGATTTTTGATTGTTGATTCTTGGTAACCAGGTGTTCACAATAAGTTGTTAAGACATTAAGTTTGACACTGCACTTTTTTGACTCTTGAAGCAACCAATCCATTTAGGTCAATTAGCTTTTACTTGCTTCAGACATATTCAAGTTTAGAACTTTATAGTTCTGTCTATCTTCTCTGATTTCAACATTCTTGATTTTGAACATGTGAATAAGCAAATGGAATCCTGAGATAAGTTTTTAGATGAGGTACAAGTTACATGCCTAGTGATAGAATCACTGATTTTCATTTTTTCTTAGTTTCATCCTTTACATAATAATGAGAATGGTGTTTTGGATAACCATACAACCTAAAGCAGAAAGGTTTTATGTGATCATACTTACCACAATATTGATATTTCCAGGGATGCAGTTTGATTTTTTTCTAAAAATTTTGTAACTTGGCAGGAAGTTGTGGCATTTGGTCTGACATTTTTATTCCCTCCTTTTTTTTACCACAATTATGATTTGCCACAAATGTTCCTTCTTTTTCATTTAAAGACTGGTAGCTAAATCCAATACCCGTGAATCTTCTAACTCCTTCTCCAACTTGAACAATTTCATTCAAAACACCAGATCCACTAGTCATATTCTCAATTTTAGAAGTTAATAAGGTCACTTTATCTTGATGCTAGTAATTTTTAACTAGAAGTTTTTCTTTTTCCTCCTGAAAATAAACCATGATCTTCTTATGTGCTTTACTCAACTTACAAACTTATTCACTTCAAAAACAAATATTCTTATAAGAATCAACCGATTCCTCATAAGACAAATTTTTCTCCCACCAATATTCATCAGATTCACATCTACCAGTCCAAACTATAACAGGCTTAACAATTTCATTATTAGTTTCACCTCCATAATCATCAGTCCAGGAAGTGGTCAATCCCTTCTTTTGTTTCTTGAGAGATATGAGACACTTTGTCTTGATATAACCAAAACCCTCACATTAATGGCAATGAATTCCTCTTTCTTGATTTAGCTTATCCTATGTTTTTCCTTTCCTTTGAACCTCATACTTCTTGCCGCTGTCAAAACTGATGTTCTAAACATTTGGTCTTGACTTCATATTGTTCAATGCATGATTCATCTTCATACCAAGAAGTACAATTGCCTTTAATATTCCTTCATCAGTATGTAGGTTCCATTATTTCTTTTTATATCTTTAATGTTGGATACAAATTTTATGCTATTGTTCTTCCTTTCAAATATTTTATTAATAGCCAATTCAAATGTTTGAAGTGACCCAACAAGTTCACCATTTTTCATGTTACTGATGTCACGAGCTTTTTCGACTGATGTCACCTTCATGTAAAATTTTCTAGGTAAAGGCCTAAGAATGTTTCTAATAAGCTTTTCTACATACATCTTTTCTCCCAAAGCACTAGATGCATTAGTTATTTCAAGAATTTTCATATGATATTCATAGATGGTCTCATCATCATTCATCTTTAGATTCTCAAATTTAGAAGTGAGGAGAGTAACTCTTGACATTTTCACTTTAGATGTACCTTTATGAGTTGTCCAAAGGATTTCCCTCGCATCCTTGGCTATAAATACATGTATTAATCAACCTGAAAAACATTATTATCCACTTCATTGAATAGAGCATTCAAAGCCTTGGAATTTCCAATAGCTAACTTGTCATCCTCATCATTCCAATATTCCTTTGACTTTAAAGACACATTCATATCCTTGTCCTTATTAACATGATGTTCTCATCCTTTTGAAACAGCCTTCAAAGCCTTGTTGTCCATAGACTTCAAAAAACCCATCATTCTAACTTTTCACCAATCATGATTGGAACTATCTAACAGAGGTGGTTTGTTGTTGTATCCTCCTTCTTTATTCATAGTACTAGAAAATATTCTCCCTGGAGTTCATTCAATAACCAAAACTCGGTGTTGATGAGTGCCAAAAAGTCGTGTTTTTAGTAGTAGTTTTGTGGCACTTATCATTTCATTTATATTATATTCTTCGAATAAATATCCCGCTTTTTGTATAAATATGTATATTTAGTATATAATCGAATTTTATTTTTAGTGTAGTTGTGTACTGTTTGATAGTTTTCTATTCATTTTGTAGGTATTGATGCGTATTTGGAGCATGAGCAATAAAGTGTCGAATACACGATTTCAAACGCACGATTTTGAGCAATTAATCAACAAATAAGGCTCTAAAAAATATGATAAAAAACATAAATTTGGTTGATATTTAGTCATTTTTATATAGGAAATTGAATAAGCTTTCCAACACTTCCGACCGTGCGTAAATCAGAGTTACGGTTCTCAAGTTATGACAAAAAGAAGTGCTGATTTTATTTGGCACAGTAACGAGCGCGCTAAGCGCGCTCTGAGTGTGCTAAGCTCGGCCTGCGAGTTTATGAAAGTGTATAAATAGGATTATTTAGGGTTATGCTTTGGGGTATTTGTTCCCAAAGTCATCACCTTCATTTTTCTTAGGATAGAGCTTAGAAGACAACATTTGTAGCTTGTAATACAATGATCCGGGGTCGGGAGCTTGGTTGATCGTGATTGATGTGAAAGATTTATTTTCTCCTCATCTCTTTTCTTCACAATCTTCAAGTGTTGAGGTTTGTTTATAAGTATGCTTTGTTTTGTATGTATATTAATTACTCATGGTGTTGTATGATTCTTTCTTTACAAATCATTATTGGTGATTGCTCGCTTTATTTAGATTTGAGTTGTTATAGACATATACTCCTTAGATTCAGATTTAGGATGAACACCTATTAGGATTTAAGTCTAGAGATGGATTAAGGCTTAATAATCATGTGGGTATCGACTCTTAATACCTCAATGTTGTTTTAGTTGCGCGAGACATCGTCGACGAAAAGCAAAATAGTTATTTTCTCACTTTCCGTTAGACATAACCTATGTGTGAGTGGTATATGATGATTTTGACGAGTGATGAAGGTTGAATGAAATTGAGTTATTAGTTTAAGTATTTAACGGGTATGTGAAATTTAATCTCAAAAGTTCTCTCCTTTCTGAAGAATGAAATTCTTTTTATGTTCATAAATTTAATACCCGCATTTACCATTTATACAAACCAACTCAATTCATCCTCAAACTCATAAACACAAGAGATTGTTGAGCAGAAATTCAGTAGTACTAATTCATGTGGAGGCGATACGATATAACTTATATCAAAATCCCTAAAAATACTTATTTTTGCTTGCTGCTTTACCGCTTCAACAGGTGTCTGTTCTGATGCCAATTGAAATTATGGCACTTGCAATAGAGATGTTAAGATTGATGCCTTAACACATAAACACAATGTTAGGGAAGATGTTATGACATCTGTTGAAAGAAAACCACAGATTATGCAAAAAAATAAATTCCAAAAAATTAACAACACAATCAATTATTAATCAAGTTTGGTGCAACATCACCCACTCTGGGGGCTACCAAGCTAGGAAGGAAATCCACTATGATAATATTAGTTCAAAGCCTAAATAGTTCCGATTTACAATTTCTATACTAATCACTATCTTGTGAAACTTCTATCTAGGAACCTCCTAAATATGAGAATCTCCTCTCACTTTTAATCACCTTTGTGATACCTACAGTCACAACCTGTAACTAGACTTAAAGAACTCAATAGAAGCTTACACTTTAAATAAACAATACTTATTTTTGCTTAAAAGCTCCCACCAAGAACAATACTCGACCTTTTAAGTGGGGGAGAGTTGTAACGCCATGTTTTAATTAATATTATATTATATTAATATTTTCGAATTACCGATCGATATTTATTTTGCGACAAGAATATTTATATTAATTGATATATCTATTAATATATTTGGCGACGTTCCGTTCGGTCCGGTAAAATATTATTCGGATCCGAAATTTAATTCCCCGGAATTATTTTAATTGATTGAATTAATAATATTGGTAGATATTATTAGTGTGTTAATTTATAAGAATAGATGGGGGTGTGAGGATTAATTGTGTAGAAATGGGGTTTGCACCCTTGTTGCTAGTAAGAAACAACATATAAAACCACATTTCCTCATTTTCTTTCCATTCCACAACCAAAGCCAAATAGAAGCATAGAAGCTTGGAGGAATTAGAAAGGGGTTTTGGGAGAAGAAGAGCAAGAGAAGAAGAAGAGGAAGATCATGAGCAAGCTTGAGGAGTGAGTCTTGTAGAATCATCAAGATCAATCAAAGCTTTCATGGTAAGGGGTTTGATCTTCCTTTTCATTATAGTTAGGGCTTGGTGATATATGTGGGATTTGGGGAAAAATTGATAGGTTGAATTCATGAGTTCTAGTTGAATGATTGATCCTATAACTTAGAAAAGGTTGGATTAGTAGTATGGATTGTTGGTGTTTATTGTTAAGCTACTAGGATTAAGTTGAAAAAAATTGGAAATTAAAGAAACTATAAAACATGAAAAAAATACACTGTCTGTTAAACATGAAAAACACAAAACACACTGTCTGTAATTAGCAAGGATGAAGAAGAAAGAATGGAGGGGGTGGCGTGGGGGAGGCGCCCACCTCACCATGAGGTGCGTCCGTCCCCCTAAGAAGGGCGCACACCTCCATTTCCTTGGATGGCAAGGGACGTTCGTCCCTGTTGGCTATGGGGAGGAAGCGAAATTTCATTTTTCTGTTTTCTGTAAACTCTGTTTTCTAGTTTCCTGGTTTTCTGCATAATTTTGCAAATAGTCTCTGTTTGTTTCAAATCCATTATTTCCACATACTACTAGTTAGTATTAATAAAATATAAGTAGGGCATAAGTTAGCCGATTAAATTTGGAACCCGATTATGTTCCGATTTTCCGATTTCGGTAAATTCGACGACGGAACAAGTTGCTCCGAATTCAACGAAAATTGACGTGCTAGCTAAGTTCGACGCATAGAATGTAGTGGTGAGGTTAGATTTTCAAAATTATGAGTTTTTATGAGATGACCCGAAATAGGCCAAATTACGGTTAAATTGAATCGGATTGCGTTTTAGTAGATTTAAGATACGTATGGACAATCTGATTTCGATGTTGACGATTATGATTAATGTCGGTTATTAGGAATGACTTTCGCGACGATTATAGGTGTTTGACTATTTTTCCGTTTTTTGAATTTGGTGAATGAATTGATAATGATGCGGTATGAATAAACGTAATGTTTGCGACGGTGTATTTATTAATGAATACTTGTTGATATGTGATGCGATGATATATGTCTTTGTGCATGATGGGGTGATGATTATATTGATGTTGTTAATACATGCTTCCGATTTATGAATGTATGATTTTTGATGATGATGAATTATTGGTGATGTTTTGCATAATGCAAATATGATGCGATGATATGTTTATTTGATTGAATAAATATGGCGACGTGGACTTTATGTCAATTTTGATGAGCGATGATAATGTGTTGTTGTGTTGTCTTTATTATTGAGTCACATACATTGCATTGGCGACGAGGGCTTTTATGCCAAGCGACGAGGATTTTATGCCAAGTGTTCCTAATTATGGACAAAGCAACGGGTACCACATGCATAACATAGTCGTGTCTCATGGAGTCGATTATGCTTATGTTTGAGTTGTTTGGCGTTGGGTGTTTAATTGATGGATGATGTTGAATTGTGATGATTTATGATGTTTTGTTTGGTGATGATCTTTATGATGAACATGAAATGAATATAACTTGATAGTTTCATGATAACTAGGCGATGAATATAAATGATGATGTTTGCGACGATGGGCTTTAGCCAATTTGTGATGATTTTATCTATGTTGCTTATGTATTAGTATTGTTTGATGTTGTCGTTTATGATTGCCGTGTTGATTAGTGAAGTATTAACTTGTGATGATTTCGTGGTGAGGAACGTTTATGTGTTGTTGTGACAGTTTATGCCAATAAGGTTTGGAGATAAAGTGTAGATTTTACACATTAGAATGACGATTAAAGTAAGTGAGGTTTGGATATGTGTTGTAATGCACTTATTAACTTATATCCCTTATGATTCCAAATATATATATATATATATATATATATATATATATATATATATATATATATATATATTTATCATGCCTTTAATTATATGTTTTGGATTATCTCACCCTTTACTTGTTTCGCCGTTACCTTTATATTGGTAACGTGCGGGTTATGAAGACGGAGTTTATAGCTGCTATTAGTCGAGTTGGTGTCGCTTTGATACGTAGCACTCGGGGGGAATATTTATGTTGTCATTGTTGTTGTTCTTTTGTTGTTTTCCTTTTGTAAAGAAGAATCATACTTTATGAAAACATGAATTGTTAAAGAAGTTTAATTAAAGAGATGTTTTGACTTTTATGAATCAATTTATGATTTACGACGATGCTATGTATCTGAGATTTATACTTTAAAGCAAACTGTTTAAAGTAAGTTGTTTTTGAAGGTGTGATGCCTCAGTATTGAATTTACGAAATTTTAATTTACTCTGATTTTGTATATTAAACCTTGGGTAATATTGGGGTGTTACACCTGCCGCATAACATGTCAAGATGTCAGGATATTTGGCTCAACATCTATGTAATAAGCATGACAGTTGAACCTGGCATGACAGTTGTTGGTTAATATGTTGTGACATCTTACTCAACATCAGTCCAGAATCATGTTTTAAGAAAAAATCATGCCAAACCTAAAACTATGGATTTAACAAGGGGCAACATAACCTTTGTCCAGAAGTGTGCCAAATGTCAAAGGCATACTCATCTATGCATCAACTTATCTTCTTCATTATGTATCAACATATTGGCTATTTTGCTAGTGCGGTGTGGGCATTCTCAGTCGATTTTCCATAGCTCCCGGCAAACTAAAATTCCTAGTCGCCGAAGTATACTACTTCACCCAGCGGATAGAGGCAGAAGACGTGTCCAAGATAACGTCAGAGATAGTCCACCACCTTTATTTGTAGAATATCATGTGCATGTTTGGTTTACCAAGAATCATTGTCTAAAACAATGGAACTCATTTTGCTAGTGACATTGTAATCAACTTCTGCAAGAATGTGGGAGTAAAAACTAAATTCATATTCATCATTCACCCACAAGTGAATGGACAATCAGATTCAACTAATAAGATAATATTGAAAAGGATCAATAAGAAATTAGATGAGGCAAAATATTTGAGGGATGAGCAACTCCACTAAGTGTTATGGTCATATCACAGTGTCCTTCATTCCGCCATTGAAGAAACCCCTTTTACATTAGTGTATGAGGCAGACGCCATTTTACCAGTCAAAATTGACACGCCAACATGACGACGCTCTCATTTCAACGAAGAGGAAAAACTTAAATGTAATGTCGGCCTAGTGGCCAAAATAAGATATATCGTGCACATTCGAGAGTTCACTGCTAAACAACTAGTAACCAGAAGATACAACTCCAAGGTAATTCAAAGATAGATGCAGGAAGACAATTTAGGATGTGTTTGTTTCAAAGATTAAAAATATAATCTCGAAAATATTATTTATGGGAACATTATTCTTGAGAATTTTATTCTCATTTATACGTATGGTGAAACAATTTAATTTCTTTAAAATATTTATAAAATATATTAATTTAAAATTTAAAATTTAACATATATGAATTAAAATATTTGATAGTGGAAACTTATGAGTGGTTATTTCTTATTCTCATGAGAATTTAAGATTCTCACCCTATAACATGAGAATAATAAAAAAAAATATTATGTGTAAAATGAATTCATGGAAATAAAAAAATTTTAAATATAATTTTGAAATAAATATAAAAATACAAAAAATTGAAAATAAATTTACAATCCATAAAACTAACACCCCTTTAATACTACGACAAATCATAGTGTCCCCCATAAAAAAAAACTACAACCTATAAAGGTTCCTATATATATATATATATATATATATATATATATATATATATATATATATATATATATTTTATAAGAGTATATATTTTAATTACTAATCTTATATATCAACTACAACTCAAGAGATTCTTGAATCGTGTGAATGAATTATATTTTTTTAGTTTCTCTATAAAAAACTGTGATATTTTAGTAAGTAACTCAAACATTTGTCTTATTTTATTTTTAAAGAAATGTATGATTTCCTACTTTCACCTTTTCTCTTTCACTCAACTACTACTTTTATGTTTAATTATAGAAATTAATTGGCACTCACTTTCATGTAAATTGTTTACATACTACTACATCACAATCTCTCATAATTATTATTTATTAATAATTAAAATAAAAATCAAATATAATACACTCTCAATATATTTCAATTAAACTTTTAATTATAATCTCTTATAAAGTTTTATAAATATTTTATATAAAACAATTTTAAAATACAGTAATAATTTATATTTTAAATTATAATAAATACTAATGCGTCTTCAAGTATACGAAAATATCGAAGTAATATAAAAGATTGTTGAACCCACGTAGATTAAAAATCAAACTTATCGTTATCTAATGTTAGCTAAGGTTAATGAATGATTGAGTTTTGGAAGAAACTAATAATTAAAATTGACTAAAATAATATTAAAGAAATATATAATAAAAGAGAGGCCAGAATGTGGATTTGGTGTACCTCACTGTAACTTGTTGACTTACACTGATGTTGGAAAAATGTTTAATAAAAAATATCAATTTAAAGACAATACCTCACACTCTCGTAATTTTGAATAAAGCCACATTCCTTGACCATGAGATTTTGCTCTCGCTCGCCCATTCTAATCGAGGAACACGTTTTGAAAACTGAACAAGTTCTAATTAATTCCTAAAACGCTCTCGCTCTCTTTAGAAATCAATGTCTCATTTTTACTATCTGGTTCGATTCCCACGCTCTCGCAGTGTCGGCTCGAGCCTTAATTAATTTCTCACTCTCGTGACAAAATCATGTTAAGTAACCTGTCACTCTCGTGACAAGGTTATTTAAATTAAGTTTAAAAACAAAGACCAAAAACAAAATTTCTAAATTAAATATTAAGCCAACATTACTACCGAGTCCCGCCGGAAACAACGGTCTTCACATACCAGACTATAAATAATTTATCTAGCCATACTATTGATTGAAAACAAATTAACATAATAATTACAACTAAAAACAACATTGTAATTAAATTTAACAAACAAAGCAATAATAATAATAATAATAAATAATAATAATAATAATAATAATAATAATAATAATAATAATAATAATAATAATAAGCAATACAATAAAAAATCTGTAAATGCGAAAAATAAAGAATTTGAAATAAATTTCTATTATGAAGGCAATACTGTGATCCAATAATACATAAATTGTAAGTCTAAAACTAAAGATGTGGTAGTTCTTTGATATGAGAAACTATCACTTTTATAAATGTGATTTTTGTTTAAAACTATGAACAGCGCTTCCGCGCACAAACTTGGATAATCAAAACTAATAATGCTTTGTTTAAATGAGAAAAGAAAGTAAGAGGAAAGAATATTAAAAGAAAGGAAGTGATGAGAAAGTTAGAGGAAAGTAGAATGATTGTTTAGTTGTTTGTTTTGAATGAAAGTGAAAAGAAAGTGAGAAGAAAGAAAGAAATATTATTTTAGAAAGACTAAAATAATCTTTTTTTTAAATTGAATAAAAAAATTTAAATTAAATTAATATAATTATTTTTTTTGTGATTATTAAATAATATTTATTTTATTACTTTACATAAATTTAGAACATATACTTCAACATCTTAGTAAATTTGTTTTATTTATTTAATAATTATGTGTAATAAAACTAATGTATATATGATACATTTCCTTAAAATAGGATGATATACAATAGGATGATATTTTATGCTTATCACTTCAATAGTATGTATTTTATAGTTATTAAGAGATGCAATACAACTAACATTCATCTTTGTAAATAAAAAATTGTAAAATTATTTATATTAGAAATATTATTAATGCTTTAAAAGAAATAAGTTGTATTTTATTTATGTTAACCCTTATTTATAATCTCATAAATAAAAATAAATAAGTTGTATTTCATTTATGATAACCTTTTTATAAATAATTTACTTTTTATAACTGTTTTATTTTTAATTTGATTAAAATTATTTAAAAAATAATTTATTAAAATTATGAATTTCAATTGCCAATACTAATAATAATAATAATAATAATAATAATAATAATAATAATAATAATAATAATAATAATAATAATAATAATAATAATAATAATAATAGCATCATATAATTAAATATGTAAGTACTGTATTAGCTTGAGAAAAAAAATTAAAAAATGATTTCAAGAATAGAACAAAAGAAATAAATTGATATTTTCCCCCTAGCAAAATCAACTCTCTCCAACTTTCCGTCCAAATATGCGTGGAAACATTTTTAGGTGGACCCCATCTCTTTCTTTCCTCCTTCCACTTTTGTTAATGATCCAAACAAAAGAAAGATAATCTTTCCATCTACTCTCCCTCCCTTCTATTTTCTTTCTCTAGAAACAAATATAGTGTAACTTCTAAGATCCTATTTATAGAAAAAGCTAATAGAATTTATTTAAATATTCATGTGATAAGTGGTGGAGATAATTGAGATTATGGTGAGAAATTGAGATAATTATAGGTGAGTGGTGGCGCGCGCCACCTTGAATTTTAAATAATGGGCCTTTGGTTCAGTTTTTTTTGTAATTTCTTCATTTAATTTCTTTTCTTTTTCCTCAAATCTCTTGTAATCAATTTTACTTGAAATATCTGAAATAGGACAAATAATATTGACATAACAAGATATAAATAAAAGAAAACGAAACTAAAAATTCATGCTAATTAAATCAAAATATAGTATATAATTTTGCGTTATGAAATTCTGTAATTAAAATTTTAAAAGAATTTCTAGAAAAATGTATAAAAAAATTTCCAATTATTTTCGAAAAATATTAGTAAAAAGAAGTTCAATTATTAATGGGTAGTATAGTAGTACATAATGCAACAGTTAGTAATCAAATAGACAAAAAGCCAACTGTGCTTTACCTGTCTCATTCCCCCACTCACACACACACTCATGCAGCATCTCAACTTGCATCTTCCAGTAAAAAGGGCAAATTAGTAAAACAAAAACAAACTCAAACCCACAACAAAAACACAAATCATCATTATCAACATATCAATATATCAATATCAATATCAACGACGCACACAACGCAAACCACCCCGAATCATTTTTTTCTTCTTCCTTTCTCACCTTCAATTTCAATTTCAATTCCAATTTCAATTCCAATTTCATCATCATTCTAATCAACCAGATTTCGATTCATAATTCATTTTTATAACTATGAATTTCATTGACCGATTCAATTCCATTGACTTTCCTCATGAATCTTACCCCGTTTACGAAGATTTCTACTTCCTCCCTCTCTTCGCTCTCTTCTTCCCTTCCATTCGCTTCCTTCTCGACAGATTCATCTTCGAGGTACTCGCTCGCTTTATCCCTAAAAAACTTTTCTTTTTTCTATTCACCTCATTCTCACTTTCTCTCATTCTCTATTTTCTGATTCTAGCAAATTCAGCTGAATTTAATTTTTAATTTTTAATTTTTGAAAAGTTTTGGGCATTTATGATACCTTTTTCTATCATTTAAAGGGGTGTTATTATAGCATCTTCACTTTTATATGTATCTATCTATCTATGTATACACATTTGAGTACCATGGGTACCTCTTTAATGTCACTGTACCTAACTTCTGCATTTACACACTTTGCCTCTCTCTTTTTTTTTTTTATAATGTAGCAAGTTTTTACTATTTTGAAGCCTCCTATTTTAAATGCAATTTTTTTTTTCATTATGTTTCATTTAAGTCTTCTGGGTAATTAAAAAAAATGGACTTTTATGATTTCTAAATTATTGAACTTTGTTGGGTTATTGTCATTTTTTAATGGGTTTGTTTAGATTTTTTTTTCTGGGTATGTGTAGTTGATATGAAATGAAAGAATTTTCTTTTTTTTTTGTGCAGAAAGTGGCGAGAAGATTGATATTTGGAAAGGGGAAGAGAATGTTGGATTACCAGACGGATGATAGAAGAAAGAGGATTAATAAATTTAAGGAATCGGCGTGGAAGTGTATTTATTATCTCTCGGCGGAGATTCTCGCTCTGTATGTAACTTATGATGAGCCGTGGTTTACCAATACGAGATATTTTTGGGTAGGGCCTGGGAATCAGGTTTGGCCGGATCAAAAGATTAAGTAAGCTTGTTTCTTTATACGTATGAATAATGTGGCGATTTAGATGCAATGCTAGTCTAGAATTTGCTATCTTTTTTCCTCTATATGAGTTTTATATTTAAGAGAAGCCTGTTGATAGAGTAGTGACCTTTTAATGTTTCAGGTTGAAATTGAAGGCGGTCTATATGTATACTGCTGGATTTTATTCATACTCCATTTTTGCTTTAATATTTTGGGAAACAAGGCGTTCTGACTTTGGGGTTTCCATGAGTCATCACGTTGCTACTTTCATGCTCATTGTGTTGTCTTACATTTGTAGGTATGTTTTTCATTGACTTCAGTATGTCTTGTCATCCAAGTTTTTCTGTGAAATTAAATTATTTTTTTTTGGAAATAGTCATTTGTAATTGTTTGATTTGTCCGGATTTACTTCAGTTAAGCTCCTTATCAAAAGAGTTGAGTGTGCCAATTGTCTTACGTGTTTCAGTATTACTATGCCTTTTCATATTGTCCTCATAGATTATGAGTTACAGTGAATTTTATCAACTTACTGGGTCTTTAATGGAAAACAAAAGCTCAAAGTAAAACACAATTTAAAAAAAAATCTGACCAAGAGACGCACACATTCACTTGAGAGAGCCTGAGAGAACTCAGTATCGGTTGAGTGGTTCTACTTCTATTTAATTTGAATATGTTTTGCTTTGATAGTTTTCTATTACAGAATTCTGTTTCTTTTGTATGTTTAATACATTCAGGTTTGCTCGTGTTGGATCAGTTGTTTTAGCAATTCATGATGCTAGTGATGTGTTTCTTGAGATAGGAAAAATGTCCAAATACAGTGGTGCTGAAGCAACGGCTAGCACTGCATTTATTCTTTTTGTTTTATCTTGGGTCGTATTGCGCCTCATTTACTACCCATTCTGGATTCTTTGGAGTACAAGGTTAGTATTAGTTCATTTCCCAATTTACATTTTTTTCCTTCTGCTTTTTATTATATTTTCTGGTCCTCGCCTCGTAATTATGTGGATTTTTCTCTTGGTCTATAAATATATGTCCTCCCTACATATACTTAATGAAAGTGAAAATGATTACTGTTATACATTCTGAAAGGACGATGACCCCTGTTTCTCTTCAGATTCAAGTTTTCATCTTTTGAAAAAATTTACATATTGGTTATCTTTTACTGTATAGTAGTGTCTTTATCACAAATCAAGTGCTCAGAGAACCTTATTAGTATTGCTATTAGTGGTTTACATTATGTATTGGGGTACAACAATGGTTCATTGTCGAGTAGTTTTGTAGAGCAGTTACAGTATTCATCAACGTCAAATTATTTATGCTTTATTATGAACAACAATAGATATTTCGTGAAAACTCAATGTTGCAAATTGTGGATAGCAGAAAATAGTGGATTGTTACAATTCTGCAATGCAATGGTATTATAGTGTCACTATATTACAACTATTTATGCTAACTAGTGTATCGCGGTTTGTCCAAACACCACTATGCTATGCCAGTGTAGCGCTGTTATAACGTCTATTTAACAACATTGTATAAACTTTAACCAATAATACATTAAGTACCTGAAAGAAAATAGTTAATGTTTTAGGAAAACTTTGAAGCCGTTTTATTGGTATGGTTAGTTTCACTATAGGTTTTTTTTATCAATTCTTGACGTTCTCCCCCTGCCCTTGTTTCACTTAAGAAGTATTGTTGTATACCTTTTATTTTTATGACATATGCACGTCCCATGGAGATTCTCATTTGAACTATTTAAGAGTTTGGAAAAGTCTACCGGGGTAATGTGAAATACTACACAGGAATGGATTCTCGCATGTTTAACATATTTGCTTTTAAGCCAATTGTTATTGTACTAAGCACTTTTAGGTTTATTCGAATCCTTCTTATTCTAAAAAAAACATGTCAATCAATCCATTCATGCTCTCCTTTTTATACTGTCCGAAGTTAATTGTTCTTGCTAATCATTACCTATGAAGCACCGACACGCCATTCACACGGCGTGTCGGTGTCGGACACGGGTACTCGTATGAACGTATTTTACACGTTTTTGAAGTGTCCAACGGAAAAAAATAATTGAATCGGAATGGACACGGGTACGACATTTTATTTTAAATATAGGACACGGCTCAACAAAAAATTTAGAATTCCAACTCAAAAATATGATTATTTAGGTTTTATATTTTACTTCCCCTATATAAAATCAACACATCTATACAATTAGTTACAAAATTAGGATCCCTTGTTTTTATATTTACCGCTATTCTTCTATTATAATTTTTTTATTGATTACTGTTATATACAATTCATATATGCTTTGTGTAACCATGTGGAATAATGTGGAAAACTATTCAGACCATCCACTTTACAAAGAATTGTTAAAGAGTTTTATATTTGTTGTATACTACTGTCACTGAAATTGGAACAAAAGATAGGGACAAACATACTCCAAATAGCCTATCAAATTCAAATGTACTGAATGGATCTCCCTAATCTGTTTTCTCTTATTTATATCTAACAGATTCCCCTCCATTTCCTTTCTAATTAACTAACATGCTAATAGACTAAATTATAGAAATGTTTTCATTATTCTATCTAATGATGCATCCTAATACTTCGGATGCACATTTTAGTATCCAAGATGCAGTTCATGTTTCTGGGGACCGTTTATACTGTATAGGAAAATAAACAAAAATTGAAAGTACTAATGATGCAGTCTATGTTTCCCGTCATTTTATATCTTTTTTTATTGATTGAAAGTACTAAATTTAAATAAACAAAAGTTGTTACTTCTTATTTTGAACTCTTTTATAAATTGTGCTCATAAATTCCATTATTATATTAATATATAAAATATATATAGTCGTGTCCGTGTCCTATGTTTTTTTATATTAGTGGAGTCCTCGTGTCCGTATCTGTGTCGTGTCCTGTGTCCGTGTCCGAGTCCGTGTCATTACAAAACATGTTAATGTTTACCTGAGAAAAATCAAGGATAAAGGCATACAGGATTGTGGTTACTAGTTTTCAATGTTTAACTTTGAAGTATCAAATGCTTGTCAACTCATCCATGTTCTCTCTGAAATTCTGTCAATTATTAATTGTTCTTGTTAACCATTACAAGCAGTGTTATCAAATTGCGGTGCCATGGCCGCTATGGCGGATATACATGGCGGTTTTTGGGCTCGCCACAATGGTAAATATCGGCCGCTATTGCGGATTTTTCTGCCACAATCCGCAATAACGGTGCCGAAAGCAGCCATTATGGCGGGATTTTCTTTTTCCGCGGTGGACCGCCATCCGCCATTGGCAGCATTGATTACAACTTACAAGACAAGTTCGTGTTTGACAACCTTGAAAAATCAAAGGGTAAAAGCATATAGGACCGTGGCTAGTAGTATTCAATGTTTTACTCACTTTGACATAGAACTAATCTGAAATCATATGGAAACTTTCGTTGAGGTAATGTTAGATGTCCTGTCCGAGTAGAATTATAAAATAAAATTTGTCCTCAGGAATGTTTCTAGGTAAATCCTGAATCTTATTTTAAGCACCATAAAGAAAACATGTTTTCGTCAGTCATAATTTTAACAATTCAATATAAGTAGTAATACTAGATCTGTCCTTTGTTCATATATGATATGATATATCGTTGTTCGGTTCCAGTATTTTACTTTCTTCTCTATTTTCCCAGCTATGAAGTTCTGCTCACCTTGGATAAGGAAAAGCACCAAGCGGATGGTCCAATATATTATTATATGTTCAATACTCTTCTATTCTGCTTGCTGGTTCTGCATATTTATTGGTGGGTGTTAATATATCGAATGCTTGTTAAACAAATCCAAGCAAGAGGAAAACTTAGTGAAGATGTTCGATCTGGTAAGCTGATTTTGTGCCTGGCTTCCTAATGAAACTTTTGATCTGAAAATCGTAGACTGTATGCACAGTATTTTACTCCATTCGGCCCTGAAAATCATTGTCTTTTGTTTAATTCACTCATTAAATGGGGATACTGAAGTTACTAATTAACAGAAGAATAAGTTACGACTTTTTTGTGACATAATCCCTTTGATGTGTTTATCATAAAGTCAGAATTTGATTGTATTTTATTCAATCAATCAGAAGTTGTTGCAGTTGCAATATTGGCTTTAGTTTGTAAATATTTTAAACTAAGATGCTATTTATGTATTGCTTAACACAACTTCTTTCACTGTTTATGTGATCATAAACTGCTGCATTCTTTTTATGCAGACTCAGAAGATGAACACGAAGATTGAGTAGGAAAGCAGAATCATTATTTAAACACAAGGCAAAGGTGAATTTAATATAGTGGCGAATTGTTTCTCACCCTAGACATAATGAAAATTTTCACTTTATTTATGTTAGTTCAAAAGTTGCTTGAAATCAATTATGTTTATTGGCCTTTTTCACGGTCGACAAGGGAAATAAATGCTGTTTGGTTTTATTTCTTGCAGATGACTTGGTTAGCTCCAAAAGTTTTATGTGCCTTTGCCCACAATGTTAATCATTTTCAAAAGTTGATTCAAATTGGAGGGAATTGTATTTATGCGGATTCGAGAGTAGACTACGGAGCTGATTTAAAGGGAAGCAGATTGAGAGAATTTTCAATCTTCTAAATTATTGGGCTATGCAGCACAACCAGAAGTTCAGTTCTGCTGCATGCCATTTTGCTATAATGGATTTGTACCTCAATATTCATTCAAAATTTACAGTTAGAATTTGGAAGGACTGACCATTAATGTATACTATTTCTTGCACTAATTTTATCTTCGACTTCCATGCATCTGGAAAACGAAATTGTTCTCCTTGATTTGCACAAATTTCAGGTGCCTTTTAATACTTAGTGTTGATTTTATCTAATTTATTGAAAAAAAGAAGGAAATATCTGTCTATTCATAACATATGCAAACACTTCATCCTTGAATGATATTCAAATGTTGCACTTGTATCTGTTGCTACAATCACTAACTGTAAACTGTCACTGTACATCCACGTTGTCGTTGTTTACCGTGAGTACAATCACTAACCACTGTCAATAAACTTTTTCTGCCACCATCGACAATACATATAACACGATCTTTATTTGGTGCTTTGTCTCTTTTATGCATTACTTTATGGTCAATGTTTTATGTATATTTTTGTTCTATGGTGTTTGTTGCGATTTGGAGTGTTTGGATATAAAAAGTTAGACCTTTAAGATGTGTTTAGGCCAGATCACAATGTAAAGAGTTATTGGATGATACTGTCATCCTATGACGCCAAGCTGATGACGTCATATTTTTAGCCATAATCCACATGATGGTTATAGAATTGCAAAATTTGCACTTAGATATTTCTTGATCTAAAAGTTAAAGTGATAGGAAAATCTCCTTAAATCTTGGAATAATTAATATAAAGTTTCTTAAATTGTCTCAAGGTCCAATTTAGTAACTAATGTATAACTAGAGATATAAATCAAATGTTTTAGATTAAATCTTCTTGATCTGCAAAATTTAGTAGATATATCCAAAAGAAATATCACATAAACAAATTAATTCTATCAAGATTTAAAAACAATAGCAACCGTTGTACCAAATCACGATGTCATGACATATGACGTCATAACATCTACTTCGACATCGGGCTGAAAAACTCATAACAGAAAAATTGTTATGACAGTTGATAAAAATGTTATGTCATCTTGATCAACATCAGTATAAAACCATGTTTTATCAAAATTATGTCAATTCTAAAATTATGGAACTAACACGTCATTTGAGTTGTGTTAAGAGGCATGTTCACTAATTCAGAGAGGGAACTAGTGGCTTTCCCAAGCTCGGAGAGGGTGTTTGGAGCTCAGAGATTTGGCTCATGGGTTTAGAGAGGGGACTATGTTCCTGAGAGAATCAAATATTGAGTTGGTACCATATGTGTATACATCAAGTTAGATATTTGAGTCACATTACATAAATGAGTTACATGCATAATTTTAATTGTGTATGATGTTATTTTGGGTGTGAGAATATTGTTGTGAGGTGGTGTCGTGTGCTTATCTATTGAATGTGTAGATATTTGAATTCTATCTTGCATTTTATGTCGTTAAATTATTGGCGTGAATTCTCACCCCCTTCGCTTTGATGTTTTTCACCATGGACATCTTGCAGATAATCAGGAGTGGAGTCGTTGATGTGAGTGAGAAATATCTCTTGGAGGTATTTTCTTTAGTTTATAACATTTTAGTCGTTAATGCTCTGATTCTATAACACAGAGGGAGAACGGCATTTTCTTTTATTATGTTGAAGTTTATTCTTTATTTTGTTGAAGTCTATAAACCATTATGTTAAGTTTTTTTGAAATGGTTGAGAGTTGGATTTTGCAACTCCTTTCTATGGAAGTTAAGTCCTTATGAGACCATGATTGAAGTTGATATGTTTTATTATTGTGATTGATGTGATTTCATTGCGATGATACACTAAGTAAATGTGAGCATGCGATGACATGTGTTGTATGATTTATGTTTTTCCGTTGTATGTTTTCTAAATGCGTATGTTGAGTTGAATGATTGTCACGAGTGACACCTAAAATTGTCGATTAATTCTTTATTTATAATTTTCGGGCTTTAGGGTGTTAAATTTGACATTGTAATCTGAAGGTCTCACAATGTTTTGGATAAAGGACAATAATTTATAACAATGATATGTGAAAGAAGTGACAAGTACCAACCACAAATTAGGAAGTTGAAACAAGAAGACGCTAGATCGAGAAAATGTGAGTGTGTTTAAATTGCACGAATATAATAAGGTGGATGACACGTGGAAATTTAATAAGGTTTTTGGTATTCATAATCATGTCTTGAGTGACAAGTTAATTGGTTATCCCATTGTATGTCACCTTATTTCAGAGGAGAGAGAATTTATTTCAGACATGACATTAAACATGGTGGTGCCAAAAAATATACTTGCATAGTTGAAATAGAAACGACCTCTAAATATTTAAAATATTAAGCAAATATACAATGTGCACATTCAAAACCACGAGGAGGTAAAAGGACCAATATCTGAGATGCAACAATTGTTGAAGCTTCTGAAAGATGACCGTTATGTTTCTAGATACATAGTTTGTTAGGATAAAGTCACCTTTCGAGATATATTTTAGACTCTTCCCCATTCCAGTGAGTTGTTCAACACAATTCTCATTGTGCTTATAATTAAATCAACATATTAAACAAATAAGTATAAACTTTCACTTATGGAAATGGTTGGTGTTACTTATACGAAGATGACTTTTTCAATTGGTTTTGCATTTTTGGAATCCGAAAAAGTGGACAATGTTACATGGACTTTGGAAATATGCAAGATTATGTTGAAGGACCAAGAAAACATGCCACAAGTAATAGTCACCTCGCCAACCACAACACTCCACTGATGAATTCACTTACAACTGTGTTTTCTACATCATATAAATAAGTATCACATAACAAAAATGTGAGAATTAGACTAAAATCTATGGTTGGCACCAAAAAAACCAAGGGTGAAGATGGAAAAATGGCCAAACCTGGTGTGGTGGTAGAAAATATAATGGGTGCATGGAATGGTATAATAAATTCTTCCATAAAATAATTATATGCCAAGTCCGTAATACATTTTAGGAAGTGTGTGTGCGATATCCAATTTCTTGAAATATATTGAGGGCACTATTTTGGATTAGGTTAAAGAGAAGATTGTTTGTGCCTAAATCGATTAGGTTATACACTTTGAAAATACAATAACTAATAAAGTGGAATATATGCATGCTACACTGGAGAATTGGTTGAGAAACTATAAAGGTGTTTTTTGTTGAGATTGAGACGTCATAAACCAAATGCTTCGAAACCAACATAATGTGATACAAACATCTTTTGGTCAAAACATTATTGTATTAGAACACTAATTCAAATACAACATCGTTTATTCATAGTTGGTTGGCAACATATCACTAGTGATATTGAATTTTATTTTTCCCGGAGCCAAGCAAGCAGATAAAACAAGTTTAGATAGCTCAAGGTGTGGTTGTATACTTAAATTCTGATAGACAAATCTCATATGTCCTAAGAGATGTCGAGACACTAATCTCTGAACACAACACAATGAACAACATAAACCATGATGAACAGTGCAAAAAGTAAATAACACGTAGAATTGTTAACCCAATTCGGTGTGAAACAAACACTTGCATCTAGGGCTACCAAGCCAAGGATGAAATCAACTAGATAGTATCAATTCATAGACCCACAACAAACTCTCACTAGTTTACAATATACTCCCTTAATCACTAATCGTGCTTAATTTATACCTAAGACTCACCTAGGTATGAGGCCTTTCTCAAATCTCTTCCAGTCACAAACAATGACAATAACACAATTCAAAAGTAAGTTTTGAAGACACACTTCAACGACACAATGACATTCAATGATTAAAAGCTTATGAATGACTACATAACCTACAACTCAAAGATCATTCCTACTCTTCTATCAAAATGATATTGGAGAGGCTCACAATAGAATGCGCAAAACCCAAACACAAATACAACGTAAGTTCCACGCTTAAACTAGGACATAAGCCTTCTTTTTATAACCTTGAAATGACTAGACTTGGGCTTCAAATTCGCAACTGATTTTTTTGCAGAAAATCAACAGAAACTTCTGCATGAAAATAAGACTTCAATGATTTGTTTCCTAAAATGTCTTAACATTTCATGAAATAAATTAATCTTTCAAAAACAACAACAATCCCTGATTCTTCAATATAAGACGACACAAACAATATCCTAATATTTCCATAATATTCAGGACTTAATAAATCTTAAAAACTTCAAGTTAAACAGATGTAACAGACAAGATGTTGAATGAGTTGGATAAGACATCGTGTCCGACATCTTCTTGCTACAAGTTTAGAAAATCCTTTTAAACATGTACAGACAATTTTTAGTTTTACCAAAATTAATGACAATCATAAAAATAGAGAATTAACATATACTTAGGAAGACATACAATCTTCCATGTACTTGTTTAATTTTAAAGAAGATGAAGCTTGATAAACCGATATGTATGGATGATGTTTATGATCACTGTAAAAGGCTATGGGTTTGATGATGATGGTATGGAGAAGGATGATAAATCAAGTATAACTATTATGATCGGGTGAGAAGTAATCCAAGAGATATTTTTGAAAGCATTTGACATCATGAAATTGCACATTAAAGAGCAATTGAGGAAGATTACCTATCCAGAAACAATAAGTTTGAGACCACCGTTAAAACCAGTTAAATTAAAGGGTGCCCCTAAAAAGGTCAAACCAACACATACTGACAACACTACAAGACAATCTTCTTCATACTTTAAACATGTTGGCTCACATTTTCCGAATTCTCCAACTCCAAAATCTAAGAAAAAAAATTATTTTCAAGGTGTTGAAGGATGTAAATTGCACTTTTTGGAAGGGATGAGATAATTCATCAAGTTGAGTGACGTTGAAAGAGAGTTAAATAAGGAAAAGTCAGAGAAGGAACCACCAATAGAATTAACTAGTGACACTTGTTTCGATACATATTAGTTTTAATCTAACAATGAAACTAGTTTTTTGTATATGTAATATTGTCAATGATGTAATCTTGATACAATTTGTGATATACATAATGCCTATTCTAATTTATGTTAGAGAATTTGGGGGTCAAATTTGGAAAATGTTCCAATTTTTTATTTATGTGTATTTTACTAGTTTTGTATCAATACTGAATCTGTTATGGGTAGGTCCAAATATACATCTTCTAACACACCTAATTTTAATTTAAAAAATAACAAACATGAGCTTTTACAAATGTACATCTCCAGAAACACCTTTATTTTGTAAATAAAATAGGGTGTGTCCAGATATGTGTAACATCCTAAAAACCACACGCTTAATATTATAGAATAAAACATATATATTTCACATATTCACATCGGGTGTCACACATTCTCAAAACAATCACATGTTATGCAACCCTTAGAAATTTAAAACAAAACATTCAGCACATGTCATTGCATGCTTATCTTCGCTTAGGGTTTCATCGCACTGAAATTTCATCAACTAAGCATGCTTCATAATAAAAATGAATTTCATGAAACACTTTATTGAAATTAAAATAATTAGGAAAGGCCTCCACATTTAACAACATCAAAATTATCTAGAGTATATCGTTTAACTCTCATTAACAAAATATAAACAACAAAATAATATCACTCGCCGACCCAATATTTCAAATCGGAGCACATATTTTAAACACAATAAAAGGGGAAAAATAATCTCCACCATCCTCCCGCTCTAAGCAACTACTCAGTTATATATATATCATATTAATAAAATGATATATCATATTAATAAAATGAATGGTATATGCTGCAAGGTAAAATACAAAACATATACATGTCCTACCATAATTGCATCATAACATCTCACGAACGCAATCACACGCCAAATCTCAACAATCACACATAAATCAACATTATGCATACAACTCATTTATGTAATGCAATTTAATGCATATGCATGCGACACCATCTCAACAATTGGTTCACTCAAGGACCGAGTTCACCATGCTTGAACCCCGAATCCACCCTGCTCGAATTCGGTACATGTCACCAATCCTCTCTACTCGGATTGCAACGTGCCTATTTCATCAACAATAACAACATCATAAATGCATGTCAAAACATGTCAATGCAACAACCACATAATGTTTAAAGTCTCATTTTGATGATAAACAAACATGCATTGACCCATTTATAATAGCTCATCCTACTCGAACTATTATTCCACGACGACAACTTGTACAACAACATATAATCATCACAACTCATATTCATCCAACACAACATCAGCAATATTAAATATTTCATCATTAAATAATTATAATTAATATTCTAAAACATCATAACATCATCACAATATTAAAATCTCATAATTCAACATCTACTTGTTAAAATAATTTCAAAGTGAATAACTCTCATCATCGCCAACATAACATCAACAATCCATGAAATCCTCATAGAGTACTCATATTATTGCAACACATTCAACCCCTAAAAATAATTCTATTTGATAGTAATTCATGTTAGCTTTCTAACGCTTCGAACCACAACTCGTTTGAATTTATAGATTAAAAGTTATGATCAAAATAACCGACAGACCAATTAATTGTTGCTGCAGACCAATCTATTAGTGTAGACTACTATTACATAATATTTCAAAATAAAGTGAGAACAAATCGATTTCCCTTATGATGTCAATCGATTGGACTATGCTACTGTACCAAAATTTTCCAATTTTCCCAAAAAGCTAATCGATTGTTTCTAGGATCAATCGATTGTTTCTAGGATCAATCGATTGATCCAAGCCATAATTTTATATTTTTTCTTCTAAATTCTTCAACGGGCCAATCGATTGGTCTCCCTATGTTAATCGATCGGTGTTCAATAATTAAAAAAAAAACAAAATTGTAACCTCTATTACGATCATCTCCTACATTCTATACTACTCACGCCCAAACCAGTCTTAATTACAACATTCTAAATTACACCAATTTGCATTCTAACAATATCAATACATTTATCCTCCTCTAATGGACATAAACATATCATATTTCTCATGAATTAACCACTTAAATTCATACCTTGAGACACCTAATTTTACATAAAAACTCAAGAACACAACCACATAACGACAACATATCATTGCAATTTAAATCAGTGCATATAAAAACATATTCATCATCATACATTCATCAATATTCATCAAGAATCAATGGATAAACAAACCCTATTGGAGGCTAATGACTCCTCTACCCTACCCCTCATGCATATACACTTTATTAAAGTCATTTTTCCCCGTTACCTTAATTCCTAGCAAGAAATTTGAATTTGAATTGGTGTGGGTGGATCCTCCCTTCAACTTTAGCCTCCCTATTGCTTATTTTAGTCTCTAGCCTTTTTTTCTCTTCTTTCTACATAATGACAACCATTCTCTACTCTAGGTTTATCTCATAATTTTATATTTAGGGTAGATTTTCTCAAAATTACACACTTAGCCTAAACTTAAATCCTTCTTACTTCTTTTTCCTCACAACTTTCTCTAATTCCCACTTGTGGCACAATTCCGCTATTTACTCTCCACACTCCTACTTCAAGTTCAACACCCCCATCACACTTATTCATTTAAATAAATTAATTAAAATACTATTTATTCTAATTATTAAGATTTTAAATAATTTCTATCTACTCTAGCAAGTCACAACTTATTCTCCACACCTATCTATAGGACATATACCCCACTCTATTATTTATCTAATTATTCACATAATAACTAAATAAAATACATATAAAGCAAAGAATTCACAAATAAATCAATTAAAAAAATTTAATAAAAATGGCGTGTTAAAACTCCCCCTCACTTAAAAAAATTCCGCCCTTGGAAATTTCCTTAAGCAATGAAGTCAAATACAACCCCTATTTGGATCTCTAATCATCTAATCGCAAGGGAGATGCCTCAACGGTTGCATCTGATCCAACGACTTCTGATGTTCAATCTTCGACTTCTGACAAGTCAAGCAAGCATAAACAACCTCAGCTACTTCCTTCTTCATTCCTGACCACCAAAACATCTTTTTCGATTATTGATACATTTTAGTAGCACATGGATGAATACCCATTCCACTTCTATGATCTTCCTCAAGAGTACTCTTCTTAAGTTCTTGCACATCAGATACATAAACTTTGTCTATGAATCTCATCACACCATTCTCGTCGATTCTGAAATCACCACCTTTACCTTGATTAATTGACATCTACCAGTCAACTAATCCTAAGTCGATCTTTTGACCCTCTCTAATCTCTTAGAGAATACCATTGTTTAGCTTCAACACACCCAACTTCACATTGTTAGAAGTTCTTTCAATAAACTCAGATCTCTGAATTGCTCGATTCATTCCAACTCTCCACACCTGCAACATCTCAGAGAATCCGAAGTTTCTTCCAATTCCGCTCCTGTTGGAAAGTAGTTAGAAAAACAAACAAGTACCGACAGTGTTTCACACATATCCCATGCCAGGGAACAAACAAAATTACATAAATCTGGCATGATGAACTGGCCTATTATGATACCATTATCTAACACCCTAAAAATTCTCTATCAAGTCCAGCGCCAATCACCACTGGACCAACTAACGATTGGTGATCAGAACACATTGTAAATGCAAAATAAAAGAAAAAGAAGAACAATCTCACGCCATCCTCATACTCTAAACAACTACTCAATTACATGTTTATCTAAACTTCGAAGAGAAACACAGACTAGAACAAAAATAAAGAGGATGAAAAATCACATTTTAATAAAGTCAATGTTATATACTGCGAGCTAGAATACAAAACATATACATATCTTACGAAACATATACATATCGTCTTATACTCTTTATTACCCATTTTTGTTTTCTTTACAATTGCAAGTATAACTTGTATCAGATTAGCTATACACAGCTGTTTTCAACTAGTACTTGCGGAGTAGGTGAAGTAGCTCATGACAACAATATTTAGGAGGTTTATTAACCCACCCCATGAGATAATATTAAACCCTATGCATTTTCGAAAATGTCCCCCGAAAAACCAGAAATATATTTTCGATTCGCATCCCCACCACGTATAATTCATTTGTTTTGGAATTCTTCCTATTTTATGATAAAATTTATTCCAGAAATGCACTTCCGATATAAATCAAAAATACATTTCCAATTCCTATTCTTTTGGCTTTCAAGTTTACTTGCAATAATATGTATAAAATGTACACCTTGCCAATGCTTCCAGGACAACATATGTCTAGTCTCCAATTCAGTTCTATGCATTAAGAAAACAAACTATCATGCTTGTGTCGTCACATAAAATACTTTGAATATAGCATGTGGAACAAAAAATGAGTAGGAATGGAAAATGCATTTTTAATTTATTATAGAAGTGCATTTTCGATTTATATATATATTTTCTTTCAAAATATAAAGATTATATATATTTATAAATTTAACAACTTTATATAAAAAAAAAAAAACTAGTACTTGCCGGTTGCCACTGGCAATGTAAAAACACACCACAGCTCATTTCTCACCATTTCCTTATCCCCTTCTCTGCAATCCAATCATGCATTTTTCTGTACCAGCACTCCAACCCTCACCCCTCAGCAACGGAACACTCTTTCTCATTCTCCCACTCTCACATTCACACTCACATTCCTCCACTTCTTCCCATCCTTCAGCATTGAGCATCGGACCTACTCGTAGCATGCTTCCGAGGGTTCATGTCGCCGGAGGAGTCAGATTCGACGGGACACCACCTCTCAACTCCGACGTCGAAGATTATGAAGTTGTTTTCGAGCACTGCGTCACGCGGACTCTTCCTCCCGCGCTTACATTGGAAGAAGCTCTTCAGAAATTCAAAGACGCTCTCGAAATCTTGAAGCTCTCACCGCCAACTAGCTCCACTGGATTCCTTAGGTTTCAGGTATCTCTTCCAGTTCATTCCTCAATCTCTAACTTAATTATACTTCTCTCTTCTTTTTAGCCAAATAAAGAAGTTAGTATTCTATAGTATGCAAAGCAGAGCTGAAAGTTAAGGGGCAAAATGTTAGAATGTGTGTGTTTGATTGTTTAGGTGATTGTGCCTCCGAGTCCTAAGGCGTTGAGTTGGTTTTGCTGTCAACCGGAGTCATCCGCGGTGTTTCCTCTGATTTTTGTTTCCAAAAACATGGACAATCCCACTTGTAAGTCACTGTATGTGAATGGAAGCCGCGGAGTTTTTGGCATTGGTGCTGCAGTTTCTTTTGTACATTCTTCCCCTGGAAACAAGAGTTTGATGAAAAGGTCAGTTATTTCAACCAATTTTTTGTTCCTTTTGGTTCTGTAAGTTAATATTTACTATTGACTGTTTGTGGAAATGCTTAGGAGAGTCGTTGCTGTAAGAATTATAATGTGAGTGGAAGGCATAGCTGTAAAATAATGTTTGGTTGGGGCTAAATCGGGGGAGTGAAGGGATTCTTTTATATCTTTCTTGTTTGGTTTCTTTTTGGAGGGGATAAGATCCTAACTCGGTTTTGGTTCCTCTTGTAAATTGGAGGATTTGCAGGCCAGAGAAGGTGAGTTTATAAAATCTTAACTGCATTGACTAATATTTTTATTACTTTAAATGTCACATGAAATATTAAAAATGTGCAAAAAATAAATTAACATATCTCTTCCATTAAAATTTCTCCCCTTCTTTAGTGAAGCAAACAAAAGAGCGTTGGTTGTTTCCGCTTCCCTCTTATCCTTATCCTTTGAACAAAAAAGACACTAAGAAGGGTTTTGAGTGATTGTGAGAAAAAAAAAAGAAGATATGAGTGTGTACATAAGATACATCCCGGGTTAATTTCGTTACTTAAAACTGATCATTAAAAATCCGCAACGGATGGAAATGCATAGGTGCTGTTCATTGAGGCATAAACCCTGGCATGGTCAGGGCGATCAAGGGGCGAGGGGAAGTATAAAACGAAATGGATCATAACAGAACTTGAGTTTGTGTTCATGCCGTATGTATCAGTGGGTCGTGCCAACATTTATCTGTTTAAAGGTGTCATGGAACTTCATTTATAAGTTAATTGTGATGTTATCCGGTTGACCGGTTATACTTGGAATTTCCTATTTTTAACTAACCAAAGAATGAACTTATTTCTACAGATACATCTCAACTGATTCAACCAATATAGTAGCTTATGGTTTCATGGATATTAATTTAGATAATGATTCAGTTTCCATGAATCACGAGGATGGTTGTTTTAGCTTTTTCATCCCCCAGGTATAAGTGTACTGGTATTATAGCCATTATATTATATTATTATCGTAAATTGTTGATTGTATTATTTTGTTCTTCCTGTTGCATTTCTTTCCATTAAATATTTACCATGCATTCTTATTATCCCTACAGTTATAATATTGTTTGATGGTCTCATAACTAACATTTAAACTTCAATTCTTGTCCTGACAGATTGAGTTGGATGAGATGCAAAGTGTTTCTATTTTGACAATGACACTTGCATGGGATAACTTTTCCCTTTCTAACTTTGGAAAAGCTCTTCATTTGCTTGAAGTTTCTCTAAACCAGGTGCTTGCAGTGCTTTTGTTATATATTTTAGTTTGTGTTTGATTAATTTTTATATACTAGTATTACAGGTTATTGATAGGTAACAGACTAACAGTAACACCATTAGTTAGTTAGTGTGGGTTACTGAGAGTTAGTTAGAAAGTATGAGATGGTATGTTATATATAAATAACAAAAAGGAGAGATTATAGAGGTTACCTTTTGTTTTGGAATGCATCATTTTGTAGTTGATTCCATATACATTAGGTATTTACATAATATACTCATAATTAGTTTTATTGAGTTATGGTGAACTACATAGCGTAAGTATGTCTTAACATAGGAACTTGTACGTGTGCGTGATATTATTTTTCATTTGGTGTAGGTCATATGTCATGTCTGGTCTCCTTCTGGCGCGGGTAATTCCAAATGTGTAAGAGCTGCCCTCAGAAACCTCAGTCTGGTAGAAGATAGTTCTATTCAAAGGGTATAAGCTCATTTCTTTCATAATATGTAAGTTTTACTTGAAACAACAGTTGTTAATATTTTGTTTATCATGTTAATCTTCTGGATTTTCTTTTTCTAGGGCTTAACGTCTTGTTAAAATGCTAATGCTTAGAAGCCATTTTCTTAATCTTTGTATTTTTTGTTTAAAAAATTTGATTATTGACTATTTCAGTGGTAAGGTATTTATATATTTTGGAATAAAAGTAAAGTCAGATGATTATTGTTATTTTGCCAAGGGCATCCCGCATCCATGTCCGCTATCAAAAGTGTTGTGATTTTTGTAGAGTAGTTCTATTCCTCTATATATCCTTTTTTTCATTCAGTTTTTGCAAAATTGGAATGTAGTGCATGCATCAATATATTTGGATGGTTCTCTGGTTCAAGTAGTTGTTTACAGTAACAAAAATTTATGGATCCACAAGCTAGCTGTACGTTGCCTACTGCTGAGCTAGGAAACTCAAATACTTCAAATTTGCTAAAGTATTAGTGTTGTACTTGTTTCTTATTGTTGCATATGTTTAATTGTTGAAGTTTTGGGTTTTAAATAGAACTATGAGAGAAATAATAAGAACTACAAATTTTATTGTTAATAACTTAACATTGACATGATATAGAAGACTAAACACTACTATTTATAAGTTAGCAAAGTTATAATCATAATGTCTCTTAATCCTAAATAAATAAAAAAGTTAGCAAATAAATCATGAATATAACCAAGTAATCTAGAAATTGATCCCAACAAATAAATTATGATACTCTAACATAATGTCTGATATTTCATATATTCTGCAATAATAGTTCGGAAGAATTTATTGATTGATACTTTGGGTGTTACTTTAATACAATTGGGAATTGGGATATATCTCCAGAGGCTTACCTTAAATCATCTTGTACAGCCTTGGTTTTTATCATGCTGTGAGTGGAATTTGACTATTGGAGTACATAATACTCTTTCAATCATTCTTTGAAGAGAAACAAAGCTAATACAAAAAAGGTAGAAAATTCTATTTATGTGCATGACAGTCTTTGACTTTCATCTAGGAGATACAAAAGGAGGGACAAAAAATTGGGATAATATTCAAAGTGTACATGATTCACTTGATAATGGTCGTTGGCCTTTCTAATTAATAGAGTTGACTCTCAATGATGAGAACAGGGAATAGGAAAATGAGACAATTGGCATTAGATAGTAGTAGGCAATTTAGTAGAGCTAAGACTTCTTTTAAATTGGACTAATGATACTGTGACATTCTAACGGAGAAACATATTGTACCTTTATTGTATTGAGCAACTGGTATTTGTAACTTCTAATTCTGCTGACTTCATTGCTTGCTGCCTGATTTAAATGAATTGCTAGGTCTACATGAACACTGTTGCACTGGGAGGAAGGGATAGTGTGAGCGACATCATGGAACTGGTATCATATCTTTCTTGTATTTTGCATCTGCATATGTTTCTATTGTCTTCTTGATGATGAACACTTTAAGTTTTGATCCTGTCTATTGCAGAAAGAGTCTCCATCTTCTAGTCAATTCTGTGCCAGGCTTTCCGCAACCCTCACTGTTTCAAATAACATGGTACATATGTTTAACTTGATTCTTTAACTAAAACTATAGCATCCGCCAAGAAGCATGCGGCTTTGCTCTTTCTCTTGATAAAACATATGTTTATTAATGATGTGTTGGATTTATTTTTTATTCTGTCATGAAGTGGACTGAGGATTTGTCTTAATAACAATAATGACTACATTTGCTGAAGTTTGTCCGTGTAATGTCTCCCTTTTATTATCAGTTAGATCAGGCCACCGAATTTTCGCACTCACTGAATGAAAGTGCCAATATCAATGCTGTTTGGGCATCACTTTTAGTTGAAGAATGTGCAAGACTTGGTTTGACGGTGAGATGATGATAAATAATTATAAATCGGCTGTTCCCCTTAAATGCAATATTCTGATTTATTCTTTTTCCAGTATTTTTGTGTTGCACCTGGTTCTAGATCTTCCCCACTTGCTGTTGCTGCTGCAAGCCACCCATTAATTACTTGTATTTCGTGCTTTGATGAGCGTTCACTTGCATTTCATGCTGTTGGATATGGAAGAGGTTGTCACATTCCCGCAGTAGTCATAACATCATCAGGCACTGCAGTATCAAACCTTCTTCCAGCTGTGAGTTCCATTATATTGATTTCTCAGTTGACAGATTTGCCTGTCATCTTGAACGCATAATAATTTATTAAATCTAATGATCAATTTGCTGTCGTTCTTTGAGCTGCCACAAATAGTTGTTCCCCGTTTTGTATTCTGACACTGAAATGTATGTCCATCTCTATTCTGTTCGGTCTTGCCGTTGAGACGCTCAGTATGAGATCATACTAGTCCCAACCAAATCCTTAAATCAATGCTCATTATTGCAAGCCTGGGAGGCTAAAACTGATCTACTTTATATTGGTGTTGAATATGGGTTATAATGAACTCTGATTATTAGTTATCTACATGTCTTTATAATGAAATCCAATGTGAGACTCCTAACAATTAATGTAAGCTCCCTGTATTTATGAATGTGTATATAATATTCTTCTTCTATGTCTCATGAGTCATGATCATCTTTTTTTCTTCTCATCTACCTCTACTTTCATCAACTTTAATTGTAATATTCATTCACCTGAGGGATATGTAACTCAGTCAAGATAGTTACAAATATTATTCTGACCATTTAGTAATAAAATGGTCAGGTTGTAGAATCAAGTCAAGATTTTGTGCCGCTTATTTTACTTACAGCAGACCGACCCCCAGAGCTGCTGGATTGTGGGGCAAACCAAGCAATTGATCAGGTTAGAGCCCTTGATGTTCTTATAAATTGTGGTTCACTGCATAAATATATTCATATATTATTTGGTTTGCCAGTGGTTCTACTTATACACGATGCTGAACTAGAATCTCCGACATGAATTTATTTTCTCAAACTGGGATAAATTTGCATCAGTTTTTACTTTTCTATAATTTATATTTCAAATTGGTTTCTGGAATGCTTTTTCTTCCAGGAAGTGAAATGCACTTCTCTGATTGTTCAACATAGATAGAAGATAGATGATAAATGCATCTGAAATAACTTGTTGCTTTAACCTCAACTCATAGTAGTTTTTTGATATAATTTCTCAGTTAATAATGTGGATGTCTTCTTATGTCTCACTTTTCTTCTTCTTGGTTTGCGTTAAAGAGATTTATTATACAAAAACTATTCATCTGTCTGCATCCAGTAGCTTATGCTTTTGCTCTAGTGGTTCATGACATGGTATCAGGGCTTCTATGACCAAATAAATCAGAACTGATCCTTGGCAACTCTGTACTTCCAATAAAAAGTTGAATTTCAGCACATGGCTAGTGGACTTGTCAATTGTTCAATGCTTCAAGTTCAAAGGACTCTTATATGAGGGGTCATGTTAGATACATAATATAAAAGCCATCCATGTGTGACCTTAATGGCTTAAACTTTTGGGATAGATAGTTCATAACAGTTTGAACCTAATAGTATCTATTGGCTTATTTATTTGGAGGGTTATAAAAAAGGAAATGTTCATGCAGTTTTTTGGAGAATATATTCATGGTTTCCTTGTTTACTCAAGCCATGTAGTGAATTTCTGTACCAGGTGAACCATTTTGGTTCTTTTGTGAGATTTTTCTTTAATCTCCCTGCACCCACAGATCGAATTCCTGCAAAGATAGTACTTACTACTCTTGATTCTGCTGTACATCGGGCAACTTCTTCTCCGTGTGGTCCCGTGCATATTAACTGCCCTTTCAGAGAGCCTTTGGAAAGCAGTCCCCTCAGATGGTTGTCAAGCTGTTTAAAGGGATTAGACTTTTGGATGACTAATTCTGACCCATTTACCAAGTATGTTCATATGCAATTGTCTCATACATGTATAAATGCTTCTGGAGAAATGATTGAAGTCTTAAATCTGATTCAAAGAGCCAACAACGGTCTTCTACTATTTGGCGCAATCCATTCAGAGGATGAGATGTGGGCTGCTCTGCTTTTGGCTAAACACCTCCAGTGGCCTGTTGTAGCAGATATCTTGTCAGGGCTGCGGTTGAGAAAGCTATTAAGCTCCTTTTCTGAAATTGAAAGAAATTTTATATTTGTTGATAATCTTGATCATGCTCTTCTTTCAGATTATGTCAAGGACTGGTTGAAGATTGATGTAGTTATTCAGGTATCACTTATTCACGGATCTTTTTTGAGCTTCCCATGTATTTTCTTCTTAAATTTTCTAAATATTTTTTCTGTTTCTTTTCACATACATTTTTGGCCACAAACTACTTGTTTATGCCCTTCGTTTTTGTATTTGGTCCAGATAGGAAGCAGAATAACCAGCAAACGAGTCTGTCAAATTCTTGAGGAATGTGCTCCTTTGTCATATATTATGGTTGACAAGCATCCATTTCGGCATGATCCATCGCATATTGTAACTCATCGAATACAAACTACCATTTTTTATTTTGTGGGCTGTTTACTTAAGGCTACTGTTCCTCATTCAAGGAGCATGTGGAGCACTTCCCTACAATTGTTGAGTAAAATGGTATTTATTTAAAGTAATGAAAGTTGCTTCTTGTTGTGATGTTGAATTTTTTTTTTAAATGTATAGTTTAATATCACATAAAAATATTTCTACCAGAGCCAGTATTTATTAAAATGTTGGAATGGCATTCTGTTGAGATTTCAGTTTGCCTGTTAATCGTGCCTTGACAATGGATAGATCTATAGCCATTTTCTTGTAAACTTTCTCTCACTCAAACATCTTAATTTGCAGGTTGAATGGCAGATACAATTTCAAATCACTGCTGAGTCCTCCCTAACTGAACCTTATGTTGCACATGTGATGTCAGAAGCTCTTTCCCCCGAGTCTGCTCTTTTTCTTGGTAACAGTATGCCTATTCGTGATACAGATATGTATGGGCATAGTTGGCCCATACACAGTCATAGTGTTGCATCTCTTATGCTAAATTCAGACATACCTATTGCCTTGATGAGGGTGACTGCTAACAGGGGGGCTAGTGGTATTGATGGGTTACTTAGCACAGCCATTGGTTTTGCTGTTGGATGCAACAAAAAGGTAATCGCTTATATCTTTTGTAGTTTTAGGTATGTTAGCTGCTGGTTGCTGTTAATAGTCTTTCGGAGAACTATTCTGTTAGTTTAAAATAGGTATTTTTTTTTAGAGTAAAAAGAGGATTCTCGATTGACTCACATGTCATACATGAGGAAATAGCGAGTTTGGTGTATGTCCTTTGCTGTAGAACTATTTTTCTATAAAAGTTGTTTAACCGTTTATATTTTGCTTCGGTATTTATACCATTTCTTACTTTTTTTATCTTCTTAACTTTACTTTTATTTCATAATTTCATTCAGGTGTTTTGTGTAATTGGAGATATTTCATTACTGCATGATACAAATGGTCTGGCAATTTTGAACCAGAGGTAAGAAATTATACCAAATTTTCTTAGTATTTTTATATGGCTTAAATCTATTGTTGATCCTTCAAAATATCACAATTTCTGAAGTTTTCGAATAAGTCCTTCATAAACTGTTTTTTCGTACTGAATAGTCATTTGTTAGTTTGTTATGTTATGCCAACTCAAGTTCCCCTTGACATCCTTTTTGGAGACTATAGTCTTACTCGACATTGCATGTAGCTGAGAATGACGGTGATGAAAACTCATTAGTTACACATATTTTGAAACTTCCATTGTGCCGTTTTTAGGAAGCAAGATTTCAACCAAAATCTCAAGTATTAGCTCAAACACAACAATCAAATTGGGATGATTCGGTTGGAGCTTCTAGCTCACGACCCATTATAAGACATGACTGCCAAAATTTCATACCGTCCCAACATAACATAGGGCATAAAGCTTGCTACAAAGGATTTTCCAAGCATTGGTACTAAAGCTTCACCTATGAATCAAACTTATGGCAAGGAAGAAAATAAAGATTAAACCTTAGGGTGCATTTGATTTTTCTTTTTTCAGTTTCATTTTATATTTTTCCAAGGTAGTTAAAATCATGAAAGCATGAACCAATGTGAACCTTTGCAATTATTGATGAAAACAAATGAATTGAAAATAAAACCAAAAAAATATTGATTGCATCCCCTTTATACGGTGGGTTTGATTAGGAGCGGATGCATTTTAATGTCTATGGGAGCAATTTCCCTTGCAAAATAATTTTGTTTTTGTACCCATAAAATAATAGGTTTTGCCATGCATTTTTTCAAATGATTGTAGTAATTTATAAAAGATAAAAAGAGAATAAATTGATATTAATTTTAACACTCTTCTAGAGTTGTTTGGCCATGAATTTTGTAAAGAATGACATGCATGCTATCATATATAACTAATAGAAGACACACCGTTGAATGGTTGCTAGGTTAAAAATACAGGCAAATATTTTTACATGAAAAAATCATACAACATTTTTGAAATATGAAAATACACAAAGGGAAATTGTAATTTGTAGAAGGTTAGGTGTTATGGATTTTCTGTAAAAATCTTGTGGACTATTTTCTTGTCGCCACTAAATTTTCTTTAGGATCCGTCTTTGGGTTTAATGTAATTTTTTAGGGATATGATGTTTGCAAAATAGTATGAAAAGTTTTTTTTAGAGATTAAATTGAAAGTCTGATTTTTATTCATGAATGATTAATTATTATTTTTTGGTATACTCAGATTTGAATAAAGCTGTTTATTGCCTCTTCTACTTGAAAGATTGCTAGATAATATTCTGAAAATGTGTCAATTTGTAGGATTCTGCGGAAACCAATGACAATTCTTGTGGTTAATAACCATGGAGGCGCAATTTTCAGTGTTCTTCCTTTGGCAGATAAAGTTGAACACAGTATAATGCATAAATACTTCTACACTTCTCATAACATTTCAATTCGTGATTTATGCTTGGCACATAGGTATTGATTTTAATATTCTAATAAAATTTTGTATATTGATTATATGGTATATCCTTCCCTTAATTTGCATGCTTATTCTTTATGCAATTAGCGCTGCTTAGCTGTTCTGTATTTAATTGTTTTGGGTAGGAAAAGCAGAATACATTCGGGTGGAGTATTATAATGTATATATTTTGCTCTTGCACTGTTGCCGTTATTGGAAGCAAATTTTGGTATTCTGTTACTGACTACTGCTTTATATATTTTTTTTACTGAAATGGGAATAGTGCAAATGAGCTTATTAGATTTCTAGGCTAGCCTTACTTTGAAGATAATTTTAGGATGGGAGGTTTGTTATTGAACCAGAGCTAGTACTAGTGAAATCATTTGTTTCTGCTCTAACCAAGGATTTCCTATATTCATAGTCCATGCTAAGCCAATCCTATCTTTTCCTGAGAAAATTTCAATAAACTTGCAGTATCAAGCATTTACATGTGAAGACAAAGGCGGAACTCGAAGAAGCTCTTTATGTAGCTCAACATGAAAAAATTGATTGTTTGGTTGAAATTGAGAGTTCCATTGATGCCAATGCCAATTTTCACAGGTTGATAGAGATCATGCTTTTTTAAGATTCTGTTGAGTTCATGAATTATCACCTCTATGCTGATAATTTTATATCTTGACTCAGTATTTTGAAAAAAAATGCTTTCCAAACTGCACAAGACACCATAAGATTCCTCTCGGTTCCTTTCAATCGAGGCTCTATAAAAGATGAGTTCTATTTATACAAAATTCAGAAAATACAGTGTTCAAAATATAGGTGAGTCTTCATGTTATGCAGAGACTCTAATCCCGCTTATTTATTTCAGAAATTGACAATAATACTTATTTCCTTTGATTCTTTTCCTTGGATTGTATACTTTGATTCTTTGGCAGATTTGCACTAAGTGCCCCATCAACATCAGCATCTGTTGGTGATAGTTGTAAAGAATTTTATAGAGAAGGATTTATTTTATCTTTAATTCTTGAAGATGGAAGTGTTGGTTTTGGAGAGGTTAGTATCAGATTGCTATACATATTTCCAATCTGATTTTACTTTAATGGCTTGTACGAATGTGGGTTGCGAAGAATGCTAGAGACAAGAAAAAGAGCATAACATCTTAGCACTTGTTAGCATTTTCCATTTATATTTTATAGTGAGTGGTCCTTGATTTTAACTTATTTTCCGTTGTCTCTGTATGTAATGACTCTTCTATTCTTTGTTATCCAAATCCTTTTTCTTTTTCCTGTAAATTTTTGTTGGAAAATATCTTATTTCCTTTTTTTATTATTTCTATTTATTGTATTTTATTTCTCTTTATTCTCTATTAAAGAGAGAATTAATTATCATTATTGTATGACTACTATATATACCAGCCTTAGAGCTGAGGAATAAAACATAACAGTTGTTTACCATTCCTTTCAATAATTTTCTTAAACTCCCTTCCACTACCTGTTGATATATTATTGGTATTAAGCAGGTTGCACCTCTTGAGATCCACAAGGAAAATCTGGTAGATGCTGAATATCAACTCAGGTTTCTTATCCATGTCATGAAACAAGTTGATATTAGTAGCTTCCTCTCTCTATTGAAGGGCTCATTTTCATATTGGATATGGAATGAGTTGGGCATCTTGGTAAGCTGTCTAATCTATATTATTAAGGCAAGAGCTAGAGATATTCTAAATAAAAACCACTCATGGACTTGGACCTAGATCTTAAAACTTTTATAAAGATATCTAACTTGGAAAAAACTGAGTATTACTTCTATTTCTGAGTATTTTGAAACTGAGTGAGATGCTAACAAAATACAGGCTGACATTCTTAAATTAAACTTCATTTTTAGCTTCTGAGATTTTGTCTTACTAATTTACAAATACAAGTATGCAATTGTTGCCAATTAGAATGCTAGCAAGATCTTGAAAACTTTATGGAGAAAGCACTTCCATGAACATATCTACCAATTGAACTTGTATTCTGCTAATCTGCCATCTATCCAATTTGTACTTAATGAAGTGTCATTCTATTTTAATATGTTCATTCCTATCGTGTTAAACCAAATAATGAGCAATGCTATAAGTTCCTTTGTTGTTACAAAGAAGCCTCACATGAGTTTCATATTTAATTCTAAGATCATCCAATATAATCTTCAACTACTAACTAAGATTCCTTATATTGTATCTCGTGATTTAGCTTCCAAAATTGACTAAGCCTCCATTTTTTCTTACTCCTCCTAATTACAAATACAAATAACATTGGCCTGTTTTGAAATTGTATTAGTACATATTTGAGTAGAAACTTTTCCTTAATGTTAGGTCAACTGCTTTCTTGATAGTAGCATATCAAATTAATAAAACAGAATCACATATTCTCTATGTTGTTATTTCTGTCATGCAGCCATCTTCTATTTTTCCCAGTGTCAGATGTGGTTTGGAAATGGCTATCCTCAATGCCATAGCCGATTCTAAAGGTTCCAACTTGTTGGACATACTCAATCCCTCAACAAATGTGAACAGCAAATGTGAAAAGCCATCAGAAGTTCCTATTTGTGCGCTTCTTGATTCAAATAAATCTGCAGCTGAAGTAGCTAATATTGCTTCCGCATTAGTCAAGGAAGGATTTTCTGCAATTAAGCTGAAGGTGAGCTAGTATGTCATTGTTTGGTTTCCGATAGATATACTGTCATTTGTTTTCTACATTTTATAGAATAAGTGTTGGGGAAGATAAAAGGCCAATATGTTAAAATGCTATATAATTACAGGTAGCACGTGGCCGTGATCCAGTGCAAGACGCCACAGTAATACAAGAAATAAGAAAGAAAGTTGGTTGCCAGATTATTATCCGCGCAGATGCAAATCGAAACTGGACTTATGAGGAAGCTATGAAATTTGGCTCTTTGGCTAAAGATTGTAACCTGCAGTATATTGAGGTAGACCAAGGAAATAAGACATTTTCCATAGTTCTTGGACTTACAAACACATACTTTCTTTATACTCCCCACTAATTTATTTCTTAATAGTGCATGTATGCGACTTCTTAAAACTTGATTCCAATGCCCCCTTTACAGGAACCTGTCCAGGATGAAGATGATATTCTCAAGTTTTGTGAAGAAAGTGGATTACCTGTTGCCCTAGATGAAACCATAGATGAAATTCAAGAAAATCCCCTGAAAAAGCTTTTGAAGTTTGCTCATCCTGGAATAGTTGCTGTTGTAAGTAAATGAGAATCTCCGTTGCGTATTATGGAGCCTGGTTACTTCAGGCATTTGGTGCTGATACTATATTTATTTCTTACAAAATCCGAATAGTAAAAATTAGATATCAAAATTAAATGCCTATTTTTTTGTAGAATTGAGATGATGATAATAGACTACTTATATGGCTTGGATATGTTTTCAGGATTGAGGAAGGCTGTAGATTCATAGGATGAATTAACCACAATAGTTTTGCTGTGCTATCTATAATCCCTGGCTTTTTTTAGGCTATAGATATAGCACAAACTAAAACTATTATTATTATTATTATTCAGATTTTTTTTGTTTATTTCTTAGGTTATCAAGCCAAGTGTTGTTGGTGGATTTGAGAATGCAGGATTAATTGCACAATGGGCGCACCAACATGGGAAGATGGCTGTTGTCAGTTCTGCATTTGAAAGCAGTTTGAGTCTGTCTGCTTATACTCAGTTTTCTAGTTATCTTGAAATACAGAGGTTAAGTACATTTAAACTGTTTGATGTTAAGGCAGCACCTTCTGTAGCTCATGGTCTAGGAACCTATCGTTGGCTTAAAGAAGACATAACGCTTGATCCTCTTTTGATTGGTCGTAATCCACGTAGTGGTTTGGTCGAAGCATCTGTGGAAAATGCTAGTCGGTTGCTACAGAATTTTCAAGTCGACCAGAATGTCATCTGTAATATTATTGCTGAGGAGAAAGTTTGTCGGTACCAATTGAATGTAGAGCATAACAATTTATCTTGTGCTTTTGAAGTTTGTGAGACTGGTCTCAAAACAAATGTAAGTAAAGAAGTCTCTCTACATATTAGCAATTGTTTCATTTAGTTTGTTGATTATAATTCTTGGGATTATCATGTCATTCGATATATAGTTAGTTCCAAGCAGCTTTGGAACCTTAACATTCTAGGAAACAAAGTCCTGAGATAGTTTATTAGGATTCGTTTAAACTTTAAAGCACTAGTCCTTTGGAATCTTCACCAATGGAAGAGCATGCTCTTGAAACAAACCATGTAAGATATTTATTCTAAAAAAGTATAGAGCATAAACTTTGTGAATAATGTGAAGTAGAATATTACAGTGGAAGTCTTTGGATTCCTAATATGTTGCAAGAGCATAACTTACACTCTTAAATGTCATATAAGATGTGATACATTAGTTATTGAGACCGCAAATAAGGATGGGTGAAAACACTAGTTTTCTATTCCTGTTATTAAGATTATATTACCATATTCTACAAAAGATTAATTTTTATATACAAGCTCAATGATGTATATACTAAATGAGCATATGATATGTTCTTGTAATGAATGGAGTAGTATGGATAAATTTTAAATCCAGACTTTTTACCTTCACTTTCACATTACTTATTAAGGTGAGTTTTACGGCATAGATTAGATATGTAGAATACTCCATATTGTATGTTTTTACCTGGAAGTTAAATTTGATTCCTACATACAGATCTGACTTAGCCAGATTTGGTTAATCTAGGATAATATACTAGTATTTCTTCATGGCTTTCTTGGAAATGGTGAAGACTGGGTTACTATCATGAAGACCTTTTCTGAATCAGCAAGATGCATTTCAATTGACCTTCCTGGTCATGGAAAATCAGTACTACATGGTGTAGATTGTGCTGCTGAGGAACCACAGTTGTCTCTGGAGATAGTTGGCGATATACTATATAAAGTAATTCATCATGTAGCACCAGCTAAAGTTACACTAGTTGGGTATTCAATGGGAGCAAGGATCGCATTGTATATGGCACTGAGATTTAGCAGTAAGGTATAGTAGTGACATTCAATGTTATTGTTTTGATGTTTATATAACCACTGGTCAAACCATTTGAACTTTTATGATGCAGATAAAGGGAGCTGTGTTAATATCTGCAAGCCCTGGACTAAAAGATAAATTGGCAAGAAAAATTCGTGCAGCTAAAGATGATTCCAGAGCACGCTCTGTCATTGCACATGGTTTAGAGCTTTTTCTCGGCTCCTGGTATGCAGGAGAGCTGTGGAAAAGGTTACCTGTCCTTTACTTTTAGATTGTGCAGTGATTTTTTTTTATTGGCTTAATTACAGTTTTGGTCCCCCTATTTTCCCCAACCCACGATATCAGTCCCCCTATTTTGTTTTTAAACAGTTTTGGTCCCCCATGTCCATTTTCTGCCAGAAAGCGCTGAGTTATACTAGTTTTAATTACAGTTTTGGTCCCCTATTTTCTTATTTTAAACAGTTTTGGTCCCCATCTTTTTTCCAACTCAGCGTTTTCTGACAGAAAAATGGACATAGGGGACCAAAACTGTTTAAAAACAAAATAGGAGGACTGATATCGTGAGTTAGGGAAAATAGGGGACCAAAACTGTAATTAAGTCTTTCTTATTTTACTATACATCTATAACTTATTTCTTCTGTAATGTCTCAACTGTTTTTTATGAAACAGCTTAAGAAGCCATCCTCATTTCAACCGAATCTTTGTCAGTCGTTTGCAGCATAATGACATACAGAATCTTGCACAGATGCTGTCGGGATTAAGCATAGGAAGGCAGCTGTAAGCTAAATATCCTTTAATGAACTGTTCATTCCTTAGCCTTTAGCATCTCTAAATTTGTTAAAACAATATGCATAAAAAAACTGAAGACATGAATGTATGTTATATGTAGCTTAAATTGATTGATCCATGCACGACAATTATAAAATAAATTAAGACAAATAAAAAATGTAGCCCACTCCACTAACTCACTGCATGAAAAAATGTGACCTAACAATCCATATCATACTCATCAAAGATCAAACATATAAGTCCATGTAATCAAAATCCTCCCGCGTTTCATGAATGTTAAACTTGTCCAAAGACCGTTTTTTGGAGACAGGGTTTTTCTCGTTAACTCTTGATATTTCTCTGCATGGCAGGCCTTTGTGGGAAGATTTGCCGAATTGCAGAGTACCTCTTCTTATCATACATGGAGAAAAAGATACAAAATTTAAGAAAATTGCTCAAGCAATGATGAATACATTATGCTCTGACTTGAGGAGCAATCATGAGAAAGGGAACTGCACACACGAGGTTGTTGAGATTCCTAACTGTGGGCATGCTATCCATTTGGAGAATCCTCTTCCTGTCATTGCTGCCTTGAAACAATTCGTAACAAGAGTATAGAAAGTATTTTGTCCAATAGGTTGATCAAATTATAGCAATTATGACACAGAGCATGTATGTTTTTTCCCATGTCTCAAATTTTTAAAATTTATTTACAACATGCTTTCTTAATTAGTTACTTTGTGATGAAGGATTGAGTATTTGGTACTGAGGGAGGACTCGGCTTTCTCCTAGTTCAGACATTACATTACTTGCAGCTGGCTCTAGTTGTAGTTCAAAATTGTAGCCTGCTATATGGAGGAACTTGCTTAGTTGTACACGGTTGTTAATGTTAAAATCATATGATCCATGATGATTTGAACCTTGAGCTTAGGTCAAAATTGATGAAGACTTGTCAGAGGATTAATAGAATCAAAGCCTCCTAACAACGAGCTTTCAAAGTTATTGGCCATAGCTCAACACTTAATCATACTTGAGATTACATACATAAAATTTGTGCCACTAAGAACAAATCAATAGGAAGAGATGAAGGGGAATAGGATGAAGAGGGAAAGAGAATGTCACAGTGAAATCCCTGTCTTAGGTGAATCACCATTCGGTCTAACTTCATCAAAATCAATCAACTATCTAGGTGAATTTGGTCTTTTGACCTACCAACACCTAAGTTCCATTGATGTTGATGAAATTTATGACTTAAAATGTGTCCCAATATCACCAAGTCGAAACCAATCCAAATAAAAATAAAAATCAATTAAAGTAATATATAAGATAATTTAAAAATAATTATTTAATTGGAAATTATTGATGGAATACATAAAAGGTATCAAAACATCAAATAAAAATTCAAGAAAATTACCAAAGGTCAAATAAAATTCAATAAATATTGTCATTTTTTTTTTAATTTTTAAAATGTCAGAAACTATTTTTTAAAAATGCAAAAAATCAAGTGGAATACGTCAAAAATCACAAAATAGAAAATTAAAAAAATGAAAAATTAAATAAGGTCACCAATATTTGTCAAAATACCATTGGATCCTTACATAATTTTTTTAGAATTTATATTACAAATATTTTTAAACCAATTAAAATTTAAAAAACAAAGCAAAAAATGAGAAAAATAGTAAAGTTAAAATTAAAAAACCTAAAAAAAGAAAAAGAAAATTAAAAGAAAATTTTAGCAAAATATTTGGTATTTTTGAAAATAAAAGCAAATTTATAAAAGAAATTAAATCAGAAAAAATGTGGACCATCTGATCACTGTCAAAACACGTTAGTAATCAAATCCAATGGATCTGACGCGTTGTGCATGTCATGGTTATTAGTGAATGGAGCACTGAACCATGTTTGAAAAAAGTAAAAAATAAAAGCAAGTGTCACGTTCTGATTGCAGGTTTCACAAAATGGAAAAATTAGCATTCGTGAGTGGTATTCTTGGATTCATATCTTAAAGAAAATCTCAACCACATGCTCACGAAAAATTTATATCAACGATAGCTCATTCGATTTGAGAAAAACCAGAAACAATTGAAAAAGAAATTTCAAAAACAAAGGTACCAAATGAATTTACATTTAAAAATTGATGATGCTATGAGCATCAGTGAACCAAGGGCTACATTTTAGCAATAAATTCGAAGCAATTTGGTGGAGAATTCTACTTGAATGAAGTTCAACTCGTGAACTCTGAAACTGAACTTTTGTAGCTTGATTTGAGGCATGATTCTTCTTGCCAAAGGTCTGGTTAGTTTCAATGAAGCTAACTGCGCAGAGCTTTTGAGTGATTAAGGTGAGGAAATGAAAAAACAAAATTCAAGCTCAAGAGTTTGTACGGGATCTTGGCAGAGTGATTTTGGATATCAAAGCTTGAGGAAATGAATGAGGAATGATCCTCAATTTATAGGAGAAAGAATGATGAGCTCATACATGAAAGAAAGATTGAGAACAAGTGAATTTGTGTGAAATTGCAAGCATGAAAAGTGTGACTTGTAATGTTTCAACGCTTACACCAACTTTAGCAACTTTGTTAAACATGTTTAAGTGAAAAACACACATCAATTTGATAACTAGAAGCCACATTAACCAATTTGCAATCTGACTAGGAGTGAAAAGTCAGTTTCAAGGTGTCATCTTCAAATTCATGGTGCAACTTGCTCATGAGGCATTATGGTCTCATTCCTTTTACATTTGGAAGACCTTCCCACAATCTTTGTAATGTGTCAAAAAAGTTTGCATTTTGATGCATGAGCACAAAGTTATACACTTTTGAAATCAGGAAAAACTCACGAATTTTTGTTACTTAGAAAAATTCTAACTATAGAGCTTCAAAATGACCTATAATGTTTTTTAAAATTACATGACCTTCCACTCAAAATTAGTTCTTGGTTCCTGAATATGAAATGAAGTAGACCCTTCAAATGAAATTTTAGAATTGAGAGCTCTCAAAAATAAAAAACTTGAGAGAGTTATGGTCCTTAGAAGAGGATGAAAATTTATTGAGAAATCCACAAATGACCTATAATGTTTCCATCAATTCCATAACTTTCCACACATTTTTTACTCTTAATCCTTGAATCAAAGTTGTATTAGACACCCTCAAATTTATTGTAAAAAAAAAACTCAAAGAGATGAAAATTGACCAAGTTATGATCTCTTGAAGTTGACAATCCCTTTATTCCCTCAACTACAAGGTGACTTGCAATGTTTTTCAACTTTTGTGAATTTTTCTTATACCTTTTTCTATTGTCATGTGAAGAAAGGTTGTTAAGAATGATGAGAAGAGTTTATAGAAAAAAGAATCAACTTAAGATGATGAAAATTGAGTGAGTTATGCACTTTTGAACAAAGAATCAAGAACTTGCCAAATTAGGTAAAACCACTAGAATCAATTTTGCATCCTTTGAACTTTTCTAGAAACTTAAGGCATGATGAATCACATATAACATTAAAATGATGTATCCTTGAAGTACACTTAATGATAGAGCTCATAGCTTGATGAAACTTGTTCAAGAAGGCATGAAAATAAACTCATGAACCTATGGAGTCTCTTAATGAATCAAGCTGCAACCTCTTTAGATAATCTTGATCAAATGAAGTTGAGAAATGCTCAAACCACAATACTTTGATAACAGGGTCAATGCTTTTGAATCAAAGCCCCTTTGAAGCTCAATGAATGGTCCATTGTATGATCATCATCCTTCAAAACCCTAGCTTATGAGGTGAGATGAATGCACTTGGTTCAACACCTAAAACACACAAATCATAAAAGAGAAAAAAACATACATATTTTTGGATTTTGTTTAAGGGTTATTAAACATCAAAACATATATAGAACAAACAATTCAAAGTGCTTGGTGATCCCTTAAGGACAAACTTAAATATAAGAGATAGTAGAAGAGAAAATCAATCCTCATGGTTATCTTGATGCATTGTGATAACATGGCATGATAGAGAATCTTAGTGGCAAAAATTATGGTATAACAATGCGTCTAGAGATATATCTCCAAAACACAAGTATTTTTGGCATTTCACCGGAGCCTTACAGAGGGTATAAGGGTGTAACTTTTTTGTGCCTTTTTTAATACAAAATGGATCAAGAATTCTGTCAAAAACATGAACAATTTACCTTACACTCCATAGTTGAATTTGACACTCCACATTTCATTCAGAAATAACTATTTTGTTCTTTAAATGAAATGATAAAACAAATTATATATTTTATGTTGAAATTTTGAATAATTCTATATAAAATCATAGTTTTTTAATGTATTATTTTAAACTAAATTTTTTAAAAAAGGATATAAAAAATAAATTTTGAAAAAAATTATGAATTTATGTCAATTTTTTATACTGTTTCTTCATACCACTACATTTTATACCGATTCTTTCATAAATTTGATATAAAACAATTTTCCCCAAAATTTATGATTTTACCCTAGATATTTGAAAATATAATATAAAATTATAAAACTTTTCAAAATTTATGGAAATATAATTATATTTTGGCAAAATTAATCCGATAGTCATTTAAGTTATTTAATTGTAATAAGTCATTCATTTAAGTTTTTTTCCCTATATTGTGAGTCTTTTATGTTAACTAACACTTGCACCATTGACCTTTTTTCTGCTTTATTTTGTTATATTAATTTTATTTTAACTTCTAAAGTTCATATTAAATCCGTTTTTTGTCCAAGAATTATGAAAAAAATTCTAAATATATTTCTTTTCATTTTACGCTTCGTATAATTTTTTGAGAATTTTATTTTCTGTTTCACTCCTTGTTATCTTGTATGTATGAAAAAGACACAATAAGGTCTATCCCATGGGTGTCTTTAGATATTAAAATCCAGATTCACCAAATTTTCATCATGTATGAAGAAGACACGAGCAAGCATGTCCTAGAGGTGTCTCTAGAGATTAAAATCCAGATTCACCCCATTTTTATCATGTACGAAGAAGGCACAAGCAGACTTTCCCTAGTTGTGTCTCTGAAGATTGAAATTTGAATTTACCCCATTTTTATCATGTACGAAGAAGACATAAGCATGCGCGTCCCCAGAGGTGATGTCTCTTGAGATTGAAATCTGGATTCACCTTGATTCCCACAAAACCAATTAATAGTACTTATTTTATAACATTCAAACACTTCCAAATCTTAATCCCAATATGTATGCAAGTTATGTTAGATATATATTAAAATACACCAAAATGTATATGAATTACATCCATGAAAATACTAAACTAAAATTACATCCATGAAGCATTGTAAGATAGAAATTAAAATGCATAAAAATGTGTCACCACTTAATTCTACGGGTGGTGAAGGCTTGACTTTTCCTTATTTTATTTCAACATCACTCAACTCGATAAACTCTTCCATTCTATCCAAAAGTTTATCTGGATAAGTTTCAACTTCTTTTGTAGAATGAGATGTCCATTTAGGGGATATTTGAGATATACAACATCCTAGTTTCAAACAAAATTGAAAAAATGTCGTGATTTAGAAACCCACCAATACATATAATGCGTCTGACTCAATTTTGAGGTGGGCAACTTCAAAATGGATAAAATGTTTCTAAACCATATCTTGTCGATCGATACACACTTTGTCATACGAACTTGGCTATAATTGCACCAGAGATTTATAGAGGTTAGACCTAACCACTTGGCATACTTTTCTTCCTAAGAACTTCTTCTTGTATCTTTCCATTATAGATGTGAGATTTGGACAAGTTATGCACACAAACCTTCTTACAATCAAACTGGAGTTTTACACTGGCTATCCTCCAAACCAAACAAGAGATTCTATACCAGCCCAATCTTGGAGCCAATCATGATCTTTTACACTAGGCTAAGCTCACGAACCAAACATATATTTTGCGGGGGCAGTCGCACGAACCAAATAAGAGCTTTTACACCAATCTAAGCTCACAAACCATGCAAATATTTTCATGGACAATCTCATAAAGCAAAAATAAAGCTTTTACTAGTTTAGCTTACAAACTAAGCAACAACTTCTCACAAGGGATATCACAGAAGGTAAAATTTCTCTAAGATAAATTACAATACTAACCGCATCATTATAACAAATAAAAACCTCACTTGATATTTTTCACTCTTAAAGCATTTAGGCAATTTTAGTAAACAAGAAAGAAATATAAAAAATAGAGTTATAAAGTGAGGAGGTATGCAAAACTATGTTTTCTAGTATGTTTTTAATGTGAGGAGAATCCCTCTATTTATAGGAGAATAATTTAGCTCAAAAATGAAAAAGTTCTATGGGCCTTTAAATGACATAATCAATTATATCACATGGTTAGGCTATTATGATCTTCAAAACATGGAAACCTTAATTCCTAAAAATGAAAATCTCAAATGACTAGTGTCTTAATATATTAAGTGTGTTATAGTTGATTAATAAGCTTTATACTTTTCCCTAATTGATTGGTTAAGGACCTTAATTGATTAGGCAGTGCTTATAATTTTTTTAAATGTTTAGGAACATTCTTGATCAATCCCACAAACACCTTGATAGTTACTCTATAGGTTTTAATGTGTTTTAAAAAATTTAGAGAGGTTAAAACACTTTTAGGTGAGTGTGTGTATTGCATTTTTCATTTAAGACAATACTCAAATCACCCAATTTTGGACCAGACGAGTTTACACACTTATTCTTTTTCACAATCTATGAATCTTCAATATCCCTTGATTGATTCAACATTTCATCTAGGACTTGACACATTCTAATTAATGAGGCTTGATAAGGCTTCTTGATATAAACCATCATTAAATATTGCTTGACCAAATATCATTAGTGAATCCATCGAATGCCACCTAACATTAAGTGTTGGCCTTAGAAGAGATAACCTTTGATATAGAGATCTGAAAAGCAAAATCAACTTGATCATAACTTCAAATGAAGACTTTATTTATAGTGTTGTCATCATTAAAATCATTGAGAGCATCTAACTGTTGCAGACACCGTACATGTATGCACATAGATTCATAATAACATGACCCATTTTAGGGAAACACATCCATTTTTCCTACCGTGTTGCATCGTTAACACAAGGAATAAGAGCATCCTGAATGTCATCGTATTGTTTTTTTTGTTCATTTAGCCTTATGTATGATTCCTTTTGGGTATTAGGCTATTTGATAAGATGTTGGTAGACAAGTATATGATTCTTCTCACCCTTACCAAAGTTGAAACATCACGATAACCACAATTACCATCACCTTTAATATCAATAATCCAATCAATATATTACTGCATAGAAACAATCATATCTTCGATGTGTATTATTTTTGGTAAAGGTAGTGAGGACGATGGTTTGTTGATGAGAACACCTTTAATAAAACTATTTTTGGATTGTTAAATTGGAGAATCTGGATAAAGTGAGTCGACATATTTGAACTAAGATGGTGAAAATTGATTAAATTATCACTCAATATTGGTATGATCTTCATATGATCACCCTTAGTTTTTACTAGTTTTCTGGGTGGTTTCATATATATGGTTTCTAAATAGATTATCTTATGCAGCTGCTCTTTGATATGGAGTTTCTTGTTATAATGAGCTTTAAACATCTCTCTTAAATCACCTCTCATTTTATCATAATATATTAATCGAATGTACCCTTCTTGATCACACTATCATCTTAAAACCATATCTTTTTTTCAATGCATGTAAATCTCAACCATACATATAGATCTATCAAATTTCATCCTATTAAAAATTAAACAAGCACAAGGAATACCACATTTTCTTCCAAGTGCACAACCAAAATTGGAGCTATATGAACCTATTTTTTGTGCTCACACAACTTCGTGATAAATAAAGTTCAATTCCGCTTGATATATATTTTCGACCAATTGTGAATACAAATGTTTGTATTTGAATTTATATTCAACTATTGTGATGCTACAACCAAATAATGTATGTATCTCGTTGTGATAATTTTGAATCATTTGGTTCACATATTCCCAACCCTTACATAAACCCCATTACTATTTCCAAATCAGATCTTTAATGTTGCATTAGCCGACCTAGCTTTACTAGTTGTGATATTTCCAAAGTATCTAACCTAGTCAATATATGAAAAAATGATTCTCTCTTTCACCTAGTCTAATATTTTACTTTTAACATATTTCAAGAAATTTAGATATTTTGCGCACAACCTTCTAAATTGTATAACATATTCGACATATAACTCTTGTATAAAAAAATTATTATAACATTCTAAACATCCATTATGTTTTCTAATATCTAACTAGGTTTGACCATTTTTCCATCTTCACCGGTAATTTTTTTGGTCTTTACTGTATGCTTAAGTCCACCTCTCACATTTTTTGTTATATACTACCTATAGAGTATATAATGTAGGAAACACTTTTGCTATATTCAGTAGTGTGGTATCACCATCGATGACAATCACATGTGGCATATTTTCTTAGTCTTTCAACATATTCTAACACACTTCCAAAGCCCATGTAATATTATTTTTGTTTTCACATTCCAAAGTTGCAAAGCCAACTGAATAAGTCATATTTGTAGAACTAACACCAGCAATATCCAGAAGAGAAAGACATTATTTATTGGTCTTATATGTAGAATCAATTATCAAAACAATGGGGAAATGTGTTGAACAACTTGATGGACTCAAGATGAGTCCAAAATATATCTCAAATAGTTTTTACATCCTCACACACTATGTACCAGATATATAATGATCATCATCCAACAATTTTAATAATTATTGCATTTCATATCTTGAACCTCTTATCGCATTGTTGTTTCAGTTGAAAACATTGTATACTTGTCTAATATTTGAAAGGATGCCCACATTTTCTTATTCTACTGTCATAACATTTTAACTTTCGGAGAAGTTATTTTTATTGACCACTTCTTTCACATCTCATCGTGACACATGTCTATCTTTTATCATAACCAAAATTTGATCTTCCGATAATAATATCAAACCCTAATTTGATAGTCTTTGAGCAAACTCATTGAAGCATATATATTCACATAAAGTAAACTCATGTTTATTGTAACAAAAAAAAAACTCACGTTTATTGATAACTTTTTTTCCAACATCAACGTGGACAATAACTTATTGGGGGTAATTCTAGATCACCATCCTTAAATGCATTAACTTTGATCACAACAATATAGTGCACCATAATTACAACCAATAAAAAAAGAAGAGATAACTTCAATCAACATTCAACAAATCTGGATTTTATTTTTTGGACCAATTCTTCAAAAATTCATATTTCAATCTCTGGAATAAGTGTTCATGTTACATAAACAAAATATCAATAATAATATACATGTATATCTAGACAATTTTGCACCTTTGGATGTCTAATTACGATAGGATTGTATTTGTAAGTGAAAATCTTGAATAGATATACAAGAAAAATTAGGAAGGATTTAAAAATATTTGAGTTATAATCATGAAGAGTAAGTACTACACATACAAGATTATTATGTAAAATTCTTTTTTTCCGCTTGAATTGTTCCAAATTTCAATTGTTAAATTGTGTATCCAAATTTCCATTGTTAAATAGTGTATCCAAATTTTGAAATCCAAATATATATTTTACTTGACTGAGGGAGTGTTTCTTATTGTATTTTGATGCAAAATTTCGAGTTTTAATAGTTTGAGAGAAAAGGATGGGATGCCATGAACCATTATTCCCTTTCCTTTTATATAACTGACGTTTGTACAATTTAGTACTGTATATAAAATGAAATTGCTTTAAAAGTGGCACTTTTTCCCTCTTTTTCTTTCTCCATGTTTCTTTCCACATAATATCTTATTTCATTTAATTAATTATTATGGAGACAGGTGTCTCCTCTGGTTCTGTAGGACCAGTCCATATTCATGGCATTTCAAGAATGTAGGACCCTTTTGAATATACATTAGGTAGTATTAAAGCTCATGTGGTTATACACTTGTCCACATTTTCATCTAAATCAACACAAAAATTCAGCCTTAAGAAAAAAAAGGAAAAAAAAAAGAAAGTGACATGTCACTCACATTGTATAATATATTAATCACTTATCTCTTTAAAGATGAGGTGAATCTTACATTTGGATTTCATAAGCTATTTTGGCCCTTCACTCTAGATATGTATGGATAACACAATGTGACACTCATTACTATACTCAAAATACTATATATTATATCATATATTAAACATAACATATATACTAAAAATATCTATCATTTCATGCACTTTTTGGGTTTGTTTGCTTTCTTCTTCTATTCTATTTCTTTTGTCCATTAGCAACAGAATTAAGCACAATGCATCATCACACCCATCAATACCCTCTTCCTTGTTTGTATTGTCATCCACATAGCTATATTAGGATGGTAAAGATTCTACTTCATTCACTTTCTCCTATATTATACTACATATTCTACTTACTACATGTTCACACTTTCATGCATTGAAAATGCAGGTTCATAATTTGATAGAGATGCTTGATGTTTCAAATGAGTCAAGATCAATGCATTAAGACATTAGAAGAGCATGCAGGGATTGAACCACTTGTTACTCTTACAGGTATATTTCTCAAGTTTTCTATATTACACTTGCATTTTCTTCTACATCATATATGATTCTATGTGTATATTTTTTGTGCAGTGTGGAGAGAGTTGCAAAAAGAGAATGAGGAATTCTTTAGAGCATATTACTTTTCAGTTGGCCATTTTGAAAGGAAATATTGGAAATGATCAACCAAAGTGAGATGGATATATGGATGAATTATGTCACTAGATAGATTAATTAGTAAACATTAATTTGATGGATTATAATAAGAAATAAGCTGTAGAATGTATTTGATTAGTATGTCCTTTAGAATTTGTGATCATGAGGCATATATATTATATAGTGTTTAATGGTTAAAGTTGTATCATTCCCATTAGTTATAACTTTTGTATTTACTTTTGCAATTTTTAAAGTTTTAAAGTTAAGGTTTGTAAATGATAAAAGGTTGAGGTTTGATTGTAAATGAAGTTGTCTTTGAAATCATTCATATAGACTTATTTCCAAATGCACTTGTAAGGAATGACTAGTAAAGTTATTTGTGAGCTAAGAACACAAAACAACATTATCAAGTAAAGTATTTCATTTACGAATATTTCTTAACCTATCCCATATTGTTCTTATCCATGTGAAATTTCATTTTTATTTTTGAAAAATTGAAAATTTATTTTTAGTAAGCACCCTATATCATAGAAATTAGTTGAAAAGGGTTGAGTCCAAAAATATATTTTTGATATTAAACTGTATGTATTTTTTACATAAAACGTGTATGTGAGAACAAATGAGACTAAATTTGGAATAAATTCAAAATATGGTGCATACCGGAAGTATATTTCTGGTTCCACTCAAATATTTCAAAAAATGAGAACAACTAAGACTAAATTTGGAATAAATTCAAAATATGATGCATACTGGAAGTATATTTATTTCTGGTTCCACTCAAATAATTCAGAAAGTAGGACTAAATTTAAAATAAATTCAAAATATGGCGCACACAAAAAATATACTTCCGGTTTTACTCAAAAATTTTAAAAAATAGTACGTACCGAAAATAAATTTTCGATATTTTAAAAGATATTTTAGGGTTTTCACGAAGTGCATCCCACCCTTATCGGAGGATTAAAAAAATTCACTTCATTTACTTCCTCTTCACACTTCTTTGTTATTTAAGACTTTTTTTTGCACACTTTAGATGCCACTTCATGAAATTGATTGTAGAAGTACTCATTTATGATATGCTTGCTTGCACGATACACATTCTTCCATCACATAAATTTTGATAGTCAGTGCTCACCATTATAATAATAGTAGCGTGTCACATAATGTTGTATGGTAGGGGGTGTTCAGGGTTCAATTTATCACTTTAAAAATAAAAACACTCATCTGATTTAAAGATAATTTTATTTGCAGATCAGTTCAATTGTATATAATTGATTAAAATTCAATTTGATTCAATTTAATTTTATGTGATTTAATTTAGATCAATTTTTAAATATTTAAATTATAAATTGTTTTTCATTAAGATTAAAAAAATGCTAATAAATAATAGAATTGATATAATATATATATATATATATATATATATATATATATATATATATATATATTAAATATTAATATTATAGAATGAGAACCATCGATTATAGTTGAAACAGATAAAGTAATAAAAATAAATTAATTAAAATATATAAATAAATAAGTATCATCAAATAATAAATTAACACAACATATCATATTAATAAAAAATAAATAAGTATAAAATACATACACGCGATTCGATTTTGAAAAATCAATATGAAATATCATTCAAATTGAGGGTTTTTATAAAATGACATCCAAACACATTCAATAATATTTAATTTTTTATAATTTTTGAATTTTTTAGATCGATTTGTGATTTTTATTTGAATTGGTTTGAATTTGAACATCCATATTACATTGAGACGTCAAAATAACAAAGAGAACCTAGAAGTAAATACTAGTAGGTGTCAAGCTTTAATTTAGAGATTCAAAATAAAATTTGAAATGAGATTAAAAAAATTTGTATAAATTATAAAATTAAAATCTTTTCAAATCTAATTATGTTTATAATAATAAATGATATAAAGTAAATATTAAATGTGTTTATAAGTAAAATAATTACTTTTACCCAGTTTGGCACAATGCGAAGACGAAGACGAAAGTTCACGCGATCATAATCAAAGACAAAGACAAAGACAAATACATAATTGAAGACATTGAAGATTGTAATGTCTCAGGTAAGTTGATTTTTAAAGTTCTTCACTGTTAACGAGTAATATTAAGGTAATTGGGTAAGTTTTTGGGGGAAATCTGGGTTTTTGATAATTGGGTATGCTTTCTTCACATGACTCACAAAATTTTAATGTTCCTTTTCACCGTAGGAGTGTATTTATTAGGGTTAATCCAAATGAAATTATTTACAGATGATGGTTGATTTGACTGTAAACGGGGTTCACATTGCGAATTGTACAATGGATAGCATTGGCAAGTTGGTGAGTAGGTGGGGAGTATAAGGATGGTAGTTTTAGGTTATGGACAAAAGTATTAGAAATTCAAGATGGATTTATTATGATAATAAAAGATTATGATGCATACGATTTTGTTTCATACTTCAATGCAATGGCTATTGGTGGATATATAATTGTGGAACATTGTTTGGAAAACATGGACCTTGAGGATAGGGAACCTACATGTGTTAACAAGGTGAAGGAAATAGATGGGTTAGAAGAAAAGTTGGTTGAAGGGTTAGATGATATTGAAGATGATAAAGTTACTGCTCTTGTTGGTGTCTTTGAAGGAATTGATGTAACATTTTCCATCAATGAAGATTCAAGTCTTAGTGGGCTTTTGTGCAAGCCCCATAAAAAAATGGATGAAGATGATTACCATAGTGATGAATTGAATAGTTCTGACCCATATGATTCATGTGATGCTGAAAGGCCCAAGTATGAGATATTTGGGAAATAACACGTCAACAAGGACTATAAATTTAAGTAGGGGTATGGAATTTAATTCACTTGTTGACTTTATGGAGGATATTCGAGAGTGGTCGGTGCTCAATGGGGGTAAATTACATTTGTGAAAAATGAGAGGTATAGGGAAAGGGTAGAGTGTAAGGCAAAATGTAGGTTTTTAGTCTTATGCTCTAAAGTGGGTCACAAACACACCTTTGTTATAAAAACACTTGTAGATACCAACACATATGCTAGGGTTTTGAACAAAAAATCTGCAAACTCAAAGTGGGTGACCAAGCATGTGGTAAAGAGGCTGCAAATATCTGAAATAATTAGGATAAGAGATATCATGCAAGATATTAGGCCAAATAATTATGTGGGTGTTTGCTGTGGAAAATGGTAAACAAGCGCTGGTCCTCCCTATGTCCTAAAACTTAGGGTTACTCATAAGATCGACCAGTTGATCTTAAGACGCGTGTTAAGATTTTGTATATTGGACTGATTCTATCAAAATATGCCCTAGCCAAGAAACGGTTTTCTAAGACCAAGGGAAACAGTACAACGACTTTCCACACAGAAGTTTCGATTGACTGACTGGTGACTCGTGACCGACAATATATTCTAGACGAAACAAGACTCAACGAACTAATTGGTTGCTGACTCGTGACCGACAAGCAGTGTTGAAAGGTTCATGCAAAGTTGCTCGAAATGAATACGAAAAGTAAAGATATTAAAGAGATAAGATTGAAAGATAAACTGATTGTATTGAAAATAAAGGTGGTGATTCACGTACATCAAAAGCTTAGTGACTCTTTCTTCCTTAAGCGCGAAATTGGGCAGAGTGTTGGTAAGCAATTTGAGAATACAAGTGAACACCTCTAAATATTACAACGAAGTGACTTATTTATAGTAATTTACAAGATAACCGCTGAAAGCAATCAATGGACAAAAATGAAACTAAAACTTAACGGCTACATAAGATTTCGCCATCCACTTGGCGCCTAACAACCACGATCTCTAGAGGTAACTACCCACGATCTTCAAAATTTGACTCTTTCCTGCTCGTGATTTCAAAAGGGTTAACTGCTCCTAGATTTGATATATCTCAGGAAAATGAAATTTTCCTAAGTCCCTTAGACTACGTCTTTGACAACACCTGAACTTTAATCAATTCTTTCACTCAGCCCATAATATGTGGAATCGACCAATAGCCTTTCTTTATCTATCCAATCAATGTGGTTCATCTTCGACACATTAGTCTTGACCCCTTTTTTCTTCTGGCCGCTAATCTCGATTTTTTCCCAGGTTTATTTGATACTTTGGTCGAATCGACCAATTTCTTAGTTCACTCTCTTGGTCGACACACTTCTTTCTGACATCTTTGACTTGGTTTCATAAATTCTCCTAAGGAACCTATATTCGTTCAGGATTGGTCCCTAACTTGTAAGGATGTTTGCCTTTGACACATGCCCTTAAACGTATTTAGGAAATTTCAGGTAACAGTTAGGATAAGATAAAATGGAGAGGATGGTGCAAGGAAGAGAAGAGCTAGTGTTGTATATAAATGCACCAAATGTGGCAAGTCAAACTGGATCTTGTGTTGTTGACTCAATTCAAAAGCAATAAAAAAACAGGAAGAAAGAAGCTAGTCTTTAAGAGAAGGCAAAATGAAAGGATAAATTTGAGTTGGTTTAAAAAACCAATTATAGGCTAAGGATATTCTAGTGACCAACCAATTACCATAACACAAATTGAAGATAAATCATGTGCAAAAGACTCCAAGCTTGGTTTGTGAAGACATGAAAGACCAAGAAAATGAGAGATTAAGTATTATGTAATATTGTAATAGACCTATGCACTATATGCGCCTTTTGTATTAACTTGTGCTTGTGTCAAATTGTGCTTGTTTCATTTTGTAATGTTTTAATAGACTTATGTACTATATGTGCTTTTTGTATTATTTTGTAATGATGTAATAGACATATGCACCAAGTGTGCTTCTTAATTTAATATGTATCAATTATATTGTCAATGTTTTATGTATCAGTCCATTATGTTTAATCCTTGTCATTAAACATAACCTTGCTTGTTGAAATGAAAAACATAACTTATGTAACATCTTAATTGAACAGCCTATGCACTATATGTACCTTATGTAACTACATATGTAACAACTTAATTGAAATGGTACATATAACATTGCTTTTTGAAATGGAAAACATAACTTAAACTTTCATTGATAAGAAACTAGTTGAATTACAATTACATTTGAAACGGAAAAAATAAGCAAAAAACTACATATTGATAAACTTGACAATTCCATTATATAAACTTAAACACAATTTCAAACACCGTCCATGACAAACCAATTACAATCATCATCCGAAAATTTCTTCTCTTTTCCATTAAAAGCTTTCTCTTCAGTTTTTCTAAGTTGTTTGGGCTTCCTTTTACTCCCCATTTTTTCTCTAGTCTGAATTGAAGCTCCTCATCAATCTTCTTCACAAATTATCTCAAATAAACCTTGGTGATTTCACATTCACAACATCTATACGGATTCATGTCGTTCACTTTAAGGTCACTAACAAAATTACCCCACACGAATGTTCCGCATCCATTCAGCAAATTTAATAAAGATTAACACACATATAATAAAATATGTAAATATATTAGGATTACAAGCTTAAAAAACACTCACCATGGAACTTCTGCATTTATAGGATTTTCTACTTGGGTTATCAATGGTTTTTGATACCCATATATTCATTGTTTTGTTGCACCCACATCTTGGCAACCCCTTTCCAAAATTACTCGTCGAGGAAGATTTGCTTCCACCCATGTCTCAGATTGTGGCGGAAGATTGACAGAAGATGTACAGAGATAAAGAGAGAAAAGGGAAGCGGAACCTTAGAGATTGGCAAAAGATGTACGAATATGAAGAGAGAAAGGGGAAGAGAAACCCTAGTCAGGAAGAAGATGCATGATATTATGCCATGCAGCCATATAAGTGTGATTCCAAATTTGAAAAAAAAATAAAAATTGAAAGCCACACCTGAAATTATATGTGAATCTTCCATGCCACTTGACATTTGGAAGGTTCTTTGAGGGAATCTAAATAAGATAAGGGGGGATAAAAATTTTTTTTACCAGGGGATAAAACGAAAACCCTCTAACATTACAGGACAAATTGTATATTTAACCCTTTTAAAACTAGTTATATAACATTTTTTCAACGCTATAAGTGGACGGTACTTGTCATATTTGTTTGTGGAAAACCTAAATACATACATAATGGTAAAAAAAAGTGGAGTGTTGGAAAAAGTGGAAATAGAAGACATAATAGACAATCATGTCGTTTGCGTGATGATATAAGTTCTATTTCTCAATGGGCTACGATGGACAAGTTAACATATTTTGGTGGGTAGGATATACTAATGATGATACATTATGATATATGTGTTTAAACATTTGCATCTCAACGTAACTTGCATCTCTAGTTATTATGAAAATACTTCTTGATATTCCAAAAAATACCAAGTTTATGAGTGTCAATATAAACATGTAGCAAGATCATTGACACAAAGATGACAAAATCAATGACTTTGTTCTGCAGGCAGAATGAAATCCCTCTACCTTATTTGCAGTAGAATGTTACACTATAATTTCATGGCATCCGATTAGACATTGTACTCTTTTAGTAATCAACCTAATATAGAAAACATCTTTATTCAGCAATGTACCTAATCTTCAAGACATACCAGTACTCAATTAATTCTAATCTTAGTTATCAAAATATCCTCCAATGATACTCTAGACTTGGCCAAGTTTTTACTTCAAGAACCACCCTCATTATCTATTTCATTTCTGAAGCAACTAATGATCATAGACTAAAATAACCTCTAAATAATGAGCTCCATTTTAAACAATTTTTTCTTGAGAACCTTCTTATTCAGTATCATCTAGCCTTTTGAAATCTTCTTCAATCTCTAGAGTATCAAACTGCTAAAATGATGTTCCAACATTTGGTTGAACATCAACTCCTTTCAATGAGCACATCACTGAATCTGGTCTTGAACCCATCACCAAAAGTATTTTTCTCAATAGAGTAGGCAGAAACATACCTTGTTCTCATTGAAGAAGTATACAAGACCCTTGAAGAGTTTATATATAATAGACTTTCACAAAAGAAAATCACATGCATCTTTCTATCCATCGGGACCTTCAGTTTGCATTGAACCTACAAGATTCATAGAACAAGTTCTAGAGATTTTGAAATTGTATGATGTTGCACCTTCAGGCGTGACATCTTAACTTCTTCTTTCTTGAACACCAAGTAAAAGGATAAAAAAATAAATACTTATGAGATTTTATAGATAGAAATTGTTCTTAAATCCTCGGAGGAACTTCATTCACCCAGTGATAGAACATTCTTCCTCGATGACATATACCTTCAAACTTTTAATCACACAATCATCAACCTTTAAGTAAGATGAAAACCAATTACAAAAACTTAGAGAATTCATCCGAATTCTTTAGGTATCAATATCCTTAAACTTCCTTTTAGCACCATCAATAAAGTAACATTTGATTAGAATGAGACTTAAACATACCACCAAGATCAATTAAGTGTCTAGAATAGTTAGTTTTAGAATACCAATCATCCTAGTCGGATACCTAATAAAGGTATGATAGATAAGGCAATAAACATATTCTCTGAGTATTAACCACTGTCGGGTTAAACAAAACTGAACTTGACCTTAAGAACATAACCAAAATTGTTAAGATCAAATTTTCATAGAAGAAATATCTTTAGTGCAAGTAAATGCATGTAGCATGAGTAAGCTGATATCCTCTATAATGTTAATATATCCTTGACTCAACCTACATTTGGATAAAAATAGCTTTTGCCACTTTGAGTTTTTCCCTTTTCCAAACATAGCTTGAAAAATCCAAGTTCTTCCAATAATCTCCCAACTTGAGGAACTTTCTTCAACAGAAGTGAACTATCCGTTCAAACTTGATCTTCATATCAATTTCTTTATAATTAATATAGTCACTTCTGTAGCGGCAAAAACTATGAGTGTAAGCCATTGAATTGACTTAACTCAAAAAAGAAACAACAGAGTCGCGGTCGCGCTTTTATTTAATATAAAGGACTAGAAAAAAGAGCAAATAAAATCCTAAAAAAAGATTAGAGATCTGGGACCAGGGGTTAGTTATGCAAATGGAAGGTGTTAGGCACCCAAAGAATCTATGGTACTCCGTAAGAACCTTTTTGAAAATTTGTATATGTGTGCTAAAAACGTATATGTACAAAATGGATGGTGGGGTGAGGAAAGAAGTATTTTTTACAATTTTTGATTTTATGGATCTTCTAATGAGTTCCAGGTCTACATACCAACAATGTGCAATATTTAAATCAAAACCCAATGTAGTTCGGGTAAAAAAGACTAAAATTGTGTGTTGGTTAATTTTAAGAAAATATGTTTTTAAGAAGAAAGCCACAAAGGGCTCAAAAAGTTTGAATGAGGTTAGGTGTTTTTTAGTCTTATGAAAAATGGGCAAAGTTTTATTAAATGGATTGGAAGGTTATTAAGAAAAGAAGTTTGAAAATGCATGGACCTAAGTCCAAGTTTTTTATGAAATCGGTTCGAGTTTTGAAAACAAGAATCCTTTGAAAAAGAGGGGAGATTTTGAAAGTTAAAGAATATGGGAGGAGATGAAGAGGCTAACCAAAGAGCATAAAGTAAAAGGTATGGGTAAAAAGATCTAATTGGGTGAGAAAGCTAGTACTTGACATCAAATAGCCAATACCATATCACATCCTTTGAATTACCACACAAGTGAAGCAGCTGGTTTTTTAAAAATCATTTAATTTTTAAAAACAATGAAATCGCCACCTAATTTTATTTGTTCTAAAAAGAACGGGAAAATATAGATAAAACCCACGAGAGAAAGGATAAGACGGTCTACGAAATTAAGAGATGCAGGTTCGGGAGTCGGTTATGCAAAAGGAAGGTATTAACACCCCTCACATCCATCATACTCAATGATACCCATTTAGTTCAAAGTGTGTTTGTGTGTTAGTGTAAAATTTTTACGATCTTCTAAGGTTTGAAAGGATAAAGAAAGATAGAAGAAATGTTTTTATTATTTTTGTTCGCCTTTGGCCGTAAGACTTAGTGCCTACGTACTCCCTCGTGCAATGAGAAAGTCAGAGTGTCGTAGTTCGGCTAGAAAATAATTGTTTGTTGATTGATTTTAAATGAAAAGATAAGTCGTCATTTTTTAAAGGAGAAGACTCGTCTAACACCCACAAGGTGTGATAAAGAATAAAGGACTACGCATCAACATGAGGGAGGGTTTGAGAACACCTATAGTACTCAAGTGGAGAATTCGAAAACCTTGGGAATAGAGGAAGAAGCATCTCAATTGTAAATGAATCATGTCTGATCTTGAAAAGGGTTTAAAGGTAAAAGGTGCTAGGAGAACACAAAAGATATTGAATGAGTTGGGATTGATTTTAAGTTGGGGATGACAAGTATCAAAACATTAGGCTATCATCTAATGATTCGAATACTAGAAATTGGCGAGTGAGCTCAACCAATCATCTCTCATCCCAAAAAAATTATTATGAAATAAGTGTTTTGAGTGAGATAAAATATTTAAATTATTGGGCTATCATCCAACAATCTAAAGACTTTAAATTCGATTAAGTCGTCGGGCTATCATCCAACAATTTAAACGAATGTCACTTTATTATTTTAATGCGGATAGAAGTATTTAGTCTATTGGGATATCATCCAACAACCTAAAGACTTCCAATTCAATTAAATCTTCGGGCTATCATCCAACAATTTAAACGAATACCGCTCTAGCTTTTTGACATGGATAGAAGTTTTATTTTATTGGGCTATCATCCAACAATCTAAAGACTTCAAATTTGTTTAAAATATTAGGCTACCATCTAACGATTTAAACAAATTTCATCCAAGTTTATTATGAAAAATATTTTGAAAACAACTCGACGTTGGATCGAGGTTTGAGAAAAAGACTCGACGTTGGATCGAGTTTTATTGAAAGTGTTTTAAATGCGTAGTGAATGGAGAAAGAATTAGGTTATGATCAATCAAGCCAAAAGACTTGATCAATCTCGAGAGAATAGCCAAGCCTATCCCCTACCATTGAACCCTTATGGAGATGAGAAGAGGATCGAAATAATTGTAAATAACAAATAAAATCGACAAAGCCCATACAAGGTGGTCAACCTAAGTATAAAACAATTAAATTACATGTGTACTAGCAAAGTGGGCTAGTCTACTATAACGACTAATTGGAACAATTAATCGAAATAGGCTCACTGTAAGAAGGTCCAGGATCAAGCGTACATGTGTGCATGTGTGGTCACCGCGACGCTTCGTAGCTTTGTCGACTTACGGGTTTAAAAATGATTTACAATTATTAGTTAAAAAAATGATTTTTGGTTTTTGTGTAAGTGACAGTTAAATTAAATAATAAAGTAAAGACAGTTAAATATTTATTACAAGTTTTTGTTTTTGGGAGAGGGATATATCAATTATAAATGGGGATTAAACGGTAAAATACAATAAAAAGCGGTAAGTTATTTACAACGCATCAAGGGGATTGGGATACATATTTTCGAATGGGGATAAATTGAATTAAAGAGAAAAACAATAAATTGATTATGTTAAAAAGCATACAGACAGAAACTAAAAGCGGATAAACTTAAATATCGATTATTGTATTTTATTTATTAATAGATTAATTAGAATAGATTATAGAAATTAATTCTAAAAAATTGATATATGAAGAAGATTAGTATAATATAATTCGAACTTATTTACGAATGAATAGATAAAGTATATTAATCAAAGTAATATGTTATATAGTATATATTTACAATACTAAATATAAGAAATAAATATAATATGTATATTTACAATACTAAATATAAGAATAAAAATAATAATAAGTATAATTAAATTTACAGTATTAAAATGTAAAAATAAAAATACTAAGTATATTGTATGTACATTACTAAATATTGAATATTAAATAAAAACAGTAATATGAATAAGAGTGTATAAAAATGTATATAGATGCGACAGTATAGAATGTATGCTTGAACCATCCTCGAATATATTCACAAGTAACAGATACATTAGTAGCATAGTGTGGAATAAAATGAAATAAAATCGCATCGAATCAGAACATGGTTAGTAACAAAGAAATAAAATTAAAATGAAATTAACATGAACTATGTACATGGATAAACAACGGATTATAATTGAAACCAAAGAAATCATGAACAAGATATTATTTACAAAGTTGAAACATGGAAAATTGATTTCAAAACCAACCAAGGCAAGCAATTATAATCCGGGCAGCCATTAAACATACAATTTAAAATCAAGGTAAAACGGTTTTTTTTTCCAAATTTACACAAAGGAAAACAATATATGCTGCCCCATTATAACTTCTCAATTTAATTCACACGCAAGTAAATGCGGTATCATTGGCAAACCATCATCGAAGCTAAATTTGAATATCAAATGACTACAAACTTCAATCAAAAATTAAAATAATAACACAAAATATGGTGTTCTAACATGTTTCTCAGTTAGATTTATACGCGAGTAGACGCGGAAACAACATAAACCATCATCGAAACTTCTTTTAAAGTGACTTAGAAACATGACATAGCATGGAAACTCAATAACCTTAATCCACAAGAGTATTTTCATTATTCAAATTCTATGCCAAAGACGATTAACGACAGAACAACAACATTGCAACACTAACCAAATCGATTCTTTTTTTATTCAAATTTTTGTCACTGTATTTTCCGACCAACAGTTGAAAACAATATCAAACTCATTGTTTTTTTCATGGAAATTCTTAAACAAATGCGCAACATCATCCAGGACTTCACTCAAATTTCATAACAACTAATGCGATCGAATAAAAACTCATGTGAAACACACAAAAATGACCGAGCAGGACAATTCAAACATAATTGTCAACACCATTTCTGCAGAAAATATTTAACACAGTAGCATTTCTCAGTGTATCAGATATGTATAAGGGCACGAAATGACTCAAAATCTTACCGAAGAAGCTGAAAACGTGATGACGAGTGAACCGAATATGAGCTGATGCGAGGCGCAGGTGGATGGTGCTGCATGCAGATTGAAACGGCGGAGGTATGGAGTTTGGGGGTTCCTGTGTGGAGAAGCAGGGAGTAGCGGTGATAGGGGAGTATGTTTCTGGTTGACAGAGAGGGAAAATGTGAGGGTGACGGCAGGGAGTGTTGTGAGCAGTGAGGGTGGAAGACGATGGAATGGGGAGTGGTTCCGCTGGGAGTATACGATGGTTTATGGTGATGGCACTGTGGAGGTAGAAGAGTATGAAGGGAACGGTGAAGCAGAACAGGGGTTAGCAGTGTGGAGGAACAACAAGGAGGGAGTATGTGAAGGGGAAGCGAGACAGTGAAGTCATCGGAAACAGGAAGTTGAAATGGTGAAAAGAGGTTGTGAAGAGAAGGAGGCGAGATAAATATGGCGAGGGAAGGTCGACGATGGTGGAAGTAGTGAGCAGAGGCTGAGTATGAAGATGATGGAAAGTGAATCAGTGCAAAGAGAGGATGAAGGTGAGGTTATAGCAGTGAGAGAGACGAGGGTTTAAGGCGAGATGTATGAAGGACGGCGGAAGATTAGAAATGGAAAGGAGTTTTGGGGTTTGTTGGATTTCGGATGAAGAGAGTGGGTCACGGTGGCAGTGAAGGTGGAAACGTCGGAAGAAAGCGGAAAGAAATTGAAGGGAAGGATGGAAGAAGTGTATGTGAGAGTGAGTGTTGGCCGGAGAGTGATGAGACAGAGGGTTGGGTACGAAAGTTGTAGCAGAGGTTAACAGGGAAGAAGGTGAGGCGGATGAGCACAGTGAGGTTAGGAGAAGAAGTTGTTGTTTCTTTTTTTTTTTGCGTTTTTTTAAATTTGGTTTTTTTGCTTTTTTCAATCCGCCTCCAATGTTCCGTTTCTCATTCCCTTCCCTCAACAGTATAACATAACACATATATATACAAAAAATAAAATAGGGTTTTCATATTTTCAAAATGCCAAAAATGCCCTTAATCATAAAATGGGTTAATAAGCCCAATAGACCAAAAATTAACTTATCTGGAAATATTTTATTTTGATTTTTGGAGATAAAATTGGACACTTAAAATTGTCAAAAATGGTAAAAGTTCAGACAATAAATTATCCGAAAAAATAATATGAGCACATTAAAATAAACTAAGAGTCTTGTAAATTAAAGAAAAATTATTGAAATGGTTAAAATCAGAATAAAATGATAATAAAGAACACCCGACTTTAAAATGCTTACAGTTAAAAACGAGACTTCAAAATATACCGAAAAATTAGGGAAAACACATTTTTATGATTTACACGATACGTAAATTTATAAAGCAGTGAGTAAAAGATTAAAACTTGGAATATTTTTCCCGCTAATTTTCGCACAGTGTCGAATCGCTTTTAACAGTCTGTTTATAAAATCGAAATATCGATATCATCGGCATATAAATAATTTAAAATGATGCAATAAACAGGCATACTGATAAAAATGAATGAAGTGGAATAACATGTATTTTATAACTAAAAATGATGCGAATATCGATTTAGATTGACTTTTGATCAGTTTAAATACGACGAAATGATGCATATGCAATGAGTGAAATACTGTTTTTTTAAATATAAATACAATGCAAGTAGAAAAATAGCAGGGTAAAATTTTGGGTGTAACTACAAGCAACAAATAACCAGACAAAAAACCGAGCTTCGGATCAATCAATGCCTTAGGTGAATTCATGTCTCAAGAAAAACGGGTAGAATAACGACTGTATTCAGAGGAAATACACTCATGATCGATTATAAATGGAATAACCTGCATACAAATATAATAACCAAGCAAGACAGAATAGCACCAAGATCACATAAATCTCCGAGCTGAGGTAGAGACCTTAATCCTAAGTCCAAAGGTCAAACTCCGAGCATAGGGATAGTAACCACATCCAATCAAAAGTTTTTTATGTTTAAGTTGAATTATTAGGTGTTTTAGAAAGAAAAAAATAACTTCAAGTGAGCAAATTCAAAATGGCAAGAAATAAAATGCTCAAGTGAGCAAAAAAAAATGACATGAAATGTAAATGCTAAAAGTAAAGTGCATAAAGTAAAGAGCGGAAAAGCGAAAAAATAAAGGCATAAAATAAAAGCGTAATGTAAAGCCAATTGGTAGTAATTAGTCGTTAGCACGATGATGAATCATCTTGAAGCTTGCGTATGAAGACTTGCTAGAAGCTTGATAGAATCAACACGACCACACGATAAGTTTCAATTGCTTTTGGTCAAGTATATCACCGAAAAGTCAATTGTTAGTAAGGTTAGCAAGGTGACCAACTTGAAACTTGTCAAGTATATCACCAGTTTTGGAACAATCATCACTTGATCAAAGATGATTGAGAATTTCATTTGACAAGGTTAGTGAAAACTTGCCAGAAGCTTGATTAAAAAATCATAGCGACCACACGACAAGCGTCACATGTGTTTAACCAAAATCAAAGCTCAAGTCGTCTTTTGGGGCTTTTGTTTGAACTTTAAAGCTCATGCCACCAATTGATCACTTTTCCGATTCAGGACAAAATAAAAAGAAGAATAAGATGGAGAAGAAGGAACAAACTTCAAAGTCAATAATGCATCAGATAAATTTATCCGGTTTAACTCTGTCAAAATCAATCAACTATCTTGGTGGATTTGGCCAAGAGGCCTATCAACACCCAAGTTTCATTGATGTTGAGGAAGTCTATGACTCCAAATAAACCCAAAATAAACAGGGTAAACAAAATGAAGCAATTAAAATACCAAATAAAATGTCATTTGAAATTAGATTATTTAATTGGATTTTATTGATGAAATACATAAATAGTATTCATACATCAAAATAAAATTCCAAGAAAATTATCTATTTCCATAAATTTTAAAAGTCAGAAACTATTTTTTTTAAATAAAATAAATGGTGAAACAAACCAAAAATTGCTAAAAATAGCAAAATCAGAAATAAAAATAAAATAAGGTCACCAATATTTGTCAAATGACCATTGGATCCTTCCATAATTTTTTCAGAATTTAAAAATGTCAAAAAGTATTTTAAAACATTTAAAACCACCAAATAAAAGAGAAAAATCATAAAAAATATCAAATCTGAAAATAAAATTATGAAAAAATAAAAATCATAAAGAGAATGTTTGAAAATATTTTTGTGAATTTTTTAATCAAAAATGAATTTTCTATGTTTTTTGAAGTTTAAGTCATTTAAAATATAAAATCAGAAAATAAAATAAAAGCCAAAAAAATATAAGTCATTGGATCATAGCCAAAACGTGTTAGTAAGCTAATCCAATGGATCAGAAGCACTGTGCTTGTTTTGGACATCATTGGTTTTCACACTGAGTTATGAATTAAATTAAAATTTTAAAAGTAAAACAGGAAAAGATATCACGCGTTGGATCGAGTCTGACTCACTAAAGTAATAAGATCCAAGGGCTCCTAGAACGCGTGCACGACAAAGCCAACACACCGGACCGGTTTTGAAAAAATTACATGGCGTGCTATCATTGGTTGAAGAAGTCCAGGTCATCGTCTTCAACCTGCAGCCTCTCCAAAATTGGAGTTCCACCAACTGCTAAATAAATTCCTCAGGCTGGTACCATTGGATTCGTCTCTTCAAGACGATTCTAATGGTACCATCGCGAAAAATTTATTTCACTTGTACAAAGAAAAATTTGAGAAAAAATAGGAAAATAACGAGCACTTGATTTTGCAATTACATAGTCAATTCTCGATGAAAATGCAAATGGCGAAGATCATGAGTATTAGGGAGATGAGGAGAACAAAATAGTGCTTGGTTTTGAAACGATTTGGTCACGAATCCTACCTGAACGAAGTTCACTTTTAGAGCTCTGAAACTTGACTTGGATAGCACGATTTAGGGAGTTTCAAGGCACGATTCTTGTTCTGTTAGCTTCAGTGAAGTTCTAGAAAGAAGAATGAATGGCTAATTTCAATATGGAATGACTTTAAGAGTGAAAACAAATTTGCAGAAGTGTGAGATTTGGAGTGAGTTTGGCAGCAATTTTCTGGCTCTCAAAGCTTGAGAAAATGAGTGGAATGACTCGCTTATTTATATGAGAAATGAATGGGATCACAAGGGAGGGTAAATGATACAATTTGGAGCGAAATCATGCACACCCGTGGTCATGAAGAAAATGTGACTTCATGTGCTCAAAACTCAACCATTCCTTGCGTTTTGATGTGATAATTAATCCTGGGAAGTTTCTAAACATGATTAGTCACAAAATCAAGGCTTAATTTGGCTTTAAAATGTCTGGTAGCGCAAAATGCACAAACTGGTGGCGTGCTTGGAACAAATTTTGACACGATTTTCACACCAAGGCCAAATCAAATTCACTTGTGCGTTTTCAATATATCTTAAGCTAAATGAAGTCCTTAAAGGGTAGAACACAATCCAAAAATAATCAACCCCAACGGATTCTTGAGCTGAGAGATATAACCTTTAGGATTTGTGAAAAAACACTGATTTTCAGGTCAGGCCTTGGCCAAGCATGCCATACTTTCTAAAAATGACCTATAATCTTTTCTCTTCAAACATGCTCTTCCACACAAAATTTGATCTTTACCATCAAATATGATATTAAATAGACCTCTTGAATGGAATTTTGCAAAAAGAACCAACCAAAAACTCAAAAAATTGAGATAGTTATGGCCTTGTGAAGTTGATGGAAAATCATGAAATGACCTATAATCTTTTGACTTCTTCAAGCAACTTCCAAACACTTTCAATCCTTAAAACATAAATGGAGATAAAGTTCACATCTTCAATATTGTTGTGCAAAAATAATGACCTCAAGGTGATAAATGATGATCAAGATATGATCTCTTGAAGTTGATTGACCAAAAATTGAGAAATCCATCAATGACTTGCAATCTTTTGACTTCTCAGGCAAATTTCCTAGCATTTTCTCTTCCTACTGTTGTACCCCAATTTTTGCCCCTAATATTCACTCATGCTTCATACCATTGCATGGCACAAAGATCACAAATTTGAATCTACCTCTCTCTCTCTCTCTCTCTCTCTCTCTCTCTCTCTCCTATCTTTGGCTTTGCCCTTAGGAGATCACCATGCACCTTGTGTATGTGCTTATTTCTTGTGTGTGATGATTGATACTTGGATAACAATTATATTTGTACATTTTTTGCTTGCTAAATATTGTAGGTGAATGGAGCATAAGCTTCTTATTCAAGGAGTCAATAGGTTCATGTGTTTATTTCCATGCCTTCTCTCCTCAATTCTCAAGATTTCAAAAGTATTGTCTCTCATTGAAGACTTCTCTTGTTACTAACCATGTTCTCTTATTTTGAGTGTATGCTTCATGTTTGAAAAAAGATCATCAAATTCAAATATTTCTCCATTTTATAGCCATCTACCTTGAATTAGGGTTTTTGGACTTCTGAGGATCATATCTTGATGTTTGTATGAAGTTTATGGGTGATTTCAAAGTCATTTGATTCTTAAGAGGACTTCAAATATGAATATGCTTGGATCCAAGAAGTTTTATTGATGAAAATATTGTTTTAGAGATCTATGATTGCCCACTCCCTAGGTTGATGCTTCATCTATCTTGTATGACTTCAAAGGATCATAACTTGGTCATCCCTTGTCTCCTTGAGCTCATTTTTATTTCACAATGAATCTAAGGATCTATAATACAACTTATTCTAATTGGTGATAAAAGAAAATGCATGGAAACTTGCTTATGAAGTCAAAATATTACAAGTCCTTGATGAACTTCTCAATTGTTGGACAATCAACTTCAAATGATCATATCTTGATCATCATTTATCATCTTGAGGACATTATTTTTGCACAACAATCTTGAATGTGTGAAATTTATCTCCATTTAAGCCTTGAAGATTGAAAGTGTTTGGAAGTTACTTGAAGAAGAAACATTATAGGTCATTTTTAGAAAGTGGCATGCTTGACCAAGGCTTGGCCAAAAAAATCAGTGCTTTTTCAAGAATCCTAAAGGCTCAATCTCTCAACTCAAGCATCCATTGGATTTGATTATTTTTGCATTGTGTTATACTCTTTGAATACTTAATTTGGCTCAAAGAAAAGCAAAAAACACATGAGGGAATTTGATTTTGCCTCAGCTCAAAGTTTGTGCCAAAATATGTTCGAGCACACCATCAGTTTGTGCATTTTGCGCTACCAATAAATTTTAAGCCAAAATTAAGCCTTGATTTCGTGACTAATCATGTTTATAAGTTGTCCATAATTAATTAGCACCTTGAAAGGCACGTTTTGGTTGAGTTTTGATGCACATGAGGTCACACTTCCTTCGTGCACACACCTTGCACGATTTTGCTCCAAATCTCACAATTCCTTCTCATTTTCATCACCATTCACTATCCTATAAGTAGATGACCATTAATCACTCATTTTCTAAAGCTTTGATAGCCAAAAAACCCCAGTCAAACTCTCTCTTGAACCAGATTTTTTGCAACTTCGTTTTCACTCTCAAAGCCATTACAGTTTGAAATTAACCATTCATTTTTCTTCCTTGAACCTCATTGAAGCTAACATAACAAGAATCGTGCCTTGAAGCTTCCTGAATTGTGCTATCCAAGTCCAGTTTCAGAGCTCTGAAAGTGAACTTCGTTCACGTAGGAATCTCCATCAAACCTTGTAAAATAAAGCATCATTGCACTCTCCTCATCTCCATGATCCTTGTGATCTTCACCATTTGCATTTTCATCAAGTATTGAATGAGAAATTTATCAAAATCCTATTCTCTCTTATTTGAGTTTTTTCCAAAATTCTCTTTACTCAGTGTAAATAAATTTTTCGCGAGCATGTGGCTGAGATCATCTTAAAGAGACGAATTCTAGGATACCACTCATTGCTATTGATTTTACAGTTTAAGAATCACGCATGGAGGATTTCTCGAGGTTGAAGATGACCTACGTGTCTGTCTTCAACCAATGAAAGTGTGGCATGTAATTTTTTCAAACTGGATTCAACGACCTTGCCTTACCGTGCACACGTAATAGGAGCCCTTGGATCTGATTACTTTTGTGAGTCACACTTGATCCAACGTGTGATATCTTTCCTTGTTTTTTTTAATAAATTTATTTTTTATTCCTAATCCGGTGTGAAAACCTAGGAGGTCCATATCAAACACAACGCGCAATGTCCGTTGTATGTGATTACTAACGCGTTTTGACTATTGTAACACGGTGGGAGAACTGACTTGTTTGTTTTGCATTTTATCGCAAATATGCGGATAGCAAGATTCGTCACCGACTTTTCTTTTATCCAATAAAGGAAAGGTTAAAAGAACAGGAAAGACCTTTTATCGATTCTGAGTACGAGAGGCAATTATGAAAAGGGAAGGTATTAGCACCCTTTTCATCCATAGTTATCTATGGGATCTTAATTGCTTGGCTCACTTTTGAAAATTTGCTTTCTGTGTATGTGATTTGAAAAGTATTTTGAAAAAGTATTTCGCTTTGAGTTTGTAATGATTCTTATATCAATCCTCAAGAATGTATACAAAGTGTTTGGAAATGTTTGTTTGGAAAAAATGTAACTTTATAATGATTCTCGTCGGAATGTATACAAAGTGTTTGTTTGAAAGAATTTTGAAAAGAATTGTGAGGTGTGAAAAGTATTTTTTTAATTAGAGTGGAGCAAGCAATTAAAAGTCTTCATTACCTACTCAGAAATGGTTGTTCTTGTTATTTTCCTTCTCCTTTTGGACAATGTTATCCATACCATTAGTTGGTAGGTAACCCTATCCGTTGGATGTGAAGGGACAATTGTAGATTCATCGTATGGTCATTGAAGGCAACATGTAAGGATACCTTAGCAATTCGTAGGGACGATCATCACTTTGTAGGCAACAACCGAGGGACGAGATCATATATTCATAGGCAACATTGAGGGTCATCGAGGGACTATGATCTTTATATCGAAGGGACTATGATGATGTTGTTCGTTCGAAACTTTTGCTAATGGTATCCCTACGTGCAAGTGTGAAAGTAGTGTGTTTGATTCTGATATTTTGTCTTGATTGTTAGAGTGGTCTAACGGTTGATTTTAGTCTTAGCATGCAATCCTATTAGCAATACATCTAAGAAGTTAATATATGTACAAAAAATAAAGGTGCGGAAAGTAAAAGTGCAGAAGAAAAATCCTAAGCTATTACAGGGCTTTGGGGCAGTTACATAATAGAGGTGCGGAAAGTAAATTGCGAGAAATTAAATCTACGCTATTACAAAATGTCCTTGCAACCTATACATCGATTTCTAGAATTTAAATGCAAAAAAGCAATAAATAAATAAAAGAAAAATGTTTTGAGGTTAGTAAAAATATTTAAGGTTAGTAAACCTAATTACTAGAAAGAAAAATATTTTTTTGTGAATTTTCTAGATTGATTTTTATTAAGAAAACCCTAATTCTAATTAATTAGAATTTAATTAAGAAAATAATTTTAAATGTGAAGAAAAATCAAATGTTTTTGTGGTAAAAATTAAATAAATTTTTTTAAAACCTAAATCTAAAATTAATTTTTTTTAAGGATTTTAGAAAATAGTTTTAAAATTATTTGAAAAGAAAATAAATTAGTTAGAAAATAAAAGAAATAGAAAGTTATTAAAGAAACAAGTGTTAAAAAATAGGATGGCCTTGCTGAGGTTTGAACCCACGCCCTTGGGGTTGTAGGTTCAAAATTCTACCACTACACCATTTGACCATGGTGACATATGCGCGCCTCCAAAAATATATATGTGAAAAGTCAGAAAATATGGAAAAAAGTTGCAAAAGGCAGGTTCGAACCAGCGGCCTGATAGGGGTAAGAGACTACGCGCGCATGTCTACCATTGGGGCGACCATACATCCATTAACATCACTTCAAACATTAATATATAAGTGATAACAAATTCAAAAAATCAAATTAATAAAACAAAACGCGCACTGGGGCCCAGGATGTTTGAATGGACGAATTAGGGAGCGCCACGTTAAGGGTTGAAAGTTAGAGGGTCAGAGGGACGCCAAAGCCATAGCTCTAGTTGTCTTCTCCGGCAAGCTTGCTTATGAAACCTGCAAAAATAATACAAAATAATGATCAAGAGGGGCCCTACCCCCCTAAATCGAAGGTTGCAAATTCAATGGTGGTGTCCTTTTGGCCTGAAAGTTCCTATATCTAGGGTTTAAAAGCTTTTGAACCGGATTTCCTTAACAATGGGACAATGAGATTTAAGCCCTAAAGCTTACATGTAACGCGTTGTACTTGTTCTAAATGACATCCCGAACATGAACAAACACATCAAATACGTTAAAGATGCATGAATTTATGAAATCGAAATCAGAAAATCTCATCAACCGGTGCAATCGAGGGAGGTGATTCTGGCTTGCTTCAGGACTGTATGAATGGTTGGATCAATTCCTGCACACCTCAAGAGAGTGAATAAGTGATTAGTTTAGCTTGAGAGAGACTGGAAATTGAGATTCGATCTTGCCTCAAAGTTGGAAAATTTGAGAGCTTTGGCTAGGGTTTTTTGAGCATGCAATTCGTGTCCCTTGCATTTGGATCTGATCTTGTATTTATAGTGAATGCATTAGGTCATAAACTTTGAGGAAAATATATTGCATTGATGGAGAGAATATTTGATTTGGAAATCACATGAAAAGTTTCCAATCTTTGCCAATATTGCATTGATACCTCTTGGGCGTTTTCTTACAGCTTGCATGAGCTATCTTGGACCTCAAGATAAACAAAAATCAAGCCCACACGCCCTTCCTTGTATTTTTTGCATTTTATTTAATTTAAATTGAATTTTAATGTTTTAATTAAAAAATAAATTAAATAAATAGAAGAGAGGCGTGCAAGTGGGCTTAGAAGTCATGGACTATCTTAGAAATAAGTCCAAACTATAAAAACTATGGCCCATTTGGAAAAAATTTGAATTTGCTTTGTATTTCCCTTCATGCACTTCAAAAATGCCAAACTTGCACAAGTTGTATCTTGCTTAATTTTTATCATTTTGAAGTGTTCTTGGATTTTTTAGAAAGATCAAGATGTCCTATAAACAATCCTTTTGATTTCATCTTCATTGAAGCTTCCATGTTCATGTACACTTATTATGAAAAAGATGACTTTTTGTTGACTTTTAGAAGGACCTATAATGTCTTGATCCATAACTCACAAATAAAGAATTTTTTGCCAAAGCTTGTGAGACGCAAAGTTTTAGATAATTGAATTCCCTTCAAAAATGAGCTGTGGTGGAAAATTTTCTGATGAAGTATGTGAAAGTTATGCCTGGTCAAAGTTCTGTTGACTTTCCCCTTAAGAAACCCTAATTTAGAAACTTTGACTTTTGATCACATTTTTGACTTTCTTGATAAATCATGATCAACCCTTGATCAAATGATGAATGTAACTTCAAAATCTCGATGTTGACAAAAAATGATGAAGTTTGACTGTATGTTGACCACAATTGACTTTTTGTCCAATACAATTGATTTTCAACCAGCTGAGCAATTGACTGAGCAAACTTGAGCTGTGAGGCTTGAAACTTGACATGGTGACACCTTGAGACATATGAGGAGACATTATGATCACTTGATGCAATAGAAATCCATTTTGACTTGAGAGAAGCAAAACCCTAGTGGTGGGTTGATTGCTCTTAAGGAACTCTTGAGTATGGAGATGTGTATTGACTTGAATATAGGAGGGAAAATTTTGGGGTATAACACTTAGGTAATAAATGGAATACTCTTTTCTTCTGGTTTTGTCTTGCTGTCCCAAAATAAAACCCATGGAGCTATCCAACACAATCAGATACAGAATCAATGGTCTTTCTTCAACAAGAGGGAGCAAGATAGGAGGCTCGAGTAAATACTCTTTGATACTTTCAAATGCCCTTTGGCAATCATCCGTCCATACGCAACCTTGATCTTTCTTTAACAACTTGAAGATGGGCTCACACGTTGCAGTCATATGGGAAATGAACTTGGAAATGTAATTCAAACGTCCAACGAAGCCTCTGACTTGTTTTTCAGTCCTTGGTGCAGGTATCTCTTGAATTACCCTAACTTTATTAGGATCAACTTCAATTTCTTTCTGATTAATAATGAAACCCAATAGTTTCCCAGATTGGACACCAAATGTACACTTATTAGGATTCAAGCGGAGACGATAGTTCCTCAAACGCTGAAACAATTTCAACAAGTCTTCCAAATGATCTTCTTTAGTTTGGGACTTGGAAATCATATCATCAACATACACTTCGATTTCTTTATGCATCAGATCACGAAATAGGGTCGTCATGGCCCTCTGGTACGTTGCACTAGCATTCTTCAACCCAAAAAGCATCACTTTGTAATAGAATGTTCCTCAGGGTGTGATAAACGTTGTTTTTTTCATGTCCTCATGAGCCATCTTAATTTGATTGTATCCGGAAAATCCATCCGTGAACGAGAACACCTTGCATTTTGCGGTACTGTCCACCAACATATCAATGTGTGGCAAAGGAAAATCATCTTTCGGACTAGCTTTGTTCAGATCTCGGTAATTAACACACATGCAGACCTTTCCATCTTTTTGGCACTGACACGATGTTGGCAATCCACTGAGGGTAGACTGATGTCACAAGAAAACCTACATCAATGTGCTTTAAAACTTCCTCTTTAATCTTTATTTTCATATTGGGATGATTTCTTCTCAACTTCTGCTTGATTGGTGGACATTCAGGCTTCAACGACAAGTGATGCTCCACAATATCAGTAGCTAACCCTAGAATATCTTGATACGATTGAAGCAACTCGATTTTCAAAACTCATTTAATTTTCAAAAATAAGTGAAATCGCCACCTAATTTTATTTGTTCCCAAAGGAACGAGAAAATATAGATAAAACCCCACAGAAGTAGATAAGGCGGTCTACGACCAAAAACATGGAATCGGGAGTCGGTTATGTAAGAGGAAGGTATTAGCACCCCTTACATCCATCGTACTCGATGGGACCCGTTTAGTTCTAAGTGTTTGTGTGTGTGTTTATTGCTAAGTTATGCATACCAAAAGAAGAAAAAGAATTTGTTTATTATTATTTTGAGTTTGGCACGGTTTCGGAACCGTGTGCCTACGTATTCCCTTGTGCAATGGGAAAGTCAAAACTCCGTAGTTCCTCTTAAAAAGGTTTCAATTGGTTGTGTTGATTTTATAAGAAAAATCGTGCATTAGACATTTCGAATGCTTGAACCTGGACTTGTTTAGTTTGTTTGAAAAGTTTAAGTCCTCGTTCGCATTTGAAACGGTTATTGCGTACTCTTTGTAAGAAAAGAGTTTTAATGATCGCATATGAGCGATAAAAGAGTTTGAGTGAGTTGAGTTATTTTTATGTGGGAGACGAGTATTGGATCATAAGCGTTCAACGGCTAACGCCCCAATTACTCGGATGAGTGGACAAAAACATCCTAATAATCTTTTTCTACCCAAAAGGTTTATTAAGAAAAAAGTGAGGTGAAACAAGGTTCACGTTAATTAGATTCAATTAAGAAACCAAACATACAGTCGAGGGTCGATACAGGACTGACTACCATATGTTTGGGAGGAGGGAGAAGTGGAGTATTTATTTATGAAAATGTTTTGACAAGAAACTCGACGTTGGATCGAGATTTAGAACTTTAATTATGAAAGTGTTTTTTAGGAGGTTTGGTGACGGACCAAGAGAAATTGAATCGGGTTATGATTAACTAAGTATATGGACTTAATTAACCTCGTGAGGACAGGTGCTCCCATCCTCAACCATGAGACCCTGGTGCATGGAAAATTGGTGTGTGAACCAAATTTATTCGGGTTATGGTTAATTAAAGCAACAAGGGCTTTAATTAACCTTGTGAGGATGGCCATGCTCATCCCTAACTATGAGACCCTTTAGGAAATTGGCATATGAGCCAATCAAAGAAAGATCAGATTAATTTTATATTAATTGTGGGTGTAAAGTGTACAATGGTGAATATACAATCATATAAAGAAGATAAATAATTATCAAACAATATAATTACACGCTTAAATAATTGTTAGAATAGATCTTTTTTATTTGATAAAATTGACTAATAGTTTAATCGAAAATTATCAAATAAAAATTATCATAAACTAACCATTATTTAATACATCAAACTCAAAATAAATTATTTGCATAATTAAATTGAATAACTAAAGGAGAGGGTTTAGAAATAGCCTGGAAGTAATTCTGCGGGGGTGTGGATAAGATCCTGAGCCAAAATAAAGGGCCCAATAAGCCTTCAGAAAAATCCGGCGTATCAGTCCAATGAGAGTGCACCATGAAAATCAGTTTCGCCCGTATGATCAAGAGGTATGAAAATCAGTTTCGCCCGTATGGCAAAATGGAAAATTGGTAACATAATATTTTTTTAAAAATAATTTTTTAAATAATTAAGGGTGGTGACAAGTGTCACCACCGGATTAGACTTAAGTTAAAATGGTTTATGGTAAAAAAACAATAATTAAGAAAAAAGAAAACAACGTTAGTCAGAAACATTTCTCCTTCTTGAGTTGGAACGCTCTCTCTTCTATCCTCCTTTGGGGTTCGTCAGAAATCGCCTTCAAGGAGGCAGACGCCGGCGTACGGCGGACTCCATGGCAGACTTGCTCCGATCTTTATTTTTCTTACGCCATCTTGCTCGTCTTGCTCTTCTCTTCTGTAATCTGTTGTTAGATTTTGCAGGAAATTCATGGTTTGTCGTGGATCTTGAAAGGGAATTTCGGAAACCCTAACCCTCCAGTCCGTGATTCCGGCGATGATGATGAGAAATCTGAGCCTTGGAGACGCGATGAAGGGTTCCGCGGCGGTGAGGATGTCATTACATGATCTCTCTTCTCCTTAACTATTCCAGTGAGGTCTTTCTAATCTTCTCTTCTTCTCTGTCCCGATTCAAAACTTGCGATGCTTTGTCTCTTCTTCTTTCCGATTCTGAAGGGTTTGTGGTTCTGGGAAAATGATGAAATCACTTGTTAGGCTTTTCTGTTCATGTTTTTGTTTGTTCTTGTTTTGGAAAAATTTCGTGTTTTGGATATTGTTGGCGTTTTGGTTTTCTGGTATTTGAGACTTTGGTTCTTCTGTTATGGTTATTGTTGGTTTTGGAACAATGTTTTTTGGTTATGGTTTCTGTTGGTTTTTCTGGTATGGAATGGTATTGCTGCTTCTGGTTCTCGTTTTGGAACAAATGGTTGCTTGGATTTTCGGTTTGGAGTTTTGGCCTCAGGTTTATGGTTGTTCTGTTTCTGTTTAGTTTTGGAACCAAGGTGGAACAAATTTGTATGAATTTTGTTGGAACCATGAATCTTTGAAATTGAAACAAAGTTCTGATGAAAATAATGACATGAATCTTGAGTTAAAGATAAAATCTTGAACTTCCTTTTCCATTCTAAGTTAGAAATGCCACCCATTCTAAATAAGACGACAAAACAAGCAAATTCCCTTCCGTAGTCATTTTTGACACTCAACCAATGAATCCAAATTTAAGTCGACTTGAATTTGAACAATAAGCCTCAAATAAAAGAAAGACATAAAAGATGTTTTAATCAATCAAAGAATCCAAATCTTGTCAAGTAATGCCTTTGAGGAAATAATATTTGTTCTGAACATCTTAACCAAACTTCCATTGGTAGACAAGACACCAACAAAATATACACGTATGAGAAACTTTAATCATAAACCAATTGATGATCTTGCCCAAAACTTTTAATAAACACACAAGGATGCATCCAAGAATTACCAGGTAATTCACATCTCTGAATCCGTGCATTTGCAAAGGAACCTAAAAAGTGATGATGACAAGCACAGGAGGAGGATGAACGCCTGAGTTTACAATCTTATAGCTCGACATGGAGAATATCACAGTGATCAAGAATCCCAACCTTGAGTGAATATGAGAGCCCCTTGGACCAATTGTCAATACAACCAAATTCCATATTTTTTTGAAAATCTTGACAACCGAAATAATTTAATTTAGTAAATGAAATGCAATGATGCAACATGAGCCACACAAAGTTATCAAAATATCCGGAGGGTAAATTTTAGGGTGCGACAACGACCAAGCAAAGATATCCACATATTCCTTCAACATCTCAATCAGACGACTTTTCACTTCAGGATGCAACAATGCCCCAATCTTGACCTATTTCACCTCTTCATCAGAACCCAAGTTAATAGCTTCCAACAGCTCTTTGTACGGCTGAATGGTGTTTTCCTCGCGCTCAAGCAACTTGGAAACCTCTTCAGGGATCTCATCAAATTCCTCTTCTGCGGCCACATAAACAGGATGTTCAAAGTTGGAAGGGGGTGCAGGGTCATTATTTTCAACAATTTTATTAATTAATCTGCACATATGGTTATGATTAATTTCAGAAACTGACACATGTGGCAAGTGATTATGCAAATTCATTTCAATTACTATTATATCTGAAAGGTTTTTTTTTTATTACCATTTTTCAAGAAAAAACAAAAAGTAGAAGACACAATTTGGAAGGAAAAACAAACTTTTATTAATGATCTTAAATTTCAAAATAATAGATTTTGCCCATACAACATCACTTTCATCCTGGGCAGAGTGAAACGTTTGTTATTTGAAAATTTAAACAAAAAAAGTGAATTACTTCGACACGTGAATGCAAGTAAGGATGTCAATAGCAGTCCAATTACAAACTCTGGCTCCATATGTCACAAAGTTGGGCATTTCTTGCTCTTGTCCATCTTCAACAATGGCATTGACTCCTGGAACGGTCGGATCAAGATAACCAGCACTTCGGAAAACATCTTGATACTTGACAAAAGAAGACTTTGGCTTCAACACCTCCTTCCTATTCTTCATGGAAAAACCTAAGCCAACACCATTCTTGTTCACTTTTGGCTCAAGAACTTTTCCCCAAGCATTGCTAGAACCTTTCTGAACTATATTTCGGGCATCCTTCAACGAAGCAATGTAATCCTCACTCCTTCTAACACTATCAATAGATAAAGCTTGGAATTGCGTTCCAACAGCAACTTCATCAGCTTCTACTATGGAGAAAGAGGATAAATGATAAACTAGTATAGCTTGCTCCATCTCCACAATAATCATAACACCTTCAAGAACAAACTTCAATTTCTGATGAAGAGTAGAAGTCATAACACCGACTTCATGAATTCAAGGTCGTCCCAACAAAAAACTATATGCAGGGAATATATCCATCACTTGAAAAATGATCTGAAACAAATGTGGGTCGATATGAATGTGTAAATCCACTTCCCCAATAATAGATTTACGAGAACCATCAAACGCCTTCACAATGATACCACTGGGTCACATCAGCGGACCTTGATATTTGAGCTTTGAAAGGATACTTTTGGGAATAACATTCAGCTCGGAACCGTTGTTAATAAGCACGTTGGAAAATGCATCATTTTTGCAATTCATAGAAATGTGCAAAGCCATATTGTGATTCTTTCCTTCAGTGGGCAACTCCTCGTCACTGAAACTCAGATTATTGCAAGCCGTGATATTTCCAACCACACTATTAAAGGTTTCCAGAGGTACATCATAATCAATAAAAGCCTGATCCAAGATCTTCATTAGAGACTCTATGTAAGCTGAAGAATTCATTAGTAAAGCCAGGATTGAGATCTTCGACGGGGTTTGAAGCAATTGTTCCACGACCTTATAGTCTCCCATCTCGATAATCTTCAACAAATCATCCATTTCTTTCTCTTGAGCTATACCACTTGCCTTCCCTTCAACCTTCTCGGGTTCAACACTAGTTTCCACAACCTTTTTACCATCATTAGCTGCTTTTGGAAATACAGGAGCAAACACGCGACCACTTCGGGTCACTCGACTAGCTTCAGAAATATTTTCCACATGAGACAACGGTTGAATATGGATCTCAAAATTTACTTCCAAAATAATGGAATTGTACTTGTATGACACAACTTTATTGGAACTATACGGGACAGGCCCAGACAAGCTAATAACCAAAGGAGCAACAAGCAGTTTGTTGTAGTAGGTTACTTCCACGGGAGTGGGAATATCAAAGTATGGTACAATGACATTTACATCAGCTTCTTCACCCGACTCAAACTCACCAATAGAGAAATATTCATCAGCATAAACATATTCATCATCAGATTCTTCAAACAATTCTTCAATCATATTGACGTCATTCTTGAACCCAACTTTACTCACAACAATTTGGATAGTACCTTCATCTAACAGATGTTGGATAACTCTTTTGACAAGTTCACAACCACGGTGGTCTCTGCTACATATGGGACAATCACTGTAATTATGTGCTTCTTGACCTTCCAAGAAATGATATGCAACATGCAAATTGACCAGGTCGACATTAGTTTCATTCACATCACAAATTTGGACTTCTCTAGGAGGGCCATAAACAACATTTACTTCATTTTCAGGCTCATCCTTCAACCTGATAACCTGAATAAGGTTCCTATCCATCATATCTTGAAGGTAACTCTTTATCTTATCACAACCACGAGTATCCTCGTTGCACACGTTACAAGCAACGTGATCATGAGTGCAATAACCAACTTTGCAGAGAGCAACATGCATCTTCACAATATATCCAATGATCAAATTCACATTATGAACCCTGTTTTCGCCATCAATCATATTCACAATATTTCCATGTTTGGGCAACGAATTTTCTTGCACATTAGGACCCATGTCCTTGAAAGAGAACAGACCAGATATGACCATCTTTTTCACTTCTGACTTCAATGGATAACAATTCTCAATATTATGTCCAGGGGCTCCCTGATGGTACGCACAAGTCTGATCATCCTTGTAATACCAGGGCAAAGGATTTAGAACATCTAGAGAAGCCCTTGGTTGCACCAAGTGGCTCTAAATCAATGCTGGGTATAACTCTGTATAAGTCATCTGAATTGGATCAAATGGTTCTCTTTTTGGGCCTTGCCCTTGCTGAGAGGATTTGTGATAAGGGATGGTAATTGGAGCAACAATTGGAGTGACAACAACAACTTGTTGTTGATTTTGAGGACGTTTTCTAGGAAGTCTAGTTCTCATTTCTTGAACAACAACATTAACATCTTTCTTCTTTTTGGAGAAACCAAAGGATGGCTTCTTGGCTCCACTCGGTCCTTCTTCTTTTGAAAAACGTCCATCTCAGATAGCTTCTTCTAGACAGACTCCCATGCTCACCATTTCAGCAAAATCATTAGGTGCACTGGCTACCATCTTCCTGTAATAGAAAGGACCCAAAGTTTTCAAGAAAACTTTGGTCATTTCCTTCTCACTCAATAGAGGAATAACCTGTGCAGCAAGTTCACGCCATCGTTGAGCATACTCTTTAAATGACTCCTTATCTTTCTAAACCATTGCCCTTAGCTGATCACAGTCGGGCGCCATGTACATGTTGTAGTTGTAACGCTTCACAAAAGTTTCACCTAAATCATTGAAGGTATGGATGTCACTACTGTCTAGATTCATATACCACCTCAAATTTGCACCAATCAAGCTATCTTGAAAGAAGTGGATGATCAGACGCTGATCTTGAGTATGGGTGAACATCCTTCTCAAATACATCATTAAATGATCACGAGGACAAGAATTTCCCTTATACTTCTCAAACTCTGGAACTTTGAATTTAGCAGGCACTTTCACATTGGGGACTAAGCACAAATCATTGACATTTCCACAAAACAGCTCTTTTCCTTTAAGGGTTTTCAGCTCTTTCTGCATCTTGTCAAAATGTTCTTGGAAACCATCCATCCAATTATAGAAGTCCAAACTTTCACTTGGAGGAGGAAGAGGATTATCGAACTCTTTGTTGAAAACAAGACTAGCATGCACCACAAGAGGTGCAGATTCCAGAACATGCGTCAAAGGAGGTGCATAAACAACAACAGGTTGGGCCAAGGAGGTCACTTGAGCAGTTGGGTTGTAACCTTCAGGCATGAAATTCTTTGGTATTCCCCAAGGATAACCAGGAGGCATACGGTGTGTTTACGGTGATTTCTCGTAAACAACCGCTAGTCTTCCAATTTTTACTATTTATTATTGGTTACTTACAGGATCGACTAGATTGATCCTAGGACACATGTGTCATAATAGATTTTTATGTTCAAACCCATGATCTTCAATTGATTCTTAAACTTGATTACAGAAATATACTGACTGTTTGACTATGGAAATATACTGACTGTTTGTGTAAAGATTTCGAACTTAAACTTGATTATTGACAATTGAATGTAAAGGTAAGGACACTCTTAAAAAGTAACAATTTCTGGGAATTACAATAAAAGTTTGAAAGTAAATAGGTTTCTAAGACAATAAATGTTTAAAGGCAAATGGAATAAAGGTAAAAAGACAAGAATCGAAATACTTTAAAGGTAAAAGTGCAGGAAACTGGAAATAAATGATAATAAACTGGCATTTAAATTATAAAACAACATGATGTTCTTAACGTACATGATATCTCCTTGACTCGTTTCCCTTTCGATTACGGTAGTTTGAGTGTTTGAGAATTTTTTAGTACACCTAACGAACACACCAAAATCTAATAGAAAACACCTATTTATAATGTTCTGACCCTAACGGTCTTACTATAATATTGCGCCACGTTTAAGACATGCAAGTCCCTTTCGTTCACCAATCTCCACGCGTCCCTTACAATGGCGCCTTTTATTCAAAATTCGAATCTTCAGAGGTTACATTCGAAATTCGAATTTCATAACCATTTGTATTTCACTTTAATCCTTTGTTTGGACCGCTCCAATGTTGACATATCTATTAAAGGAATTTCTTCATATCCTAAAAATACTAAAGATTTTAGTTCGAAATATCGCTCACCATTGGCAATCGAAAGATCCTTTCTCGATGAAACGAAAAGGCCTTATGTTTACCTATCACCAACAAATATTAATCTCTTTTCCATGTGATAGTAAACATATTTTATTCGTCTATGCCAATTTTACCCTTTTTCGAAATTGCCAGCTAACAAATTGCCCCTCAAGAACATTTATTTCGATAAAGAGAGAAATATTTGTTCTTGAATATCTCATGCAATTTCGATACAGTAATGATGATTTCACTGTACATGACGTCAGAGTAGATATCCAACTTTTCTGCCAATGTCTAATCGGCACACTAAAACGTGCCATCATGACAGTTTAATGATAATAATTAGTGACAACACATCATTTCTCAAGTAACAACACGTCACCTCTTAGGAAGTTGAAAAGTTCACTTTTCTCCTCCAATAAAATGACTACACGTGTCCCACTACTTACCAAAGGTCAAAAATTTCTAACCGTTGAAGAAGCTATAAAACACTTCATCTTCTTCATTCGAACTTTTCCAAATCTTTCTCATTCTCAAACAAACCAGATTACGCACTCTCGTTTCTTTAAACAAAAACAAATATTCACCATCGAAAGACTAATTTGTTTCACCATGTCTTCATCAACAATGCCAACAACAACTTCCAAGAAATCGAGAAATCCAAACAACCCATGGATTCCACTAAAGCACCAATGAGCAAAATCATCAACCGGTAACCAAGAGTTCATCTCCACTCCAAAATGACTCGAGCAAAAGGCTATCTATGCCTCTCGGTAATAATCCCCACTATTGTTTTGATAAAACCCTAGGAGTAATGGGTCCGTTGATTCCAGAGCGTTTGGCGAAACGGGATTCTTTCCGCCTATTTTATGACAAAACCTATTATTAATAAGTCGTACCATCAAAAGCGAAAATTGATGATTCGTGGCCAAATTGCCTAAAACCTAGAGGAGCTAGTGACGGCATAGTAACGGCACTAACAAGGGACCCTTTAACATGGATTATGTCATCGTTAACTTTAAACCCTTCCGTTCTTGTCCTACATCCGACCATCGTACCAAAATTGGCTTGCTAAAGTAGAGAGCAAGAAATCTCGTGAATGGGAAAATTTAGGCATTCTCAATTTGATTCGAATGTCCAAATTAGGGTTTAGCTATAGCCACCCCTTTTATTGGCTTCTCTATATTTCGGGACAGACTTACAACACGTTCCATCTTCCCCGTGGGATGGTAACACCCACTTTCTTCGACATAGCGCCATTCTTGGACTTTCTCCTATTGGAGAAACTTTTGATCCTAATGAGGACGCCGGAGAATCTCATTGAATTTGAGCTCAAGCATGCAGTTTTCCAAATATATCGCTTTCTACCATTACGAGGAGGAAGTCTCGAAGTTGAACACATTGCCTTCTTAGCATTATGGCTATCGAAATATGTTTTTCGCAGCAAATCCCTTCAAGTGGCTAGTAGATTCATTACCTTAGCCAATCAACTTCACCATGGTCGAAAAGTCTGCATCAGCGAACTGCTGTTGTCCAGCTTGTACGAAAGCATTTGTGCTGCTGTTTTGAAATTAAAAACCTACAAAGCCGGCACAAATCTTCTTACTGGCCTTTTTGGTTGTTGCAACTTTGGTGAATGCCACTTTCGAATCATCTCTATCAACCTCAGGAACACTTAATGAAGATCAACCTGATGTTGCCAATCGTAACATTGAGGGAACCAGGTTATTGAAACTCACGCCAAATGATGAGAAAGAGAATTTCAAAACCAGCTTCGTTCAATACATGATGATCTTCTCGAAAAGGCACACTTTTGACTCTTCGATGGCTCCATTCGCTATTCGAAATTATGGACCAACTTGGTTCACTATGCCTCTGGAGCAAGCTATCTTGGAAACAACAACAAAAATATCCGAGTGCTTTTCTAACTCCCAGACTTATTGCTTCAAGGATCACCCCTGTCAAGAGTCAAGCACATATCCTTGCTTATCAACCCAATTTTGTAGCTCGACAGTTTGGCCTGTGTCAGATTCTTCCTGAACCTCTTTTCGACAAGAAGAGAGAAATATGCCTAGCAGGGGTACCTTATCCCTCCAAAGAAATCAAAATCAGACAAAAGCGTTATGAAGATTTTGCGGAGTTTTCACTAGTTTATTTCGTTCCCTCCTTCTACAAAACAAGAGATTTCCATACTTGGTGGACAGAATATTATTCGAATAATATGTTTGATACCACCGAAATCCAACAATATTTAACAACAGCTTTTTCCTTTGTGCAGGAAAACGCCCAGAAAGGTAGGCTTACTCATGTCAAAGAAATTCGAGCTTTCCAAAAATATTTTGAAGTTGTGTATAATCCAATGGACATACATCGAACTGTTTGCGATGCAGCAAAAACTTTAAAAGAAAAATTTGAAAAACAACTTCCAACAGTTCGATGTCCTCCTTATGTGAAATCTGAAGATAGGTACAGGTGGGCTTTTAAGCATAAACCACCTAAATTTCCAAATTTGCCTACTTCAGAGCTGGCTCTTGCCTTTTTTCCCCCGTATCCTGGGTGGTTATATTTTAGGGATCTTTTTCGCTGCTGCGAAAATGATACCAAAAAACTTGCCCAGAGGGTTACGTGGGCGAAACATGATTTATACAACTTCAAAGGGCACCTTCGCTACGACTTGTCAGCCATGTCTGTTAAATCTCGGGAATGCGAAGGTGCGAAACTGAAAGAAAATCGAAGTTCCTTCATATTTTTCACTTTATCTTATTTTAAACTTGATCTCGATCCTTTCAGCTATTGATTTGAAATCTTTGAAGAAAGACAAAGTCGCGCCTAAAGTCGGCTCAACTTCAACTTCACAAACACCAACCATCATCACTACAAATCCTCCGGCTGAGGTAGACAACCCTTTGAAGAAAAAGAAAAAGAAGGTATTTTCATGCTTACCTCTTTACTATTTCGAAATTCCTTCTAAATTGGTTAATCATCTTAGTCACACTTTCAGGCAAGTGGCTTGCCCCCAAAGTCCCCCAAGAAACGAAAGCATGAAACTCTTCGACCAGAAGATGAACCACAGGGAAGCGACGATACCTCAATCCTTAAAAAGAAAAAGAAGAAAAAACCTTCACAATCTGGTGAAGCTTCTCAAGTCGCTAAGCCCATTAGCAAAGGAGTTCCTGCCAATGCTCCTCAAACCCAATCTAAAGTCTCTTCGAACCCTCTATCTTCGAAGAATCCTGCTTCAGAACAAATTGGCAGCAATGCTACTTCTGATGGACAAAAGGTAAAGGTTACTTCGACGCCTTTCGTTACTAACTTACGCAACTTTAATGCACGCTGATCCCTGATCCTTTTTATGCAGAGTATTCCTTCTGCTCCTGTCAATCTTCCTAATATCCAAAGTTCGAACCCTGTACCTTCTCCTCAACCGGAAGGCTCAAATGAGGATGCTTTAAACAAAGGTTCATCTACTGTGGCTACCCCTGTGTGGGGACTGTTGAAGCCTCAGATCAACAAGTGACTTCGCCTCCCTTGGGTGAAACCTTAGATCACCGGGCTACTTCTCCTTCATTGGTGGAGAACTTGAGGGTAGATGAACCAAACATTGGGGTTGAAACCCCTATCGTTGATATTCCTAGTGACTCTTCTCCAGAAAAGGCGCATTCTGCTGGTCAAACCGATGGAGACAGCGATACGCACACTGTGAGTCACTACTTTGCCAGTGACAACGAAGATGAAGGGATGCAAGCGGAAGGTGGAGATGGGAGAATGGAGGTAGAGGGTGCTGATGAGGAAACACCGGCAGAAATGGAAATTCCTGTTTCTGTTGGCACTGCTTTCGTCAAGCCAAATCCTCCAGTCCTCTCTGAAGAGCAAAAGGCAGAGATGAAGAAGAATAATCCTTTAAAATACCTCAAATTGATGCTATCTCAATGTGGTCCTTCTTCGAGCACGATTCCATCTAGTGATTCGAGTCAATCAAAAGAGGATACGCCTCTCCCTTCTCTTGACCAGCTTCTTCACGAGGTTAATACTACTATTTTTCAAGTTGATTTCTTCACCATCCTACAAGACAACCCTGGGGTTTACTTTTCGATGAAGAATCTTTTGACACAAATAGATCTTAGTATTTGCCCCTCTGACGTGGCTGAGATCATTTATGATTTGCAACTCCTCCTTGATGAAGTTAATACTGTATACATCAGGCTTCATGGTATCGAAGCTAAAACTCGAACCAAACGAGAAGCTTTATCTAACGCCTATGACCAGACTTCAGAGCTTACTAAAAGGGCAGAAGCTTTAGAGTCTGCGAAAATTGCAGCAAAAGATAGGCACGATGTTCTAGGTCGGTCTATCTTATTCTGGGAGTCCCAGATTGAGGAGCTTAAACAGAAAATCGCGGCTGCGAAAGGTGAACAGATAACTCTACAAACGACTATGAAGTCTGCAGATGATCAAGGGCTGATCTCACAGAGTCTTAAACAGATGGAGACGGCTGAAGGTATAAGCCAAGAAATCGAAGAGCTTGAAAGGATCAAACACACGAATCAATGTAGAATCAACTTGTGCAAAAACAAATTTGCTAGGTTGAAACGAGATGCTCCTTTTACTTCTTGGAAAAGTTAAAAAAAACTTTATTATGTATTCCTATATTTCGAACATGACTCATATTTGTTATTCACATGGCTCTCTCTTAGCTCTATCCCATATTCAATATCTATTTATTGAAGTGATTGAATTTCCTGCAAGTATGGTTTATACCTTTTAAGTATTTCCGTTTACTCTTAAGATTCTTACATCTTACGCTAATTCCTCTATCTCATAGGCATTATTGAAAAGGTTTTCAAAATACGAAAAGGTCCCTCCCAATGGGGTGACCATTTACCGAGTACTCTATTCTTCTTATCCATAGGCAAAATAACTTTCCGGACGGATCATTGGTTGAAAATTTCTTGTTCTTAACTCTTTTATTATACGCCTAGCTACTCTTTCTTTCTCTTCTCATAACCTCTAAAGCACGTAGCCTTTCTTCATCTATATCTACTAATTCATTCATCATCATTTCCCAGTATTGATCAATGGGTATTTCGTTCTGTCTTTGGATTCTGACTGATTGTAAATGTATTTCGACTGGCAACACCGCGTCGTGCCCAAATGTAAGTCGAAACGGAGTGGTATTCGTTGCCTCCTTAGGAGACGTTCGACAGGCCCATAGAGCTTGATCTAAGGTTTTGTGCCAATTTCTTGGTTTTCGACCTATGTGCTTCTTGATCAAACCTATTATGACTTTATTGGCTGCTTCTACCTGACCGTTTGCTTGGGCGTAATAAGGTGTTGATGTGAGTAATTTGAATCCTATTTCTTGTGCGAACTCTTGCATTTTTCGCCCTGTGAAAACTGAACCTTGATCTGTTGTGATACTTTCTGGTATCCCAAATCTGTATATTATTTGCTTCTGTATAAATTCTATAATAGCTTCTTGGTCTACATTCACTAAAGGAATCGCTTCGACCCACTTTGTGAAATAGTCTATTCCTACAAGAATATATTTCTGTCCTTTAGATGATGTTGGCCGAATTTCACCAATCAAATCTAATGCCCATCCCCTGAAAGGCCAAGGCTTAACAATCGAATGTAGCTCGCTTGCCGGAGCATGTTGAATGCCAGCATGGACTTGACACTCTTCACAACCTTTGGCGAATTCTATGCAATCCTTGAGCATAGTGGGCCAATACATTCCATATCTGAACAAGAGCCATTTCATCTTGTGGCCTGCTTGATGTGCCCCACATGCTCCACTGTGCACATTAGACAAAGCTAAATATGCCGTTTTCCCTAAACATTTGAGTAGCACTCCTTCCGGTCTTCTTAAATAATTCATTCCGATCACTACGTGCGACAATGCCTGTACTTGACTTTCCTCTCTGTATTTATTGAAGGATTTCTCAAATAGTTTACTATAGGAGTCGCTAATCTGATCGCTAAAGCATCTATGTTAAAACTTGAATTCCTCTGGTTTGAGTAACCTAATTTCGCATTCTCTAAATCTAAGGGTGATAACTTTGTAGCCATTATTCTTCCCTAGCTTCTATGAGGTATTGGAGTTTTTCTTTTGATATCCTATATCCCGAGGCTATTTGAGCCAGGTCATTTGCCTCTTGATTATCACTTCTAGGAATGTGTTTTAAATCCACATATTCAAATTTCTTGATTAATCGATTAGCAATAACGAAGTACATGATCAAATTTTCTTTGATACACTTGTATTCTTTGGTTATTTGCTTGATGACTAGTTCTGAGTCTCCTCTTATTTCGACTCTGGTTGCCCCCAATTCCAACAAAGCTTCAAGTCCAGCAATTAGCGCTTCATATTCAGCTTCATTGTTCGAACATAAAGGGCCCTCCAACTTATACTTGAATTTTGTTGGAATTCCTTCGGGCGAAATGATACATATTCCGACACCACTTCCCTTTTTATGTGTTGAGCCATCGAAATATAATTTCCATGGCCGAGTTTCGATATAATCTAGTGCGAAATTCTCATTCACAGAGTGGTCAGCTATGAAATCTGAAACCACCTGTCCTTTCATAGCCCTGTAAAGGCTTAAAGGCCAGATTATATTCAGTGAGTGCCAAGGCCCATTTACCAATCCTGCTGTGCATAATTGGCTTTGACAACATATGTTTAATGACATCAAAGTGAGACGAAACATAAACATCAACAGGTTTAATATAATACTTGAGTTTTGTACACGAGAAATATAAGCAAAGACATAGTTTTTCTATACTATTGTACCTAGTTTCTGCATTATTTAAAACACTACTAATATAGTAAATGGCTCTTTCGATGCCATCTTCATTTTCCTGGGCCAGCATGCTTCCTATGGTTGCATTAGAGGCAGAGATATACAATCGCATTGGCCTATCTTTAGAAGGGGCTGCTAGGATCGGAGGGTGCATCAAGTAAGTCTTGATTTTTTCGAATGCTTCTTGATGTTGATCTGTCCAATCAAAATTGCCCTGATTTATGCGCAATAATGGAGAGAAAGCTTGAGTTCGCCCACTCAAGTTGGATATAAATCTCCTCAAAAAGTTGATTTTACCCAAAAGGGATTGCAGTTCTTTCTTTGTTGAAGGAGGCTTTGTCTCCATGATGGCCTTTGTTTTATTCAGGTTGATTTCGATGCCCTTCTTGTGAACCACGAAGCCAAGGAAATCCCCAGCCTGCACGAAAAAAGCACACTTAAGAGGGTTCATTTTTAAGCCATGCTTCCTCATTCGTTCGAATGATTGGCTCAAGTGATTTAAATGATCCTCATCAGAAACCGATTTAACCACTATATCATCTATGTAAATCTGCATAAATGTTTCGATAAAGTCATGGAATATTGTGTTCATTGCTCTTTGGTATGTTGCCCATTTTTAAGCCAAAGGGCATTACTACCCATTCATATGTACCTAAAGCGCCTGGGCATCGGAAGGCTGTTTTGGGGACATCATCCTCCGCAATGAAAATCTGATTATAACCAGAATATCCGTCTAGCATACTCGGTATTCATAACCGGCTGCAGAATCAATTAACATTTCTGCTATAGGCATAGAGTATTCGTCTTTTGGGGTAGCAGTATTCAAGTCCCTAAAATCTATGCAAATGCGTAAAGAACCATTTTTCTTAATAACAGGTACAATATTAGCAAGCCATTCGACGTACTCGTGGTTACGATAAACTTGCGGTGAGCAATCATTCTATTTCCGCCTTGATCTTGAGAGGATTCCTGGTGCGAATCTTCTAGGCGCCTGCTTGATGGGCTTCTTGCCATCCTTGATCGGAAGCCTATGTTCCACCAGTTCTCTTTTCAAACCAGGCATTTCGTCGTAATCCCAAGCGAAACAATCTTTATTAGCTTTGAGCAATTCGATCACCTTATGCTTCAAACTGGGATTGAGTTTGGCACTAATGTACGTTACTCTTTTTTCGACTTCATCCCCAATATTAACTTCCTCCAAGGGGTCTTGAGCTGACATCTTGGCGTTCGTTGATCCTGGATCTTTTTCGAAACCTAATGGCTCTTGATCATAGATAGCGTCTAGCCGCTGATCCATTGGTGTGGAAGTTTGTCCTTCATTGGGTGGGGTAAGATGGGTGCCCTCAGGACTTGCTTTTTGCGTTGTTTTTGTTTGGTGTCTATGGCGTGCACCATATTTTGTATCTCGGCTCGAGAGCCGTCTTTTCTTATTCTCACCAGATAGGCGAAAGCTTCGATAGTAGTTGGTCTCCCATAACACCCTTCGTTGTCGGCCAGTTGGCGGATCGTCAAGTCTCACCTTCTTCTTCAACTTCTTGTCCATCCCACATCGTTCTCTATCCCATGGAAGCCATTAGGACGAAGTGTTAGAGAATAGTAGGCATTTTCATTTGGTTCGAAATACTCTTCAGGTGGGTTGCATGGCCCAATGTTGGCCATGTTACGGTCAAAATTCCTCTTATCAACATGATTAATATCGTCATATAATAACTCGGTCACCTCTATATTTTCAACTATTCCATCCTCTCTCCATAGCACTAATCTTTGATGCATTGAAGAGGTACAGCTCAATTCCGTGGATCCATTCTCCGCCAAGTAGCATGTTGTAGTTGGCCTTGCGCTATTACCATGAACATGGTTGGCCTAGTCGGAGCCAACCGTGAGATTCACTTGTATTACCCTAGTGTTTTACCAACTTTACCTTCATAATTGGAGAGTACCATGTTATGAGGTCGAGCGTCGAATCCGCATCCCTATCCTTTTTAGCATGAATCGGGCATTAAATTGACACTCCTCCGTCAACCAAGTACTTTATTTACCGTGTTGCTCCACTTTGGCCCCGATGAGCAGAGGTTTCAAATGATTCTTCATTCCTCGTCTGGTCTTTCAAAAAGCGTTACGCTCTTCGATTGCACCGTTATTCATTATATAGTAACATCTTGGCCTATGTTTGGCCATTTCCTCTTCGTCTGTTTCCTCTCCAACCCATACTTCGTATTATGTTCGAACTACAAGGTAAACGATACAACATTACAATTAGCGTTAAAGAAAGACTCTTCCGACTCGAAATCATCGGTCATTAGATCTTCTTCGTTCATTGCCCTTTTGTTCTTGACCTCCTTTTTGGTGAGAATAACTTTTCGGATACGGGGTTTGCCCCGTGAGTTCTTGACTTTGGATTGTTAGTGCTAGACTCGCCAATTTCCATGGGCTTCTCCTTCGCCGCCTTCTTGTTACGTTGGTGTCTGCGCCATTGAGAGCGTGACATTGGGTTTTTTCCTTTATAATTTTCCAGCCTGATTTCCTCCCTTCTATTCGAATTAAATTGCCTCCTGTATGCCATAGCAGTTCTTCCGCCCTGGTCGAAACTGCGCCATTTGCCCCTTCCTTTGTCATTCTTTGCTGCACCACCTATCGGTAGGGATCTCGGGTAATTTGAAAGATACCTTCCTCGCTTCCCTAGGATAAGGACTGCTCGGTCTTCTCGCATGGTTACGCCGGATCGGCGTTATTCGAAGGAATTCCACTTGGCGTCCCAATGAAGCGAACGGACTGTTTCAAATGCTTCAGACATTCCTTTATCATAAACTGCTGCACATCTGGGACAAATCAGACATTCTGTACCAATCTTGTGGCATCGAACTATGAATTCCAAAGAGCTTTCATCACAGGGTATACTGCATAACCGATTGTCTTGCCTCCATTAATTCTGCGCTCCTCCGGCCCTTTCGAATTCGGCACTATCCGGGTTGCAAATGATGCTGCATCTTGGGCACAGCAACTTGTCTTGGTTCTTCTTATGACAGTGAAATAGGTACTCACGCAGGCTTGCATCTTTCTTTGGCAAGCTTTCCCTCTTTTGTTCTCTTTCTTTCTCCAAGCATCGTTCCACTTCTTGCATTTCAGCGTGTGGCTGCTCGAAATCCACCATGTTTACTCCCAGCATTGGGTCATCAGAAATTCTGACCTTCTCGAACTTCATCCTGAGACCTTCAGCCTTAGTTAAATTTTTGTCGACAGTATCTTGGCCCTCAGTAGCCTGTATTGCCTCTTTCATTAGTTTTGCCTTGAGCACCTTTGGAGGGTTATCAGTAGTTCCTTTCTTAATCAGAACGAAACCTCCATCTTCCTCGAACTCCACGTTTGTTTTAACCTTGTTCTCAGCAACTTCGATCATGTTGATTTCCAAAGGCTCAGCATAGTTGGTTTCCGCCATCAGTAACGGATCCGTATCCACTTTCATGGGGTTTTTTCCTTTGTCCGCAAATTTCAACCTGCCATCCTTGATTGCATTCTGTATCAAATCCCTGAAAAGAAAGCATTGTGAGGTTTTATGACCTAGGAAATTATGGTACTTACAAAAACCCCTCTTCTTCCTTTGTTCCAATGGAGGAATCTTAAGGTTCGGAGGAACTATTAACTGACCATCCTTAACAAGCAAATCGAAGATTTCATCACATTTAGTTATGTCGAAAGTGTATATTTTCTTAGGATATTTCTCATTTTTCTCATTTTCGACAGTGTCCTTTCCATTGGAAGGAAGCGAACTCGAGCGTAAGGGGTGCCTCTTTTAGTTCAGAAGATCTATTTCGAACCGGTCGAAATTGTATGGGTCTTGAAATCATCTATGTTTTCTTCCGCCTCTATATAGGCTATTCGTTCTTTCTTATGATTCTTACTAGCCCTAGCCTTTTCCGCTTTTAATCTTTCGACTTGTCGAACTCTATCAGCCAATTGGGCCATATCCCTTAGATACTGGGTATCCAGTTTCTTTCGAATGGAATAATCCAGGCCTCCTGCAGCCATTTCGACCAATTCATGCTCAGGCACCACTGTAAAACATCTAGATTTTAACAGTCGGAACCTATTCAGATAGTCATCTATGGGTTCTGTAAACTTTCTTTTAATGCTTGCCAGTTCTTTCAGACTGATTTTGGATTGGCCCATGTAGAATTGCTCATGAAAGAGTCTTTCCAAATAGGGCCAAGTATCCACAGATCCAGGGGGTAATGTGGTGAACCACGTAAACGCGTTCTTTGTCAAAGAACTTGGAAAATATTTTATCCTAAGATTTTCGTTATTTGATATATCCCCTGCTCAAATATCTCGCTATGTGTTCTACTGTCGACTCACTGGTATCACCAGCGAATTTTGTAAATTTGGGGACTTTGAAACCCCTGGGTAATTCTGTTTGTAGAATGTAACCTACAATAGGAGAAGTATAATTTGGCCTTCTAAATCCCGAATTTACACCATTTTGGGCCATTATTCTTTCTATCATAGCGGTTAGATTATTTTCTGCCACTAAATTGTCGTTCCTGACCCTATGGACAATTTCGTCTGCATTCTGGTCCCTGTTGACAACCACTAACGGTCTAGGCTGTTCGATCTGGTCTTCTTGAACGTCTGGTTGCCTTAATCTTGGCCCTACGTTTCTTTCTTCGATCCCTCGTATAGGGGGTCGAACTTGTTCAATGGTAGGTTCTTCGTTCCGAATCACCACTGGATTCTGCCTACGTCTCCCAGGTGCATCAGGGGCACCAAAGAAATCTGCTATCCTAGACATCTGGGCTGTGTTTTCTTGGTTTGTTCGATTTATATTCTGAATTAAAGGACCAAAAATAGCATTCATTTCGCGGGCTAAGACTCCTACCATATCATGGTTACTATCATCCATCTGTTGTCTAAACGCTGCCTGATTGTTAGTTGTCAGGGTAGGCCATTGGTTACGATTTCCCAAGTTCTGGGAGTTTGTAGGGAAATGGTTCGTTCCTGAACCAGATCCTCGGACTGGGGACAAAATGGGTGCGTTATGTAACCCTGCCATAAACGAAGTTGGCATCCCATACAGCGGATCTCTGGGCCTTAAAGGGTCGAAACCTGGAGGCCTAGTGGGAGTCGAATATGGTTGACTTCCTGCGTGCGGCATAGTTGAAATGGCAGATGGTATTTCTGTCACACTAAATGGGGCCGCGTTCGAACTACCCACAGGGATAGTACTAGAGACATCAGTCGAGAAACGACTGTTGACGCTCCTTGTAAGGAGGTTTGTCCCCTATCTTGGTTGGTTGTATTTGTCATTGTTTTGGTACGTTGTCTTCCGGGTATATCTGATTATTATCTTTTATTTTACCACTTCGAAGGTTCATATACCAATTCAAATTTTGCAATGTTCATAAAATTCTAATAAATAGTTTCTAATATGACACGGTCCCACTGGGCGTGCCAATTTGTTCTGGTGATTTCGTAAACAACCGTTAGTCTTCAATTTTTACTATTTATTATTGGTTACTTACAGGATCGACTAGATTGATCCTAGGACACATGTGTCATAATAGATTTTTATGTTCAAACCCATGATCTTCAATTGATTCTTAAACTTGATTACGAAATATCTTGTTGTTTGACTATGGAAATATCTTGTTGTTTGTGTAAAGATTTGAACTTAAACTTGATTATTGACAATTGAATGTAAAGGTAAGGACACTCTTAAAAAGTAACAATTTCTGGGAATTACAATAAAAGTTTGAAAGTAAATAGGTTTCTAAGACAATAAATGTTTAAAGGCAAATGGAATAAAGGTAAAAAGACAAGAATCGAAATACTTTAAAGGTAAAAGTGCAGGAAACTGGAAATAAATGATAATAAACTGGCATTTAAATTATAAAACAACATGATGTTCTTAACGTACATGATATCTCCTTGACTCGTTTCCCTTTCGATTACGGTAGTTTGAGTGTTTGAGAATTTTTTAGTACACCTAACGAACACACCAAAATCTAATAGAAAACACCTATTTATAATGTTCTGACCCTAACGGTCTTACTATAATATTGCGCCACGTTTAAGACATGCAAGTCCCTTTCGTTCACCAATCTCCACGTCCCTTACAATGGCGCCTTTTATTCAAAATTCGAATCTTCAGAGGTTACATTCGAAATTCGAATTTCATAACCATTTGTATTTCACTTTAATCCTTTGTTTGGACCGCTCCAATGTTGACATATCTATTAAAGGAATTTCTTCATATCCTAAAAATACTAAAGATTTTAGTTCGAAATATCGCTCACCATTGGCAATCGAAAGATCCTTTCTCTATGAAACGAAAAGGCCTTATGTTTACCTATCACCAACAAATATTAATCTCTTTTCCATGTGATAGTAAACATATTTTATTCGTCTATGCCAATTTTACCCTTTTTCGAAATTGCCAGCTAACACGGTGCTGAACGATAGAAACCACTGGCACAACAGGAACATGAGCATCTTGAACTTCAAAAATAACTATTATTTGTTGAGGTGGAATGATATGAGGAGAAGGAGGAGGAGGTGGTGGTGGTGGTTGACTCTGAGCATCCACCAATTGTTCCACCATAGCAGTCAAATTGGCCATACCGGTCCTCAAGGAAGTAACTTCTTCGCGCAGCTCGCGATTCTTTTGCTCTAGATTTTCCATTTTCTTCTTGGAGTTGGCTCGAGTGTTATACTTATGCAACAACTTGAAGATTGAACAGAGCAGAGAAATGGATAAGACACTTGGGAGAGTACCAAAATGCAAGAATGTGTGTCATGATGCATGACTTGCAATGCACATGGTTTATTTATTGTTCTTTTTATTATTCAAGGAACTTAATAAAGACAATTTAATTTGCAAATATCAAAGTATAACACAATTGAAATACTGAATAAACTCATATCATTAATAAAATATTTTGAGGATTACAACTCTTCAATACAAGTTTCAATAATCCTAAGTACAAGAGAGAGCAAAATATAGAAACTATGAGCCCTAGGAAATCAAATTTGCAGAAGACCCTTCTTCGGACGAATGCTTCCTCTTTAGCTTCCTAATCTCTTTCTTTAGCTGCTCGTTCTCCAACACGTACCTGTCAACAAAACCTTTCCAAGCACCAGACTCGCGAGGAGTATGAGAATAAACGGGAGTACTAAAATCTGGATGAACACTAAAGGAAAATAAATTCTTTTACTTCTCCATCATCTCTACAACACGACTCTCAATAATCTCAATCAAATCATCTTTTTCCTCCTGCCTCTGCCACACCAGCACCGGATGCACCACATACAGCTTCACCCTCCAGTGTGTCCGCTTCTATTCCTTCAATGTCGATGTCGACCTCCCACAGACGCACCTCCTCACTCGGGGTATTTGAGACGGGACAATCATCAAGTACCTAGGCGACACCTGAGGCATCATCACAACCTCAGTCCTAGACACCGCATAAGGATGTTCCTCAGTCACCCCAAGCAGTAGAGGAGAGACCCGAGGCCGTACCTGCGACACTTCAGGGATGCACCAGCTCACCCTGCAACTGCGGCCCCTCATGCTTTTGAAGGAGGACCATCTGATTTGTCACTTCTACCTCTTTATCTTAACCATGTTGCTAGATATATCTGGGGTGGAAATGTATGAATTTTGCATTTTTATTTCTATTATGAATTTTATTGTCAATTTTATTATGAGTTTTGACTTGAATTTTATTAGGCATGAATGTGCTATGCTCAAGGTCATTAGCCATGGGTAAAAGATCAGTAAACTTGTGCCCCTACCCAAGCCATGGTTTGACGAGCTTCTACGACTTACAGGGTTGAAAGATTTGACCCTTTGTGGATACAACATAGTCAACTGGGATATCATTAACGCTTTTATTGAGAGGTGGCACCATGAGACGTCGTCCTTTCATCTACCACATGGTGAGATGGCGATCACACTCGACGACATCGTGTGTCTGCTTCACCTGCCGATCAGAGACACATTTTTGGATCATGATAGGATCGGGAAAGATGAGGCATTTGATTTGTTGGTTCAGAGGCTGGGAGTTACACCTGATAGTGCACTGAGAGAGATTGATAAGACATGTGGTTGCCACGTCAAGTATAGCTATTTGGCTACGATGTTCCCGGATGAGATTAGGCGTGCACGAGCAACTGCTGGTGATACTCAACAGATTAACATTCACATGGGGTATGACATGAGAGCATACCTCTTATATCTTGTTGGCACACAGATCTTTGTGGACACCAGTGCGACTTATACCGACATCATGTACCTGCAGTACTTTGCTGATTTTGAGATGATAAGCCAATGGAATTGGGGGGCTTTCTACTTGGTTTACTTGTACACCAAGTTGGATGACGTCGTTAAGTGGAATACGAAGTAGATGACCGACATCATATCGCTTATAACAGTATGAATTCTTTGTCTTTGTGGCCTTTGTTAATTGTTTTGATTTTGGTATAACTATTTTTTATTTATTTCAGGGATGAATCATGGAACACTTCCCCCGCATCTCGGGTTGGTCATATGTTATGAGTTATACTAAAGATAAGCCTTGTGCTTACGCATACGAATCACTCCAAGAGAACTAGGAAATAGAGTCGTTCAGAGTTTACATTGACTGGCTGGTGCATGAGAACATCCACTTCAGTTCATACGCCGACCACTATGATACGATACGTTTGACGAGGTTTCGCTATTTACAGGTTGGTTGCCTTGCGGGATTGCTGCTTATATGCCTGAGCGGGTGATTCGTTAGTTCGGGTTTACCTAGAACATCCCCCGGGATCCTACTGTGTGTGCTTCTTTGACTGTGAGATAGAGGGATATGGATGATTTGTTTGATGATTTTGAAATCATCTTGTTCTTGATGAGGCCAGGAGTATCGTGACACTAGACGACTGAAGTTACAAGTACAATTATATGATATCATTCTTCAAGGTGTCTCATGCGTACATGGTAGAGGATGCTCTAAGGAACCCACCGAGGCAAGTTCATCAGGAGATTCTAGAGGAGGAGAAGGCTTGGAGGGATCATGCTTATGACGTGTTACCTAGGTGCCGTCTATTGTGGAGCTTGTGTAGGATGGTATTGATAGAGGGTTATTTCCTGGTGGATCTGATGTTAGAGGCGTTTTGGATGCCATCATGGCGTAGGTTCAGGGTGCTCTGTCATACAGGAGGCAGTGGAGGGACGCCTCGAGGGTGACATGCCAACTCATCACCACCATGCTCAGTAGTTTATGCATTTGTATTTTAGATTTAGTTTTTCGGTATTGTATTGTAGCGTTTTTGTACTTTGATTACATTTTTATATTGTGTACAACTCTATCACAATATATTTATTATGTATATATGTATTTTGTTCCATTTGTGATGTGTGTGAGTTTGTTTAAATTTTAATGTGTGATGCGAAAAAACAAGAATTATATTTTGTTCCATTCTTTTCTAACTGATTTTTTGTTACTATTGTTAGTAGTAGAACCAGAAATATATTATTAGTTTAAAATAAAAAATATACTCTTAATTTTAGAAAATCAATTTAAAAATACATAGAATTTAATATTACTTTGAGATAAGTTAAAAAAAATCCTCAAATAAAAAAGAGATATGCTTTAATACATAACCATGATCGTGATTAATTGAATATAAAATTAATTTATATTTTCATTGTATCATTATTTTTTCATATTTAATAACTTATATATATAAAATATATACGATAAGATTTTATTTTATATTTTAATTATTCTTTTAAAATAAGAGATAATATAAATTCATATACCTTAATCTAATTTACATATCCTTACAAAATTTAAAACCATTTATAGTATCTATTTTTTATCACAAAAAGAAAATGTATAATAATAAAAATAAAAATAAATTTAACATGAACCTTAAATTCTGGCAAAAGGAAAATACACTGTAGCTTATCTGCTCCGAAGAGGAAAAGAACCAAAGAAAGCAGAGTTGAGAACTCTGACTCCTTTTTCACAATGGTAATCGTTGCATTATCTTCTTCCCTCTTCTCCTCCTTACCTCCCCACGACCCCACTCCTTCCTCATCCCCCACCCCACGTCCGCCTATCCCCATTCCCAAATACCCCCCACCTCGAAAATCCCAACCCCACCACCACCATCATCAAACTCAAACCCCGCCCTTAAATACCACCGCAACACCAAATACTACAAACCCATCCGCCACAAAACCGTCATCCCCTCCGACGGAGACCGCTCCGTCATCATCGGAGAATCCGGCGTCTCCTACCTCCTCCCCGGCGCCCCATTCGAGTTCCAGTTCAGTTACTCAGAAACTCCCAAAGTGAAACCCTTGGCCATCCGTGAACCGGCTTTCCTACCGTTTGAGCCTCCCACAATGCCGAGGCCTTGGACCGGGAAAGCGCCGTTGAAGAAGTCCAAGAAGAATATTCCACTCTTTGATTCGTTTAATCCTCCGCCTCCTCGTATGAAAGGTGTTAAGCAAGTTGAAATGCCGGGGCCTTTTCCGATTGGGAAGTTTCCTCAAGAAGGAATGACTAGAGAGGAGATACTTGGGGAGCCTCTTAAGAAGTGGGAGATACAAATGCTTGTTAAGCCTATGGTTTCTGATAATCGCCAGGTTAATCTCGGTGAGACATTTTTGTTTTACTATAGATACATGTATTGTGAAAGGGTGAAGGATTGGGCTGTGTTAATGATGTTTGATTTTGATTTTATGGTTTAGGAAGAGATGGGTTAACGCACAACATGTTGGAGTTGATACATTCTCATTGGAAGCGTTGTCGTGTCTGTAAAGTTCGTTGTAAAGGTGTTCCCACTGTTGATATGGATAATGTTTGCCGCCATATTGAGGTTTGAAACCAAAACGTTGATAAAATCAATTGATTGTTGCACTTGATTGGTTTTTTTACTTTGAAGTAAATATTTATATGTCATGACAGGAGAAAGCAGGAGGGAAAATAATTCATCGAGTTGGTGGTATAGTTTATCTTTTCCGTGGAAGAAATTACAACTATCGTACTCGTCCACAGTATCCAGTGATGCTCTGGAAGCCAGCTGCTCCTGTATATCCAAAACTTATACAAGATGCTCCAGAAGGATTAACAAAAGCTGAAGCAGATAAATTACGGAAGAAAGGGAAGAGTCTGTTGCCAATATGTAAATTAGGTAACCATCTATTAACTCTAGGATCTCTTTTTCAAATTTAGACAAATACTCTGCCTGAAGAAATTTGACAACATGCTTAGAGTAACTGCAGTCGCAAGGTAAGGCTAGAGTTTTCTTAGGCTCAAATAATAGCTGCGTAAGTAATGCAAATCTACATGACATTAGATTTAAGTATCAACTATCAAGTATTGCCCCAATGAAAAATTTGGCCATATGGGATGCTTTGACTTTGTAAGAGGCTTGTCAAGATGGAACATCTCATAGTTAGTAGAGTAGAATATTGAAAATAGAATGCTCAATGCAAATAAACCAGCAGAAGAATTGAGTCAAAATCTTAGTAGTAGGAAAGATGATTAAAATCAAGTACAGTAGGATTGCCACTATGTTTTGCAGTTAATAGATCTGAATATTCATTCCCCAAAATACTCTCTTAATTTTGATTTTACATTAGCTGCACATCTTTTATGGCTTAACATCTTATTTACTTCTGTCTTGTTGTAGCCAAAAATGGAGTATACACAACACTTGTAAAGGATGTCAGAGATGCTTTTGAAGGAAGCCATTTGGTGAAGATTGACTGCAAAGGATTGGATCCTAGTGATTACAAGAAATTAGGTGCCAAGTTGAAGGTACTAGATAACTAGCTTTCTTCGTGTTCTTATACAATACTTCTTTTATAGTTTTCACCTTTTTGCCTGACCCAAATAATATTGATATCTGTAATTTGTACCAAGTTGATAAAATTAATTCAAAGTATAGAAGGAACCTACACTATGCTCAAAAGAAGTAGAAAAAATGTACATGCTTAATTAGCAATGGAGTTGAAAAAATTATATTCAATTCAACTATTCAAGTGTTTGTTCTCTATTCAATACTTATTCATCAAGGGGTGTTCTGAAGTATATTAGTTTGGCACAATAAAAGTTCACATGAGGCATATGATTGAGGATTTAGCAGTTTGATTTTTCACATTTTTATCTCTATGGCTATGCTAAAGTGATCATTTGGTCGATATATTATATATAAGTTCCAAGACATCCTTAATTATTTTACGAAATTATTTTTCTGGTTATCACTACCAAAATAGTTCATCTTCTATCTACTCGAGACACTGCGCACTTTTGTTGTCAGTCTTTTTTCTATTTCCTTTCCAGGGACGAGGGACTTGTTACAATTTGTTACTGCTTCAAAATATGCTTTGGACTTTGTAATTGAAATGTGTCTGATAAGTCTGTTTCATAGAAGATAATAATACCGGTCATGATGTATATATGCGTCGTGTATGCTTTCTTAAGTATTGTTGCAAGATTATTTAGGAGCATTATGCTGCATGCAATTTGATCTACTTGCTTTGGCAGGATTTGGTTCCTTGTGTGCTATTGTCTTTTGATGATGAACAAGTATTGGTTTGGAGGGGCAAAGACTGGAAATCAATGTACCCAGAAGCTCCATTTTTCGTTACAAGGAATTTGGACGATACAGGTATGTGTTACAGTAAACGTTGGTTGCACCATTTTGCTTTGAAAGGCTTTTGTCCGAACAGAATTCTCGTTCAATTCAATATGCACACATAATGTGTATATATTATGAAATATTCTTACTAGTGAAGATCAAGTAAGAGACTAGAATGAGAGTTGCCACTATATTTTCAAAAAATAAACAAGAGTAACTGAATAAAAACAGTAATTCATAGATAAAAATAATTAGTATTTTGTGTTTACAACGAGGTGATTGTAAGCAATCCCGGCACTAGGAAAGATACGGTTTTTGCTTAAATCAGATTAGGGGTGTAGAACATGATGCATTTCCTAGCTGATAATACAAAGTCAATTTTTATAGTATTATTGTAAACAGTCCCGACACTGGGAAAGATATGGTTTTTGCGTATATCTTGACTTGATCATATGATAAAAAGTATATAATTGGTTGATAATATTAATTATGCAACATGATCTTTATGATTTCACAATGTTAATCAGGCATGGGTAATGGTAATCAATCTAAGCACATGGGCAACACAGTCAACTCAAGCCCAAAAATGTTATCTCTGTGGAAGAGTGCGATTGAGTCAAACAAAGCTTTGTTGCTAGAAGAATTTAATCTTGGACCTGATGCTCTCTTGGAGAAGGTAGAAGAATTTGAGGGTATTTCACAGGTCACAGACCACTCCCATCCAGCATTTATTTCTTCAAGTGAAGATGCTTTTGAAGGTGGTACAGAAGACAACTATTCAAATGAAGAAGGCCTAGATGATGTTGATGATTATAGTAGCAACAGTGATGATGAAGATGATTATGATTACTACAATGATGACGAAGACGACGAGTTTAATGATATAGTGGTTACATCTGCTCAACCTGGATCGCTACCAATTGATTCGCTTGTTGGTAAACTCAAACTAAGACAAAAGAAGTAAGGATTAAAAAAACTATAATAACTTGAGAAGAGCTTGTGTAAATTAGCATGGTAGAAGGTATAAAATGTAAACTTGAAAGAAAAGGTTTAAGTATTTGGTCCTTCTAAATATCTCAAACTTCGTTTTAAGTCCCTCTAAAATTTTCTTTCAAAGAAAGGTTCTTCTAAAAATTTGAATTTTAACTTTTGGTCCCTCATGACAAAATTGTAGCTAAAATGGTTTCTAATTTCTTTGCTAAATAAAAAATCGTTGATAAAATCGTCGTTAAATTATAAAAACCGTCACTAAACTTGTCGTTAAGTTGTAAAATTCGTTGCTAAAATCGTCGCTAAGTTGTCAAATCCACTGCTAAATTGCATGAGAGATCAAAAGTTGAAATTTAAATTTTTAGGAGGACTATTCTTTAAGCAAAATTTTAGAGGGACTAAAAACGAAGTTTGAGATATTTAGAGGGACCAAAAATATATTTAAGCTGAAAGAAAATAGTTAATTGCATATAATCAATTGGTAATTTTTTTTCAAGAAATTACTACGTGCCTTGGTTTCATTAGTGACGCAATGTCTTATAACATCGTGCCTTGGTTTCATTAGTGACGCAATGTCTTATAACATCATGATTTGTCTCAATATTTCAATTTAGAGTCATAAGTTCTTAAGAAACTATTAATCACGTTTTTAGTAATAAAATATTAATACATACTTTCATAATAAACGGTATTCGGGTTATTTAAAAAACAAAAGTAAAATGCCAAACAATTTCTCATATCGTCCTTATTATATGGGGCACATTTTTGAAAATTCAAAAATAGCTCTAGCTAAATTTTGAGATATATCTTCGAATGCATCAAATACTTTTTTTATTTAAACATAGTTCAGATATGCATTTCCGAATACACCTTAAGTGTAAATTCGGAGGTGCATCTCCGAAGTCACATTTTCCATTAGAAAATAAAAAATAACCTTCATTTTTTAAGACAATTGATTCAGAGATGCATATTCGAACCATATGCGAAAATAATTCAGAGTTGCATCTCTGGATTGTTGCTTGTATGATTTTTTCAGAATCAATTTTCTATTATTGTGGTGTTTTCAATCGAAGTTAATTTCAATTCGGTTAAAATTGTCGTTATTTGTTTCAACGATTAATAAAACAAATATTATAGAACCACGTAAATATTATAGAAACCAAATATAATAGTACAACAATTGTTCTCCAAGTCGACGAAAAAATAAATAAAATGCATATTATATTATGTATGCCTAATCCTAACACCTTGCATCCTCCTCTGCCTACGATAACCCAAGACATTATGTGCCTCGAAAAGAATGGAATATGCTAGCTCAACCACTTCCTCGCTACCTCTTATCTTCATATCCTCTTATCTTCATCAATGTCTGTCAGGCGTTGGACCCACATTAATTATTGCTTTGGTCAAAAACATCTTCACGAACAAAATCAGAAACAATCTCCAATATCTTTGAATCTTTCTAGTCCCCTAAAATATCCTTACAAACCTTCTTGGTTGAATTTGACACGGTAATCATGATTAAGTATGTTGTAACAGAAAACAAATGCAGGTACAATGTAGAAAGTAAATAAACTCAAACATTCTTTATCTGAGAAACCCTAAAGTAGTCGAACCAAAACATAAGCAAGAATTTAAACTTTGAAACTCAAGGAAAAGAAAAATCAAACAAGCAAGGACAACACCAACAAATGAAGTTACCTAAACTTGATCCAACGCTTGAACAAAAACATTTCTAGAAAAGAGCGATAATAAAGCATAAACACTTTTTTTACAGGTCAATAACAGTTGAAGGGAAAAAATGACGCTTCAGAAGTCTTTTATACTCTACTTGAGCACTGATGATCATACAATCACTTCACACTACCAACATTAGATATTTTTTCAAAAATATCCAAAAGCGCTCGAGTGTCCTAAAGGAAGTAAGAACATTAGAGAGATGTGTCAACCATTCTCATCATCACATTACACCTTACAAGAGAGACATTTAATGTTTTTGTTCTCAAAAGATTTGATATCTTGTCAAAACTTCCACGTCCCCGAATTCTATGATCATTCAGCGAGACATGTCGCAAACCATCTCCCTGCAAAACAGAGACAAAGGCTTGGGGGAAACTGTTCAAGGCCGCCAATAAGGCCTAAAGATGCGGAAGTCCAATCATGAAAGGCAAGGTTTGACATAAAACATATTACTCCCTCTCACAAGTCTTATCTCAGCAATCCAAATTAATTTGACGATTGATCGCATCTCACGCTTCATCACACGCGTTCGATTGCTCTAACTAATTTCCTATTTCAAGGGGAGAACACTTAATTTCTCAAGTATTCAAATTCTTTTCCAACCAAACTTCATTTTTTTTTTATACTTTTTTTACTGATTTAAAAATTAGAATGTTACCTTATAGATTAGTCTCCTCTTCACTGCACGAAAATCTCAAACCATCACAACATAATCTGAATTCACTTTTTAGTTCCAATACCAAAAAAAAAAAAAAGAGAATGCGTGTTTCTAAGACTTTAATTTAAAAAATTGACCTACCTCAAAAATTGGATATAAAAAGGGACTCAAGGAGCAATAATGAAGTAATGATTAACGTTAATGAAAAGTTAGTATGAATTTGACTCTATATACAGGCGAGAACCGAAGGATACAAACTTATAAATTGATATAAGAATAAGAAATAAATAAATGAATGAGCATATTGTTATATTGATGGCCTGTCTAGTTATGAATATTCTATTCTTCTTTTAAAGTGTGATTTTAATCACCCCACAAATCCAAAAGGCATCTTATACTATTTATCTATCACACCATATTCCTTGTGTTTGAGGTTATACTCTTCACACAACTTATCTCGCTCTATCTCTCTCTCTCTCTCTCTCACCCACATAAACTATAACCATAAACGGATGAAGCAAAGCATCTATGCTCTCTGAATTTTACTTGTCAATAGTTAATATGCCACACCTTTCTTTCAATTTGGAACCATTTAAATGAAATATTCAACTTTATGCACTTTTGCCTATGCCTATCTCAAGCAAGGAATATAAATGTAATAGCCTTAAAGAAATTGATGAAGCAACCTTATAGTTTCAAAATTTCCTTGATGCATTATTTTTTCTTGCTATTGAAATTCATACACTTTTCACATTTATTAACATTCATGTAATCTTTGTAATGTCTCAATAACTCATCATTATAAGAATTTACCAACCATTAAGCATACTCATGGGTTTCATAACATGGTCACCAAGCCATACATGGCAACCAACAATGACAACAGATACAACTACATCAAGTTATTGGTTGAATTGGAGATTCTTCTTCTGTGCAATATGGATATTAATCTCAATGAGTCTAGCATCATATTTAATATTCAAGTATGAAGGATTCAACAAACAACCGTCTTCCGAGAGACGCGAAAATCATCAAGATACAGATGGATTGTTATATGAAGATGAAGCTTGGAATACTTGTCTTATAGGAATTCATCCTTCTTGGCTTCTTATTTATAGAGTTATTTCTTTTATTGTTCTTTTGGCTTTGATCATTGCAAATGTTTCTGTCGATGGACCTGGCATATTTTTCTACTACACTCAGTAAGTTTATTACATTTTGCATATCATTGATTCTTGTTACAGTTGTTTTACATTATCGGGTCGAGGCACGCACGGGCTATATCGCTTTCTTTGACATGTTTCGGAGCCCTGTCCAAAATTGTGCTAGGCAGATGATCAACCAAGACACCTCTAGAATAAAAAAATATTGTACTGATATTGTGTTTATTTTTGTGTTGAACAGATTAACCTTTACTTTGGTCACTATTTACTTTGGGGTAACACTTTGAATTTTACACTCTTTTAACATTTTTAACATGAAAATGTGATATGTTATGTAAGTGACTTGTCTTCTCAATTTTTTTACTTTCAGCTTGGGACATGTTTTTCAATTTATGGATGTTTATTAAAGCAAAATGAATTTAGGGGCAGAACAGTGAATGGTGCTTCTTTAGATGCAGTAAGCACTTTTATGGTTCCAACTCTTGAAATGGAGTTTTAGATATTCCTGAACTGACTAAGAATCCTCATCAGGAATTTCATGTCAGGAAAATTGCTGGTTTATGGGGTTACATTTTTCAAATAATTTATCAGGTAATTTTTGTTCTGGTACATTAAAATAGTCCTATATTTCCTGCGAATCGAGATAAAGAGTAGTTTATTTATAACGATGAAATCCTCAAAGCATGACCTTTTTTGAGGACGTGCAAGACAGAATACTGCACAAAATTCAAAATTTGACACATTTAAACCGTGGCTAAAAAGGGCCTCCTAAAATATTTGTCACAGTTAAAACATGATAAAGTATTGTCCCTATTTGATTTGTGAAACATAAACCTTGATTAGCCGGCCTCATAAAACTTAAAGACGACTCGGCCAGCAAGACTTCTTTTTTAAAGGATATTTTGTGACGAGTTCTCATACTCAATATACAGACTATCTTAAATTTTTGGAGGCTTAGCGTAGATTAGTTACGGTTCAACCATGACAAGGAACCTATTTAGTCATGAAAAATCTATTATGAAACCTTATTTAGCCACATTGAGTAGTCCATGCTGCACACCTTCAAAGCGGCCCTCTCCTGTTATACATTTTGGATTTCATTGTTTGATTAAGTTGTTTTTCTACAAATTTAATTTGTTTTTCATCAAAACAAAGATGCAATCTACTGATATAGTTAACTTTTCTCATTTTCTTTATAGACTTGTGCAGGTGCTGTATTTCTCACAGACTTTGTATTCTGGTTCATCCTTTATCCACTAAGAACATCCAATCATTACAGTCTTGATTTTGTAAGTATCATTAACCTCGAAAATGCTAACTTAATTTGAGATTAATTGCATTGAATCATATTTGCACTTTTCATTCTTGCAGTTGGTTTTCTGTATGCACACAATCAATGCTGTTTTCCTCATTGGTGACACATCATTGAATTGCATGGTAAGTTTTATATAACAGTTTCTAGTTTAGCATGTTCAAGAAATTGAAATTAACAACTAGTTACTCTTAAACTTGCAGCGATTTCCGGTGTTTAGATTCGCTTATTTTGTGTTATGGACAGCTGCATTTGTGATTATTCAGTGGATTATCCATGCTTGTGTTACAGTTTGGTAATAAATTAGCATTCTTTTATTTATTTTTACATGAATGATTTTTCTTCATTTATATAATTTGATAACCTTTATTTTTTTTCACAGGTGGCCTTACCCTTTTCTTGATTTGTCATCTTCATATGCACCTTTATGGTATGTTCCCAATTTTACGAATGTGGAATACCGCATTCACGCAGTCAAGATATTTATTGCGTTGAATTGAGATCAGACAGTTCAAATGTAATAGAAGTTTGATTTTTCAGATAATATAATATATTAATTTTAAAATATGAATAGTCTGATTTCGATGAAATGATCACAAATCTGTGATTGCGTGAATGCGTCCCTCACTGACTGCAGTGTCCCAAGGTTTAGTATAAATCAATTTTATGAGTGTTTGATAAGTATTTTTGGATTTTCAGGTACTTGGTGGTGGCTCTGATGCATTTTCCATGCTATGGATTGTTTATTTTGATAGTGAAGTTTAAGCATTTTTTGCTATGTAGATCATTTCCTGGATCAACAAGAATTGTATATTGATGACAAATTGTGAAAACATTTTGAAGGTTAGATTTAGATAATAGTTATAAACATGGAATACATATTCATCTTTTCGCGACATTTTCCAAGCTAGAATCGTATAGAAGAATGCATTATAAATAAACTTAATCAAATACTACAGAAAAATTGATTCTCTATTTTAACTGCATTAACTATCTATCTAAAATATTAAAACTATGTATATGGCGCGGTTGGATTTTTAGAACCTTTACTTTTTCCAAATCAATTTATATTAGATTAAGACCCGCGATCGCGCGATTGTAAATTATTTATTTTTTATTAAATTTATGTGATATTGTCAAAAATTAGTTATACACAAATAAAAGTGTTTCACATGCTAATTACTTTAATAATTTTCATAAAAAAATAATTATTTGAATTTGTTAATCGTATTGTAAAATGTTTATGTGATTTTGTTATTTAAATGAGAGTTCATTAGAAAATATTATCTTTGTTTTTTATTACATATTTTTATTGTAATTATTATTATAAAAGAATGAGCAAATTATAAACTTAATTTGTTTTATAGAGTTGAAGTAATTTAAATTTTTTTCAGTATAGTTGTCCAACATGATACAAAGAATATAGAATTGAAATAATTTAAAATAATTTTAGAGACATTATATTGAAAATATATTATAAAATTTCTATTCTTAATCTTCATAATTAAAAAATAATTACAAAATAAAAATAAAAATAATGTCTATATAAATATTATTATTTTAGACATTATTTTTAATATTTTATATATATATTCTATCATCACTATTATAAAAGAAAAGAGTAAAGTATAGTTTACTTTAGAAAATATTTTTATTATAGTTTTTATGATCACAATTACAATAAAAGAGAGTAAACTATTATTTTTATCAGCAATAATTATGGATCTATTTATCCAAAAAGATTCATAGTAGTATAGTTTCTTTTTAATATTAAATTTAGTGCAATGAATTTGAAAATGTTTTTTTTAAACAATTATATTTTTTTGATTATTTTTATCATGGTGAAAATAATTTTCTAATAAAAATAATAGTTTTACTATTTAAAAAATAAATTTTATAACAATCTATTGAATAATGACGAATTTTACCGTGAAATTTGATAATTATTCTGTGACACAATAATTTATCAAAGTATTTTGTCTTTCAACCTTTAAATTGTACTTCATCTAGTGTCACAATAGGTGTCCCTTTTGAAATTTTTACACTTTTTAAGATAATGATTAATTATATTAGTTTTTAAGATAATGATTAATTATGTTAGTTTCAATGATAAAATGAGTCTCATTTACTAAAATAATCTTATTAATAATAAGTAGTAGAGTAGTTATATGAATTAAAATACAATAAATAAGGGTAAGTTAGTGAAAATAAATAATAAATATGACATTGAAATTCTAAACATATAAATAATTTGAGACAAATAAAAATAAGAAATGAGATACCTATCGTGAGACGAAGGGAGTATGAGATTGGCCATATGATTTATAGGATTCATTTTCTTAATAGTTCAATTCCATCAAATTTGAGTATTGTTATTATGCAATATTACTATTAATAGTAGGGTAATGCTATTCTTATACCAAAATTCTATACTAATACTTACATCAAACGCTATTCATTGTATTTATATGGTGAATAGTATTTTTTAATAAAAAATATATTTATGAACAGTAATATATTATTATAATAATTTTTTTATAAAAAATTTATTCTTTTAATAGTAAAATAAAATTGGTTAATGAAATATAAAAAATTGGTTAATGAAATGATGAAGTTGGTTAATAAATGACTAAATATTAAAAATAATTTAGTAGCACTCCTATCAGAGGTTGCTTTGGTGCTTATATCATAGGTTGCGTTAGCATACTTCCTTCAGAAGTTGTTTTCACGTGCTTGACCAGAAGTGTTATTCTTCATTAGAACTTCTAATACTTCATGATCTTCTGTAAACCTTGTTGAACACATGTTCTATCAGGTGTTTACATATGGTGTTTTTATCAGAGTTTGTATTTCAATCTTCACTCAGAAGTTTTCTTTACAACATGAGTGTTCTAGAAGTTCTTCCTTTAGAACATCTAAATTCATCTTCTGCTCGACATAGTATAATGTTCCATTTTAAGCGCTTGAGTCAGAACAATTTTTTATTAACCAACTTCATCATTTTATTAACCAATTTTTTATATTTCATTAACCAATTTTATTTTACTATTAAAAAAAAGAATCTTTTTATAAAAAAATAATTATTATAATAATATATTACTGTTTAAAAATATATTTTTTTATTAAAAATTTTATTTACCGTATAAATACGATTAATAGTGTTTGATGTAGTTACTAGTATAAAATTATGGTATAAGAATAAAATTACTTCTTAATAGAAAGAGAGAAATAAGTGTTGCATGAATGATCAAATTCATTGAGTAATAAATAAGTTGTACCGTAACTACTAATATTAAATACAGTAAATAATTAGTATAAAAAATAAATGTGTAGGTTATTATGAGCTATGAATTTGCACTTAATGTAATTAATTATTATTGACGGATAAAATAAAAAACTGTTAACTTAAAGATTTGAATACTGATTTAGTAGGAGTTAGAAATAATTTATGGAATTTTTTAGCTAAAAACTTATTTAATGGGATTAAAAAGATTATAAAAAAATAATTATTATTAAACAATGAACTGAAAATTATGAAAATCTAGAAAGAAGAAATGACATGTGTTTTAAAGGTGCCGCCTATGAATTGTTGAATGTGGCAAAAATATGAGAAAAGTGGCATAAGAAAAGTTGACTTTTCAAAGCATATGGTTCGAAAGTTGTCTTAATATATCAGAAATAGATTACTGCAGTGGAGGAAAATATACCTTATACACATTATATAGCAACACTGCTGGCCACCAAATTTTACCCTGCAATCAATGTACAACTTTCATATTAAATAGATAAATAGATTGTTGGAAAATAAATTAAACACTAATCCTACAATCAAATAATCAAATAAGGTTGAATTGAAGGGGTTTATCACATACATATGGATCCATTATCTCACACGAACCAGTAGTTGTCGGTTAGAAAACAATTTTGCTATGACGATTACAAAAAAGATGTTTAGGCGACAACAAAATTTGTGGATGACTTTTGCATTGAGACATCATAATGATCAAGCAGTATGAACTTGAGAACAATTATTTGAAGATGATTTTTTATATCAGCCTAATAGATGAAGATGGAGTGTGAAAAAGTTAACGGATTGGAGAGGAGAATGAAAAGGGAATAGAAATGATTAATTGGGACTCAAAGGCAATTAAATCGTGTGTGAGTAGGATTAATTAAGATATAAATGAGAATCAGTGAAATATTTAATTCGAAAATAGATAATGAGAAAAAGAAACAACATATAAAAAAAATAATGAATGAGTTAGTTCACAAATATATTATTTTTAGAGTGACACATAAGCAATGAAAACATGGTAAAATTGGAATTATGTGGTAGAAAATGGATGAAGTGTCGATAAATAAGTATGCGATTTTGTTTTAATATATTATAAATAAATAAATAAATAGATTTAAATCAATTTGGTTTAAAATCTATTCTTCTTAAAACGATTTTTTATTTGATCCAGTTGTAATAGCAATTTTTATATAAGGTGAATTAGTTATAACGGTTACGTTGGAGGTTAGAAGTTAGTTAAAAAAAGTAGTTATGCAAGAGATAATGTGTTATCTCATAACTACTTTAGTCTCCAAGTCTACATATACTACTTGTGCAAAATTTTATCAAGACATGAATTGCATACCAAAGAAGATGAATTAGAGATTTTCTTCATTGAAACTCAAATTGAGCTTCAACATGATTTCATTTGCTTACTGATCCAGTTCTCACGTTGTCTCTTTGCTCTGTTCAATCAGTTTCTTGCTAGCTTCCTTGTAAAAAGTTGATGATCTATCACCAGTGTCCAAGAATCATGCGTCATCATCTACAACTCTTATTGTGTTTAGAAGTTCATCTTCATTTTCTTCCTTTGGACGGAAACTATCCATTAAGCTACGAGACAATAACTACCTGCTCTGGAATCATCAAGTTAAAGGTGTGATTCTCTCATACAAACTTCATTGTTATTTAGTCAATGCGAAGATTCTGCCAATGTTAAGGACGAATGAAGATCACCAGCAGCACCTGATGTCATCGGAATACGAGATGTGGATGATGTATGACCAAGCATAGTTCACGTGGTTGCTATCAACTATCTTAGATATGGTGCTTCCACGGTTTCTCTCCTACAAATTCTCAGATGAAGTATGGGAAAAAGTCCACAAGCACTTCACTGCCCTTGTGAAAGGGTGTGTGTTACAAATTCACACATAGCTCAAAACCTTAAAGAAACTTAACAAATATGCATTGGAGGGTGTTGCGCATCAAAGTTGGGCATCAAAGTGATTGCAGATTCTCTGCTCGCTGTATGAGGCTACATCTCCAAACAAGATCAAATTGATGTCATTCTCGACGGCCTTCTGGAGGAATATAGCTCATGTCTTGATAAAATTTCTATAACTCATTTGTGACCAGAACTTTCTACAATCTATGATATGGAAGCCTTGCTATATGTCCAGGCTCAACTAGATAATTTCTTCCTAGAGCTTGTTAAAAGATTAATTTCTTGTGTCAAAGCAGGTTGTTGCTCGACACAAGGTCTATTGAAGCAGATTGTTGCTCGACATAAGGTGCATCAAAGAAGGTTGTTGCTAGAAGAGAAGGTGTGTCGAAATAGCTTAGTATGTAGAGTTGTATAGCTATCGAAGTGTCGAAGCAGATTGCTTCACACAAGATTTTGATTTTGATCCAAACTATGTATTTTGGGCTTTTATAATTTTGGTCTTTTGGCTTAGGGAGAAATCTAAGTTGCAAATATAAATAGAGATAGTAACCCATATTTTTGTAATCAATTAATTGAGCATTCACATAATTTGTAGTTGCAAGTGATTAAAGATTTCCACAATTTGTATGTAGAGAGAAACTTTGTAGAAACCCTAATCTCTTTTCTTCTCAATTTTTTTTTCTTCTTTTCATTGTCATTGTGTGGTGATAACAATCTTGTTCATAATTATTGATATAAATTCTCTATAGATTTTGTTGGATTTCCAACATTGGTATCAAGAGTTCCGGTTGAGCGATCAAGGAAAGAAGAAGAAAATCACAATGGCGATGAACTATTCGAATGGGAATATTCTAGCAAGTCTTCTCATTCTAAAAGGTGATAACTATGACAATTCGTGAAAGCATATGAAGGTTATATTATGTTATCAAGGACTTTGGGATCTTGTGAAACACGGATTATAACCACTTGAAGAAGAAACTTTAGAAGAAGAAGAGGTGGGATACAAAGAATCGTAGAAGAAGAATTATAAAGCTCTCTTTATATTTCATCAATGTGTGAGTCCGACAATTTTGAGAAGGTTAGTGTGTAGAATCTTCAAAAAAAATTTGGGAGATTCTTAAGAAATCTTTTGGAGACGTAGAAAAGGCGAAAGAAGCGAGGTTACAAACTCACAAAAGAACGTATGGATTACTTTAGATGGAAGATAGCGAGATCATATCTGATTTCTTCACTAGGGTTACGAAACTAGTGAATTAAATCAAGGTTTGTGGAGAGATGTTAACAACAAGAGATATTGTTTCAAATATCTTAATATCTTTGGCTCCAAAGTTCGACCATGTGGTAGTTTCCATAGAAGAGTCGAAGGACATGTCAACTTTGTCGACGGAAGAGCTTCAAGGTATGCTTAAATCTCATGAACAAGTAATCGTTGAAAGAGCTGTAAGCAAGTCGAATAGTGATGTGACTTTGCAGGCACATTCAGAAAAAGAAAGTAAAGTCAAAGGAAAGTGGTTCAACAAAGGCAGAGGTGTCTACAACAATTCGACTACTAGAGAAAACCAACAGGAAGAAATTGTGTCGAATCAGAAAAGACACAAATACCGAAGCAACGAAAGAGATGGTGTTGGAGGTAGAGGAATAGGTGGTGGTCAAAAAATTCACAAAAGTCACATTAAGTGTTACAATTATCACATGTATGGTCAATATTCTAGTGATTGTCCATAAAAGTGATAGAATCAAGAAAGTGATGCAAAGTTTGCAAAACATGAAGAAGAAGAAGAAGAAGAAGAAGAAGAAGAGATGATGTTGACGGTCACAAAAAGAGGTGAAGAGAAATTCAAGGACCAATGGAACTTGGATTCATGATGCTCATGGCACATGTCTAAAAGGAAAGATTGGTTTTTCAACCTAAAACTCTCAATGAAAAACATGGTAAAATTTGCAAATGACAATACTCTAGGAGCTGAAGGTATTTGAGATGTTCTGATTATGAGTAAAGATGGAAAAATGTCAGTAATTTTGAACGTGATGTACATACCATGCATGAAAAGCAACTTGCCCAGTGTAGGGTATTTGGTCGAAAAGAATTACAAAGTGTTGGTCGAAGGCAATATGATGAGAGTGGTCGACGCAAGAGGAAGATTAATCGTGAAGGCTCTTATGTCTCAGAATAGAACCTTTATGATCGAACTTAATGTGATGGAGCACAAGTGCCTTTCGACTGCAACTAGCAGAGACGAATGGATATGACACGATCAACTTGGCCAACTAACTTCAAAGGCATTAGATATTTAAAGATAAGAAATATGGTTTTAGGATTGCCAGAAATTAATATTCTACATGAGGTGTGTGAGGAATGTGCGCAGGCAAAGCAACACAAGAATAACTTCAACAAGGATGCAGGAAGCAAGTCAAAGGATACTCTTGAAGTCATATACTATGATGTATGTGAACCATGATGGATTGAAATTAAATATGTAGATGTAAGTTATAGCATAATATTATTATATCAAAGAATAATCAAGAATAATAAGAACATTGTACCTTTTGAATTGGAGAGATTTCCGATTGAGGCGAGAGAGTATGAGAGGATTATTATCCTCATTGTTGTTTATGGTTTTCAGAGTATCTTAATCATTTTTAATGAGGCAACCCATCGCAGTCCATTCTGGCATATAAAACCCAATCAAATAATTCATCAATAAGTAGTCCTTAATAACAACTGATCATATTATAATTAGTAATTGATTATGTTAATCTATATTTGATTAATTAAATAATTAATCTAACAATCTCCCACTTGGATGACAATAATCAATTATTAAAATTATTAGTTTTCTTATCAAATTATTAATTATGGTCAAAACGCTAATCAATTAAATGAGAAGTAAGTTTCAACGTTGCAGAAATTATAGCCGGTAGGGAAAACAAATCATACATTTTATATAAAGAATGATGAATTTAGAATAACATATTTAAGTTAAGAGAAATATGTTATCAAAGAATGGATCAAGCATATGTGTTGAAGTTCAAACTCAGAGAGTTCATACTTCACTCAGTGAAGAAGATGAACAGTGCAAAGCAAGAGATGATGAACTAAGAGTAAAGGAGATACGATTTAATTCATTGAGTTTCTAGTGGTAACTTGACAGTTATTTATACTATGGACACAATTAAAACTAACTGATAACTAACTCTAAAAGTTAGTTAGCCTAATAGAGATTAGCCACTAATAATCCACTAAGTCAAAATGCTAACAATATATCCAATACCCCCATAAAACTAAAGGTGGATGACCTATACAAACAACCTTGAGTTTGTTGCGCAGATCCTGAAAAGCTGAAGTGCCCAATGACTTTGTTAACGTATCTGCTATTTGTGCTCCAGCAGGAATGTGCTAAATGGACATTTGTTTGGCAACGACAAGTTCACAAACGAAATCGATATCCAACTCAATATGTTTTGTGCGCACGTGTTGCACGAGACTATGAGAGAGCAAGACAACACTAAGATTATCACACAATAGAGTAGGCATGTGAAAAGCAACACGAAGTTCTGACAGAAGAGACTCAAGCCATAACAGTTCAGAGCTAGAGTGAGCAAGAGCTCGATACTCTTCTTCAGTACTTTTGCGAGCTACGAGGGATTGTTTCTTAGAGCTCCAATTCACCAAATTTGGGCCCAAGAAGACACACGAGGCAGACGTGGACTGATAAGTGTCAAAATGTAGTTATTTTGTATATACATTTTGCGGCACTTATCCGTTCTTTTGTTGATATTCTTCGAATAAATCCCCCGCTTTTAGTATAAATGTGTACATAATAGAATAATTGAGTTTTTGTGTAAATATTGTATCATTTGATAATTTTTCATCTCTTTTATAGGTATTCATTCATAATTGGAGCATTGAGTAATAAAGGTCAAAGGCTAAGCTTCAAGAGTGCGATTTTGCATAATACGTCATCGAATAAAGCTCAAATTCAACACAATAAAAATCATTAATTTGGTTGATATTTATTCATGGTTGGATAGAGCATTGAATAAGCTTTCCAACGCTTCAAACCGGGCTCAATTCTGAGTTACGGTTCTCAAGATATGGTAAAAATAAAATGCTGAAAATAGCAGACCGCGCTTAGCGCGAAGACCGCGCTTAGCGCGCCCTGCGACATCAGAATTCTTTAAAAGGGGCTCAAAACATATTTTTAGGTTATGGGTTGGGTATTTTTGAGTCTCAACACCATCACCTTCATATTTTTGATATATTTGCTTGGAAAACAACATTGGAGCTTGCATTTTGATGATCCGGAGTCGAATCCCTCGTCGATTGGTGTTGACAAACCAAGAAATGTTTGGTTCCTCTTCTTCTCTTCTCTTTGTAATCTCTTTTGTTGGGTTTTGTATGTATATCTACTCATAACTCATGTATATTTATCGCCTTTGGCGTTGTATAAAGCTTGTTTTACGAATTTGTGTCGGTGATTGTCTTAGGTTTTTACTTTATGTTAGGGATTTGAGCTTTGCTAGGGATAGATTGCTTAGATTCTTACCTAGGATGATTATCTGTTAGTTTCTGAATGCTAGAGATAGGTTTAAAGCTAACATTCACTATAGAGTATCCGAACTTAATGCCTCTGCGTCGGTGAAGTATGCCAGGAATGGGTATGGAGGTGACGCAGTTGACTTCTTTGTTGTCGAGGTATGCCAGGGATGGATATTGAGATGATTTAGGAGGATTCTCAATTTGGGTTAGGAATAACCAAGGTTGTGAGAGGTATGTGATGACACAGACGAGTATCGTAGGCCGAGTATGACATGGGTGGTAGATTTAAGTTTGTGACGGGTAGTTTACATTCGTTCCGGACAAGCTGTCTATCCTTTATACTTTTTGTTCATTTACTTTTTGTCTTTTATTTTCATTTCTTTTAATCTCAAACTCATTAACGGTAGGATTGTCGAACGAAGAATCAATAACTAATCTCTGTGGACACGATACGATATAACCTAACCGGTATATATCACCCGGTAAAAATAATACCAACTATTTGCTTGCCGCTATACCGCCGCAACAAAATGGCGCCTTTGCTGGGGATTGATTTTATTGGTTTTGTATTGCGATAATTCCGTTGTTTTTGAGTTTTGTAATTATTGTATATGTTGTATAGACTTTGTATATGAACTTGTATATGTTACTTGTACATGTTATGTGTTTACTTTCCATACTTGTACATATTTGTGGTTTTCTTAGTTTTTATGTGATGTTGTGAATTGTCTCGTACTCGTAACATTTGTTGTGTGGTTGTTAGGACACTTTCTTTAGGTTTGCACGGTGTGGCAATACCATGGCATGACGAGAGGAGGTTATTAGTGCTCGCACAATAAAGGCGTCGAGCTTACGACGTAAAACAAACATGTTTTTGTTTGTTTATGTTTATGTTGTTTGGTGGATTATGTTTTAACAAGTTGAAATAGGACTTGCTCTTAATTTCAAATTTTCACTTTTCAACTTGTTAATTCGTTTTCACCAAGTTTATGTATTGTTATGTGCTTTAGTTTTGTTATGTCAATTTGTTATTTTCCACAAGTTTGTAGTGTTTTAGCTTGTGGAAGTGTGTATGTATTGTAAATATTTTTTAGATGTGTAAATGAGATTGTATAGGTGTGTAAGTGGAGCTTGCATAGCGTGCACTGCTTCGTCATTTTCTACAATCGGTGTGGCGCTTAGCGCTCGCTATGTAGGGCCAATGAATTCTTTTAAAATTTCACTTGTTTTCCTTTTTCCCACTTTCACCAAGGCTTTTTGTATTGAATAAAATTAGTATTGTTTTTCTAATTCTTTTGTTGTTGTTTGGACTCACATTTTGGTCCGGTAACTTGAAGACTTTTGAGGTGATTTTCCGAGTTTGATCGTTTCAACTCGCGGATGTATGATAATGATAGTTTTCAAAGTTGGTACACGTCAGGTACTCGTTTATCACTTTCTATAGCATAACATGTTTAGGAAATTTATCATTTGTACAATTACCATGTTATTCATTCTTTTTGCATTACTTGCTCATGAATTGAATCAATTTAGTCCCCTTTTTACCCATAAATGTGAGGAAGCTTTCCATTGTTTACATATGCTGAGAGTCCACATTCTTGTTTTAACTAGATTTTATTATGCTTAATCTTTTATTTTGTGTTGATTGTATGATTGCAAGAAAATGATCAAGGCATTTTGTTTAATTTTGAGCATAACTACCTTGACCAAATATTCAATTCACCTTGTGAGTGTGTGATCCTTTGTTACCCCCTTTGAGCTTTTATCAATATCCATGTTTATTTGAACTTGATGCTTGTCTATGAGTGTCAATTCACTTTTTTTATGGATGTTGATTTCTTTGTTTCTTGAACCCTCAACTATATGTTGTTGTATGGATTTTTACCTTGCCTTAGAAAGTAGGGAGTATTCACACATTAATGTTGATTGAATTCAAGTTGGGGAGAGAAATGTTTATGTACTTATATTGTGGTCGGTATGAGGTTAAGAGAAAAGAAAGAAAATAAAAAAATGTGAAAAAGAAAGATTAGAAAAAGTTTTGAAAAAGAAAAACAAAAAGAGTAGGAATAATGTTATGTTAATAAGTGAGGTGTGTTTGGTGTGAAATTTGTGATGAAGAATAAGTTTGATTGAAATTATATTGTTTGGAACTTTGTGAGTTGATACTCCCTTAGGTTTAGGCAAGTTTTTCTTTCGATTAGCTTTAGGACTTATCACTTGTTTGTTAACCAAGCCACATTACAACCTTGAAAAACCCTTGTGATTCTTGCATTTGTATTTTCAATACGTTTTTGGATGAATGCATAATTTAGTCTATTGTTTGCAAGATTGTGGAGGAGTGTTTTTTATCCCTCACCTTTGTGTGTTCTTCATCTACCGATGAATTTTTGCTAGGCGTGATTCATGATTGAGTTTGTTTTGTTTTAGAATGTTTTGCATGATTTTTGTACTTAGGATTTGTTTCGTTTATATGTTATTGTTATAGTATAGTGGTAAGTTTGTATTTGTCGTGTACGTTTTCGTTTGAACCATACATTTGTTTTCCGTTTTCAAAACTTGTTGATTCGTGATTATTTGATCATCATTCTTTGTTTCTTTGAGTTATTTGACTTTGTTTGAGGACAAACAATGTTTCAAGTTAGGGAGAGTTGATAAGTGCCAAAATGTAGTTATTTTGTATATACATTTTGCGGCACTTATTCGTTCTTTTGTTGATATTCTTTGAATAAATCCCCCGCTTTTAGTATAAATGTGTACATAATAGAATAATTGAGTTTTTGTGTAAATATTGTATCATTTGATAGTTTTTCATCTCTTTTATAGGTATTCGTTCATAATTGGAGCATTGAGTAATAAAGGTCAAAGACTAAGCTTCAAGAGTGCGATTTTGCACAATACGTCATCGAATAAAGCTCAAATTCAACACAATAAAAATCATTAATTTGGTTGATATTTCTTCATGGTTGGATAGATAATTGAATAAGCTTTCCAAAGCTTCAAACCGGGCTCAATTCCGAGTTACGATTCTCAAGATATGGTAAAAATAAAATGCTGAAAATAGCAGACCGCGATTAGCGCGAAGACCGCGCTTAGCGCGCCCTGCGACATCAGAATTCTTTAAAAGGGGCTCAAAACACATTTTTAGGTTATGGGTTGGGTATTTTTGAGTCCCAACACCATCACCTTCATATTTTTGATAGATTTGCTTGGAAAACAACATTGGAGCTTGCATTTTGATGATCCGGAGTCGAATCCCTCGTCGATTGGTGTTGACAAACCAAGAAATGTTTGGTTCCTCTTCTTCTCTTCTCTTTGTAATCTCTTTTGTTGGGTTTTGTATGTATATCTACTCATAACTCATGTATATTTATCGCCTTTGGCATTGTATAAAGCTTGTTTTACGAATTTGTGTCGGTGATTGTCTTAGGTTTTTACTTTATGTTAGGGATTTGAGCTTTGCTAGGGATAGATTGCTTAGATTCTTACCTAGGATGATTATCTGTTAGTTTCTGAATGCTAGAGATAGGTTTAAAGCTAACATTCACTATAGAGTATCCGAACTTAATGCCTCTGCGTCGGTGAAGTATGCCAGGAATGGGTATGGAGGTGACGCAGTTGACTTCTTTGTTGTCGAGGTATGCCAGGGATGGATATTGAGATGATTTAGGAGGATTCTCAATTTGGGTTAGGAATAACCAAGGTTGTGAGAGGTATGTGATGACACAGACGAGTATCGTAGGCCGAGTATGACATGGGTGGTAGATTTAAGTTTGTGACGGGTAGTTTACATTCGTTCCGGACAAGCTGTCTATCCTTTATACTTTTTGTTCATTTACTTTTTGTCTTTTATTTTCATTTCTTTTAATCTCAAACTCATTAACGGTAGGATTGTCGAACGAAGAATCAATAACTAATCTCTGTGGACACGATACGATATAACCTAACCGGTATATATCACCCGGTAAAAATAATACCAACTCTTTGCTTGCCGCTATACCGCCGTAACATGGACCTGCGATCATAAGGGTCACTTGCCCAATCAGAATCACCGTATACTCGTAAGGAGAACTTTGGAGCTGAAATTAATGGAGAAAGCAGTAAACCATGAGTGTTAGTACCACTCGAGTAACTAAGAAGCCTTCGAATAAAATCCCAGTGTGAATCAAGGGGGTTGTCCATAAACTGATAAGCCTTATTGACATTGAAGGCAATGTCATTTCTGGTGAGAGTCACATATTGTAGAGCACCTACAACAGATCTGTAGAGCTGAGCATCAGAAAAGGTGTTGGAGCCATGCTTGCTTAGCTTATAGGTAATCAACATGGGAGTGGGGACACCATTTGCACTAACCATCTTGGAACGAGCAAGTAAACCTTTTATGTACTTGGTATGAGATATAAGGAGTGATTCATTGCTGCAGAAATGTACTTCAATACCAAGGAAGTAGTTGGGCTTGCCTAACTTTTTAGGGAAAACTGCTTGTGCAACTTGTTGATTAGATCATGGACAAGTGTTAAGCTGGAACCAGTTATGAGAATATCATCTACATACACGAGAGAATACATAGAGATGCCTTGCCTGCAGTAGATGAAGAGAGAATTATCACACTTGGAGGCAGAGAAACCAAACAGAATAAGAGCTTGATGCAATTTTTCATACCAGGCTCAAGGAGCCTGCTTGAGGCCATAGATTGCCTTATGCAGCTTGCAGATCAGCGACTTGTCTTGACTGAGGAAACCAGGAGGCTGAGTCATATATACTTCATCATGAAATATTCCATTTAGAAAGGAATTATTAACATCTATTTGCTGAATTTCCCACTTGTATGTAATGGCCAATGTCAAGATGACACGAATTGTGGTTGGTTTGACAACAGATGAGAATGTTTCAGTGTAGTCAAAACCATGCTCTTGGTGAAATCCTTTGGCAACCTTTCTATTTACAAGTAGAGGAGTTAGAACCCATGTTTTGTTAGCTTGCAGCGCCTAAAATTCTTCTGTCATGGCCTTAGACCTTTCAGGGATAGATAAAGCTTGTTTAGCACTGGTGGGTTCATAACTAAGGTAGACATTATATGCCTTGGGTTTAGTTTTACCTGTCTTGGACCTGGTAAGTATATGGTGATGATTCTCCATAGGAGGAGCCATAAGAGTGCTGTTGTGGATTGAGGGAGATGGTGAAGACTTAGACAGAGGAACACATGAAGAAATAGTGAATTCATTAGAATCAAAGGAGGGAGTGGAGCAGTGTGGCTGATGAGAAGAGTTATAACCAAAAATATTTGCACTGGGAGGATCCTGAGGAGAATGAGGTTCTATAGTGTGACTAGTACCATTAGTATCCTGAGGACAACTAGATGGCAACTTTACAAGAGGCGAGTTATTACCCACCAGATTATGCCCAAATGGAGACACTGCTCGAGAACCAAAAGGATGTGATCTATCATGAGGTGACACACTATCCAAGGGAGGACTGACAAAGGTAGTTTGAGTGGGACTGGTGCTAGCCTGCTCAAGTATGTGGGGACCAGCATGGGGACTTGCAATCCTAATAGAATCAGCAGAACTTGGTGTAATGGAGTTGGGAACTTCAAGGTGTGAATTTAAACCACTAGTAGACATTGGCACAGGAAAGTAAAGCAGACTATGCTGAGACTCAGAAGTTGCAGGAGATACTTTCTTAGGAAAAATTTTGGAATAGGGAAAGTAGTGTTCATTGAATTTGACATCTTTGGAAATGTATAGTGTAACTGTCTTACTAAGGCACTTGAAACCTCTATATTATGAATACACACCCAAATAAATGCATTCTTGACTCCTAAATTCCATTTTATGTTTTTTGAATGGCCTCAGCAGAGGGAAGTAGGAGCATCCAAACACACGAAGAGACTTGTAATTTGTATGCTTGTGATAGAGAGCATGGAATGACGAGTAGTTTTTGGGCAATGCTGATGTAGGTAATATGTTTATCAAGTATGCTGTAGTAGAGAAGCTATGCTCCCAAAAGGAAAGACGCAAAGATGCTTGAGCAAGCAAAGTGAGACCTATTTCCACAATTTGTCTATGTTTTCGTTCAACAGAGCCATTCTGATGAGAAGTATGAGGGTAAGTCAACCTGTGTTGAATCCCTAATTCTTTGAGGAAGTTAGTGAAAGGGAGAAATTCGCCACCAAAATCAGACTGAACTGCTTTAATTGGTTACATTAAACTGAGTTTGGACAAATTGATGAAACAATTTAAATGCTTGCAATGCTTCTGATTTCTATTTTAGAAAATTGAGCCAAGTATACTTAGAGTGATTGTTGTACCCCAACATTTACCCTCTTCATTTTGACGTTTTTGCCTTATATTTTCATTATTATAAACATACATGGACATACGTGCATATCATTTATCATGTGGTTATGATGTTTAGAGCACCTCAAATTGTGGCAGAAACTGTGCGTTCGACCATCTCAGATTATTTCGAGCCAGAAATCGATCTTTTTCGGTTCGTATGCTTGAGGCAAGATTTTCTGGTCAGAAGGTCTTCTTGGGTTGGTTCCACGGACATTAGAACCATTTAAACATGTTCTCTAGTTCATCTGTTCAGATCGGAGGTCATTTCGTCAAGAAAAAGACATAAATAGTTCATTTCTTAATAAAGTGAATTTTGGGTTTTTGGTGCATTTCGGGCGCTCCAAAAGACATAACTCTCAGCTCGTTGGGTATTTTCGGACAATTTTTGACTAGAAAGTTCCTCTCAATATTATATACAACTTTCGTTCACAAGTCACGATCCAATTGCGTGAATAAAGTCCTCAGAGAATTAAATTTTTCAAGTGGGATAAACTGAATTTTATGGTTGAACCGTGTTCTTGGTACACTAAAAAATTCATAACTCTTGACTGGAATATCAAAATTGAGTGGGGCCAGTGTCTAAAATTCCGAATCGAAGCCTTCTACGACTTTTATTCACAAGCAGAGAGCTGGTTCCTCACTAATCAATACCAAAATTTTATTCTTCGGAGTTAATTTTGAGACGAGCTGAGCATTTTTCATCTGACGTGCAACATTCAAAAAATCATATCTCGCTCGATTTTTATCGAAACGCGATGGGAACGGTGTCCAAAGTTCACAAATTTTGTTAGCTTCGATATTCATTCACATCCCGAGTTCGAATTTTGATCAGAAGATCCTTGTTCAAAGCAATTTCTCTAGGTGACGCAATAAAAATTCTGCATGTGTCAGATGCTTGAAAAGTGTGTTGAAACTTACAAAATTATAATCTCATCAACTGTTCGTCCGATCGCGTTGAAATTTTGACTCCCTCAAGAAATTTTTTCGTTCCGGACGTTTTTCGTGTTACGACCGAGTTCAAATTTCGCACGAATTTTGACGTTTTGGGTTGTTGACGAAAATAATTCAGATAATCATGATTTGAGCCTAATTATGGATCCAAGGCACTCGAAAGCCCTAATTTATCACCTATAAATAAAATTTTCCTCTCACAAATTAGGGGAGGAGAATGATTTGTCAAATTTTCACCAAAAACTCTCAATTTTCTCTCTTTTCTCTCTCAAAAAATCAAGAACAAACTCAAGAGCAAAACCTGCTCTTCAAGCAAGATCACAACTCTTCCTCCACAAGCCATCATAAAATGACCTCCCTCCACCAGCTTTCGGCCACCGCTTTGCCCTGCATCATTGTACCGGTGCACTTCTGACCTCTCTCCTTGGTGAACCTCCTACTGGACACAAGACTGGTTTGTTTCACTTCTCTCCATCGCTCGCTCTGATCGCTTTCCCTCTCACATCCAGTTGGACCTCCGCTCTGGTGAGATCCCTTCCTTGTTCAGTCGGTCGTCCCTCCGGCCAAGCCTTCTCTCGTTGCCAGCTCGCTACGCCCTCCGCCACCGGTCCTCTCTTGCTCGGCCAAGGCTTCAATTGGCCGGATTCCCCTCCCTCCCTGCTCATCTTGTTAGGCTTCTACTTATACTCCTCTTCCAAAGCTTATCTTCATCAATTCATCAAATTCTCCTTCAATTCAACTTGTTTTCTTCAATTTCAAGTAAGTATCTTATTTCCATAACCACTTATTTTAAGTGATTTTCTGAATTTTGCTTATTCTTGAATTAAATTAAAAAAATTGCATGTAATTGTTCCGATTAATTGAATTCTTGATTAATTGCTTGGAATTTGTCCGATTAATGCTTGATTTGTGAACGTTATTGTGTCGAGATGTAGCATTTTTGCACATACACTTGCATGCGGCTATTTCTTTGTACATAGATCGCTTCTATTGATTGTTTGGATCATAAATTGTATGCTCATGCATTAGATTGCATTTAGATTAAATAATTGAGTTGAGTTCATGTGAATTAAAACTTGATTTGAAAACGTAATTGTGTCGAGATGTAGCTTTTTGTGCGTTAAGCTTTCATGAAGCATTTTCATTGTGCATAAGGCATCTTAGGCTTGCGTTTGCATTGTAATTCACATGTTCATGCATTAGAGTGCATTTGTTTTGAATAATTGAGTCGAATCCATGTATTTAGGCTTGATTTCATGAATATTAAGGTGTGTCGAGCCCTAGTTTCATGCACATTTTCATGTGTTATTTGATGCATTCTTGATTGTTTCACTTGTTGCATTATAACATGTGAATTCTTGATTCTTTTTTATCTTAATTCATAACTTGCATCATGATTAGATGTGGTATAGGTTGATTGATCATTCACTTACATTTGTATGCCATACATTTTCCTTTCATTCATATTCATGTAGCATTTCATTCATGGAAAGTGCATTAAATACATGAATACATGTGCATTTTCATGCATATTTTTGCATTCATCTTCACTCAAACAACTTTGATTTTTGCATATTTGTTTGCATATATCATTTGTTTTTGAATTGTGTGCATTATATGTGGATCTAATATCCAATTCTCTCTCATTTCTAAATCAAAACAAATGAGAATTAGAAATTAAATCGAGACACGAATTTAACTTTCCATAAACCTTTTCATGCATTTTTATGAGTCGAAACTCAATTTTTTTTCAAAGGTCCAAGGTAGCAATACTTGTCCCCAACGTTTTGGCATGTTTTAAAACCGTTTTTGATGGTTTCGAAACCAATTTCAAGTCAACATGCCTAAAACGGTGTCGCTGCCTAGTTTCTTTAGGGTCCGAAAAATGTTGCTTCCACTCGGAATTAATTAAAACGGGTCATATTTTTGAATCTGTTGACGCGTTTGCAAGCAACAATGCGATTTTTAATCGATTCCGAGAAGTTGATGTTTTCGCTCCGATTTCGAATAATCTCTTTCCCAAACCGATTTTTGTGATTTAATTTCACTTCTTGTACACTTATACTAGTGTATTATCATGTGAATAATCGCTTTTGCGTTTGGTGCTTCCGTTAAAGTACTTGCTTTGTTATTTCTGACACTTTGTTGCATGTGCGAGGTACATTGAGCATTATTCTTGAGATTTGGATGTGTTATGACACATATATTGATCTTGAACACATGTGTGTGCTCTATTTGTCTACTTGTTTGGTTTTCACCTTTTTGCAGGTCTATCTGATTGATTTGAATGTGTACGAACGCACATTCCGATCCCACACACATGTGTGTGCACTCTTTGTCTGCTTATTTGGTTTTCACCTTTCTTGCAGGTTTGTCGTTTGATTTGAATGTGTGCGAATACAAATTCCGATCTTATTTGCGTACGAACACGCACTATTGTCTGCACTATTTGGTTTCCACTTTTCTTACAGGTTTATCGTTTGATTTGAATGTGTATGGATGCACATTCCAATCTTATTTGCATACGAACGCGTACTATTGTCTGCATTGTTTGGTTTTCACCTTTCTTGCATGTTTATCGTTTGATTTAAATGTGTACTAACGCACATTCCGATCTTATTTGCATACGAATGCGCACTCTTTGTTTTCTCGTTTAGTTTTCACCTTTCTTGTAGGTTATTTGCGTCAGATGTGTATGAACGCATATTTTGATACTTATTTGCGTACCAACGCGCATTCTCTTGTTTTCATTGTCTGGATTGTGATTTCTTGCAGGTTATGGGATTGTTTTGAATGTGTACAAACGCACATTTTGATACCGCATACTTTATGCATACCATTTGTCTTCTTTGCTTGCTTTTCACCTTTTCGCAGGTTTATTGATTTAGCTTAGATGTGTATGAACGCACATTCTGATTGTGCATATTATATGCACATCCATTGTCTGTATTATCTGGATTGCAATCTCTTACAAGTTTCTTTTGCTTCAGATGTGTACGAATTCACATTCCGATCATGATTTGATGCCTCCGCACATTACTCACCGATTTTCCTTATTGCTTGTCAGCAATACGCGAAGTTTTCCAGAGTATTTCTAGCTTGCTTTTGCTTATACGGATTGTTATCACATACCTTTTTACCGCAATACCGCATACCTTTTTACCACATTTTTTTACCGCTTTTCTAGAGAGCATAAGAAGTAGGGTTTTACCGCTTTCTTTTGCCATGATAAGTAGGATTAGAGATGCATGATGAGGCTTCCGTAGTTGAAGCGTGTTCAAGAACCCCTCTGATTTATCTATTTAGGGAAATTCTTTGTGCTAACTGTGTGTGGTTTGTTTAAAATCCTCTTTCGTACATAGGGAGGTACCTTTCATTGAGTGTTCATTTTTTTGCTTGCATAGGTCATGAGTGGTTAGGCAACCCAGTATGGCACCACCAAGGAAAGTCCCACTTTGATATGAAGGGCACGTGGAAAGGGTCCACAATCAACCCCCGCACAGTTCAATCCGTATCAGCTCAGCTCACGCGAATCGTGAAGCTTCTTTTATCGAGTTAATTTGTGGCTATGGTTTTCCTCTGAAAGTCGACTCCTGGTGGACTTTGGTATATGAAAGATGAAAAACACAAGAAAGGGGGTTGAATTGGGGTTTTGAAATTAAATTAAATTGACAAGATTATTTTTATCCTGGTTTGTTTTAACTCAAACTACTCCAGTCTACCTGTCAAGGTGATTTGCCTCTCTCAACGAGGTCTTAATCCACTAATCAGAACTTGATTACAATTCACTAAGACAATTGTCTTAGTCTTCTCAAGAACAACCATAACTTGGTTTCTCAAGGAATTTCAACTTAACAATCAATTACAACGATGTGTGTTTAATGATGCTTCTAAAAAGCTATATCACAACTGTGATTTTTTCACAAAATATCGAGTACTTATGAACTAGAGAATATGAATGATTTGAGATTTTTCTTTGTGTTGTACGCGCATGAGTTCTCTATAGTTTTCTTCAAGAATAGATCTTTATATAGGCGTCAAAAACTTATCCATTGGAGACATATAACCTGTATATGGAATGACGATAATTTGAGTTAATTGTTCTTTCCATAAAAATGAGATGCTATTGGAAATCAACCGTTGCATCAAATCTTTATTTAATGAATAGTAACGCATCAAAAAATTGCAGCCAAAACATGGATATTAGAGTTTGTAGAACAGTCTGGTGCTTTTAGAAGTTTGGCTTGAATCCTTGATGACTTGATCAGAAGATGATGTAGTAGAGCTTTACGATTTCTTAGATCAACTGACAAGGTTTACATCAGACTTTGTTGCAGTCTTTGGTTCTTTTGGAAGTTCATCAGAACTTCGCTTAGAGTGTGAATCTTCTAACGTATCAGAACTTCACTTAGAGAGGAATCTTCTTACGTATCAGAACTTCGCTTAGATCGGAGTCTTCTAACTTATCATAACTTCTCTTAGATCAGAGTCTTCTTCTGCTATCAGAACTTCTATAGGTTCAGATCAAAAACTTCTTTTCTTTTCAAGGTCAGAACTTCGTCTGCATACTCTATTAAACAAAATTAGGAGACAACAATGTTTCATACAAAATATTTATTTATTAGGGTCAGAACATAATTGTCATCAACAGTATTTGTTATCATCAAAACTTCTAAGATTGGTGTAGAATCATTTGTTTGTGCATTGCATTATCTGCGTGCTTATGCCAAAGCAGTTGCTTGCCTTCATCTCCTTGCATCCCTTGGTTGTTCAACCAAGACGGATCTTAGGATAGTTTCCCTTAGGACTGCTCGGCTAGGATAAATCTCGAGCCCAAACATTAGGATCTTCATCCTTTGCATGTCAACATAGGTAGAGATTCCCTTCACCCTCAACCTTAGGTCCAACTTTGCATGATAACATTAGGGTAGAAATAATTAGTATCCCTTTGCATGTTTTCTTGTTTCTTTTGCATACTTGCATGTAATAAAACGAAAACTTGTTTTCTTTTCCTTTTGAAAACCAAAACACTTAATAACGATTAAAACTCCTTTCACAAAGGTAAAAGCAACCAACGTCACTGCAAACCTTTTTTGCCTACGGGCTCTTTCTATGTTTAAAACCTTTTCAATAAGGGCATTCCTTTTCAAATCCGAACGAATTGCTAAGTGTGCGAGCGACCGAGCATAAGACTCCATATAAGCTACAACGCCAAGCACGAGTTGTAATTGTAAGGATGCGGAAAAGAAATTCCCATAAAAAAACATTGCAATCCACCAAAACATATGAATCGAATTACAACACTCTGACTTTCCCATTGCACAAGGGAATACGTAGGCATCTTGTCACGGGGCTCGACCGAGAAAACTTTGTAAATACTTCCTTCTTTTCCCCGTGTTTTTTTATTTTCTTTCTTTCACATGCATTTCCCTTAGCGCATAGCATTAGACATAGACATAAAGATTAAGCGATAGATAAACACACCCATTAGATAGAAATTAGAAGTGGATACCATAGAGTACTACGGACGTGTAGGATGCTAATACCTTCCCCTCGCGTAACTGACTCCCTTACCCAATCTCTTGGTCGTAAGACTATGAATTCTCCGCCTCAGGTTTACTCGATGTTTTCCTTTCCTCTCGCGGGATAAAAAACGTTCGATGGCGACTTCATTGATATTCTATCCGATGATGTTCAGCCAGGTAGTTTTAGTGACCGTATACAACATCTATGCAATATTTATACCCAAAATCTGATGGAGTAGAAGATGGACCCCATAAATTAGTATAGATTATATCAAAAGGATAAGAATAAATAGTTTCAGTGGATAGAGCATGCAATTTGTGAGCTTTACCAAGTTGACATGAATTGCAAAATTCAGTATTAGCTTTATTCATATTAGCAATGTTACACAATTTCAGTATACTAGATACAGAGGCCTAACCTATGGTGCCAAAGTGTACTAATATTACAAGAAGTAGTAGTACAATGGTTTGACCTATTTTCTACAACATTGGAAACAAGAAAACTTTGAATACCAGGGGAGACCCTGTAATCAGCAAGCTAGGAATGAGAGTTGGCTATCTCCAAAGACAGATGAGGAAAGTAGTAAAGGCCACTAGCATTAAGAGCTCCTTCAACAAGTATTTATTTAAAAGCCTGAGATTTGACATAACACTTGTTAGCCAAAAATTCAAAGATCACATTATTATCAGTGCAGAATTTGAAAATAGATAGAAGATTCTTAGTAATAGATGGCACATGTAGAATATTGTTTAGACTCAGTTTATGAGGACACAATTTTGGATAAAACTGAATGACTCCTACAGATTAAATGTCAAGTGTTTGGCCATTGCTAACAAAGACTTTGTTAAACCCTGTATATACATGTTTTCTTTTAAGTAGAGATGCATAGGGAGTGAGATGGTGTGAAGCACCTGAGTCTGCAAACAGGCTTGAGATTTCAGTTCTGATGGTAAGGAGTATTCCTGAGTTGTATCCATCATTGCCATGGCTTGAGTGCTTTTGGCGGAGTCTTGAATATCATCTTGTTGGCCTTGAGAAATTTTAGCAGAGTTGGACTGGGATGCAGAGCTTTCATGAGGCATGAAATTCTCATCAAAACGATGCCAACACAAGGAGGCTGTGTGACCATACTTGCCACAATTGACATGTGGGGCGGCCACCAAATGTGGATCTTTCACGGCTTCTGCCATGACCATGCATGAACCTATTGCCACGGCCACGATTGCCTGAGTAGGCTCCTCTGGAGCGATTATCCTCATGACTTGCATGAGCAACATTGGCAGCAATAGTGGATACTGCAATTTCTTTACGAAATTTGTCAAGTTGTGCTTCTTGCATATAGAGGAGAGATTCAACATCACATAGCATTGGGGGAATGAGGCACCCATACATTTGTATTACAAAGGGATTAAACTCTTCTGGTAAACCTTCAAGAATAGCATTTATCTGATCTTGCTCTATGATTGAGTCACCAATCGCAAGAAGATAATTGGCTATTGCTTTGATGTGCAACATGAATTATGTGATGGAGCGATTACCCTTCTTAGCAGATTTGAGTTCAACACTAAATTGCCTAACACGAGATTTCATTTGAGCATGAAAGAACTGGTGAACTTTGTCCCAAATATCAAAGGCATGCTTGCACGCAAGAACCCTAGGCAAGTCGAATTCAGAGATCATGGACAAGAGCCATATGAACACATCTTGATCTTGTGCTATCCAAGTTTCATATTCTTCACAGATGGTACCTGAAATACGATATTGCGTGAAGTTGAACTACTGTGGAATTTGTGGATTCACCACCAGCTTGTGCATCTTGTGAGAAAGAATCACACCTTCAACCTATTGATTCCATAACAGATAATTGTTTTCTTGCAGCTTGATGAAGAGTTTCAGACCAAACGAGGAATTGGACTTCGTCGGAGCAAACTGAGTTGAAGTAGAATCCTTGATAACAAATTCTTTATTTTTCGACGCCATTGACGAGAGAAGTCAACTTTTAAGATTCGAACGAGGAAGAATGAATGAATCGAAGCTCAGGGAAGCGTGAGGATCAGAACTAAGTGAACGATACGATGTTGAAGTTCAAACTCAGAGAGTTCATACTTCACTCAATGAAGAAGATGAACAATGCAAAGCAAGAGATAAGTGAACCAAGAGTAAAGGAGATAAGATTCAATTCATTGAGTTATCAATGGTAACTTGACATCTATTTATACAATGGACACATTTAAAACTAACTGATTACTAACTCTAAAAGTTAGCTTGCCTAATAGAGATTAGCCACTAATAATCCATTAAGTCACAATGCTAACAATATATCCAATAATTTTAAAATGCTATTAATAAACTCTCAAATTTAGGGTAGTGATTATACTATTGAGTTTTAAATTATATGTCATAGAATATCCACATAGGTCTAAAAATAGTAATTACATATATGTGTACCATATTAATAGAGTAATTACATTTAATCATAAGTTCATTCATGACACAATATCATACTCGATAAAAGTATTCATATTTACTTATACTTTCATATTATAACCTAACAAAGGTGGACTATTGAAGATAGAATAACACAATATTATTGCATGCTAAAGAATTATTGTGACTTTTCAATATCGGCCTAAACATCAAATTCTGACGTTTCCTGAGATTAAGAAAATATATATATATATATATATATATATATATATATATATATATATATATATATATATATATATATATATATATATATATATATATATATATATATTATTCATACATAAATATATTGCGGGCTAGGAGTGTCGGATAGGGGCCGAGATGGATTAGTCGGTAATCGGGCAGCTCTTCGACGAAACCCCGAGGTCGGAGCCGAGTCCTTATATCGGACGTGCCAGATATATATCTACGGCCGACCTGTACCGGCCGGGTAAGTATGAGAGCGGATTGGTTTCCATTACGCTACTTATGAATCGGTTACGGACGTTACGAATCATTAAGTAGCGGTTTCAAGTATTAATGGACGGTTACATCATTATGATCATTAGTGATGGCTATGCTATAAAAAGAGGCCTTAGGGCCATAAGAAAGACATTCGCTCATTCCCTCTCTTAGCTACGTGCTCAAGAGAGGTCTCTTACACCACTTCTAAGGGCTCTCAACTGTGGGGTAAGCTAGACCCATAGCTTGGAGGCCATGCATCCCCTGTATGAGCCTTCGAATCCCTTAAGATCGTATATGAGGTTTTTCCTGCAAGAACATTTGGCGCCCACCGTGGGGCCTTGGTAAAATTTTCCTAGGCCACGCAAATCATATCTAATCGGGGTCTTAATCGGGGTCAGAGTACAACCTAATTGATTGGAGTCGGAGCGAACCAGAAAAAGGATTTGAAGAGTCCCCGACGTCAGCGTTTAAACTCTGGTCAAAAACTTATTATGGTGACAACACCAACAGGCCGACTGCACGAGGTGTGGTGCATGACCGAAATCATTGGTCGGTGAAGAATCAGATTCAATCTAGCTTTGAGGAGGACAACTACGTTGTTGCAAAGGATGATGGCCACAACGATAACTAGCTAGCTTGGTTCCCATCCACGATAGTTTATGCCGAGTGCTCCGAAATAGGAAACAAGTCAAGAAGGAGAACTCGTCATTCACAGATAAGTCGCATACACTTATTCCATTTATGTCAGCCCGATTTAAGATTATGTGTTCACGTGAAACCGTTTTGTCTGTTTAAATAATATCGACTGTTTCAGTTACTGGTTTGGAGTAGTTCTTATTTTTTGATTAAATATTCGGTGCATTAACATTATGAGGCTACCTCTGTAACTAAAGTTGGCTCTAAAATTAACCTCAAGGTGTGGACAGGATCTCTAATGAAGTCACTCAAACTTATTCCTTAGATAATAATATAGTTTCAATTATGCCGCAGGATCAGAAAGATTGTCAATATCATTGAACTCATGAAATTTAACAATTGGAAGAATTTCCCTATATGCTAACAGCAGGACCAATAAAATCTAGGTTTTGTAACAGTAAAAACGTAGGCTGGTTTAAATGTCAGTTGTAGTTTACTCGTGGCTATCAAAAGCTATTACAGCCGTTATAATTTGTTATATTGCTGAATGCATAACCAATACTGTCCTATTTATTGCAGCTAATAACTTCTCTTTAAGAGTAAGTTTATGCTGGACAGACACGACATGTGTGGTTACAACTTCACAGGTGATATTGGGCCCAATCAAGTTATATCAACGTTCCGGCAACCAGATTAGACGCACCATAGTGCGGACAACACCATTCAGACTCAATCAAATACGAGAATGACGACATAGAGTCGATGGAGATAACAAATTCATAATTGCCTCCAGACTTGGGTTCAGCTTAAACTCACATGCGACGATGACAATGACTTCGTTCGTGAATTATCTACTAGCTCGATGCTATAGAAATCGGAGTCAAAACCGACATTGAGAGATAAGTGGCCCTTCATAATTTCTATTTTAATTCACCATTATGATAATCAAATGCTCGACACAATGCTGACTTTTTATTACATGAGCGTAAATCGACATTATAATATCATGTTGTTGTGATGAATCTGTCAAGGTTTCGATAACAATGGACGTTACGAGTTAAGACTCATGATGAGGAAAATTGGGGATATGAAACCTGTTATTGTCATGTGTTTAAGTGAAATAGGAAAACGACATCCTATTATAGATATTCATTATGTTTACTAACCAATATACTCATTCTGTTTACTAACCAATACCGAACAAAAATAAGAGTTAGATAATCTCACTTTTATCCTCCCTCGCCTTTTGTTTTATAAACGAGCTATGCAGGTCGTATGAACTGAAGCTTCCAATTATGGCTTGAAGTGAAGTAGAACCATTGCATAAATGATAAAATTTTATAAGATAATAGTTGTTGATTAGTGTTTCCATATAATCACTGTGTTGATGAAAATTTATGAATCTCATGCAGGTGGCAAGTAATGAATGTACATATCCAAATCAAAATGTATCATTACACCGAATTCAACAGTAAAACATAATGCCGGAGCTGAATGCCGTAATTTGGTCGTGAAATAGCTTGCAGGGTGTTTGATTCAAAGTCTTACACTCAAAAGCCATTTGATGCTCGTCAAAAAGCCAACGGGGCGGATTCTGTTACTGACAGTTCAAATGCCTAAGTCACCACCTAAACCGGAAATATGCGGAAGCTATTGATGAAGATAACAACAAATTATTATGCTCTTAGGAGTAACTTCCAGACTGTGACGAAATTATTTGTAACGGAAAACTGTTACGGGCTCTGATGAATGACTATCACACTGTTACAGGAGTTAGGCAACAGACCTTGATGATTAGTTAATCAGGGTGTGTTAAATATAGGGAGATTAGCCATGAACCAGGCTGTTGAATGGATGGGGAAATATAACTCCTTGCATTGGGTAAGCTCGTGAGCTGATATAAGTCTCAAACATGAGTCACGACACAGAGGAAAGAGCGTATATCATGGATGATAGTTCTATATCTTGAACAAAAGGAGGAATCAGAAGTCTCTAGATCTAACACGAAGGATGACGGCATCTGTACATACCAACATGAAAGATAAGTAAATCATACTCATATACTGTCTGGTTGTTGTCAGTTTCTTAGGTTTCGGTTTAATGAACATTTTACGATTGTCGTATTCATGATCTGTTGGACTTTTAATCTAACATATATGTATAACCGTTGATGAGGTACCCATGCTTACAATGAAACAACTATACTAAATATTGCGGGAGGAGATCGGGTTGAATAAAATTGGGGAGAGTACTGCTATAATGTATGGAGAAGGAGTAAAATAAGGAAGATCCGGATAATATGTAGAAATAAACAAATCAACCAGCGTAAGTACTCGAGATGCAAACAGTAAAACTGGGTCCTCCTTGGTGAGGATGGTTCGGTGTCAAAGCACGGCGTCTGTTTTCAACAAAGACTTGCGCTTGGAGGGTTCATATAACCGTCCTGATCAAGAATGATAGAAGAGAAGACAGCGAAAAACCTGGTAGAGGAGATAGTTACAAGTTTGTAAAGATTAAAAATTGTGTAAAATACCAGTGTATAAGGTGTCGTCTAGATGTAAAGGTGTCGTCTTACTCTCCTATGTGGGCGAAGAGGCATCTTGGAAATTAGTTATAGTTTGTAAAAGACTAAATAGGATGTAACGGATGAGTGCTCTGCACCTCAAGATCTCAGGCGAGAGCCTCTGGTTCGTCCCGTAGAGCTCTGGTCCTAACTCGGATCAACTCTCAATGACGGTAAATCCTCGCATCTAAGGCGGGAGCCTCTGGTTCGTCCCGTAGAGCTCTGGTCCTAACTTGGATCAACTCTCAGTGGCGGTAAATCCTCGCATCTAAGGCGGGAGCCTCTGGTTCGTCCCGTAGAGCTCTGGTCCTAACTCGAATCAACTCTCAGTGACGGTAAATCCTCGCATCTAAGGCGGGAGCCTCTGGTTCGTCCCGTAGAGCTCTGGTCCTATCTCGGATCAACTCTCAGTGACGGTAAAACCTCTCATCTCAGGCGAGAGCCTCGGGTTCGTCACGTAGAGCTCTGGTCCTCTCTCGGATCAACTCCTAGTGGCGGTTATACCTATAATTTCCGGCGAGTCACAGAGCTCTGGTCCTATCTGGATCAACTCTTAGTGGCGTTGAAGCCTCCCAGGTGAGCCATGTGACACCCCAAAATAATTCAACAATTAAATAAATTATAATTTTTAATTATTAAATTAATTGAGAACATAATTTATTAATACATTGGATTATTAAGATTAATGATGGAATTAATTGAGGTGTGAGGAGTAATATTTATTTTATTTATGTTAAAAGGAATAAAATAAGGAAAGAAGGAAAATAGAGTCATTTTTGGAGAAAACAAGATACGTGAAGTGAGAAGAGGAGAAAAGAAGGAAGAAAACCTAGAAGTGTCAGAAGTCGAAGAACCCACAAGGTAAGGGGTGATTTCGATTGATTATTTCGTATTATAGGTTTTGATTTTGATACTATAGATCATAGTATGTTAGGAAACCTTAGTTTGAGAATTTATAGGTTTCCATGGATGTATACCTAATTGTGTCAGATGATGTCAGATTGTGTCAGATTATGGATTGAAAACAATTAGGGTGTCAGTAGATGAAAAGAAATGATGAAAAATATGTTGTTTGATGTGATAATGATGCAAATAGGATATGTTTTGGTGTTTTCCATGTTGGGATTCGTATGGGTAAGTTTGTGTTTGATTGGGAATGAAGGAATGCTGTCAAAAGTGCAGGAAATGGCTTTTTAACACGTGGGAACCGGTTCCCAGTGGGGAGGAACCGGGTTCCACATTGAAAATGAAAACACGGAAAATGCACTCAGGAACCGGTTCCTGTATGGGTAGGAACCGGGTTCCCATACATTTTTCCAGAAGCGTGTTTTTGAACTTCAGCAGGAACCGGTTCCTGTATATGTAGGAACCGGGTTCTGCTTATTTTTTTTTTTGAAAAATGTCAAACTTTGGAAATTCATAACTTTCAAACCGTAAGTCTGTTTTGAGCGCCGTTTTGGACGTTATTTCCTAAATTTAAAGCTCTATTTGATGAAATGAAAAGATTTTCCAAAACTTGAAATTATTTTGAAAACGAGCCAAAATCCGGGATAGGTGACTTTTGACTGATGAATATGGATGTGTATGTAGCAGAGATCCTGTGTTATGGATATACTGGTAGTGTATGAACGTAAAACATGTTTATACGACTGTTTATTTGTATGCATGATTGGTTGAATTATCATGTTTATTGGTTGAAATAACATGTTGATTGGTTGATTCAGTTATGTTAAATTGATGTATTACATAGACTGATTGATGTTGCATGCTAGTGATGTGCGTGCATATGCATTGTTTGGTGAAGTTAATTCCCATTGTGCGGAATTTGACTTGGATTGCCGATAACCGATACCCGAGTGAGGATGGGTGGTTAGGCTGGATTCGTGTCCGGTGGTTATGGACGAATCGATGGTATGATCCGGTTGACGATGGATCAGTGTTGGGTGACTTGGTCACGTGTCGGTACCGCATGCATTCGAGTCTGCATTTGTGTTTGTATGGAATTGTAACATGTTAGGATGTCTTCCAATGTTGCAATTCTTTTGTTGTCTAATGATTACGCATGATGACTTATATGAATATGGTTGTATGTTGAATTCTGAATTGTGTTAAGTGGGTGAAATGATGTGCTTGTAATATATTGTTAAATGAGAAGCTTATAATGTGTTTTAATTATGAGAAATCTCACCCTTACTTTACAATTTCAGATTAAAGTTAGCAGCTGAGGAGTTGGTGAGGATGGCTCTAGAGCTTATCTTTTAAGTCCGCGTGTCAGTGTCATGCTCTGATTAGATTGTAACATTGGGGAATGTTTAGTTAAGAGAACTATTATCGTTTAATTGTTTTAGTTGGATTCCTTGAGAACCATGATGGTTTATTAAATTTTGATTTGGTATTTCCGCTATGTAAGACATGGTCTTAAATTGATTGATTTATTTGGATAATGATCCTCAGTGTAGCATGGCTACTGTTTGAATGAAGTTTTATTTTATCTATTAATTGTGACATCCCTCATTTTCCGTGTTAACTCTGATTAAAGCTGATTTAGATATTAATTTAATTAATATATTCGGGGTATTTAGATGGGGTGTTACAAGCCACACAGAGCTCTGGTTCCGTCACGGATCAACTCTCAGTGGCATTGAACTTCTAAAAACAACCAACCCGCAGCGGGCTCTGTAACTAATGCATTAAAACGGTAAAAGACTGGTTTTGAAGTCGTGAACAATTGTTATGTATTTAAAAAGCCTTCATGATTTGCTTGGTGCACCATGTGGCTGGGGTGATATGGCATAAAATTGTTCATGAACAGGCTTAGAAGCTCTGTTCCTACTCGGAACAAAAGCTCTGTCTGTACCAAGCATATAAGGCGAAGAACCTTAATTGGATTCCGTCAGGCATTTTACCAAAGCCTTGGCTCAAGGTACTTTGCTTGGATCAGTGTCAGGCACAACCTGGTATTCTGCCACAGCTCGACTTCAAACTTTGAGTCAGTTTTTGAAGACTTGACTAAAGTACGACTTGACAAAACCTCGAAAAAATTACTCGGGGGCTAGTCTGTCCGACAAAGTTCTAAGTCCGAGCTGAGATGTGAGGTCGGAAGGAATTTTTGTATAGGGTCGAGAATAAACCCAAATGGAGGAGTGTGGGCAGAGTTTGTGGTGGATCCCGGGTAGAAGGGAAGTAGTCGGGGTATGGATCGGGTGTATATCCCGGCTATACGTCCTGGGATCCAGCTCGGACTAAAAACGAACGTTACGGATGAGGAAACTGGAGTATTGATTCCGGCGACGTACGTTACATTAAGAAAAAGCCTCAAAAGCGAAGAATGGTAAACCACCATGTTCAAATTCACACTAAGGCACAGGTCGATATTGGAAGTCCGGCCCGGGGCAAAAGTTTATGTTTCTATTAAATCGACCATAAGGCTTCAAGGTCTAGAAACCATATGCTCGGGGGGCTTATGTTCATACATAAATATATTGCTCGGGCTAGGAGTGTCAGATAGGGGCCGAGATGGATCTGATAGTCGGTAACCGGGAAGCTCCTCGGCGACCCTGAGGTCGGAGTCGAGTCCTTATATCGGACGTGCCAGACATATATCCACGGCCGACCTGTGCCGGTCGGGTAAGTATGAGACCAGATTGGTTTCCGTTACGATACTTATGAATCGGTTACGGACGTTACGAATCATTAAGTAGCGGTTTCAAGTATTAATGGACGGTTACATCATTATGATTATTAGTGATGGCTATGCTATAAAAAGAGGCCTTAGGGCCATAAGAAAGACATTCCCTCATTCCCTGTCTTAGCTACGTGCTCAAGAGAGGTCTCTTACACCACTTCTAAGGGCTCCCAACTGCGGGGTAAGCTAGACCCATAGCTTGGAGGCCATGCATCCCCTGTATGAGCCTCCGAATCCCTTAAGATCGTATATGAGGTTTTTCTGCAAGAACATATATATATATATATATATATATATATATATATATATATATATATATATATATATATATATATATATATATATATATATATATATATATATATATATATATATATATATATATAGAATACAACTTAAAGTTATTGTATATTTTGAAACCTTCTTTGAAAGTGTCATATTTATAATGCAGGGAAGAATATGTGACAATATAAGAATAATAATCTAATTTTGTTATTTAGATTAATTGATTTTGTACATATACACTCTCACTGATCCAATATATTATACAATGAGATACTAATTTTATTTTTAGTGCAAAACTATACAGAAATGAGGTTGTATAATATATCATCATTGGAGTTGACAAACTCAATCACATATTTTATACGAAAATAGAATATAGCATTATTTAAATAATTTCACATGAAAGTGTATGATGGTCATATAAAATAGATTTACTATCATTTGAGTGATATCAAATCACTATAGTTATAAATATAAGATTATATTCAACATTTTAATAACTCACTCAAAGCTCAAATGTTACAACTATATTCACACGTATTTGAGAAAAATATTACGTTATATGCAGGGAAAAAATAAGACTTTAATTGATTTAATATTGAATATATAACAAAAGAAGTCATAAATTTTCATCAATCACATCAGACTATAATATCCTTAATATAATTCTCCAAAAATAATATATATATATATATATATATATATATATATATATATATAAAATCATAAAATTCTCCATATAATATCCTCAATATGACATAAAGTAAAGATTGTGCAAAAAAATAAAATGCCAAAAATTAAACAATTAATTGTTAACCTATTTCGGTGCAACATCACCTACTCTGGGGGATCCATACCAGAAAGGAAATCTGTAACACCCCAATTCTACCCCTCGTAATTAATAATAAAATCAGAGTTTCAAAATTTCATCCAACAAAATTGAGGCATCACATATTCGCATTTTCATCACTTTGCATTATAATGCACATCACAAACATCAAAAGTCGGATATACCGATTTATAACATAATTCATCATATACACATATGACTATTCACAACACAGCGGATGTGTTCACAAAATATACATATCATCATGTTATCATCAATACACAAAGTTATAACATCATAAGATAGTATACATAAACTATTCTATCAAAATAATAACGTCGCCCAAATCCCGAGTGTTACTACGACCAGAGCAAAGCGACTCAAAATAAAGAGCCTCGAGCTAATCCTCATCATCCTCGTGGATCACCTGCACGTTACCAATATAAAGGCAACAACGAAACAAGTAAAGGGTGAGATACTCCAAAACATATAATTAAAGGCATGATAATATATATATATATAGTTTTGGAATTATAAATGATATAAGTTAATAAGAGTATGTCAACATGTATTAAAAGCTTACATACTTTAAATTAGCATTTAGTGTATAAAATTAGCACTTTAACTTCGTCACATAATCATTATACTCGCATCAACACAAAGTATCATATATCATCGCAATTCAACATCATCCATCAATTACAACCCAACGCAAAACAACTCCAACATAAACATAACCGACTCCATGAGACACGACTATGTTATGCATGTGGTACCCGTCGCTTTGTCCATAATTAGGAACACTTGGCATAAAAGCCCTCGTCGCTTGGCATAAAATCCCTCGTCGCCAATGCAATGTATGTGACTCGACAATAAAACAACACATCAAAAACATCATCATCGCTCACCAAAATTGACAAAAAGTCCACGTCGTCATATTTATCGACATCAAGATAAACATATCATCGCATCGCATATCAACAAGTATTCATTAATAAATACACCGTCGCAAACATCATGTTTAATCACACCACATCATTATCAATTAATTCACCAAATTTCAAATACGGAAAAATAATCAAACACCAACAATCATCGCGAAAGCCATTCCTAATAACCGACATTAATCATAATCGTCAACATCACAATCGGATTGTCCATACGTGTCTTAAATCGACTAAAACGCAATCTGATTCAATTTAACCGTAATTTGGCCTATTTTGGGTCGTTTTGTAAAAACTCGTAGTTTCGAAAAACTAACCTCACCACTACGTTCTACACGTCGAACTTAACTAGCACGTCAATTTTCGTTGAATTCGGAGCAACTTACTATGTCGCCGAAATTACCAAAATCGGAAAATCGAAACATAATCGGATTCTAAATTTAATCGGCTAACTTATGTCCTATTTATATTTTATTAATACTAACTAGTAGTATGTGGAATTAGAGAATTAGAGAGAAACAGAAGCTAGCAAGGAAATTATGTAGGAAATAAGTTCTGCAGAAAACAGAAAAATAGCATACAGCAAAACAGAAACCACAAAAAAATTCGTTTCTTTCCCCTGCATAAAGACGCACGGCCCAGCCTTGTTTCTTTGATGGAGGCGGGTGCCTTGGAATGGGGGACGGACTCCCCTCAAGCTGAGGTGGGTGCCTCCCCCTTGTTTCATTGCACAACCCATTTTCTTCTTCCACGTTTTAAAAACAGACAGTGTTATTTCTGGTTTTTTTCACAGTTTTTCATTTCCATTGCTATACTTCTAGTTCCTATAAGCTAGCAATGAAACACCCCATAATCCATACTCCTAACTCAACCTTTCTAAGTTATTTCAACAATCAACCAACCAAACTCATGAATCAACCTATCAATTTTTCCTAAATCCAAAATATATCAACCAAAACCTTAACTATATGAGATGGAGAATCAAACCCCTTACCTCAAGTGATTGGATGATCCTTGATGATTCAACAAACCCAATCCTTAAGCTCTTCTCTTCTTCCTCTTCCAAAACCCTCTCTTACTCTCTAGGTTACTATGTTTTACTTTTGGTGTTGTAAATGGAAAGAAAAATAATGAAAGTGTTTTTATGCTATGTCTTACTAGTAAACTAAGGGTGTAAACCCAATCCTAAGCCATTTGTCCTCACACCCCTAACTTAATTTATTAATTAACACCTTAATAATATTTAATAATATTATTAACTCAATTAATTAAAATAATTTCGGGGAATTAAATATCGGTCCGAATAATATTTTATCGAACCGAACGGAATAAAAATCGGACCGAACGAAACATCGCCAAATATATTAATAGATATATCGATTAATATAAATATTCTCGTCGCCAAAATAATCGTCAAACGGTAACTCAAAAATATTAATATAATATAATATTAAATAAAACGGGCGTTACAAAATCCCCTATAATAATATTAGTTCAAAGCCTAAACAATTTCAGTTTACAGCTTCTCTCTTAATCACTACCTTGTGCAACTTCTATTAGGAACCTCCTAGATATGAAAACTCACTCTTAATTTCAATCACCTCAGTGATACTTACAGTCAAAACCTATGACTAGACTTAAAGAACCAAATATAATATTGCACTTCAAATAAACAAAACTTAGTTTTGCTTAAAAGTTTCAACCAAGAACAATACTCAACTCTTTGCTAAAAAACTCATGAGTGAGAATAATAACTTGATAAAATATCAAGTAATAATAAATCTACCTCAACATATCAAAAGATACATAAGTGACATACAAAGAACAAAAACACAACTAACTTAAAAGACTCCCAAAACCCTATTCATTATGTTGCACCCACAGTTTCTTCAATGTGAATGCTTGCTATTTTAGGTCTCGCAAGTCCTTATTTACAAACTCTTGCAAAATGGGCTTGGATTCTTCAAATAAAAAATAAATCTTCACTTTCTAAATCAGCTGCAAGATCTTCACATAAAATAGGAACAAATCTTCAAGGTTTCCTAAAAAGTTTCAAAGATTCTTTTTAAGGGATCAAATCAAATTTTCACTTGTTCCTAAAATATTCTTGATTTGTTATGCCTATATGAGTACTAGAATATTCCAGAATATCACATTTTTAATCAAATCTTCAAGGAAATAAAACAGCAACGCCTGTTGCATAACAGACTAAGATGTTAGGACATTTGGGCCAACATATGTCTAATCAGCATGACAGCATAACCTGTCATGAAAGCTGGTTAAGATGTTGTGACATCTTACTCAACATCAATCCAGAAGTATGTTTTAGCAAAATTAATGTCAAACCTAAAACTATGGATTTAACAATATTTATGGGGAATCAATCATGAATATACACTTATTATTAGTTAACAAAAATTGGTGGTGTTTGTCACCAAGGGACCTTTCATTCCCACAGATAATGATAGAGTTGTAAAACAACCAAAGGATTTGAATGATAATGAGACCAAAAGATTATGATAACAAGATATTAGGATCTATATGCAGGAAGTGGAAACCGAAGGTTACCACTATAAAAGAATCAAACAATCTTGATACTTTGGATATCACAAAGTTGTTTGGAAAGTTAGTTGAGCATGAAAATGAACTCAAATGAATCGCCGATAGTGAAGTAAAGTAAAAAAAAAAAAAGAAAGTAAAAGAAGATAAACATGATATTTATTTGAAGGATTGATCATCTAAAACTAGTAAATCAAAGGAAGAAAATGATGACTCTGACAAGAAACTCCTAAGAAAGAGGAGATGAGTTTATTCGTCAAATGCTACAATAGATACCTCAAGAGAAACATGCTCAAACATTATGACAAAGACTTAATACATTTCATAAATACTCACCCTCTTAAAAAGGAACACACGAAAAACGATAATGACATTACTAGTTACGAGTGTGGTAAATAGGGACACTATATAACTACATATCCAAGTCTCGCCAAACATTATAAGAAGAAAGATATGGAACTCTACAAGACGAAATGAACAAATTCTAAAGGCCGTAGAGCCTATCGCATGGGAAGAAGAGGATGAGAGCTTCTCCTGGAATTCTTGCTCAAGTTTACATGATGAGTGTGTCAACTTATGTTTGATGGCACGTAAAAAATGTGAAACGTCAAAGTTATAAAATTGTGATTCTAATAATGAATACTCTTATAGCAAATTGTCGCAAGCTTTTAATGACATGTATGTTGATTCTATAAAAAAATTGAAGAAGATTTATCTCCTTAAATAAATTACTATGACACTTGAACATGAGGTAAATAATCTTAATCATGCTTTAGATTGTCTTAAAGATGCATATACATGTCTAGTTGAAAAGGTGGGAAAAGTATAATGTGTTGAATCTCCTATTTTAAAAATTGAAATTTAAAAATATCAAAGAACATTTAACTCATGCTAATTCCCTATATTGTTCTTGTTCTATTTATTCAAGTGATAAAAGGTTGATTTTCCTAAATAAATAAATAAAAACCTCGTGTCACTAGGAGAAATGGAATAAACATTTCTTCTAAAGTGAGTTTACATTATTATGGTGATAAGGGACATATTAGACCTTATTTCCACATTATAAACTTCCAAATTCCAAATGATAAAATGGTATGGATTCTAAAGTGTACCTTAACTAATCCAAAATGACCCACTAGTTGGAACCTGAATTGCCTATTTAATTGTTACTGGAAAGTCTTGAATCCACAAAAGATTATGAATATATATATATATATATATATATATATATATATATATATATATATATATATATATATATATATATATATATATATATATATTGTATACAAGATTAAAATGATGTTTGATTGAGGAGCTTATTCTAAACTTTACGTTGTGGTGGGATTTTGTTTTCGATGCGATGAATGAAACTAACCTATAAGATTAACACTCAGACGCTCATATTAATTATGAAAAGACTCAAATTGAAGTAATATCTTGGAGTAATGCGTTTGTACTGACTTCAGTGTCAGAGTGAGAGTATTTTTAAGTTGGAAAGGAAAATGGGACTTACTGGGATTTCTCTTTTAGGTCTTGATCTGACTCGTAACAGTTTCCCTCAAGCTTGTTATGCTGAGATATGTAGGAAATTTTCATATCAAGGCGGGCAAAGTTACACCATTGTCTCTTTAGTTAGGTAATGAAAAGTCATGAAATATTTTTAATAAATGATTATCTAATCACTAGAATGGTTAGCATGACTATGCCACATGTGGCTCTAGATAATTAATCTAGGGAGTGGTGTGTATGGTTAGACCATTCAAGTGCACTTGAGTGTATTTTTTAATCTCGAGAAGGTGTTTGAGTTGTTGGATAAACCATGATTTTGTACAGTATTTCCCCTTCTTTACATAAACTTTCATGTGGATTTCTTTTATAACTTTTTCAGCTTTCTTCTAATTTCTCTTTTGTGCTTTCTTGTGCACTACTCAGGGAGATCCTTATTTGTTCTCATTAGTTTTTTCTACTAGTTATTTTTTTGTGTTGCTACTAATCTGATGGACCAAAAGGATCCAAAGGCCTCTGATATATGTGCGGCAACATTGGTTATTGTGCTAAAGATTTCTAGCACAACAAGTCCAAAAATGAGGTAAAATTTGTTCATGCACATGGGGGCATAATTGCTATAGTGAGAAAAATTATGGCAATCAAAGGCAAGGTACAAGGATGGAGGTATGATACATGTGCCATTGTCCATGTCTCGTATAATAAAGCAGCATCCAAAACCTAATTTGAAGTCACCGATGGGCAAGAGGTTCAAAAGGAAAATGAAGGACGATCAAGGGTCGTTGGAATGTGAACTGTGGAACTCAACTTCACTTCTAGAAAAAAAGTTACTCTTGTCAATGTACTTCATGTTTCCGACATAAATAGGAACCTTGTTAGAGGATATATTTTGGGAAAACTGGGCATTAAATTTGTATATAAATCTTTGACCCGTAAAATTGTATTTGTATGAGAAAGTCATTTTGTTGAGGGAATGATCAAACTTTGTGCTATCGACAATATTACAAATAAAGTTTCTAATTATGCTTATATGCTTGAAACCTTTTCTTTATGACATACCAAATTAGTACATATTGGTATTAGAACTATGAAGATACTAATTAGATATGGTTTGATGTCATGAGATGTTAATAATTTTGAAAAATATGAAAAATGTGTTATATCAAAGATAATTAAGAAACTTTCGAAACTGTAGAAAGAAAGACCAACTTGCTTGGTCTTGTGCATTCAAATTTCTATGAATTTAATGACATGTTAACCTATGGGGGGAATACATATTTCATTACCTTTATCTATGGTTTCTATAGATTTACATGTGTATATCTTTCTAAGCATAAAGATGATGCCTTTAAAATTTATAAAATGGAAGTAGAAAATCAATTAAGTAGAAGTATCAAAGTCCTTAGAAGTGATATAGACGGTGAATACTTTTCTACTAAATTTGATGGATATTGTGATAATATGATATTATACATGAATGTTTCACACCTCGTGCACCATAACAAAATGGTCTAGACGAGAGAAAGAAACAAATATATAAAAGAAATGATAGTTTCCATGTTAACTCATTCTAAATTTCCATTTAATTTGTGGGGTGAAGCCTTACTATCCACTTGTCATATAATGAATATAATTTCTTTGAAGAAAATTATTTCTCTATATGAGGTATAGAAAGGCAGATCACCAAATATCAATTAATTTAGAGTTTAGGGGTATGTCACTTACTATAAGAACGTGGATCCTAAAAGGATGGAGTTAGGTCCTCGAGGGATAAAATGTGTCTTTGTAGGTTATGCACCTAACAGTAAAACATATATACTTTTAAACTTGGAGTCTATTGTAATTATTGAATCCCGATATGTGAAATTCTTTGAAAACCTTATTATAAAGGATAAGGAATATGAAATTCCCACACATGAAGAATCTTATGAGGAAGATTCTCCGCGGATTGTGAAACACAACTTAAAAGTTCTTCATGGATTGTTGAAACACAAACCGAGTATAGGATAAGAAACATAGTTTGAAAAGTTAAGGATCTAGAACTAAATGAAAATGATTCTCAACTTATTTCTTTTTATTTAGTTAAAGGAAATAGTTATAATTTTGTTCGAAAGATTCCTATTATTATTCAAATGGATGATGGTCCTAAGAACTATAAAGAAGTAGTAGCTTCAATGGACTATTCCTTTTAGAAGGATGCAATCCAAGACAAAATGGATTCAATTATGTTGAACCATATTTGGTAACTTGTCGACCTACCTAAGGGATTAAGGTCCATTGGATTCAAGTCGGTGTTTAGAAATAAGTATCATAGTGACAATACATGAAACACCTAGAAGGATATATTAGTTGCAAAGGGTTTTAGACAAAAAAAAGAAAGAAAAGGAAAGTGTTGATTATTTCAACACATGTGCACCACTAGCAAGGACGGTAATAATTAGAGTATTATATTCATTAGCTTCTTTGAATGATCTTATAGTTCATCAAATGGATGTTAAAAAAATTCCTAAATTGAGATCTCAATGAATAAATCTACATGGAGCAATCAGAAGGTCATGTGTTTCTTGGAAATGAACAAAAGGTGTTCAAGCTCGTCAAATCCTTGTATGAATTAAAGCAAGAACCGAAACAATGAAACCAAAAGTTCGACTTTGTCTTACTCTCAAATGGAATTTTTTTCTCAATTATTGTGACAAATGTTTGTACACAAAGATGGGTGAGAACATTGTAATATTCATTTGTCTCTATGTTGAACACATGTTGATTATTGGCAACGAGATTAATGGAACTTTATAAACAAAGAGGTTTCTAATGTCCATATTTAAGATGAAAGATCTTGGACTAGTTGACACTATTTTTTGGATTAAAGTAAAGAAAAATAGTGGGGGTTATGAACTTAGTCAAACACAATATATTGAGAAAATGCTAGATAAGTTCAAACACTTACACTTTAAGGAAGTAAGCACTCCATTTGATCCTAGTATCAACCTTTAAAAGAATGATGGAAAATTTATAGCTCAATTGGAATATGAAGGTGAAATTTGTTGTCAAATATATTTAATGCAATGTACTCGATATATCATTTGCAGTTGGTAAAATGAATGCATTTACTAGCAAACCAAATGGTGAGCATTGGAATGCCATCACCAGGATTTTCTATTATCTTTTGAAAACCAAAAGTATTGACCTTCATTATAGTAGTTTCGACCATATTAGAGGGATATATCGATGCAAGTTAGATATTGAGTGTTGGTGAAATAGTATTCTCAAGAGGAGTGATGTTGTACCAGATGCCTGGGACAACACGGACAAATGGTTTATGATAGATGACATATTATGCGGATAAATGTCTGATCAAATATTTGGGACATTGTATACCAGAAATAAAACCAATTAGCAAGAAACATAAGATAATTTATCATATACAAGAATATGAAGGAGAAAAAAAATAAAGAACACAAGAAACTTGGTAACCCAGTTCAGTGCATACAACACCTATGTCTGGAGGGCACTCTACCCAAGAAAGGAAATCCACTCTTCTATAGAATTAGTACAAAGTGTCTTAGACGAACAGACCCACTGTTCAATGCCTCTCTTCTTACTTCTACCTGAGTGTATTTCTATTTATCAATCCATATAGAACTATTTTAATCTCAATAGTCCAAAGGACAAATGGACTTACTCTGAATTCTCCCAATTCTAGGCCACTTTCCTAATACTACCCGTGAAGCTTTGTTCTACTCTCCACCTAAATATGAGAACCCACTCACTTTTACTCAAACAGTCTTCCAAGTGTTTAGAAAATTACAATACGATTGAAAAGATGAAACAATAATCTCACACAAATACTTTGTTCTCAAGCTTATAGAATCAGTATCTTGGAGGAATGTGTTACAACTCAACTAACAAACCAAACATCTTTATGCCTTAAGATATGAATGGGGGCTCTATAGTAGTGCACAACAATAACAAAAACAAAGACTCTAAAGATAAACCCTAACACAAGAAATATTTAATATTTGCACACCTCAAACGTGAGGTTTGAGTCTCCTTAAATAGGAAATAAATTATGGGACTTTCTAATGGGTATTAGCAACTCTAATTTTGTCCATAGATTATGGAGATTCAATTAAGATTTGTTTCTCCAAAACATCTCCGATAAAAAAATTGATTTGATTTGAATAGAAATTTTCATCTCCATGATTTAAATTTAAATAATCAATCAAATCAGATTACAAAAAGATAGCAACAACCCTTGTTCCACAAGTAACAAAAACTCACTCCAAGTAACTGAAAAACGTGCACGCACATCAACAACCTTATTCTGCAGATAAGGGACAAATGATGCACACATGTTGGAACATTGTGTTCCACATGTTGCACCAGAACATCCATAATAATTTTCTTCATATATGTCTTCTTTGTAGAGTAAATCTTGAATTAATAATCTGAACAAAAACTTCCTTCAATGCATATCCAGTCAAATCTTCTTGAACTAAATCAAATACAAATATTATAATTTAATAATATCCTTCTTATTATTTAACCAAAAAAAATACCATCTTGATTTGGATTGACTCACTTCTTCCAAAATCAATCTTTTGAAGAAATTAGCAAACACATATGAAGGGAATCTGAAGATAATAAGAGCCCAATCCTTACGCCAAGATGTCACACAACATGTACTGAACATCTTGCTCAACAAGTTACTTACAACCAAATACTTTTGGAAATTGGGTTGTAGATGAAACGTGGATGAAAAAATCTTCTTAAAAACAAACATAAACACGCTCAGATTTCTTCATGAAATTTAGCTATCAAACTAAGGCCATATGCTGGAACGTCTTGTTCCACATGTTGCATTTACACAAAATATATATTGTATGGATACTTACACTAGCTAAAATTTCAATTTCTTAGAAGATTAAGTAATAAACATATATTATTCTTTCAACCATAGAATCATAGAGTGTGGCTCTTTCTTCAGTTGGTCAAGAGGCTGAACGATTGAGGGGCCTTCTATTAGAAATACATTGGCTAAAGACAATGTTTCAAAGGTAAAAATACAATGTGATAGTCAAGCCACTTTAGATAGAGCATTTAACAAAAATTATTATGGAAAATCTAGTCACGTAGGTCTTATACATTCTTTCGTGAGAAAATTAATTAAATATTGAATCATTTAACTCAATAACAAAGTGAACCAAAAATTCTTAAACAAACAACACTTGGCTTCAAACCTGTCTATGCTTCATATGGCATCTTGCTCATTAAATTTTTTTAATGGGAATCTATTAATGATATGTGTTGTTATTTAGCTTGTTTCTCCCAAAAAATGATCTGATCTTTATCTAGCCTTTAAAATGCGTCTTTTCATTTTTAACACACTTCTATTTTATTTTTTTAGCAATGCATTGTGCTGAAGTTTGTATGGAGCTATTATTTCAAGCTTAATTACTTCTTTCTCACATAATTGTGCAAACCCAATTGAAGTATATTCACCTTCTTCTCCAATTTTCAATCTTTTGATGTTACATTCAACCTATTTTTAAACTAACAACTTAAATTTCTTGAACATAGTGAGTACATCATTTTTCTACTCCATGAGGTAAATCCACATATACATGGTGAGTTCATCTGTTAAGGTTAGAAGGTAGTAATTACCTCTCATTTAATTTACTTTAAATGACCCACATACATCCAAATGAATAATCTCCAACTTCTCATTTGACTTCATAGGCAAGTCATGCTTGAATGACTTCATTGTCAGCTTAGTTATACCTAACACTCTTCACATAATTGCTTTAAAATTTTGATCCAAGAAGACCATGCATCATTTTCTTCATATGTGTTAGACTAAGACTTCTAAAATTTATATATTTACACCTCTGATACCAAATCCAATTTCGATCCTTAATAGTGGTTGATGCAAGGCATTGATGGTCAGACAGGTTGATCATAATTTTGAAAATCTTGGTGATCGATAAAGATGCTTTCAAAATTAGTTTAGAATTTACATCGAACACCTTTAGTTTCTTTTCTTGTAACATCATGGTGTATTTGTTTTCTATCATGTGATTGTTTCATATTGGGTTAAGATGCAAAACAATGGTTGTATCTTGTGTCAAAAGTGTATTTGCGATTAGTAACACCTTATTAAATAAATTATTGTCTGCATGTGAAACTTTTACTTCTTCTTTGTCAAATGTGTTGGGTTCCTAATTGAAGTGGAAAACATTTTCATAGTGGACAAACTTCTGACAACAATGGCATTGCATTTTTTTATATCAACCTTCTTTTTTAATTTCTTGTTGTGAGAGACACCATTTTCGCTTGTCTCTCCTTGATTCTTTGAATTCTTGATCGCACCTTCATCATTCCACTTTTTCATCTTCCATTTTTCTTTAACTTTGTTGATCTTTGAGACATTTTATTTTATCTTGAAGAACTTAGCTTACATGGCTTGTTCTATGACCTTATCAGAATTCCTTTACTTTAATTGGATCTCATGGACCTATAGTGGTGCATGAAATTATTCAAGATTCATGTGTGAGAGGTTCTTAGATTCTTCAATTGCCACGACTATGTGGTCAAATTTTTAACTCAATCCTCTAATGACTTTCTCAACCTTTTAGTAATTCAATGATCTTCCCTCCACATTGTCACACCCCAAATTTTGACCTAATATACCACCTTACATTTGCATTGTTGCACAACTAACAGTTCAAACAGCATTAATCGGGTATAGCATTCACAGGTCAAAATTAGGGTTTCATCAGATTTTCATCAGATTCAAGAGCTAACCAAATAGGGTTTGAGATTTTCTCACTCCATTTGATCTATCTTGATCAAATCATCAGCCTTCAATCCTCAGATATCCATTTTCTTCACTGATCAATCGAGGATCGACCAATTAGGGTTTTGGTCGAGCATAGGCATTCTCTGATTTTTTGAGCAGTGATTGACTTTTTTTGATAGAGATTGGTCATTATATCTTAGATACAACATCTTGACCTAATTTCTGGATTCAAAACATCACAGAGGTTCATAGAATTCATCAGTCGTTTTCAGAAACATCTGATGAAATTTCATCTGCACAGAAAAGTCAAACTTTGACTTTTGGTCAAAATTTTCAAAACAAAACTTTTTCCATCATCAAAATACTTCAAATGATCCATCATGATCATAAAAAATCAAAGAATTTGAAAAAGTCAACAAAAAGTCAAAAGTTTTCATACTTAGAAATTTAAGTGTTGAAATTTCTCATTTTTTCCAAACTTCATGCCATTTTTTCACCTAGTTCCAATTGGAATTTGAAAAAACTCAAAACATGAAAGTTGTAGATCATGGAAAAATATTTCCAAAATGTCCAAGAACTCTCAAATCCATGAAGTCTAGCTATACTTTTGAAATTGAAACATAAGGCTCCATGAAACTTGATTTTCAAAGATCATAACTTCAAATTATAGGTCATTTTTTGATTTTCTTCATCTAGAAGCTTTCTAACCTTGCCAAGTGGATGGATGAACTGATAAATATCAGCCTAGAATGATAATTGAGAGGATTGGATCAAATTGTAAAAATTGGGCACATGGTGAAAAAAGGAAGTTTCCTTTTTTGGTAAATTGTCTTTCTTGCCCCTTAAGCTTTCTTTGAATCACAAGTGGCTTGTACTTTTTTGCCTAACATTGCAATCCTAATTGGCCTATAAAAGCATCACAAATCCAAGAGAAATCTACACCAAAGAAATTGCAAAGTCATGCTTTCTCATTTCTTTCTTCAAAATCAAGTAACATAACCATTTTTGAGAAAACTTGCAATTTGTAAAATCAATGAAAATCATAATGATCTTTGGTGTCAAACATGCTTCATAATCACTATCAAACTTATTCAAAGCTTAAAATCAACATGAACAAAGCTGAAAACCAGAATTTCATTTTTCATTTTTCAAACTCTTCAAAACTGCCATGGAATTCGAATTTGGAACTAGGCTTGATCAAACTATGTTCTAACCATTCAAACATCATCACTATACATCATAGGGATGATTCAAAACATAAACAACAATCTGTAACTCCATTAACCCCATTTTCGAGTTTCATTTTGAACTGACTGTAGGTTGACTTGGTTGGAGAGATCGGAGCAAGTTCAAAGCAAGCAGGCCATCCACAAAGCTTCCATACATGCCGATGAAGGTGTAGCAATCCTTAAACCAATTCTGGATACACGTTTTGAGCTCCTTCGATTCTCACTTTTCCAGGTATGCATATAAACTGTGATATCCATATTCCTTGCATCTTTTTGAAAAAGCTCATGGCCATTCTCTTTCTGCACCTCTAACGACCATAAGCCCTCAAAAAAATCCAAGAATCATCAAACCTTCATCATTTAATTTGAGTTTTTCAGATTAGGGTTCATGAGTGTTCTTCGAAACCAAAACGTTCTGGGCTTAATATAAATGAAATTAACATACATATTCATATTCGTGGTGCAAAATCGAGCAACTTTGATGTTTACATCATTGGATTTCATTGAGAAATAAAGATTTTAGGTTGAATTCATGAAACTGAAAATCAAAATGCAAACCCAGGCTGCGCGCGTTCTTCATGTGTTCTTGATTTTCAAATATTTAAAATAATCCAATCCTTTTTCAACGCGTGTGTTAATCCACTAACACTCCAGCGCATTTGGCCCAGTGGTTGTCTTCTTGCCTTTAAGTTCCTTTGCCACGCGTCCCACCTCATGGTCATGGGTTCAATCCCTCACAAGACCATTCTTTTTACAAACTTCCAATTTTTTCATGTTTTTTTATCAAACTTTCACATTTTTTTTGACCAATCAAAACTTCACATTTTGAGATGATTTTTTAAACACTTGTCAATAAATACATCTATTTTGTGATAATGCAAAAAGTTTCAGAAAAAACTTTCATCGATTAATTTTAATCGGGAAACGACGTTCGAACACTTTTCAAACCTCCTTAAAGGTGAATTTTTCAAGTTTTCGACTTCGATTTTTCAAAACTTCTCATAAATGAACCTCACATTTCAAAACACTTTCAAATCATTTTCAAAACATTTCATCAAACTTGCATCTTTTACCATGATCAATCCGATTTAAAACGATAAAACAAATTCGTTCTTTCTCAAATTTCTCGATCGATCATGGGCCTCCCTTATGGTGTAAGTCCCAATCCTTTATGTACATATTTAGTTTTACTTGTACATACTCAAATTATCATTGTTAATATTCAAACATAAACAAATTTCTTTCGTTTGTTTTCATTCGTTTGTCTATACGCTGAATCCATTGGTTCTAAAGGAAAGTTTCTCCTGAGCAAAATTTCTTTTTAACCAATGGGCCTCCATCACGGTGTAAGTCCCATAACATTCTTTTATGTACATAATATTTCTTTGTACATATCAAAAACTTTCCAAACACATACAAATTTTTATCTGTACATAACACAGATACTTCTTTTCAAACACTTTTTATCTGTACATAACAGATACTTCTTTTTCAAAACTTTTATCCGTATACATTCTTTGAAAATACTTTTTGAGATAAACTTTGATCAATCATTTCTGTTTCATCTGTACATTTTACACTAAATACCATTGGTATTGAAAGGAGCATTATTCCTGTGAAACGCTTTCAAATCAATGGGCCTCTTTCTGATGTAAGTCCAACCCTCCTATGTACATCCATCTTTGTTCGTACATAAAAACTCGTTCGTGTACATATTCATTTCCTTGTACACAGTTCAAACTTGTAAATAATCAAGTTACGCTCGTTTCAAACGTTCGTTTCATAGACACTTGTTTATATTTCATAAACTGCTGTAAATAAACATCATGCATTGTTTATATTTCCTTCATAAACTCCGTGAATACATATCACACACACACACACTGTTTATACAACTGTCTAATAATAACATAACAATTAGACTAATCAATAGGTTCCCCACAGTATAGCCTCCGCTTGGGCTTCATACAAGACAACTCATCATCAGTTGAGTTTAGCCTCCGCTTGGGCTTTATACAAGACAACTCATCATCAGTTGAGTTTAGCCTCCGCTTGGGCTTCATACAAGATAACTTATCCCCATGGGTTAGCCTTCTCTTGGGCTTTATACAAAGAAACTCTCCCAGAGTTAGCCTCGCTTAGGCTTCATATAAGACAACACTGTTGAGTCACCTCCTCTTGGGCTTCGTTCAAAGAACTCCTCATTGAGTTTAGCCTTCTCTTGGGCATCATACAATGAAAGAGACAGAAATCTCTAATGACCTCCTCTTGGGCTTCCAATACAAAGAATCACCCGCTAAGATAGAACCACGAAGGATGGTTTCCGGTGAAATCACTTTCAAATTCCCCAATGAGTAAAATTTCCGGTGAAATTGCTCTTATTGAAAAGGATGATTTCTCGGTGAAATCCTTTCAAGCCAAAGACACCATACCCTATAGCTTCCTCTTGAGCTTCATACAAGGACCCTCGATGACCCTCGATGACCCTCGGAATGCCTCCTCTTGGGCTTACAATACAAGGACCCATGGGCTTAAAAGCATCCTTTTAATCCAATCAATTTCTCCTAAGAGATTTAGACATTTATCATCTCTATGGAAGAAGTATCTCATCCATTACATCACATACATCAAAAACTTTTTCAAACTTTTAAACTCTTTTCAAACAAAAACATCTATTAACGAAGTGGTAACGCTTGTACACTCAAGCAAAACACCCAATACTTACAGTTAAAAGATTCAAACATCTTTTCAAATATCTTTCTTAAACATGTAAGTGGTAGCTTGTACACTCAAGCAAAACACCTAATACTTACGACGAAAGATTTTAATCAATCAAACTTTTCAAAATGTATGTGATGAAATAGATTAGATACATTTTCATTAAGATGACATTTGTCTGTCTTCTTACTAACATCCCGTTGCTTTCCACTAGCATAAGTGGGAACTACGATTGCTCTGACTTTCTCAACATCCTTTTGAGAATACGTAGGCACAAGGTCTCATCCTTGCCGAGCAAATTTCTATCTCCCTCAGACCAAACAAACCATAGAACCCTCAGATCCGAGCTACAAATGCTCGATTCCCACTAGGGGATATGTGGAAGATCCACGGATCTTTGCGAGCACAATAATAACAAAACCTAGAATCCCACATAATCTACTGTTTCTTAAAATCCCAAAGGAGAAACTTTCCCAATCATAGAAATAGCAATTAAAAAACACACAACATATCAAACGTATTCATATATAAAGCTGTAGATAACTACATATATTTAGGGTGCTCCATCTATTCCCTTTATATACCAATCCCCTTACTCGGAATCCCCAATGCGTTATGTCTAGTTTGCGCTAGTCGTTACGCATACCAATATCAATTGAGGGTATTTCAGCTTTCCCCTTTTTCATAATCATTAAATCATCTTTCTTGTGTTGAAAATAATAAAGCTTGATGCTCGCGGCATCTTTATAAATAAATCAAAAGATTTAAATCGTTGCGTACCAGAAGATCCGAACTCACGTTCGCATCCTCAGGCGCGTCACCTTTTAACGCGAACACACATGATTTCATCTGATCGGTCAACAACACCAATTTTGAGAAGAAATATGCAATTGCCTCATCAATATTTATATTTGTGTTTCTATATTGCTTCCTCATATATTTCAATTTCACCTACTTCAATTTCACTTCACCTCCATACAGTTTCTTGAGTGTATTCCACACACCCTTAGTTGTTTCTTCCTCAATAATCATCTCAAAGATGTTCGGATCCATACAATGATGGATCGAGAACAAACATTTCCTTTCTTTGTCGCTTAACTCGCAATGAAAAGTATTTTGCGCCTTAGTTGCTTTGACTTCTAATGCCAGCAAGCCATCATTCACGATTTTAAGAACATTTTGAAATATGAATATGACATTTTTGTGTAACACCCCGATTCCCGAATTGACAAGTAAGATGTTACTTGTAACACCCATTTTCTCCCCAACATTTATAATAGAATCAGAGTGCCAAAGTTTCAAAACATAAAACAGATGTCACATTTCAACTTATTATCAAACACTGTGTTTTATTTAATATAGATACATAGCATTCGACCTTCACATCTTATAATTCATATACAAATTTATTCGACTAAACCAAAACTTTAATTTATAATTATTCGAGAATTATTGTAATAACAACAATTAGAAACAATTCCAACAACAGATAATAACAACTATTCATCATCTTATAATCACAACAACATAAACATCCCCCCGAGTGCTACGTATCAGAGCAAGACCCTTTGACTTATCATAAAGCGACATACATACTTCAAGAATTAACTCCAACATCCACAACTATGCTTGAGTACCTACCCATTTCCCATGGTAGGGGAAATATCAGCAGAAGGGGTGAGATATTCAACAATATAACAAGTGTATGATAAATAATATGCTAGGATTAAATCATACAAAATTATCACATCGCAATTAACACATCACAACAACTTCTCAATTAACAACATCACAAACCACTTCACAGTTAACAACAACATAATTTACTTCACAATTATCCACAACATAAACACGCGACTAAATATGTGACTCAACTATGCAAATGCATGTGGTACCATTTGGAGCAGAATTCCCAACTTAAACATATGCCAGTTTATCGAGGCATTAACAAGGCATAAGCCTTCAACGTGGTGCCATCAAGGCCAAGGCATAAGCCTTCAACTTTCAACGTGGTGCCATCAAGGCCAAATTAATCATGTAAATGCTATGTATGCGACAACAACCACAACATCAACTTATACAACGCAGCAAAGCCACGATAAAATACGACAACACCAACTTCATCAACAACTTAAACATGCATCAATTGCATCAACTTAAATCAATATTGGTCATACGACCTACTGTCATACCCCAAAATTTTCCCTCCATCTACTCAAGAGATTTCATACATCTATGCTCAAGGATTCCTCAAGAGTTGATCAGACAAACTCTCTCCTAGACAATCAACCCAAACTAGGGTTTGGTATCTCTCAAGTCAAGGTGGATTTCCAATATCTCCAAAGGCCTCCATGCCTCCTCATATGCTTCAAAGATTCTCCATGTCAAGTTTCAAGCTTCACAAGTCAAGTTTCCTCAGACAATTGCTCAGATGGTTGAAAATCGGGTGTATTGGACAAAAAGTCAACTGTGGTCAACATACAGTCAAAACTTCTGATTTTTGGTCAACATCCTCATTTTGAAGTTACATTCATCATTTGATCAAGGGTTGATCATGATTCATCAAGAAAACTCAAGATTTGCTCAAAAGTCAAACTTTCTAAATTAGGGTTTCTAGATGAAAAGTCAATGAACTTTGGTGATCATAACTTTCTCATACTTTCTCGAAATTTTTCCACCACCTCTTGTTTTGAAGGAAATTCAATTCTCTACAACTTCATGTCTCACAAGAATGTCCAAAAAATGCTTCATTTGAGAGGTATAGCTCAAAACATTACAGGTCATTTTCAAAGTCAACAAAAAGTCAACCTTTTGTTTTGAAGATATATTGAGCATGGTAACTCCAATTGAGATGAAACCAAAGACATTGTTTAGAGGACTCTTATAGCTTTCCAAAAAGTCCAAGAATACTCAAAAATGTGGAAAATTGAGCAAGTTACACCATTCACAAGTTGGGCAATTTTGGAAGAATGCACAAAGAGAGATACTTCAAAAAATCAAATCTTTTGCAAATGGGCCTATTTTTTCTTCATCCTAACTTGTTCCTCATGCAATTAGGAATATCCAAGCCCAATGCCACGAATTTTTGATTTATTTTTCTATTTAATTTGTAATTTATTTATTTAAATGCAAATTAAATCTTAAAATAAATTATAAAATCAAAATTAATTGGAAGATTGATTTTTATTGCTTTCTTGTGATCCAATCAACCCATAAATGCCAGCAATTTCGAAATTAGATCAAATTTGGCAAGATTGGATTGAAATTGGACAAAATTTGAAAATTTGATTTCATGAGAATATCAAATTTGATTTCCATTGAATGTTGATCAATTCTTTCCAAAAACCATTCCAAATCCATCCAGTATAAATATATGATGCATACCTATCAAGAAAAAAGGAAAAATTGCTCCACAAACCCTATTCCAAAGCTCAAAAAACCGTGGTGCACAAGCAAGTGGTAACCCTATTTCCAGCCGTTTTCAATCGTTTTTGAGGTGTCCAACACATTGCTTGACATCTCCAGAGTCGATTCAGACCTTCACTTTGCCAAGAACCATCAAGAATCACGAAAACCGAATTTGGTTTGTTCTTGAAATTTCAAAATTCGATTTCTAACATTCATGCATTATTAACCTGTTTTGATTGTTTGTTTGTGATTAGAATCAAGTTTGCAAGCGATATGGGCAAGCCAATCGTGTTTCCATGGCCTGAATCGTGATATACCATATCTAGGGTTTCTGAGCTCGAATTGGGGTTTTGTTTAAATGGAAAAATTGGACCATAAGACCCATACCAGTGTGTTCGGAATGCTTCAAGGAATCGAACCATGCCTATAGAATTTATTTATATTACGTGTGTTGCATTTTTTATGTTTGCCAGGGTCATAGCGTCGCTCTGAGGCCGACGCAAAATGCCCAGAATTCAAACAAGAACGATGAAGTTCTTGGCGCGAAGACGGAGCAATACGAAGGCGACGCGTGTGAAAATCCACTAGTTCCGTTTTCAAACACAGATGCGCGTATGGTGTAGTGGTCAGCGTGTTGATTCTCAAGGTTTGAAGCCAGGGTCACGAGTTCGACCCTCATCAGGACCAGCTTGGTTTTTTCACTTTTACAAAACTCTATTTTCCTATTTTCTTTTATTTTAATATTTTCCATTCATTTTAATTTCTTTTCATATTTTTTATTCTGTATTAAAAATTACCAAAAATATTTTTTCTTTTTACATTATTTTTTCTAAAAACCTTTATTTAATTTAATAAATTAAAAAATATAATTTTTGCATGCATATTTATTTTATTTTTATTTTAGCATTTAGATCATTATAAATTGCATTTTAATTATTAAATTGCATCCAAAAAATCCCAAAAAATTATTTTAACTTATTTATCTTATTTCCAGCATATATTAATTTTTCCATATCAAAACTTGCATTTTTCTAACATTTTTTCTCTTGTTCGATTCATATTGCATTTTCCGATTTTTTTATTCTCTCACAGGTTGCTCCGATTCGGACGTTTTTCTTTTATCGTTTTATTTTTCCAATAATGTAATTGCTCATGGGTTGTAATAGTTTAATTTAGGACTTTTACTTTCCGCACTCCTAATTATGTATCTGCCCCAAAGCCATGTAATAGCGTAGGATTTACCTTTCCGCATCTTTACATTCCGTATTTTAATTTCCGCACCTTATCAATTGCTAGTAACTAGGCGTGTATGGCAAGATAATAATTGGACATAGCTCACACTAATCTTCAAGATAAAATATCTGAATTTGACACACTTCTCTCACACACGCACCCCTTAGGGTAATTCTCTCTCGATGCCTTTCGATTCAAAATGGTCATGTCCCTCGAACGTAGAGGTATTCTAGCACCGTTGCCTTCCAAACAAATCATCATAGTCCCTTCGATACAAAGATCATAAGGCCCACGATGTCGCTTCCGAATATATGATCTTGACCCTCGATTGTCGCCTACGAAAAATGATGATAGTCCCTTCGATATGTGCTAGGATACTTCCTACAAGTTGCCTTCGATGACCATCCGATGTCCCTTCGAATGTCCCGCTTACATCCAACGAATGGAGCTACCTACTAACTAATGGTATGGCTAGCGCTATTCTAAAGGAACGTAGAAGTACGAAAACGACCAATTCTGAGTGGGTAAATAAGTCTCTTAGTTGCTTGCTCTATCAAATGCTTTTCACACCACACACTTTTTTTTCAAAGTTCAAATTCTTTTCAAAACAAAACATTTCCGAACACTTTGTATACACTCCTACATGAGTCATTACAAAGTCAAAGCGAAATGCCTTTTCAAAACATTTTGTCAAACACACGAAAGCAATTTTAAAAGTGATCTAGAGCAACTAAGAGCCCGTAGAATAACTGCGGATGGAAAGGGTGCTAATACCTTCTCTTTTCATAACCATTCTCCCGAACTCGAATCTAACGAAGGTCTTTTTCTTACTTTTACCTTCCTTAATTGGATAAAAATAAAAGTCGGTGGCGACTCTTGCTATCCGCACATTTGGATACAAAATCCTACAAAGTCGGTTCACCGTATCACGGGCGACTGGGGACTACACCCTAAAGAGAATTACCTTAGGGATTTCTAGATAACTTTTATTGCTTTTTGTTTGACTTGTATGCTTTATCTTTAAGGGTTGCTTGGGTATTATATTGTTGGGGATCCTACACCGGATCCGGGTTTTTTTAGGTAAGTAGCATTAGATCATCGCGACCGTTAGACGTATAACTACGCGGTCAACATGATGGCTACGTTAGCGTGACACTTTGGTTGTCCGATACTCTTCATTCCCAAGTTGAAGATAGTATTTGGCTTCGTGGTGTCATCAAGCGCTAACTAAACTTTTAGAACCTTAATTGACCCATCTTGGCCATTAGAAGGTAGTGAGATGGCCGGCTTTGGTGTAGACCGAGGTTGGTTGATACTCGATGCTACGCTCATTGAGATTAGACTTTTGGGACATTTTCGATCGACCACTGGCGTCGTATTGAAATAAGCGCCTCAGAAAGATCGTGATATGAGATTCCTAGAACCCGGTTACTATTATAGGACAGGATGAACCAACTCAAACTTTTGGTAGGGTAATCACCTATACCTCATGCAAGCCTTAAACATAGGCTCATTGTGTGAATTGCTTGTGTGTGCTAAACATGACATCATGACATCATTCGCATTGCATATCATTTCTAACTATTTCAAGGACCTAGGATTTATCTTTGCTCTGTTTTGTAGGGTATTATGGCTTCTAGAAAGACTATCCGAATCAACTTCATGGGTATCCTTCTCAACTCAAAGAATTGGTTTGAAATTCCGACCATGCTCGGTTCATCAAAAGACATGGTTATCTACTTGATTTGGTTATCTCGGTTTGAAGAAGATATGATGCATGTCCTATTCCAGTTCTTTGATCCAAACACCATTGCTTTACATTTCCAGTTATCGTTGGTTCCTACCTTGGAAGAGTTCTCTAAGCTACTTGGGATACCTATTCTTGACCAAATGCCATTCACCGGTTTGGAAAAGGTTCCTAAGTTCGAAGACATCGCATCCGCTCGGATGTTGAAGCCAATTGGGAAACTAGAAGTGGAGTTAAGGGTTTACTTTCCAAGTTCTTAATCAAGAAAAGAATTCCTCAAAGTTATGAGTTTCCATGCATTTGAGAACATTGTGGCCTTGCTAATTTATGGTTTGGTTCTATTCCCTAACTCGGATCAATTCATAGATGTCAATGCCATCAAGTTGTTTCTTACCCGTAATCCAGTGCCTACTTTACTTGGAGATATTCTGCATTCTCTCCACACTCGTACTACTAAGCGACAAGGAACTCTCATGTGTTGCATACCGTTACTTTCAAGGTGGTTTATTTCGCACCTTCCTCCATCAGTTTTGAAGAATGAGCAAAGGTTGAGATGGTCTCAAAGATTGATGTCACTCTCTCATTCCGATATTCGTTGGAATCTTTTCTCTCAAAAGGACTTCACATTCATTGAGCGATGTGGAGAGTTTCCTAATGTGCCACTCCTTGGTATAAGGGGAGGAATTACTTACAACCCTTCTTTAGCTCTACGACAGTTTGGTTTTGCTCGAAGAGATGGTCCACATGATATGCTTCTCCAAGATATTGTGTTCGACTACAATCACGATCTCCAGAATTACCGACGATGGTTTATACATGCTTGGGGCATGGTAAAGAAGACTGATACCAAGACTTTGGGGCACCCGAACTCCATTCCTTGGGAACCTTACCTCAAATGGGTGCGAGCTCGAGCTCAAAACCTCATGATGCCATTCACGCTGTTACCAGAATTATGGAACTGTTGCTATAGGTGACGTACCCTATGTTGTTCTCCATCCCGACATGCCTACTGATTTTGAAGACTTGAAGAGATCCTGGATTCAGCTTAAAGAAGAGAGGGATACCTTTGAAGCTCAGTGTTACGCAAGCGAGAAGAAAGTTCTAGAGTTGACCAAGCTACTTCACGAGGAGCGAAACATCAACGCCTACATCGGCACCAAGAGGAAGCGCCCATGGGAGACTTAGAGCTTTAGGATATTTATGTTTTCTTTTATTGCTTTGAACTATCTCTTGTACTTAAAAAGAAAAAGAATAATGAGAAGTACTAATAAATGTTTGTTCATTGCTTGCTTAACAAATTTAAATCTCTTAGGTCCTTGAAAACATTGCATTGCATTCGCATAAACATTGCATAGCATATCATAACATTGCATCACAGGTACATTGGAGATTGGTTTTCTCATTTGCTCGCTATTTATTTTAGCGAAATGGCTCTTGAGCAGATGTCAAAGATCTTCAAGCTCGAATGCTCAGCACCAACTTGGTCCAAGGCCAAGAAGATCTGAAGAAGCTCATCAACAAGAAGAAAAAGGTTGTTGGTCTTCTCAACATGGGTAGACGTTTCAAAGGTGGTCCTAAAGTGGTCAGTCGGATCGAGCTCTCTGAAGGAAGTGTCCATACCGAGGGGAGTACCAAGGGTGATGAAGGTGATCAGCATGAGCCAAAGAAAGGAGGAGAGGATCACTCTGATTATAGCCAACATTCTGATGAAGATGACAAGTACAAACAACTTGAAGACCGTCTGAATGCTGTGGAAAACCTGAAGATGTCCGGACTGAATTTTGATGATCTGAGTCTCATTCCTGGTGTTGTGATTCCTCCCAAATTCAAAGTTCCCACTTTTGCCAAGTATGATGGCATGTCTTGCCCTAAGCTGCATTTGAAGTCTTATGTCCAGAAGATCAATCCCCACACTGATGACAGAAAGTTGTGGATGCACTATTTTCAAGAGAGTTTGTCCGGAACCCAGTTGGAATGGTATTATCAATTAGAGAATGACCGTATCCGTACGTGGAGTGACTTGGCTGACGCTTTCTACAGACAATATGAGTACAATGCTGAATTGACACCCACTCGCATGCAACTACAAAGCATGTCTATGGGTCGTGATGAGAAGTTCAAGGAGTATGCTCAGAAGTGGAGAGATCTAGCAGGCAGAGTTCAACCACCCTTGTCCAATAGGGAGTTGGTTGATATGTTTATGGGAACACCGCAGCCCATTCTTCAATCATCGATTGGAAATTCTTCATCCGGATTCGAGTGATATTGACGCGAGCGTTGAAGTGGTATCAAGAGTGGAAAGATTCTGTAGAGACATCCTCAAATGCGAAGAGATCTTTTGGTGGTAAGAAAGAAGTTAATCTGTGTATGGTCGAAAAGCCGAGCCAAGACCGACCGCTCAATCTGTGGGGTTGTGATCTCAATCCTACATCAAGACAACCTCGAGACAACGCGTGAGCCGAGCGCCACGAAGAAGTTCGAAGATCAACATGCCTTTGTCGCAAACCTTGCAACACATGTTGAAAGCGAGTGATTGCTTTGAGGATCCTCCTCGAATGTCAACACCTCCTCTCCGTACAATCCTAATGCTAAGTGTGCTTACCATTCCAATAGCCCGGACATATAGCGATGATTGTTGGGCTCAAGAACAAGATTCAAGATATGATTGAAGCTAAGCAGATTGAGTTCGATCCTCCGTCGAGACTCGAATGTGATCAAGCGCCTATGCCTAACCATGACAAGGGTTCCAATGTTGGTGGACGATACTTATGTTTTCAACATAGATGACTTGACCATTCCTCGATGGTGTTAAGAAGAATTTGTTGCAAGCCGGTGTCAATCCGGGATGCCCGAGAATCGTCGGTGCCCATCCGCTTTGATGGTTGTGCTTGGTTGAGAAGGCGTGTTCGCATGATGGATAACCGTGAGATACTATTTCGAAACCACATGCGAAGTTGTGTGAAGAAATGTCTAAGTTGAAGATTGACAATGCAAATGAAACTGTACCATCTGTGTGGGATACCTTGGGGCAGCCAAGTGGGAAGTATGATTATATGGTGAAGTACACTGTTCCTGAAAGCTACAAGATCCCAATTGAAGATGTTAAGGCGACCGGATGGGGTGACGATTTCCCAGAAGACTATGCTGATGTTAACACAATAAAGATTTCCTCTGCTGATCCTGTGCCTAGAGTGGCACCTCTCATTATCACTTCTCCAAGACCAGTGCCATATTCCTCTGACAAGGCTATCCCTTGGAATTATGGAGCTGATATTTACTATCATGGCGTCAAGCAAGACCCTCTGACTATTGAAGATCTTCCTGCTAAAGTTTCTATTCCTGACATCGACAACATCACCGGATCCAGTAAGGTGACCAGAACCGGAAGGGTATTCTCTCCAGAGATCTCTCCTCCAAAAGACACTGCGACTCCAGCTCGCATTCCGTCTACTCCACCAATATCCCCAGCTAGAGGGAAAGAATCAGTGGCTCATCCTGCTCAACCAGAAGTACCAAAGGAAGTTACTGAAGACACCTCCAAACAAGAAATGGAGGAAATTCTGAAGATCATCAAGAAGAGTGATTACAATGTTGTGGAACAGTTAGGACAGACTCCGTCCAAGATCTCCATGCTCGCTTTGCTCTTGTGCTCCGAGGCTCATGCTAATGCCTTGGTGAAGTTTCTGAAGAATGCTCATGTGCCGCAAGACACTACCACTGATCAATTCGAAGTTTGTATTGCTAGCCTGGCTGCCAACAACGGCCTAGGCTTCTCTGATGCTGATTTGACTCCTTCCGGAAAGAAACACAACAAAGCCTTGCACATCTCTGTTGAATGCAAGGGCACTACATTGTCTCATGTCTTGGTTGACACCGGTTCTGCTCTGAATATCCTTCCGAAGACTGCTTTTGATCGACTTGATGTCGAAGGGTTGGTTCTGAGACCCAGTGACATAATCGTGAGAGCTTTTGATGGTTCTAAGCGCGACTTGGAGAGCTCATTACTGTTAAAGTCGGTTCCCGGACTTTTGACTCTACTTTCTTTGTCATGGACATTCGTCCGCTTACTCTTGTCTACTTGGGCGCCTTGGATACATGGGGCGCTACCTCTACCGCATCGAAACTAAAATACCGGTGAAAGGGAAGGTTGTTACTGATGGTGAAGAAGAATATATGGTCATCATCTACGGTCATTCCGCTATCTCGAGATGGAAGGTGAATTCTTTGAGACTCCTGTCAAGCTTTTGAAACAATCCCCAGAGTCATGCCTGTTGACTCTCCCACCACTCCTGAAGTTACACAAGTTCCACCTAGGATGGCCTCATTGAAAGATGCTCAAGCTGTTGAAGAAGGTAGTACTATTTGGGGACGGCTCCCGATCTTCCTTTCAACCGACAAGTGGTTTAGGCTTCACCATCAAGGGTCAAGATGATACGCCGCGAACGTGCCGGCCAACTTCCCTTCCGCATCAGCCAGAGTGGAATCCATGCTATAGAAGACGACGATAACGGCTTCGACATCAGCAAGTGGATCTTCAACTCGGATCATGGGCTTAGCAATTGGAAGGCAAGACGTCATACCAATCTCCTTTAGTCGAGTAATTGCTCTTGTTTTGTTTTGCTTTTCGTATTTCTTTATGTTTTGAACAATAAACTTTGAAAGCCTAGTGCCTTGCCCGGGGCATCATGGCATGTTTGCGAGGGTTATTATCTGTTGTTTGCGTATTTTCATTCAATAAGTTCGTTGGACTTTTTGCATTCAATTGTTTGTTTTTTTTCTTTTACTTTATCACCCCTTCAAAAAGCTATGTGTTCTTACACACACCCACGTGGTACACTGCGAATCACTCCGAATCTCGTTAATAACTATGCTAGTGCTAAATATGACTTCGATAATCCGATCTACCAAGCGAAGACGAAAGTGGGAAGATTGTGAAGTGCCGGAGAACTTGCCGATGCTACAGCAAGAAGAGCGAGTTATACAACCACCGAAGAGCAAGTTGAGGTTGTGAATTTGGGTCGACGAAGACAGAAAAGAGATCAAGATAGGAGCGGGTCTTGAGAACAGTGTTAAGGAAAGGTTGGTTCAGATGCTACGAGACTATATTGAGGTTTTTGCTTGGTCATACGAAGACATGCCAGGGTTGGACATTGATATCGTGGTACATCGATTGCCGACAAAAGAAGGTTTTCCCGAAAAAGGTTGCATGCGTCCGAGATGTCAGAGAAAATCAAAGCCGAAGTCATGAAGCAATTCAACGCTGGTTTCCTAGCCGTTACTTCCTATCCCCAGTGGGTTGCAAATGTGGTACCCGTACCTAAGAAGGATGGCAAAGTAGGAATGTGTGTGGATTACAGAGATCTGAACAAAGCGAGTCCGAAAGACGATTTCCCACTTCCTCATATTGATGTTACGGTTGACAACATCGGCATAAGGTTTTCTCCTTCATGGATGGTTTCTCCGGTTACAATCAGATCAAAATGGCTCCTGAAGACATGGAGAAGACTACTTTTGTTACACAGTGGGGCACTTTCTGTTACAAGGTTATGCCGTTCGGACTGAAGAACGCAGGTGCCACTTATCAGCGTGCTATGGTGACATTATTTCATGACATGATTCATCACGAGATAGAGGTCTACGGCGACATGATAGCTCGATCACGAAGAAGAACATCTTGATCATTTGCAGAAACTGTTTGACAGATTGAAGAAGTACAAATTGAGACTTAATCCTAACAAATGCACCTTTGGAGTTAGATCCGGAAAACTCCTAGGGTTTGTTGTCAGTGGTAAAGGTATTGAAGTTGATCCCGCCAAGGTTAAAGCTATTCAAGAGATGCCAACTCCCTGCACCGAGAAGGAAGTCAGAGGTTTCTTGGGCCGATTGAACTACATCGCCAGATTCATTGCACACCTAACTGCTACTTGTGAGCCAATCTTCAAGTTATTAAAGAAAGATCAAGTAGTGGAATGGAATGACGATTGCCAGATCGCTTTTGACAAAATCAAGGAGTACCTACAGAATCCTCCTATCCGATGCCGCCACCAAGGAAGACCTCTTATCATGTACTTGATGTTAGAGAACTCAATGGGGTGTGTGGGGCAACATGACGAGTCTGGTCGAAAAGAGCATGCAATATACTACCTTAGCAAAAGTTTACCGATGTGAAACAAGATACTCACAGCTCGAGAAAACTTGCAACGCTTTGGCTTGGGCTGCTCGCCGACTAAGACAGTATATGTTGACTCACACTACCTTATTGATTGCCAAGATGGATCCGATAAAATACATCTTTGAGAAACCAGCTCTCTCCGGAAGAATAGCAAGATGGCAAATGATCTTGACCGAATATGACATCCAGTATACTTCTCAGAAAGCGATCAAAGGAAGTGTGGTAGCCGATCATTTGGCTCATCAAGCCGTAGATGACTATCAGTCTATGCGGTTCAATTTCGGATGAAGATGTTTTACTAGTTACAGATTGCGAAGAACCAGGCCCAGACGAAGGACCTGAACAAGGATCCCGATGGACCATGGTCTTCGATGGAGCCTCAAACGCACTTGGCAATGGCATTGGTGCCATCATTACATCCCCTACAGGCGGACATACTCCTTTCACCGCCAGATTATGTTTCAGTTGCACCAACAACATGGCCGAGTACGAAGCGTGCATCATGGATCTTAAAGCTGCTATTGACTTAAGAATCAAGTTCTTACAAGTGTATGGAGACTCAGCTTTAGTGATCAGTCAGATAAAAGGCGAGTGGGATACGAAGCATCCGAATCTCATTCCGTATCGAGAGCATGTTCTAAGTTTGATTCCCTACTTCGAAGAGATTACTTTTGATCATATTCCACGAGAAGAGAATCAGTTGGCAGACGCATTGGCTACTATGTCGTCTATGTTCAAGGTCAGATGGGACAACGAGGCTCCCCAGATCATCATTGAGAAGTTCGACGAACCAGCGTATTATTGTGAGCTTGATACGGAAGAGAAACCTTGGTACTATGACGTGAAGAGGTATCTTGAGACTCGGGAATATCCGCAGGGCATCATCAATGATAAGAAGTTCATGAGAAGATTTGCATCCAAATTCTTTCTCGAACGACATCTTATACAAGCGCAACCACGACTTGTGCTTACTCATTGCGTAGACCGAAAATAGCAATGCGTATCATGGAAGAGTTACGAAGGCGCATTTGGTACCCACTCCTGGACACACCATGGCTAAGAAGATTTTGAGAACGGGTTACTATTGGTCCACCATGGAAGCGATTGTCACCGCTATGCTCGATCTTGTCACAAGTGCGGTTATGCACAAAGTGCACGTACCTCCGTACCTCAATGTTTTAACTTCTCCTTGGCCTTTTGCAATGTGGGGCATTGACATGATCGGAGAAATCAAGCCCACACTTCCAATGGACACGTTTCATCCTTGTGGCAATTGACTATTTCACCAAGTGGGTAGAAGCGACCTCGTATGCATCATTACCAAGAATGTTGTGGCTCGATTCATCAAACATAATCTTGTGCATCGGTATGGCACTCACGAAAGGATTATCACGATAACGGTTCCAATCTCAACAACAAGATGATCACCGAACTCGCCGCAATTCAAGATCAAGCATCACAATTCTTCTCCATATCGGCCTAAGATGAATGGCGCTGTGGAAGCCGCCAACAAGAACATTAAGAAGATTATACAGAAAATGACAGTGACGTACAAGGATTGGCATGAAATGTTACCATTCGCTCTTCATGGTTATCGCACTCGAACATCAGGGCAACCCCTCTCTTGTGTATGGTATGGAAGCAGTCCTGCCAATTGAGGTTCAGATACCCTCAACCAGAGTCCTCCAGGAGGCAGAGTTAAGCGAAGTCGATTGGGTCCAGACACGGCTCGACCAGATTAATTTGATTGATGAGAAACGACTCGCATCTATCTGCCATGGACAGATTTATCAGAAACGAATGATCAGAGCATTTAACAAGAAGGTCAAGCACCGAGTCTACCAAGTTGGTGACCTAGTAGTCAAGCGCATCATTCTTCCACAAGGTGATCGGGGCAAATGGACTTCCACTTATGAGGGACCGTTTGTAGTCAAGACAGTATTTTCCGGCGGAGCTATGATACTTAGCACCATGGATGGTGAAGACTTCCCACACCCTGTGAACGCAGACATAGTCAAAAAATACTACGCGTAAAATAGACCCGCTAGGTCGACGAACCTAGGCAAAAATAAGGGCATCCTGGCGAACCAAAAGGGTTCGGGCAAAAATTAAGGATATACACAAAACATGTACACCCGGCAAGTCGAAAACACGAAAGGCGGCTTGGGCAAAAAGGTATCGGTGGTGAAACCCGAAAGGCGGTCTAGGAAAAGTTAGGGATTTAAGCGTACGACTATGTCTCTTCCAGATCACCTGCTTCCAGACTACTATCAGCATTCAAGATTCAAATGGCGAAAATCAGTCTACTCACTTTCTACTGACAGCAAGGAGATGAGATAGTCGAAATATATGAGTACTAGCATAGTTGGAACTTAACGAGATTGTTTCCGCATAGCTTTTTACCTTTCTTGTGTATAAAACTACTTGGCCATACGCCACCTTTCAAATAAACTCAAAATTCTTTCTCTTTACAATTTTTGTTGTTGTCGTTTGCAATAAATCCAACGTTTGCTTTGAATGACTATACGCATTTGACAATAAGAATCTAATCGCAAACATACGAAAAGTGAACATACAAAAGTACTTACTACAAGCTCCAGGAATTGAGATGACGGCGAAAGTCACCAAATAGTCCCCACAGAGCATGATCCCCACAAAGGTGTCACTCACCACAAACCTCCCCAGCGGAGTATGTATTAATCCACAAGCAGTGATTCCACTCAACCGAGCAACGTTACATCAGTCTCCAAGCAGTAACACTTCATCCCCAGCGGATATTTCTCAATTCCCCCCTTCTCCCCGGCAGCAGTATCCAGACTCGAAACTTGGTCAGATAGTGCATCGGAGAAAACATACACCTTTTATTCCCCAGCCTGAGATTACAACGGACTCCAGACTCTTCTAGCCCGGTCTCTCAACAACTATCAAATGCTCACCAGCGAGATCTACACTCGGAATCCCCAGTAGAGCGTCTCCTAAATTTCCTCAGCAAGATCTACGTACAAGGTCCCCAACAGATTGTCTCCCAGACTCTCCTCAGCAGGGTCTATGAGATCTCCAACAACGAGCTTCTCAATCTCTATCTTCCTCAACAATATCTAGGCCCAGGACTTGGTCAGATAGTGCATCGGAGGAATCCCGGATATCTTTCTCCTCCTTCAAGAGCGGGGTTTCCACCTACACAATTCCCCAAACAGGAGTCAGAAATCCTCAAACAGAACATCCGCATCTTCTTCAAGATGGATATGTTTTGAAATATCACAACGTCTATCATTCATACATTTCTCATAAAATCATAATTCATGCATATGTCATTCATATACACTGTCATGCATCATACTTTGCATAAAACTAACGAATGTTCTATCAAAGTTTCTCTTGTTTTTCCAAAAGCAGTTGATTTTCGACGCGAGCGGTCGAGATTAAGCCCGAACCGGCGGAAAACTATCGAAAGACCACCTACGGTTATCCTCCGATAACGGCAATGGATCAACACCCGATGCACAACAGGGAAGCTATCCACATTCTTGCCAACTACAACCTTTCTCAGAGTAATCAGCACGAAGATTTATTACGATTCCTTATTATCACAACTACGAGTCTAGCGCGACTCGGTTGCCTTGGATGGCATCTTAAGCCCATCTCCGACTACTTGTCAACATTTCTTCACTTTGAATCTGCATATATGGTTAAAAATCAATACGGACCAATAACTTCATTCAAAGTGAACACGAAGTCTAATGTCGACTCCCGGATGGCATCTTAAGCCCATCTCCTCTCCGTTCCATGAACATCTGAGTCTAACACGACTCACTCCCCAGATCGGCCTTTCTAGATGGCATCTTAAGCCCATCACGGCAGCTCCTATTGACAACCTCGAGTCTAGCGTCGATCGTTCCCCAGTGAAGTCTCCAACTTCTCCAAATGGCATCTGTAAGCCCGTTCCGCATCACCACCAATAAGTGCAAATTTTAGGTGTACTCGGTGTTCAATCATCTTCTACCTCCGGTCGCGAAGACAAGCATGTCAATCTAACCCTCCAGTACAAGAAGATTGAGCAGGGGCAGCTGTCATACCCAAAATTTGCCCTCCATCTACTCAAGAGATTTCATACATCTATGCTCGAGGATTCCTCAAGAGTTGATCGGACAAACTCTCTCTAGACAATCAACCCAAACTAGGGTTTGGTATCTCTCAAGTCAAGGTGGATTTCCAATATCTCCAAAGGCCTCCATGCCTCCTCATATGCTTCAAAGATTCTCCATGTCAAGTTTCAAGCTTCACAAGTCAAGTTTCCGACAATTGCTCGGATGGTTGAAAATCGGGTGTATTGGACAAAAGTCAATGTGGTCAACATACAGTCAAAACTTCGATTTTTGGTCAACATCCTCATTTTGAAGTTACATTCATCATTTGATCAAGGGTTGATCATGATTCATCAAGAAAACTCAAGATTTGCTCAAAGTCAAACTTTCTAAATTAGGGTTTCTAGATGAAAAGTCAATGAACTTTGTTGATCATAACTTTCTCATACTTTTCGAAATTTTTCCACCACCTCTTGTTTTGAAGGAAATTCAATTCTCTACAACTTCATGTCTCACAAGAATGTCCAAAAATGCTTCATTTGAGAGGTATAGCTCAAAACATTACTGGTCATTTTCAAAGTCAACAAAAGTCAACCTTTTGTTTTGAAGATATATTGAGCATGGTAACTCCAATTGAGATGAAACCAAAGACATTGTTTAGAGGACTCTTATAGCTTTCCAAAAGTCCAAGAATACTCAAAATGTGGAAAATTGAGCAAGTTACACCATTCACAAGTTGGGCAATTTTGGAAGAATGCACAAGAGAGATACTTCAAAAATCAAATCTTTTGCAAATGGGCCTATTTTTCTTCATCCTAACTTGTTCCTCATGCAATTAGGAATATCCAAGCCCAATGCCACGAATTTTTGATTTATTTTCTATTTAATTTGTAATTTATTTATTTAAATGCAAATTAAATCTTAAAATAAATTATAAAATCAAAATTAATTGGAAGATTGATTTTATTGCTTTCTTGTGATCCAATCAACCCATAAATGCCAGCAATTTCGAAATTAGATCAAATTTGGCAAGATTGGATTGAAATTGGACAAAATTTGAAAATTTGATTTCATGAGAATATCAAATTTGATTTCCATTGAATGTTGATCAATTCTTTCCAAAAACCATTCCAAATCCATCCAGTATAAATATATGATGCATACCTATCAAGAAAAAAGGAAAAATTGCTCCACAAACCCTATTCCAAAGCTCAAAAAACCGTGGTGCACAAGCAAGTGGTAACCCTATTTCCAGCCGTTTTCAATCGTTTTTGAGGTGTCCAACACATTGCTTGACATCTCCAGAGTCGATTCAGACCTTCACTTTGCCAAGAACCATCAAGAATCAAAACCGAATTTGGTTTGTTCTTGAAATTTCAAAATTCGATTTCTAACATTCATGCATTATTAACTGTTTTGATTGTTTGTTTGTGATTAGAATCAAGTTGCAAGCGATATGGGCAAGCCAATCGTGTTTCCATGGCTCGAATCGTGATATACCATATCTAGGGTTTCGAGCTCGAATTGGGGTTTTGTTTAAATGGAAAAATTGGACCATAAGACCCATACGTGTGTTCGAATGCTTCAAGGAATCGAACCATGCCTAGAATTTATTTATATTACGTGTGTTGCATTTTTATGTTTGTTGGGTCATAGGCCTCGAGGCCAAAATGCCAATTCAAACAAAACGATGAAGTTCTTGGCGCGAAGACGGAGCAATACGAAGGCGACGCGTGTGAAAATCCACTAGTTCCGTTTTCAAACACAGATGCGCGTATGGTGTAGTGGTCAGCGTGTTGATTCTCAAGGTTTGAAGCCAGGGTCACGAGTTCGACCCTCATCAGGACCAGCTTGGTTTTTTCACTTTTACAAAACTCTATTTTCCTATTTTCTTTTATTTTAATATTTTCCATTCATTTTAATTTCTTTTCATATTTTTTATTCTGTATTAAAAATTACCAAAAATATTTTTTCTTTTTACATTATTTTTCTAAAAACCTTTATTTAATTTAATAAATTAAAAAATATAATTTTTGCATGCATATTTATTTTATTTTTATTTTAGCATTTAGATCATTATAAATTGCATTTTAATTATTAAATTGCATCCAAAAAATCCCAAAAAATTATTTTAACTTATTTATCTTATTTCCAGCATATATTAATTTTTCCATATCAAAACTTGCATTTTTCTAACATTTTTTCTCTTGTTCGATTCATATTGCATTTTCCGATTTTTTTATTCTCTCACAGGTTGCTCCGATTCGGACGTTTTTCTTTTATCGTTTTATTTTTCCAATAATGTAATTGCTCATGGGTTGTAATAGTTTAATTTAGGACTTTTACTTTCCGCACTCCTAATTATGTATCTGCCCCAAAGCCATGTAATAGCGTAGGATTTACCTTTCCGCATCTTTACATTCCGTATTTTAATTTCCGCACCTTATCAATTGCTAGTAACTAGGCGTGTATGGCAAGATAATAATTGGACATAGCTCACACTAATCTTCAAGATAAAATATCTGAATTTGACACACTTCTCTCACACACGCACCCCTTAGGGTAATTCTCTCTCGATGCCTTTCGATTCAAAATGGTCATGTCCCTCGAACGTAGAGGTATTCTAGCACCGTTGCCTTCCAAACAAATCATCATAGTCCCTTCGATACAAAGATCATAAGGCCCACGATGTCGCTTCCGAATATATGATCTTGACCCTCGATTGTCGCCTACGAAAAATGATGATAGTCCCTTCGATATGTGCTAGGATACTTCCTACAAGTTGCCTTCGATGACCATCCGATGTCCCTTCGAATGTCCCGCTTACATCCAACGAATGGAGCTACCTACTAACTAATGGTATGGCTAGCGCTATTCTAAAGGAACGTAGAAGTACGAAAACGACCAATTCTGAGTGGGTAAATAAGTCTCTTAGTTGCTTGCTCTATCAAATGCTTTTCACACCACACACTTTTTTTTCAAAGTTCAAATTCTTTTCAAAACAAAACATTTCCGAACACTTTGTATACACTCCTACATGAGTCATTACAAAGTCAAAGCGAAATGCCTTTTCAAAACATTTTTGTCAAACACACAGAAAGCAATTTTAAAAAGTGATCTAGAGCAACTAAGAGCCCGTAGAATAAACTGCGGATGGAAAGGGGTGCTAATACCTTCTCTTTTCATAACCATTCTCCCGAACTCAGAATCTAACGAAGGTCTTTTTCTGTTACTTTTACCTTCCCTTAATTGGATAAAAATAAAAGTCGGTGGCGACTCTTGCTATCCGCACATTTGGATACAAAAATCCTACAAAGTCAGTTCACCGTATCACACCTACAACGCAAACATTTTTGTATATCGGGACAATCCAACTTACTTGGTTGTACCTGCAAATCAACATATTCAACATCGTCTCGACGAAACAAACTAACCAAGATTAGGTACTGATAATTATAGACCACTCCGACAATTTTCAATTAATCCCGGACAACTGATTATACCGCTTAATTTACTACCTCGGCTAATTCGGTATTATTTCTATTCGTTGTCACCACCACTCATTGTCAACTAACTTCTACAATTTTTGTTATACTAATTTAATTAATTTCCTGCAACAACTTCCATTCATACTGCGTTTCTAACCACACCACTAACTATTATTTCAAAACCTGTTACTGATACAATATATCAGTTAAATTTTAGCTCTGCTATTTCTTTCTAACTGGTACATTATCAACCTATCATTTAATTATTTCTGCAGTTTAATTGCTAATTTTCTTAATATATTCTATTAGTACCAAATTACTTCCGTCATAGTTAGTTCCTGCTATTTCCTTCTAATACTGCAACTGCAGTTTACCCGCATCATCACTTGGTTTTCTACTACTTGTTAATTATACCACAACCACTTAATGTTCTTCAATTAACTGCTACATATATTTGTTTCCAATGTTACTGCATCAACTGCGCAATATCCTAAACTAAAGTACTACAGTTTAACGTAACATAAAGAGAATGGCCCCACACCAAGATGGACGCCTCCTCCCTTTACAATCTTAGGGAGGTCTCCCCACACTAAGACGTACGCCTCCTCCGTCCCACTTCCTTTATAATGTGGCGGTCGCCCCACCCACATACATACATATATTTATTTTATTCCCTGCGTTTTTCCTAGTGCCGATTCCATTCCTTCTCACAATCTTACATAATTAATGATTAGTTTCATTATCCCAATTTCTAATAATTATATTGTAGCAACAATTTTCCTTACTCGATCGATTCGACAATAATAATATTCCACACAACAATATATAGAATTCATCGTTTTGCAACATAAATCACACACGGATAAATCGAGATAATTTTCTACGAATCCAATCCCCACATATGATTCATCATAAACCCGTTTAGAGAGTTAGAACCTCACTCTTACCTTGGATTGAAGGCCTCTCTATAATTTCCGGTCGAATCCGCTTCGCCGCAGCTTCCAACTTTTTCCTTTCTAATTCTTCTCTTAGCAATTCCACAGCAAAATCAACCATAAAAGCTTTTTCTTCAAAACCCTTGTTTTTGTTTTCTCCTCACGTTCAACAACCAACAATATTCTACTAACTCTTATAATTCTCCTTTTTTAACTCCAACTTATAATAATAATAATAATATTAATATTATTCTACTGGGCCTATTACTCACACCCCCAACTTTGCTATTCCTCGTACAACAATTAAGCCCAACTGAATAATATTCTAATGTTCAATTATTATTTCTAATAATAATTTCTTCCGACTAATCCGACCAATTACTCAACTATCAACTTAACCGCCCAACTAACATATTAATCCAATAACGTCTCTTATAATAATTCCAATAATTCCCAACAACAACAATTCCAATAATTTACCCCTTAATTAATTTAATTTAATTAAATAATTAATTAAATTCGGGGTGTTACATTACTCAAACAACAATCGACCATATTTGAACCACGTAATTAAATTTTAAATCATTTGATAAGCATCAAAATATTATAAAATACTTGACATTAAAAACCTCAACAACAATAAGTTTGAAAAATGGTTCATCATCAAAATCAAAGGAAATATATGCAACATAAAATAAATAAAAGAACAACTTATTCCCCTTGTGTTACATAACAGAGCAACTCAAACTATAAGATTCGGTCGACAAGCAACTAAGGAGGCACAACGCCATCCTCGACATTAAGCTCCTACTTTATACCTGATTGTCTATACTCTAGAGAAGCACAGACACAACAACACAAAAGATGATGAGAATACATTCAAATAATAAATGATGCACAAATAACCAAGATAGATTCACACACTACACAATTACATATATATATCAAATATGCACCTCAAATATCATGTATTCATGTCTCACCCACATTAGAGTCAAACTCACTCAATCACACCAGAGTATTCATCAATACACAAACATCTGAATTGCATAATTTTTATATAATGCAATACCACAATCAACTCGACTCATGCTCGTCATGGTCCTCGCTCTAAGCCGGACTCACAACTCAACTCTATATGCATGCAATACCGACTCAACATTTGGTTCTTCAAACGAACCAACCATCTTTGAACTTGGGACAAGTCACTAGTGTCCTCTATGAACTAGAAAACATGTCATTTTCATAACAATGATAACATCTAATGTATGACATATCTCAATGCAATGACAAAAACACAACCACGAATACAATCTCACTCTGACTGTAAATGATCACAAACAAAATAGTCAGGGCTACAACCCCACTCTAATTGTAATTCAACATACACTAAACACAATACGGGTAATTCTCACTCAGAAACACTAGCTTCATCAATCATCATCGGCCATGTACAATTATCACACATACATATATGTAAAAACACAATAATTATTCATGCATTGGTTATTCATTTATACAAAAATTATCTCCTATTTCACTACTATGAGGTAGCTCTGCACGTTAGCTCCCTAGCTCTTTGAACGACATGTTATTTGGACCAACACGACTCAAGTTACGACAAAAATATTCGGGTGATAAAATTAAATTAAATTCCAATTTTTTATTTATAAATTATACAGTGTCAATCGATTGACATCACATGTCCTCGTCTTTGTTTCCAAATTTTCAAGAATTAATTGATTGCATAGCTTAGTCAATTGATTGACACTGCTTTTTTTTTCTCCAATTTTTACATTGATGTAATCGATTGACATAGGATATCAATCGATTAACATAGTTCAATTTTATAAAATTCCAATTTTCACATATCACTCGCATTCTGCATCTTCAACCCCTCATCCCTTAAACCAGACCCATTTATAACCACTAAAACTCCCTAAAATTATAATCTAACATAATTATAACTTCAATTACCCTCAGAGCATGAAAGCAGCAAAACACCATTGTACATCAACTCATGACATATAAAAGCATAATTGCATCATTATTTTACATATTATCATCAATCTATAAGAACAAGGAAATCCCTATTGGAGGTTAAGAGAAACCTCTTTACCCTTCATGATTTAGGTACCCTTAGATAAATAATTTTTCCTCTTTACCTGGTTATCCTAACAACACCACAAATTTTGGTTCTTGTTGAAAAGTCTTCTTCCCGAGTTTTAAGTCTCTTCCTCTTCTTAGTCTTTTGCCTCTCTTTTTTCACTTCTGATTTTCTCTACGGACGGATTAAAAACTCCTTACACTAAAGATAAACCTTATTAATTATAATTATAATTCTGACCCAAACTCTTATATTTCTCCCTCCCTTCCACTTCTCATAATTCCTACTGTTGACCCAAATTCTTTTTTTTTCATTAAATAATATAAATTTAATAAAATATTATTATTTTAATTATTAAAATAAATTTTAATAATTTTAATCAAACTCTATTAGCCTTTAATTATTCTCCACACTCTCACATCTAGGACACTCTCCATCATCCATATTTATTTAATTAATATTACTCAATAATTATGTATATACATAAAAATTATAATAAATTAAATTATCTAATAACTCAAAAATTAAAGCGTTACGATTCGCGCACACCAAGTGTTCTCCTTTGAACACTAATAAATTTGTAGGGTATTAATTATAGATTGTGCTTCCATTTTTCATTGATGAATGTTTGATCAAACAAGTACTCTTAATACCATTGGGAAATCAAATTAACGTGATTCTAAGTAAAATTAATGAAGAAAGAAACTTGGTATATTAATCTAATTTGATTACAACACATGACAAACGTGTGTGTATACTCATTGTGCTACTTTGTCAAGATAATACATGTAACTTCTTTGTCAATACCCTTGCAATTGCATAGTGTTCTCATTGTGCTGCGACTCTGCTGTGCTATGTGTTGAATTTTAAACATCACTCGCAATCAGTAACGGTCTCACATTTTGAAAAGGACTGCATATTCAATTAGTATTTTAAACATTAGTGGCTATAGTCAAAAACATGCATACCAAGTCATATTTTCATAAAAAAATATTGGTACACAAGAATTAAAGAGGATAGAAATAATGAGAGAATAAGAGAATGAGGACTACATAGATGAGAAAAGAAATAAGGACTGTTGTTATAAAGGACATCTATGACTAGTCTATTTATACAAGAAGAAAATTGTCACATAAGCCCTAATGAAGGTAAAGTTAATAACTAAGCAAACAATTCAAACTAGGAAATACTAAAGTACCCTTAAAACTAAACTTAACGGCTACACCAAAGAACCCAGAAGTTAAGTATACTTCTGGACGCAACCTCAAAAGCTTCTGCTTCTGACTAACAACCTCAGAAGCGTTTACTGCTTCTGAACAACAACATCTTCTGAATAACAACATCAAAACATCAGAACATCATAAGCATTTGCTTCTGATTAACAACAAGTTTTGAATATTGAATTACTTTTCAATATCATCCCTTGATTCATATTCAGCTAGCCAAAATCTACAACACCAATTCCATCCCTCAAACGGATAAGGTGTTTAGTCTTGACATCCTTCATCAGAACTTCTGCAAGTTTCTTCTGGTTGCTACAGTGTGCAACTTCCAATACTCCATTCAGAAATGTAGATTTCTTCTTGAAAATCGATCTGGCGCTGATGGTTTTCTTATCCTTTGGAAGCTTAGTTAACTTCCAAGTCTTGTTTCTTTCTAAAGCCTTAAGTTCTTCTTTTATGGCATTCAACCACACTTTTTCTTGAGAACTTCTCAAATAGCCCATTTGTTTAGAATCTCCTTCTGATTCTTGAACTGTATCTCCGTCTGGACTTTCTTTGGAAGTTTGACTTCCAGCTGAAGTTTCACCTTTTTTAACTTCTGGACCTTGTCTAGAACCACCACCTTCAAAAATTGGATCACCTTCAAAAACTCTGCCATCGAAAGTTCCTCCTTCAGTATCATGACCACCACCAGAGGCTGGACTAACTTTAGAATCCCCTCCTTCATAAGATCCACCTTTAGAGTCATGATTACCACCAAAAGCATGGTCATCTCCAGAAGTTTGTCCTCCAGAACCTACGACTTCAGAGTTTTTCCTTCCAAAAATATGATCGCCACCAGATTTTGGATCATCATGAAAATCTGGATCAGAATCAGATTCACCATCTAACTCATCTTTAGAGTCTCCAGAAGATTCTTCATCTTATGACTCTAACTCTTCTTCAGAACTTTTAAGTTCTGATTCATCTTCAAAAGAAGATTCTCTTTCAGATTTAGACTTGTCTTCTAATTCTCCTTCAGACTCAGAATCACCTTTGGATTCTGACTTGTCTTCAGCTTCAGGGTCATTTTAGAGTCATCTTCTAACTCTGACTCTTCTTCTGAAACCTCAGATTCTGACTCATTTTCAAAATCTTCAATGTCATTTTCTGACTCTGACTCATAAAGAAACACTCCTTCAGAATCAGAATATTCATAGTCATCTTCTTCCCCTTCAGAATCAGAAAATGACAACCGCACAGGTTCTTCGTCAGATTCATAAGCCATCAATAGCACATGTTCATCATCTGAATCACCTATGACTATTTTTGCTTCTTCTTTGTTTGACAAACACTCTTTAGCAAAGTTGTCAAACTGCTTACAACAGTAACATTGAACCATTCTTTTGTCATACTTCTCCTTTCCCTTCTGATGTTTCTCATCAGAATAGAAGACTTCTGACTTCTGCGACCTACCATGTTTTTTCACCTTCTGGTCCTTCTTGACAAAAGAAGCCTTCAGAGTCTGCTCAACTTCCCTCTCAGAAGTTCTTTCAGTCAGACGCAACTCCTGCTCCTCTAGACTACTTTGCAGCTCTTCTATTCTCATGGTTTCCAGATCTTTAGAATGTTCAATTGCTACAACAATGTAATTAAATTGAGGAGTAAGTGACCTCAATACCTTCTCAATGATTACTTGTTCAGAAAGAGTTTCTCCACAAGCCTTCATCTCACTAGTGATCAAAATCACTCTGGAGATATACTCTGAAACCTTCTCATTGTTCTTCATGTTGAGATTCTCGTATTGCTTTCTAGACGCAACCTCAGAAGCTTCTACTTCTGACTAACAACCTCAGAAACTTTACTGCTTCTGAACAACAACATCTTCTGAATAACAACACCAGAGCATCAAAAGCATCTGCTTCTGATTAAAAACAACTTCTGAATATTGAATTACACTTCAATAAAAAGGACTGTATTCAATTATTTTAAACAATACTAATTACAAAATATGTAAGACTACTGCCATAGAAAATTCTAATTTAAATCGATCAACTTTTTTTTTTAATTTACTAGTAAATTATTCGTGCTATTGCGCGGATCATTATAAATATTGTTATTATATAAGTGGTAGTAAAAATATAAAATAAATAATATAGTTGATTGTTTATTAAAAGCTAATATTTGTTTCTTGTTGTTTTTAATGTATTAGTGATAAATATATGTATCATTTGTTTTTATAATTATCAAATTCAAATATTTGTCCAATTTTATTTAAATATTTATCTATTATAAATTTGTTGTCCTTTTCTTAAAATATTATTCAATAACAATTTTTTTGTTTACACTTTTTGAATACATGTCTCTTGTTTTTTAAAATATTAATAAATTTTGGTTATTTTTTTAAAGTATATCAATGTCTTCTTAAATTTAGAAAATAAGTCCATGTCTCGTGTATGGTTTTATATGAATTATAATTCATATATTACAACTATTCTCATTTTTTAAAATATTAAATCTAATAAATTGTGATAAATTATTTGTATGAGAAGTATTAATGTCAACTATTTTTAAGAATACATTGATATGTTTGTAGGAATCATTCGTTGGTGAAATACATACAAGTTTGACAATATTTTATGGTACGTCATCTTGATGGGGTTGGTACATGCAAACATTTTTACGCCTAAGTAAATTTATATCAAATGTGAGAGATACTTTTTTTTAGACTTAGTTCTATGTTTATGTATTTTGATTTGACGTTTTACTGCTCTTTTTATATGAATTTTCTAAGATTTTCGAGGTCTATAATCTTCCAATGTAAGATCACTATATAAATAGATAATTATTATAATATATAATTTGGTCTATCATCTAAGGCCCTCCTTCAATCATTTGTTCAACTAAGATGTTTTTCTATGACGAGTCTTATCTTATTCTATATGTCATATAACCGCTTCTTCGAGTCTATAGTTTATGTTATGACATCTTTTACTTAAATGGTTTGACATCATAATTGTGTTAAGTGGAACGACCTCTTGATTTAGTTGTTTGTTATTGGACTACATGTGTTATAGGGCGATGATTTATAAGATTGCATGTATTTTTAGGTCAGGAGTATAGTCTTAGTCAAGACGGAAACATATATCAATGCCCTTTAAATTTATAAATTATATCAATATCTCGTGTATGGTTTTTAGAATAAATTATATTATAATTCATATATTAAAATTATTCTATTCTTATTTAAAAATATGAAATAAATATTAAATTTAACTGATTAATTTGTGATAAAATATTTGTCTTGGGGATGAATTGTTCGTTCCAATAGCTTCTTAGTTTACTTATTTTTAGAAAAATATATTGAAAAGGGTATTGTAAAAGAATAGTTAGTGTAAATATAATTACTCTCATTTTTATGTTTTTTATTTAGTCAATCAATTTCGATCAACATAGTGGATCGACTAATCTGATTTACTCTCATTTTTATGTCGATAATACTAAAAAAACACTTAATATGAATACTTATCATTTTTTTTGGAAAATAAAGAATATATATTCCAAAAACAATGAATTACAAAGCGATCCTGATGGTCCAACAAGATGCAAGCAAACACTAAACTAGCTCAACATAAGTTGGGCAATTCTTTCTCTATACTTGACTTTCATCCACACTCTGTTAACAACTATATTTATAATCTCATCCACTATACAAATGTTACCTCTTTCTTTTTTTTAAAATTTCCCTATTTCTATACATCCAACAAGCATATACCGTTTCCGTAAAGGCTACTTTAAGAATTTGCATCCTCCAATACTTCAACTTACATAAATCCACAATCCACTTGCTTTCTTGACTCCGCCATTTAGGTTCATGGTTTATGTTCAACCACTTTAGAACCCCAGCCCAAATACATTTCATATTGTGGTAGTCAAACAAGATGTGATCCAAGCTCTCCAAACTATTACAAAAACCGCAACCATTATTATCTACATACCCAAACCTGCGCATACGGTCCTTGGTTGATAACATGTTATGAAAAGTCAGCCAAGTTATGAACTTAGCACGAGGGCGTGCATCATTTTGAAAGAAAATCCTTTTCCACGGTACTTTCTCAGCATGCTCCATGAGGTTGTAGTACATGGTCTTGGTTTTGAAATTTCCACTCCTAACAACTTCCTGCCAGTATTGGTTCCCTTGAGTCAGCACCCTCCTCTTCAAAATTCCTTTCAAAATCCACAAAACATTGGATGAACTGGTACTAGAATGGTAGTACTTAACATACAGTGAGTTTGGTGTAGCAAGCTATATGAATCAAGATCACTTAGAGTATGTTAGAGGTCTACCGCTCACATCACACACCCACAATTCACTACGCCAAAAATAACTTATGGAAGCACTACAAAGACAACGCTTTTATCTAAAAGCGCTTCCATAAGTTGTTAAAAAATTTCGCTAAAAAAACGCTGCTAAAGGCTACCTTTAGAAAGCGCTTTTCAAAAGCGCTGCTAAAGGCCTCCACCTTAGAAAGCGCTTTAACAAAAGCGCTCTTATAGGTGTACCTTAGAAAGCGCTTTTGAAAAGCGTTGCTAAAGCCAATGAAAATATTAACCTTAGAAAGTGCTTTCAAAAGCGCTGCTAAAGCCAATGAAAAGAAAACACTTTCACAAAAAAAGCGCTGGTAAAGGCTGTACCTTAGAAAGCGCTTTTGAAAACCGCTGCTAAAGGGTAACCTAAGAAAGCGCTTTCAAAAGAGCTGCTAAAGGCATAGGGAAAGAAAGAGCTTTCTTAGGATAAAGCGCTACTATATCTGGCCCTAAGAAAGCGCTTTTGAAAAGCGTTTTTGAAAAGCACTTTCGTATCTAATTTTATAATTAAAATTGTAAAACCCTGAAACCACAAAACATGATTTTTGTTCCACTCTCAGAAAACCCATTCTCAAAAACCCCTCCTCCTTCTCACCTTCATCAACACAGCCTTCATCGTCTCCTCCTTCCCACCTTCACAAACCCCTCTGTTTCACTGCAACCCCTCCGTTTCACTAACCATCTCTGCCGATACATCACCCTCACCACCGCCGCGAAACCTTCAGTTTCTCGCCAACTCTCTCGTTCTCTCACCCCTGTCCATCCCTCCAGCTCTCCGTCAACTCCGGTTCATCACCATCATTACGTTCCCAACATGATTCCTTGTTGTTATAGTCTATTGCAACACATTGGTTTTCCATCTTCGCAACTATTCAGTAAGATTTCAGGCATTTTCGTATTCTTCTACATAACTGATATGTTACTGACTCTATGATTAATCCATGTAAAAAACAATTTTAGTTTTGTTAGTTATCTTTTGATTAGTGGTTTCGATTTGTCTGGGCAATTCGAGTATTGTGAAAAGTCTATGTTGAACTAAAAAAAAACAAATGCTAGTATCTTACACTATGTTTAGTTTTCGGTAGAACAACATTGTATTAGGCTTCATGTGTTGCTTTTGTTCATAGGAAATTTGGAATAAGGGTCAGAATACAAGTTGTAGTGAACCATTGAATAAACCATTGTATCGATTGGGCACATGACATTCTGTGTTGAATAAAATGTGTTGAATAAACTTTGTTGAATAAATTTTTTTATAGTTTGTATAAACATTGAATAAACTTTGAATAAACTGTGATAAACTTTGTTATAGTTAGCATAAACTCTGTTGAATAACAATATCAATTTAGGATAGATGTTTTTTTTGTTTAAAATTGCATTGACATGATGTCTTGGTTAAATTTGGATGCTAGTCTTGATATCAATGTATACTTGTTATGTTGACTTTGTGATATGTCGTTTGTGTTAACTTGTGATGATCATTGATGTTGGTATATGATCCATTTGTTAATGTCTATACGAGTTTCGTTTCTTGATTTAGTTCGTTCAAAATTTTAAATTGATTGGTTATGAACTTGGAACAGTGAGTTCGGTTATGGTGACATTGTGAATTTTGTTTGCGTTGAACACTAGTTCGAGATAACTTCATTGAGCATGATTGGGTTTAGGTAGTTGTTTCTCGGATTTTGGATTAGGGGTTTAGAACTTACTATGAATTCGATTTCCCATGTTTCGAATGTGAATTGAATAATAACTTGAGTTTCTTTGGTTTTAGTTTCATTTGTGAATTGAATTTCTTGAATGATTGATTACTTGGTTCTTGAATTGTTCATGTGCATCATATAACTTTCATTTTGATTGTATACCTTGTGATTACTAACTTGTTTATGGTTTGAGCAAGCTTAGTTGGAGATAATTTCATTGAGCATGATGGATCGTTTCCACTTAAATTAATTGCTTACTTTTCTACTTATGAATGAATTGTAATTAGTGGTTGATTCGGTTTTTACTGTATGAAAATTTTTAAAATAGAAGTTTTCTTTCCTTTAAATTAGCAGTGTTTTCTGGCCTAGTTCGACGTACGACGCTCATTCTCTGCGTTTCCTTGAGTTCGGTAAATCCTAGGTAAATTTCTTCCTCAAATTACTAGTTGTTTTTGTTTATCTTAATTAGTAAAACCATGGATAAGACATTGATGATTTGATGTATTCCAATTGATTATCGAAAGAGTACGAGAATAGGGTATCAAAATTCGTTAAATTTGTTATTACGCACGCCAAAGACCCCAGTCGAATGACATGTCCTTGTTTGGGTTGCTATTATGGGAGTCAGGTTGATGCGGTTCAGTTGGAACCACATTTAATACGGTATGGAATTGATATAAGTTATACATGTTGGAATATGGATGGTGAGAAAAGTAACGGGAATGTTGAATCGGGGGATAATATGACCTATACTTCAAACGAAAATTGCACAGATACATACGATTATGATCGAGTCGAAGAGATTGGAGAAGCGCTTGAAGAAGATCTTAATGATTGTCCCAAAATGTTAGAGAGGTTGGTAAGCGATGTAGAGAAACCATTGTATAATGGTTGTACAAAATTCACAAGATTGTATGCGGTATTAAAGTTGTACAACTTAAAGGCTGGCAATGGATGGTCAGATAAAAGTTTCATTGTGTTATTAGCCCTTATGAAAGATATGCTACCAGAGGACAATATTCTTCCCAATCGAACGTATGAGGCGAAAAAGATGTTGTACTCTATTGGAATGAGCTATGATAAGATACATGACTGTCTAACTGATTATGTTTTGTTTCGAAACGAGTATACATTAGTAAATGAGTGTCCTAAATGCGGTGCCCCTTGATATAAGAAAAAGCTGTCTCCGGCAAAAGTCTTATGGTATTTTCCTATAATTCCGAGATTTAGACACATGTATCATAGTGAAACCGATTCAAGACACTTGAATTGGCATGCAGATGAAAGAATTATTGATGGAAAGTTTTGACATCCGGCAGATTCACCACAGTGGATGAAAATTGATAATGATTATCCTGAATTTGGAAAAGAAGCAAGAAACCTTCGCTTGTCATTGTCTACTAATGGAATGAACTCACACGGTATTCAAAGTATCTCTCATAGCACATGTCCTATGATTCTTATGATTTATAACCTACCTCCGTGGCTATGTATGAAGCGTAAGTACATGATGTTATCTATGTTAATTTCTGGGCCTAAACAACCAGGGAATAACATAAACATATACTTGGATCCTTTAACCAAAGATTTAAAGATTTTGTAGGAGAACAGTGTGGAGGTTTGTGATGGGTATAGGAAAGAAAGTTTCAACTTGAGGGTGATGTTGTTTGGAACAATTAACGATTTTCCAGCATACGGAAATCTATCAGGGTATAGCATTAAAGGTGAAAAAGTGTGTCTTGTATGTGAAGATGGAACCAATATGACGTGATTGAAAGCTTGTCATAAGAATGTCTTTCTCGGTCATCATAGATTCTTAAATTCTAACCATCAATATCATGGATGGAGAAAAGCGTTCAAAAGAGATACCGAACAACGTAGAGCTTCTCCTGGATTGACAGGTGATCAAATTTTTGAAAAGGTGAAATATGTGAGTATTCAGTTTGGCAAGCCTTTTGCACATAAAGTTGTCACAGGTGGGTGGAAGAAGAGGTCGTTTTCTTTTTAATTCCCATATTAGAAATCGTTGTACGTAAGACATTTTCTTGATGTTATTGTTCACAGTGATTTCTGGTGAAACAACCTCTAGTCCTCCAAACTATCAAATAAGCGTTATGATTGTTATTCAATCCCTTTGGTAACTTGCAGGATCGACTAGATTGATCCTATGGGGTATTGGTCGTTTGTGTAAACTTAAAATAAAGATTCAATGTTCAAGGTTCGTTTTTGAATGTTTTATATATGTTTCAAGTGTGTTTCGATTATGATGTTCAAGGACTTAATAACATGATCAAGTAAAGTAGTACTCCCTCCGGTCCTTTTTACAAGAAACACTTCACTTTTTTAGATTCATTGAATAGTTAATGTACTTTGTCTATAAATAGTCCAGGTACATTATTTATTCAATGAATCTAGAAAGGTGAAATGTCTCTTACAAAAAGGACCGGAGGGAGTATAAAACTAATTTGAACAAGTAAAAGCATAAAGATTTTGAATTGTAGAAAATGTATAAATGCAGGAATGCTTAAATGACTTTTAAATGTAAAAGACTTTCAAAGTAAAAGCATGAAATGTAAAAGACAAGAATGTAAAGGCAAGTATGTAAAAGCTTTCTGGAAAATAAGAGCGTTAATGTAACAGTTTCAGAAAAGTAAAGGATTTCGAAATGGAAGAAAAACATTTAAATGCAAGGAAAGTTAAATGACTTTGAATGTAAAGAATTTAAAAGACATTGATGCAAGATAAAGATAAACTGGAAAGATAAAGATGCATTATTGAATAATAAAAATCTTGGTGCAATCATACGTACATCATTCGAGCATTCGTTTCCCTAGCCATGTGGTATTTTGAATGTTACTGAATTTTAGTACAATAGATATGACACACGAAATCCTAACACTAAGACTTCTATTTATACTATTTCGACCATAACGGTCTGACTTATGAGATCTTGCCACGTTTCAGACATGCAGAACACTATACTTCTCTAGCTTCCACGTCTTCGAACCGTTTCTAGCGCGCATATTCGAACTTCCATTTATCCCGCTCACGTTTGAATTTCAAATATCTGAACTGTCTTTCGTTTCGAACTCGCTTCTTAAACACTACGCTACTACTACTTCGAAGCTCCTTTTATAAGTATCATCATAATTGCTATTCGAAGCTCCACGTTTCAGTATGTTTCTTCGAAGAGCCAATTCTTTCATTCTGAATCATGACATTCCCTTTGTTCCAATGAATACTGATATTGTTTCGTTTCGAGCTTAATGATTCCTATTCGAATCATAGATATCAAAATCTTCAGCCAACAAAATGCCCCTTTAAAATATGTATTTCGAATCTCTTTCTGAGAAATACTTATTTTAAATATATTCACAAGATTTTGATGTGACTTTGAGCAATCATGACACTGTGTATGATTTCTATTACGTCAGTCACGACGGCTCTTGGGTTTCCGAACCGCTTCAAAACAGTTGCCACGGTATGGTGCGGTTATTAAAGACAATGATTACCTTTAATCATGCTTATTACCAATGCCTACTTTACGCCACCTCACCTCGTATCCAACCCACGTCTTCCACGTATCTTGGCCTTAGTTGATGAGTGCTTCAACTTCCTTACTATAAAACCAAACAGACTTAGTCTTTCTACTCTTTTTCCACACTCTGAATCTTCTTTTTCTTCTCTTCTCGTCAAAAACCCTAAATTCTTAACAACCTCCAACAATGTCTTCAACAACATCTCAGATGAAAAAGATTTCTAAGAAGAAGAACAAGAATGCTGGAACGATCCTGGAAAGCAAAGTTGGTATTCACCAAGGCCAATCCGTGCTTATACCTCAAGGCATCTCCAAAGAACAAGAACTCATGTATTCTTCTCAGGTATTAATCCCAACCAATGCCTCTGGAAAGAGGTTTTCCCTAATGGGTCCTCTCACAGTTTTTGAGATTCTGAAGGATACTAGGACAATATTCCCTGTTTGCTATGATTTTAAACCTCTGTTCAACAAAATGGAAACTCCTAGGTTAGAAACTGATAATGTGAACGAACCCTCTGTTTCGAACAACGTAGAAACCCCTGTAGTTCCCCCAAAGGATCCTTTTATTTTGGACTATGTTAAAAGTAACTTTAAACCATTTCGATCTTGTCCTACTGCTGATGTAGCGTACCAAAACTGGTTTGATAAAGTGGAGGTTAAGAAATCCCATCAGTGGGAGGAACTAGGTATTTACAATCTCCTCAAATTATCTAAACCAGGCTTCACCTACAGCCACCCTTTGCTATTTGCATCCCTGTACTTTTGGGATAGTACCTATAATACCTTTCACCTTCCTGGAGGGATGATCACACCTACATTCTTTGATATAACTGCTATCACTGGCCTATCACCAGTAGGGGAGACATATATTCCTGATTCTGAGGAACATTCGAGCATCATTGACTTCGACGTCAAGTTGGCTAGCTTCTCCAAATTTATCAGTCATTATCACACTGAAGGTGATAGTGTCTCTGATGTCGAACATATTGCCTTTCTCACCCTTTGGTTATCAAGATATGTTTTCTGCAGTAGGTCACTTCAGGTATCCAGCAGGTTTTTTCCTCTAGCAAGGGATTTACACGAAAATAGGAGGATTAATTTAAGTGAGCTCTTACTATTTGACCTTTATGAAAGTTTGAGGTTAGCTGTTTCGAGCTTAAAATCTCACACTCCTAAGAATATCTTGCTAGCTGGTCCTTTCTGGTTGCTCCAGTTATGGCTTAATGCCATGTTCGAATCTTCATTCTCTACTGCGGATACTATTGTTGAGCGGGATCCAGAAATAGCGGATCGAAATGTTGAAGGCACAAGGCTAAGGAGACTGACTCCAAGTGATGATAAGGTTGATTTCCAGATTCTATTCTCACAATACATTATGCTCTTTTCCAAGAAGCATAAGTTCGAAGAGACTATGGCGCCTTTTGCTTTGAGGACACATGGACCATCATGGTTCACTATGTCCCTTTCAGAGGCTGCTAAGACTAAAGATGTCCAAGATATCTGGAAAGCCTTCTTGCTCCCAAGACTAATCTCTTCTAGAATCACTCCAACCAAGAATCAGATTCTTCTGTTCGCCTATCAACCCAACTTCGTTTCAAGACAATTTGGTTTATGTCAACTAATTCCTGAACCCCTTTTTTAGACTCAGAACTCTATTACCTCCGGTCGAACCTTCAAGGCTAGAGAAGCCAAACTGCAGCAGGAGCAATATCAAGATTTTGCTCAATTTGAACTAATTTCTTTTGAACCATCTTATTTTTCATCCAAAGGTTTTCTGGATTGGTGGACTAAATTCTACCAATCTTGTATGTTTGATACTCTCACCATCCAAAATAAACTGACTGCTGCGTTCGATGTGCAGGTACACAAAAAGAAAGGTATGCTCACTCATGCTCAAGATATTAAAGCTTTTCAGAATTACTTCGAAACAACTTATGATCCCACACACTTGGAGTCCACAGTATATCGAGCGTCCCAAACCTTGAAGGAAAAATTTACAGAAAAATTCTCTAAGTTCAGACTTCCTTCAGGGTTGTCACCTGAGGATAGGTATAGGTTGGCACTCGAAAAGCATCCACCTAAGTTTCCCAAACTACCTACCTCAGAACTGGCTCTGGCTTGGTTTCCTCCATACCTGTGGTGGTTGACTTGTAAAGAGATGTTCAAATACAAATCTCAAAAGAAACCAAAGCCATCTGAGACTGTGACTTGGGCTCGATACTGGCTCCATAATTTCCCAGGGCACCTTCGCTATGACCTTTCTGCCATGTCGATTCTTTCGAATGAAGGCGCAGGTGCGAATGCTTGGGAAATTCCCAAATAGTTCTTACTTTCTTTATTTTAACATTTCGTCTTAATTGTTTCGATTTTCAGCCATCAGGATCAAGACTGTTGCATCGAAGGCCAAAGAAGGAAGCAGCTCTCAACAAACCATCGAAGCAAATGATGATGTGCCCAAAGCAACTTCAACAATTACTCCTGCAACAACAACAACAACAGCAAACACTATTGCTCCAACTCCAACCATTTCTCCAATTCCAACAACTACTCCGTCTCAAATAGTTGCTCCGACCCCAAAGGTAAACGGTTTATTCTGATATTTCGAATAGGCTTAAATTTATGATTGAAGTCTAACTTATGTTTGTACCATTTCAGACTAGTAAACTCCCACCAACTACTCCAAAGAAGAGAAAGCCTAGTACCAGTGGGAAAACTCTCAAGGCTGGAGAAAGTTCGCCAACGACTTCGAAGAAGAAGCAGAAGAAAGACATTTCAAAGGATACTAACGTCTCTGGACTCGATTCCAGGGATGTTGCTCCCTCACAAAAATCCAAAAATCCACCTTCGACCTCCAACGTAATGTTGGAACACATAGACAGTAATATATCTGCAGATAATCCACAGGTGAATTCACTTCGAATTTTTGAAAATGATTATTTGTACCTTAGTTATAAGTTTCTAATCTTTCTTTATTTGTGTAGGATGATTCAACTCCAATCCAAACTACTTCGACTCCTCCCCCACAAACAGCTGCTCCGATCCATTCTTCTCCTCATGGAGATTCAAGTAATCTGGTGCAAAATAAGGGATCCTCCAATATGGCGGTTCCAACTGGAGCTCCTGAGCAGCCAGATGATCAAGGCATTTCACCTCCTCTCAAGGAGACAAACGAAACAACGCTTGAAGATGCTACAGAAGTGCCTCCAGAGACTTCTCACCCAGAATCTCCTCTCCAGACTCCTCAAGAAAAGGTTACCCAAGTTGAAGAAGAAAAGGCTTGCCATTCTCAAGAGAGCGAGGATTCGAGTGAGGAAGGATCTGAGGATGAAGAAGGAGAAGATGCTCAAGAAGGTTCGAGCGAGGGGACGGAGTCTGATGCTCCCAGTAATGAAAACGATGACATCGAAGTAGTGGATCTAGTTGGTGATGAAGAAGATGATGAGGAAGAAAAGAATGAGGGCGATGGTGCTCCTACCAATGAGCCAATGGAAGTTGAAATGGATGTGACTCCATTGCGCATGGAACTCCCTGAGTCCTCTCAGCGTCGAACAGCTGAAGAAGAATTATCCCTTTTGAAACGAACTGATCCTATTGGGTACATAAAGGCTAATCTGGCTCAGAGAGATACTCCTCTTCCCAAGGCTGGTGTTGGTTCGAATTCTGGTTCAACGTTGTCTGATGATAGGGTTGTACTTCTTCATAAGATTAAGAAGACTATCCTTGACGTGGATCTCTTCGAAGTCTTAAAGAAAGATAGTACAACCTGCTTTATTATGAAGGGACTTCTCAACCAAGTCAACCTTGCCAACTGTTCTCTGGAGGTTAGCACCATTCTTTTCGAACTTCAATCTTTAATTGACAATGGACTGGGTGTTTCCTCCAAGATGAATCTGCTACCAATAAGGTTCAAGAGAAGCGAGCTGCGATGGACGCTGCTTATGAGCACGCTTCGAAGCTTTCTAAAGAAGCTGAAGAGCACGCCACGCATATCCAGCAAGCTAAAGCCGATTATGACCTTCGAGCTCAATCCATCCATCTCTGGGAGAAACAGATTCTAGAACTTCAAAGTAAAATCAAGGAGGCCCAACAACAACAGATAGCATATGAGACCAACACTTTTGGTAATCGATTCGAAGAGCTCTTGAATAAAGGACTTGCAGAGACAGAGGCAGCTGAGCAATTCAAGGGAGAAGTTGCCATCCTAGAAGGAGCCAAGCGCTTCAATCAACAAAAGCTTGAGTCTTTTAGGAGTATCTTCGATCGATTAAGGAACAACACTTATTTCTAAAGATTGTCATTTACCATGCTTGTAATATTAATTTGGTAGTTTGTATTACTCGAACAATGCCATTTGGCAACTTTAATTTACCATTTTGGCATATCTTCACTGTGTTTGATTACGTTATTGTTATTCGAATCTCCTGCAGGTGTGGTTTATATTTCTTTAAATATTTCCCGTTAACCCTTAAGATTCATTTGTGATCATTTACTTCTTCGATCTCATACGCATTGTTCGAGAATGTTTTCACAATTCGAAAAGGTCCTTCCCAATGAGGTGACCATTTATCTAAGGCTTTACTTTTCTTGTCTATGGGCAATATAACTTTCCACACTAAGTCATTAGTACTAAATGTTTTACCTTTCACCCTTTTGTTATATGCCCTGGCCACTCTTTCCTTTTGCCTCATCAGGATTTCCAATGCGTGCAATCTAACTTCATCCAACTCAACTAATTCATTCATCATCATTTCCCAATATAAAGAAGATGGGATTTCATTTTTTCTTTGAATTCGAACTGATTGTAAATGAATTTCCACTAGTAAGACTGCATCATGACCAAACGTTAGTTGGAAAGGTGTAGTGTTAGTAGCCTCTTTAGGAGATGTTCTACAGGCCCATAGTATTTGATCTAAAGTCTTATGCCAATTTCTTGGTTTTTTACCAACATGTTTTTTAATCAAACCTATTATTACTTTGTTGGCTGCTTCGACCTGACCATTTGCTTGAGCATAATATGGTGTTGATGTTAGCAACTTAAACCCCATTTCTTGGGCAAATTCTTGCATCTTTTTACCAGTAAACACAGAACCTTGGTCTGTGGTTATGCTCTCTGGCAATCCGAACCTATAGATAATTTGTTTCTGTATGAACTCAATAATAGCCTCTTGATCTACAGCTATCAATGGTATCGCTTCGATCCACTTGGTAAAATAGTCTATTCCTACCAAGATATATTTCTTGACCCTTAGATGAAGCAGGATTGATTTCTCCTATTAAGTCCAATGCCCATCCTCTAAAGGGCCATGGTTTAATAATCGAATGCAACTCACTTGCAGGGGCATGTTGAATTCCTGCATGTTTCTGGCATTCTTCACATCCTTTGATAAAATCTATACAATCTTTGAGCATACTGGGCCAGTACATACCATATCGAAATAGCAACCACTTCATTTTATGGCCTGCTTGATGTGCCCCACATGCCCCATTATGGACTTCTGATAATGCTAGATATGCCTCACTTTCTCCCAAACATTTGAGTAATATGCCCTCTTGGGTCTTCTTGAACAGTTCATTTCCCATAAGGACATATGATAATGCTCTATATTTTATTTTTCTGTCCACATTCAATGTTGGATTTTCTAAATACCTTATTAATGGATTTCGCCAATCTGTATCTGCTAAAGTATTTATGGCTAATACTTCGAACCTATCTTTATCACCATAACTTAATTTAATATTTTCTAGATCTGATGGTGTAAGTCTAGTAGCCATGACTCTTCCTCTTATTTCGATCAAATCCTCAAAGTTTTTTGCAGAAACTTTATACCCTGAAGCCAATTGTGCTAGGTCATTTGCTTCTTGATTTTCTATTCTTGGTATCTTTGAATATCCATGTATTGAATTTTTGAGTAGCCTATTAACTATGACAAAGTACGTCATCGATTTTCCTTTATGCATTTATATTCCTTCTTTATCGCTTGACCACTAACTCGAATCACCTTTGATTTCGACTCTAGTTGCCCCAATTCCAACAAAGCTTCAAGTCCAACAATGAGCGCTTCGTATTCAGCTTCGTTGTTCGAGCAACGAGGACCATCTAACTTATACTTGACTTTTGTTGGAATTCCTTCAGGAGAAATTAGGAGAACTCCAACACCACTGCCCTCTCTGTGGGTCGAACCATCAAAGTATAGCTTCCAAGGTTGCATTTCGACATAACCCATGACAGGCTTTTCGACCAATGAATGGTCCACAATGAAATCAGAAATTACTTGACCTTTCACAGCTCTTAAAGGCGTGAAAGTCAAAGAATATTCTGTCAAGGCTAAAGCCCATTTACCAATTCTGCTATGCATTATTGGTTTTGAAAGCATGTGTTTGATAACATCGAAATGAGATGAAACATAAACATCAACAGGTTTTATATAATACTTGAGTTTCATACAAGAAAAGTATAAACAAAGACACAACTTTTCTATATTACTATATCTAGTTTCTGCATCATTCAACACCCTACTTAAATAATATATGGCTCTTTCGATGCCATTACTATCTTCTTGTACTAACATACTACCTATAGTAAGTTCAGAAGCAGATATGTACAATCTCATGGGTTTTCCCCATGAAGGAGGAGACAACATAGGAGGCTGAGAGAGATATCTTTTAATCTTGTCGAAGGCCTCCTGATGTGCTTCGTTCCACTCGAAGGCTTGGCCTTGCTTTAAACGAAGTAGTGGAGAGAAAGCTTGAGTCTTTCCACTTAGATTCGAAATGAATCTTCTGAGAAAGTTAATCTTCCCCAGTAGAGATTGCAGCTCCCTTTTCGATGTGGGTGCTTTAGTCTCCATGATGGCTTTGGTCTTATTTTGGTTGATTTCGATTCCTTTTTTATGAACCACAAAGCCCAGGAAATCTCCAGCCTGCACAAAAAATGCACAATTAAGGGGATTCATTTTTAAGCCATGTTTTCTCATTCTTTCGAATGATTGGCTCAAATGATGCAGATGGGTTTCTGCAGATATAGATTTGATGACTATATCATCAATATACACCTGCATAAATGTCTCAATAAAATCATGAAAAATGGAGTTCATTGCTCTTTGGTAAGTTGCCCCAGCATTTTTTAAACCAAAAGGCATCACTACCCATTCATAGGTGCCTAAGGCTCCTGGGCAACGAAATGTTGTCTTAGCAACATCTTCTTCAGTAATAAAGATCTGGTTATAACCAGAGTATCCATCTAGCATACTTAGGTATTTGGATCCTGCAGCAGAGTCTATTAACATTTCTGCCACAGGCATAGAGTATTGATCTTTGGGGGTTGCAGTATTTAAATCCCTAAAGTCTATGCATATTCTCAGTGAACCATTTTTCTTAACAACAGGTACTATATTTGCTAACCATTCGACATACCTTGTAGTTCTGATGAATTTGCAACGCAGCAACCTTTCGACCTCAGCTTTGATCTTTGTGAGTACTGCTGGCGCGAACCTTCTGGGAGTTTGCTTGATGGGTTTCTTGCCATCCTTAATTGGAAGTCTGTGCTCCACTAACTCTCTTTTCAAACCAGACATTTCGTCATAATCCCACGCGAAGCAATCTTTGTTTTTCTTGAGGACTTCAATCACCTCTTGCTTGAAGCTTGGGCTGAGTTTTGCACTTATGTAGGTTATTCTTTTTGTGTTTTCATCCCCCAAATTCACCTCTTCGAGTGGAGCCTGTGCTAGCATTTTGGCAGCTGAGTTTGTAGGATCCTTCTTGAAGCCCAAGGGTTCTGTATCATAAATGGCATCAAGCCTTTGATCTATTTCGTTTTCTTCATAGGGTGAATTCTTCGAACCATTCCCTTTCATTTCATTCATTTCAACTATACTATCTATTTCAACCTCTGAAGCTGCTTTCCATTCATTCTCAGCCATATAGGCCGAAATCCTTTCGAAGAAAGAGGACTCAGTCATGAGCATGATCGTCGAACTCCCAGCCTGGTGGCCGTCTTTTCGAAGTGCCTTCGACTCCTTCCTCACCCTTAATTATTTTTCTATCCCAATACATGCCATCATGGCGAAGGGTCATATAGTAATGCGCATCTCTTGTTTCATTCATTTCGTCACTTGGTGTACAATGAGCTATTCTTGCCAGATACTTGTCATAATTCCTTTTGTTAACCAGATTGACTGTTGTCATGAAGTAACTCTGGTCCGCTTCGATATTTTCCACTATACCATCTTCTCTCCACAGCACTAACCTCTGGTGCATTGACGAAGGAACTGCCCCCACGCCATGAATCCACTCTCTTCCTAGCAGCAAGTTATAATTGGCCTTCGCTTCGATCACCATGAACATGGTGGGCCTGCAGCTCGATCCAACAGTTAACTCCACTTGCACTTGTAGTTAAATATAAAAATTACCTTCGGATTTTAAATAGAACTTCAAAGCTAACTTTTAATGGTTCGATTCTTAGGAACTAGTTTGATAATTGTATAGTTTTTCTAGCTTCCTTTCGCATGTTTAATTTGTAGTTTTTCCTATATTTGTTTAAATGTTTAGGAAAGCTTTAGAGAATTTAGTTGCTTCCATCTATTAAGAATTCACCTCTCATGCTTTGTTTTCTTTGTAAATAATGCATTTTAAGTCATTTTAGTGTAGATTTTTGGTTTCTAACTCTTCTAGATCTTCTAATCATGTTTAGCATTGCATTTGAGAACTATTTTGATGGACTTAGCTCGATTTTGATATCATTCATGGGTTATTTTACATTATGTGTGCGTTGTTGCTCGGTTTTCCATTCTTATGTTGCTATACACATTTACATTTCATTTCTTCACCTTTGGATCGTGTTTTGACATGTGATGTGAATATGCAATTATATTCCCGCTTCCTTGTTATTTTTGACATGTTTGTTGACTTGTGCAAAGTACATTGAGGATGTTTTGGTTAGGTACCTAATTGTGGTACACTAACATACCACTTTTCCCGTGGTTCTATTTGCGTTTTAAACGCATTTTGCTTTGTGTTTTCTCACATTACGAGAAACACATATTCTGTTGTTTTGTCTGGATATGTACCTTTGTGCAGGTGTTCCGATTGTTATGAGGACTTGTTTGCTACACGCACATGTTGCACGATATCACCTTGTGGATTATATTGATCGAGCTGTTTCTTATTATTGCTTTGTGATGGCAGTTTACTCGAAGTTTTCCGGAGTATTTCTTAGCTCGCAGTGCTCTTCGGATTTTATTATCCGTTTAATATTTGTATTAATTTGTTTACTGCATTTTCTTTTACTGCTTTTCTAGAGAGCATGAGAAGTAGGGTTTTACCGCTTTCCTTGCCATGAGAAGTAGGAATAGAGATGTATGAAGGGGCTTCCGTAGTTGGAGCATGTTCAGGAACCCCTCTGGTTTATTTAAATACCCGTTTAGGGCGCTTCTGTTTGCTAATTCTGTTTGGTTTGTTTAAAATCCTCCATCTGCATAGGGAGGTAATTCTCAGTAAGTGTTTATATTTGTGCTTGCATAAGTCAAGAGTGGTTAGTACACCCGACGTGGCACCACCAAGCAAAGTCCCACTTTTTACATTTCCTGCTATCGAGTCATGATGATATGATGGGCAAGCAGAAAGGGTCCGCAATCGACCCCTGCACAGTTCTAGTCCGTGTCAGCTCAGCACACGCGAATCGTGTTACTTCCTTTATCGAGTCAATAATAAAAGTGGCAAGAGTTCCCTATTCTGACTCTCCACGCTTTCCCGGGGTTCGTATTTATTGCAGAGCTCGCATCATTTGCTCTTCACACTTGACAATTCATGTCATGTGGTGATACTATTCACAAGAATCGGATGTGTCGGCTCCTGGTTGACTCACGATATGCTCGTTACTCTTTGAGGCTATAGGACTTCCTCCTTTTCCTGCGCTTGTGTGTCATTTGTTTGTTTGCATTGCATTGTTTGTGTGCTTCTGCCAAAGCACTTGCTTGCTTCATCCCTTTTTGTCATCTTCGAATCTACTTTAGGTGGTGATTCGAGATAGACATAGATTTAGGTTACAAACCTGTTCCATTCCTTTTTGTTGTCTTCGATTCTACTTCAGGTAGCGAATCGAGATAGACATAGATTTAGGTTGTAAACCTTTGGCATGTTCCTTTAGGATTATCTTGAATCTACCTTAGGTAGAGATTCGAGTTAGACCTTAGGTTGTAATCCATGCATGATAACATTAGGGATAGAGTTAGATAGTTTCCCTTGTTTGTTTTCTAGTTCCTTTTGCATACTTGCATATAATAAAACTAAAAATTATTTTCTTTTTCCTTTGCAAATTAAAACATTTAATAATGGTTCAAAGTCCTTTTTCAAAGGTAAAAACAACCAACCAATGCAAACTCTTTTTTTGCCTATGGATTTTCTTTTGTGTTTAAAACTCTTTTTCATAAGTAAAAAACACATAACCCACCAAAACATATGAGCCGAACTACGGCACTCTGACTTTCCCATTGCACGCGGGAATACGTAGGCATCTTGTCACGGGGCTCGATCGAGCAAACTTTGTAAATACTTCCTTCTTTTCCCTGTGTTTTCTTTATTTTCTTTTCTTTCACATGCATTCTCTTTTAGCATACAAATATAGCAATTAAGCAGTAAATAGATATAAACACACCCATTAGACAGAAAATAGAAGTGGATACCGTAGAGTACTACAGGCGTGTGGGGTGCTAATACCTTCCCTTCACGTAATAGATTCCCTTACCCTATCTCTCGGTCACAAGACCGTGTCTTATCCCTTTTAGGTTTTCGCGATGCGTTCACCTTTCTCCTTTTGCGAGATAAAAAATGTTCGATGGTGACTTCATTGATATAGTTATCGGATGATGTTCAGCCGGTTGTTTCAGGTGGTATTCGTCAAATGGATATGGATGAAGATATATTTGGTTTTTCTTGCACCGAAACAATTGGACAAGAGGACATGGAAGAGATTTTTCATCATAGAGAATTAGGCGTCGGTGTTATGGACTCATACATCTGATATTCCAATCAATATATTATTTAATTAGTTGAACAATTTATTTACACATTTCAATGAAAATAGTTTATTGTTTATTATGTTTTTATTTAAGGTTGTTATATAACAAATTGATGCACGAGAATCAATTGCCAAACAGATTCCATTTTGTGTCTTCCTCCCGTATCAGCGGAGCGACAATTGTTAGGGAACCAGAGTCAGTAAGAGAGCACTTAGTCGAGAGATCCATGGCCACCGGCAATACATAAAGCTTGTATCTTTGGGCGTATAATACTATTCCTACAGGGTTCGATTTTCATTCTAAGTTTATTCTAATCTTTGTTTCTTTTGCGTAGAAAATTTTCATATAAACGTTTGTTTTAATTTATAGACGTCACTGGTTGTTGGTTGCTATATAATAGAAGTGGTCTATTATCTGAATGCAGTAGATGGTGATTAGACTAATTATCCGGATATGAAGTTAATGATTGATACCTAAGTGAGATTGTTCTAAATATTCGTGTATATTTATATATTTAATTATTTCTATGAGATTGTTCTAAATATATGTTTTTATTTTGTTAGACCAATACAAGTATTCCGAAGACAAAGAGAAGCTTGAGTACAACGGTCTAAATTCAATATTACATGGATCAAAGTGCAGGTACATTAATTTTCACAATTTTGCTTATAATTGTGATGCTACTTGATAAAACAAGACAAGTATACATTCTTATTTGTTTTTCTATGTATTGTACTCAACAGTAAAACGATATAAATTGCAAATACTTCGTTATGAGGTTTATCAAAGAAATCCTTCAAATAAATCAAATAGAGATTCCAGTCACGATATGGATTTATAACTTAGGATTTGTTTTATTATTTATTGGATATTTCATATAACTTATTACTATTAACTAAATCATCCATATTATGTTTTGTTATGTAGTACTTCGATGAACACAAGTGTGCATATTACACGAAACTTCAGTTGGAAGAAATCAAAGAGGAATTGTGTCAATATTTTATTGAGCAAAGAATCATATAACGTATGAATACATTACTGTGTGAAAAGTGTTATGAATATATTATTGTGTGAATACATTATTGACCGTGTTATTATGTTCATACCTTGCAGGACCAGGACCTTGAATACATTATTGATTGTGTTTCGTTCATACATTAGGGCTGATTTAGTTATTGTTAAGGCTGATTTTGTTAGGGTTGATTTTGTTATTGTTCGGGATGACTTTGTAAGGTTGATTTTGGTTGTGTTAGAAATATGTGAATTGAATTACAATGGTGTATATATATTTTGGATTTTAATGGTATATAATAGTATTATAATGCATTTTTTGTATATAATCTCTTTGTTGAAATAATGGGATTACGATTGTAAATTACAAGTTTATGGAATTACATTTGTAAATTACAGGTTTATGAAATAATGCTGCAAAAAATGCAGGTTTATGAATTATATAAATTATATGTTTATTAAAAAAACCCAAAGAAAGCGCTTTTTCAGGAAAAGCGTTGCCTTAGGCCTGTCTTTGAAAGCGTATTTTAAGAAAAAACGTTGCCTAAGGTATACATAAGACAACACTTTCGAAAGCGATGCCTTATGTATACCTTAGGCATCGCTTTTTCTTTAAAAGCGCTTTCAAAGGTAGACCTAAGGCAGCGTTTTTCTTGAAAAAACACTTTCTAAAGATGTCTATGGAAAGCATAAAAGGAATTCTAAAGTAGGCCTAAGAAAGCGCTTTTTAAGAAAAAAAGCGCTGCTAAAAGCCTACTTAAGAAAGTGCTTTTTAGGAAAAAACATACTGGCTTAGGTATACCTAAGGCAGCGCTTTTGCCTAAACAAAAATCGCTACTAAAACCTATAGCAGCACCACCTACGGCAACGCTTTTAAAGGCAAAAAAGCAATTTCGTAGGTCTTTGTTGGCGTAGTGATTCTTGTTGTTAACGCTGTGATGGGCTAATAGGTCGTGCACGTGCCTGGTTATTTTCATGAGTGCTCTAGAGATTTTGCCAAGATCTCATATAAGCGGCCCCACTCAACACTCATATAGGTGATTTCATCAAGTGTATGCTGCAAATCATACACAACCAATAAGGATATGAAATTCATTAGAAGCTATATAAGCTTATCCTCTCAGTAATGCAGTGTCTAGCACTTTCTCATTTACACCTTAGAAAAATGACGCAAGTAAAAATTAATCAAATAATTTTTTTTTGTGCTAACAGAACTAACAAGTGACTTGTTCTTACCCATATGAACCTTTTTCATGGGATCTCCAATCACAAAGTTTGGGTTCCCATCACTTGTTAATTTCAATTGGCTTAAGTCCAATTTCCCTCGATGTGTCACAAATTATTTTCTTCCCAGGGGCTTTGTCATAGGATTGACCAACGACATTATCTTATCGTTTAGTAGCTACTTAATTTATACACAAATGAGAAAGCCACGATTTTTCTTCCTAAAAATATTGACTAAGACGTCTCTAAGTCAATTAAATCTCAAAGATTTACTCAAGTATTTAGAAATTTTACTTGATCTCCACAATCAACTTTATACATATTTGCTTAACTATGTAAGCAAAGTTACCTCCAGCGAGTATATCATATCAACATGATATAAATAAATTCACTTATGAATTTATTATACAGGTCTATTTGAACGATTTTCAAATGAATACTCCTCCACATTGAGTAAAATTAAATATACTCAATATCAATTTATTTTCATACAATTTTAATCTATATAACATCGTTGTATAATTTTAATACAACAATATATGCCAATAATCTGGATAAAAAATAATATTTAAAATATTACTAAATATTTTAATAATCTTTAAGTAACTCTAATATTAATATAATTGTAAATTTATTCTCATATAGATTATCTCATTTAAAATTCTTCTCTAGACAATAGTATGAACATACATTTCAAACATATATAAGCACAGAAGAATTGCTTCACAATATAAAATTTTATTATTTTTGTAATTTCTTCAACCTCTAAATAAAAAAAAAATTAATAAAATAAAATATCACTAATAAAAATATTTTCGACATATTAATTAGCTTCCCTGCTAACTCAAATCATATAACAATTGCCATATTTTCATTTTTTTTTTTACATAATGCTATAATTATCATAATACCAATATTATATATTATATATGCTCCCACAATATAATATATTTTACACAAATTAAAGTATATTGTAAATCTTATTCTCTCAATATTTTATCGAAAATAAAATACTTCTATATTCTATACTTTTATATAGTTATTCATTCAGAATAAATAATATTAAACTAACATTTCTTGAAATTGAACCATCATATTATTTAACATTACTCATTAATTAATAACAATATAAATAAACACAATAATATAATATCATCCACCATATTTTAATATATAATAAAATATTTGTCTAAATCTTTATTGTCTCAGTAATTTTCCCTTATATATTTGTCACCCTCTTTAAATGGAAGGAATACTTTTTCCTTTTAAAATAAAGATATATCCATTTAATAATCAATCACCAATATATTAAAAACCAAATATGAATTTAGCATGATAACAACTTCAACACCGAAATATACTAGCTTTTGTGAGTTTTTTCTTTCACATTTTGATTATTGACATGAATTAATGTATATAAATTAATAATCAAATCAAAATAATTAATATAATTTAAAACATTTAACTTCTCCTTTTACAACCAAAATGACTTTAATTGTAATTTAATATCATTATAAAGGAATAAAATTATTGTTCTCCAATTACTCATCAATTAATACTATTCTAAATTATTATTATCACCAAATTAAATAACTTTTCTGTTACAGAAAAGTATGAGATTAAAAATCATTAAACAAGCAATCAAATTAAATTGTAAAACATATTGCTAGTAGAAATATTATATTTCTATCATTTGAACATATAAATAAATGATATTTTCTAGATGAAAATCAATTTATCTCTTCCTAACCAAGTAAAACTTGTTTTCCAAGCCAATCATAATTTTTATTTTTATTTTACAAATAGTTTCTTATACATATCAATAAAATTTAGGAAATTTATCTCTAAAATTATTTTGATTAAACTTGACTCATAGTTAACTTAAAAATATTAATTATCATCAAAATATAACATTGTAATTAGATTTTAAAAGCCTAAACACATGAAATTATACACCAAAATAATATGCAATATAAATAAATAATATACCAGAATTATGGCCTATTATAGTCTATCTACACAAATAAAATATCTTCTAATTAAGATAAAGCCTGCTCTATAGAAGAAAACTTAAAAAAAACTAAAACCACATCATATGCATAATAATGAGACTTAGTATCTCATTCTATAAAATTTCATAATAAAAAAGTAGTTATAAATTCTGGCTAACCTTTTTTTTTTTCTCTTTTTTTTCTTCTTTAATCATGGTCAAATAAATTTTTAAGATTGTTGTTGAAAATTGAATCACCAATGTAAATCGGTCACTTCTGTTCGTAATATCAATTATTTTATCTAGAAAATAATAACTCGTTAAATAAACTTGAGGCGTGGAAATATTGTCCTTAAGGATTTATCCGCCTCATAAGCACAAATCCTCCAGGATTCAACAGGTTCTTCTCAGATTCTTAGTAAGAATTCGAAAAATCAGAACAACAAGAAAACTAATTGGCCGGAAGATATAACCAGGAAAAAATAGAAGGAAGAAGAAAGAAAAGGCAAAAGATTTTTTACTTTTCGTGTTTTTTGTTTTTTTTATCTTCTCTCAAAAAGAAGAAGAGTCTATTATATAAGAAATAAAGAGTAATGATATTGACTAAATCAAGTCAACATATGAATAAAATATTTAATGACCAAAATAAATTTTGTTTTAAATAAATTTAATATAATAATAATTTTCGCTAAAAGTATTTTCTCATATTTATAACTTAAAAATTGAGACATAATTTATTTAAAACTTTTGAAATATAATCAAAATGTCCTACACACGCATTGTTCCAAATCTGGTAGTTCATCAAATTGAGCCCCCTTCATTTTTTGGGGCATACACCTTATTCCAAGCAATAAGACTTTTCCTGAAAATGGTGCTTTTACCCGTCCATAAGAAGGATATGGAAATAGCTTTAATCTGTTGTAAAACTCTATTTGGCATTGGGATGCATCGAAGCCAATAGTTGGCCGTCAAAAAAACCATGCTACTCAACATTTGCACTCTCTCAACATAGCTTAAAAGATGAGCACTCCAATGCTGAACGCAGACCAGAATTGAAGGCTTGGAAAAACACTTACAAGGGGGTTGAATAACTTTTTCTTTTTAATTCTTTTACCCAAACAACAATACTAAAATGCTCAAGGATTTTTATCCTGGTTCGTTTGAAACTCAAACTACTCCAGTCCAGCTGTCAAGGTGATTTCGCCCCTCTCAACGAGGACTTAATCCACTATAATCAATGATTACAGAGTGCACTACCCAACTGGTGTGACTAACTTCCTCTAAGACTCACTAGTCCTAGCCCGCTCAAGAACACTGACCTAACTGGTCTTCTCAAGGAACAAACTGCACAACCAACCGTTGTGACTAACACCTCTAAGACTCAACTAGTCTTAGCCCTCTCAAGAATATATTGACCCAACTAGTCTTCTCAAGGAACAACTATCAAAAAGTGAATTCTGACTGACTATGTACAATATTGCTTCTAGAAAAGCTATTCTTCACAAAGTGAAGTTTACACAAAAATGAAGCTCAAATGATTAGTAAACTAATTTACAAAAATTAACTTTTTATTTGGCAGCGTGAGTTTACTTAGAATGACTTTATGTAAGTTTCTAGAAGATGTTGTTGAAAGTTGTTGTTCTACGATATTGTTATATTTCTCCTTTGAATTTGAATCCCTTAAATAGTGCTTCCAGAATTTGTCCGATGCTAGTAGTGTGTCTTGGATAATGGAAAGTGTAATTATGACTTTGCTTTAGCTTCACGTGATTTACTTAACTTCACGTGATTTGCTTGCTAAATAATCCTTGGAAGTTGAACCACTCAAGTATTTCTTTTCTTCGCTCAGTGGGTTTACGTTACTGTTGGCAGGTTTTGTCTTTTAAAAGATAACGTACATATTGATAATGATCTTCTGTAAGCCTTGTTAGAATATCTTCTCATCAGAACTTCTGTTGGTGCTTCTATCAGAAGTTTACTCTTGCCTGCTTCTATCAGAAGTTACGCTGTGCTTGCTTCTATCAGAAGTTGCTTCCTAGCTTGCATGACCAGAAGTTCTATCTTCGTTAGAACTTCTAATACTTCATGATCTTCTGTAAGCCTTGTTAACATCTTCTTTTCAGAACATACTTTTGGTGCTTCTTATCAGAGGTTGCGCTTTGCTTGCTTCTGTCAGAAGTTGTATTTTATTCTTTACTTCATAAGCTTTCTTTTCAGCGTGTCTTCCAGAAGTTCTCGCTCAGAACTTTTAAAGTGTGTTTTTATCAGCAATTGCTTTGAGCGTGCTTGATCAGAAATTCTGTCTCATTCAAACTTCTAAAGCGTGTTTCTATCAGCAGTTTCTTTGAGCCTGTTTTGTCCAGAAGCTCTGCTCTCATTAGAACTTCTAACTTCATCTTCTGCTCAGCATGATATATTCTCTATTTTGCGCTAGAGTCAGAACATCTTCTGAAATGAAACATGTAGAAGTCAGAGTATCATATTCATTCATACAAAATTTATTATGCTTGTTATCATCAAAATTTTAATATATATATTTAGAAACAAACTTTGTTCTAACAATCTCCCATTTTTGATGATGACAAAACTATCCAGATTTTGATTTAAGAAATTTTGTATATGTAAAAAAATATCTCCCCCTGAGATTAATAATCTCCTCTGAAATTAATAGTCTCCCCCTGAACTAAATATTGAAAAGAAAAAGTTGCAAGGTAGAACTTTCTTGAGTTTTTCTTTTCTTCCAGAGTTTACTTTCAGCACTTGGTCTTTTGAGCTTCCAGAGTTTACTTTTTCAGAGTTTGCTTTCAGCACTTGGTCTTTTGAGCTTCTGCTTAATTCTTTTCATCCAGAGTTTACTTTTCAGAGTATTGATTTCATCACTTGGTCTTTTCTTTTCAGCTTATTCTTTCAGAGCTTGTGTATATCTGTATCACTTAGAAGCAAAAATGTACACTTGTATATTTGTTAGAAATGTTTGATATTTTTGTTCTTGTAACATGTTATAAATTATCATATCAAAATCTCAGTTTTCTCCCCCTTTTTATCATAATAAAAAATTCGTAAGTTTTTATAAAAAATACAGAATAGTAATCCAAAATACTTATATAATTGATTGAAAGAGGTTAAGCAGAGGATTGTCAACGAAAACCAATAAAACACTTAAAGATTAAAAAAAGAAAAAAATGAATGCATGATTGTTTGAGAAAAATCAGAGGTTCAAGTTTGGCGTGCAACAAGGGACATCAGAAGATTCTTGATTTTAGCTGTAGATTCTTCTTGTTTCTGCATCCAAATCTTGATTTCTGCATTGGTTTCATCTTGCTTATCAAGACGTTCTCTTACAGCCTCATTTTCCTTCTTCAGATCCTTCAGAGTTTCTAGGACAACTGAAGTGGAGTCAACATCTTCTGTAGAGACAACTTTGGAGGAGGAACCAGAGGATCTGGGACCAAAAAACTTTGTGAAGAGAGTATTCAAATCAACCATAAGGGTCAGCACTTTCTTCCTGGCTACTCTTGGACGATTTTTGAGAGGTTTGTATAACACCAAAGCATGAGCATTTGGGTCAGCAGTTTCTAGTTTAGATTTTTCATCATCATAGGTGTCCATATGATCAACAGGTGGTTTCCACGTAGCATTGTCCAACTGTAGTGGTGGCTTCTCATTTCAGGTGTTGTAAGCAGCCTTCTGTAATCCTTTCAAACACTCAGTAAATTTCTCATAAGCATGAGAATAACACAAGTCCTTGAGTGTGTGGGATTTAAAAATGAATCTCCTTCTGAAGGTATTCCACAAGTCAGCAGATGCAGAAGGACATAGATTGTTGTCCAAATCATCCTTCAGAAGTATCATCCAATTCTTCATATCCTTTTCAAACTTCTATAAACGTAAATTGACATTTGCTTGCACAATCCTACCTAGGTACCTAGAGAAATCATCATTACCCCCTAATCTTAGGTCTGTCAACAGTCATTTCACGCGGCTCGAGACCACGTAGACAAAATCCTACGAATTCTCCAACTTCTCGCTTCCTCGACAACCCATCATGTCCTCGAACAAAACGATTTTGACTTCTCCCTTGAGATCAAGTCATCACATCCACAAGCAGATACAACAACTTGGGGGGCTACTGTTCTGGATTGTCCGAAAGCTTTCGGGCAGGCCTTTCCTCCCTTAGTTCCGTCGACCTGCCTAACCTCGGCGGCATATTCGAGACTCCCAGTTGCCTGCATCGTATATACCCTGCTCGACATAAATCGAGCTAATCCACGACTCGGTTCGCCGTAAACTGTGTCCGTTATGCCCATCTTGCTCGACATAACGACTAGTTACGGGTATAGTCGCTTGGTTTTAACCTAGCCAGCTCGAACGACTATACTCGTGGACCCGCATATCTCGATCCAAATGTAGCAACTAATGAGAATCCTCATATGTCCATTATATAAACCCCTATGTCTTTAAGGGCAAGGTATCACATTTTTACTCTAACAACCCTAATATTCTCTTGTCTCTTGACCATTTGCTTACATTAGCATCGGAGTGCCTTGCAGGTACACCACCCCCTCCTCAACATCCACTTGCTCGAAGGATCTTCGTTCACTCTGACCGTCTCTGATTCTGATCACTTGTTCATATCAATAAGAAACCCTTAAGATGCTTCTCTTAATATGGTATTGAATATGTAAATAATTTTTATCTTAAAATAGTTCACTATAATATTAAACACTCCTTCCATTCCTTTTTAAGTATCGTTTTAGAAGAATTATTTTGTTTTTATTTAAGTGTCATTTTAGAGTTTAATGTCATAATTTATCAATTTTACCTTTACTTTTTTAATAAATGAGAGAGAGTGCATGAATGAATTTATTAGAAAAGAGAAAATAAATGAGAATATAATAGAAAATATAATTTTAATAATCCATTATCTTGATTAAAGAGTTTTATATTAAAATGACACTTAAAAAATAACAGAAGGAATAATTGATAATAGTTGGATAATGTGAGAGTACTTCTTAAAAACATTACGTAATTAAATCTATCTATAAAATTGTAGGCAGCAATAATTAATGGTATAAAGTATACTTTCATTTTAAGCATGACCCGTCTTTCCTATTGGTCGAATCCTTTTTTCCAACCTCCTATATAAATCCCCTAACATGCATCCATTCCTACTCACTTCTCATTCTACTTTAAAATTGTGTTCTACTTCTTCTACTCAAAATAAAAGCAGTGTAAAAAAGAAACCACTCTGGAAGCTACACACTTCGGAATGGTGTCAAAGATAATTGAAGAAAAAGAACTTGAAGCTCCCATCCATGGAGACATCTTAGAATCCATACTCTCTCACGTGCCGCTCATTTACTTGCTTCCAGCCAGTCACGTGTCAAACCATTGGAACAGAACGGTGTCGAGCTCCCTCCGCCACGTCAACCGCTTGAAGCCGTGGCTCACGGTTCACACTCAAAATCCCCGTGCTCCTCACGTGATCAAATCATACGCGTACGACCCACGCTCGTTAGCATGGATCAAGATCCACGCGCCGCTAATCAACCACACCTCCGTTTTACGATCGTCGCATTCCACGCTCCTCTACACGCTCTCTCCTAGAGAATTCACGTTCTCTATGGATCCACTTCATCTCGAATGGAACCACGCGGGAGCACCAGGCGTTTGGCGCGTTGATCCGGTGGTTGCTCGAGTTGGAAACTGCATCGTTGTTGCTGGTGGCGCGTGTGACTTCGAGGACGATCCTTTAGCAGTTGAGATGTATAATATTGATTCTCGCGGTTGGATCCAGTGTGACTCCATGCCTGAGATGATGAAGGATACCACATCGTCGACGTGGCTCTCTGTCGCCGTCGCCGGTGAGATTATGTACGTGACGGAGAAAAACTCCGGCAATACATATTCCTTCGATTGTAAAACGATGAAGTGGAAAGGACCGTACGATCTTCGAAAAGATGAGAGCGTGTTCTTCAGCGTTACGGGAACGATGCAGGATCGTTTGGTTATGGTGGGAATAGTAGGCGATGCGGAGAACGTGAAAGGAGTGAAGATATGGGAAGTGAAAACGGAAATAGGGTGTGAAATGATGGAACTGTGTGCGATGCCGGAAGAGATGGTGGAGAAAATGAGAGGCGAGAGTGGGAGTGAGGTTTTGAATTCGATTGAGTTGGTTTGTATTGGTGATTTTGTTTATGTTTATAATCCGTCGGAACCGGAGGAGATGGTGGTGTGTGAGGTGTTGAAGGGAGGAGGAAGTCAGTGGCGGAGTGTGAGGAATACGGTGGTGAACGACGGAGTACGGATGGGGAGAGTGGTGTTGTGTGGCGGTGATGTGGGGTTGGAGGATTTGAAGAACGCGGTAACAGGAAAGTGTAGATTTGAATTGAAACAAGTGTAAAAATGAGCTGAAAAAAGCATTTCATACAGTAAAATTTAAAAATCATGAAGTAATTAGTTGAAGCTTTAGGGCAAGGGTCCTCTCCCATTATAGTTTCTATCCAGAAATCTCAACCGTTTATTTTATTTAATTGCATGTTGAAAATTGTTTGAAAGGTAAAGATCAACAATGCACCCTCTCCAGTTAATTGCCCACCGGAGAGAATCCTTTATGTCACGTTTACTTCTACACACATTTATTGATTTAATAAATGAAGAGATAAGGTAGGGAATAGGGTTAAGTTGGCATTATCAACAGAATAGATCTTTTCTTTAGGCTTATCTGAGCCTCATTAATGAAGAGGAGTCGCAGCCTGTCAAATTAATGCATCTTTTAAGGTATGTTGGATGTGAGGAGAAGTTGAGAAGAGAGAAAAAGATAAAAAAGAGAGTGTGAAGAGAGAAATAGTGATGATTTAATGTATTGATTAGTATAAGAGAAAAATAGAAGAAATAGGTGAAAAAGAAATGTTGATGAGTTTTAAAAGTACTAAAATACCCCTAACTCAAAATTCTTCAATTATATTAACAGATCAATCTGCTAATAGTGATGTATTAGACATTTCTTTTTCACATATTTCTTCTATTTTTCTCTTATATCAATCAATACATCAAATCATCACCATTTCTCATTTATTTCTCTCTTCACACTCTCTTTCTTATCTTTTTTTTTCTCTTCTCAACTTCTCCTAACATTCAAACATAGACTTTTTAGAAAAAATTTCCAACAATTTAATCCTTTAGCCATTAAATATGTGAACCGTTACATTTTTTTAATAGAAAAAAATACACTAAGTGTGAATGTAATAATTTTAAATGGTATAAAAATAATAAAGTATAATAAAAAATATAACAATTAATATTTTTAAATGAATAAAGTGTGATAAAAAGTAGGTAGAAATTATTTTAAAAGATTAAATTATTTAAAAAAAAGTTTAAAAGATCAATCTATTAAAAACAATAATTTAAAGAACCTTGAAATAATTTTATCTTTATTGTAAAAATTTAAAAAACACATATATTATATAAGAATAAAAAAATGCTAACACATATCTTAAGAATACAAATTAATAATATTATAATTTAAAATTTAAAATAAAATCATATTTTAAATTTTCAAAAAGTGAATGCATTCCAGAAGAATATATTGTTACAACTAATTTTTTAACATAACCCAAAGAATAAATGAAAGGGTCGTGGTAACGCGGGGGTAATTTTAAAGATTTCAAATACTATAGTTTTTTAATATTAGTATTTATAAAAATACTATATTTTTTTAGAGTTAAACTTTTAATTTTTAATACATTAAATATATTTTTATATAATTTTTTTAACTCTTAAATGAGTATTTTTAAAAGGACTTGTTAGCATTTTCTAGCAGAAGTAATAATGATATAATCTATACATATTATTAATTATTTTCTCTATTTTAAATTATAAATTTTCTGTAAAAGATTATTGTATATTAAAAGTTATTTTATCGTTAATATAATATTAATGATATTTTTTAACGTACATTTTTTAGATATATTTATAAATAATAATTTTTTTTAAAAAATTAAATAATTGATATATCTGATCTAATACATAATTTACTCAAAAAATATAAAATATTTATTACTGTTTATAAATATATTCAGAATGTGTATTAAATAAAAAACATTATTGCGAAGTCATGCATAATATTTACTATCTTTTATATACAACATTAATTATATTTTTTTAATTCTCTTAAATATTCAAACCGTTTTATAATTTAGAAAAAAGGAGTATCTTATCAACTTACTCATCTATCATTTATTATTAATTTATTATGTCTTCAAATATCTAGAACAAACTAATAATAGTAATGACATTTTGTTCAAAATATAAAGTAATGACAACAGAAATCTATCTAATCACTATAGTGGATTTTTTTTATACAAGACCACTAAACTTTCATGAAAGACACATTTTTAAGTAATATAAATATATATATATATATATATATATATATATATATATATATATATATATATATATATATATATATATATATATATATATATATATATATATATATATATATATATATATATATATATATATATATATATATTAAATATTTGACAATTTATAATAAATAAGAGTTACTAGACGCTTTAAAGTGTTGGAATATTGTGAGACATCAACTCACGAAAGGTGAAAAATTAATGGCTAATCGACTTGTGATTCAATCATTTTTATTATACTTTATTATTTTTATGAAATTTGTGATTTTAATGAGGTAATATAGGGATAAGGAAGATGAAATTATGAACAATATTAGAGCTTAGACAAAATTGTAACAATGAAAAGTAAAAAGAAGTTGATGGAAAGATAGAAATGAGGTACCACACTATTTCTATAATTTAGAAAGCCTAAATGAAGATCACTACAAGAAATTTAGTTTTTTGATAAGATGAAAATTTGGTCCAATTCAGAATCAAATGAGCAATGTTCTCAAAATCACACAAAATGTTTGTTTAACAAAATTCAACTTGATTTTTCATTCATGATTAACTCACTATTTATTGGCAAATGATAGCTTTTTAAATTTACAAAATTAACTCAAAAAATGATACAAATTCGTTCCACTGTTATATTAAGGAAAAAGTTAACATGTGCCCCAATGACACATTGTTAATAAGTTATTTGTAGAAATATTATTTTAAAACATGTGCATTCAATATTTTGAAACTTTAAATATGACTTTATAATATTTAATTATATTTAAATTTTTTTATTTATAGTATTTTTAACATATGTTCTTATGGCACATGTTACTATGACCTTTATATTAATAATGACTTGAGAAAGAAAAGTCACACACTTAAAAATAGTGGAGAAAGTGGATATTCATTGTATTTCCTTCATCTTTTCATTCTCATTTCGAGTTATAAAGAAGAAAAATTTCGTCTTGACCCCAACATATAAATGGTAGATTATTTTCTTAGTTTTCCAAATCATTGAAGATCAAGTCAATCAGGCTCCTATCACTTCAGATATGGCCAAAACAAGACAAATGGGACAACAAATACGAAAATGCTTAGTTATTCTAAAATAAGCCCATAAATAAAATAAAATATCATTTTTTACGGAGTATTTTTTTTTTGTATGTTTCCTTTCATATGGTTAATGAACTCAAGATCTCATCTAAAATTATTTATGTGTTATTGCATTTGTTTATTTATGTGTTATTGGGTTCTTTTTAATATTATGCTAATAATGTCTTTATACTCCTAGGATCTGAAATTAGGTCTTCCTATATTTTAACAACCATTTCAGAATGGGTGGTTAGTTTTCTAAAATCAAAGAGATGTAGTTAAGTCCCATTACTTTATATGTAATTTCTATTGATCTAGTATACGCTCTACAAATGATCGCAGATTATAGACAGAGAAGTTTAAGGTTCCACTGACACATTTGGATAAGGGGCGCTCGAACCGAAAATAGGTGCTCGAAATAATGAAAAGGTGATTCGAGAAGGACAAAGGACCAAGCGTGGGCCACTGGCCCCGCCCCAAGACCATTCTAAATTATACCACTACACAGTCCCTTAAGCATAAAGGCTCATAGAGGCCAAAATGTTTTAATTCGTGACTCATCTTCGACTCTTCGTGAAGAGGCTCTTCGAGGCTTTTTTATTTCCTTTAAGTCTTGAATGATCATTCTGAGTGAGACATAGTCGAGTTTTTCAAGCGATACTTAGTTAAGCCTCTCTAGATAAACTTAGTTGAGTCCCTTATGAGAGACTTAGTCAAGTCCCTCATGGGAGACTTAGTTGAGCATCTCAAGCGAGAATTAGCTGAGTTTCTCAAGAGAGACTTTAAATATGATGTGTTAGTGATGGGACCAATGTGTTAGATGTAGGGATTCGAATGTCAATCACTGAAATAAATTGAATGCCCGTCAGTTGAGATGGATTGAAGCGCCAATTAGGAAAATGTATATTGCATTAAATTTGGAATAAGATTGGTTTATATCAATAACCCTTAAGTTTTGATGATAACAGAGTATTTAAAGAACAATTAATTAGACTAATATGTGTTCAAGCGTGCAGGTACAAAAATTATTATTCTGTTTGAAAGTCGGTTCTGATATAACTGAACATTCAAAGAGAAGCATTAAAGAAGCAGATTTTGAAGATCAAACTCTAAAGAATCAGCTTTGATCAAGCCAACTTTTAATGATTAGAACTTGAAGACTCTAGACTCTGATCAGTTCAACATCTGAAGATCAAGTCAACCTATGAAGACTCAAAGTTTGAAGGATCAAAAGTTAAGACTTAGACTCTAAAGGATCAAAACCTGAAGTCGACCAAAGCTCAAGAATCAAGGAATATCTAACAAGTCGCTATCAGACTCTAAGGTCAATTTGTCTTCTTTTGGTCACGTGAAAACTTAGTAGAAAGTTGTAGAAACCTGAAGAATTACAACTGATAATTATTTTTGTAGCAAAAGAGTTTCAAATGGCATTACAACGACATTAACCATTTCAGGAAGCTCTACAACAAATTTGTTGGTGCTTCTCTCAAAGACTCACTTGTGCAAGATGTCTTTTCCAACTAATCTTCCATGGCTCTCTATATAAGAAGCTAAAGACTTAGAGAAACACACAACACTGCGTCTTGACAAAGAAAGAGAATTTACTATGTCTAAACAAAAAACACATATTAACTTAAGAATTCTTACTAATTGCACATTCTTAGATGTTCTTAAGTCTTAGAGTTTTTTGTGTTGTATTATGTCTACACCTCTGATTGTATATCAAATGTAGTTTATCACATTCTCTTAATTTTTTTTATAGAGTCATAAGTCTCTTGATTGTGTGATTGAATAATTAATTTATCTTGCTTGCATGCTTGAGCAACAAAAGTCTCTTGTTTGTGTGCTTGAGCATCTAAAGTCTCTTGCCTGTGTGCTTAAGAAGTTAAAAGTTTCTTGCTTGTGTGCTTGAGCATTGAAGTCCCTTATTTTTGTGTTTGGGCATTGGAAGTCTCGAGAATGCTCGTTCGACCTACAAGTGACTCATGGACGATGTGTTCTTCTATCAGATGGGACGAAACCTATAGGTCTATAATGACGACATGATAGTGAAAACTACCGAAGGGCGCAAACATGACGAAGATCTGGAGGATGTTAGTCAGGAAGTACAATATGCACTTGAATCCCGCCAAATGCTCTATCGGAGTTCAGGCCAGAAAATTACCTTTTATTAATTAAAATCCTAAATTATTCTTAACAAATATTATACATTAATTTTTGTCCCTTTATTAGAATTCTTCCATTTTTTACGACAATTCGATTCTTTTTATTAATATGCTGACTCAACTTTATTTATTTTTTCATGTGTTTTATTCTGTTCATTTTCATTTCTTATTTTGTTTGTAAGATTTAATTTTTTGACAAGTTGTTGTGTTTTATTATACATCTATATATAATTATAGTATATGAACTATAAATATTTTATAGAATTAGATGGATCATCAGGAAGATAAAATGATTTACCTGATTTTGGATCATGTAATTATTATTTGAAATTTATCAATATTTTATTTAAGCTTTAATATATTTTAGAGCATTTGAAATATTAAATATTTTGTGTTTGATTATCTATGTTGTTTATGAATTTACAATTTTTTTGAATATTACTTTATTTTTATTTTATTTAACATAAGTGTTATAGTATTTTAAGAATTAAAAAGTATATTAATTTTAAAATTCATCATCTTCCAATGTAAACCAAATATATTTTTGATAAAAAAAAATTTCTTGCCCTTCTCTCACTCTCTTTTGGACGAAACATACATTTAATTAAAATATCTTCCTAAACCTCCCCTCCTCTTTATTACAATCCCTCATCTCCTCTTTATTACAATCTCTCCTCTCCCTTCCTCTTCTCCCTTTTGTTGAGCCAAACAGACCCTTTAGGTGAATCTAACCACTATATTACATGATTAAAAAAATTAATTTTTTATTAAATTTAATTGTTATGTATTTCCAGTATAAAATTCTTCACACCATTAATATATCATAACTTTTCAATTGTACTACTTCACAAATAAGATAAAATAAAAGTCAAATGTTTCAAATAAATTAACAGTTTAATTATCTATCATATAAGAAAACTAAATATTTTTCACCAAACATTGCCATTTGAGATCTTAGGAATTGAGAATTCCTCAAAAATTGTGCCACATCATCATCATACATCAATCCTTATTTGTGATGACAGTTACAAGAAAAATACATTACGTGTGCATGACTCTTCCAATTTCCACCCTTTCACTACCCCTTCTAAAACAGTTTCTCCCTCATTACTCTACAACCGTTCTTGATCTCTTTATTCATATCTCAAGTTATTTCTCTCTTTCTCTCTCTCTCTCATGATCTTTCTATTTTTCTTTCTCTGCAACTGATTTCTTCTTCTGCCTTCTTCCTGTTCTCATTCCTTCTTTCTCTTTTTTACAAATCATATCTGACGGGTTGTTGTTATTTTTGGAACAATGGATCTGGATAAATTTTCTGCAAATTCATGTAAGAGATGTTGAGGTTATGACAACAATTAACTCTTCCAAATCTGTAATTCTGAAAGAGGTTTGATTTCAAATTTTTCTTATGATGTTGTTTATATGTGGATGAGGTATTTTACAAATTTTATTTTATATGTGCAGATGATAGCGTTTGTTATTGTGGAATTATATTTTAGGGTTTCTTCCTTTTCATGTAAGTATATTTAAGATTCAAATATGTAGTGGAGGCAACGTATTTACGACGACGAGTGTGGTGGTGATGGCAACGGGTTTTCAGCGATGATTGTGGTGGTGGCCGAATTCGAAAACGTTTCAGTGTGACTTTTTCAATTTAGGTTTTGTTATTAACTTATTCTATTGTATTTGATATGTTTAGGTTTTGAACTTTGAGATATTCTTGTGTCTTTTTTTTGTTTATGAACCTCTTTTTTGTTGTTTATGACAGAGACACCGCAATATCGTCAAACTCCAACGCGAAGACTAGCGATGGTATGTTGCTCCAGTAAAATGTCGTAAATGTTATCTTCGAATCACGTGAGTTCAACTACTAGTTCCACACCTTTTGTGTCTGTCTCTAGGGACAAAACTATATTTGTATTAGTAATCAAAGAAATTTTCACCAATGAACTGAGAGAGTAATTCACTATCCAGTTGTCACTGCTGAAACTTTACAATGAAAGTGTTGGATTGGGGTGATGATGGTGTTGCCATTGCTGCTGAAAGTTTAACAATTGCATTGATTAAATAGAATCATGGTGTTATACCCCAAAATTTACCCTCCTATTTTCAAGTCAATACACATCTCCATACTCAAGAGTTCCTCAAGGGTTGACCAGATGAACCCCTTCCTAAGCAATCAACCCACAACTAGGGTTTTGCTTCTCTCAAGTCAAAATGGATTTATAATGTCTCAATTGAGTATCATGACTCCTCATATGCAAAAAAGAATCACCATGTAAGGTTTCAAGCCTCACAGCTCAAGTTTGCTCAGTCAATTGCTCAAATGGTTGAAAATCAGTTGTATTGGATAAAAAGTCAACTATGGTCAACATACAGTCAAACTTCATTATTTTTTGTCAACATCAAGGTTTTGAAGTCACATTCATCATTTTATCAAGGGTTGATCATGATTCATCAATAAAGTCAAAGAGTTGATCAAAAGTCAAAGTTTCTAAATTAGGGTTTTTTGATCAAAAGTCAACAGAACTTTGACCAGGCATAACTTTCACATACTTCATCAGAAATTTTTCCACCTAAGATAATTTTGAAGAGAATTCAATTCTCTACAACTTTGTGTCTCACAAGCTTTGCTAAAAAATGTTTCATTTGAAAGATATGGATCAAGACATTATATGTCCTTCTAAAAGTCAACAAAAAGTCATCTTTTTCCAAGGGAGTGTACATGAACATGCAAGCTTCAATGAAGATGAAACTAAAAAGAGTGTTTATAGGTCATCTTAAGCTTTCTAAAAAGTCCAATAACACTCTCAAATGATAAAAATTAAGCAAGTTATGGTTTGGGCAAAAGTGGAAATTTGAAGAATTGCATGAAGAAAATATTGGTCAAACTTGAAAATTTTCCAAATAGGCCTATATTTTTTTGATTCAAACTTGTTTCTAACCTTGTCAAGAGTCTCTAAGCCCATCCACACGCCATGATTTAATTTATTTTATTTATTTTGGAATTAATTCATTTAAATCCAATTTTAATTAAAATCAAATACCAAAAATCAAATTGGTGAATGCAAGCTGTAAATTCAAGTTCCTTGAGGTCCAAGATACTCAACATAAGCTGGAAATTTCGAAATGTCCTTGATTGGCAAGAGATTGAACATGATTGAATCCAAAAAAGATAATATTTGGTGCAAATTCTCAATCAAATATCTTTGCATTCAAAGCTTGATTCTTGATCAAAATCACTTGACCTAATCCTTCTACTATATATGCACATTGAACCCTGATGATTAGAGGACAAATTCTTGCCTCCAGGAACCTTAAACAAACTTGAAAAAATCATGGCATTCAAGCTATTGGCAGACCAAGTTTTAAATCGATTCAAGCCATTCCAAGCATTCCATTAGCTTCCTTGACACTCTCTGATCCATTCCAGACCCCTACAAGTAATCAAAAGCTTCTGAAACGTAAAACCACGATTTTGGTTTTCATACATATTTTCAATTTTTGATTTCATACATACATGCATTGTTAATTGAATTTGATCATATATTTGTGTTTGTATTGATGTTTCGATGCTTTCTGGATAGTTTGATTGGAGATTCAGTGCAGGTATACGAATCCGCCATGGAAAGGGTTTGAAGCTTTGAATAGGGCTTTCCAAACTAGGAAAAATTGGACCAAACCATGGGCACCATTGTGCTCAGAAACAAAATTTCAGTCGATCTATGGTCTCATAACTTATTTATATTTCGTATTTTGAATTTTGTGATTGTGCTGGGATGTAGTGACGGAAAAACACTGTCGGTATAGCTTTACCAGTGGAAAAGCCGCGGGTAAATTTCCAAGAAATTCAAATTGGAGAAGAACCAACTATTTTTCATATTTAATTAATTCGTTTTATATTTCAAATAGATCAAACACGTGGCTTAGTTGGCAAGGGAGACATGTTGGTGACTTAGAGGTTCTGGGTTTGATCCCTAGGGACTACCTCTATTTTTTTTTTTGTTATTTTCACACTAACCAAATTTTCACATTTTTTCTTATTTTTCAATTTTATTTTCTTTCAAATATTTTTCTAAAATACAACAAAAATCAAAAAAATAATTTTATTTTTAGAATTAGGTTTTAAAATTACTTATTTAATTTTTGACACCAAAAAAATTCTCTTTTTTCTCTTTGTTTAAATTAAATTGTTTAATTGACCATTAATTAACTTTTAATTTATTTTCTTAATTAAAATCAATCCAGAAAATTCACAAAAAATAATAATTTCTTCCTAGTAATTAGGTCAGCTTAAATTAAAACATTTTTCTTTTTTACTTATTTATTACTTTTCGCATTTTAAATTCTAGAAATCATTGTATAGGTCGCAATGTTTCTTTTGTAATAGCGTAGTTTTAAATTCTTGCATTTTACTTTCCGCACCTCTATTATATAACTGCCCCAAAGCCCTGTAATAACTTTGGACTTTACTTTTCCGCACTTTTACTTTCCGCACCTTTATTTCCTGTACATATATACTACTTAAATGTATGGCTAATAGGATTGCATGACAAGACATAAAATCAATCTGAGATCACCCTAATTTTCCAATATAAAATATCTGAATCAAAGACACTACTTTCACACTTGCACCCTCTAGGGTATCCTCTCTTGTTGCCTTTAGCATAAACAATGGTCATGTCCCTCGAACGTAGGGGTACCATTAGCAAATACGCTTACGAATAACATCATCATAGTCCCTCGATGACCCTCGATGTTGCCTACGAATATATTATCTCGTCCCTCGGTTGTTGCCTACTGTCGCACCCCAAAATTTACCCTCCTTATCATAAATTTTCTTGGATTTCCTTGCAAAAGCATGAGTTCAGAAATGCGGATTTCTTGAGGATTCTTGGCTCTAGGTCAGATCGCCTTTTGGTTTAGTATATGGTTGAAGTTCCCCATGTTTGAGATAAGCTGTAGTACAATGGGTGGAATTACGGTCATAACTTTCTTGCTTGATTCATCTGATGTTTTGAGTCGGATTTGGAGATTGAAGTTTGAATTTGAGAATGATACATTAAGTTTTTGATTCGTCTAAAAGCTTATATGTTTATGATGACACAATTTAATACAAGTAAAGTTCGGAACATCCCGTCATGCTTAATTCCTTGTTTCAACCAGAATTAATTTAAACTTTGGTTTAAGATACATTCAAGTATTGTACAACGGAAAAATCAAGCTCATTCGAAACTTTGTGAAGTTGAAAGAATTTAGTTTGTGTTGATCTGAATTTACCAAATGCAAAAGTGGTTCAAGAGATTTAAGGCGAATAATTTGCTCGGGATGCAAAGTTTGGTGACTCAAGAGTGAATAATACTAAGATTCGTTGTGTTGAAATTCTTAGAGCTCTTAGTTTATGGAATTCATCATTATTATCATTTCAAGTACCTCATTTGGATTTTATTAAAACTCATTCAAGATTCAAGTGTCACTTATCATCATTCAACTTTCTTTCACAAGTTTGATTTCAAATTCAAGATACTCCATTAAGAGTTTTTAAGGCATGGAAAGTTGCGGTAAAACTTCAAGTTATATTCTTGTGTCCACAAGATAGAAAGTAAAGTTCATTCATGTGACTTCATTTTCAAGTTGAGGTTATCATTTCTTTTTCTAAGAGGCAAGAATTAAAGAACTTGAATTTTTGTTTTGAAACTTGAGATTCTCTTGGTCAACTCTTTATTATATATAATTCTAATCGGTTTCATTTTTCATTCATCAAAATCACATGATTTCTTTTCTTTTGTTCGAAATACAAATGTTCCAACTTTATTCAACTTTCACACTCACATTCTTTTGAATTTTGTTAAGGAGGGAAACACACATGAATACATTGGTTTTTTAGAATTTGATTCGCACAAATTTTATAAAAGTCATTACAAAAATCCATTGTTACATTACTACAAGAGTTGACTTAGATTGTTGAAATACAAGTTTTATTACAAAGCTTCAAGGATCTTCTAAATTCTAAGTTTCTATGAAGTTTTCTTGGCAATTTTCAATTCTTCATCTTTTGCTCCTTCGTTTCATCCTGGGCCATGCTTGCTTCATCTTCATCGTTCTCTTGATTGAGTTACTCATGAAATAAGTCTTGGTTCCTTTCTCGCTTCTTCAAGCTCGACCATTACCAACATTCATGAAACAAGGAAAAGTAATATGGTTAGCAAACATGAACATAAACGAATACAAGAAATTATCGAGAGAATTATTCTTTTTTGTCAAGACGCATCATTAGGTGTTTGGCGGGAATCAGGTTTTAAATGCCAAACCTCATAATCTTGTTCAAGATTAATCATCGGCGAAAAACAGCTTATTTGCAAATCGCGAGCTAACTCGGTTCACAAACAAGCCTAACTCAGACCATTCATCACGGTTAGTACAAGGCAACGGTTTATTCCCAACAGGCAGCAAGCATATATCAATCCAACAGATCAATTCCAACAGCCAGCAAGAATAACCAAAGGCAACAAGCAAGACTAAAGTCAACATAACAACAACAGTATGGGTTATCAGCCACAGAGGGCAGTTAAGAATTCAGAGCAGACAACATGGTTATTAGCAACTAATGCAAGCCAAAAACTCAGAATTCAGAGCAGTACAACATGGTGATAGGCAACCAACACAAGCGACAGGGACAGGAGCAGAGAGCAGTTCAAAACAGAGACAAAAGAGATACAAGTGTATGATATCTGTTCAGATATAATAAAAACAACTCTACCAGTTCACTCTCAACACCAACAAAAAAGACCAGCAGAGAGAAAGAAGATCAGTTCACAAAAAACATAACAAAAACTCAAGCCATTTCAAAACCAATCTAAAACACAGTATCTGTTCTAAAAAGAAAAAAACAGCATCTTGTTCCAAAACACTAGCAGCGACCATCCCAAACCGAAATCCCAGAACAAACACAAACAAAAACGTAAACAAACACAAAGACAAGCAAGCAGTATTCATCATTTTCCAAACCAAACAACCTTCAGAGTCAGTTTTTTCTCAGAAATCATAGTTCTGTATCGAGAAAGAAGAAGAGTAAATCAGAACGGTCTCACCCGGAACGAGTTCAGGAAGTAGGCCTTCACCACTGACGCGTCTCCAAAGCTCAGGTACTCTCACCGTCGCCGGAATATCCTCAGATAGCTAGGGTTTCATTTTTCCCTTTCAGTTTTTTCCAACAATCTGTAACAGAAACACAAATCAAAGCAAACATTCAAGAAATCAGTAAAACAGAGATGAGAAGCGATGAGAAACGATGAGAAGCAATGAGAGAACAATGAGAACGAGGGAGGCGAGCGACGGCGAGCGGCGGCGTTGAGAGAGAGATGAGGAAGAGCGATTTCCGGCGACGGTGAGAGAGAGACAGAGAGCGATTTCCGGCGACGGTGAGAGAGAAACAGAGAGCGATCGCGGCGAGAGAGACCGGTGAGGGTTTTGTGAGGAAAACAAGAGATGGAGAAGACGATGAGTGCGTGAGAGAATGAGGGACAGATTTTGTTTTTTTCCCCAAACTTTATATTCATTGTTTTAATTATTTCCTAAAAATACAAAACAATTTTATTTTTTCTTCTTTTTATTTTTTTATTAAATCTGGTGGTGACAAGTGTCACCACCTTGTTTTTTTTATATAATAGAAAAAAAATCTGTTTTTTATTTTTATTTTGTTATTCTTAAATTAATTTATTTTAGAAAAAATGTTAATATTGGATAAATATATGTATGTGGTATAATATTTTTTGGGACCGTCGGAGTATTTTGGATCGGAAGCTGTGGTACTCGGTTCGTTAGTGCGTGGAGGTATTTTGGACCAGTCAAAGATCAGATGGATTTCTTCTCACACCGTCCAGAATCACTGCAATACAGGCTAACTCTGAATTTTTATCTATTTCAATTAATTTATTTTGTGCAAATAATATTGTTGCGATGTATTAAATAATTATTGGATCTGATAGTTTGTGTTTGATGATTTATCGATTAAACTATTAGCCGATTTTTCATCAAACAGAAAAAATCATCTCTAATAATCATTTAAATTTCCGATTGTATTGTATGGTATTTTGTCTGTTTATTTACTCATTCAGTATTTATTCACCAATGTACACTTTGCACACAATTAAAATTAAAATCAATTCGATTTCATCTTGATTGGCTCATATGCCAATTTTTAAAGGGTCTCATGGTTGGGGATGGGCATGGCCATCCTCACGAGTTTGATTAAAGCCCTTGTTGCTTTAATCAATCATAACCCGAAAATAACATTGGTCTATATACCAATTCTCCATGCACTAGAGTCTCATGGTTGGGGATAGGAGCACCTATCCTCACGAGGTTAATTAAGTCCATATACTTGATTAATCATAACCCGCTTCCATTCCATCTCAGCACGCGTATCAGAATGCTTTCATAATTAAAGTTTCAAACCTCGATCCAACGTCGAGTGCATTTTCGAAACCTTTTTCATAATAAAGTACAAGTTTTTTTAGTCGTTGGACGCTAGACCAATTGCTAAAAAAACTTGTCACCAAATAAACTTTCAGTCTGTAAGTCATTGGACGCTAGACCAGTTGCTTAAAGACTTCTAAATAACGTGAAACTCGTTTCACTTCACTTTTTCTCAAGAAAACTTTTTGGGTGATAGACGACTCATGCGAGCATTAGTTCCTCGGGTTTCTAGTATTTGAATCGTGAGACGTTAGCCTCATTGTTCGATACTTTTTCATCCACATAAAAAACAATTCAACTCACTCAAATTCTTTTATCGCTCATATGCGATCATCAAACTCTTTTCCGATAAAGAGAGTGCAATAGCCATTTCAAAACGCGAACGTGGACTTAAAGATTTTCAAACAAACTAAACAAGTCCAAGTTCAAGCATTTGAAATGTCTAAAACGCACGATTTTTCCTATAAAATCAATACAACAAACTTAAAACCTTTTTAAGAGGAACTATAGAGTTTTGACTTTCCCATTGCACAAGGGAATATGTAGGCACACGGTTCAAAAACCGTGCCAAACTCAAAACAATAATAAATAAATTCCATTTCTTTTATAACTTGTAGATTAGCGAATATACACACACTTAGAACTAAACGGGTCCCATCGAGTACGATGGATGTAAGGGGTGCTAATACCTTCCCCTTACATAACCAACTCCCAATCCCACTTTTTTGGTCGTAGACCGCCTTATCCGCTTCTATGGGGTTTTATCTATATTTTCCCGTTCTTTTTAGAACAAATAAAATTAGGTGGCGATTTCACTAGTTTTCGAGAATTAAAAGATTTTTGAAAATCGAGTTGCTTCACCTACGAATAAGTGATGATCGTCCCTTCGAACTTGCTAAGGTATCCTTACAATGTTTCCTTCAATGACCATACGATGACCCTACGTCTCTCCCTTTACATTCAACGGATAGAGTTACCTACCAACTAATGGTATAGATAGTGTTGTTCTAAAGGAGAAGGAAAATAACAAGAACAACCTTCTGAGTAGGTAGTAAAGACTCTGAATTGCTTGTTCCAATCAAAACAAATACTTTTCACACCTCACACTCTTTTCAAAAAAAAAATCAAACAAACACTTTGTGTACATTCCAACGAGAATCATTACAAAGTTACATCTTTCCAAACAAACATTTCCAAACACTTCGTATACATTCTTGAGGACTGATACAAGAATCATTACGAAATCAAAACGAAATACTTTTCAACTACTTTTCAAATACTTTTAAAATCACATACACATAGAAACTAAATTTTCAAAAGTGAGCTAAGCAATTAAGAGCCCGTAGATAACTACGGATGGAAAGGGTGCTAATACCTTCCCTTTTCATAATTACCTCTCTTACTCAGAATCTAACAAAGGTCTTTCCTGTTCTTTTCACCTTTCCTTTATTGGATAAAAGAAAAGTCGGTGGCGACTCTTGCTAACCGCAACATTTGTGATAAAATGCAAAACAAACAAGTCAGTTCTCCCACCGTGTTACAACAAGCAGCATAGGATCCTGCTATATATTCAGATTCGCAAGATGACAATGCCACCACAGGTTGCTTCTTCGAACACCATGAGATAGGAGCACCAAAGACTTGAAAGAAATATCCAGTTGTGCTTCTTCGATCTTCCTTATCTCCACACCAATCAGCATCTGAAAGAAATATCCAGTTGTGCTTCTTCGATCTTCCTTATCTTCCTTATCTCCACACCAATCAGCTTCTTCGATCTTCTTTATCTTCAAAATTTCGTCGAAAAAGTATTCCATAGTTTATCGAACCCTTCAGATATCTCAGAATTCTTCTTGCAGCCTTCATATATGACACTCTTGGTTCACTCATATATCTCCTTATTAATCCGACAACGAAACCTATATCAGGTCGACTGTTGCATAAATACCTAAGAAGTCGAAGGAATTACTGAGAATTCAGTCGAAGTCGAAGATGAAGAAAATGTTGATATTCCAGACAATGTTGAAGTCGAAGAGTGTGTGGATAGCAGAAGCCATAAACCTTAACAAAATAGAGTTCCTCCAACAAGACTTCAGGATTATGAAGTGACTGGCGATGACGAGGTAACATCAGATGGAGAATTAGTTCATTTTTCTTTACTTGCAGGTGCTGAACCAATCAACTATAGTGAAGCTTTGAAGATTAACAAGTGGAAGTTAGATATGGTCAAAGAGTTACTGGCAATCGAAAGAAACACCACATGGGAGTTAGTCAAATTGCCAGAACATACAAAAGCTACCGAAGTAAAGTGGGTATTCAAGTTAAAACACAATGCAGATGGATCGATAGCAAGACATAAAGCAAGATTAGTAGCTCGAGGTTTTCTTCAAAGAGAAAGACTTGACAACTCCGAAGTATTTGCTCCAGTAGCAAGATTGGAGACTGTTCGACTAGTGGTAGCATTGGCATGTAACCAAGGTTGGTCGATATTTCATTTAGATGTGAAATCAACATTTCTGAATGGTCCTTTAAAGGAAGAGGTTTATGTCACACAACCTCATGGGTTTGTGATTCAGAAGGAAGCGAATAAAGTATATAAGTTGCATAAAGTGTAACACCCCAATTCTATCCCAAGTAATTATTCAATAAAATCAGAGTATAAAATTTCCAACATAATCAGGATGTCACATTTTTCAACATAAACGCATAAACATTTCAGTTTTATTCAAACAGATACATAACACTTTTAAAGGGGCGGAAACTAACACAATGCATAAGTATTGGTCTTCAAACATAAACAACTTCATTAATCACGCAACGGAGTCATAATAGTTTTGAATACAAGGCATGTCATATTTTTGAGTCTTAAACAACATCAACATAATATAATCCTCAAATTAACAACATAAGATTCAACGATTAAAAACAACAAAATAATACAAGTGTTCATTCCTCCCGAGTGTTACGTATCAGTGCAATGACACTGAACTTGGACTAAAAATGGTAACGGCTACTCCTCCTGGTTACCTGCACGTTACCAATATAAAGGCAACAGTGAAACAAAAGAAAAGGGTGAGACATCGAACTATATAATTAGGATCATGATAAATAATATATAGTTAGAATTATATAAAATCACTATTTTGTCATCTCACCACCAATTAACAACAAACACAATTTAATTTCACAACAACATCATTATGCACTAAAGTATGCGACTTGGACAAATGCAAATGCATGTGGTACCATCGGAGTAAAACTCTCAACGTAATCAACTGTCAGTAATTTCGAGGCATCAAGGCGCAAGCCTTCAATGTAATCAACTTTGCCCCCAACGACCAACGTGTTTTTGCCAATATAGGCCAATATAATATGCAATGCATGTATGCGACAATCATAAATGGCATACAACAACAACAACAACAAAGTAAGCCAACAATGTAACGACAAAGAAAACATCAACATTGTCCATCAAGCCTTCAACAACAACAACTTTCAACAATAACAATTCACTACATTCAACATACAACTTTCAACAATAACAATTCACTACATTCAACATGGATTCAGCAAAACAAACATGCTACGATAACTTACTAGCATATACAAGCTATTTCCTCAATCCTTCCAATTTTGATTAATCGGCTAAACCACTTGCATTTATCAACATTTAAACTCGGAACTATTTCTAATCAATTCATATACCATTCCTTACTCATTACTAGTGTTATTGTACTCATAAAAGCCTACTTAAGGTTCCCTAGCCAAAGCGTTCAAAATTGGGCATAACTCAAAATCAGAAAAATGTGACCAAAACAACTCAGTACGCGCCGCAAAGGAGGGTTCGCGCCACAACTTTAGCAGGGTTCAGTTTGCGCCGCATAAACCTATTGGCGCCGCGAACTGAGCGTAACAAATTGGGTTTCAGCGCGGCCAACATCTTCCTCTTGCCAATTTCTCCAAAGTTTAGGAATCAAACACAACTATAACCTAAAACAAAACAATCCTAAGGTACTAGCAATATGGGTAATCAAACAAAAATAACATTTACCACAACATTCAACAAATTCCATGAATTTTCAAGTTCAAATTAAAATTTCCAACAACAACAACAACAACAACAACAAACCTAGTAATTTCAGAAACCTCACTACCTATCATTCATCATGTTCCCAATTAGAGAATAAGAACCTCACCTTTACCTTGTGAATTGGAGGTTGATTGCTTAGAGATGGTGGTTTTGCCCTAGCCAAGTTTCACTTCTTCTCTTCTCTTTTTCTCCCAAAACCCTCTTTTTCCTATTCTACTCATAAATAACCTCTTCCTCTCTACTTATTCTATTTATTTTAAAATAATAACCTTATTATTATTATTCTTACTAATATTATTATTCTCACAACTTATTTTTAATTAATTACCCCATAATCAAATAATAACTTAAATTGACATTTCTACATTATTACCAATTATTCGAAAAAATACACGAAAACTTAGATAATTAAATAATTAAACAAATAAATAATACAGATGTTACATAAAGCGCTCTATGGTCTCAAGCAAGCACCTATGGTATGGAACAAGAAGATTGACACATACTTAGTCGAATTGGGATTTGTCAAATGAAAATCAGAGTATGGTGTCTATGTTCAGGTTGTAGCACAAGATATAATAATCATCTGCTTATATGTTGATGACTTGCTAGTAACTGGAAATAGCTTGAAGAACTTGTCGAAGTTCAAAGAGCTGATGATAAAGGAATTTGAAATGTCGAATATGGGAAAATTGTCTTATTTCCTAGGCATGGAATTTTAAATAACGAAGCAAGGTATGGTGCTACATCAAAGGAAGTATGTCAAATATATACTCAAGAGATTCAAAATGGATGATTCGAATCCTGCACCCTCACTTGTCGAACCAAATGTGAAGTTGGAGAAGAATGGAGAGGAAGACAAAGGTGATGTAACTTTGTTCAAGCAATTTGTGGGATCTCTTAGGTATTTATGCAACAGTCGACCTGATATAGGTTTCACTGTCGGATTAATAAGGAGATATATGAGTGAATCAAGAGTGTCACATATAAAGGCTGCAAGAAGAATCCTGAGATATCTGAAGGGTTCGATAAACTATGGAATAATTTTTCGACAAAATTCTGAAGATAAAGAAGCAATAGTTAATTGTTTTTCAGATGCTGATTGGTGTGGAGATAAGGAAGATCGAAGAAGCACAATTGGATATTTCTTTCAAGTATTTGGTGCTCCAATCTCATGGTGTTCGAAGAAGCAACCTGTGGTGGCATTGTCATCTTGCGAAGCTGAATATATAGCAGGATTCTATGCTGCTTGTCAAGCAATTTGGATCAAATCAATACTTGAAGAAATGGCTGTCGAAGTGAAGAGACCGCTGGTGTTGCAAATCGACAACAAGTCAGCTATAAATCTGGCGAAGAATCCAGTTCTGCATGGAAGAAGTAAACATATCGAAGTTAGGTTTCACTTCTTGAGGGAAAAGGTTAATCAATGTGAACTTGAAGTTAGACATTGCTCAAGTGAAACACATTTTGCCGACATCTTCACCAAAGGATTGAAGATTGACAGATTCCAGAATTTGAGAAAGAAATTAGGAATAGTTCAGATTGACTATTTTTGAGGATGTTCGACAACTTGGATTATGGGGTGTGTTGAAATATTAAATTAGATTTGGTAAAAATATTAGATTAGATTTGATTAGATTAGATTTAATATTTAAATATAATATAAGTTGTGTAGACCCAAGTTCAATTAGGTTGTATATAAATAGTCCTAGGTTGTATCATTATTTGTACAATTCAATAATATAAATCTTTATTTCCTTTATTACTCTCACTTTCTCTCTTCACTAAATAAAAGTGTCTCACACACTAACAAATATTAACGGAAACATGAAGTTACTGATCAAAATATTAAATATTAATGGGAACTTAAAGTTACTGATCAAAGTATTGAATATTTACATAAACATGAAGTTACTCATCAAATTATTGAATATTAACGAAGAAGAAGTTACTGATCAAAATATATTAACAGCAACATGAAGTTACAAATCAAAATATTGAATATTAACGAGAATATGAAGTTAATGATCAAAATATTAAATATTAACGGGAACATGAAATTACTGAACAAAATATTGAATATTAACGCTAACACGAAATTACTTATCAAAATTTTAAATATTAACGGAAAAATGAAGTTACTGATCAAAATATTGAATATTAACGAAAACATGAAGTTACTGATCAAAATATTAAATATTTACGAGATCATTAAAATATATATATATATATATATATATATATATATATATATATATATATATATATATATATATATATATATATATATATATATATATATATATATATATATATATATATATATATATATATATATATATTATATTTATCTGCAATAATGTCAACATTAAACAAAATAAAAGAAATAGAACGAGTACTCGATCAAAGGCACGATAAAGCTTACAATGTCTCGCCAAAGTAAACCGTTTCGGTTTTGTTATTGGCCAACACCAATTATAAGCCTTCTCCAATACAAAAATAGACTATTATATAATATATCAATGTATAATTGGACCCAAATAATAATATTCATTCCTTATAGTATTAATATTGTATTCTATGATATCTTATTAATATAATATACACTGATTGAAATATATTTCTGTATGTTTACCAAATTCTATGTACCATATACTTTAGTTTCATATAATATATATATATATTTTTAATTCAATTTAAATTTGTATATTTTAAACATTCTTTTTATAATATTGAATTTTGTATAACATCAATATTAAATAAAATGATCAAGCACCAACGGGTACCCGTGCGGCGCACTTCGTAAATAATTGATAGCATAAAATATTTTTAAGTGTATTTCAATTAAATTTAATTTCATTCATAATAATACATTAAATAAAAATAAATAAGTAGAATAAATTCATTTACCATCACTAAAGTAACAACATCTTACCTTTAAATTTGAATTCACTCTATCTAAGCCAACAGTATGGTCCCATGCCTTTATGCAGCCTATGTTTTACTGCACTTCTTGAATAGCCTGCTGCTACACACTTGTGAAACTCATCAACCTCACATAAAAAAAAGGCCTTACAACTTGCGTGTCATTCAATACTTGGGAATACCGGCGGTGCAAGGATCAACACCACCGCATGCTCACCGTTTGCAACAATATCACTGACACAAAATTTTCACTTTTACAACCATCTTTGTATTTACAAAGATACCCTTCAATTTGTTATTTGTTAAATATATTTAATATTCTTTCCGTCTTAAAATAAAACTATTTTAAAATTGTTGCACACGAATTAAGAAAAGTAATAAATGGAAGAATAAATATAACTATTTTACAATATCATTCTTAATTATTATTGATTACACATCATTATCATAATACTCCCTCCGGTCCTTTTTATAAGAGACATTTCACCTTTCTAGATTCATTGAATAAATAATGTACCTGGACTATTTATAGATCAAGTACATTAATTACTCAATGAATCTAAAAAGGTGAAGTGTTTTTTATAAAAAGGACCGAAGGGAGTAGTAGAATGAAATTTAATGTTTTGAATGTAGTGCAAACATTATTAGTTAGAGATAAAATTGATAAAAATTAATTAATGTTGAATTGAAAAAGGAAGATGAGACTTTGGGACAAATTTTTTAAGCAAAAGAGACAGTAATAAACATATTTTTCTTTGACGGAATTTAAGAGGTTGTCTTTGGCAATATACATGTGTTATTGTTTGACATGGTAATGTAACAGTTGTCACATAATACTAGTTTCTTCAATAAGGACACATTACACTACACACTCAAGTTTGAAGAACCACATGATTCTTTTTCTCAAGATGCATGTTCTTTTTCACAATGGATCCTAATAGATTTTCATTCTCAGAACCATTTCTAGCTCACAGAAGAAAGGTTTTTTATGAGTTCAGTTTATGTCTTGGAGCTTCTTTGATTTTGTGTTCTCTTTTCTTTTTTAGTAACTCACTCAAAGTTCCTAAAAATTCAGTCTTTATTTCTGTTTTCAATAGTTCTCACACTAATTCTTCATTTGTTTCACGACCCTTTTCTTTTAATAGTACTAATCACTCTTGTTTATCTCAAAACAATGCTTCTGAAGAAGGTAGTCTTGTTTTTGGTAGAGTTAGTGAAGTAAATTTGTCAAGTGTTGGAGTTGGAACACATGGTGACATGAAGAAGAACACTAGTTTTATGAGTTATAATGTGACCAATGATGATTCATACAATGGGAATACTAGTGTTGTTGAGGTAAGAAATGAAGGGGATTTTGTTAGGGATAAGAATGTGAGTTTGATCACTCATAGTGATGATGACCAAATGGAGAATATGAAGGTTGGTTTTGTAGATGAAAAGTGTGATATCTTTGATGGAAAGTGGATAAGAGATTATTCAAAACCATATTATCCTTTAGTTTCTTGTCCCTTCATTGATAGAGATTTTAACTGTCATCTTAATGGGAGGATTGATCTTGAATATGTAAAATGGAAGTGGAAGCCCAATAAATGTCACATTCCTAGGTATGATTTTGAGTAAATGTTTCTCATTACCAAGTTGAAAATGTTGTTATTTTTATTTATTTTGGTATCTAAGAGATTAGTCTAGCAGTGAAACTTGCACACACCAATGTATGAAATGTTCCTACAATCTGTTGACTTAATTTTGTTTTGAAGACAATTATTGATGTTGTGATGCCTATCAGTTTGAATGCAACTGATTTTCTGGAGAGGTTACGCGGTCAGAGGCTTGTTTTTGTTGGAGATTCATTGAACAGGAACATGTGGGAGTCTCTTGTTTGTATACTTCGACAAAGCGTCCGGAACAAGAAACGTGTTTTTGAAATTTCGGGGAAAAGGGAATTTAAGAAAAAAGGTGTCTATGCTTTTAGATTCGAGGCAAGTTTCTTGTTTATGGATAATCTTTTGTCAACTGAGAATCTTGTAATGGCATGCTAATAGAATTTATCTGGTTTGTTGTTTTTAGGATTACAATTGTTCAGTTGATTTTGTTGCTTCACCTTTTCTTGTTAGAGAATCAAGTTTCAAAGGAAAAAATGGTTCAATTGAGACATTAAGATTGGATTTGATGGATCACACAACTACAAGGTATCAGGATGCTAATATTTTAGTCTTCAATACAGGCCATTGGTGGACACATGAGAAAACATCAAAAGGGTGAGTTTGTTTTCAGTCTGTAGCTTTTCAACGATAACGTTAGAATAGAAAATCCGATTCTAAAGTAAGAATAGAACAACGGTTGGTCACAAAGTTTGGCTAATTGTGTCTATGTCTCTTACAAAATAGCGGTTTTTGTACTTTTCTTGTATGCAATGAATTAGTGATACATAGGACATAGCTTTGTTTATATACTATGGTCAAGTTTACAAGTTTAAGCTGTTAATTGTTATCGTAGAAACCTAGAATGAATGAAGCTCATGTTCTCTCGTCAATGGTCAAAATTCAGCAGAGACCTTAACAATAGAACCTTAGAACAGAAACATTAAACATTTATGGTATGCGGAGGTCGAGAGCTCCACCCACTTTGCTAGGCTCGTGCGCCTTTCTACTTATTAGCGGCTATGAACCATACTCAAGGGATGATTAATCTCTCTTGTCATCTGGTATTTGTTGCAGAGAAGATTATTATCAAGAAGGAAACCGTGTACATCCAAGACTCAAGGCGTTGGATGCTTATAGGAGGGCTATAACCACTTGGGCTAAGTGGGTAGACCGAAAAATTAACACGAATCAAACACTGGTTTTGTTTAGAGGATACTCATTTACTCATTTCTGGTAATGTTCTCTATTGTGTATGTTGATTTGATATTGTTTCTTTGTTTTACTTGAACCGTAAAATTAGTGGAAGCATCTTCTAACAGAAAACTTATGTATCAATTATAATTCCTTGCAGGGGTGGACAGTGGAACTCAGGAGGACAATGCCACAGAGAAACTGAACCGATATATAACGAAACTTATTTACAAAAGTATCCTTCAAAAATGCGCGCAGTTGAGCATGTCATTGAAAATATGAGAACCGAAGTCGTGTATATGAACATAAGTAGACTTACGGATTACAGAAAAGACGGACATCCTTCCGTATATCGAAAAGATTACAAGACAACAGTGATGCAGAACACTTCTTCGCTATACGAAGATTGCAGCCATTGGTGCTTGCCCGGTGTACCAGATACTTGGAATGAATTGTTATATGTCTCTCTCTTAAAATATGGAAAGGGAACTTGGAAAGTCTGAGATGAATACCTTATTCCACATCCAGTTTCCGATTCTTTATGCATTTTCTATATATAGTTTGATTAGAATATGACAAATTTTCCCAATGATCTATGGGATTGTAAAATGTATACATGTGGTGTGAGAGTTTGATTTTGTTGGAGTCATTTTCTTGAGGTGTTTTGTTTGTACTATGAAATGTAGTTTTTACATCTCACCAAAGAAGAAAAATTTACAAGATTTTATGATCAAGAAAAAATATATACACACACACAATTTTACACTCTCAAAGGAACAGCATCTACAGCTTTCTTTATTACAATATGTATATTCTATTCTAGACCGGAACATCTGCGAAGAAGGCTTAATAAATACATTGAAGAAAAAGGCGCATGTAGTAGGTGGACCCTTATCTCTGCTAAAGAAACAGGCATGTAGTAGATGGACCCTTATCTGCTAAAGAAACACGACCCTTTCTATCCCATCTCCCGCCGTTGAAACCTAATCGACGAACGGTTACTCTTATACTACTTTTTATTCAAAAACTGACATGAGCATTGGAGTGCACGTCCACCCCTATCTGCCGCACCAGAAGCTTGTTCTACTGCACCAAAACTTCACTTCACCACTTCATTAGATATTTCTAGCCCCCTAACGAAACATATAGCCATGACGACCTCTACCGCGATCCATTGTCTTTTTGTGACTACGGTACGCTTAACTAAAATACAGTATGCAATAAGGTACAGTGCAGTAAAGTAGAATTTTTAGCTTGCATCTCTCTCACTTAAGTCTCCATTCATAGCAACTAGCACTGAGATTGAAGGCACTATGTTCGTTAGGACTGAATAGAGGAATTGCTCTTCATTCTACGCTCGTGATCATTCCTCTGATTCTGCATCACAGGTGTTAACCACCACATGATCATGCATCATTCGTAAGAAAGTCTATGCATTTTTTAAATCACACTGAATTCGACAAACTCACAATGCCAGTGGTGTGATATCTCAAACTCGCCGTAGATCCAAACATGCACTAATTAATTCTTCTTTACATACATGATTACTGATCATTGAAACCAATCGCTAAGCTTAAGCAAACTGTTGAAGGTAGAATATATATTGGTTTTTATATGGTTTTGCCAAATGGGGAAAGCTAGTGGAGAAGTTAATTTGTGGTCATTTCTTTCAATAGTTGGTGATTGAGAAGTGGTATCACCTATTCATTATCCAAATACATTATTCTTTTCTTACTAAACAATTGCTTGAAGTGTACTAATAACTAATTAATAATTTTTAAAATATTGTTCAACATCTGCATGATATATATAACTATGGTGCCTGAAGTTACATTCTTTCTATGAAATGCTAGATTACATTCTCATAAGATAGAAGCTCAGTTTTTCTATAAAATGTTCACCACTATGTAAAAGCATGTTAAGCAGTTTTGTGTGTAGTATATACGTATTCAATCAGTCTAATAGCTGATAGATAGTTGATATTGGAGTGGCCCTTCAATCGGAGATTTAAGTAAGGACAATTCCATGCTGTTAATTGAAAAAACTATGCTTGTTCAGAATGAAAAAGCTTTATTACAATACGTTTTGCCAACTAATCATAACTAACTTTTAACAATATACAACTAATTCTAACAGAGAATGTGGATTGCAACTCACCTAGGGTCAACCAAGCTTTCAGTCATTGTGCCACCTGAAGATTGAGTGTTGGATTGTGTAAGAAAATTACCTCGTCTTTGTGAAGCAGATTTGCTGAGTTCAGAGCTACTTGAATAAATAAAGGGCGGTTGCGTTGGCTGAGGAATTTCATGGTTGTTATTAATCATTTTTACAACTACTGACATTGATGGTCTCAACTCTGCAGTTGCTTGTGCACATAGCAATCCTATCCGAAGCATTTGGCATGCTTCCTCGTCAAGAAAATTACCTTCTAGGATTGGATCAACTATGTCAGATAGCTTATTTGATCGATAGAGGTTCCAAACCTTATACAAAAGGAGAACAAAATTCAGATGATGCAACAACAGTGAAGATACTTGTGCTTATCTAAAGCACCGAATCAATGAATTAGATATGAAGTAGTGAAGGGTAACAGAATGCTAGATGATACCGTTTGTAGGATAGAAGATGAATTCAAAACATAGGAACTATTTTTTTTGCCAGACACAATTTCAACAACTAGAACTCCAAAGCTATAAACATCTGCTTTCTCAGTCAATTTCCCGCGAATAACGTACTCAGGAGCCATATAACCCCTAATCATGAGCAACATAAATAGAAAGTGAGTATATGAAACATAAAAATATACAAAACATAATAAAGTGCAGAATAGGATATGCATGCGCTTACAGGGTCCCGGCGACAACCGTGCTAATGTGAGAATTGTCTTCTGGAAACAATCTAGCTAGTCCGAAATCAGCAATCTTGGGTGTGAAGTCGTCCTCAAGAAGAATGTTGCTTAATTTTATATCTCTATGAATGATTCTCACATGTGATTCCTCATGAAGGTAAGCCAGACCTTCTGCAATTCCCAATATGATTTTATGCCTCATTTCCCAACTAAGAGGTTGACAAATCCTTCTAACTGTGAAACATTCCAAATGTAAACATTATAAGTCACTAAAGTTAAACTTAAAGATAACTTTTGAAGACCTATTTAGTGGTGAGATAGGTCAGACTCGGGCCTGAAATTTTTAAAAGAGATCAGACTCAAGCTTTATAAAGTCTGGTCAGGCCTGACATATTCTCACTTGTAGACGTAATATCAGATAAAAAGTTACAACCAGATAGGTAATCATAGAGGCTCTGGTTAGGCACATATTCATAAACAAGAAGACTTTCAGGTCCTGTAATGCTGCATCCCAAAAGCTTGACAAGATTTTTGTGATGAACTCCACTGATCAAATTAACCTCATTGAAGAAATGATCCACCCATTGCGTCGAGTTAAAACTAAGCCTTTTAACGGCGACAATATTTCCATCTGGCATAACTCCCTAAAATGAAAGGAAAAACCTATTAGCTGTTTAGCACTATCTTAGCAACAATTAGGTTGCAAGAAGTTACAATAAGATAAGATCAGAATATACTTTATAAACGGAACCTGATCCTCCTTGTCCTAGTTTATTGTCATCATTGAAGTAATTTGTTGCCTTTTCAAGAATTTCATATGGAACATTTAGCTTGGATTTGTTCACTGTGTCTAAAAGTGCACCAAATTGTCTTCTCTCTATAGTAAAAAAAAAAAACACATAGCAATAACTTTCAATACAAGTTTTTTGGAAGAAAGTAATTTCAGAGTCTTAAAATATTAAACATTTGTACCTCTTCTTCTCCTCATTACATTCTTTCTTATAAAGAAAACAATTGTTGCAGCAACCAAAAGAAGAGCCAAAACAGCAGAAGATGCAGCCAAAATTATAGCCATTTTTCGGTGTCCTAAAACATAATATGTAACACAGTTTCAAACTTCAATCATGTTTTAATATAATACTGATCATGATTTTAAATTGCAGTCTGCAACTGCAACCACAATTGCAGCCGCAATATTGCTGATGAAGTAACAAAATCACGTTATTCAATTAAATCAACACTTGGAAGTAGTTTCAACCAAATCAGGTGATTATGAAAATTCAAGGCTAATCAAAAAGAAAAAGAGATCATAGCTCACCGCGATTTGGAGCAGTTACATCACTAGTACTTGAATTGTTATAGAACTTGTGTGGTGAATATCTCAAATAACAACCAGAATTCAAAGCCCTTCCATCTTGTTTCCCCCTACACGAAGAACCAATCCTAGTAACAGCATCTTCCAAACATCTCCGACAGTTACCACCAGTAACAAACTTCCAACACTGAGCCAAACCATAAACCGTTACATTCTTCCTCTCAACAAACCCAACAGAAAATCCACCGTTTTTCGGCGCCAACACACTCAAATTCCTCACCAACTCCAAAACATTAGTTGCAAAAACACTACTACCAGTTTCATTGTTTGGACACACGGTCGTGTCTTGAGTACCAAGACTCTCGTTGAAGAATCTGTATTCATCGTACCGTATGTAACACCCATCAAACAACAACCTTCCTCCACGTGTACCTTTCTGAAAAGGCAAACAGCTTAGGATCTGTGTTTTGCACTGAGCGATGCATATGTTACAATCTGATTGAGAGAGGTCTCTTATGCACTCGCCGTAAGCGTAGACAGTGGCGTTTCGTGCTCCGTTTGAGACGGCGGCGTATTGTTGTTTTGAGATTAAGGGAGTTAAGGAGTCCATTGCTGAGAGGAAGTTTGAGATGAAAAGTTTGCGGAATGGCATTGAGGTTGCGGTTTTGTTTGTGCATAGTAAGAGAACTTTTGTTGCTCCGGGATCAGAAGAAAGTGTTGGTGATGTGAAGTAGTAAATGAGGATGAGAATAAAATTAAGAAATGATGAAAAAGACATTGAAGTTAGAAAATGAAACTTATTTCTTTCTGGTGTTGTTGTTGGATAAGCACGAAATTATAGAAGATGATTATAGTGGAGTGGGTGAGGAAAATAAAATAGTGTTTGAAACTGTGTGGTTTTCTATGACTAAATAATTGCATCATATATGAATTAGAGTAATGATTTGGAATGGAAAATAGTGAATAAATAATTTGTCAAGTATTTATGTCGACTGTGCATTGATTGAGGTTGTGTTTGGTTGACCCGTGCAGAACGATCAGTCATTATTTTGTAGTGATGGTGATATTTATTTGATTAAAGTAAATGAAGACTGAGTCTTGGTTTGTCCATTTTGTTTGGAAGTCAAAGAGTGTAATGTAATGAATGTGTTTTCAGATAGTGAGGGAGGGAGGTCATGCGTAATGTTCATGCCTAGCTATTTGTGGGAAGCTTCGTCAATGTGGTTGACTTAGATGTGAGCGAGGTTGGAGAAAAAGAACAAAAATATCATCCAACTTTGATATTTGTTGTTAAACAATGAGTATTCATTAGCATAAACTTTTACTCAACTAAGTGTATATTTGGAAATTGCAAAAATCACGGTAGGATTTCACGTTGCAAAAGAAGCTACAAATAGTAGCTTTCAAAAACCACGGTGGATAGTAAATAAACGCACGAGCGGCAAAGAGAAGCTGAAACAAACACATGCCAACTCTTTTTCCCCTCATATATTTCAATATAGTTCCTTTTCAAATAAATGTTTCTTTATACAACAATTCGCCAATTTCTATAGTTGGTTAATGTATCCCATTTGATCTAATGGAGGTAAATGTTATTTATAGATAGTGCGGTATTTTGTAGTTAGCTATGGTGTCTTTGTTGTTTCTTTTCTTTCGAGGGAGAGAGAGGACATCAAATTTCCAATCTAGTTCATCTTAATAGAAAAATGTATCTCTTCTCGGAGCTAAAGAAGGATCAATGCTCCATACTTTCTTTTGGAAGAGAAATTAGTTAGGATCGATTCCTTTAAAGGATAAGTTCTTTGACCTATTTTTTAATTCAGTTCAACCTAATGGATTGGTGAGAGAGATTGACCTAGTGGAAAATGGGGTTCTAGTTTGGGATCTCGGATGAAACAAACTTTTCCTCCTCCATGAGGTACCTATGATTGATAACCCCTCTCTCTCTTTATGTGTGTGTGTGTGTGTTTCAAGATGTCACTCTCTCTCAGAATATAGATAAGTGGATTTGAAATCATAAGAGAAATGATATTTTCACTCTTGCTTCTTTTTACCATGTTTAGCTGTATATCTCTATCTCTTCTTGAGAACTTGACAATTCCCTTCATTGGGGTTAGTTGGCTTCCTTTTAAGGTGTTGATCTTCTCTAAAAAAACTCCTGTAAGATATGATTCCTTCTAAAGAGAGTCCGTTTAAATGAGGAAGTGATTGTTGATTCTATTGAGATCTTTTGTCCCTTGAGTGGGGATTTGATTGATTTGATCTCTCATACATTTGTCACTTGTGAGGTATAGGATCTTCGAGTGGTTGGGTTGGATGCTGGTTCTTCCTAGTGATCACAGGCTTCCTTTTGAGTTTTTCCTTTTTAGTTTGTAGGGATAAGTTTAGGGGTGGTTTTACTATGATTTTCCACGTTGACATTTGATCCATTTGGATAACTAGTAATGATGTCATCTTTAACGGTGTTTCAAATATTGTGAAAGAAGTGAAGGTTAAGAGTACTTTTTTGGCTTGAAAATAATTTCTAGGTAGTGTAACACCCATTTTCTAACCCCAATTAAATATGACATATATCAGAGTAAAATAGTATGCATACATACATATGGTGTCACATGTCATTTTCCATACAATAGAAAATCAACAAAACAAACATTAACATGCACCTGATTATAATCATAACACATATTTAAACCTCATTCCTCATCAATTATGCATATCACAGCGAAATAGTTCTTCAATTTCATTTCATCAAAATATAAATATGATTATATCTCATACTATAATCATAAACCAACATCCATACGAATCCATAACAGAATAATTGTCAAATGAATCCAAACATCGACACTAAGGACACACGACATATTATCTCAACATACGAGTTAAACAAATGAGAATATATAACAATATCTCATAACAAACATGAGTTCAAATAACCCCCGTGTTATATGACCAGAGTAATGACTCACTACCTAGGATTAATAGATAAGCTAACTAATCTCCTCAACTAGTCTCGTGTGAAGCACCACTATTCTCAGAAACTGCACGATTTCGCATAGAACATCACGTACAACAGAAAGGAGAGAATTTAAATCATTATTGAAATGTATATAATCTGAAGTAATATAGAAACAAGCATCTATTAACAAATCATCCATACTTCATGTGATATCCCATATAACATAATTGCATTATTCAAGTATAAAACATTCACACTATCACATATAGTACTTTTTAATTGCCAACATAACAATTCAAACAAATCAAATCAATCAACCACCATATTTTTCGATTCAAATACACATCCATTAATAACACCCAAGACTCCAATACAAATGAATGTGACTCAATGAATGTAGTACCATCCACGAACATCAACCTCACCTCGCTCCCAATTCAATTATCTTAGAATTAGAGCCACACTCCAGATCCAGACAAGACCAAAGCCATCAAATATGAACACATAGTTACACCGCTTATATCTCCACGCAAGGATCAAAGCAATCACCTGGAGTTCAAATCTCTCCAGGTATACATGTGAAAGTAATCAACAACATATGCAAATTAAGATTTTCCACCAAACCTAATTATTCAAGCATACCACAATAATTCAACACTTTGAATTATCCAGCTTTGCACAACAAACATGTATCATCATCTCAATGCAATCATTTAGCATTTATCATCATCACACATTCACAAATTAGCATAGAGCACCCAAGCTAACCAATGCTACCTTCAACAATCATCCAAATACAACATTCATACCCCAAAATCAAGTATTGTGTATTTACTAATTTCCGATTCAAAACATATTAGATTCCAATCCAACTGATTAATCACATACATGAAAATACATTATAAAACATAAGCATATATAATTTCATGTCAAAGAATAAAAAATATGACATTTCATGTTTCAGACTGCACTAAGCCCCATATACCGCGCAAAGCCCACCAATTCCAGAAGTTTCCGCGCTAAGCACACCCCTGATTGCGCTAAGCGGGATCTGTGATTTTTCAAAAAATCCTGCTACAAACAACATTCTTCTTCCCACGAATTTATTATACAAAACTCATTACAATCAGTCAGATAACATCATTAAAGGGTATCCTAACATGTTTCTAATCATGGGTCATCATTTATAATTAGAAAACACATTTTCCCTTCAAACCATAACATTTCAAGATTCTTAGAAATTGAAACTAAACAACCTAACATGTTACTAATCACTACCCCGTCACATACAAGGCAATAATAATGAGGATTCTCCCCTTTACCTCTTGAAGATTCAACTTCTAGATTCCTTCTTCTCCTTCTTTTTCTCCTTTTCTCTTATTTTCTCCTTTTTTTCTCTTCTTTCTCCCAAATAGATCTAACTTATCTTTTATCATAACTCTTACTATCTAGTAATCCCTTATTGGGCTTAGTGACCCACACCTCCTAATTACTTCTATTTCTAATTATTATGCCCAATGGTTTATTTCTATCATTATTATACCCAAATAACATGAATAACACAATTAACACATAATCACATAATTAACTAATTAAATAATCATCATGCCACATAATAATTAAATAAATAATTAAATTAAATAACTAATAAAAATCGGGATGTTATAGGTAGAGCAGGGGTGAAATCGTGTTATTTCTCTAAATAGCTTCAAAATCCTATCGCCTGCCTTAACCAATAAAAGATTGAGTGTTTTACTTGGTTTTGAGGTTGGTATGCTTTGTGGTTTTGATGCTCTTTTGGTAGGTTTAAATATGTTGATCGTGGTTTTGGAAATTTGAGTTATAGCCTGAATCCTAGGGGGTTGAGTTTTTGTAGTTGTTTAGAGTTTTATTTGTGGATTTTTTCTATCTATCTATTGTTTTTTTTGTTTATGTATGTAGTTAGATTTTTTTTTTTATATTTTATTTGTCTATTTTGCAGTTCTTTTTGGAACTTCTCGTGATAAGTGACACCTTATTTTTGTAATTTGATGATTCTCACCTCTTTTAATATATTATTTTTTCCATTAAAAAAGAAATAAGTCAATTCTATTGGCGGGCCTTCTCATCCTTTACTTTCCACTTGTGTTGTAAGTCGGCCTTGTGATGTTCGATTGGTCGTCCTTCATTGTGGTACATAGCATCTTAGACACCAAAATAATAGTTTTCTCGATTAGGTTTTATTGCATGGTGTGTGTTGGATTTGCATGTTTCTTTTTCCTCGCATTCATGTAATTTTCAGTGAAACGTTGACTAGATTCTAATAATATTGTACTGCATTTAATAACACTTTTCACAAACAATGCTCTCAATCGATAGTAGATTGCTTTATCTCCCATTTATCACTTCTATTTCTATATGATGCTCTTAAGCCAAACTTTCATTGTTAAGTAACATGCAACCACATATCTATGGGAATCTTTCTATTTACTTATAATATATATAGTGTTCCATGTGAAAAAATTTAACTATTAGATCCATGGTTTTATGATTGGCTAAATTCTGCTAAAACATGGTTCATGAAAGAAGCTGAACAAGATGTCATAACGTCTTGGTCAAACTGATACAACAGGATGTGAAGGTTGTATTAAAGACATATGTTCTGATAGATGTTCTGACATGCTGAACTAGAACATCGGTTCAAGCTATTTTAAATCTTGACTGATTTGATTTGATTTTGTGATATTTTTTTGGGTATATTCAGTGGCGGGTTTAGTGTACGGCCACCTAGGGCACCTGCCCGGGCTCTAGACCGAAAAGGTTTAGAATTTGTATAATATATATACACAATAACTCAGTGGCCTACTCAATGCGTTGGAAAGTATATGTCACCAGTTCAAAACTCAATTTATTTTATGCTTAGCTTTCAATTATCTTTATTTTTTACATGCAACACACTTCATTCATTCTATGCTTAACTTTCAATTATTCTTATTTTTTACATGCAACACATCATTCTCAAATTTCCACTAACAATTCTTGATATTATTTTCATTCTCAATCATGTTATGCTCAGCTTTCGATTATCATTATTTTTTATATACAACCCACTTCATTATCAAATTTCCACTAACAAATCCTTGATATTATTTTTATTTTATTATAACAAATCCTTGATATTATTTTCATTTTATTATAACCCTTAGATAGTATTTATTATAACCCTTATAATTCTATTTTAATTTATTATAGTATAAATTTTAAAGACTATTTATATGTTGTAGTTAAATATTAAAAGTTTATTATATGATTAACTTATTTATTAATAAATTTTTATGATATTATTCGAATATTCGCCGCGATATTATTTGAACATTCGCCGTAAAGAAGTCTCATGAGAAAGAATATTTGACTCGTAATTTTATTTAACCCGCTATCATAAAGTTATGTTTATCTCTTTTATTTTAAATATTTTTATTGACAAAATGACGAGTCTATGTTATTTTGATTGATGACTATTTATATATTATATACAATAATAATTTTGAGGGCTTTAAATTATTGCCCGGGCTTTATAATTTTTCTGGCTCTGCCACTGGGTATATCTCAATATATTTCGCAGGTCAAGAATATTTATTTTGAAACAAGTGATCTAATCTCCATATATACATAAATTTTTAAAATTAGATGTTGAGACAATTTAAGAAATTTGATATTTTTACTCCAAGATATAAGAAGAATTTAAAAAATTACATGCATCAAAATCTGAAAAAAGCAAGTTGAGGATGAAAAATTGATTGAATATTCTTCAAATGTGAGAAATGAATGACATGAATTGATTAAATGATATAGTTTGAATGAAAATGCGTAGAAATTGAGAGATTTTTGAAAAAAATGTTGAATCCATATATTTAAGTGGTTTTGTGCGTCTTTTTTTTAGTTGAATTTCAATTGTCTTAAGGTGTATCTGAATAGTAGAATTCTTTTTTTTTCAAAATAAGGGTGTTTTTTTTTTTTTTGAACTTGGTTTGTTACCAGTGTGGTACGTTCGAAGTTTAAATTTTAGACATAACAAAAATGATTTTTTTTTATTTTAAATTTTTAACAGGAGTGTGAGAATTATTAAAGGTGCACTGAGCAACCAAATAATTGGGCCTTTATGAATTTGTCTACCAATTTTATAAACTGGTTGTGGAAAATTGATGATTTTCACACCCCTAATATCAATCAAGGTGAAATTTTAATGTGATAGAAATAATACTTTATGTAGAAAGGAAAAAGTAAAACTATAAGTAGTGGATGCATGATTATTGGGTAGGGCATTTAACCAAAAAACATAGTAATATAGTATTTTTTGTTTTCACTACTGTGTAATTCGATGATCAATTTTGATATTAGGTGGTTTCAGTCTCTTCTCAATTACAATAATAATATAATTTTAGTTGCTACAATTAAAACTTTTTTTAAAATTTATGTAAGTGTTTTTTTGTTTGGGTTCAATTCCAGCATATTCAAAGCCGCTGCTTCTCTAGTTGGCCTTTGAATTACTCATCAATTTATTGGTTCACGTCTAATGTCATATATTTCTTCACTTTCAAAATGATTATCATTTTAACAAATAAATTTTATTTTAAAATGATTATTATTTTTATTTTTCAATTTAATAATAATTAATATATTTTCAAATGTGCCCTTTACATTTACTTTCAATATATTAATAGAATTAATTTTGTAAAAATGTAATGTTTTGTGACTTCATTATTATATTCTTTCATTTGTGTGTAAAAATTTTAAACGGCAGTTATTTTGAAACAGATGAATAGAGCTAGCAAAAAGGACTATCCGATCCGCTTTGGGTTTTGGCGGACCGGACCTACAAGCTCAAAATTTAAACGGACTACAATTTAATTGTCCAAATTCGACCGTTCACGAGCTTCGATTATTCGGACCGGCCCAAATATATTCAATATTAATTTTTTAAATTAATTAATAAATGAACTATAAACTAGAAAAACTAAAATATATGACTATTGATCACTAAAAAGTATAAGTCAATTACATTCATAACATCTAAAATAAAATATCATTAAAATAAATTATTTTAATTAAATAATCAAGATTCAAGTTGAGATATTAATAATATAACATATTATAAAATGAATTAATTGTATAATGTATTATAATTTTTTATTAAAATGGATATTAGTAGTAAAATGTATTATAAAATACATATTTATATTTTTATTAAAAAATAATATGGACATTAATTATACAATGTATTATAGTTTTTATAAAAAATAGAAAAAAGTTAAATAAACGGACTACCCGCAATCCGGTCGGATTAGTCCGATTAACATTGAGCTTTTAACGGGCCGGACTTAAAAGTCTGGATGATAAATGGGTTCTAATTTTTTTTGTTTAAGTCCAAATATTTTGATGGACTTTAAAATTGGTCAGATTAGTTCGGTCCGTTTTACCAGCTCTACAGATAAAGTATTAAAAATAATAAATTTTAAAATTACAATAACTAAATAAAAATAAACGAACATTGACTAAAATAAAAAAGTTGTTATAATTGTAGAGATTAAAATTGTATTTAAATAATAAAAACTAAATGTATGAAATCCTGCCACTTCAATATAAACTGAGAAATGTACATGTTCATGTTGATACAATTTTAAGTTTTGCTATATCAACAACTTTACTACTACTACTTGTTATAATTGTAGAGATTAAAATTGTATTTAAATAATAAAAACTAAATGTATGAAATCCTGCCACTTCAATATAAACTGAGAAATGTTCATGTTCATGTTGATACAATTTTAAGTTTTGCTATATCAGCAACTTTACTACTACTATTTGATTAAATAATTCAACTATTCACTATATACTATTACAAAGAGAAAGTGTGTGAAAGTGTGTTACTTAAGAGTGAAGAAATTACAAACTCTCCCAACCCATGTGAATACATAAGTAAGGAACACTCACACTAACCTTTTTTTTCTTCAGGTAAACGAAATAGTTATAACCACTATAAATTTATACACACATCGATTACTATCAGTTAAGATAGGATTTACAGATATGATATTGAAACTTTATTGTGCTATAAACTCACACAAGAAAAAATCAAATATTTTGTGGTGGTGTGACATCCTCAGAAGGCCTAGTTGAAATATTAAATTTTCTACCTCTTTCACTTCTACTATTATCAGCAAATTTCAAGCTTCCATGATGAGAGCCTTTCTCTCTTTCCTTTGAATTCCATTCAGACAAATAATAATCTTCTTCAGAGACATTTTTAGATGAAGATGGGCCAAATAACATGCCACCCCATTGTGGAAAATAGATTAAGAATAATGGTAGAGTGCATATTATGATCATTGCACCCATTAGTGTTATTCCTCTTTCTTTTGAAAACCTTGATCCTTTGAAGAATACTAGTTGGGTTATAACTGCACCTACGTTTCCTCCTCCTCCTGTCATTCCTGATATTACTCCTAACGACCTGAAAATTGCATATTTAAATGCAAAATTGCTATTAGAATTAACAATAAAAATTATTATATATTTTGTGTTTATATATTTATCCAAATAACACTATTTGAATAAAGTAAAAAAATCATAAAATTTAAAAGAAATACTAGAGACGTATGGAGCAATCTAACTACTTTAATAATTTAATTTGCTCCTTTTGAAAAATATATTTAAGGAAGTGGTAAACTTCTATTGATTAAACTATTAATATCTGAATGGTAGGTTTTGAAATTAACTATCATGCCATTAAAATACAAGTCCACCATTCCACCCAAAATATCTCTCTCTTTTAAATAATTTACACATCAAAAAGATTAGTTTTGTCTTTTCATAATCATTACAATTATCTAATATCAAAAAAAATTCTAAAGCTACACGTGTCTGAAATCGCAACTTCTGACTCCTCTTCAGAAGTCGCAACTTCTGACTCCTCTTCAGAAGTCGCAACTTCTTACTCCTCTTTAGAACTCACAATTTTAATAAATTGAATTAACATAATTATTAAAAAAAAAGTTAAATATCAAAATTATTCATAATTATTAAAAAAAAAATTGCACATGTTAAAATTTTTACTTTTCTCACAGATCACTATGAACAAAATATTTATTTTATTTAGTTAACATTATACTTATTTGAGACACAAAATTTAAACTTTTTTATTTTTCTCACGGGGCACTATCAATAAAATAATTTTGTATACTTTTTCTAAATATTTAAATTATTATTATTCATTTTATAATTAAATAACTCATTTCAAATATACTTGTATATTTAGATAAAATCTATATCGTATTAAATAAATTTATAACGGGACACGACCAGTTAAATTCACGCAAAATTATTTTTGATAAATATTACTTTCAATATGCATTTGAATAAAAATTTACTATACAAATTTATTTTAATTTATAAAAATTCATAAATATCATTAATTTTTTATATAATAAATTCATTAATTTTTTACATAATTATATTTATCATTCAATATTATAAATATCAAAATAAATCTATCTATCTACTCTACAATTAAACATACATTAAATATTTTATTATTTTTAATTTATTACCATTCGTTTAACAACTTAACAGTTATACCCGTGCGAGAGCACGACTCTGTTACTAGTGTTGTTAGTATTGTGTAATATGATCACTCAATATTGAAAACCACTTAAATATTGTACCACCAAAAAGACTATTTAAATATTATATAATTCGGTTTTATATTGTGGCTCTTTGACTTTCATCTCTCTGTATTTATTTTATACTATATGTAGATTTGTGTTCAAGGACATATATAGGTAAAAAAAAAACAATAAAAAACTACTAATATATATTTAAATAAAGAGTTAATACAAACACCTTACCCACAATATTTTTTATATTTTTTATGTTACAATAAAATAAAATAAAAATAATTTAATTTTGTAGGATTATTTTAATCTTATATAGTTAATTTAATTTTAAAATCAATTATTGAATAATTCAATAATATTTTAAAGATATGATAATATATTCTGTAATATGTGTTACTTGAATTAAATAAATATAAAATATTAGTTTAGAAATTACTGAAGATAACATTCATTTATACGTTTATAAATCAACAACATTGAATCATAAAACTATTATTTTTTTAAAAAAATAAGATATTTTAAATGTGAATAATAAAACATAGAACCAAACTCTATAATGAATGAAAACACATACCTTCTTGAGACAAAAGGCACAATCCCAAAAGTCATTCCACAAGCAGCTTGAACAAAGACAGAGAAAATAATCATAACAAACACCGAAACATTCAAAGATCCAACAAGTCCCAAAACCACACAAAAAACACCAGCCAACGTTTGACAAATCCACAGACACCATAACCTCCCCCTCATTCCAAATCTCTTTGCCATCAAATCCGAAATAAGCCCTCCCCCAGGCCTAGAAAAAACATTAGCCAAACCAAAACTCGCAGCAATGATTCCAGCAGTTCGAAGATTAAGGTTAAACTTGTCGTAAAAATACTCAGCTATGATGTTATCCACAGTCAACTCCACTCCAAAACAATATCCATAAGTCAAAGCTAAAATCCAGCCTCTATAATTCAACACACCATGGTAAAGTACTTTTGAGAATTCATCTTTTGCTTTCTCACCTGATTTTTTCAAGCCATGAAAGTTTCCGTCAGGTAAATCTTGTCCGAATATTAGTATCAAAAACGCTGTCATGGTTTGTAAAAAAGCTGGTATGAAAAAAGCTATTCTCCATGCAGTGAATTTTGTTGAACCAATGTTTTGGATGAGAGAAAACACAAGTGGCATGATTAGTTGTGTTGCGCCTCCACCGAGGTTACCCCAACCACCTGAGAAACCGTTTGCGCTACCAACAACGGTGGTGGAAAACATGGAACTCATCCAAAACTGAGTAGAAACAAACGTGGCTAGAGAGAAGCCGGTGAAGAAACGGACGAGGAGAAAACTTGTAGGAGAATCAATGATGGAGGTGAAGTAAACAGCTGGTGAAGTTAAGAGAATGAGAGAAGCAGAAGCGAGACGAGGACCGACTAAGTCACAAGCTGTTCCCATTGCGATTCTTGCGAAAACGGCACCGGAGACGGAAGCTACACCGGCATTTCCTATGTCTGTTGCTGTGAGGTTAAGGTTGTCGCGGATTATAGGAACAAGTGGTGCTGCTGCAAAGCTTGAAACGAAACATGCAAAGAATGAGAACCACGAGAGGTGGAATGCTAACATGTGAGGTTTGGCTATTGAGTGGATTTTGAATTCTGTGGATTTGTTTTCTGAGTCTACTTGAAGGGAGAATTTTTGTTGTTGTTGTTGGGGTGGGTTGGTTGATGGTGGTGGTGATGGGAGTTCTGGATTCATGGTTGGTTTGTTGGATTGGTGAGGGATGTGGGAATGATTGATTTGTGATGAGAACTTTTTGTGTGTATGTTTTATATCATGTTTTGTATACTGTTTTAAGCACAAAGCCAACTACTTTTGTTTGACTTTTAGCTGAAAAGTTAATGAAATTCATAGCACGTTGGTTTGATGGTTAAAAAGGTTAAATTTTATGCTGAATATTTTTCTAATATGTCTTATGATCTTGAGTGAGAAATTAGAAAAAAAAATACACCACTTAGTCATTATTATTAGCAACTATACCTTTTTTTATTAATTACATATTTGATTATTAATGTATTTAGTTAATATATAGACCAGATACATTAATAATCAATAATCAAATGTATTAAAAAAGATAGAAGATACTTATAATAGTGAAGTGTATATTTTTATTATTGTCAATTTCTGTGATTAGATTTGACAGAAATTTGACACAGTCTGCAATGAAAGTTTGGCGGCGCAGGTCCATCAACAAGCAGCATGTGTGATTAGGTGGCGGCGGTAATCCACAAGAGTTTTGGAGTTTTTTTTTTTAATTTGTCCCTTTAGTCTATTTAGGGTTTGACAATTATAAGTATAGTTCTCATTCATAATTTTTTTTGGAATATTTTTCAACTCATACAATTATTTATTAAATAAAAATGTCAAATATTTGTCCTTTGCAAAATCTTTAGATTGCTCCGTGTAGATTGTATCTTCAATGTCTCTATATAAGAAAATTGTTTTGACATCCATCTATTACAATTCAACTTCAGAATGATTTATAATTTTTATAAGTACCATAATAGAACAATGTTTACCACATTTAAAAAGATTTCAGTGTAATAAGTTCCATCCACCTGAATAAACCCCTTTACTACGTGACTTTTCTTAAATGTTGATTCTTCAATCTTAAAAATACATTCATTTTTCTTGAAGATCCACTTTCATTCAACAATCCTTTATCTCTTAAGTAGTCTCACAAGCTCCAAAATATGGTTTTTCATCAATGAATTTATATCATCCTTTTCAACCTTCAACCATTTTTTCTATCTTTGTTTTTGAATGCTTCGTTGAAGCTCTTTGGTTTTGATTGCAGATATCTTTGAGGTGGTATAATCATATCTTTGAGGTGGTATAATCTCCCTCCTTACCCTATCAGGAGCCAGCTAAAAGCCTTGAGCCACTGTATATTTTTCCTCTCTAGAGCTAGAAATGAGAGCCTAAACTTCCTCTTTAGTCTCACAAGTAAGAATATCCACCTCAAAGTGAGTCTTCTCGACATTAGTTTCTAAGTCTTTCAATTTTAAATATTTTCATTTCATCCATCTTCCATAATATCTCTACTTATGATAAACCTTGATCATATGGGTTCCATCTTCCATAACTTGCTTCCATTTCGCACCTTTAGAATAATCAAAATGAAGACACAATTTGTAGCCTAGCATAAATCTTGTCATGCTCAATATGTGCAAACTCCAAAGTTTTGAAAACCTTTAAATTAGAGTAGTCTATCAATTTTCCATTTCAAACTTCCATTTTGTGCCTTGAAGTTTATTATATAGATAGACTTATGTTGATCAAGTAGATTATATAGTGACAATAGCTTTACACAATAATTCTTTTGTAACTCATCTCCTAACAACATATACCTCAATCATTTTAAAATGGTCTTGCTAATGGGTACACTTAGGTCATTTAGTTGTATTGAGTCAGCTACACTTTTATTCTTCTGTTTCCTGAAAAATGCATTAAATTTCTCTTAAATAAACTACATGCCATTGTCAATTCTTAAAAAATGTAGTTTATTTCTCAAATTATGTCCTATAAAAGTATGTTATTCCTTAAAAAATTTAAAAGTGTCCCATTTATGTTTCAAAAGGTGAAATTAAACTCTTTTAAAAAAAATATTTATCATAGTGATAAATATTACGCAGCCCTATGTAGCCACCGCTATTGAGCCCCAAAGATTTAAGTAAATATACTTAAACGGTCTACTAGAATTATGAATATCATTCCCAAACTTCACACTATGTTGTTTTCTTAGCTATAGTATGTAATTATCACAAAAATCTAGTTTATGAAATTTCTCACTAACCAAAACCTTTTAACTAACATGCCCTAATCTAAAATGTTAGATTTAGTTTTAACTAGATAATAATGAATGGGTAATACCTATATAAAATATACAAATCACACATTTTAGAACCTTTACAAATTATCAATGCACCTTGTAAAATTCTTAACATGACATTATCTAATCTAGAGCAATGACCAAAATCATCAAACATACTCAAAGACAACAAATTTCTCTTAAGTTCAGAAACATAATATTTGTTGTGTAAAAGGAACTCGCGATTATCAAAAATATTGAGTCTAAATGTCTGTATACCATGAACCTTACAAGCTTTATTATTACCGTTTTGAATAATCAAAACTTTTTTAGCTCAAAATTCCCAAAATATTCCTTCCTTGAACATATGTGGTAAAAACCTCCTGAAGTCCATGAACAAAATATTTTAAATCTTCAAATTTATCACAACTAATGCACCAATACTCTCAAAATTATCCTTATATTAGGAAACTATAATTTGAATAGAATCAACCTTACTCCCTTTTTTTGTGACAGATTTTATGACAAATGAAACATTTATACTTTGAATTATCAAATCTCTTGGACATGGACTTGAACTTAGACCTAAATTTATTTACCTTTGTGTTTCCCCAACTTTCAGTTATCTCTCTTGATACCTTTAACTATTTGCCACTATCTCCAAATTTCGACTCTTTCATATTGGTTAACTCCTTGATTCTTATCATCGATTGGACCTCCTCAAAGGTGGCAGCGACTTCATTCCCATTAATAAATAAATATTTGAAATTCTCAAAGGATTAATGAACTCTACACGTGTATATATATATATATATATATATATATATATATATATATATATATATATATATATATATATATATCATTTTCGTCAAGTTCACCTCAATATTGTGCAAGTCATCAATAACTTTGTGGAATTTCGTCAATTTCTCCACAATGGATATTTTCTCCATAATTCGAAATGAGTAGAGTTTTTGTTTCAAGCATAACCTATGAGTCGAGAATTTGATAATATACAATGATTCGAGCATGATAGAAATTCTGGATTTATCCACCATTTTCAGATTTCTCTGCTTCTATTAGACGTGTCGACATCAATTTCTCACCTTTTAATGTTTTTGCACACTTTTGTTGACACTACTACAAAAAATCATTTAACAATTGTTAGAACATACATATAATCACACAGATCCAAGCGTTGTTGTGTAGAGTATTATTGTAAATGTTACTACCAATCACGGTCTTGGGACCGTTGTAGTATACAGGAAAGCACGCGTGATATCAAAATGGTTATGCTTATCCACTGTTGTGATATATATGATACCGGATTCGAAACCCAGTAGCAGCAGCAAATAAATTACATTAAATCACAATTAAAATAGAAAAATCATTATGGAATGTACTCTTAGTTTATTATATACCAATGCATATTATTTGTTTTACCATACATCTCATTAAAGAAATACAAGCATTAAAATTTCTAAAGAACTATACAATCTGAAAATTAAAATATTCTTAAAAACCGATTTAAACACACCATTATATTTCGAATTGCATACATCTCATCATGCATATTTTATGTTCTTTAACACATATATGGTTTAATGGTCGGATTCCATCAATGCATATATATCTTTAATTATTGTTTACCTCATCATCAACGCTTATCATCGTGATTGCTATGATGACTTATCATCATAACAATCATGATCTTAACAATCATGATGATAAGTGAGACTATGAGGTAAAGTAGAATAATAAATATCGATGTATTGTAGGAAATAGACCATTGAACCATATATTATGGGTTAAAGCACATAAAATGTGCATAATGAGACACATGCAATTCGGAAATTTTGATGATATATGTTGATTTTCAAATACATCTTAATTTTTAGATTATAAGTTTCTATGTCAATTTAAGTAATTGCACTTTCATTAAAAAGTTAGTGAAACAAATAATATACATAATATATAATAAACTAAACTTCATCTTCTATAAACCTATATAAGAATTTAAAGAACAAAACATTGTTAAGTCACAATAAGCCTTTGTCTTATGAGTTAGCAATATTTTGTTCTTGTTTTGAGAATATTTGTCAACAAAAATATCATACAATAACACAACAAATACATGTAACACAATAAACAAAAATATACATTTTATCCACAAAACACTAATAATATACAAGATCACAAAATATATTAAGTTGTTTATAGAATGTACATTTTATTGAAAATAATCGTGGAACTGTGAAGTTCATCTAGTTTGTGAAGCAATGAAAAATAAATACAAGGTGGATGAAGTTTTTACAATGACTTCATACTTGTATTTTTTTCCATTGCTAGACAAATCATATGTACCTTATCAACTCATACTATACGCTTGTTACCACCATCCTCGTCACCATAAGAGGTTCATCTAGTTTGTGAAGCTATGGAAAAAATATAATGTGGATGAAGTTAACACGACAGCTTCATACTTTTTATATTTCTTTTCATAGTTTCTAAAACTAGATGAAGTTTGGTGTTACTTTTGTTTCTTCATTCACTTTTCTTGAGTCCTGCAAACACCATAAAAAAATTTAACATATGGAACTGCAAAATTATTTGTCAACAACATAGAACAACATACAACAATAAAAGGACCATAAACTATCTAACAAGAAAAAATTAATAGGAAAACCATGTGAAACATAACAACAACATACACGAAAAATGAGAGAATGAAGAAAAACAAGAATATCTTTATGTAAGTGCATGTTTGGATTGACTTCTACAAGCTTCAAAATCCTTTCTAGTCTGCTTAAACTTGAAAATTAATTTATTTTCTTGTTTGGATACATTTTCAAAATCAATTATACTCCCCCAAAAGTAATTCTAGTAGAAGCTATAATTCCTAGCTTTTGAGTTTAGTAGAATCAATTCTACATTTATTATATATTATTTGTTACAATTCTTTTTGATTTTCCTTCTTTGCCCTCTTCAATTTTCATCAATTACTTGTTTTCTTTTTTATTTGCATTAGAATTTATTACCATTTTAGTAGTTGTACCATTCAAAATCAATTTTGATAATACTATTCAAACAACATTAATTGATAACAATCACTTCTATATTATTGTATCCAAACATAAATCAATTCTATCAAACTCAATTCTGATAAAATCAATTCTACCAAACTCAATTCTCTCCAAATCAACTCTGTCAACCGTCAATCCAAACACACCCTAAGAAGAACAAGATTGACGACTATATTGTAGGATAAAAATGCTAACAATGAATAAGAAGAGACAAAATGGGTTTTAGGGTTGCTGTGAAAGATACGACGCTATTGTGAAAGGACGAGAGTTAACTCACTTATATATAAATATAGTCACAACGATTTAAGTTATCAACTGTGGCGATATATATAAATGTATCACAACGGTTGAGCAAAACAATTGAAGATGTAACCCTTTATTTTATACATAATAAATAAAATAGAAAATGTGCACATTAACGTTAAATGAATAATATATGTGTGGGCACTGAGGTTCGAATCCAAGAAAATATGGATTATATAATCACGATTATGGTTGTAACTGTTATTATATATACTAACAATTTTTAATAAAAAAATAAAATAAATTGTTATCGTCTAGGTTTAGAGATGTCACCACAGTATTGGAAAGAACCATGGTGAATTGGATGTTATTGTTTGTGCTTTTTATAGTAGTGTGAATTAAGATAGTTTACATCTTCACTTTTCATGATTCAAATTTTTTATCTTTGAAAAAATTATCGATAATCCATTTATAATCCATGGCGCTAACTTATAAACTTAATCTCTTTCTGTCACGATAGACGAAACTATTATAAAATGAGTAATATTTAAAAGACTTAAAATTCAATGTATGAGATAAATAACAATAGCAACCAACATTTAAACACTTTCAAGCAATGATAATTTACTAACTACTGCAAGCAAAACCGCAATAGATATAATAAGATATTGAACAAAAACACACAATTTAATTTAACTAAATTAATCTATTATGAGAGAGAATCTCTTTTATCCATTAGAATCAATGGTCTTCAATAAAATATTACAAGAGTAGTTATAAAAAACGAGAATTTCTTAATCTACCCCATGCTTTTATTAAGCACCACGTAAAATTCTAAAAATACTCCTAAAAACTGAAAAAATATTTTCGGTGCATACCGTTTTTAAATTACGTTTACAAAAAATCAGAAATGCACTTCCGGTACAAACCAAAAATACATTTCCGGTTTATAATATAAGCAAAATTGTTGTTATAACAACAAAAAGTGGCATGAACAACTTGGGGTGCATATACTTTTCTTTGTTAAAAACCGAAAGTGCATTTCCGGTTTGTACCGGAAGTGCATTTCCAGTTTCATTTTTTATTTTTTGAAGGGTGTATCTCAAAACGATAAATTATAAATGTATAGGGTGCAAATCGGAAGTATATTTCTGATTTTTCGGGGAAATTTTTGGAAGTGAATTTCTTATTCCACCCCTACTCTTCTAGCGCACAACGTGAATTTCCAATAATGCCCCTAGAAATCGGAAATATACTTCTAGTTCGCACCCTATATCATGCAAATCACGTTGAAAAGGGTTTGGTGTAAACCGGAAGTATACCTCCAGTTCCAAACTGTAAGTAAATTTCCAGTTCCTTGACACACTTAAAGGACGTCAGAACCTTTTCCCCTTCCCATAATAGCAAACTTTAAAAAAAAACAAACAAATACTCTCTTAATCACTCATTTCAACCCTTTCTCTCAAACTCAAATTTTTTCTCAAACAATCAACACAAACCATCAATCATTGGATAAATACAACAGCTAACGGAATCAAATAAGCAACAATCATCATGAAAATCAAGTAAGTGTTTTAAGAAATTTTTAGAGTTTATGTAATTTCTATTGAAATTAGTGAAATACAGTTTTAAATGTGTTGTTTTTTGTAGTTTATATCAGTAGATGTCATTATAACACTATTTGTAAACTATTTTTCATGATTAATGCATGCTTTTAGACGCATTTGGGGTTTTGAGATAGTGAAAAACGTAACTCTGTTTCGTAGAGGAAACCAGAGGTTTATTTCCAATTTCTAGGCAAGAAGAAAATCGGAGGTTTATTTCCGATTTCTGACTGCATTTTTTTTGCCCTTTTCACTGTAATTCATATGCTAACGTTTCGTTCTTATTTCTACAGGAGATATGTCTAAGAGACTGTCACATTTGAGGAATGGTCGGGTTACACAACATGCTTATGTGCAAAGAGAGAGGAGTCGGGCCACACAGGCTCCTTCGACATCCGAACAGGATATGTTGGATGCACATTCTGTTGGTTCTAATTCTACCCCTTCTACATCTTCCTCCCGTAGAAGACGGGAGTCTCTATTCCATCCTTCATCGCCTCTGTCCTACCGCAGACGCACATCCTCACCACAGTAGATTTTTGAGACGGGATCCTCATCTGCTTCACAAGCGGGGCCATATGAGATGAGACATGTGCTACACCACCAACACATGAGGTACCAGTGCCACCCAAGGTACTAGTGGCACCAGTGCCACCAGAGGCACCAGTGGCAGAGGCGGCACCGGCGACACCCCAAGTACCTCAGGTCTTGGAGGGGGATCTTCTGACTTATTTCTACTCGCTCTTTATTCCACCCATGTGGCTAGACATATACGGGATGAAGAGGTATGAAATTTACATTTATATTACAGTTATTAATTATGTTATGAATATTATTATGAATTCTCACATTGAATTTTTTCTTGCAGGATCGTGATACATTGAAGGTCATAAATCATGGGAGGAAGATCAACAGGCTTATTCCCCATCTCGAGCTATGGTTTGATGATCTTATACGCATTACAGGATTGAGGGATTTGAGCCTCTGTGGATATAGCGTGGTCAACTGGGGGATGATCAACGCTTTTGTAGAGAGGTGGCACAAGGAGACGTCTTTGTTTCATCTACCACATGGAGAGATGACGATCACACTCCATGATGTCACGTGTGTGCTTCACTTGCCGATCAGAGGGCGATTTTCGGATCACCAAAAGTTGGAGAAAGACGAGGCCATTACTTTGTTGGTTGATAGGTTGGGAGTTACCTTCGAGAAGGCCCTGACGGAGGTTGATAAGACACGTGTGTTGCACCCCAAAATTTGCCCTCCTATCTTGATTTTATCTGGCTCCGGCTTCGCATTCGTCTGCATACATGTCCATTAGGCCATTGACATTAAACAGTCATTCATCCATTGCATATGCATCATTTCGTTGTATTTAAATTGACCAAAAGTTAGTTTAAATCGATATTTGCATCGTTTTATAATTATAAAATACCCGACATTTCACTTCATTCATTTTTATCTCCTTACCTGTTTATTGTGACATTTTAAGTTGATTATATGTCGATGATATCAATATTTCGATTTTACAAACAGACTGTTAAAAGTAATTCGATACTGTACGAAAATTAGTGGGAAAAATATTTCAAACTTTCGCCTCTAACTCACTGCTTTATGAATCTACGTGTCACGTAGATCATGAAAATGTGATCTCTCTAATTTTTCGATACATTTTGAAATTTTGTTTTTAACTGTAAGTGTTTTAAAATCAGGTATTTTTTATTATCGTTTTATTTCAATTTTAATTATGTCGATAATTTTTTCTTTAATCTATGAAACCCGTGATTTATTTTAATATGTTTATTTTATTTTTTCGGATATTTTATTGTCCAAATTTTTATCATTTTAACAATTTTAAGTGTCCAATTTTCACCTCCAAAAAATCAAAATAAAAATGTTGTTGGATAGATTTCTTTTTAATCTATTGGGCTTTTGGGTCCAATTCATCAAGAGGATATTTTTGTCATTTTTAAAAATTGCCAAAACCCTAATTTATTGGGTATATATATGTGTTATAATTTATGTTAAGGGGGGGCTCCAAATTGAAAAAAACAAAAACAGTGGAGGCAGATTAGAATGGAAACTCAGAAGAAATTCATTTGTTTTTCGCAAACCATCCTCCATCGTCTCCTCCTCTCATTGAAAACCCTCTCAAACTTACCTCCTTCCTCCTCTCACTCACTCCGTTCAAACCGGACCTCACTTCAACCCCCATCGTTCTACATCCGCCCTAACCTCCATCGCCATCTCTGTCCAGTATCATCATCGTCTTCAACTTTGTTCACTAGCCAACAACCATCGGTCCATTGCTCAAAACGCAGCCCTCAAACCTCACATAACCATCGTCCACCCTTTGTTCCTCCTCCACGCGTACACTCGCTGCCACGTCCCTCAAACCTCACACCAATACCTTCATTCAACCTCACATAAACCTCCATCTGTCTTCAACCTCCTCCATCCTAAACCACCCTGTTTCCCCATTCCTCTCACTGTTTCGCTCTCACACCGTCACAACACCATCATCGCTCCCTCACAATCACTCCATCGTAACCCACTCCGAACCGTCTCTTCTCACTGCCAGCCTTCAAAAACCCCTTTCGTTTTCCTCCCCATCGACTTCCAGCCATTACTCCAAACTTCCTTTATCTCCGCAACTCCACAGTACCCCGCTGTCCTTTCTCTCAGTCAGTAACTACCATCTTCTCGCACCTTGCCTTCAACCCTCCATCACGCCTCTCTGTTGGACTCCAACTCCTCCAAACGACGGTCCAAGAACAACACACGGCTCTCAATTTCAATTCACTCTCAACAATGGTACACCTCTTAGTTAGTAAATTCATCATCCATCATCTCGATGATTCGGTAAGTTTCGATTCCTTTCGATTTGGTAAACCGAGTTGTCAAGAATATATAATTGATTTGGAAAAGAGCTGATGTGTTTACGGCAATCTCTGATTTTTGGGGAAACTGTTAGGAATGTTGTTTGTGTTATCTTGTGCTTTGTAACTGAGACCTTGAATCTGTGAGGTTTAATTTCTGTGTTGGAACTCTGTTGCGTATGTGTGCTAGATTGTTCCTTGCATTTTCAATGTTGATAAGTTATGTCACGAACCGGTAATAACCATTTGATAGGTTGCTGAACAAAATCTGTCATTTGTTTCTAATGGTTTGATACTATTGTGTTTCCATTCGAATTTGTTCTGTTATGCTGTCCGTTTCTATTTATTTCGGATGAAGTTTGTGTTGGTTGTGGTTTGTTTTGATCGAAAGGTTGGTTATCCATGATAATAATGCAAAGTTCGATTTTATTCTGATTTAGATTTGTAATACCTTGCTGAAAACTGTGATAATATGTGTTGTTCCAGAATTCCGATTAGTATTTGATTTTTAAACTAGATCGAAGTTTGGTCGTGGTGTCAAATTATCATGTTTAATTCGAATCTTGGGATATAATGATACATGTATAGCTGCTGCCCGGATTCATTGTATTTGTTTGGTTCATTTTGAAATAATGCTGATGATGCTTTGGTTTCGTTTGGGCTTTAAATCGGTTATAGCACATCGGTTTTTGAACTTATTTGAAAAGAATTCCAATGTGCGTTTTAAATTTGTACATGGCTGCCCGGTTTGGTAAATGTTTGAATATATACAAGTTGGTTGACGATTCGTGGTTGATTAAGTTTGTCTTAATACTTTTGTGTTTGTCTTTGAGTTTATACGGTTTTGATCGATATTTTGAGTGTTTCTTAAGACAACGTAGTTGCTGCCCGGATTTGGTTTAGAGGTTTAGCGGTCTATTTTGAACTCGATTTCTCCTTTTACAACTTGAATTTCATCTTCTTGTTGGAAAACTGTGTTTACTTTTGAGTCCACTTGATCTTGAGTGTGTTTTACATAATGGTAACATGCTGATTTTTGTATTTCCGTTCAGCATTCATTTATTCGCTTGGATATCACTCATGTGTTCACGTTGCATCATACATGTTTCATTTCGATTCTTGTTATTACTTGTTTATGCATGTATAGTGATTTTAATGGTGAATCTTGCCTACTAACACTTGTTCTAATTATTTATTGCCATTTCATTTCGATTTTATCCCACACTAATGCTACTAACGAGTTTGCTACTTGTGAAGATCTTCAAGGATTATTCAGAACACTCGCTTCCAATTAGTGCATCCACACTTGCCTTAGCATTTTAAATGTTGAATTACTATTTCTATTAGTATTCTGATATTTTGTGGTGCATATTTAATTTTATAGATATAAATACTTAGTATTTTTACTTTTTATTTATTTTTGTAAATATAATTATATATAGTATTTTTATTTTATATTAGATATTGCAAATATAATTATACATAATACTCTTGATTCTACTTTGCTATTTTCATTTGTAAATAAAATTATACTATAATATACCGATTGCCTTAGAATTATTTCTACATAAACATATTCTAATTAATCTAATAAGATACAGTAATTGATACTTGAGCATTTCAACTTTCCCTGCATATGTTTTGTTTGTATATCATGCAATGTAGGGACCCTTATTTCACATTTATCAGAAGAGCCAAAAAGACTACTTGAAGCGCATTGCAATTTATTCGATTATTCAAACTAATTCGATTTGGTTGTAATAGTTTAGGATTTATTTCCTTGTGTATTCTAATTACCGTTTAATTACGCGTTATCATATTAGAACACATAGCCTCCTCTTGGGCTCCTCATCAAGAAGCAGGTAAACATACACAATGCACACCTGCACACATTCATAGTTTGGTCCTGGGCTTTTCTACAGCGACAACTATTCGATCGATTGTTCCAATCGGTCGTTTAGAATACTAGTGTCACGCTAGTCTCACTTTTAGGAGCATACATAAAGCCACCTTGTATGGGCTCGCTTGTTTTCCTAAAACACTTTCAAATCAAAACAATTAATTGAACTTGTTCTTTTCAAAATCAATTTTTCTACCAAAACAAAAAAAACATAGTGTTATGGTACTTAATTAAATTGTTAGAGGTTCGCCCAACGATTTAATTAAAATGTAAAGTATTTGGGCCATTAGAGGGTAACCCAATGACTTGAATACTTTATTCCATAACACTTAATAAAAGTGAACCTTGTTTCACCTCACTTCTTTTCATAACAAAGATTTTGGATGAGAGATGATCGGTTGACCTCAATCACCAATCTCGAGTATTGAATCGTTAGAGGATATCCCAGCGTTTTGATACTTGTCATCCACAACCAAACCCCTAAAACACTTTCAAATTAAATTAATTAATTGAATTTGTTTTCAAAATCAATTTTTCTACAAAAAAACAAAAAAAACATAGCGTTATGGTATTTAATTAAATTGTTAGAGGTTCGCCCGACGATTTAATTAAAATGTAAAGTATTTGGGCCATTAGAGGGTAACCCAATGACTTAAATATTTTATTCCATAACACTTAATAAAAGTGAACTTTGTTTCACCTCACTCCTTTCATAATAAAGATTTTTGGATGAGAGAAGATCGGTTGACCTCAATCACCAATCTCGAGTATCGAATCGTTAGAGGATATCCCGACGTTTTGGTACTTGTCATCTACCATTAAAATCAATTCAACTCATTCAAATCTTTTTTTCGCTCATATGCGATTATCAAAAATCAAAAACATTTTCTTCTAAAATCAACACAACCAATTCAAGACATTTTCAACCAGAACTACGGAGTTTTGACTTTCCCATTGCACGAGGGAATACGTAGGCACGCGGTTTCGAAACCGTGTCAAACTCAAAATAATAACAAACAAATCCTGTTTTCTCTTTCTTAAATTCATGATTTAGAAATTAGCGATACACACACACAAACACATTTTGAACTAAATGGGTCCCATCGAGTACGATGGACGTAAGGGGTGCTAATACCTTCCCTTTGCGTAACCGACTCCCGAATCCATGCTTTTTGGTCTTGTAGACCGCCTTATCCAATTTTTGTGGGTTTTATCTATATTTCCCCGTTCTTTTTAGAACAAATAAAATTAGGTGGCGATTTCATTGTTTTGAAAATTCATTTAAATGATTTTTGAAAATCGAGTTGCTTCAGTTGGCGACTTCACTGGGGACTATTTTTAAAACTTTTTTTGACTAAGCGAGTCAACCCTAGTTTAGTTCTTCGCATGTTTGTGTGTTTGTTTATCGCTTTCTTCTTTATGCTTATCTATTGTTTATTTGCTTATTTTCCACTATGCTTTATATATTAATCTGTTGATATATTATTGTGATGGGAATTCATGGGCATTGATACAAAGATAAGCCCACTACCCAGGCTTCTAGGTCACCTTTTTAGGAATAGAGGGGTTGCGTAGCCTAGGTCCACCTGACTCCATTGTCTTGTTGGCCCGAAGCGAAGACTCCGGCTTAGAGTTGGTTGTTTTAAGGAGGTTGTTGGCCCGCGTTAGCGCAGGACATCAATCTTTGGACAAATGACCTATAACTCTAAGTTTGTTCATGTTGTCCTAACCGAGACCAAACGCTCAAATATTGGATTTCGAGCATCCCGTTAAGAGCCGTTTCTTGGGGTATACTTTTACATATACTATCGCCACGTAGGCCTCTCGCGCGATGATAGTGTTTGTTAAAAGGGGATCTGAGACTCCAAGAAACATTTAGCAAAAAACATTAGAACCACCTTGTTCGGGATTATTGGGTAGAAGCCTAGAGCTGTCCTATTGTAGGAGCCCACCTAAATAAGTTGTTTTGATATCATCCCTGATTCACGGCTATGTGAACTTGTTATTGTCATCATGTTGCATTCCATTTGCATCAATAAAAAAGGAGTTTATTTCTCTCATATCATCCATGCATCATCATGCATTTCATTCATTTCAATCAAAGGACTCATTTCAACCTGACTTCTTATTCAGAATCTCAAGACTGCAAGACTGATTTCTTGACATCGCCGTCATCATGGATCAACTTCAGGCAAGTGTAGCTGCGATGAATACTCATATTGATACCCAGATGGATCAATTCATGGAGATTATCCAGAACCTCGCCACTGGACAAGAAGAGTTGAAGCAAGTTGTTCAAAGGTCTGAAGTTGTTGCTATTGATCATGTTAATCCACCAGGTGTTGGTCTTAACCACATGGAGGTCCTTTCAGATCAAAATGTTAGAAACACCGTTCAGACGCATGTCAATGGAACTCCTCATTGTGAGGACATCTTCGAGTCTTCGTTTGACACCTTCAGATTTTCGATTGAAGAAACTGAGTCTGAGAAAAAGCTTCACCTCTTTGAGAAAAGGATGAAAGCTATTGAGGGTCGTGATTCCCTTGGTTTAGACGCTCCTAGTTTGTGCTTGGTGCCTGGTATCAAAATTCTTGCAAAATTCAAAGTCCCCACTTTTGAGAAGTATAAGGGCATCTCTTGTCCAATTACTCACATCAAATGATAAGATGGCTCCCTGTGCAGAAAATGATAAGCTCCTCATGCACGTTTTTCAAGATAGCCTCAGTGGAGCATCTCTCGAGTGGTACACTCAGCTTGAACGAACTCACATTCAAACTTGGAAAAATTTGGCTGAAGCTTTTGTCAATCAGTACGACTATAATAGGGACATGGCTCCCACCAGAATTCAACTCCAAGGTTTAACTCAAAAGACTGAAGAATCTTTCAAAGAGTATGCGCAGAGATGGAGAGAATTAGCTGCTAGAGTTCAACCTCCTCTTTTGGAACGAGAACTCATTGAGATATTCTCCAATACCTTGCAAGGTCCCTATCTGATTGCTGGATGTACTTCTACGTTTTCACACCTGGTTGTTGTAGGAGAACGAATTGAGCGTGGTCTCAAGATGGGTAATAGTCAGGATGTTGCTATTATTTCTGAATTTCTAGAGCAAATTGATCAAGAGGCAAGTACAATTTTCGAGGACGAGGAAGAAGTTTCTGTTTACCCTCCATTTCAGATTCCTAATCAGGTGACAAAAGCTACTTCTGATCAGTGTGCTCCACAAATCTGTGCTGCAACTGTCTATCAAACACTCGTTCAATATGCTCCCCAGCAGTAGAATGCTCTTCGACAACAAACTTATCGACCAAATTGTCAACAGCGAGGTGGGAAGAATCTGATAAGGCCAAGAAAAGTGCATGATCCAATCCCTATGCCTCATCGTGAGTTGCTCTCTCACCTACTCCAACATTCTTTGGTGGAATTAAAGGAGCTCGGGACGCCTCCTTTTCTGTCTCCCTTGGGATATGATCCTGATGCCTACTGTGAGTTCCATTATGGGGCACCTGGCCATACAATTGAAGGATGTAATCTTTTCAAAGGCATAGTTCAAAAACTCATTGATTCCAAAGCCATCACGTTCACTCTAGAGGGCCTACGCATCAATTGAACTCTCTTTTGACTCAGTAAACGCCAGGACTACGAAGTGCATCTTCTGAAGCAAGAAATCCATACGGAGACCAGTCTCCTCAACATAGAGATTTATAGTTTCATCTTGCATGCTCATTTGTAATCTTTCTTGTTTTGTTCAGTACTTTCTTGTATGCAAAACTTGCTCATTTCTGAATATTAATCATAATGCATTGAATATGTTTGTCTTGAACTGATCCATTCGTATTCACTCTTAAATGTTTTTATATGCTTTTGATATTCAACTCTTATTAATAAAGCAACACCTCTGGAGGGAGGATGACGAATAATTTACCAAGAATCTCAAACGTTTTTGCTTTCGAGTAAAAACCCTGCTAACGATGTACAGGCCTTGTTTCAAATTCCTAAACACCGGAGATATAAGGGAGTGAAACCCTCGTTAACCCCTTTTTGAGCCTCGAAGTAGGAGTTTCTTTTATATTCAGAAAAAACCCTCATTTTTTTTAAAAACCTGGGGCAGGGTAGTGTTCAGTTAACCCGATCGAGCGTTCAAAACTCATCAAGAGTGCGCATCCAAGGATACAACAATGGTTATCCTCAAAAAGGTCGAGGAAAGTCAAAACCACAATGGTCAACCTTCGTCTATCAACAGTGTGCATCGAAAGAGGTTGAAACCACTATGGTTAACTCTCGCACATGAGGAAATCAACAGATGATGATACCATAATTGTTATCTCTTATCCACACAGGATTCAGGCAGTCACTGTCACCTCCAATCAATCAAAGATGCAAGATCACATGACTTGTTCAAAAGAAAAAGTAAAAAAAAATGATGACAAAAAGCCCGCTAAGTCGAAACTTCATAATAAGTCGCTTAGGCAAAAATGGGAAAAGAAAAGGATTAGTAAACAAAATAAAATCCTTACAAGAACAAGGTCGTGTGATCAAACACCAAAAGCAAAAGGCGAGTGACTGTCGTGTCCAAGAAACCTTAGTGGTTCCTCAACCGCATCATAAACTTCTCTCAAGTAATGAATGCTCGCATCAAGTTATCTGAACCTAGGATTGGAGAACATCACGGAGAATGGGAGGGCACCAAATATTTTGAGCCTAAAAATCTTTTTTTCTAAAAACCCGTGAACCAGACCACGTTACAACCCTTAAAAGTCCTAATTGAAGCATGGGTTAACTCGAAAGCAAAATTGTTACAAGAATACAGTAACCTGACTCCTAGGAGGCTTGCTAAACATTTGAGTTGGTATCACTCAATCTTCTACAAAAAATTCAATGTTTCGATATCTTTTCAATAAAAGTTCTTTAACTTCAAGACAAACATGAACTTTGCATTAGAATTGTCATTCGTGGAATAAAACATTCTTTGCATATAGATAAGTGCTTAAACATCAAGTGAGCTTGCATAGTGAGCACTAGACGGATAATTTGTTTGCCTGAAGGACATTTTGCTTCAAGTATTTGATTGAGCACAAAGCAGCTCGAGTTGAGAAGTAAGGTTGTGAAGTAGCCTACTTTCAAGATGTGAGTTAATCACCCTTAGTAGGTGATATCTTCAAAGTTCAGTCAATCTGGAGAATTTATGTCGAGATTCGAAGAATCTCTCAAAGGGCTAAGTAAAAGAATCAGAGTTGAGAAGTGACGTTGTGAAGTAGCCTACTTTCAAGATGTAAGTTAACCACCCTGAGTAGGTGATATCTTCAAAGATCAGTCAATCTGGGGCATTTATGTCGAGATTCAAAAAATCTCTCAAGGAGCTGAGTGATCAAGGGCATTCAACCGAGCATGGTTGACACCTTCTTCACCTTCGGTTGCCCAGGGGCAATATTTCCAAGTCTACAACAGTGGAGCAGATTATTTTGATGGTACAGATCTCAGGAACCTTTCTCGGGGATATTTTCTTCAAAGTCCCTACAGACTAAGGCAAAGCATTATGCAGGGGCATTCCTCCACCTCATAATTAATCAAGTCAAGTCTAGGCGCAAGCTAAACAACCGTTGAGTTCGAATGGCATGTCAGGAAGTCAGGATCGTTATCCTTAGCTCATCAGAGATCAAAGTCTGTGTTGGATTTCTCCATCAGGAGTTAAGGATCAATATCTCCAATTTAAGTCAGGATTGTCATCCTAGATGAATGTTAATCTCCAAGAGTTACTTCCCCAGTGATGTTGATCATTGAAAGAGGATACTTCTATTCTACAATCCCCCTGTCAGGGTCCAGACTATCATCTCTTTGATAAAGACCAGATGATTTATATTCAATTCATGGATGGTTGATGTTTCCTCGACAATTCACAATTGCCTTTAGTCCCGGACGAAATACTCAAACATGCATCATTGCATTGCATAGCATCCAAAAATGTGTAGCATTTCCATTGATATGGAGCATTACGCTAAAAAATAATAATCTCAAGCATGCATCATTGCATTGCATAGCATCAAAAAAAAAACGCGTAGCATTTCCATTGATATGGAGCATTACGCTAAAAAATAATGATGTCAAACGTGCATCTAAGCATAGGCCAGATTAAAGTGTTTCTCGAGTACCTTTTGCGTCTCCGAAGAGAAGTTTATCCATAAATATCCCCAAGTGGTATTCCCTGTCAAATTCCCTCAAGAAATTCTTGTTGTTGTTATCTGCATTTTTGACCCTGTGTCGGTCTCTCACATTATTCAAATTCAATTCATTTACCAAGTGTCTTGCTTTTTACAAGTTTTTATTTTTGTATTCTTGCCCGTGTTTGCCTTTGTCGTTAGAGCGTGAGTAAGAGTCGGTGTCTAACCTTTCTTGCTTCTCGGTTATTTGAGTATCCATACTTGGTGTGTGGTAATTCATATAATTGCCACTCTTGAAGAATTACACCCCGCCTTCGGCCTGAGGGATATTGTATTTCTTGCATATTTGCAAACTTTCAAAGTCCAAAGTAGCTCAACAATCCTTGCTAGAGTCCCCTTTGTTTGGCCTCTTTCCCCGTAAATTCGTCTTCGATCGACGATTTTACCATTCCATATATCTTCTCCCCAGTGAGTCTGCTTCAGTCGGTTTCCTTCTTGTGTGTGTCTAATATCTTTACCTGACATATACTCCCGTCTGTTCTCATTTTGATCTGCGAATCCGCTTATTTAAGTGCGCTCGTTCCAAAGATCTATGAGTCCTTACCTTTCTGATCTGCGAAGCAACTTATTGAAGTATGCTCGTTCCAAAGGTCTGTCTGGTTTCATTTCTGATCTGCGAAGCAACTTATTTAAGTATGCTCGTTCCAAAGATCTGTTTTGTTCTCATTTTGATCTGCGAAGCCACTTATTCAAGTGTATTCGTGCTAAAGATCTATGTTTGGAGTTCGTCGTTTCTCCTTTATCCTGAGTCCATTTTTGACTAAAACCTTTCTCTCCGGTAACCTTACCGATGCCGTAACTCTTCAGATGTTCCCCGATCACCTGATCGATGTCTTCCGGTAACCTTACCGTTGTAGCAACTTTGCTAATTTTGTTTCCCCGATCACCTGATCGATGTCTTCCGGTAACCTTACCGTTGTAGCAACTTTGCTAATATTTTGTTTCACCCGATCACCTGATCGATGTCTTCCGGTAACCTTACCGTTGTAGCAACTTTTCTAATTTTGTTTCTCTAATCACCTGATCGATGTCTTCCGGTAACCTTACCGTTGTAGCAACTTTGCTAATTTTGTTTCACCCGATCACCTGATCGATGTCTTCCGGTAACCTTACCGTTGTAGCAACTTTGCTAATTTTGTTTCCCGATCACCTGATCGATGTCTAACCTTACCGTTGTAGCAACTTTGCTAATTTTCTTTTCCAATCACCTGATTGTGATCCCCCGGTAACCCTACCGATGTTATGGATCTTACTACCTCTTTGGTTTTCCGGTGACCCCACCGACGACAATGACCTCACTATGGCTTTCTATTCCAATCACCTGATTGTGATCCCCCGGTAACCTTACCGATGTCAGCCACTTTGATATCATTTCAATCGAAAGTCGGTAATTTTACCATAATTTCTTTCCAAATACTTGTTTCCCGGTGACCCCACTGATGAGAATGACCTCACTATGGCTTTCTTTTCCAATCACCTGATTGTGATCCCCCGGTAACCTTACCGACGTCGGCCATTTTGATATCATTTTCATTCTAATCACCTGATTACCTCGTAATCCAGTAACCATACTGAAGTCGAGCCTTTTTACCAGCATTATTTTTCAAAACTTGGTCGTCATCCAGTAACCTTGCTGTCGAGTCGCCAAGTTGTAAATATTCATCGTTCCTCTCCTCTTCGAGGAAAATCTTTCGGGAATATCATTACCATTATCAGCCAAAGCTTGTTAGTGGAGGCTTCCAAAAAAACAACAAAATATTTCTACTTGTTCTTCGGAGCGCAAATTTTAGGGTTCTTTTAGTATTTAATCTTCTTCTACCTTGAAAGTTCAAAAGGCTCACTCGCCAATTTCACTTTCAGGTTTAAGACGATTAAATAGGGGCAACTGTTGCACCCCAAAATTTGCCCTCCTATCTTGATTTTATCTGGCTCCGGCTTCGCATTCGTCTGCATACATGTCCATTAGGCCATTGACATTAAACAGTCATTCATCCATTGCATATGCATCATTTCGTTGTATTTAAATTGACCAAAAGTTAGTTTAAATCGATATTTGCATCGTTTTATAATTATAAAATACCCGACATTTCACTTCATTCATTTTATCTCCTTACTTATTGTGACATTTTAAGTTGATTATATGTCGATGATATCAATATTTCGATTTTACAAAGATTGTTAAAAGTAATTCGATCATCACGAAAATTAGTGGGAAAAATATTTCAAACTTTCGCCTCTAACTCACTGCTTTATGAATCTACGTGTCACGTAGATCATGAAAATGTGATCTCTCTAATTTTTCGATACATTTTGAAATTTTGTTTTTAACTGTAAGTGTTTTAAAATCAGGTATTTTTTATTATCGTTTTATTTCAATTTTAATTATGTCGATAATTTTTTCTTTAATCTATGAAACCCGTGATTTATTTTAATATGTTTATTTTATTTTTTTCGGATATTTTATTGTCCAAATTTTTATCATTTTAACAATTTTAAGTGTCCAATTTTCACCTCCAAAAAATCAAAATAAAAATGTTGTTGGATAGATTTCTTTTTAATCTATTGGGCTTTTGGGTCCAATTCATCAAGAGGATATTTTTGTCATTTTTAAAAATTGCCAAAACCCTAATTTATTGGGTATATATATGTGTTATAATTTATGTTAAGGGGGGGCTCCAAATTGAAAAAAACAAAAACAGTGGAGGCAGATTAGAATGGAAACTCAGAAGAAATTCATTTTTTTTCAAACCATCCTCCATCGTCTCCTCCTCTCATGAAAACCCTCTCAAACTTACCTCCTTCCTCCTCTCACTCACTCCGTTCAAACCGGACCTCACTTCAACCCCATCGTTCTACATCCGCCCTAACCTCCATCGCCATCTCGTCATCATCATCGTCTTCAACTTTGTTCACTAGCCAACAACCATCGGTCCATTGCTCAAAACGCAGCCCTCAAACCTCACATAACCATCGTCCACCCTTTGTTCCTCCTCCACGCGTACACTCTGCCACGTCCCTCAAACCTCACACCAATACCTTCATTCAACCTCACATAAACCTCCATCTGTCTTCAACCTCCTCCATCCTAAACCACCCTGTTCCCCATTCCTCTCATTCGCTCTCACACCGTCACAACACCATCATCGCTCCTCACAATCACTCCATCGTAACCCACTCCGAACCGTCTCTTCACCGCCACCTTCAAAACCCTTTCGTTTTCCTCCCCATCGACTTCCAGCCATTACTCCAAACTTCCTTTATCTCCGCAACTCCACAGTACCCCGCTGTCCTTTCTCTCAGTCAGTAACTACCATCTTCTCGCACCTTGCCTTCAACCCTCCATCACGCCCTGCTACTGGACTCCAACTCCTCCAAACGACGTCTGGTCCAAGCTTCCGACAACAACACACGGCTCTCAATTTCCAATTCACTCTCAACAATGGTGACCTCTTAGTTCGTAAATTCATCATCCGGATCGTCTTCGAGATTCGGTAAGTTTCGATTCCTTTTCGGTTTGTCAAGATATATAAATTATAAATATGATGTGTTTTGACGAGCGGGTGTTAGAATGCTTGTTTTGAATCATGAGGTTTAATTTACGTGTTGGAACTGTTATGTGTGCTAGATTGTTCCTTGCATTTTCAATGTTGATAAGTTATGTCACGTTAATAACCATTTGAACCATTGAACAAAATTTGGTTTCATTTGTTTCTAATGGTTTTTTATTTCTTTCCGTTGTTTCTTTGGTTTTTTTTATTTGGTTGAAGATAATGTTGGTTGTCGAATTTAATTTGTTAGTTGAATTTATTTTGTTTTTTTTCTGAGTATTTGATTGTTAAAAATCGATTAGTAATGATTTTTAAATAGATCAAGTTTGGTCGTGGTGTCAAATTATCATGTTTAATTTCATGGGATTTGTTTGATACATGAAAGATTCATGGTTTTTTGGTTTCATTTTAAATGGGCATATGGGTTTTGCGTTTGGGCTTTAAAATTTATGGTTTTTTTTGAAAATAATATGTTGTTTTATTGTTTGATGGCTGGGTTTGGTTGTTTGTTAATTGTTGGTTGACGATTGTGGTTGATTAAGTTTGTCTTAATACGTTTGTTTGTTTTTGGTTTCGATTTTGAGTGTTTTTAAGACAACGTAGTTTTGCTGGTTTTTAGCGGTTATTTCTTTTTTGTTTTTTGTTTATTTGAGTTCACTTGATGAGTGTTTACTTTTGGGACATTTTTATTGTTCATGCATTTTTGTATTTATTATTAATCATGTGTTCACGTTGCATCATTCATGTTTCATTTCGATTCTTGTTATTACTTGTTTATGCATGTATAGTGATTTTAATGGTGAATCTTGCCTACTAACACTTGTTCTAATTATTTATTGCCATTTCATTTCGATTTTATCCCACACTAATGCTACTAACGAGTTTGCTACTTGTGAAGATCTTCAAGGATTATTGAACACTCGCCAATTAGTGCATCCACACTTGCCTTAGCATTTTAAATGTTGAATTACTATTTCTATTAGTATTCGATATTTTGTGGTGCATATTTAATTTTATAGATATAAATACTTAGTATTTTTACTTTTTATTTATTTATATATTATATATAGTATTTTTATTTTATATTAGATATTGCAAATATAATTATACATAATACTCTTGATTCTACTTTGCTATTTTCATTTGTAAATAAAATTATACTATAATATACCGATTGCCTTAGAATTATTTCTACATAAACATATTCTAATTAATCTAATAAGATACAGTAATTGATACTTGAGCATTTCAACTTTCCCTGCATATGTTTTGTTTGTATATCATGCAATGTAGGGACCCTTATTTCACATTTATCAGAAGAGCCAAAAAGACTACTTGAAGCGCATTGCAATTTATTCGATTATTCAAACTAATTCGATTTGGTTGTAATAGTTTAGGATTTATTTCCTTGTGTATTCTAATTACCGTTTAATTACGCGTTATCATATTAGAACACATAGCCTCCTCTTGGGCTCCTCATCAAGAAGCAGGTAAACATACACAATGCACATGCACATTCATAGTTTGGTCCTGGCTTTTCTGACAACTATTCGATCGATTGTTCCAATCGGTCGTTTAGAATACTAGTGTCACGCTAGTCTCACTTTTAGGAGCATACATAAAGCCACCTTGTATGGGCTCGCTTGTTTTCCTAAAACACTTTCAAATCAAAACAATTAATTGAACTTGTTCTTTTCAAAATCAATTTTTCTACCAAAACAAAAAAAACATAGTGTTATGGTACTTAATTAAATTGTTAGAGGTTACTAACGATTTAATTAAAATGTAAAGTATTTGGGCCATTAGGGTAACCCAATGACTTGAATACTTTATTCCATAACACTTAATAAAAGTGAACCTTGTTTCACCTCACTTCTTTTCATAACAAAGATTTTGGATGAGAGATGATCGGTTGACCTCAATCACCAATCTCGAGTATTGAATCGTTAGAGGATATTTTGATACTTGTCATCCACAACCAAACCCCTAAAACACTTTCAAATTAAATTAATTAATTGAATTTGTTTTCAAAATCAATTTTTCTACAAAAAAACAAAAAAAACATAGCGTTATGGTATTTAATTAAATTGTTAGAGGTTTGACGATTTAATTAAAATGTAAAGTATTTGGGCCATTAGAGGGTAACCCAATGACTTAAATATTTTATTCCATAACACTTAATAAAAGTGAACTTTGTTTCACCTCACTCCTTTCATAATAAAGATTTTGGATGAGAGAAGATCGGTTGACCTCAATCACCAATCTCGAGTATCGAATCGTTAGAGGATATCCGACGTTTTGGTACTTGTCATCTACCATTAAAATCAATTCAACTCATTCAAATCTTTTTTCGCATATGCGATTATCAAAATCAAAACATTTTCTTCTAAAATCAACACAACCAATTCAAGACATTTTCAACGAACTACGGAGTTTTGACTTTCCCATTGCACGAGGGAATACGTAGGCAAACTCAAACCGTGTCAAACTCAAAATAACAAAAATCTCTCTTAAATTCATGATTTAGAAATTAGCGATACACACACACAAACACATTTTGAACTAAATGGGTCCCATCGAGTACGATGGACGTAAGGGGTGCTAATACCTTCCCTTTGCGTAACCGACTCCCGAATCCATGCTTTTTGGTCTTGTAGACCGCCTTATCCAATTTTTGTGGGTTTTATCTATATTTCCCCGTTCTTTTTAGAACAAATAAAATTAGGTGACGATTTCATTGTTTTGAAAATTCATTTAAATGATTTTTGAAAATCGAGTTGCTTCAACGTGTTTGCCACGTGAGATATTGTTGGTTGGTAGATGATTTTACAGATGAGCTTGCGCTTACTACAATTGATGATGGTGATCTCGAGCAAGTTACCCTTCACAGGGGGTATGTCATAAGAGCATACCTCTTGTATCTTGTTGGCACCCCAATATTTGTGGATACCAGTGCCACTTACACTACATCATGTACCTGAGGTTATTTGCTGATTTTTATGTGATCAGTGGGTGGAATTGGGGGCTGTCTGCTTGGTTTACTTGTATACCAAATTGAATTAGGGGACTAAGTGGAGGACGGGGCAGATCATCGACAACATGTCTCTCTTGACAGTATAAATTATTTCTTTTAGCTTCCTTTTTTAATTATTTTGATTCTGAAAGTAACTGGTTTAATTTTGATATTTCAAGGATGGATACTACAACACTTCCCATGCATTTCTGGATGGTCACTTGTTGAGGGTTATAATGAGGAGATGTCGCGTGCTTATGCATACGAGCTGCTCAGAGGGAACCAGGCAACACTGTCGTTTCAAGTTTACTTGGACCAGTTAGTGCATGGGGACATTCACCTCAGTGCCTACACCGACCACCGTGAGACAATACTGTTTGATGAGGTTTTTCTATTTACAAGTTGGTTGGCATGCGGTACTCGGAAGACTGCTCCTTACATGCCCGAGCTAGTGATGCGTCAGTTCGGGTAATTCAGACCATTCCTCGGCATCTTGCTGCATGTGCTCCTCCAACAGTGAAGTAGAGGGAGATGGATGAGCTTTTGATGATTTTGAGAATTATCTTGTACCTGAGGAGGTCAGGAGTACCATGGCTCCAGACCACTGGAGTTACATGTATGGTTACATGTTGTGGTTCTTCAGGATGTCCCATTCATACATGATAGAGGATGCACCATGGAACCCACCCAGGTCGGTTCATTAGGAGATCCTAGAGGAGGATGAGACAAGGAGGGATCATGCTCAAGACGTGTTGCCTAGGTGTCACCGTATCATAGAGCTTGCTAGGGATGACATTAATTGAGGGTTGTTTTCTAACGGAGAGGAGTTTTGGAGGCCATCATGGCGGAGGCTCAAGGTGCTCTGTCAAGCATGAGACAACGGAGGGAAGCCTCGTGGGTGACAGACTGGCTCATCGTCTGCCATATCTGATAGTTTAGGTTGATTGCATTTTGACTTTGGTTTTTTGATTTCGTATTGTATCGAATTTGTTTTTTTGATACCATTATTATGAAATACATTTTGGATAACATTTTTGGTCTTTTATTCGACCTATATATTATAGGTCTTTTATTCAATTTATAAATTGAATAGATTGTTAAATTTCTAATTATAGTTTTTTCAATTATTGCTTTGGTTCTATTTTTCTGTTAACTGTCATGCCCAGAACCGGATAAATTAATATTTCTGGTATAAAATCGGAGTTATACTTCCGATTTTCACTCAAATATTTTAAAAAATGGTGCGTATCAAAAATATACTTGCGATTTTAGAGAAGCATTTTCAGACATATATAAGATTTAATTTCACCTCATAGAGTGGATTAAGCATAATTTCATCCCTATGAGATGCATTAAAAAATTCTCTAAAAAAACATATCCTTGCGATTTTAGAGAAGCATTTTCAGACATATATAAGATTTAATTTCACCTCATAGAGTGGATTAAACATAATTTCATCCCTATGAGATGCATTAAAAAATTCTCTAAAAAAACATATCCCAAAATTTATAAGAGCATCTTTTATTATTTACTTAATTTGTGACTCAATCCCCCTCGTACATGAATCGCACACAATTCAAAAGAATTTAAAAATATCCGAAGATTAAAGAAGAATGAATCATTAAAGCCATATTTTAATACATAATACCAACTATGAAAAACATATTTTGTCCAAAAAAAATAATATTAGAATTGAATTGTAGAATTTTAAGAAGTTCATCCTTTCTAAAATTGTAGGTGAATATGACAATTTTATAATATTTGTTCAATTTTATTATTATTGTTTTACTAATAAGACGCTTAATTTGGAAATATATTTCTCATGATTTTTTCTATTCTCTTTCCCACATTTAAATATAAAAAATTAAAATTATTATTTAGAAAAACTCCTTTCAAGATTCCTCAATAAAGATTCTCATTAATTTATAAAATCTAAAATAACATGTAACAGACATTAAAATGATATTTTATTACTAAGAAATTTCAATTGGAGATGTCTAAGTGCCGATTTATATGGAGATAAGATGCAAGAATATTCTTTAGAGGAATATAATAAAGAGTGATGGAACTATGAAGATAGTTAAGTAAAAGATAATAAAATCACTATTTGTATTTATTCAGGTTGTATGAGTGAGACTTGGAGAATAGTGTGTCTAATAGATGACTTTTCATTGGTGAGAAAGGTACATTTGAAAGGTAAAACACTCTTCTCCACGTAGCCTCATTCTTTTAACTTTGTTTTTTATGCCGATAGAATATGAATGGTGTTAAATATGAAATCCAGACAGATAGGAACTTAATTTTTGGAGTGAAGCAAATGTTCAACTCTTTGATTTTGACTTGTTGTTGTGGAGATTGTCTCAAACAAGTTGAGTACTATGCATGGACTTTTGTGAATTATACTTCTACATATAGGGAAAAATATAAATGGTAGATTAACTAGAAATAATATGGCAAGCCACCGTTTAAAGGAAGAAAAATTTGCATTAAGGGTGAAGACTTTTGAATATCTAATAGGACAAGATAAGTCAATATTATGAATTAAATTATCTCATTTTCTATTGAAACTTTATCATGTGGTAAATATTGAGGTAAAAACTAATCAAATAGGATATGAACAACATTGTGTTATTAGTCTAAATAATATATGGATTTAATTAATGAGTTTATATGACGAAACTTAATTAATGGTTTTCAATGCATATATGATGAACTTATTTTAAATTGGATAGCTCTTAATGATAAATTGTTAAATTTTCTTATTAAACATCTGAAATGATTATAAAATTTAAAGTGTTTATAAATGTACAAACATTTATACAATATCAAAAAATTTACGATAAAATGATTTTTGTAAGAATTACATCGTGTTTGATTTTCATATTTTCACAAATCTCGTTGTTATTATATTGTGTTACAATAAATTTCAGTTGATAAATTTTAATTTGTCTGAATTATTGTTCTCATATCTGTTTGTAAGCGGGTCAAAATACTCAAAATATTCGTAATATTCTTTTACTATATTATTTGTTTATAAAAAATCTTTTTTTAAAGAAATGGAACCCTAAAACAAATCAATGAGTTATTAAACATATAAAGAATATACTTTTCCATTAGAAAAAGTTAATGAGAAACATTCAACCTATCTTATCAATTAAGTTTATTAATTATTTAAAGGCAAATGTTACTTTAGTTTAACAAATACATTTCTTTTATTAGTTTATTTATTTTCCTAACAGTTACTAGTACTATATTGCATTGCTTAAATTTGTTCTTCATAATCCGGGAATCGCTTATGTTGATTTGGTATGATTCCATTTCTGCATAATTAATTAAGTTGACTTTCGTTCAGATTCTATTTATTCCTAATGAATGAACTGGCAGTATGAATTTTGTATTAACGAAATAGTAAATGACAAGTGCATCATGATACTATGAATTGAAAAATGTTTTTTAGCAGCCCATTCAACTATTTATTTTAATGTTAAATAATCAATCAAATAAGAGATTAATTGATTAAAAATAATAATGTAACATCATTGAGGTTTTTTAGATAATAGGATATTAAAAAAAATACATAAATAATTACATTTAAAAAAAATAATATAAATAATTATGTTTTAAAAATAAAGAACAGGTCAAACCGTCTCATATAACACATGCACCTAAATTTATATGAAAGTGTTATATGAGATGACACATGCATTACTTTTAAGTCATACAAAATGACGCATGCATTCTAATTTTAGGAGGAGGTGCAACCTCATTTGCCTCCTACATGTATATGTTTTTTCTATAAATAAAACATTATTTCTCCACCATTCTTCATTCATTTTTTACTTTCTCATCATGACATCCAACATGATTTTCACAAGAGATAGATAAGTCTATTTCTCGGATATCAAATCTCTTATGAAAATGAATAATTTTGGCACATCTATTTCATGGAGTATCTTTGATCTCATGTACAGAGACATCAAAGATGACAAATAAATTAGAAAGGATTCAAAGAAGAAGAACGGTCACCTCACTTGCAACTAGAAAACCTCAAAGTGGATTGGAGGAAGTCAAAACAGACACAAACGTAATAGTTCTGATGCATGAATTCAATAAAATTGTTTTGACGGTTGTAATTTCTTAGATATTTTGTCGTTTTATTGATGTTATTTTTTATTTGGCATGTGTTGTTGTTTTAGTCGTAATGTCATTTTATTTCTTGTTTGTGTTTGGTATGTCGTAACAAATGTTCTTAGTGGAAAAAATTACGTTTAGATCTTAAAAAGTGTAGATAGTGCACATACAATTTTTATGTTGGCGAACTAGTAGCACGATGGGACAATTTTTTGGTTGTGTCTAACCTGATGGAATACACCACACTTTGTTTCTATCAAGCACATACAAACAAGAATAGTCTCCAACCGACCCAACATACCATCAACCATCACATCACTATAGCACCCAACAAATATATGGGTACCAAACTCCACACCATTCATTTTCTTTTTACTCCTTATTCAGATGAGCAATGTTATCAAACACCCACGAAAAAACCACCCCAAACCAAGATGATCAAATTTTGAGTGCATGAGTAATCATAATTTGAAGACAAGTCTTTTGTATTATATATTTTATTCTCATTATATAATTGTTTCATTATTATTGAAAATCGAAGTCTCATTTGCGCTGAAATTGTTTTTTATTTTCTATAAAAAAATCAACAACAAAAATATTATACCTAAGCGTCATCTGAATGACTCAAGGCAAATTAGACGCACTAAAATACCATCTCATTTGACGTCTCCTTTAAAAATTTGAATGAATGCGCCATTTTATATGACTGAACATTTATCCAAATTTAAAAACATATTTATTAGTATAATATTTTCAAAAAAGTAGTTATTGATGTATTTTTTCTATTGAAACATAAAATTCATTGAGAGTTAGCAACCGTAGGCAAAAAGTCCATGAACAAGTGATCAAGAAAAAGAAACAATTTTATATCGAATAATTTTTAAATTATAAAAATTCAAATTCAAATTAAACCATATCAATTTGTTTAAAATTAAATTTATAAGTATTAATTTGTTTAACATATTAAATATATAAATTAAAATTAAAATTCAATATTTAAAATATTAATTAAGAAATTTTTTTAAAAATTATTTATAAATATCAATAATTTATTTACATTTATACATAAATATAAGTATATACTCTTGATAAAAACTAAATTGTAGATCAACAATTTATATTTATTTTATTCAATTAATATATATCAAAGAAGTTATCTCATTCATTCAACTTAAATTATATTTTTAAGATAAAATTTCATTTTATAAAAATTATAAATAATAATTTTACACCCACATGCACTTGGATGACATTTATAAAACAAAATATATTAAAGTTGACGATTGAAATTGTAGACATGGGAAGAGGCTAGCTAGCTCAAATATTAAGCAAGGTTTTGCTTAGACACCTTTAATTTCTGCTATAAACAATTCAATTATAATTGTTGATGATTCTTGGACGGGAAGGATTATATAAGATACTCTCCTTCCGTCATTATTATAAATAAAAATTTATTTTTTAAATTATATGTTAATTAAATATATTGATTATTTAATAAATTTAAAAGAATTTTTATTTATAATAGTGATTAGAGTCATTGTTAGTGAGATTCTCCTTAAATATTCGGTAGAATGTACTTTTCTCATGTAAGATGTAGGCAAGAAAATGAGAAAATAGTAAATTAATAAAATAGTAAATTAATGACGTGCATTAGAAAGTTACTTAGGAATTGCTCTCACGATGACAGACTAATTTTTTTTTTAATAAGAGCAACCTTAGCTTTTGCTATATAAATAAAGAGAAATGCTAAACTTACATTCAAAAGTGACACCTACACCGTAACCTTATACCTAATACATATTCATTTTATTTTTTTATAATTTATTTACTTTGTTTCTGTGCAATACTATACCATTTTTTATTTTTTTTTGCTTTCTACGGTGTAGGATAACTTGGTGTATGGAAAAAATGTCAAAATAGCAAAGCCCTACTTATATTTGATGCAAGTACATACGTGTATTACTTTATTAATACAGAGGCATAACAGGTCATGTCCCACCTTTTATGTTACAGATGCTTGGGTGACTTCCAATATCAACTAACCCCATGCTTATATTTCTGATGCAAGCAAATATTTAATTTATATTACTCTTATATGGTGCACTCATTATTACAATATTAAAAAGTTGTTTACTCTTTATAAGATTTGTTATCTATTTTTTAATATCATTTACTTATAGCATTTTCACTTATAATTAAAAATCTTATTACATAAAAAAAACTAATAATTAAAATTTTATTTTATTTTTCTAGTAAATTTTTTTGTTTAATTTTTACATTTATAAGTAAAGTCATGGTTACAATACTAATTAATTTTTATGTATCAACTTTATAAAATAGTTTTTATGTATCAACTTTATAAATTAACTTTTTTAAATTTTATTTTAATTATATTGTCTTATTTAATTAGCTTGACAATGTTATGTTAGCATATAAGAATGAACGGAGAAAAAATTATTATTAATCTAAATAATTTTATATACGAATATTTATTATTGATCCAAATATTTTTGTAAACGAATAAAAATTTTATACGAGAATAAAACTATTATTGTTCTAACTATTTTTAGATACAAAAAATAGTATTTATGATTCAAATATTTTTTATTCAAAAATAGTAAATGGGAAAAATCTATTATTGATCTAAATATTTTTATATACGAATATTTATTATTGATCAAAATATTTTTGTAAACGATACCTAAATAATATTTTTAATTATACGGAGAAAAACTATTATTGTTCTAACTATTTTTTTTTTAAACTAAAATTTGATTAATTCAAAAAACCAATACAAGCAAGGCGATCACAAAACGATCTAGCCCAAAAGAACCAAGAAAACAAAAACGAGCAACCTACATCAAAAAGGGCACTAGATACTTCATATATTTGATGATATTCCATAATCTATAGGTGATGGTGTCTATGAGTCTTTTCTCACTATCTATGATATTTACAGTGTTCTCAAAAATCTTGTCATTTCTAAACCACCAATAGCTCTTGAGAAAGGCGGCCCTCCACCCCTTACCAGCACATCTCTGCGACATCCACAACAATTCAGTTTGCCAAACTCCAGGTGTATGCACAATATGGAGCCAATGAAGAACCTTCTTCCACATTCTTTGAAGAATAGAGCATTCAAAGAGGAGATGGTCATGGGATTCCACGTGATGGCAGAAAGAGCAAGAATCATCCAATAAAAAACCAAATTTCTTCAATCGATCCTTCGTAGCTAAACGACAATTGCAATCCAGCCACAAAATAAATTGTGCCCTAGGTCTAGCAAGGTTCCGGTACACCATACCTCTCCAAGGGACCTTGTGATCCAGATCGTGCAAAGTCATGTACATTGTGTGCATGCTAAACTTCCCATTGGTGAGCTGCTGCGTAGACAAGTATAGAGTTCTTTGCTGCAAAACAGTCTTGAAAATCCAAGAGAAAATGCCCTTGATGTCCATAGTAAGAATATCATCTTGTTTAATATAATAGACATGAATCCACTTAATCCATAAGTTTTCAGACTTATTACAAATATTCCATAACATCTTGAGAAACTTAATGCGATTCCACATCTGTAAGTCAATGATATTTAAACCACCAATAGCTCTAGGGCGACAAATATTTTTCCAAGCTATAGGAGCTTTCCTAGAAGCCTTTTTCCACCAGTCTAGAGAAAGGTCCTGCAAATCCCCTCAATTCGCTTTAACACAACAATAGGTATAGGGAGACTTTACATCCAAAAATTAATAGTAGAAAAGATCACAATTTGAATTAACTGTAGTCGACCAACATACGTGAGCAAACTAGCACTCCAGTGGGTTACTCTATTGACAATCTTATCAATGAGAACCAAGTAGTGCTTAATAGCCAACTTTTTGCTACTAAAAGTAATTCCCAAATATTGAAAGGGCAAAGAACCTTCCTTAAAACTGGTGTAAAACAGAATACTTCTTTTATTAACCTCATCCACACTCCCAAAGTAAGTTTGGCACTTATAAGGGTTAACTTTTAAACTGGTAGAATGAAGAAATCTATGGAACTTCCCCATCATTAGATCAATAGAGATACTATTACCCCTAGCAAACAATAACAAGTCATCATCAAAGCAAGGGTTTGTGATGTGCAATTTTTCACATCTAGAATGAAAGTTGAAGTCTAGTTTTTTCTGCAATTGCTTTAACAATTTGTTCAAATACTCCATAACCAAGATAAAAAGCAAGGGAGAGATGGGATCTCCCAGCCTAATCCCTCTCCTAGATAGCATGACTGTAGTAAGATTGCCATTAACATTAAAACGATAGTGCATATTCTTAACAGTCAACATAATCCAATTAACAAAAATGTTAGGAATACCAAATTCCATCAAGATTTTCTCCAAGGCAGTCCAATTCACCATATCATAGGCTTTTTGGATATCCACTTGCATCATACAACGAGGAGTACCATTGCTCTTGCCATATCACCTCAACAACTCATAGGCCAGAAGCACATAATCGTAAGGTGTTTTCCCGGGACAAAAGCAGCCTGATTGTGGTCAACAATGCTGCCAATAACTCCTCCCAATCTGACAGTCAGAATTTTAGATATGATCTTGTACACGGTAGTGCAGCAAGAGATGGAACGATAGTCTTTAATCATTTTGGCTTCAGTGGGTTTTGGAATGAGAGCCACCACTGCACAGTTAAAGCCCCTATAAAGCCTATTATTATTAAAGAAGTCCATGACTGCATCACTAACATCTTCACCCACTATGCTCCAAGTATCCTTGAAAAATCCAGAACCATAGCCATCATAACTAGGAAATTTATTCACATCAATGCCTTTGAGAGCTTTACATATCTCTGCTCTAGTAAGAGAAGTAAGGAGGTTGTCTCGCTGCGCAAAGCTGAGCTGACCACCATCTCTAAGAGAAGGAATGTCAAGCCCTTCAAGCACGCTGTCAGTATCCCCCATAAGCGCCTCATAAAAATTCAAAACTTCCTCCTCAATGTCCTTCTGGAGAACCACAGTCATAATATCCTCCTTAAGCAGGGATTTGATCTTGTTCAGACGTTGCCTACTAGCTATGGAAGCGTAGAAATACTTGTTGTTGCCATCAATGTTCTTGAGCCAATCTATTTTAGCCTGTTGTCTTAAGTCTTGATTTTCTAGGCCATGCCAATGCATCAACTGGTCAGTGCAGTGTTTAACATAAACAATCTTAACATGATTAAACCTATCATTCTGCAGAGAGATTTGAGCTTTCTCCAACTCCCCTCTAGCTTCTTCGATCTTAACTTTCAAACCATGGATAGGGATACTCAACTTATACATAACATGCTTAAGTCTCATAAGCTTCATCCACATAGATTTTATTGGATTCCCATGCATATGAAGGTTCCAATTCGCATGGAAAGTAGCAAAAAAAACCAAAAATCCTAGATAAGCAATTCATGTATATGAACTGGTACTTAGGCTTGATGCTCTGCTCCTTGTCCTTTAAGAAAAGCAACCCATGATCTGATACCTGAGGCACTAAAACATGAAGAGTTGACTCAATGTTGCTCTGTAGCCAATCAATGTTGCCTATCAATCTGTCAATCCTATAGTAGATTATGTTATCAGCCTGCTTGTTAGACCATGTGTAATACTCCTCAGTACTATCCATGCCCAACTCTACTCATCATATCCCGAAGATCCACAAACTCAATTTCAGTAACCATACGACCTCCAATTCGATCTTGAGGTTTCAACACATTGTTAAAATCTCCTAGAAGACATCGGGGCCCCTGCTGCACTGAACCAATTTTCTCATTGTCTTGCCATATGTTTCTTCTATCCTTAAGCTGCACTGAACCAATTTTCTCAATGTCTTGCCATATGCCATAAGTTCCCACTATTTTTATATACAAAAAATAGAATTTATGATCTAACTATTTTTTATTCAAAAATGATATACAGGGAAAATCTATTATTGATCTAACTATTTATATATACGAAAATTTACTATTGATCAAAAAAAAATTTGTAAACAGATACCAAAATAATATTGATCTAATTATTTCATATACGGAAAAAAAATATTATTGATCTAATTATTTCATGTACAAAAATTTACTATTGATTCAAATATTTTTGTAAACGATACCTTAACAAAAATAATATTTGTATACGAGAAAAAATCTATTATTGATCTAAATATTTTTATATAAGAAAAATGATATTTATGATCTAAATATTTTTTGCTAAACATTTGTATATGGGAATAAATTGATTATTGATCTAAATATTTTTATATACGAAAAAATCTATTATTGATCTAAATACTTTTATATATGAAAAATTTATTATTGATATATATATATATATATATATATATATATATATATATATATATATATATATATATATATATATATATATATATATATATATATATATATATATATATATATATATATATATATATATATATATATATATATATATATATATATATATTAACCTCTATTTAAAATAAATATAGTATCTCACATGACTCTCACATGTATAGACAAAAGTACATCCTCAATAGATTTGCTTAAATTGTTGTTGGTTTGATTGGATAATGCAATTCCTTTTAAAGATTTCATAAGTCTATTAAGAAACTCATATTTAAAATTATGTATGTTTGCTATGTGATTTGAATAGGGCCGACTCGAATATTTTGGAGGCCCTATTTTATTAGATCCGTAGTCAAAAGAAAAGATGAAAAATGATTATTTAGATAACGTTATCATATGCCTTAAGAGCACATGTTAAAAAAATCTACATTTAAAAAGTTTGTCTTGAGTGAAATAAAAATAAAATTAATTATATATTTGTAACTAGTGTGATACCCGTGCGTCCGTACGGGTACTCGTTGATGTTTAGTTATTTTATTCAATATTGATGTTATGCAGAATTCAATATTATAAAGAAAAATGTTTAAAGTATAGAGTTTGAATAAAATATATATATATATATAAAATGTATGAAGCAAGAGTATATGGTACATAAAATTTGATAAACATACAAAAATATATTATAATAAAATATACAATATAATATACATACAAAAATATATTATAATAAAATATACAATATAATATGAATTCATTTTTTAATTGATTGACATTCACATAGCTATAAATATACGTTAATAATATGCACCAATTTTTAAACATTCATTTGTAATTATAATAAACTGTATAGTCAATTCTCTAACTTCAATTATATAAATAACAACAAAATAATTTTAGAGATTGACGTTAAAATGAACAGTATACCGCTGACATGTCATAGATATGTTCACATCCACCCGTTTTGACATACAAATTACATGTTATCCATAGAATTTTTTTAATTAAAAATAACATTTTTAACTTATTCTTGTTTATAATATAAAAATAATTGTATCTAACAATAAATTTGTCTTTTTTAAACATATTTAAAGATTAAATAATTATTAGATATTTTTCTTTTTTATTTAAACAAATCATAAACTATATTATTAAAAATTTATTTAGAAAAATTAAAAACAAAAGTCATTAAACATATATTAAACACTCATTTATAAAGTTTGAATTCATACTTCAATTAGTTATTATTTAAATAGTTGCAAAATATAGGTTAATAATATGCACAAACTTTTAAGTATTGATCCATATTTATAATAAATTTTACAATTGATTCTCTAACTTAAATTATATAAAACAGTAGCAAAAGAAAGATTTAAAAGATGTACATTAAAATTTAAATCTTAAATTTCATAGATACGTCCACATATACCAGTGAATCCATTTTATGTATTCAGTTGGTTAACATTCGTATACTTATAATATATAATCATGAGTTTTTCCACTTATAAAAATTATTGTAACATTTTTTTTTTTATAATTGTAATTATATCAATATCCAGACTTTTTCCCGTTTATAAGTATCTTGAAACCGTGACAAATTATAAAAATATTTTAACTTATTCATGTTAAAAACAATTGCATCAATAGTTGATTTTTTTCGTTTATACAAATATTTGTAACTTATTCTTGTTTATAAAAGTTATTGTAGCTTATTTTTGTTTCTATTAAATAATTATATCAACACGTATAATTTTTCTAATTTATAAATGATTTGAACTCGTGTGACTATTTATAAAATTGTTTTTAACTTATTCATGTTAGAAACAATTGAATAAATAGTTAAATTTTTATCGTTTATAAAAATATTTGTAAGTTATTTATGTTTCTAAAAATAATTATAAAAATAAATATTTGTCGTATCATCTTAAGTTTATTTATTCTATAGTGATAAATATGTGTCTCATAAATTTTTACCTTTTCTCATTAATTTTTTATGATTCATTTACCATTAAATTTTCATGAATACCATTTAACATTTTTTTATCATGATTACAATTATTAAATTAATTTGAAAAAATTCTGATATATTTTAATTATTCCATAAGTCTAAAATAATTACTAAATCTCAATTGATTTTATTTTATTTTATTAACCTTTCTTTAAAAATTTAAATAATTTCAAAATACATTTTATTTCTAATAAGGAACTAACTAATTACAAAATAATTTTTATTCTTATGTTTTTATAATGATAAATTAAATGTTTAACTTTGAAATAAAAAACGTTATAATTTATAGTAAGAAGAGTATTTGTGGTTTTTACCGATACTTTAGTCCTTTAGTTTAATATTTATTAAAAATACATAATTTTTTTTAAATATTTCTGTAGTCCTTATTATATCATATTTACAATTTTTACAAACCTACACTATAGGATAGCTGCTCGTCAAATTTCAATTCTAAATTAATATCTAGACTCCATAGTATCATGAAATCCGATATATAATTGAATATAAATATTTTAATATTAATGATTAAATATTTATTTTTTACTTAAAATTTAACAAATAATTACCATGACAATTTAATATATAATTAAATTTATAATTTAACAAAAATAGAGTATAAACATATCACATTATGTTAAAAAGATATCTAATAATTTAACATTTATTAGTGTAAATATAAGTAGGTAAATAAAAAATTAGATTTAAGAATATAAAAAAATCAATTATAATATTAAATAATAATTTTACATTTAATATATTAGTGTATATTGTTTTTTTACTTATAATTTAACAAATAATTACAAATAACAATTTAATATAAAGTTTTACATATAATTTAACAAATAATTACCATAAAATATATAAACTCATGTACTCTAATAATAAAGATTAATTATTTTCACTTTATAGAAAATAATTAAATCAGTAATAATAGTAGTGATAATTGAATGATAATACTTTTATTTAAGATATACTCTTAAGAATAATAATAATCCTTTAATGAATAATTTATGGTGATTAATTTCGAGCCACATTTTCAGTAAAATTTTATCTATGTTTTAAAGAATAATTTAAAACTTTCAAATTTAAATTATTGGATTATCATTATCCTAAAAAAATAATAAAAATATCATAATAATTGAGGAAGTTTTTATTAAAAAGCATTATTAATATTACATAAGTTAGTGTGTGTAAATGTAAATATTCTAATTATTATTTTCAAACATTGTTTTATAATCGCATAGCTTAGCTTATCCAATATTTTTGCATGGAGTTGTTACATCATAAAATAAACTTTTCACACCCATTTTTTTTTCAAATGTAAGAATTTTTAATTTTTAAAGTATCAAAATCCTCTTTGCCTCTATTGTTACATCACAGGTCTAATAAGAGAACTTATCTGTCAACAAATACATAAGTTCTAAACCCGAACAGATCAACAATATATGAAGCATAGAAACAACAAATTTCACAACAAAAACATTAAAATATGATTATACACAAAAATATCACACTGTGATAAAAAAACTCAAACCTGTGAGAGTCTGGTCGGCACAGATCGAGAGAGGACGAGAAATGTGAAACCGTTGTAAAATTGGGAACAATTGGAAAATCAAATTTAAATCAATTTGATTAACGGAACAAAATTAATTAAAAATACAATTATGTAAAGTTGATTCTAAAATTGAGAAATCTAACAATTTTGCAAACGTACTCGTTGTTTTATTATATTCATGGTTCTTTTGCTGCAACAGAAACATAATGTCACTCACCAACCGTAGATAATGTCGCTCAGCCATTTAATGATTTCATTATTTATTTTCAAATATTTTACATATATTTTATTTTAATTGATATTTCTTATAGAGATATCTCTAATTTTTGTACCTGATTTTTTGAGGTCCTGTGCGGTAGGTCTTCCTGAATCTCATAGGCCGTCCCTGGATTTGAATCAAATTTGAGAAAAAAGCTCATCAAATTCAAAGATAAATTTACTTGTAGTTTAGTTTAATTTTTAATGAATAGTTAAAAAAAATACAAAATATGAATTGAAGAACGATGTTAACATGCATAATACTACAATAATTTAATAAAATAGAAATCATTAAGCAAATTCACACATGTTTAATGTCGGTGTATGTCAGACATTAAATATAATTTTAATATTATATTTCGATGTTAGATATCTCATTTGAAAAACATATTGAAGAACTGCAGACAAATATTTGAAAAGCCAATGATCGTCAAGAAGAGATTTGTAAGCTTGACGTAAACAGCTTGATGAAGAGATCACAGTGGGCGTCCATCATGTCGAAAGGGCCCAAAAATTAGGAACTAAAATTGATACCTTAATCCTTAGTAAATATGTGATAAAACACCGCTTGTGGGTGTCCACACCAAAGTACAATCAACTAAAGGTCTCTCTTCCACCTGATTTATGTACTTGATAGGATGTTGTATTATTTATTTTGTGGCTTCAAATTTCAAGATAATCTTTTTGTAATAAACAACTTAGCCATTTTGGCAATCTATGTTACCATTTTGGCTTATATTTTGCACATGCATTTATTATGTTAGTATTTTGACTTCCCGAAGTATAGGTTTATATCTTTTTAAAATATTTATCATTTAATCATGGGAATCTTCGATATTCTGCTAACTCTTTGATTTTATAAGTGTTATTCGAAAAGACTTGGATAATTTAGAATTGACCTTCTTAATTTGGTGACCATTTACCCAATATTATATCTTCTTGATCCATAGATAGAATAAATTTCCATACCAAATCTCCAGTTGAAAAATATTTTAATCTTAACCTTTTTATTATAAGTTTTTCTATTCTCTTCTTCTGCCTCCTATATAACTCTAAGGCATTTAATCTTTCTTCATCCAAATCAACTAGTTCATCTAACATCATATTCCAATAAGAGTCAGATAGAATTTACCATTGCCTTTGAACCCTAGTTGATTGAAGACAGATTTTGACTGGTAATACTGCATCATGCCCGTAAGTTAATAGAAATGGCGTAGTATTTGTGGCCTCCTTAAGAGACATCCGAAAAGCCCAAAAAATTTGGTCTAAAGTCTTATGTGAATTATTTGGCTTTTTCCCTATGTGCTTCTTTATCAATCCAATCACTACGTTGTTTGCTACTTCAACTTGACCATTCACCTAGGCATAATAAGGTGTAGATGTTAGCAGTTTAATCCCCGTTTCTTTAACAAACTCTTGCATTTTCAACAAGTGAGCACTGACCCTTGGTCATTTATAATGGTCTTAGGGATTCCAAATCTATAAATTATATGCCTCTGGATAAACTCCATCATGGTTTCGTGATTAACATTTACCAAAGGAATGACCTCGATCTATTTAGTGAAGTAATCAATACACACAGAGATGTATCTTTGACCTTTGGATGACACTGGTCAAATCTCACCGACCATATCTAAGGCCCAACCTCTAAAAGGCCAAGGTTTGACTATATAATGTAGTTCGCTCGTAGGAACATGTTGAATGCATGTATGTATCTAGCATTCCTGGAATCCCATAGCAAACACAATACAATCCTTCAACATTGTAGGCTAATGTATTCCTTGTCGAAAGAACAACTACTTCATTTTATGGCCAACTTGATGAGAGCCTTGCATGCCCCACTCTAGATATTCGATAGAGCTAAGTATGCCTCACTTTATCAAAGGCATTTGAGCAAAGTTCCTTCAGGTGTCTTTTTGACCAATTCGTTTCCCACAAGAGTATAACTTAAAGTACGGTATGTTATCTTTAACTATGTAGATGTTGTAGGATCCTCCAAATAATCAACTATTGGCTTTCTCCAATACATGTCTGTCAAGTTATCAATAGCCAAAATTTCAAAAAAAAATTGTGTCTGCATAGCCTAACTTTGTGATCTCCAAATATGATGGAGGTAACCTAGTTTCCATTACTCTTACTCGAATTTCGATTAGCTATTCCAACTTTTCCTTCGACACCTTGTATCTAGAAGAAATTTGAGCCAAGTCATTAGCCTCTTAATTCTTGAGTTGAAAAATGTGTCTGATTTTCACATACTCAAACTTTCGCAACAATATATTTTTTATAATAAAATACATGATCATGTTTTCCTTGACACATTTATATTCCATAGTTATTTGTTTGACAACCAAATCAGAGTCACCACTTATTTCGACTCTATTTTCCCCCAATTCCAACAAAATTTCAAGGCCATCCATCAAAGCTTCATATTTAGCTTCATTGTTTGAGCAATTACCATCTATCATGTACTTGAATTTTGTTGGAATTTTGTTAGGAGAAATAATTAGAACTCGAATCCTAGTCCCTTCTCTATGACTAAAACCATTGAAATATAATTTCCAAGGTTCAATTTCGACAAAGTTTTGGGGAGTTTCAACCATAACATGGTCGACTATAAAATATGTAACTACTTTCCCTTTCATAGCTTTTAAAGGCATGTAAGTCAAAGAATACTCAGTTAGAGCAAGTGCCCATTTCCCAATTCAACTATGCAAAATTGGCCTAGAAAGCATATGTTTTATTATATCAAAATGAGACGAGACATAAACTTCAATGGGATTTATATAATTCTTAAATTTAGTAAAATATAAGTACAGACACAAACACGACTTTTCAACCATACTAACCTATAACAAATAACGTTTTTCATGACGAAGCTTTCAAAATGTACAAAACAAAACCGTGTGTACATGTTAACGAAGCACATTATTTTATTTAATAATAATAATAGTAATAAATCTGTTACCTGAGATATTTATAAAACCGTCATAAATATATGCTTAAGGTTTGAGGTTCGATTCCCAGCTCCTCCTATTTAATGTTTTATATGGAACCAAAAAGGCGTTTTTATTTTTTAAATATTTTACGTCAGACATGTTACCATGGATGTAAATGTTTATATGTAAAGGTTTTACAATATTTTCAATTATGCTAAGACTATTTAGTCTTAAGGGAAAAGGTGGGTGAATGGATAAACAGTTCATTGAATTGCTTGAATTGTCGAAAGAAATGCTTCCTGAAAGTAACACATTGCCAAACCGTACTTATGAGGTCAAGAAGACATTGTGTCCAATGGGTTTGGACTATATCAAAATACATGCTTGTCATAATTATTGCATCTTATATAGGAAAGAGTTTGATAACTTGAACTAGTGCCCGAGGTGTAGGTGTCGCGCTACAAACAAAAGGATAATGGTGTTGATGACGACGATATTGCAACTAGAAATAGTGTTCCTGTTAAGGTGATGTAGTACTTACCGATAATTCCAAGGTTCAAGAGATTGCTTGTTATTGTTAGTGACACAAAGAATACTAGATGACATACAGATGAGAGTGTGTGATGGAAAAATTTGCCATGTAGCAGATTTATTGCAATAGAAGAAAATTGATTCCTTGTTTCCAGATTTTTTCTTTAAACCGAGGAACCTTAGGCTTGTAATTGCCACCAATTGAATGAACCCTTTTGGTAATTTGAGTACTAACCATACATCATGGCATGTTCTTCTCTTAATTTATAACCTATCTCTATGGTTGTGTATGAAACACAAGTTTATGATGTTATCGATGATGATTTCGAGACCAAAATAACAGGGGAATGACATAGATGTTTATTTATCTCCATTAATTAAAGGTTTAATACTTTTGTAGGAGGAAGGTGTTGATATTGATGATGCGTATATAGGTGATAACTTTAAGTTTCGTGCCATTTTATTTTGCACAGTAAATTAGTTTCCTGCATATGATAATTTATCTGGGTACAACTTCAAGGGTCATAAAGCATGTTCTATATGTGAAGTTGCTACATGTTAGCACAAATTCCAAAAAGAAAAAATGACAATTTATCTTGGGCATCAAATATTTCTAAGACCTAATCATCTCTATTGTAGATTGCGCAAGGATTTTAATGGAGAGCAGGAGTTTATTATCGCTCCAAAACCCTTAACTAGGAAGGAAGTTTATAGAAGACAACAATACATTAAAGTTGTAACAAAAATAATTCTGTGGAGAGCAGGAGTTTGACACCATACAACTTATTTTCGATGTTGTTCTCTTTGCCGTTTTTGTAGCACTCTGCTTTGGTGACCACTTCAGTCAATTAAAACGTTGACTTCTACCCGAGAGACTCATTAGAGTATTCCGATTTGAGTCCATTTTAGAACACCTCAACAAATATGTCTTGGTTTAGTGGGACGACCATGATGTGGCCTCGTTAAAATAGTTCAGGTATTCCTTCAATGACTTTGATGGACCCTGGTGTATATTGAATAAGCTGGTGGTGGAAATTTTCCTATGGTGGCTGGAGGCGAATAGGTGCACAAGCTTATTTACCAGCTCATGATAGTTGCTGATGAAGGCACAACGCAAACCCATATACCATCCTAGTGTGGCATCCCTGGAAGTTCTATATAGTAGTTTTCACTTCGGGGAGTTTGACCCTTCTATGATGGTCATTTGTGTGTTAATGGATGCAACATGCTCGTAGGAGTCATTGTGTTATTCGAATTTGACTAAGGAGATAAGTTTGAATCCCTCAAGGACATGTGCCCTCCATATCTTGTCTGAGAGTGGTAGGGGTCCAACAATTCCATCTCTTCTGGGGGATTTGACTCTTGTTGGGGCTTTATGATGTTGTTGATATTGTCTTTCAGTGTTTTGTTATGATGGCATAATTTTTTTTTATGGTTGCACGCATCTGCTCCTGGGCGTCAACATCAACGCTATCGCTAGTACCTTCTAACACATGGGATGAGCTCTTTTGTTAACTATGGCTGAAAATTGTTAGGTGTAAGAATGAAGGGTATGATGATGGTGATGAATAAGGTGTGACTCGTGTTAATTTTACCGAGGTCCTATGGTGAACGCCACTGTAGTGATAAAAAAGTTCATAAGTGCATGTTTCTCCTGCAAGAGCAGTGAAACTTATAGGCTTTAGTATGTATATTACGTTGAATGGTGGTTAGGGTTTGTCCACAACGGAGATAAGCCTTGTACGGTGTTGTTGTGGTTATTTAGAGGTCATGCTCACATGATGTTAGAGACTATATTATTGACTGGCGTGCTTCGGTATAAGCGTATATGGGGCGTGATTTGTATGATTTGAATTTGTCTCATTTCTCCCAAGGGAGACAAGTATTTATAAAGGCCCTTAGGACGTAAATTTTTCTTGGAAAGGTCGATATCCACCAAGTCAAATGGTGGATTATTGTTGAATCCATATTTTTAAGGGACACGAGTCAATTACTAACTCCTATTTCTCTACGCCCCAAAAATGTCTTATTCTATCCTATGATGTGGCAATAGAGAAATATTTGAGAGGCGAGGTATACCTCGTTATTAGCGATATATTTACACCATGGGGCGGCCTATTGTTGTCGCCATGCATATGTCTTTTACAAATAGGGAAAAGCTAACATGTGCCCTTAAGGGCACATGTTAAGGATACTATTTGGAGAAATATTCTTTCGAAATTCGTGAATTCAATTGAAATTTTAAATATCACTTTATTACACATGTTTTTTCTATGTATAGTACCTTAACATGTGCCCTCAGGACACATATTAAGTAGTGTAAAATATAATAATTATAGGAAATAATTGATAAATGGTACTCCTTCCGTTTCACAATAGGTGTCCTCTTTGAGATTTTCACACTTTTTAAGATAATGATTAATTATGTTGATTTCAAGGATAAAATGAATTTAATTTATTAAAATAGTCTTATTAATAATAGGTGGTGGAGCAGTTATATGAATTAAAATACAATAAATAAAGATAAGTTAATAGAAAAAATAATAAATATCACATTGATATTCTAAAGAGACAAGTAATTTGAGACAGATAAAAATAAGAAAAATAACAACTATTACGAGACAGAGAGAGTAATTATTTATGCATTAAAAAGTGAAAATAACATTATTTTAAAATAAATTTTAATAGTTAAAACAATATTTATTTTAAATTGAAGAATTTAATTCTTTATAAATATATTTTATTTTACTGACAGTTTTATTTTCTATTGTACTTATACCCAGTGTTTTAAAAACCGGACCGGACCGGCCGGTCGGACCGGTCGAACCGGGAACCGGCCAGATAACCGGTCTGGTTCAATAGTTGGATCGGGAATGTCATTGAACCGATAAGAACCGGCAAGAACCGGTGAAAACCGGCAAAACCGGAAAAACCGGCGGTTTTCTAAAATCGGTGGTCCAACTGTATTTTTTAATTTTTTTAATTTATTTATTCAAAATTTTTAAATTTTTTTAAAAATATGCAATTTAAATTTTTTATTTATTTAGATTATTTTATTAAAATATAAAAAATATACAATTTAAATTTTTTATTTATTTAAATTATTTTATTAAAATATTATATTTAAATAAAAAATAAAATTAATTAATTATATTATTGACAAAGAAAATGTTGTTGATGCGGTTGATTTTGTAGATAATTTTGATATTGAAGAAGGATATCTTAATATTAAAATAATCTTTACTCCTTGAAACTAAATAGTAGATAATAAAATTATTTTGTTATAAATTATTCAATTATACTATGTTGCAATTATACTTTGTAATTTTGTACTATTTTATTATATATGATACTTATATTTAAAATTTAAATTTAAATTATCAAATTAAAAATTTATTTATGATATGATATTTTTAAAATATTTAAAATTTAAATTATTAAATTGTGAATTTATTTATGAAATGATATTTTTTTTTTAAAAATAGTTCTAATTATATTTTGTAGAGATTGAGTCATCTGGTTCGACAAGTTTTATATCTATATCGTTTTGTTATAAAGGCCGGTTTAATCAACTGAGTTATCCGGTTTAATCCGGTTTAGTCATGCGGTTCGACCAGTGATCCAGTGGTTCAACCAATAAACCAGTGACCCAGTACCTTCACCGGTTTGATCTCCGGTCCGGTTTTTAAAACATTGCTTATACCTTGATTTTTATTAACCTACATACGAATCATAGCTATTACCCCCTTTGGAATAAAACGACAAAGCCAGTTTATGTGGTTATACATATACTTCAACAGTTCAACGTGTTCACTTGTGGAGCTCAAATTTGATGCTTTTACGTTTAATGAAACATAGAAGAAAAGGAAAAGATTCATAGAGTGAAAAACTTGTTTTTTTTTTCTTTGATTTTTAAGTTTATTTTGTTATGTCATTACTTCAGCTTCAACCAATCAATGGAAAATCTCAGCTTTTAGTGAGAACTCCATTCTCACATAAGAAATGTGGCAGAAAACCCTTCATTGTCAGACCACAAGCTGTTTCCTCCAAAACTCAGGTAAATTACTTGTTCTTCAATTGTTGTTTTGTGTGTTATTATGTTATATGCTTCTTTGTTTTTCTCTGTATCAAAAATTATGATGTTTTGGTTTTTTTATAGAGGATAATGGAGGGTGTTTCAGTGAGTGGAGAAGTTGGTGGGGCTGGTGGAGTATACTCATATCAAGCTTTGAAAAGATTAGATCAGTTATGGTCAAACATTTGCTCACCTCAACAAGGTTCATGTCATTCAATCATTTCTTATTCTGTATGAAACACTCACATTCACACTAATACCAACACGTCAACACTGATAACACTTTGTGAAAATTATTTAATTGAATGTAACCACATATGTCTGTGTCATGTGTCAGTGTTGGATACCTGACACATCTTTAGTATGAAGTGTCGGTGCAACTATTCAGTTAGAAAATGATTTAATTGAATGTAATTGCATGTATATATATTATATATATGTGCTAGTGTCGGATACTAGACACATCTTTAGTCAGAAGTGTCGATGCAACTTTTCGGTTAGAAATGAGACAACCTTATAGGTCTTGTAAATTGATAATCTTCTTATAAGATGATATGTATATAATGCAGTTGTGCAAGAACCTCAGCAAGTTGTGTCTACAATACCAAGCTTGTTTACCTCATCTGATCTTGCTGACAAAGCAGAAGGTTCATATGATGTGATAGTGTGTGGAGGTACTCTTGGAATTTTCATTGCCACAGCCTTGTGTGCTAGGGGTCTTCGAGTTGCCGTTGTCGAAAGGAATGTGTTGAAAGGGGTAATTTTAGTTGTATTCACACATCAAATCCTAGATAGAAAAGAGTTAATGAATTTTTTGAAGGACTATTAGTTTTTGATTTGTTTTTGTTGCTTTGAGCATTAGAGAGAACAAGAGTGGAACATTTCAAGAAAGGAGCTTTTGGAACTTGTAGAAGTTGGAGTCTTGGAAGAAGATGACATTGAAAGAGTCACAGCAGCAAAATTTAATCCTGTAATTGCTTAACTAATAATTTGATTATACTTAATGGATTCATGCCATTTTCTAACATAAAGATTATGTCATGAACTATGCAGAATAGATGTGGATTTGAAAGAAAAGGAGATATATGGGTCAACAACATTCTTAATCTCGGTGTTTCGTCAGTCTCCTTCCCATAAAAACTAATTTGATATACCAGTAAAGTATTCGCATAATTGTTGTCTTCTGTTTAATCTGTAAACGTATCTACACTTTTATTCGGTTAAGTCTCCGAAACATGCATTTAATGTTTACCATATGCATTGCAGTTCCTAGTAAATCGAGTATTTTACTTAGTACCGTGTAGAAGATGCAGATCTTGACTGTTGTAATATTCTTCTCTGCCATTGCAGACCTGCCAGGCTTATAGAGATTGTAAAGAATCGTTTTATCTCCCTCGGAGGAGTCATTTTTGAGGGTTTAAGTGTCTCCTGCATAAATGTTTACGACGATGCTGCAGTGAGTTTATTTGATGATACGGGATAATGTTAATATTTACTTAGTTGATGATAAAGAAACATGAACACATATATTTTTGTATTTTTCAGGTTCTGAAACTTTCCGGGGACAATATCTTGTCTTCTCGTCTTATAATCGATGCCATGGGAAACTTTTCCCCTATTGTAAAACAGGTTAGGAGAAACAGGTTAGGAGTATAAACATAAACGCTCTTTCATTCTCTCAACGCTCTTTCACTGTCACTGTTTTATTTTTTACAGATTAGACGCGGGAGAAAGCCTGATGGTGTTTGTCTAGTTGTTGGAACCTGCGCGCGAGGCTTCAAAAATAACTCGCTTAGTGATGTGATATTCAGCAGTTCAACCGTAAAGAAAGTTGGAGATTCCAAAGCACAATATTTTTGGGAGGTAATGCTTTTACTCTATAACTGAAATATAAAAATATAAGATCGTCAATTTTTTTGTTTTACCGATTTTTCATTGAAATTTTCACAGGCATTTCCAGCAGGCTCGGGTCCACTTGATCGTACTACTTATATGTTCACTTATGTAGAACCTCAACCAGGATCCCCGAAATTGGAAGAATTGTTGGAAGAATACTGGGATCTTATGCCACAATATCAGGCTAGTTTTCTTTTCTTATTTTGTTCAGAATTCAGAATTCTTTTCTTATCTTTTGTTACAGAAATAGTTGTATTTGGTGTGCATTTGCAATTTTTATATGATAGGGTGTTTCACTTGACAATCTAGAGATACTGAGAGTTATTTACGGCATATTTCCAACGTATCGCGAAAGGTACTAATACACATGAGACCGCATGCTTAAACATTAATTAACTTCTACTATAAATTTCCAATTAAATCTTCTTAATACAATGTTATTGCCATTTTTTTCCTGATACGACTCCATTTGTTGATATGGAGCACCTCACAGTCCACTACCAGCGGCTTTTAGTAGAGTTTTGCAGGTAAATTACTATTTTACACTTCTAAAGCTCAATGAAAAGAATTTGTCTTATGATATGTAATATCAAAAGTAACGAAGCTTTATTCCGTAGTTCGGTGATGCCAGTGGTATACAATCGCCAGTATCATTCGGTGGTTTTGGGAGTTTAACAAGGCATCTTGGGAGACTGTCAGCTGGTACGCCTTTCTGTGATATCTGCTGCATTGTTTTCGGATTTGGTTGACTTGTTAAACCTTTCCCGCTTCACTTTGTGAATGAAGGAATACATGAAGCAATCAGTGGCGATTATCTTGACGAATACAACTTGTCTCTGTTGAATCCATACATGGTACTTTTCTTCTGCTTTCTTTAAATGGTTTGACTAATTCATCAACCTTGAATAAAACCAAGTACCGATGTTTTTGATTAATGTAGCCCAACTTGAGTGCTTCATGGTTGTTCCAAAGAGCAATGTCAGCAAAGCAACAGACCGACAATGTTCCTGAAGATTTTATCAATGAACTTCTGTATGCCAATTTTAGTTGTATGCAGGTAGTTCATCTCACTCACTACTTGAGGTTATTTTCTTTAGTTTCAACCGTCATTTGTGTCGTATTTCTCATAATGTTTTTAAATAGTGACACTAGTACAAATGTTGTAAAATAGTGGCGCTATAGCACTCTTATATAGTGGAATTTAAACAAACATCTATTTTCTGCAATCTACAATTGAAAACACTTATTTCACATTTACAGAGACTTGGGGATCCTGTGCTACGACCATTTCTGCAGGATGTTGTACAGTTTGGACCACTTTCAAAGACACTAGGGTTGGTTATGTTAACTAGGCCTCAAATACTCCCATCCATATTCAAACAGGTGAGTCATAAGTTTAACAACTATCCACAGATAGCGTAAACTAACTGAGTTGTGCTATGTCTACACCAAAAATTTTACACAGTATCTTACGCTAGATAAAATACAACATATATGTGTTATTCATTTGCTTTGGAAAAAGTGAAAAATAATGATTAAATATTATAAAAAACCAAACCGTATCAAAATACGGTGTAATTATCATTATCTGGTGTAATAATATCATTCCTGAAACTTATTTCACACAAACATCAAAATGTATTCACTATCTTACAACATAAGACTATTGCAAATAATATTGATCTTGTTCCAGGTTGGTATTCCTGTACTGCTTGATTGGTTCAGACATTTTTTTATGCTTGGTTACTACACATTTCTCGCAACCTTTGCTGATCCTATTGTGAGGTAATAGTTTTTTCATTTCTCGGTCCTTTTTGAACCATTTACTCTTATGTATATTTATACTACAAGAATGCGTTTAAGTTCAATAATATGACATATATATTTTTTTCTCACATGTTCCATTCATTGCAAGGCCGTTTCTAAATACACTACCATCCAAGACGAGTTTTCAGTGGAAACGACGTCTCGAGGCTTGGAAATATGGATCTGGTCTTGATTACAAGCTATAGGAACTACTTTTAACTCTGAGGGCTTAGCACAAGTGTTCAGTGCATAGTGTGTGAGTGTTGTAATCTTCAAAGAACAATCTTTGACTCCTACTGAAAAAAAGAACTACTTTTACACATGATTCATATTCATATCAAATTACTGCACAATTTTGTATCTATATAACAAAGACTAATTTTTAATTTCCCATAATTTTTACCATGTTATCTACTACATATACATGAAAGAACGAATGAATTGCTGAATTAACCAAAACAGCAATTCTGTTATTTACTACATATACAGTATTATTTTCATTCTCCAGAAATCTTTAACTTTCTACACTAAAGCCACAACAACAACAACAACAGCCAGATGCACACAAGATCCAAATTATCTACATATTAATGCAAACTATAATAAAAGGAGAACATGTAAAATTGTAAATCTCAGTCTGGTTATTTAGCGCCAAAAAGATTAGATAGATCTTTTACAAACGCCTTCTGCTCGACATCTTTCTTTTCCAAATGCCACTTTTTTGACATATTTTCAGCCTATAAATAAAAGTTTTGGCTTTAGAGTTATGACATTCAATTGAAATATTCAGAAGTATAAAGAAATGCAATTTGAAACTTACCCATATTTTCATGGGAACAAATTGCTTTTTGAAATAGTCAACTTGTGGCTCAACAACATCCTTTCCTTTAGTTTTGAGGTCATCCATCTGTTAAAAACAAAACAACAAAAACTTAAGATAAAGAAGAAACAATACTGTATAGATGAAGAGTCAATGTAGTGAAATCAGTTACATTATGCAATTCTAACTTGGAGGCCACCGCGCCGATCACAATTGCAGCAGCACCAAATACAACTGCAGTGGCAATAGCAAATGCCTTTCCAACTATAAAATACGAGCAGAGGGAGTATAAGTTTTGTCAAGTAAATGAGAGCATTGATGAGAAGCAAAATAACACTAACAAGAAAGTAACATACGATTAGCAAGCCCTTCAGATGCTGCTTTTAGCTTTTCCGGGTTAGCATGGAACTCATATCGGTCCTGACGCAATTCATTAGCCGTAGAGGCTGAAACCCCGTGGGTTGATTCAGGCATTTCCCACCTGAAACCAAATCATCATCCCAAAACATAAAACACAACAACACACAAAAGTGAAATTGAAATGAATAATGATAAAGGAAGTAAGCAACCTCTTGGGGCCAAAGGTAGCTCGTGGCAAAGAAACGAAACCACGAAGAGGATTGAGAACATCAGGAGACACAGAGTATCGAATTTTGGGATCAGAAGGAAGGATCCATTTGGATGCAGAGAACGACAATGAATCCGCCGTTTCGTCTCTGAACAATTTGGAAGGGAGAGAGTGTCTCAGAATTTCCGGAAGAACGTCGACGTGATCTTGAACCACGTGTGGTTCATCTGAATTGGTTTTTGAGATTGGTTGATTCTTTTGAGCTAATTTTGTAACGGCTTGTTTGGATTCCTGGAAGAAATAAGCAGCTTCTTTTCCTGCTAACCTTCCCGCTAGAAAACTCATCTTCTCGATTGATTGATTAATTATTTTGAACCTAAAACCACTTTCTAACGTTTCAAATGCATACACGTATCTACTTGTATATATAGTTTTTAGGATTTCTTTTCGTTACTTTTTTATGATTTTTTTTATAAAAGTCAAAATCAAAATGTGTTTTTAGTTTCTCTTCATTTAAGTTAGATAATTTTTTTCCGGCAGACTAAATAGTGTAAACTTTTATTATTGACTACGGCTGGAAATAGCTAGACCAACTTATAGAGTTTACCACTTAACCTACAAAAATTAAAGTAAAGATGTTAAAAATTGAATCATTCTAATAGAATTAAAATTTATAATATATAATTTCTAAATAAATATATATAAACAAAAATAACAAAAATAATTAAAAATATTTAATTTATTATAAAAAAAATTTCAAAAAAATAATAATAAATTTTTAAATATTTATAATGACCTGACATCAATTAAAAAATGTCACTTCATAATTTCAATGTCATTTATGTAAATTAGATTATTTTATTATGGGGGACCACTAAAGAAACATGAAATATGATATTAGGGGACCTAATGGTTGATTTTTTTATAAAGAGACTAAAATGTTAAAAAAATTAATATAAGGGCACCAAAAGTGCATTTAAGCCAACAAAATTTTACTAACTATTATATATTTTTTTTAGAGAAATAACAAATATATATATATATATATATATATATATATATATATATATATATATATATATATATATGAGAGATCAAATTACACCCGAAGAGTTACATCATGAGTTACACGCTCAAAAACGTCACTTCAGATTAATATTTTTTAAAATCAATCATTGGAATGAAACATACCATCATATAGATCATACCTAAAAAGTTTGAGATTAATCTATAATGATTTACTATACGATCAAGATATCCAAAGATTAACGTCAAAATGGACTTTCATATAGCGTTAATTTTGATGTAGTTCAATGACATAGTAAATCATTATAGATTAATCTCAAACTTTATAGGTATGATTTATATGATGATATGTTTCAATACAACGGTTGATTTTAAAAAATATTAATCCGAAGTGACGTTTTTGAGCGAGTGTAACTCATGGTGTAACTCTTCGGATGTAACTCTTGTAATTCCTCTATTTAACGCTCGAAGAAGAATTAAAAAACAAACTACAAGGCTATTATGGTTTATTTTTTATGTGCGGTCAAAGTCAGGGTTTTTCAATAATTGTGCCCTAATCGAGATTTTCTTAGGGTTTGGTTTTGGTTTCACATTCATTGTGTATGACTATGTTCATCAATTGAGGCTCTGCGAATTATAGTTGCATCTCATAGACTATCTTGAACATCTTTCAAGTCTTATCTTTATCAAAAGGTCTTCAATGCATTGTTATAGTGTTGTTCATTAAATCAAGATAACTTTTTAAATTGAAGTACAAAATAGGAGGTTGGAGATTCATTGAGATCAAGATATTTGATTGTTACTTGTAATGCAAGATTGATAGGGATTGAAGAATTGAAGTTCATTTGGAATCATTGTTTGGTTAGTATTCATTCAAGTTTTCTAAAAGTGTTCAAATGAATCGAAGTGTTAATGCTTGCAATGTTGGAAGGAAACATATTTGGTTTACTTGAAAGTGAAGGCATACATATTGATACATATACACCAAAATTCAAAGATCAAGCTCATTCAAGTTGAAACATTCATTCAAGTTTTTAATCTGATCAAGTTAGGAATGATTCATATGGTTTTCTTGTGGTGAATATGTGGTGTCTCGCTTACTTGTGTGTTGTTATAGGCCCATATAGACCCTCTGAAATGCTTCCAACAAGAAGTACTTCTAATACAAATAAGTCGGTATCTTCACTCGAAACTATACTCTGATACCAATTGTTGGAACAATTCAGGGGGTCAAACGATGAACATTTTTACTTTGGAGACTTTTTTTTTAGCAACACGCATTTGTGATTGACACATAACATACTCACCTAAAATCTTAAGGTGATAGGTGTATGAGTTATATCACTTATAAATATTTAATTCTATATATTCCTAATTAATGTGAGACTTCTCTGCACTACTCATACTTGTAATTCTTTTTCAACCATCAAATTATATTTCGGAGTTTTTAAATCTAATTTGTGTAAATTCTCAGCCACCTTAATTTTACTTATGATTAGTGCCATTATTGAAGGGGTGACAAGCAAAGTCTCCAATTTCATGGAATATTAACGTTGATATCATTTTTAACAACATAATTATATTTAATGTATGATTCTAAGTATCTCTTATTAAGCTCAAATTCAACATTTACCTTAATTTTAATTATTAATCTTGAATATGTCAGTGGCGAAAGAACACTAAAAATACATTATCCAATTGTTTGGGAAACAAGAATTTTATTCATCCCTATCTTTTACTTAGTTTTAGTTTGACTTATTGATTTAGACTATATGCATAAACAACTAAAAAAACTATTATCAAGTTGCTTGGGAAACAAGAATAATATTCATCTCTGTTTTTATTGTTTTAGTTTGAATTACTGATTCTGACTATATGCAGAAACAACTAAAGAAATATTTCCATTTGCTTGGGAAACAAGAATGAAGTATTTAAACCGATCCCAAATACTTTCAGTTTGTATTTAATTTGGTGAAATAAAAGCGCCAACTCAAATTATATTTAGGTTTAGAATAAATTTCAAAATGAAACTTTATAAGAAATAAAACTTTGTTGTGTTTCAATAAATAAATTATTATTATTATTATTATTATTATTATTATTATTATTATTATTATTATTATTATTATTATTATTATTAATATTATTATATATAAGATATATTGTGTATTCAATCAATAAAGAATTTAAAGGAAATGCATTGTCAGTATAAAAATATTTTACACTGTCATCTAATAAAAATATAACATTTTGCTATGTCATACAATAAATTACAGTATAACTTATTCTGATTCATGGTCGTAATTTATTGATAGTATAAAAAAAATTTACGCTCTTATTGTATCACCCATTTTCCATCAATAAAATGACAAGTTATCAATTCAACTTTCCAAAAGTTAAGGGAAATGTTCGATGTGAATTACTCACACACACTTTGACAAATTTTCAAAAATAACACTTAAATTCAAATTTTAAATCTCAACCCACGAAAATCCATCTTTAGAGCAAGCCAAAGTTAGATATTGAAAAAAAATGAATTTTGGAATCCATATAATAAATTACAAAGATTGAATTATGGGCGCGCCTAACACATCACACCTATGTCCAACCTTAAAACCACACAATTCAAAAATATTTTGGATTCTAATGTTTGAATTTCTTACAAAGATTGGGACACAAACCCTTACATTTAAGTAAACTCGCACATTTCTCTCTCCCTTTTCATTTTCATTTATGCAAAAGAGCAAAAACAGAGAAACAAAAAGTTTATCCTCATTTGTGTTTACAAAACTTATTCTCCTTATTTTTAAGTATTCTTAGAGCTTATGTCCATTGCATTGAAACTTATCACGTCTCTAATCCACTCCACTGCATGAATCTCAAGTTCTACTTCACTGCTTCTTATTTTTAAGTATTCTTAGAGCTCATGTCCATTGCATTGAAACTTATCACGTCTCTAATCCACTCCACTGCATGAATCTCAAGTTCTACTTCACTGCTTTGGTAAATTGCTCATTCCTTTTTCCTTTTCTATTTCACATGCATGCATTACATAAATAGTTTTATGCTTTATGTCGCATTTTGATCATCGTGAGATATGACCCTTTGAGGTGATAGCCTTCTACTTAGCATAGTTGGAACGTGGGTCTCGACTTATGTACCCACATTTACTTGATCGAGTCATGTGCTAGTTTGGACTTATACAAGGTACGCCCATAGACCTTATTATTGTTGCTCTTGCATTATCCTCTACATGGATGTTTATGAGAATTTTGCAGCTCTTACATTGTCCTTTGCAAGTATGTATATATATATATATATATATATATATATATATATATATATATATATATATATATATATACACACACACGTGTGTGTTCGTGTATAAAATTTAATGTCCGGGCTAGAAGAGATAAAAAGAGACTAAGTTGTGCTTACTAGCCGATAATCGAACAACACCTCGACAGAAATATATGGAAGATTCTTCCTTCCAAGGTAGCAACCCCTCTGTCTTATTGCTTCTTTCATTGGTGAAATATGAGGTGCCATTTTATTGTCAGTTCTTATCTGATTAGATGCAACATCGTTGGAAATTATGTTGCAGTATGGTTTATCTACCAATTTTATTTATATTTCAACTTAATTTGTGTAAGGATTATTTCCAATATTCATTACTTTTATGTCAAATTGATATCTCCCATGTGGATTATATCCAAACACGTATTCATTAATGTTTTGTTTATGCTGATGTCAATATTTATAATATTAGTATGATCTCGTGTAGGACAATGAGTTTGAGACAAGGTTGTAATCATTAATCTTGAACTCTAGAAGTAGGAGATGGAAAATGTAAGCTTCTTTCTCTATTAAATTTAAATACCATTAGTGATCTCGTGTTATCTTTGGATGATTGGATCTATAATCTTTCATTTACTTTCTTTGCTTTACGAATAATCGACAATTATTTACAATGCAACACAAGATGACCATATCGTTGTTCCATTTTCAGGGTTCGAGCGATATTAGTCCAGCCTTAAGGATGATGGTAAACATACATGACAGTCTATATTATATTCATTTCCATACACCTCTTTCTGCACTACAGGCTTTCTCCATGTGCAGGAACTGTCATAGTACAAGTAAAACACAGTTTATTTACAGCCACAATGCTCTATCTGTATTATAAGTACAACTCAGAGAAGATTCTGGTTTTTATACGTACTATACATTTAAACTTAAACCTTGAGCTAGAATGCCATTTGTCTCACTTACATTTAGTTCATTTTAATACCAACGATTTCATGCACATTTTATTGTGTTTTACAACTTTTCTTTTTCAGAAACTTATCTTTTGATAGGACCTATCGTGAAAAAAATCACCTCACGCATATCAGTATAAAGTATATACTGACATTTTCTACAGAATTGTTCCATTAGTAAGGTTTAATTAATTTAGAATTCACTTCAAGCATATCAGTAAAAAAATAGCTGAACTAGCAGTAGTGGGCTTTTGTAAAAGAATTAATATATTGATTTTTATTTTATCAAATGTCTTAAAAAAAATTATATGTACACACAAATAAATTGGTGTTATGATATTAAATCATACTTAAGAAAAATTCAATTTCAACTCTTTTCTAACAGTGCCTACTTATGCTTCACCAATAGCATCCTCAGTTATTTTGTTGGTCTTTATTAGTTGTGAGAAATTTGATAATTTGATTAAACTGTGCAAATAATATTTTAATAAATAGATCAAATTAGACAAGCGACTAAGGGATTTCTTCACTAATATTTTATAGACACATTACTATTTTCTTTGGTGTATGTTGGACTATCACTTATTTATGTTAAAAATGTTATTCACAATCTACATTTGAATGCAAAATTAAGAAACACTTGTGATAATACATTTGATGAAATTCTTGTGAATTTTATCATTAAAGCTATTAATTTATTATTGTATTTTAAGAAAATGATAAGTGATATTTGTAAATTATAACATCTCATGTAAAATTTATCATTGAAATTCACTATTTTTATGGGTAGCTATCAACACAATATCTTTTTTTTTTATTTTTTTTTTTATTTTAACCAACAAAATATTTGTAAGTATTTATAGTTATTAGGGATATTTATAAACATTTGTAGTTATTAGTGCTTTTATAATAACATTTATTTAACTATCAAATTTTATTGAATTATCTATGATAGGAATGAATTTACCTGTGCAGACGCACGTGTCTTCTACTAATTATCTATATTTATATGTGTATATTTTGTTTATAGGCATTAACCTACTAATAGTGTCGCTAGTCAGTTGACATTTGCTTATGCGAGGTAAGGCTGCTGAAGAACAATTTTTGTGTGATTTGAAATAGAAGGAACCACAGCAGAAATAATAGCAAGACCAGAAAATAAAAAATGCAAGCCTAGAAACAAGATCTAGAAGGGTATATTGTTTAAAAGCCAAAAACCATGGTAGACTTTGAAAATAACAAAAGTGGTGGTAATATGTCGTGCCACAATAGTCCAAGATGTCTAGATCACATATCTGGATCACAAAGGAATACCCGCCAAGCCGGGATAAAAATAGGTCGCAAATTCTTTATGCTAATCCTTTTGCAGAGTTAGATCATGAAGATCCATATAACATTGCACAAAAATTTACAAGATATCTGGTATACTCGAAGCTCTAAAAGTTAAAAAGATGTGGTATTCATGAGACTGTTTCCACATTCATTAATCGACAAAGCAGATAAATAGTACATTGATCAACCAACATAAGTTATGACAAACTAAAATGCACCAGAGAAGTTCCTTGATTGATTTTTTTCCTCTTAACAAGTTCACGAAAAGTAAAACAACAATCATTGTATTTTTACAAGGCGCCGCACAACTGAAGCTCTATGTGAAGCGTGAGAAGGATACAAATTCATGTTGAGGAGATTCCCGAACCACTGTTTTTATAATCTCACGCAAATAAACATTTTTAGAAATGAATTAGAACAACAATCGAAGTTGTTGTTGGATGCTAATGTTAGGGGTTCCTAAATGTCAAACAGCGTAGAGAATACAATTTCAATAATTGAACGAATGGTGCTTAGTGATCATCAAGGTCAGTACAATATGATTATATGAACCCTACCCTAAGAAAAAATGGATTCATAGATTTGAACACGAATGGTGCAATCTTAGCACAAGTTACGTTGTTGGCAAAAAAAAAGTAGACGAGTTGACAAAGCAATTGCCAAAGCTCCCACAACATTTAAAGGAAATGCATGAAGTGACTAAACACAAGCAAATTGTATTTTGTGAGCTATGTAGCGGCGATCACCCTACCGAATTTTACTCTTAATTGATGAAGTCAACTATGTTGACAGTTGACAACCAATAAAGACCTGGACAACATCAAAATTACAACTTTCAAATGAAGAATAACTTAAACCAGGGATGGAGATCAAAAGCTGGTCAGGCAACTATCAACATTACAGTCAAACACCTCCACAAGAAAAACCAACAAAGATGGAGGATACATTTAGTAGATGTCGATTGGCCAACTAACAAAACAATTGACTGATCAACAGAAAGATGTTTTTAATGCACATGCAGACAAATCCAAAAGAGCATTGTCATTCAATCGTTGTTGACGAAAATGAACAAGTTGTTGCTGCTAACAGTCAAGAAGCAGAAAAACTAGAAGAAATAGAAGAGGAGATGAAGTAGGAGGTAAGCTTCAAGGAGATCCAACAGGATTATAGAGTATAAGTTGTGGAGATATCTTGAAGCATCTGCTGGAAGAATAAAGCTCTTATTATAGTGATTTTTTTTGTTACATTATTACAGTGAGTTAGAAAAAGATGCAGCTACCAATTCCCTAGAAGGGTTAGCAACGTGACGTGAAACAAAACAAATGTTAGATACTTGAACCCGCTTCCAGATCTTAAAGAACATAAAAACTGTAAGCACCTAACCAATTAAATTGTCAGCCCTGCTTCAAGATTTTCAACAATAAATGGAAACATAACTCCTAAATTTCAAAATGGGGCATTCCGAGAATTGAACTCGGGACCTCTCGCACCCTAAGCGAGAATCATACCACTAGACCAAATGCCCTGACATGTAAAATTTGGTTAGTGTAAAGTTTTGTTAGTGAATTTATAAATTAGTTGGTTCAAATAATTATTATAGACAAAAACTGAATTTTGCCCTCTTATTTCACACATGTCATCATTACATTTGCAGCATTCACATTTTACTATGTGGGGGTTGCATTGCCAAGTTTACATTTCCATTACTATACACAAGTTCAATGTTGAAATTACAAAACAAAAGGGTTGATCCATCTAACATTGTCACAATATCAGACAACAACAATCAACTTAGGTAGATAAATCAAAATTTGTCATATGTTATAACTTATAACATGAGTCATATATATAGCCAAAATATGGAACTTTGCATTTCTCAATAATTTATGAAATAGTTTTTCATGAAATTTCTCTACAACTAGAAATTGTGCCAACATCCATATGATTTAATTCTCTTACTATAGGATATTTAGATTTCCCCATAGCCTAGAGCCATCTCAAGTTTTTTGTGGCACTATTTAACCTATGACAAAATCAATAGAGGCACTATTTAACCACAATTTAAATACAACAAACATTTTATGATGCCGCATTTAACCAAGATTTAATCGTGACCAATTTTGGACCCTATGCAAGTAGCCCGCCCTACACGGCCTCAAAGTCTGCTCTGTACAGCCTAGAGTTATCTCAAGTTTTTGGAGACCATGCAAAGATTGATTAATTGATGTTTAACCATGCAAAACAAATAGAAACCATTTAATCATGACAAATTCTGGCCTATGTGCGGTATCCCGCCTTACACACCTTCAAAGACGGCCCTGCCCGCAGAAGTTCAAACCACCTAAGTTGATATTTAACCATATTATCTACAATAGGTACTAGTTTACTACCCTAACTCTCTTTAATGTTATAATTCCTAATCCTCTCTCTCTTTTTGGGTTAGAGATCCTTTATCGTCTTATATTTTCACTAATCTATGCAATTTTTTTACATTACATTAAAAGAACTTATTAGTCAATTGTGACAACAAAAGGAAGAGTTTGTCATGTTGGGACATAGGTTTAGCTACTAATACATTATTCATGTGTCACAGCATTCACATGCAGTCCCTGAAATTAACTAATACAGCAGAAAACTTGTATTTGTATTGAACTAAACAATTAAACATATACAGCTTCAAAACAATAAAAAGTAAGGGGCATTCGGAGAATCGAACTCCGGACCTCTCGCACCCAAAGCGAGAATCATACCACTAGACCAAATGCCCTTGTATGAAAGGTTTTAATTTGTAAATAAGTTGGACAATTGTTTTAGGGGAAAAAGGTGAAGTACATACCTCCTATTTTCACCACATGTCATCAGTAAACAAGTGGCTGACAAGATTTATCTCTAACATCCATATCCAATAGAATCTCAGTATGTATTCTGATCAAGACTGAAGCAAAAAAACATTGAAATCAAAATGTTATCAACATCGAATACTATAGTTCTTTCGTGTCAGATAAAAATAAATGCAATATGCCAATCATACTATACATCAAAAACCTCTTTGATGAAGCAATACAAGCCCAACAATGCTGAGATTGATGCTGCACTTGGATTTCTGTCTTAGGTCCAAATTTCTCTTACAGTGGTAATGTCTAGGCCTTAACCTCTTTTTTGTATTTTTTTCGCGTTATACAAAATTATGGCTTCTATCAAAGCCAATAAGTTGCCGTTTTGAACCTTTCCATTTAATTTCAATAAAAGGAAGGAAACTCAGATGTTAACTGCAATATAACCTCAATGTTTATTATGCCATCAGATCTCTTCTTTTCTTACAGTAAAAAACTGAATCCGTCAAAGACAGTGGAAACTTACAAACACCTTGTAGTGACTATGTGGGATATTTCAACAGTTGGAAGTCCTACAACCAGGGACTTATCCTTAGTAGCTTGAAGGAAGAAAATCAGAGCAGAGCTGAAACTGCATGGAAAAGAAGGGCTAGTAGCAGAGATGATGAAAATGGTGAAGATTATTTTTAAGAAGGGAACTGAACTCCATTGAAAAGAATGATACATACCAGAAAAGATAGGAGTGACGTCAAGGAATTATCCTGCTTCCATGACAGCCCCTGCTTCCATGACAGCAACATGTGAAGGAAACAACCAGGTTCAGGGTCAGAAAAGGGTTAGGAAGTAAGCTGAGTGTTTTGGTTGACAATGAGGGAATCTCAGAACTTCACTGATGGCAGCAATGAAGCACGGACACGACACGAGTGTCGGATACGATATGTATCCGATACGGCGATACGTCACTAATTGGATACGATTCGGCCCTGTTTTTGAAGTATCCGTGCTTCATTGGATGGCAAGCTAATATGAGAATTTAGCAATTTAATTAACCCTCAAGTACTGCTTGAAAGTAGGGGGCGGATACAATTCAAGTTACAAAGGAGAATTTACAAGAGTCCATATGCAGTAGCAAAATTTTCCGGTTCGACAGATTTTTTCATGTTTCGATTAGTACGGACAACGGTTGTGTTAGAAGTTGGATGGTTGGTTGGATATTTTGAGGAGATCAGAGCTAACTATGACTGAATCAGCTACCTCATTCAAACAAGACAAATTCTTAATGGCATTCATTCATACTTGAAATAACATTAGTTCACCTGAGAAATTACAATCTACTTAACTTGTAAGGTCGGAGAATGCTCATCACTTATAAGTTATAACTCATAACCACTATTTAAACCATATTACTATTATCACATGCATGACTCTCAATATTCTACAAATTTAGAAAGTGAATTCATGTGTATTTACGTTTTAACAAACGGTCCGTTGCTGCAAAAACGGCAGTGACAAAATGATATCACCGCCCGTTTTAATGATAAAGAACAAATTATGTTTCAATGGTAAATAACAAATTATGATTAATTCACACCGTGACGACCACAATCGCGACACCTATATCGACCGAAATCGTGAAAGTCTTTTTTCAACTGCGACAGTTATTTAAAAACTTGCCCTGCTGCTCAAAATGACATTTGTACAATTCCAGTTTCAGGAAGCAAACAAAAAAATCACAGTATTGGAATATAAACAAACAGCTGGAAGAATATTGAAAAATATTAAAATTATTTAGGCAAATTATTATCTACCCATTTATAAAAGCTGGGTATCTTTACCTAGTTGTTAAATATTGAAATGTCTATGTGTCCATTTTATTATATTATTAGTAATAGATGTGACTATTTTATAATAACAAGTTTGCCCCAAATCCATTAAATATATGTTATCATTCAATGTTCACTCTTCCAAAATTTAAATCTTTGTCATCACTTTCAGAATGTATTGTTCAACTTTCTTTAAGCTTTCTATTAATGTATAAATGTCAATTTTTTTATAAAATTTACAAATATTTACTTTTGATCTTTTTTTAAATTTATATAAAATATATTAAAATAAACTATTAATATATTTATTATAATTAAAAATGTATAAATGTCAAATTTTTTTATACAAATTTACAAATATTTTACTTTTGGTCTTTTTTTTAAATTTATATAAAATATATTAAAATAAACTATTAATATATTTATTATAATTAAAAATAAATTAATATTATTAAACTATTATATTTTAAAATTACATTAGCTTCAAATTTATTATTTATTTTTGTTAAAAATTTAATTTAATTGAAAGAAAATTTGAGACTTGAGTTAATCGAATTTTAATTAATTATAAATTATAAATCGATTTCATACTCATATTTATTCAGATATTTAATCTAGTTAGATCAATTGTTAATATAAAACTCTAATTTTTTTTAAAAATAAATAAATAAAGTAAAATTTGTTATTAATAATAGTAAAACAAATGACTATTTTACAAGTATAATCAAGTAAATATTGTAATCAATCGAACAAAAGAATACATATTTTTCAGTTCATACTTTTTTCAAAAACAGTACTAGATTACAAACATTTACAAAAATGAATTATCATTATCACCTATTATCAAAATTATGTTTCATTTTTATTTTAATATTATTATCATTATTTAAAAAATATTAAAAGAAATTATCACTCCAATTATTTTAAATAGAAATATTAAAATATGTTTATTTAGAACAAATTACATGTAATATAATTAGACAAAAAATATATATTATTTTAAAATTGTTCTCATTGTACTTGTCACTACAATGTACTGTACTAGTTTGGTTGTGATGCTATTTTATACAAAATTTTCGGTTAGAATCCATGGTGAGGAGGAATAATTGAACTATATCAATCAATTGCTATCATGTGTCGATGGATTGCTTGCGTATGAAAAGTGAAAAATTAACCACGACAATCGATTGTTGTTTTGAAATAATTGATTGAATGGCTTAATTTTGAAAATTTTCTAAACTAAACTATGTTTTATTATCTGGCGATTTATGCCGTAACTTCAGTTCTGTAGGTTCAAATGACACACTGTTTGAAGCGTTGGAAAGCTAACGCTAAGTACTATCCCATGACGATGGTTTAGGAGTTTAATTATGTATGTATGATGAATGGAGATGAAATCGTATGAATATGTGTGACGTGTTGTCAAGTTATTATGAAGGTGAAATAATCACGAAGCAATTGTGAGGTTCTATAATGTTGAGTGTGATTCCTACTGATTATGTTACTGCGTGGTTGGGTTTGGTGTTGTCGTTTAATCTAAATATGATTTTTGAATTATTTATCGATTGTATGGATGCATATGTTGATGCCTTGTGGATAATTATGAGAATATGCATAGTTGTTGTTGTGGTAGTTTTGAAGGGGGAACTACGTTGTTGTATGATGTTTACATTTGGAAGGGGGACATAAACATGATGGGTGTTGTTCTTGCATCAATTATATGCCATACATCAACTATATGAGTTCCTTTTTCCCATTTACAAAAAAAAACTCAGAAGTTATGCGCTTATTTAATTAAAATCTGACATGGCACCGCCATACATCAGTGGTCACATGAGCAAAACAAAACTAAAATAGCAGAGACTTATGGCGTGGAAATTTAACTTAGCCATAAACAATGATCTATCAGATAACACTATGCGAACTAGTCCACTAAACACTGAGTAGATAACATGAAGCAGAAGATAAAACGCTAAAACAGTGAGATTATTCAGGCATGTACTAAACCTGCTTGCTAGCACTTTCTTCAGCCAATTGAATCAAAGTTGTACCCTCATCTGTAATATGCTACTGCAATCATACAATAATCATAATACATCATTACAAAAAGACTAAAAACAAAGGCTAAACCTAAACATCTAAACATTATGGCATATTATTTAGTGAAAGACAACATAAACAAAGGGATTTTGGACTTTTAAGCAGTGAAAATCTATACTGAGAGAAGACCACCAAACAGAAAAGTAAGATAAAGCAGTCAAATACCTTATCATCTCTAAGCAAGGCACGGCAGCCTGAGTGCTCCTTCTCAAGCAACTGATTTAGCACGGTTTACCAGCAGCTCGTGTTGCACTTTCTATTAACATGAAAACAAAGAGAGATCGTTTGTTTCAAAGGTAAAGAATCAACAAAAAAAGGGGGGAAGAAACTGAGAACTTATCTCGCTTCATCCAATTTTAAATATGAAAACAAGACAAACATAAAGTCATATTGACACTTACCTCTACCAGTTTCTGCTCAGTACTAGCATGCAAGTAATGAGACACTCTTTCTCTCTCTCGTCTCAAGCAATCCTCCACCTGTGCAATTTCATAGATAACAATTGTTAGCACATTATATAGATGTTGATACTTATGAAATTGAGTCCAACAGATAACTATGTAGCACCAGCACTTCAAACTGAAGGCATGGCTGGTGTGGTTAACGTGTGCCGGTGTGAGGCATCAAACCATGTGGCTACATTACATTCAATAACTTCCACTTCCCAAACAGACTAACCTTTAGCATGTAATCACGGTAGGAGTCAAACTCACTCCAAATTGTAGCCTTACTTCTGTAGTAATCGGCAGTATCCTCAAGCATCTGCACCTCAAAATCCTCTTCATAATGCTTCATTTTACCCTGACCGATCTCAACAAATAAATCAAGAACATTTTTCAACAATGGTCTATCAATTTGTTCGCCCTCACGTTCTTTGTTAATCTGTAACATGAAGCAACGAACCATGGTGATATCATATGAAGCATCAGCAACACGGTTTATCAACAAAGTGTAGATTGATGAACTTACAAGAGCAATCACAGCTTTACTAGCACTCTCTCGTACCTCCATGTAAACCTGTTATTAGTGAAATTGGGTGCACTAGAATAAATAAACATTTACAATTACATTAACTAATGATAAAGGTATACGTCGATACAATTATACAAGGTCTAAGCAATAAGCAATAAAAGGCTGGCTGACCAAATCTCGGAAAGCAGAAAACCCAACTTCATTGAGTGTAGGCAGAAAGCGTCGTGCAACCAAGTAGCGATCAAGATAATGGAAGAAGCGTGAAAGCCACATAACCAAAACCTTATGGTTTGACCATCTCTTGACAAGCTCCCTCAGCATGAATTCGCCATGCTTATCTCTTACAGAAGACAAAACCTAAAAAAATAGAAAGTAGAATTGAAAAGAAAAAAAAAAAGAGTATCAGAAACAGAAACAGTGAGTCATATGACAAAAGAAATTCAAACAAAACAGTTAGTGGATATTAGAGAGTAGTTTAGATATTATGTAAATGTCTATTTTAACCCTTGTATTGACTGACATGTGTTAATTCTGTAGTGTGGGTAACCTACTGTAGCAGGTCACACAGTTGCTACTATAAATGCAACTGTGTGCTATCATTTGTAATCAACTTTCACATAACAGAATTATGTTATTCAAGATAATGAAAAGTTCATCTATGGTTTCTAATAGTGGACGTTTCCTTACAATTGATCTATTGTATTGCTCACAAAAATCCTTGTGTCTGTCATACAGTTCCTGTGAATAGTCATGAGGTGGCTTCTGAGTACACATGTTATAACAGGTTCTGTGATGGTCGACTTAAGGAAAAACAATCAACAAATTTCAAGAAAATACAACAAAGTAAAGAGGCAACAACAGTTGCTGAAATCTATCATTATTAGGATACAGATACAACATCATGTATTCATGTGAACTGATCTTTTCCAGTGATCCTTCCAGAATTCTCGTAACTTTTGTAATCCCATTCTGCATATAGGCCCAACCTTCATCTATATCAATGAACGCCATGGCTGCAAAAACATCAAAAATATTCAGACTATCCTACATTCAGCCTATCAATAACCAAATATCATAGGATGTAGGTTTCAAGCATAACACTAACACGATTATATGAATTTCAATACATAATGCGCAATCTAATACAAAACCCTAGCATCACAAAAACAATCAGCGTGATTTTGAAGAAAAATCCACATCACGAGTATATCACATAGTAACGAACATACATTGAATCGTAAACCATAAACCCTAAAAGATAACAAATCAAAGAGAAAATTAACAGACCCTACCTGGTGCGATGAATGCGAACGAGCGATGCAGCAATAGGGTTTTAGCGGTTTATGCTTGGTGTGTAGTATATGGTTACTCTGATTTTGAAAAAGTGTTTAAATAGAGAGATTGGTATATATACAGATTTTCTCTCTATTTTTATGCGCATAAAATTCGATCACTTTGTTGGATTTTAGCGTGTTTTGTTTTCATCTTTTTCTTCTCGCTCAAGGCAAGTGTTTGGTTTTTCTTTTTAGGAATTTTTTTTTTAAATAATTACAAATAATTTATTAACATGTGTATTTAAGGTACATGTTAGCATTTTCTATAAATAAATAATGAATACTCCCTCCGCCCATATTATAAGCAAATTTTACTTTTTAGATTTATTGAATAATTAATGTATCTGGTCTATATAGACTAGATACATTAATTATTCAATGAACCAAAAAAGTAAAATTTACTTATAATATGGGACAAAGTAGTATTTCTTAATCCATCTCATGATGTAATATTAAACCCTATGCAATTCTTAAATTACTCTTTTAAAATCATAAATATATCTTTGGTGCGCACGTTTTTTTTTTTAAAATATAGACTGAAAATCGGAAGTATTGTTCCAATTTTAAATTGATAATATATTTCAGGTTCTACTACTAACAGTAGCAGAAAAACCAATTAGAAAAGATTGGAACAAAATATAATTCTCATTTTTTTGCATCACAGTTCACAAATTAAAACTTAAACATGCTCATACACATCACAAATGGAACAAAATACACACACACACACACACACACACACATATATATATATATATATATGGTGATAGAGTTGTACACCGTACAAAAATGTAACCCAAGTACAAATACGATACAATACAATACTAAAAAATTAAAACCAAAATACAAATGCATAAACTACTGAGTATGGCAGATAATGAGTCAGTATGTCACCTTCGAGGCGTCCCTCTACTGCCTCCTATATGACATAACATCCTGAGCATCCACCATGATGGTATCTAAAATACCTATAACATCAGACCCATCAAGAAACAACCCTCTGTCAATACCATCTCGCACAAGCTCCATGATACGAAGGCACCTAGGCAACACGTCATGAGCATGCTCACTCCTAGCTTTCTCCTCCTCTAGGACCTCCTGATGAACTAGCCTTGGTGGATTTCTTGGAGCATCATCTGTCATGTACGTATAGAGCACCTTGAAGAACCATGTCATGTAACTGTACTCGTAACTCCAGTCGTCTGGTGCCACGGTACTCCTGGCCTCATCAGAAACAAGATGATTCTAAAAATCATCAAATAGATCATCTATATCCCTTTGTCTCATAGTCAGAAAAACACATACACTAGGATCTCGGGAATGGTTCGGGTAAAGTCGAACTGACGCATCACTCGCTAAGGTATATATGCAGCAGTCTTGCGAATCCCGCAAGCCAACCAACCTGTAAATAGCGAAACTTCGTCAAACGTTATCATGTCACGGTGGTCGGAGTATGAACTGAAGTGAATATTCTTATGCACCAACCGGTCAATGTAAACTTGGAACGGCTCCATCGCCTGGTTCCCTCGCAGTGGCTCGTATGCACAGGAACGAGTTTACAATACAATCAATAAAATTTTATAATACAATTCAATCAGTATAATCATAAGAGAAGAGTGTTATTTTTTATAGTTAAAGTTGTTTTAATTCTAAATTAGACAATATAAAGTTTTAACAAAAAGTCCGCAGGTAAAATCCGCCTCGGTCCGCTTTTTAAAGCGGGTGTCGCACCCCAAAATTTACCCTCCTTACCATAATTTTTCTTGGAACATTCGTTCATGCTCCTTTCTCTTGTATCCACCAAAATTATTTGAAACGAATAATTTGTCCAGATTTGTGGTTCTGAATTTCTTGAAATTCATGATTTATCAGTTTCAATTATTCCATTTTTTGGATTTCTTTTAAGTTTGTTTGAAGATTTTTTGGTCTATGCCAGTATTTGAGTTTCTTAGATCAATCTTGTACATCTGAGTTTATATCAATTACAAGATACAAGGATTGTGGTTGGTGCAAATCCATCCGAATTCCAGTTCACAATTGCAAATTCCTAAAGCCCAAAAAGAAGTTCAAGTTCTCGAGCCAATTGGAATGTTGGTTCATGATTTAGCACGTTGGTCACGAGTTGGAGTTCAAAGGAAATTTTGAATTCTACTTATGGAACAAGGCAAGGTAGAATTATTGGATTTTTTATGACAGCTCAAATGTTCAAATATCAAATTCAGATTCTAAGTTCTAAGTTTGCACCAACATTGGCAAGTTGAATTTTGAACACCATTCAAATGCGGATCTTATTCAAGTGTTCTAAAACGCGTTACAAGTCCATTCAAAGTTTCTTACAAGTTTTGAAAATTTTGCCAAGATTTGTTTTATTCAAAGATCAATACGAGGACCAATTCGTCAACATTTCAAGGTTATTGCAAGCATAGAACAGTTACGTTACAAGATTCAAGGGTACAAAAGGGAAGTTTGAGCATATTTGTTTCGAACCAATTCAATGTGGCGAGCTGTGTAAAGTAGGACATTTTCACGTGTTAATTCAAATTCTATTCAAATTTCAAAAGAACAATTCAAGATTGTTACAAGCAATAATAGAATTACGCAATATCTATTCAGACTCAAATGGTTTACATTGGTATTCATTCCAAACTACAAGATTTGTTACAAATTCATAGTGTTTCATCTCAAATTTATAAGTCCTAAACTATTATCGACCTTGGCAATTTGAATTTCGAATTTCATTCATTCAAGTATTATGTTGAAGATTACAAAAAGAGAATTGCTACAAGTTTGCCTTTAGTTTGCGATGTTTTACAAAAAGCAATCCTAAATACTACAATTCTAAATACTACAAGTTGCTAAGGTTCCCTAAATGCTACGAGCTCCGAAGTTGTTTCCAAACTTGTTGTCGTCCTCCGAAGCTTTTCTTCATGTATGGTCGTTCCTCTTCATCTCCATACCGTGCCATCCAAGCATGCCGATTCGAAACATGAAACAAGGAACAAAAATCAGTTAGTAAATGAAATGAAGACGCAAAATTATCAAAAACTTTCTTTTGTCGAGGGTCATCATTAGGCGTTGGCGGGAATCAGGTTTTAAACGACAAGCCTCATAATCTTGAAGATTAATCATCGGCGTTTGACTTGTTTGCAAATCACGGGCAGACCCGGTTCACAAGCAAGCATATCCAACAGCAAAGCATACATATCAGTTCATGATTTTATTCCCAAGAGGCAACAGATTCAATTCCGGGCAGCAAACAATACGAAGCAGACAGATTCTATTCCGGGCAGCAGCATATACATATAACAGTTCACATTTTAATCCCAACAATTCACATTTTAATCTCAAAAAAAGGCACCAGGCAGCATGTCTAAAGACAAAGAGCAGATATCAGTTCATAACTAGGCAGCAGGGACAGTTGAGAAAGTAAGAGGGAAAAGAAGCAGCAAACAGCCAGCAAGCATGTATTGATCCGTATTGATTAAGACAACAAGGACAAGATAGCAGCAAGCATAGCAGGTAGCAAGCAACAAACAGCCAGTTCATAATGATAACATACATGGAGCCCAACACTATAAGCCTCAAAAGTTAACAAAAGTACAAGTAATGAGTATAGGCAGTTGAGAAAGAAGATATGAGGCACAAAAAATCAATATTCAGAGCAGAGCAGAAAACTCAGAAAATTCATCATGACATAATAGACAGATGGGAAGGGACAGGACAAAAGAAAAAGGCAATATCTGTTCAGGATTGTGATATAGAGGACAGAGAGAGGAAAAGAGAGTTCAGTTCAAGAGGACATATAACAAACACCAATCAAAAACCCAAGCAGAGGATCTGTTCTTATCATTCAGAAAACCGAAACACAAAGCCAACCCAAAGCTCCCAGAACATCATCTAAACCAAGAACCCAGTTCAAATCATAAGCGAAATACCCACAAACCCAGAAAACACATTCAACACAAAAATAGTCAAGAACAGAGCATAAACACAACATCACTCATCATCTTCCCAACCAAACAGCCTTCAGAAATCATTTTTCTCAGAAATTACGTTCCGATTCGAGAAAGAAGACAGAGTTTAAGAAAGGTATTACCGGGTTCTGACGAGGAGGTTGCGAATCTTGTCGCCGTCCTTTCCTCTTTCCTTTTCCATTCATTGAACCTGTAACACAAGCAAAAATCGAAAACCAACAATCAGAAAACGAAATCCCAATCAGAAACCAAAACATGCAAACCGATCGCGATCGGCCGTGAGAAAGAGAGACGGGACGATCGGCGCCGGCGAAGAGACCGGTGAAGACATGAGAGCGGCGATGAATCGGAGAGATAACGGGTCACGGCGAGAGAGACAGTCGCGGTAAGGAGTCAGAGAGAAAAAACGCGAGAGAACGGTGAGAGCACGGAAGCAGATGCGAGAGAGAGTTGAAGGTTTTCTGGGTTTTGCCCGTTTGAGAGATGATGGTTTCAATTTCTTTTCTTTTCTTTTTTCCTTAAAATAAAATAATAAAAACAAATTGTTTTTTTTTACATTAAATCTGGTGGTGACAAGTGTCACCACCTTGTTTTTTTTTATAAAAATCCATTTGTTTCATTTTTATTTTATTTACTCTTGAACAATTTCCTTTTTAACAAAAAAAAAGAATATTAAATGATGTACACATGTGGTGTAATATTTATTATTTTTGGAACCGTCGGAGTATTTCGGATCGGAAGCTATGGTACTCGTGTCGTTGGCGCGTGGAGGTGTTTCAGACTAGCCAAAGTTTAGATGGATTTCTCTTCGCATCGTCCAGCATCACTGCAATCTAGGCTATTTCTGAACTTTCTATTTCCATTAATTTATTTTGTCGTAAATAATTTTGTTGCGATGTAATGAATGGTTATTGGATCTGATAGTTTTTGTTTGATGACTTATCGATTAAACTATTAGCCGATTTTTCATCAAACAGAAAAAATCATCTCTAATAATTATTTAAATTTCCGATTGTATTGTGGTATTTTGTCTGTTTATTTACTCATTCAGTATTTATTCACCAATGTACACTTTGCACACAATGAGAATTAAAATCAATTCGATTTCATCCTGGTTGGCTCATACGCCGATTTCTTAAAGGGTCACATGGTTGGGGATGGGCATGGTCATCCTCACGAGATTGGTTAAAGCCCTTGTTGCTTTAATCGATCATAACCCGAAAACAACATTGGTCTATATACCAATCACCATGCACCAGGGTCTCATGGTTGGGGATAGGAGCACCTATCCTCACGAGGTTAATTAAGTCCACATACTTGATTAATCATAACCCGCTTTCATTTTCATCTCAGCACGCGTATCAGAACCCTTTCGCAAATAAAGTTTCAAACCTCGATCCAACGTCGAGTGCATTTTCAAAACCTTTTTCATAATAAAATACAAGTTTTTAAGTCGTTGGACGCTAGACCAATTGCTTAAAAACTTGTCCCAAATGAATTCTTAGTCTTTAAGTCGTCGGACGCTAGACCGGTTGCTTAAAGACTTCTAATTAACATGAGATTTGTTTCACTTCTTTTTCTTAAGAAAGCCTCTCGGCTCATAGGCCGATTTCTTAAAGGGTTTCATAGTTGAGGATGGGCATGCCTATCCTCACGAGGTTAATTAAAGCCCTTGTTGCTTTAGTTAATCATAACCCGAATCATTCTTTCTCTTCCGGTCCGTTACCAAACCTCATCCAAAACACTTTCATAATTAAAATTCCAAACCTCGATCCAATGTCGAGTGTCTTTTCAAAAATTCTTTTCATAATAAAATCCAAGTTTTTAAGTCGTTGGACGCTAGGCCAATTGCTAAAAAACTTGTCCCCTAAATGAACTTTCAGTCTGTAAGTCATTGGACGCTAGACCAGTTGCTTAAAGACTTCTAAATAACGTGAAACTCGTTTCACCTCACTCTTTCATAAGAAAATCTTTTTGGGTGATAGACTACTCGTGCGAGCACCAGTTCCGCGGGTTTCTAGTATTTGAATCGTGAGACGCTAGCCTCATTGTTCAGTACTTTTTCATCCACTTTAAAAACAATTCAACTCACTCAAAAACCTTTTCTCGCTCATACGCGATCATAAAACTCTTTACCGACAAAGAGTGTGCAATAGTCGTTTCAAATATGAGCGAGGACTTAAGCTTTTCAAACAAACAAAACAAGTCCTAGTTCAAAGCATTTGAAACGTCTAAACGCTTGATTTTTCAGATAAAATCAATACAACCAATTAAAGCCTTTTTTTAGAGGAACTACAGAGTTTTGACTTTCCCATTGCACGAGGGAATATGTAGGCACACGGTTCTGAAACCGTGCCAAACTCAAAATAATAACAAACAAACTCTGTTTTCTTTTAGCATCCATAACTTAGTAAACACACACACAAATGCGTAGAATTAAATGGGTCCCATCGAGTACGATGGATGTAAGGGGTGCTAATACCTTCCCCTTACATAACCGACTCCCGATCCCACTTTTTGGTCACGTAGACCGCCTTATCCGCTTGTTTGGGGTTTTATCTATATTTCCCCGTTCTTTTCAGAACAAATAAAATTAGGTGGCGATTTCACTAGTTTTCGAGAATTAAAAGATTTTTGAAAATCGAGTTGCTTCAGCGGGTTAGGCGGAGCATGCCAATTTTAAGTACCAAACCAAAAATCTCAGTCCAACCCGCCAAAAATAACGGGTCAAACAGATCAATCCGACAGGACCGACCCATTTTACCACCCCTAGGTTTGTAGAAAGAATAAGAAATATAAAATGGTAAATATGTAAAGTACTTTTTTTTCATTTCTTGCTTTTAATAGGAAAAATGTGAGTTATGAATAATAGAGAATAAAGATAGTGGAACTTAATTTTAATGAGGTGGGTTGAAAGTTAATGTAGTGTGTGGAGGAATAAAAGAGAATATGAATTATATTACTTTTTTTATAACTAATTAGAAAATGAACTTTTCAAATCACGAGTTAAGTAGATTAGTTTTTGGTAATAAGAAGTCATCGTTAATTAATATTATTATTTTTTACAAATTAATTAGAAAATGAACTTTTGAAAAGTTGGGTTAAGTAGATAATTTTTTTGGTAATGGAAAGTTATGAAAGTTAAATGGAACTTAGTTATTATTAATATTAATTGAAAAATATTATTAATTAATTAATTAAAATAATTAAGATATAAATAAAATGATAAATTATCTTTAAATTTTTGGCGCCAAAAAATTCTTTAAGAGACTAAACAAATATTATTAAATAATTATATAAAATAAATAATATATAAATAAAATGGCAAAATTATTCTTAAATTTTTTGCGCCAAAAATATCTTTAAAATACTTAATAATATATATATATATATATATATATATATATATATATATATATATATATATATATATATATATATATATATATATATATATATATATATATATATATATATATAGGAAATCACGATTCAAAATGCAGTAGAAATTAAAATTTATCTTTAGTCGATCCTTAACAATGGTCATGATCAGTGATAGAACAATTACCTATTGCGGTGATTAACAACTTTTGATGCAGATTCGGATGAATGGTTATGAGCATTGATGAAGAACAACACATCTACTCAGTCCACACAAATAAATTGCCTACAATCACAGTGCTAGCTGTTACAAATGAAAACTTTAAGTGAGAGTGAAAGAGAGATATTACGGCGAGGGTTTCACAAACCTAATTTCATAAACTAACAAAGCTTATGCACAAGTGTTGTATTTATATAACCACTTGTGTGAAGTGCAAGCTAAAAAGTCCAACTCAACTACTTAAGTGCACAATTTATAATAATAATAATATTAGCATTATTTTATTATTATATTATTATAATTATTATTATTATAATAACTATATTATAATAACTATTATGATAATAAATTTATTTTATTATTATCATATTTTATAACTATTATAAAATTAATAATAATATTAACTATTATTATAGTATATGATGTTCCATATTTTACTTAAGTGCATTGTACCTTATGGTGTTCTATAATTCTCTCAAGTACATTGTATCTTACGGTGTTCCTTCTTTATTATATCACTCATCAATTTGTCATTTTGTGTGTGACTTTGTAGGTTCTCATAACATTGACAATTATATTAAATCATATATTTAATATAATAAACAGTGAGTGATATCTAGCAACACATCACTGCTACCCAATTCACAAAAATGTCATGTGATTTGGCAAAATATTTTTCGTGATAATGTTTGTGTGTATAATTATCATTTTTCTCTTATTCTTATATTGAACACAAGACATAGACAATGTCACCCTTGTCTACTTTAATATTGGGCCCTTAGACATTTATCTTGTTACACAAGATGGACAAATTCTATTTAGGTCACTCGCGTCCTTTAGTATGTTTTGTGAAGTATCCATCAACTATTTTTGTGGTCATCCTGTTACGGATAACGTTTGATCAACAATAAAGTACTTGACTCTACATCTAGTGTACATAGTGGTTTCAGGTCGAAGGGTGATATATATCACTATCACCCTGAGAATAACTTATGACACTTTGCATAACATTCTATGTAATATTTTCATAGTGGGTCAATCCAATATAAATATTACTCATAATATTTATACATATGTCAAGACTTGATAACTCCTTACCCATGATCCATGAGATGTGATCATCACTTTATCTACGTAATAATCTCAATACTTTAATGTTATCCCATTTCACAATAAAACCCTACTATAGATACTTTAAGAATAATGTCCTTATATTTAATGGGAATTCATGATTAAGTCATATTTAATATTTCATTAAATATACTAACTATTATAGGAACTTTATTATTTTAAAAAAAACAAACATAATAAAAAAAATACATTTTATTATTAATAAATAATTCGATGCAAGTACCAAATATATCAATATATTATTTCATTAAATATTATCAAAATGTACCAAATACATTTTATTTTATATATATATATTAGCAACATATCATATAACAATACACCATTCACACATTCATTACACTACAACATAAAAATTATACACCACTTATCACCAAACAACAACATCCATCATTTCCAGGTCCTCAAGCTTAATTTTAAATTATAGTACGTTTTGAATTAAAGCTTATTTTAGGTAAACTATCCTAATATCTTTATTATTTTCAACATCTCATCTTTGTAAGTCCCAGTCATATCTTTCCATGATTTGAAGTGGATTTGAGCTTATTGAGCCCTTCTAGCCAAACAACCTATGAAACGAGTAAAAGTCGTCGCTTCCTCACCAATTGGTCCACCATAATTATCTGAATTAACAATTATGAATTCATCTTCCATTTCCCATATATCTAACATTCTTGTTGGATCAATATTATATTTACACAAATAAAAAACTAGAAGTGATATATAATTCATACCTTTTTCTTCAATGTGTTCTTCTTCAACTTCAATATCAAAAGAAATTGAGTGAGATTCTACTTGCTCCTACGTGATATCTTCGGCAACTGTTTTTGAAGATATAAATATTTGTGGTTATCAATTCCCAATATTTAATTTTTTTCTTCGGTCCATTATTGCTCTAAATATATAAATATATTTTAAATGATAACAACTTAATGTATTAGAACAAAGTGACATGTCATTACGTATATGGACAAATTTAATCGTATGCGAAATAATGTCATATCTCAAAAATAAAGTGGAGACAAAGAATTTGTAAATGTGCATGGGAATGATGGGATTACTTACATATACAAAAAAATTAGACAACTATAATTGTATAAAACAATATAAAATTATTCATAACTAAAACATATTTCCCCCTCTTCCTCATCATCTTCATCATCACTCAAGTTATCAACATCCACCACAACATCAAGGAACTCAATATCATCCTCAACAAGTATAACTAAATCATTAGCATTATGAGTATCTTTGCTTGTATCATGTATTAGTTTCTCATGAATTTCTTCGATTTCGTTAGATTCTTCATCACCCATATCATATATATCTCTAACCTTTGTATCCAAAACTGCAGGCCAATATTTTTTTTCTCATCATAAACATAAAAAAAACCTTTTTAGTTTGTGGTTTCATCTCATTGATTCAGCAACTTTGGAGGACATGAACAACCATTGTAGTCTTGGTTTCAATGGAAACCATCGAAGAATCTTTGCTGGCAAGTTCTTTCGCTTTTCAAAAGTCTCAATTTCATTAGCTTGTACTTCTTATTTATTATTATAATTTATCCCAACTAATTAAAATAAACATTATTCATACGTTTCCACAAGTTTTACAGGTTTAGTCCCATCAATATACAATATACCAATCATTCACAAACACACAAATCATCCAACATACAACATAGAAAACATTAATATGCATCAAATTGCTCAGAACGTATAGAAGAGAAAAACAATCATAGAGCTTCAGGCACTCATCCACATGTTATCATGCAATCTCTTATATAAGAGTAAGTGTCGCCCTTACCTTAGATGATGAACTTGAAACTTTTGTAATGGAGATTTTCCTTTCCTTAAGTCCTACATCTGCTTTCTCTTTTTTCCTGTCTTTTTCACGTTCTGTCCATACTCATTTCTCTATTCCCTTCTTTTTTTTCTTATTATTATTATCATTATTATTATTATTATTATTATTATTATTATTATTATTATTTGTATTATTATTATTATTATTATTATCCCAGCTAATTAAAATAAACATTATTCCAACTAAATGTTTATTTAAATAATATTCTCATTGCTACTATTTAACATAAATTAAATAAATATAATTAATCATTACGAATTAATTTTACTTCCATCATCCACAATCTCTACATTATCACTCAAGCACCCCCTAACACCTTAAATCTCATGATTTTAAGGCTACCACCCTACATCTAAAGTTCTCTCATACATCAACACATATCATCAGACAATTTATTTACAAAAATTAATTAAATAAATCGGAGCGTTACAACCTCCACCACAACAACCTCTACAGCGGATACTTCAACAGTTTACTCCTCCATAGGTACTCACTTAGCCACAACCACAAGCACCTCCACGACAACAACCACTAAAACATGTACCTCCTCAGTAGTAGTAACTCTAGCAGTCAAGCGTCAGGGTACGCGAAACTATGTCTGCTCTGTCAACCGTCTTCAGTGAGAATCGGTCGAAGGAGATCTTCCAGTCCGTAGCATAAAAGCTTATTTCTCATCTCTCTAGACCTAAATTTTTGCTCTATAAATCAGCTTGTCCACAACGGAACTGTCTTTACTCCTGCTACTCTCTAAAACAAAGAAAAATGCACAAAAAAAAAGTTAAACACTAAACTACCGAAAATTTTGAATTTTCAGAATTTTTCAAAACAATTTGAGCAACCTTCTATTTTAAAATTTATGAAGAAAATTTTTAAAATTTATCATAAGAATAATCGGAAATACTGAAATTTCGAGGATTTTCTACCGAAAATTTCACAAAAAATATCAAATTTTTTTATTCTGTTCTTAAAAATTCCAATAATTCTTCTAAATTTCTGATATCATTCTTGAAATTCAAAATTTTCGATAATTTTTAAAAGATTTCGTAAAATCGTGAAAAAGTTGAATTGAATTATTTTGATATTCATTTAATTCGTGGGTGTTAGCATTTAACAAGATGGGAGGGTTGATAATGCATTATTATTCTAATACAATGTTGAGGTTCTTATCTTTTAAACACGAGAGAAATATATACAATCTATTTCAGAAGCCATTAATTTTCTATTCATAAGACATTTGCATATATAAAGAGCCCGTTTGTTTTGTTTTTTTTAAATGATTTTTATAATGTAATATTATTTTGTATAAAAATATTTATAAAGAAATTTTTTATAAATGAAAATTTTGTTTGAATAGTTATTTTTAAAATGTTATTTTAGATAATTCAATATTTTAATGGAAAAAAGTTTTGGCATTAAAATTTATAAAAATCACTTAATTTTGAAGCTATTTCAAATAGTTTTTTATAAAAATTATTTTTTAAATATAATTTTTTGAAAAAATTATGATTTTGATTATGTTATGATTTTCAATAATATATATTTATATTATAGAATTTTAAATTTAGTCTCACGATTTAGAAAACTAAATATAAAAACAATTGTAATATTTAAAAAACAATTTTATAAAATTAATTTTCAAAAATATAAAAAAAATATTTTTTTTAAAGTTGAAACTCAAACTCCACCAACAAAAGCAAAGCGATGTTGGATCATTTCCCTATATCTAGTTCGGATCACATCCTCTCTCATCAGTCTATTATAAATCTATAAAAATGAAAGTACCTGGATTTTACCACAACACCCTTTCTGAAAAATTACAATTTGGTCTATTTTTTAAGGGTAATAAAGTAACTATGACAAATGTTTGCACCACATTCATTTGGAGCTGATGTGTCACTCTCACATTTTTTCCCATTTTTATAATTTTCTCTTTTTACACTAAACAAATGAATTTATTAATATCCCTATTAACCCTAATTGGAACGTAATCAAAAGTCAAGGAATGGAAATTTCTGGGAATACCAAACGTTTTTCCCTTCCCCATGCCTTATCATTATCTCTCTCTGAATCAAGATTCAAATTGCAATGGGAAACCAACACATAACGCAGCTTTTCCAAATCTCACCCGTGTCATCTTTCCTACCTCCATTATGTTTCCCCCAAACCTTCTCATCATCAATCTCCTCACTGTTCTCTTACTTCCAACAACCGGTTTCCTCTTCTTCTCCTAAACTCACCTCTTTCCATATACCTTCCGCCCCTTCATTCTCTCACTGGAACCTCCTTGAACTCCTCTATAATGTTTCCACCATCAATCCTTCGCCGATCTCCTTTACCGCCACCATCATCTTCATTCTCATCGACAAACAGCTCCTCTGCTCAACATTATCCCTCGCCGCGTCCTCTGTTCCTTCATACTTCTGGTAAGCATTGATTTCTTTTCGGTTGGTTTGTAAAATTTTGCTTTTCCTACTACAAGCATTCGTGTATTCTATAGGACTGAAAAGAGGATACGGGTCTAATGTATCAAGGTTGATACATATGTGCTTTTATGCGATCTATGTTGTTGATAGTTTGGACCGAGAGAATTGGGAAAGCAAAGCAAGAATTTCGGTGATGAAGTAAAAACTTACTGCAAAGGCACATACACCATGTTATTACCAATGGACTTTGAACTTATCTATGGATTACTTGCGAATATCATAAATGACCCATTTATGCTCAACAGTGTCATTTGGTGTTAGCCAACAAACAGGACCTGGTATGTGTATCTTCTTGATATGTGTTCTACTTCTTCTTTTTTGAGAAAAAAAAATTAAAATTGTGCTTTAGAAAGTAGTTGCTGAATTGTATTCTGCTGGTGCATCTAATCAGAAATTAGATAAATGTTTATTGGCATGTTTGTTGGCATTTTGCATAAGCATAAGAATTGTTCGAATTGAAGTGTTTTTCATTTTGATGCTAAGTTTTTACCAATGTATACGTTTCTTATTTTTCTGTTATGGCCTGTTAGGTTTGGCATATCAATTGTAGTCATGTGAAGAAAAGGTAGAGATAGTTGTGGAAGATTGCTGTTAGATGTAAGCATTTGTGGTCTGTTACCAGTTCTCAGAATAAAGAGCACTTGGAGCTTATTCTCTTTGATTCAAAGGTATTATAAAATTTAAGCATTTCTGCTATACCATATTTTTTGTGATATAGCTGCTATACCATATCGATTTCTAGGCGCTTCGCTATACCATCTTTTTGGGTTTTTATGGTGTGGGAGCCTGAATCAATGAAATTGCTCTTGGTCCGCAATGGAAGCAACATAACTCTGCAGCTTTACAAAATATCCTCTCGAGGTATGTTGCATTTTGTAAAACACTACAAATTTGAGAAAACTGAAATTATTATAAACTGATTATTTTTCTCTTAATCTATTCAGGAAGCAAAGGCAAAAGATTTGTTAGAGAAAACAACAGAACCTGTGCTAATGTCAACAAAACTTTGTATAGTTTGTTGAACATCACTATAAATAGGATATACTAAATTTGCTTCTGCAATGTATCTACTTTAGCATTCTTATGATGCATCTGACTGTGAAATATTATATCAGTTGGATGTGCAATATCTTCATCCTCACGCATCTATTGATTGTAGAATTTGCTTGAACCCAACCCCTCAATTGGAGCTTATTCTCTTTGATTCAAAGGTATTATAAAATTTAAGCATTTCTTCTATACCATACCGACTTTGTGATAACAGTTCTGCGGTAGCTATACCATACTGTTACTTTGTGATAACAGTTCTGCGGCAGCTATACCATACTGTTTTTGGGTTTTTTATGGCAGGGTATGGGAGCAGCCTGAATCAATGAAATTGCTCTTGGTCCGCAATGGAAGCAACTCTGCAGCTTTACAAAGCATTTTGTGAAACACTACAAATTTGAAAAAACTGAAATTATTATAAACTGATTATTTTTCTCTCAATCTATTCAGGAAGCAAAGGCAAAAGATTTGTTAGAGAAAACAACAGAACCTACAGTTGGATGTTGATCGTAGAATTTGCTTGAACCCAACCCCTCAATTGGAGCTTATTCTCTTTGATTCAAAGGTATTATAAAATTTAAGCATTTCTTCTATACCATACCGACTTTGTGATAACAGTTCTGCGGTAGCTATACCATACTGTTACTTTGTGATAACAGTTCTGCGGCAGCTATACCATACTGTTTTTGGGTTTTTTATGGCAGGGTATGGGAGCAGCCTGAATCAATGAAATTGCTCTTGGTCCGCAATGGAAGCAACTCTGCAGCTTTACAAAGCATTTTGTGAAACACTACAAATTTGAAAAAACTGAAATTATTATAAACTGATTATTTTTCTCTCAATCTATTCAGGAAGCAAAGGCAAAAGATTTGTTAGAGAAAACAACAGAACCTACAGTTGGATGTTGATCGTAGAATTTGCTTGAACCCAACCCCTCAATTGGAGCTTATTCTCTTTGATTCAAAGGTATTATAAAATTTAAGCATTTCTGCTATACCATCGATTTTGTGATAGCTTTTTGCACTATCTCGATTTCTATGGCGCTCGAGTTCGCTATACTTTTTGGGTTTTTTATGGTAGGGTGTGGGAGCAGCCTGAATCAATGAGCCTGAATCAATGAAATTGCGCTTGATCCGCAATGAAAGCAACACAACTCTGCAGCTTTACAAAATATCCCCTCGAGGTATGTTCCATTTTGTGAAACACTACAAATTTGAGAAAACTGAAATTATTATAAACTGTTTCTCTTAATCTATTCAGGAAGCAAAGGCAAAAGATTTGTTAGAGAAAACAACAGAACCTATGCTAATGTCGACAAAACTTTGTATAGCTTGTTGAACACCACTATAAATAGGATATACTAAATTTGCTTCTGCAATGTATCTACTTTAGCATTCTTATGATGCATCTGACTATGAAGTATTATCCTCTTATGATGCATCTGACTGTGAAGTATTATATCAGTTGGATGTGCAAGCTTGAACCCAACCCCTCAATTGGGATAGAGTATTATCTTTCATATAAGAGTAAATCATTGAACAACTGCATGTTCACTCTCTTTTCCTTGCGCTCAATAGCAGTTTAGTATGCTTTTGTCTTAGATTGAGTTTGTGGTTAAATAAAATAGATATAGACATTATAATTTATATTTAAATAAATGCATTCTATCATTAGAATTAGCTTTTGTATATTTTAAGTGGATTTAATTTCATGATTTAAAACTTAAAATATTTAGTGTAATATTTCTATAAGACAGCACTTTTTGAAACGTTAAATCTGTACAACCAAAAAAATCGTTTTTCCCAAGATGAAACGGTAAATCTAATTTATTTTGAATCAAAATTATAATTCTCATTTGTTGTGAAATTTGAATAAAAATACTATTTTGTATTGATATTTTTTTATTTTTAATTGCTATAATTTTAGAAACAAATATTATAATTTTTAATAAAATATTTATGATTTATTTTTTAAAAGTACGACTAATTAATATATTTTTATACAATATTAGAAACAAATATTACAATTTTTTAATCAAATATTTGAGTACCATTTAATTCGATACTTTACCAATATATCTTTTGAATGAAGACATTATTATCATTTATTTTTATTATATTTATATGGAAATTATTTTGAATAGTGACATAAATATGTTTAATTTTTATGTATGATTTGATTTTGTAAAATATTATGATCAATCAAATTTGAATTCTCTTTTAATATTATAGGTTTGATATTGTTTCATATTGTAGCAATATTTTATACATTAGAATATATAAAAATATGAAAAAAATTAAATCAAAACTTTACAAATATATCTTTTGAATGGAGGTATTAATATTATTTAATTTTATTATATATAGAAATTATTTTGAATGGTAACATTAATACATTTTATTTTTATGCATGATTTGATTTCAAAAATTTATGATCAATAAATTTTGAATGGAATTATAATTTAACCAATAAAATTTTCTACTGACTTCTAAATATATTTGTGTATATTTTTTGAAATGTTACATTTATATTCTTGAAAAAACTATCGTAGTTTAAACGATGTATTGCTAACTATAAATATATTGTTAGTAAAATTAACAAAAAGTATATTATAAATATATAAAAGGTAAAGTAAATAAGAACTCTAATATTTATCTTAAATATTTAAAGCATATCACAATCTTTTTAAATTAACTTTAAAATTGTAATCATGATAAAAAAATGTTAAATTGTAGTCATGAAATTTTAATGAAAACTGATAATCATAAAAATTAATAATAAAAGGTATAAATTTATTCATACAATCCTTTTTATAAATTGAATAAGTTACATTTTGTTATAGTTTAAATAATATTTTGTTACTAAAAATATTTAAAATCATATATTTTTATGAAATATTAATAAAAATCATGTATTTTAAAGAAATATTTATTTAACTAATCATTTACTCAATTATATGTATAGTAACTTTATTAAAGAGTTAATTGATCAATTAATTCAATTAAATTATTTTTAAAATATTAGTTGATCCATTAAAAATCAATTTAATGTAAATAATGGAAATAAAATATATAATATTGGTATAATTTTAAATAGTATTTAGAAAGTAGTTTAAGAAAAAATTATATGATTTTGAATGTTATTGATATATTTTAAAAAAAAATGAAAGTCATGTCATATCCACAAACATTTCTATATGATCTTTTACTATATCGATTTCTCTTGATTTAGTTGAATATATATTTTGGGAAGAATTTCTCTAATCAAGGTTGTTGTTAGAGCCTACAATATTCACAATTTAGCTAATGTTAAAAGACTACAATTTGACGACGAGTTGTTATATAGTGTAGGTTTGGAAAAATTATAAATATGATATATAAAAAAAAAAATTTAATAGTGGTTATACATTGTCATTTTCATTAATTCTATTCCAATTAAAATCAATGATGCAAACGAACCAATTAAAATAAAAATTATGATTTATTTAAATAAAGAAGATATCTTTTCTTTCTCTCTTTTGATACTTTTTTATTTTTCTACTAATATCAACAATAATAAATGTTTAATTATTATTTAATATTTTAAGCGATTTTTCGATATTCTTAGATCTAATTTTTTATTTCTTTCCCTACGGATATCTATAATAATAAATGTTATATTATTATTTATAGTTGTAATTTTTTTAATTATCAATAATACATTTATATTAAAACAAAAATGATTATATTATTAAAATTATTATTCTCTTTTATTTTCATATTTATAACATAATAAAAAATAAATTATATTTTTATCCATAAAATTTTATAACATGATAACAAAATTATTTTTTATAAACAAAAAAAAATTATAATTTTTATAAACGGGAATAAGTTACACATATTTTTATAATAAAAAAATTCAACTATTGATGCAATTGTTTTTAACATGAATAAGTTAAAAATAATTTCGTAAAACGTTACACAGGTTAATGACACTTATAAACAAAAAAAGTCTATATTTATATAATTATTTTATTAACGGAAATAAGTTATAATATTAAACATAAGGACTAAAGTATCGGTGAGAAGGTTTTAAAAGTATGTAAAATTTGTAAATATGATCTAATAAGAAGGTTTTAAAATTGAAATGTAACGAGAAGTTGTCATACATCGTAGGATATAATTTTTTGGATTCATATTGGTTTGTTAACTCATCTGGATTCACGGGTAGATGTGAACGTATCTATGAGATATCAATTGTACTGATATTGTTAACTCATCTAGATTCACGGGTAGATGTGAATGTATCTATGAGATATCAACTGTACTAAGTTTGTTAACTCATCTAGATTCACGGGTAAATGTGAACGTATTTATGGGATATCAACTGTACTGGGTTTGTTAACTCATCTGGATTCACGCGTATTTATGAGATATAAACTGTAGAGTGTTTATTTTAATGTCAATCTTTTAAATTTGTTTTACTATTGTTTTATATAGTTGAAGTTAGATAATCGAATGTACGATTTATTATAAGTACAGATCAATACTTAAAAGTTTGTGTATATTATTAATTTATATTAAAAATTATAAGAATGTTAACCGATTGAAAAATGAATTCAAACTTTACAAATAATGATTTAGTAGACATGTATAAATGAGAATAAACTACATATATTGGAAGTAATTAATATTTTGTATAGTTAGAATAAGTTACATATTTACATAGTTTATTAATTTTTGATGGGGTACAGTCAAAAATTAATAAACTATGTAAAATTTATAAATATCATCTAATAAGAAGATAATAAACTTGAAATGTAACGAGAAGTTGTCATACATGATAGGATATAATATAGTTTTAGAATTAACTCATTTGGATTCAACTGGGTTTGTTAACTCATCTGCATTTACGGGTAAATGTGAATGTATTTATGAGATAGCAGCAGTAGACTATTCATTTTAATGTTCATATTTTAAAATTTTATATTGCTATTGTTTTATATAATTGAAGTTAGAGAATCGAATGTACGATTTATTATAAAGTACATATCAATGCTTAAAAATTTATGTATATTATTAACTTATATTTATAATTATAAGAATGTTAACCGATTGGAGAATGAATTCAAACTTTACAAAAGATAATTTGGTAGACATGTAGTGTCAATCACGACGGAAAGTTGTCATACATTTTATATTTGGAAAATATGCTAATATCTAAAATTGGTTTAATACACTTTTACAATTAATTATTTGGATTCAATTGGGGTTTGTTAACTCATCGAGATTCTCGGGTAAAATTGTGAACATGTGACAACCAACTATTGACTGATTATTTTAATATCTATCTGTTAATTATTTTTTTAATTATTGTCTTATATAATTGAAAATACGCTGTCATACTTAAAAAATATAGGAATGTTCTATTACATGACACAGTTAGTTCTATAATATATGAAATCTCGACCAGACCCGTACGACAGCACGGATTACTTACTAGTTAAATAATAAAATCTATATGCCTTGCTTTATCGTTGGTTTTTCTTTATTTCACGGCAAATTGATGTCTTTATTCAAAAATAAAAAGTTAAGTCGGTAAGAGGTTAACAAGAAAATACAAAAAACAAGTCGGCAAGTGTAAAAATCTATACACCGACGTCTTTTGAACTTTTGTGGACCCACTAACCCCATATATGATGAACCTGGTTTATCAATTTTGTGTGGCTTTGGTTTTGTTTTGGTTAGATTTAAACGTCCCATGTACAGTTTTATGTTTAGCCTCAATTTTCATCAACACACTTTGTATTATTTTTGTAAAAATAGTACACTACTTGCTCTGTGTTGTCCCCGTCCAAAAAGAATATGTTGGGTTGTTCTAACTTGTAAAAACTTGTGAAGTTTCATCAATGTTGCCTTTCGTCATCACCACGATTTGGTTGCAATTTTTTTTTTTTTTTTTTAATGATAATATGAGGATACTAATGGATGAAGAATTTACTTTCAGTTAAGAGCGTGTAGTTATACTTTTGTTTTTCTGAATTTCTTTTTAATGTTTTTTCACACCCTTATAGTAATTTAAAAGAAAAGGAAACAACGACAAAATCATACACAGCCAACAGCCAACTTGTCCATAAGGAATGAGTGAATTTTAAAAATGTAAATAATTAAATTAAATGTATTTAATAAATAATTTGTCAAATATTATAGTTAAGTGTTCAAAGATTATGGTCAATGATTATGATTGAATAAAATCACAATTCGTTGATCAAAGAAATCACGTGACAAAGAAATTATTTGAGAAAGAAATCATGTGGTTCAAAGATATCATTGTGTCAAAGAAAACATGTGAACACCCATGATTTTGCACCCATGATTTTGTGAATCTTCCATGATTTTGTAAAGATAATCACCTATAAATAGATGTGCATTTCTCATTTGTAACACACCACAAAATAGCATTACAACATAGTAACTAAGAAGAAAAATAAGAGAGAAAATAAAATATTGTATTCTCTTGTAAGGTTCTTTTAGTGAATGTTCTCCTATTACAAGAGAAAGTGCAATCTGTTCTCTCCTTGTATTTAGAGATAAGTGTTTTAATTTCTTCCACTTAGTGAAAATCTTTTTTACCGGTGTCCGTGATTTTTCCCTCATTTATTGAGGGTTTCCACGTAAATATTGTGTATCAATTTCTACTTAATCTCTTATTTTAAGTTGTGTGATATTTATCTTGCTACTTTGATACTCAACAGTGGTATCAGAGCTATTGGTGTCGGTCCCTATTTTCCTATGGTATACCTTTATTATTCACATGTGTGATTGTATACTTTTGTAGTGATTGTTAACGTATACTAGATTTATTCTAGTGTGCCATAAAAAAATACAATACTACTCACGTATACTGTGTTATTCATGGTGAAATTGTGTAAACTTGTTCAGTAAAAAAAATGGCAGCAAAATTTAAGATTGAGAAATTCAATGGGAGTAATTTCTCCCTGTGGAAATTGAAGATGAAGGCGATCTTGAGGAAGGATAATTGCATACTAGCAATTGAAAGTAGACCTATAAATATAACTGATGAAAGGTGGAAAGAGATGGATGACAAGTTGTTGCCAATTCGCACTTAGCAATGGCAGATTCAGTTTTGTCCAGTATTGCATAAAAGAAAATTGCAAAGGAGATATGGGATACTCTAATTCAACTCTATGAGGTCAAGTCACTTCACAACAAAATTTTCTTAAAAATAAGACTCTACACTCTTCGAATGTGTGAATCCACTCCGGTGTCGGATCTCGTCAACAATTTGAACACATTACTTGCTCAACTATCTACATCAAATTTCACAATAATGGAAAATGAAAGATCAGAGCTTCTTCTTCAGAGTTTACCAGATTCACATGATCAACTCGTCATCAATATTACAAACAATAATATTGTTGATCGTCTATTCTTTAATGATGTCATTGGAGTTGATCTTGAAGAAGAATCCAAGCGTAAAAATAAGGAAGATCGGCGTGAAAGCTCAAAAAAATAGAGCTTTAACAATGGCGAGAGGTAGATCAACAAAATATGGTCTCAATGGGACTCAAAACCATGGTAGATCAAAATCTTGAAGAAAGATAAACCTCAAATGCTACAATTGTGGCAGGAGAGGACACTTGAAGAAAGAATGTTGGTTCAACAAGAAAAATAGTGAGAAGTCTTCAAAAGTAAGTACATCTCAAGGATGTATTGCTAGTACCACTAATAATGGATAAATCCTTTACAACGAAGAAGTAATAAGTATCAATGGTGAAAATCAACTCATTGATGGCTGGATAGTATATTCAGGAGCAACTTGGCACATGACTCCACGACGAGATTGGTTTTGCACTTATGAACCTATCTTGGAAGGACATGTATTGATGGGGAATGACCATGCTTTGGAAATTGGTGGAGTTGGTACTATTAAAATAAAAATGTATGATGGTACTGTCCGCATACTTCAAGGGGTACGACATGTGAAAGGATTGACAAAGAATTTGTTGTCTATTGAGCAACTAGATGACCTCGGATGCAATACCCATGTTCAAGGTGGAATCTTGAAAGTGGTGAAAGGTTCACTAGTAGTGATGAAAGTAGAGAAGGATGCTGCAAATCTATACATGCCTTTGGGAGATACGTTGAAAATGGCAGATGCGCTAGTTGTAGTTGGAAGTCAGGAAGAAACAACGATGATATGGCATCGCAGATTAGGCCATATGTCAGAACGAGGCTTGAAAGTTCTTGCAGAACGTAATCTCATACTCGGGCTCAATTCGGTAAATTTACCTTTCTACGAACACTGTGTGATAAACAAGCAACATAGACTAAAGTTTTCTAAATCAACTGCTAGAAGAAAATACATACTGGACTTGATTCATTCTAATGTGTGGGAGTCACCGAAAATGTCCATTGGAGGAGAAAAATATTTTGTATCATTCATTGATGATTACTCCAGGAGACTATGGGTGTACCCAATCAAGAAGAAGTCAGATGTGTATTCAGTATTCCAGGAGTTCAAAGCACAAGTAGAACTTGAAACTGGGAAAAGAATTAAGTGCTTGAGACAGATAATGGAGGAGAATATACATATGGTGATTTCCTGGCATTTGGCAAGCAAGAAGGTAGTAAATGATAGTTTACTGCTGCTCATACACCTCAGCAAAATGGAGTAGCAGAGCTGATGAATAGAACTCTCTTGGAGAGAACGGGAGCTATACTGAAAACAACATGATTGGCAAAGTCTTTCTGGGCACAAGTTGTCAAAACTGCCTGTTATGTGATAAATCAATCGCCATGAACTGCAATTGATTTAAAGACACCAATGGATATGTGAAAAGGAAAACCAGGTGATTATTCTTCTTTGCATGTATTTGGATGTCCTGCGTATGTGATGTACAACTCCAAAGAAAGAATAAAGTTGGATCCAAAATCCAGGAAATGCATATTCTTGGGTTATGCTGACAATGTGAAGGGGTATCGTCTGTGGGATCCCGCTTCCCGCAAGATTATTGTTAGCATAGATGTAATCTTTGTAGAAAATGAACTACAAAAAGAGCACAAATATGACAACACTATAAATGAGACTACTACAGTGGAGATGGAGGAAAAGTCATGAGAAAATTATTCTTATGAAGCAGATCTAGAGCCCAAAGAACAAGAACCAAATGAGGTCAATAATGAAGATCCCAGAAGAAAAACACGTCAGATAAGAAAACCATTATGGCACTCAGAATATGTGATGGCAAGTTATGATGCATATTGTCTTTTAGCAGAAGATGGAGCACCATCAACCTTTCATGAGGCATTAAATGGTCCAGATGCTTCTCTGTGGATGGAAGCAATGCAAGAGGAAATTGAAGCCTTACATAGAAATAACACATGGGAACTTATTGAAATTTCTAAAGGTCAAAAAGTCATCGGTAATAAATGGGTGTTCAAAATTAAGCAAGATGGAAACGATCAGGTGGAACGATATTGTGCAAGATTGATGGTCAAAGGATATGCTCAAAAATAAGGTATTGATTTCAATAAAATATTTTCTCCAGTGGTAAGACTCACCACAATCAGAGTGGTCTTAGCAATATGTGCAACATTTGATCTACATCTTGAGAAGCTTGATGTAAAGACTGCATTTCTTCATGGATAACTTGAAGAGGAAATATATATGCTCTAACCAGAAGGCTTTGAAGAACAAGGAAAAGAAAACTTGGTTTGTAGGTTGACCAAATCTCTGTACAGTTTAAAGCAGACGCCAAGGTGTTGGTACAAGAGATTTGATTCCTTCATCATGAGCCTTGGATACAACAGATTAAGTTTAGACCATTGTACGTATTGCAAAAGGTTTGATGATAATAATGATTTTATAATTTTGTTGTTGTATATGGATGACATGTTGGTGGTAGGACCCAACAAAGATCGAGTACAAGAATTAAAGGCACAATTGGCTAGGGAGTTTGATATGGAGGACTTGGGACTAGTAAACAAGATTTTAGGGATGCAAATTCACCGAGACAGAAAAGAAAGAATAATTTGGCTTTCTTAGAAGAATTATCTTCAGAAAGTTTTGTGCTGCTTCAACATGAAAGACTGTAAGCCAATATCTACCCCACTTCTTGACAATTATAAATTATCCTCTAGTATGAATCCTAGCAACGAAGCAGAGAGGATGGAAATGTCTCGAGTACCGTATGCATCAACGGTGGAAAACCTTATGTATGCAATGATATGTACTAGATCAGATATTTCTCAAGCAATTAGAATGGCCAATCGGTTTATGGAAGATCCAGATAATGAACATTAGAATATTGTTAAACGAATCCTTAGATACATTAAAGGAACCTTAGATGCAACATTATGTTTTGGGAATCAAAATTCACTATCAAAGGCTATGTTGATTCAGATTTTGCAGGCGATCTCAATAAAAGAAAATTTACTACTGGCTATGTGTTAACACTTACAGTAGGAGCGGTAAACTGGTTATCTAAATTGAAGACTGTTGTAGCTTTGTATACTAACAGAAGCTGAATACATGGCCGCTACCCAAGCATGTAAGGAAGCAATTTGGATTCAAAGGTTATTGGAAGAACTCGGGCATGAGCAACAAAAGATTACTATGTATTGTGACAGTCAGAGTGCCTTGCACATTGCAAGGAATCCATCTTTTCATTCCAGAACAAACACACATAGGAGTTCATATCATTTTGTCAGAGAGGTAGTAGAAGAAGGAAGTGTAGATATGCAGAAAATTCACACCAATGATAATCCAGCAGATGCAATGACAAAATCGATCAACTCTGATAAGTTTGCATGGTGTAGAAATTTTTGCAAGACCGTTCTCTCCCTTGTCCAAAAAATGAACAGGAATAATTCCTCTCCTCGTCTTGAGGACACCATTGATCACAGGGATGGCAGGACCGCATCCTTAAATTCTGAAGATGTTGTTGATCAAGATTCCCTCTTGGATAACCAAAAACCCAATGATCAAGCTGACGACCCCGTCATCCCTCAACCCTCGGCACCACTGTCGATCAATGCAGACCCAACATTAGCTGCTATTCTGTCCGCCCTCAATCACACAAGCAACCTCCTCCTCTAGCAGGGCCAGCGCATTGAGGCTCTGGAAAAGAACCGCTCATCATCTCCACCTCAGAGACCTAAAGCATCCATTTCCCGTAGTCCCTCACCAAGAAGACCTGCTCGGAAAGAGGACCATCCCGACCGATATTTGTTGAACAAGAGGAGATACACCCCACCTCGGAATAATCAGGGATCTACCTCACATAAGAAGACGAAGAATGAGCCATAACGCTCCTACGATCGATCTCTGTCGCCCAGGTCAATATAGGAGAGATAACTCTCCCCCATCACAAAAGAAACAATCGTTACGTCTCCCTCTCTCCCGACTAGAGCGATGAAGACGAGCATCATGGCCTTTTATGTCGGGCTATCATGGACATCCCTATTCCATCCGGTTTAGAGAAACCTCCTAGGCTCGGTTAATACAAAGACACTACCGACCCTGACAATACATATCGAGAACATCGATGCTTTGCTCGATTATCGAGGAGTTTGTGGGGCCATCAAATGTCGCCTATTTCCTACAACCTTGAGGAAAGGGGCCATGACATGGTATAAAGTCTACCCGACGGATCAGTCACATCCTAGAAACATCTGGGGAGACTATTCTCCAGACACTTCACCGCCTCCAATGCCACCCAAAGTCAGAGGCATCCCTGGAAGCCATCATTCAGGGAAAAGAGGAATCTCTTTGAGCATATATCAAGAGGTTCAACCAAGAAGCCTTCCAGGTCTCAACGACGGATGATATGAAAAAATATCTCCTCGAAAGAGGACTACGCCCTCGTAGCGACTTCGCGAAGGCTGTAGGTATCGAAACACCCTCAACGTTGGATGTTTTCCTCCTGAAAGCCCAATCGTACATCCAATACGAGGAAAAAGAAGCCACAAACTTTGCTCGTGACACGCGACATAGGGAGAACGTCAAGAGCTCCAAAAATGAAGATCCCTCGACATCCCTTTGGGGGGGAGAAAGAAGGCGGGAAGACAAATCCCGCGACTCGAGAGACCATAAGGGGCCGGCGGGTCGATTCATTGACTACACTCCCTTACCACTTCTTGGGAGCGTATCTTGACTGATTGTGCAAACTCTGAGTTCAAACAATGAGGAGTACGCTTTCCTCGACAGACCCCGGCTAAGCCAGGGACAAACAAAAGTAAATATTGTAGATTTCACAGGAGTCACAGACACGTGACGAATGACTGTATCCATCCAAAGGATTCAATTGAGATCCTGATCATAGACGGGCATCTCAAACAATACAAAAAGAAAGAGTCTGCAAAAGAAGAACCCCCTCGTCCAGTAAGGTCGAGGATGAAAAACTTGTTGAAGAGTCTTTTATGCCCGTAGCAATGAGCATATCCAGGCCGAAGGACTTCTTCTTCCCCGACCTAGATGCCACCCCAACGTACTTCGCCACTCACAGCCCTTGCAAATCTTTCCCAACGGCCATAGTCATCTCCAGTGGAGGGTTTACCAAAAACTCCATCTGATCAATCAAAAAATGATTTGACGATCTCGTCAGGACGAGTTCAGATCTTAGCGCCACCCTCGATAAAATCCAAGGAAAGTCTCATCCACTGACCTTCTACAAGGAGGAGCTGCCTCGGGGTGCCCCCAATGCAAATATCCCTTTGCCCGTGCATGCTCGAATGGCTAAATTCGATGTCAGGCGTATATTGGTCGGCCAGGGCAGTTCGGTCGATATCATGTATACTCAACTCTTCTGAATGTTACAACTCAACGAGACCCACTTAACTCCCTACCTCGGCTTAGATCTGCAGGGGTTCAATGGCTCCACAGCGAAGCCATGTGGATACGTCGAGCTGATCGTAACTTTTGGGGCCGGAGAGACCGACAGGTCGATCAACACACAATTTTTGGTCACCGATTGCCCATCTATGTACCGATACATTTTCGGTCGACCCACTCTTGTCGAGCTGATTGTTGTACCATCCACGAGACCACGATACACTTGAAGATGAAATATTATACTGCAAGCGGGAAGGTGGCAACGTTGCACGGAGACATCCAAGCAGCCCGAAGATGCTTTGAGGCATCAACAAAGGGCCTGGACTCCATGAACCTCCAACCCAAGACCAAAGGAAGGGTCGAACTTCTAGAAATCTCTCACAAACTAGAACCCCTCCCTCGAGTTGACACCATCGACCTCGACAGCCGTCTAGAGCCAGAGGACTTGTCCTAGAAGAGGAGGAAGGGAAAAGCTCATATGGTCGAAGAAGATTCGCCCACTTTTAGCAGCTCAGGAGGATCCTCAGAGCAGCACATGCGTCCAATCCTAGACGGGGACTTCGAGGTCGTTCCACTCGGTGATGACCCCAACAAAGGAGTCAAGATCGGAGCAGACCTCCTAGAGTTGGCTCAAAACCAGCTCAAATCCTACTTGAAGGATAATGCCGACCTCTTTGCCTGAAGTGCAGCCGAAATGCCTGGTCTCTACCCAGAGGTCGCATGTCACCACTTTACCATTGATCTTGCCCTTAAGGCCGTAACATATCACAGGCGAAAGCAGTCCCTGAAAAAAACCAAGGTTGTCGATAAAGTTGTTTGGGGCCTTCTAGAGGCCAATTTTGTATCGGAAGCCCAATATACTATGTGGCTGTCCAACCCTGTACTTATGAAAAAGAATAATGGAAAATGGCGCATGTGCATTGATTACTATGATCTTAATAAGGCATGTTCGAAAGACGTCTACCCCTTGCCCAACATCGATAAACTCATTGATAATTTTGCAGGTTTTAAACTGTTCTCATTCATGGATGCCTATTCAGGCTATAACCAAATTCCAATGGCTAAAACGGATAAAATTTATACGGCCTTCATGACCGAATTGGGAAACTATCACTACAACGTGATGCCATTCGGTCTGAAGAACACAGACGAAATATACCAACGAATGATGAACAAAGTCTTCAAAGGCGAAATCAGGGACATGCTTAAGGTGTACATGGACGACATGATCGTCAAATCCCAAGAGGAAGTTGATCATGCCCTGCACCTCAGGAAGGTCTTCGATCAAGTCAGAAGAGTCAACATGAGGTTTAACCCCGAAAAGTGCACCTTCAGAGTCCGGGCTGGAAAGTTCCTCGGTTTCTACCTCACTGAACGTGGGATGGAGGCTAACCCTGATAAATGTCGGGCATTATCAGAATTTCCCAATCTGAAGTCCAAAAAATCCATTCAAATCCTCACCGAGATGCTGACCTCGTTATCTCAATTTGTCGCGATATCAGCCCAACACGCACTCCCATTCTTCAAATACTAAGAAAGGAAGATGCGTTCGATTGGACCGAGGAATGCAAACAGGCCCTAGTTCACATCAAGCAAGCCTTATCCCAATTTCCCGTATTATGTCGACCTGATAAAGAGGAGATATTGTATCTATATTTGGCTGTGACCGTTGAGTCTGATAGCGTCTCACTCATCTGAGAAACACGGGAAGGAAAAAACCTATGTATTTCACGAGCAAAGCCTTATAGGGGCCCGAATTGAGATACCAACAAATAAAAAAGATTGCCCTCACGCTAGTCAACGCCACGAGAAGGCTTCGCCCCTATTTCTTGGCACATAACGTCATAGTTCGAATAGACCAGCCCATCAAACAACTATTGGGTCGACCAAACATGGCCGGTAGAATGCTCAAATGGTCGTTGGAACTGTCCGAGTTTGACATCAAGTACGAGATCAGGAAAGTCCTCAAAGCACAAGTCCTGGCGTACCGTGGCAGAAATGACTTTCCCAACATTCCAAGAAGGAACCAACAAATGGATTATATTCGTCTACGATGCCTCTAGCTCGACAAGAAGCAGAGCAAGTATTATCCTGAAAAACGGAGAAGGGATTGTCATCGAGGTATCCCTCGCCCTCTTGTTTCCCACTTCCAATAATAAAACTTAGTACGAAGCTTTCCTCGCCAGCCTCCGCCTTGCCAAGGACATGGGAGAAAAAGAAGTCAAAATCCTCACAAATTCGCAATTCGTAGCCTCTCAAGTTCGAGGAGAGTATCATGTCAAAAAAGACCAATTGACCGACTATTAGACCCTCGTCCAAAACCACTTAAAAAGGTTCACTTTAGTTGGGATACAATATATCCCTCGAGAACATAATGCTCAAGCAGACGTTCTGTCCAAGCTCGCCAGCACAAGGACTAAAGGAGGAAACAAATCAGTGATCCAGGAAATACTCCCTCGACCAAGTATAGAGAAAAGTCGTCCCGACCACCACATACCCGTCATTGAAGAAGGCACCTCTTGGATAACACCCGTCTACAAATACCTGACCAACGGGACCCTTCCTGACGATCCCAAGGAAGCGAGCATCATCAGACGAAGAGCTTGTTCATACGTCATCCTTGAAGGCAAACTCTACAGAAGGGTATTCTTCACCCCCTCCTCAAATGCGTCGAAGAAACTACAATGCCACACATATTGAAAGAAATTCATGAAGGCATCAGCGCCCAACACCTAGGGGAAAATCACACGCCCGAAAAGCCCTTCGGGCTGGTTACTATTGGCCGAAAATGCAGATCGACGTCAAGGAGCACGTAAAGAAATGTGACAAGTGTCAACGGTAAAGGTTCAATCTCTATAATCGGGTATATGATAAATTGTATGTGGGATTAGGGTGTATGAATTCTGTCATGGATTAATTGTTGTGTGTTGTGTTAATTTGATGAAATTAGTTGTTGCTGCGTTGTTTGTAGTTGCTGTGTTGATTGTTGTTGTATTGGATGTGGAAATAAATTATAATTGAATTGATCGATAATGTTATGGTGTGAAAAAATATGGATCGAAGCTAATGATACAGGCACCTGGAATTAAAAAACTACGTCAAAGGAAATAAGTTATTTCCCCTCAAGAAGCCCTGTCAAACGACAGAGAGTGTATGCAAAATATGTTACTGATCGCCACATGATGATAATGGTGGAATAGAAACCTGTCGAACGACGAGTAATGGAGAAAGATGAAGTGTCGAACGACACCCAACTGTATAAGGCATACATTACTTTTTCTTTATTTTCTTTAAAACCACATGGTTTCTTAGTGTTAGTTTTAAGATTAGTACATATAATATATCATTAGTATATCATATAATATATTAACATGTAATATATCATTATTATAAGAGATACTAATGATAATGATGTAACACTGTTAGTATAATATTTTTCCTCTTACAGTTTTGAGTTAGAATTACATATTAGGATTAATTAATTAATTTAATTAGCATGTGAATTATTAACAGTAGTCATAGTGTAAGCAATGTTGATAATTTTAGTAAACGATTAATTTAACTGAGTTAATAAGTACTTCAGTATAAAGTAGAAATAACATAATTTTTAGCCGATAATTATTTAATCGGAAATAGTCGAAATAGTCTGAAATAATTATATGGTTTGTTTGTAGTCTATTTTGATTAATTTGGTGTGTTATATATTTGTCGTAAATAACATAATTAATTTAGTAGGTAATGCTTAATAATTAAATAGACGTAGTGGCAAATCAATTGTTTTAGGCATAGAATCGTTAAGATTAATTGTGTAGCAATTGTGTTATTGTTTATTGTTGTGATTGGGTCGTTGTAGAATACGTTGTTTATGTTGAGTTGTTGTGAATTATTGTTGTTAGTAAGTTGTTGTTAATATGTGATGTTCTGTTGTAGGCCTATGGTCAGTGTTGAAGTGATGATGAATACCTCTATTTATTGGTACAATGGTGATATAGACTTTATGCTTGCAATGTTGATTACGATGTTAATTGTGATGTTGATTACGATGTTAATTGCAATGTTGATTGCGATGTTGATTACGATGTTAATTGCGGTGTTGATTGTGATGTTAATTGTTGTTGTTGTGTGTGATGTTTCATTCATTAAGTTACATACATTTGCATATTTTGCAGCGGTCTGGATTGGTAAACTGCGATGAAGGATTATGCCTGCCTTGATGGCAAACACGATGATGATGAAGGCTTATGCCTTGACTTTGATGGCAACACGATGATGATGAAGGCTTATGCCTTGGCCATTATGGCAAATACGATGGGAGTTCTGCTCTAATGGTACCACATGCATTTGCGTAGTTGAGTCGCATCTTGAGTTGTGTGTTGAAGTTGTTGTTGTTGTTAAGTTGTGATGAATTGAAGTTGTATGTCATAATTGGTTATGTTGATTGATTAAAGTTGCCTTGTTGTTGTTATTAAGTTGTTTGTTGGTTGTTGCATAATTTTTGTTACGAAGTGATGACATTTGTATGATCTAATCTAATATATTGTTTATCATACGCTTGTTTATATTGGTTGATATCTCACCCCTTCTGTTGTGATGTTGACTCTACATGGGTAACGTGCATGTATTAGAGAATGAATAATTAGTTGCTGTTAGTCCAAGTCAGTTTAGTTGCTCTGATACGTAGCACTCAAGGGGATGTCTATGTTGTTATTCCAATGTTGTTATTACTCAAAATGTTATCAATTAAGTTTCTATTGTTGGATACATGATGTTTTAGAGTTGTTTTAGTTGAATAAAGTTGTTAAATGATTTAAAATTGAAAGTTGTGATTCCGCTGCATAATTGCTAAAAAGGTTGTTTTGTTTTCATGAGAGTTAATTGTTCATCCGAATGCTATGTATTTATGTTAAATACAATATAAATTGATTATTTTATGTTGAAATGTAATATCTCGAATATATTGAAGGTTTTTAAACACTCTAATTTTTTTATATAATTTCCAAGTAGATTTGGGGTGTTACAATATATTGCATTACACACATGTTGGAACATCATGTTACATAGTTATACAAGAACATCCAAGTTAACTCTCATCATTGATTTTACTTGTAGAGTAAATGTTGAATAGAATAAGTTAGAACCAATACTACAATAACATTTATCTGTTGTCAGAAACCACCAATTACAAAATACGTGTTGGAAGATTGTGTTCCACATCTTACACCAGATCATCTAAAATAATTCTCTTCATTTAAATCTTCTTAGTAGAGCAATTCTTAGACCAAATATTCCTTCAAAGTAAATTCAACCAAATCTTATTTGACCAAATCAAATCCAAATTAATTTTGGATTTACAACACAAATTACTTCCCAAAAACAAACTTCTACATTTTTTTGAAGAATTCAATACCATAACTCTTATGAAGAAAATCACATTTTTTTGAAGAATTCAATACCATAAAACTCTTATGAAGAAAATCTCTGTAGTCATATTAAAACAATAGAGATAGTATTAAAAAACTCGAAAACACGGATCAGAGAAAAAAGATATTTAAGTTGGATTATTGTTCAAAACCGTAGGTGTATTAATCATAAACAGAAATGAACGAAATATCCTATCTCTGTCACAAAAAGGAAATTATATACAATACCTATGGGTATTTCTTTTCTTTTTTTCTTTGTTCTATTGAGAATAATAATACTAATCTATTTCATCGAATGATGTGTTGGATCCACCGTATATTCAGAATCTAGAAAAGCGGTATGTTGAGTTTACAAAAAATGATGGTGGAATTACTAAAATTACAAAATTGGTATCACGTGGACCGATAAAAATAAAAAATAAAAACAAAAAAATACTGTACAATGGAGGTATGGTCGACATGGCCGATATTGAGTTTTTCTAAAGTTAAGATATAATTTTAATTCTTTTATTTGAACTAAAATTAAATTTTACTTCTTCCATCTTTAAAATTGAGTTTTAATTTTTTTTAAAATCTTTTGAGATTTTATTTTCAGAAATAATAATAATAATAATAATAATAATAATAATAATATAATAATAATAATAATACTAATAATAATAATAATAATTTTAAAAAACAATTGTGTATCTTTGCGTATTTCAATTTTTATAATTAAGTTAATTGATAATCATGAAGTGCCGGACGCAACAATGAAAGTAAAATCATTATTAACAATTAAAATAGAAAAGTTATATTACCTCCGTTCCTATTTGTAAGAGACAAACATAAGAAATCACACAAATCAAGGAATATTTTTTTTAATTAATTTTTCTGAAAAATAAACTTGTACTTCCAAAAATACCCCTAAGTTAAACATTTAGTAGTATTAATGTTATAATTAAGCCAAATGTTGATATAATAAAAATTGGTCAGCATTTATTCTATCCAAAAATAATTACAACAAAAAAATTGGCTTTCCACATTCTCATCGTGAAAAATTAGATGCAAATTAAATTTCCCTCTATTTTTTTTATACATCTTCCCACCAAATTTTAAAAACCAAAATAATCTTCCCACCAATTTTGGTAGTATATTTGTCTTTTTTATATAAAGAGAGTTGGTGTTTCATTTCAATCATACTAGAAATTTAGTTTTCATCTACTAGAATTAAGTCCATGGCAGATGAAAATGGTGAGCAATCTCTTTATATATTGATTACTGTGTGACACGTTAATATACTTGGCTAACATATATAGTTATATGCATGGTAATATACATGATGATATCCATTAATATATTCATACACTACCATTTTTCTTTTAGTTTTTTATTAATTTGATTGAGCAACACATATATGAAAGTCCACGTGTGTTTTGATTATACGTTTGATGATTTATTGCGAGTCGGTGATAAGTGAAAGTTCTAAAAACCGGGGTTTCCTGAATAACGAAGATAGAAAGGCTATATGTCAAATATTGCTTTGCTCTAGTGATGCTAATGGAAATCTAATTGGAACTGGAGTAGTAGAACGGGTAGCGGCATCATACAATGTTCATAGAAGTGTTATTTATCGCATATGGAAACAATTAAAGGACATGTAATGTTTGTCATAATAGAACACAAAATTGTGGAAGGAAACGAGTTCAATTAGATTTGGAGTTAATGCGTCAAGTTCCATTATCAAACGGTCAACCTATCGATCTCTCGCTTGTTTCTAAATATTCCTAAGACATCATTGGTAAGGTTGCATAAGGTCGGAGTGATACGACGGCATACAAACACACTTAAGCCTTATTTAAAAGAGGATAACATGATTGCTCGTTTAAGGTTTTGTTTGTCGATGATTGACAAAAATAGCTTACCTCATGATCCGAAGTTTATTTCTATGCATAATATTGTGTTCATCGATGAGAAGTGGTTTTATATTACCAGGAATAAAGTTACTAATTACTTGCATGTGGATGAAGAAGAGCCACATAGAACCTATAAAAGCAAAAATTTTATAAGTAAAGTTATGTTCTTATGTGCAGTAACTAGACCAAGGTTTGACAATGAAGAAAATGAGACATACTCGGAAAAAATTGATATATTTCCTTTTGTGTATGAACAACCCGCAAGAAGGAGTAGTGTCAACAGAGTTGCGGGGACAATAGAAACAAAGCCTATAGCTTCTGTTACAAGAGAGGTGAACAAAGCATACTTGATCAATAAAGTTCTACCTGCCATTGAGAACATGTGGCCAAGAGAAGATGTAGGGAAGAAAATCTTTATTCAGCAAGATAATGCAAGGTCACATATTAGTAAAGATGATCCGGATTTTTGTCGTGCGGCAAGTGAAAGTGAGTTTGATATTCAATTGACATGTCAACCCCCTAATTCACCAGATTTGAATGTGTTAGACTTAGGCTTTTTCAATGCCATTCAATCTTTACAGCAAAAGGAACCGGTAAAGTCAATTGATGAGCTTGTTGGTGCAGTTCAAAAAGCATTTGATGAGTTTTCTACTGTGCAATCCAACAAAATTTTTAGCACTCTTCAATCATGCATGATTGAAATAATGAAGATAAATGGATCTAACAAGTATAAAATTCCCCATATGAAGAAAGACATGCTATATAAACAAGGTGGCATACCGGTTCAAATGAGTTGTGATTCTTCACTGGTACAAGAAGTCACTGAATATCTTCAAAATTATGATTCTTAATTTTTTCTTTTACATGGAATGCAATATTATAAGAATATTTAATGATACTGCAATATTATAAGAATATTTAGTAGTGTTATTTTTTGGAACTTTATATATACTGCATGCTTTTTAAGAATTTCCAACTATATACTTCATTCTTATCATTACTATGTTCTATTCTAAAAAAATCTATTTTTATTATAAAAAAACAACAATAGCAGTAACATATGAAAAACAATAGAAATAAGGTACTACTCGTTAATTATCACAAACTGCATCGTCAAAACAACACTCCATGGCACAAACTGCAAATGTTTCGACAGACTATATTTTGGTTCATAGTGCAAAACAACACTCCATGGCACTTGCAGTTCATTTTCATAATTATATTCTATTCTAAAAATTCAATTTATATTAAAAGAAAACAACACAGTAGTAAAACAATAGAACAAAAGTTACTCATTAATCATAACAAACCGCGTCGGCAACTTTCGAAACCGTTTTATCGCGATCATTTTTGCGGTAACAAACCATTTCTTAAAACCATAATCATAATTCATGACATTTACATTACATTAGATTCCATAGAAATATATTTTGAGCACATTCATAGCCTCATTCCTCAAAGCTTCACGTACATGGTCGAAGCCATCTTCTTCTTCCTGTTTAACATTGCTATTTTCTTCTGCTTCTTTTTCTTCCTGCTTAACACTATTATTTTCCTTCTTCCTCACTCTCGATATCCGATTCTTCAACAATATCGCTACCTTCGTATGGATCCTCAGTGTTGGGGAACCTATTCAAATCAGAATTTTGTTTCACTTTTCTTTCATGAGATTTTTCAATCTTACTTTCATAGGTGTGATGAGAGTTCATACTCATGGTTTTCTTTGAAATATGAGTAAGATACTCGTAGTAGTTCCCTCCTTTATAACCAGTGGGAATTTTTTCCCCTCCAAATCATTAATATCAATGGAAACTGAATAGGTTTGGCTTTAGATACCCATTATGTGTATGGGGAATATACATAGCATGTTCTTTTCAAAACATTAATGCCCAATGAATAATAAATATTGCATTTTGTTTACTAAGGGTATAAATGAGATTTCTCAATTAATAAAATTTAATTTTATAATGTGTCTCTTATAAAAAGGACCAAAAGAAAGTTACAATTTGTCTCTTACAAATAGGAACAGAGGTAGTATTAAATTATAAGTAAATTTGATATTTTAGTATACTACTCATAGAAAAGAGAAAATATACTACTTCTGTTTACTCAGAATATATTTCAACTTTGGTATATCTTCTACATCATGGTTGGAACACATTTATATAGGCGTACAAATACCACTAAACTTACAAGCTAAAAAATTATTGGCGTTGCTAAAATATGCTAGTCCGGGAGGACTATGATTTAATTCTTACAAGTAAAGATTGTTGGAACAAACAATTTTTAAGAAAGATAGTTTGTTGAAGAAGAATGATGGAATTGAGAGAGAGAATGATTATCTAAAATTGTATGAAAAACGGTTATTGATTGTTTATGATTACAAAGAAATGCTCCTTATATAGACACATTTCACAGGCACTAAGATAAACTAAACTAAAACCTAAAACAATCAAGGCCTAGTGATTTCGACACACTGCAACTGTATGCTGTATTCGATTACATCGAATACAACCTAACACTATGAAACAATGCATTTCGACAAACTAGCTACTTCGACTAACACACACAATCAATTCAACTTAATCGAAAGAATAGGAATTACACTTTATAACACACCCCTTTAATTCATATTCTCGAGACTTCTCATTCCGATGCTTTTATGTAACTCTTCGAATCTAACTTTCTTCAAAGGTTTGGTGAATATGTCAGCTAGTTGAACTTCAACCTTGCAGTGCTTTATTTCCAGCTTCCCTTTGTTGACTTGATCTCTAAGAAAATGATACCTCCTTTCTATGTGTTTGCTTCGACCGTGACACACAGGGTGATTCTCCAGGTTATGGATGATTTGTTATCGACAAATAGCTTTATCTTCTTAGGTTCCATTATCTTTAGTTCTTCAAGTAACACTTCAATCCATGCTGCTTGGCATGCCGCATATGATGCAGCTACATATTCTGCTTTGCAAGATGACAAAGCCACAATGCTTTGTTTCTTCGAACTCCAGGAAATTGGAGCACCTTCGTTCATGAAAATGTAGTCTGCAGTGCTTTTCTTTTCGTCCTGATCTCCACTGAAATCTGAATCAGTGTATCCATGAACTTCGACACTTGAGGGTTCATCCTGTGGATCTTCTTCGAACATAGTTATAACAGTGTCTGATTCCTGTGTTGAACTTTGACTCCTGCCCTTTGACGTCGAATCCTGGTGGTTGAGTAACATAGACTTCTTCTTCCAATAGACCATTCAGGAATGCTGACTTTACATCCAGCTGATGCATCTTTCATCCCCTGTATGCTGCTGTCGAAACAACTATTCGAATTGTTTCCAGCCTAGCAACCAGTGCATATACTTCGTCGAAGTCTATACCAGGCTTTTGTAGAAAACCTCTAGCCACCAATCTTTCTTTATACTTCGCTATCTCGCCATTTGGCATTCGTTTCAGTTTGTATATCCACTTTACATCGATAGGCTTCTTATTCGTTATTTCGACAAGATCCCAAGTCTTGTTCTTCTCAATGGCTCTGAGACCAATTTGTGGAACAAAGGGTTTTCAAGAAAGATAGTTTGTTGAAGAAGAAGAAGAATGATGGAATTGAGAGAGAGAATGATTATCTAAAATTGTATGAAAACTGTTATTGATTATTTATGATTACAAAGAAATGCTCCTTATATAAACACATTTCGCAGGCCCAAAGAGAAACTAAACTAAAGCCTAAAACAATCAAGGCCTAGTGATTTCGACACACTGCAATTGTATGTTGTATTCGATTACATTGAATACAGCCTAACACTATGAAACAATGCATTTCGAAAAACTAGCTATTTCGACCAACACACACAATTAATTTGACTTACTCGAAAGAATAGGAATTACACTTTCTAACAAAGATAAGTATATTGCTAAGGAATGTATATGGCGGTGGTGTGTCGGTGCTAATTACAAGCTGGATTCTTTTCATTTTTTATAGACTTCTTGATTTAATTTTAACATTGCCTCCCTTAAATCAATCTTGTATCATTCCAAGCATTTTATTCAATTTGTAAAATAGTTCAATCTTTAACGATTTCGTAAATGTATTTGTCATTTGTTCTTTAGTGGGACAGTACTCGATTACCTATTCTTTCTCAGATATCAACTCTGTTATTTTGTGAAACTAAATATCAATATGCTTGGACCTTCCATGGAAAACTGGATTCTTTCTCAATGTAATAGCTGATTTGTTATCATAATATGTCTTTGTAGGACTATTCTGCTTCTGATGTATCATTTCTAAAATTCTTCTCATTCATACTATTTGAGTAGCACAACTAGTTGCTGCAATATATTCTGCTTTGGCGGTAGAAAGCACAACAACTGGTTATTTCTTCGAAGATCATGAAATTACACGTGTGCCCAAATGAAATGCATACCCTGACGTGCTTTTTCTTGTTTCTATATCTTAAGTCCAATCACTATCTATGTATCCAACAATTTTGACATCATTATTACTAGCATAAAAGATACCTTCGGTTAGAGTATCTTTGATATAACGAAGAATTCTCTCAGCTCCTTGCAAATGACTAACACATGGTTCTTCCATGAATCTGCTAAGCAAGCATACTCTATATACTATATCCGGTATTATTGCAGTCATATATATCAAGCTTCCAATCAAATGTTTATAATAGGCTGAGTCAACCTTTTTTCCATCATTTTCTCTCGTGAGCTTCAACTTTTCTTCAACGGGTGTATAAACCAGCTTTGAATGTTCCATCTTGAACTTCTTCAAAATATCATGTACATACTTCTTTTGGGAAATGAAAATTCTATCATTTTGCTGGACGACGTCAATGCCAAGGAAATAAGACATTAAGCCCACATCAGTCATTTTAAAGTGTCTAATCATAGCCTCCTTGAATTTTGCAATCACCTCTGAATTATTTCCAGTAAAAATCAACTCATCAACATATAGGCCCAAAAAAAGTACATCTTAAGGGTCATTATATTTAATATATAAAGTGTGCTCATGAAGACATCTCTAAAAAAGTATTCTTCACAAAATAAGAATCAATGTTGTTATACCAAGCTCTTGATGCTTGCTTCAAGTCATATAATGCTTTCTTCCATCTATAGACTATATCTTCCTTCCCTTTGACTACATATCCTGCATGATGCTCAACATACACTTCTTCTTCTTCCATATTCCTATTAAGAAATGTATACTTAACATCCAATTGATGTATTTACCAATTATTTTGACCTGATATTGAAATAAGCATTCTAATTGTATCAAACATTGCAACTAGTGCAAAATACCTAAAAGTAATCAATACCTAGTTTTTCTTTGTATCCTTTTGCCACCAACCTTGCTTTAAAGCGATCTATCTCACCACTGGGTTTGTATTTTGTCTTGTACACCCATTTCACCCCTATAGCTTTCTTATTTGCTGGTAACTTTGTCAGCTCCCATGTTTAATTTTCTCAATTGCATTGATTTGTTCACTGGAGGCCTCTTCAAAATTTAGCGGTTCACAATATGCAAATAAAGAAAAATTGATAATCTCTTCATCAGATGGGTCATTATCGTTACCCAAAACACCTTGCAGTCTAGATGGTAATCTACATGGCCTTAATTGTCTGTTAGATGTTTCTAGCACATCAAGTGTTGTTTGTTGTCTGTTGGGTGTTTCTGGCTCATCAAGTGTTGGATTATATTCAACCTTATCTTAATAATCATTTGAAGTCATTATTGGATCTTTTTGTGATTTTGAGGATCAATCCCACATTCTTCCTTCATCAAAAGTCGCATCGCGTATGATAATCACATTCTTTGTATCCGAATTGTAAAGTTTATTAGCCTTTGAGTTTGAATTGTAACCAACAAAAATACATCTTTTTCCTTTGTCATCTAAATTATTTGTCAATTGATCTGGTACATGAGCGTATGCAATACATCCAAAAACTCTAAGGTGTCAGATCAAAGGTCTTTTCCCACTTCAAGCTGCTTTAGGAGTCTTTTCTTGAACACTTTTTGTTGGATACCTATTCAAAATATAAACTGCAGTAGCAACGACTTTTGCCCAAAATTCCTTAGACATCTGTTTGGCTTTCAACATGTATCTCACCATATCCATGATTGTTCTATTATTTCTTTTAGCAACTCAATTCTGTTGAGGTGTGTATCTTGTTGTTAATTGACGCTCAATCCCATGTTTCTCAAAGAAACTTGCACCAACGAGGTATTCTTGGCATCTGTCTGTTCTCAATGCTTTGATTCTACAACCAATTTTTTTCTATAAATGCCTTGAACGTCTTGAAGGCATCACATGTTTTTGATTTTTGTTTCAAGAATTATATCCAAGTTTTTCTACTGAAATCATCAATAAAAGTCATAAAGTACTTATAGCCACTTGGTGTTGGTATTTCCACTAAACACAAGTATGAATGAATTATCTCTAGCAGCTTCTTCGCTCTCCAAGATATTCCAGTTGGAAATAAATCTCTAGGCTCCTTTCCAATCTGACAAGTCTCACATACTCCATTTGGAATATTCACAACATGAAATCCATAAACATATTCTTTTCTAGACAAGTAATTCAAGCCAGAAAAATGAAAGTGACCAAATGTCATGTGCTACAACCAATCATCATTTGTAATGATAAAACTCAAGCAAGGAAATTTTTAATGTTGAACTTTCAAATGAAATAGGCGGTTTAGTGTCATTCTTACCTTTGTGATAAATCTGCCATCTATGTCGATCAAGGTGCAGAAACCATTGTGAATTTGCATGTTGTAACCTTTCTCTGACAGTTGTCTCATACTCAATAGATTGTGATGAAGACCATGAGCATAGAAAACATCACCAATAAATTTTTGAGATCCATCTTTCAACCTAATAGAAATTCGCCGTTTCCTAAAAATTGGAATATTTGAATTGTTTCCAAACTTCACGGTAGATTTTACCGCTTCATTTAAAGATGAAAATAATTCCTTTTTCTGCACATATGATTACTACATCCAATATCCAGATACCAAATATTTTCCTCTTATGAAAATGTATTACTTGCCAAAAATAAATTTTGTGAATTTTCATAGTACTCACCAGTATTTTGATACAAGTCTGTATATGAAATCACCTTCTTTGTGCCCAAACTTTCCACAATGATAACAACTATAATTCGTCCTTTCTTGATTATAGTTACCTCTTCCTCTGTCACGATATGTAGATCCAAAACTATGACCACCTTTTCCTTGATGTGTTGGATTGACACCGTTGAAATTGTTGTATTTCCATTGGTTAAAGTTACCACGACCTCTTCCACCATAATTTCCTCGACCTCTGCGTCTATAATTTCCTCTTCATCTGTTGTAATTATTTTGACCTCTTTGTTCTAAAGTACGACTGGACACATAAGTGTTATTGACATTTACATGACTTTTGAGAGCTTCTTATTTTACAACTTTCTCGTTCTTTTCTAATATTTTGTTGACATGACTTTTAATGCTTCCTTGTAATTCTGCTAGAGACAAGGTGTCTATGTCATGTTACTCAATTATTGTAGTCATCATGTTGTCAAACTTCACCGTCATCGTATGTAGAATATTTTCTACCACTTTACTATCTGAAGTATTTTCTCCATATACTCTCATCTTATTGACGAGATTTATAACATGAGAGACATATTGTTCTACTATTTCTGAATTATACATTTCGTACCTTTCATATTCTCTGCGTAGTGATTGCAATTTGGACTTCTGAGCGTTATCTACTCCTTTATGTGATAACTTCAATATGTCCTTGATGAATTTGTGAAGTTTTCAATTGGCCCTTTCTACGAGCGACATCATCAACTCCTTGTTGTAAATCAGGATCCACAGAGCTACAAACATTGTGAGCTTTTAGATGTGTTGTAATCAAAATTTTCAAATAACTAAAATCTAACTCCATAGTTAATTTTGGACAGGACCAGACAAAATTGTAATTGTTTGTCATATTTCTCTCAGAAAATACTCACAATAATTTTTAATACTGAGAACTCTTTTATTTTTCACACACTCAAAAATATTTTTGACACTTACATTAACATTAACATGACCAAACATGCTCTGATACTAATTTATTAAGAAATAAGACTATAATTTTTAAAAACACTCACTAATAGAAGAAGAGTAAGAATACTACTTTTGTTAACTCATAATATATTTCAACTTTGGTATATTTTCAACATCATGGCTGGAACACATTTATATACGCTTCCAAGTACCCACTAAACTTACAAGCTATGAAATTATTAGCGGTGCTAAAAATATGCTAGACTAGCTAGACTAGCTAGACTATGATTTAATTCTTACAAGCTAAGATAAGTATATGGCTAAGGAATGTATATGGCGGTGGTGTGGCGGTGCTAATTACTAGCTGGATTCTTTTCATTTCTTTACTAACTAAGTATGTTTTCTATTAAGCTAACCCACCTCCTTAATTGTGCAATAGAACTCTTTCTTAATTATGAAGAATAGTGCCAAGCATTTTGTACAGACTTCTCGAGCTAATTTCAACAATGTCTCCCTTAAATAAAGCTTGTCTCATTTCAAACATTTTCTTCGACTTGTAAAATAGTTCAATCTTTAAAGGTTTCGTAAATATATGCGCCATTTGTTCTTCAGTGAAATAGTATTCGATCACCACTTCTTTCTCAGCTATTAACTCTCTTAACTTGTGAAAGTGAATATAAATATGCTTGAGCGTTCTTCAGTGGAATAGTACTCGATCACCACTTCTTTCTCAGCTATTAACTCTCTTAACTTGTGAAATTGAATATAAATATGCTTGAGCCATCTATAGAAAACTTGATTCTTACTCATTAAAATAGCTGACTTATTATTACAATATATCTTTGTACGACTATTCTTCTTATGATGTATCATTTCCAAAATTCTTCTCATCAATATTATTTAAGTAACACAACTGATTGCTGCAATATATTCTGCTTTGACAATTAAAAGTGCAACAACTAGGGGTGTTCGCGGTGCGGTTTGGACGGTTTTGACGCAAAAAATCATCCGAACCACAAGAGAAAAAGGCATGCGGTTTGGTTTGGTTCGGTTGACTTTTAGAAAAAAACCAAACTAAACCAATGCGGTTTGGTTCGGTGCGGTTGTTCGGTTTTTTACAAATAATTTGTTGAGTCATACATTCACATATATATGACAACATAACTTTGTATTTGGTCATTCATACATGATACACTACTAAATTATAACCAAAAAACTAATCATATTTGGACAATAACTTATCATTTAATACGTAAAAGTTAGATTAGATAAAAGTGAAATAATAAACATAAAATAATAGCATAAAATAATATAAAAAATATTATAATAAAACAAAAAAAATAAAAGAGAAGAGAAATTAGTGAAGATGAAAAAGAAAGAATAAAAGAGAGGAGAGATTAGAGATAAAGATGTGCGATAAAATGAAATTGAAAGAGAGAAAAAATTGCATAAAAAATAAGAACGTGCAAAGGAAACAATATAAGAGAGTAGAGATTAGATAAGAAGAGGCAAGATGTAAGTGGTGAAGATGAAGTGATAATGTTAAGAGATATTTAAGAAGATTGAAACTGAAATCATAACTGTAAAGATGAGAAAATTGTCTGTAATCATAAGGCTAATGTATAATAGATTTAGGTTTGGGTTAGATGCGAGTTAAGTAAAATTTAGGTTGTAACATAATGCGGTTTAGTTCGGTTTGTAAAATACAAACCGTAAACTGAACCAAACCATGCGGTTTTGTTAAAAAATGACCCAAACTAATCCGAACCAAATGCGGTTTTTTTGCAGTTACGGTTTGGTTTGGTTTGGTTTGCGGTTTTCTATTGGATTGGTTTGATTTTGAACATCCCTAGCAACAACCATTTGTTTCTTTGAAGACCATAAAATTACATTTGTGCCAAATGAAATGCATACATTGACGTGCTTTTTCTTGTTTCTATATCTCCATCTCAAACACTATTTGTATATCCAACAAGTTCGACATCATTATTACTAGCATAAAAGATACCTTTCGTCAGAGCATCTTTGATATAACGAAGAATTTTCTTAACTTCTTGCAAATGACTAACACATGGTACTTACATGAATCTGCTAAGCAATCCAACTCCTTATACTATATACGGTCTTGTTGTTGTCAGATATCTCAAGCTTCTGATCAAACTTTTATAATAGGTTAGTCAATTTTTTGCCATCATTTTCTCTTGTGAACTTCAACTTTTCTTCAACGGGTGTTTAAACCAACTTCGAAAGTTCCATCTTGAACTTCTTCAAAGTATAATTTGCATATTTCTTTTGGGAAATGAAAATTCCATCATTTTGTTGGATGACCCCAATGCCAAAGAAATAAGACATTAAGCCCATATCAGTCATTTCAAACTATCTAATCACAGCCTCTGTGAATTTGGTAATCACCTCTGGATTATTTTCAGTAAAAATCAAATCATCAACATATAGGCACACAATAAGGACATCTTTAGGATCAATGTATTTTATATATAACGTGTTCTCATGAGCACATCTCATAAAACCATTCTCCATAAAATAAGAATCAATCTTGTTATACCAAGTTCTTGACGCTTGCTTCAACACATATAATGATTTGTTTAATCTATAGACTTTATCTTCTTTTCCTTTGACTACATATCCCGCAGGCTGCTCATCCTACACTTATTCTTCCAGATTCACATTAAGAAATGCAGACTCAACATCCATTTGATATATTTTCCAACTATTTTGAGCTGATATTGAAATAAGAATTCTAATTGTATCCAACCTTGCAGCTGGAGCAAATACCTCAAAGTAATCAATATCTGGTTTTTGTTTGTATCCTCTTGCCACCAACCTTGCTTTAAAGTGACCAATTGCACCACTGGGTTTGTATTTTGTCTTGTACACCCATTTCACTCCTATAGCTTTCATATTTGTTGGTAACTCTGTCATCTCCCATGTTTGATTTTTCTCAGTTGCATTGATTTCTTCATTTATGGCTTTTCTTTAATTTTCATCACTAGAGGCTTCTTCAAAATTTAGCATCTCACAATATGAAAATAAAGCAAAGTTGATATTATATCATTAGATGGGTAATTATCGTTACCAAAAACACAATATTACAATTTGGATGGTAATCTACGCGACCTTTGTTGTCTGTTGGATGTTTCTGGCACATCAGGTGTTGTTTGTTGTCTGCTGGATGTTTCTGGCTCACCAAATGTTGGATTATATTCAATATCGTCTTCGTAATCATTTGAAGTCACTATTGGATCTTTTTGTGACTTTGAGGACCAATCAAATATTCCTCCTTCATCAAAAGTCACATTTTGACTGATAATCACCTTCTTTGTATCCGAATTGTAAAGTTTATAAGCCTTTGAGTTTGAACTGTAACCAAGAAAAATGTATCTTTCTCCTTTGTCATATAATTTCTTTCTCAATTTATTTGGTACATGAGTGTATGCAATACATCAAAAAACTCTAAGGTGTCAGATCAAAGGTCTTCTTCCACTCCAAGTAACCAGTGATTTTTACACGGATATTTAGCATTTATTTCAGTTATCGTTTCATGTACTTGTCTAGGTTTTATTTCGTTTTTATTGCATTTTATGCCTTAGTTTTATGTTTTAGTGTTTTCAGTTGCAAAAGAATAAAATAGGACAAATCAGAGTGAAAACGTGCAAAATTCAGTGTTTCGGAGGATGTGCTACAAGAGCCCTGACACGGGTGGCCGTGTCACCTAACACGGCCCGTGTCACTTGTCACGGCCAGTGTCAGGAGGAAGACTTAGAGAGCGTGGAAAACCAGGGGCTGACACGGGCGATCGTGTCGCCTGACACGGGCCGTGCCAGCAGGTCTGAAGTAGATAAAAGAATTAAAATATCAGAGGCCAAAACGGGCGATCGTGTCACCTGACACGGGCCGTGTTGGCAGTGACGTTGATTTTCATTGTTTTTCTTAGTTTTCACTATTTGGAACCCAAATGGTTGTTCTGGACATTTTCAATCGACCTAAATGAGTTTTTGCTATTTAAAGGAGTTTCCACGATGGAAAAAAGAGCTTTTTTGCCAGAGAAAAAATTCAGAGACGATTAGAGATTGAGCCTATGTAAGTTTTGGAGAACAAAGACCTTTCATGAGCGGAAACAATTGAAGATCAAAGTTCACCATCAATTTGTAATGTTTATCTTTATTGTTATTGAGATTCTTTTAAACTATATGAGTAGCTAAACCCCCCAATGCTAGGGGGTGTCCCTGATTTGATTATGTAATAATGTTGAATTCCTGAGTTATCAATTTCATGGTTTTTATTAATCAATTTAATCGTGCCTTGTTTTTATGCTTTCCTAATCGAACCAATTAGGATTGATTTACGGTTAACAACCAGCTGGACCGCAGTTGTTAAGGTTTTTGTGCGATTAGACTATAGTAGATATCACCTAGGACTAGGGATACCATACAGTTACCAGATTTAACCCTTGATAAAACAAAGACTTGATTTCATCATAATTCTCTAAGGACATAGGAATTAAGATTGAGTGTTCAAATGTTTTCCCACTAAGGACTTAGGGGAAAATATCCTAAAGGACTGGTAATTGATATTACGAACTTGTTGAAGAGATCAGAATTCAAGGTTATTACAGGGAAAATCATACACCCTACCCTCACATGCTCCTCATATTCCTAAAAAGCCAATTTATATTTCTGCCAATTTACAGTGACAATAACAAACCAAAACCCCAAATTCAAGTTTTTGTTTGATTGAACCATAGATTGAACTCGATACAAATATGCAGTCCTTGAGATCGACATTCGGAGAATTTCTCCTTTATTATTGCAAGGCAAAATAGTACACTTGCTTTTTTTCCAATCACCAAGATCCTTCGAAAGTCTTTTCTTGAACATTTTTTGTTGGACACCTATTCAAAATATAAACCGCAGTAGCAACGACTTCTGCCCAAAATTCCTTAGACATCTGTTTGGATTTCAACATTCATCTCACCATATCCATGATTGTTCTATTCTTTCTTTCAGCAACTCCATTCTGCTGAGGTGTGTATCTTGTTGTTAATTGATGCTCAATTCCATGTTGTTCAAAGAAATTTGTACTAGCAACTTGGCATCTCTATGTTCTCAATGTTTTGATCCTTCAACCACTTTGTTTTTATACAAATGTCTTGAACGTCTTGAAAGCATCACATGCTTTTGATTTTTGTTTCAAAAAATATACTCAAGTTTTTCTATTGAAATCACCAATAAAAATAATAAAATACTTACGACCACCTGGTATTGGTATTTTCGCTGAACACAAGTCTGAATGAATTATCTCTAGCAGTTTCTTTGCTCTCCAAGACATTCCAGTTGAAAATAAATGGGGGTGTACACTTCAATTCTCAGCACTTGCAAACTACGCATGCATGACTTTGATTTGTATTTAGATCCTCACGAATACATGTTAGCTATTAGTGCATTACAACATGTTACACTTTCCATATATGATATCACATATAGTGTGAACAAAACCTTCCAATTCATGGTTAACCCTATGAATTCTCAATGGTATACTTTGGTTTGTCTCTTATGTCTGCCATTGTTAATAATAGGTTCACTCAAGGGTTATAGTAATACTGATTGAGTGAGTGACTCTGATGATAAAAGACTCGTTTTAGGTCTTGTATCTTCTTTTGGTTAAACCTTCTTTCATGGAACTCCAAAAATTAATCATTAATTTCAAGGTCCAAAAGGTCGAATACATGGCTCTTGTACATACTATATATGAACTCTTACATCTTGAATCATTACTAAATGAACTTGGCTTACCTACTCTACTATGTGGCAATTTAAGTGCATTCCACCCACCTGTCTCGCAACCCAAGGCTACATGCTTATACCAAGCACACCCAGCTTGACATCTATTTTGTTCAAGAAATTATTGTGTCTAATAAATTATTCACTCAACATGTATCTACAAGTATACAAATTGCTGACACATGGATAAAACCGCTAAGAACTTTGCTTTTCAAGAACTTCGACCTAAGCTCAAGAATATCTTCCAACCACCTTGATCTTGTCGGGGAGTATTAGAGTAGTTATTCCTTTAATATTAAGTTAGTTAGAATTACTTATGTAAGTTTTATAAATACTTCAATAGTTAGTTAGGATTAGTTATAGTTAGTTAAGATTTATTAATATATATACTCTATATTAAGAGTATCATCCCAAGATTGTAATCATCTAATTAATAATGAATCAGATCATCATTTTGAGCTTACTCGTATCACTACGGAAAAATATTATGTAAAACTTTACAAATAAATTATTTTGATTGGAGTAGGATCCTAAATACCCATGTGTAAAATATCAAATCATTTTATAGAAGCGATACTCCTATCCACAAAATGAAATGTAGTTCGTTTTGTAAAGTGGCAATGATCACATACATACACGGTGTTATCACAAGTGACCTATGAAAATGAATTTTTAAATGTAAAACAACATTGGAATGATGACCTAAATGTCAAACATTAAATTTATTGACACATTGTAAATTAGAGTTATGTAAAGAAGTGTTACAATTTGTATTAACATCGAGTTCAGAATATTTTCACGTAGGCAATAATGTTTCTTTTCTCCATATTTTCAACAATTAGAACTGTCACAAAGTTCAGAATTTATTTAGCAATGATTTTACAAAGCCATAAAATGAACAAATTTCTTTTGTGACATTTCAAACCGTCACAAAAAAAATTTAATGTTAATTTTGCGACAGTTTAAAACTAACTAAAGTGAAAAAAACTGTCCTAATTATCTAAAAGGGAAAAAAATTTAGTTAATAATTGTCGCTAATTGTCTAAAAGTGAAAAAAAATAACCGCATCATTTACGTGAGAGACCTCGTACAATCTTTCACCGTAGCTTGCCCCTATAAGGTAGCTAGGATTTCACCGTAGTTATGGCCTCATAACTAGGACTTTTCAGTTATCTTCTAAAGACCAAAAATCTTGGCTTTCATTATGGTAGGTTCTCTGCCATACTAGAAGGATATACAAATGCGAGTTGGATATTGAATGTTAGAGATTACAAATCGAAAATTGGGTGGATATTTACATTAGCCGGATGTGCGATTTCTTGGAAAAGCAAGAAACAAACTTGTATTACCCTCAAAACCATGGAATTAGAGTTTGTGGCTCTCGCATTCGCTGGACAAGAAGCATAATGGTTGGGGAACCTTATGTTGGAAGTTCCATTATCTAAAGACAATGTTTCAAAAGTGTTGATACATTGTGATAGCGATGCCACCCTAACAAGAGTATTCAGTGAAGTATATTATTGAAAGTTTAGACACATAGGACTTAGACACTCTCTAGTGAGAAAATTGATCAAGGATGAGATCATTTCATTGTCATATATTCAAACAAGCTATAATTTAATTTAGACGACCCATTTACTAAGTCACTGGCCAGAGACTTAGTAAAGACTACCTCAATAGGTATGAGATTGAAACTCATTGAATAAGGGTTCCGACAATGATAGGAACCCAATCTGAAGTTAATACATCTTAACATAAGATTCAATGGGTAACAATAAGTCGTTGATTTGGAAGTTGGTGCAACATTTTGTGACAATGTTGACCTTTACATAACTGAGGGTTGAGTTTTTCAAACTCTTAATGAAGTTCTATATCGAGGAGGATATGTATCTCAAGAAATAAGATACAAATTGAACTTTACCTATATGAATTTTGAGATGGTGTCGTCTTAAAGTGAGAGTTAGAGTTTCTCTCATGAAAAATTCATGAAAACAGAAAAAGCACATGGCCAAAAATAGTGCTAGGCGAGATATGTAGGTGAAAAACCCTTAAAGAATGTGTGTAAGGTAACACTAGTATAATCACAAGGTATAATGGTTCAAAGCATAGCTACCTAACATTCCGATTAAACTATGCATTATTCTTACTAAGGTTAAGTTCAAATCGAAATATATCTAATTGTATTAACATTCTTTTCTACTTTTTATGAAATTGGTCATGTCATTGTTAGAACAAGTGGTGATTGTTGTAATTAATGAATAATTTATTACAAATGATATGTTCCAAAATGATATGAAAGATTGTATTTTGAATTTTGAATTTGAAAGTGGCAACACTTCATGAAGTGTTATAGAATGAAACCATACAACTTTTGACTATGTTGCTTTAGGACAAACATTATAACCTTTGATTAAAAGGAATTGTTTCACCAATGATCGCCACCTTGTGAAACAATACTAATGTAGCCTATAAATGTTTCATTCCACGTTTAGAAAATTTATAAAAAAATCCACATCTTCTAAAAACAATTCCAACACTCTTCGTTACATTTGAGTTTTCATCCCTCTTGTACAAACTCAAGAATGCTGAATTGTCTTGCATCTAAACTATGAGACAAATCGAGAATACTTGAAATACTATAAAAAAATGTTATGTACAAGATTTCAATCTAAATTCTTTCAATTTCGACGTTTTATATAACACTCAATTCAATATATAAATTTATATTTAATGATAAATGTGAATACCATTACTTAATTAATTAATATATATATATTAGTAAACACGTTTTTCTCTTATTTCACTTTTATATTTTTTAAATCGGGATGAAATGATGAAATCTATGTAAATACACTTTAATGACTATTTTTGTTATAATTATATATTTTAAAAACTAAATCAAAGATTACGATAATATTTAAAAAAAAACGCTAATTTGTACCCTAAATGTTAAACTACCTAATATAAAATTCAGTGCGTATTTAATTTTTAAAATTAAAATATTAATTTTTTATAATAATTATTTTTAAATAATTTTTTGAACTTGTGTTCTTAACAGGTCCATTAACAATACAATACATAAAATATTAAAATTAATATATCTTTCGACCACTATTATAAATAATAATTTTTTTAATTTATTAAATAATTAAGTCCTTAATCATATATATATATATATATATATATATATATATATATATATATATATATATATATATATATATATATATATATATATATATATATATATATATATATATATATATATATATATATATATATATATATATATATATATATATATATATATATATATATGGTTTATAATAAAATTTAACCAAAATCTTTTTTTACGTTTATAATAATGATAAAGGATGTAGCCTATATCAATTTTAATTGTTTAATAAATTAAAAAGTCAATTTTATTTATAATAAATAATTAATTAATACTATAGTATTAAACTAAAATCCAAATTGATTTTCCCAAGGTAGAGTTTCTATTTATGAAATAAAATAAAAAGCGTGGGCAAAAATTAAATCAAAAAAAGAAAGTATCATCTCCACGGACCCCACGCGATTGTCTCCAGGAGCCGTGTCACCACACGATTCATCACGTGATAACCTCTTTTACAAAACCCCTCTCCAATCCCATCTCGCCACGTGTCCTTCACCTTCCACAAGCGACTAGTGAATCAACCGCTATCGTTCACTGACACACACTCCAAAGCTCAACGAAGTAGATATTTTTCCTTTTTCCACTCCAATTCTCCCGAGATTCGCGATTCTTCCAATCTCGCCCATTCCACCGATTCAGCAAAGGTTCCTTTCACTTTCTCTTCTTCATCATCATCATTATCGTCATCATTATTATTATCATTATCGATTTTTCAATTATTTCTGTTTTGTACCGTAGTGTTCACTGATTGATTTCGGATTCATACAGAAGAAAGAAAAGCGAGTGGATCCATCAAAATGAGCCATAGCATCTTTCACCAAACTTTGCTGTGTCAAACGCAATCGGTTGCTGAGTATCAAAGTAAGGTTAATTCTCGTGGAATTGTTCCCGGTACTTTATTCCAATCGCAGAGTGTTGAGAAAGAAAAGAAGCTTTTGCTGTCTACAAATTTCCGCGGAAATAGGTTGTGTGTCAGGAAACGCAGAGTTGCCATGGGGAAGAACCAGTCTATTTCACGCGCTGTGTTGACATCAAATGCGGCTTCTGAGGTATGCGGTGGAACGTTTTTGGTCATTATCGCATCCTTTTGATCTCTTTGAATGCGATTACTATTATTTTTAAAGTAATTCATTTATAAATAATAAGAAAATATATTAATTATTAATGATTAAAGTTATGTATCTTCTAACTATTCTTTAATTATTTAATATATCAATTAAATATTATTATTATTTTATTATTATTATTATTAGTGAAAAAAATATATACTGTAATATATATTTTTACACTGTCACAAATATTTATTTGTCAAAAAATTATAATTCTACTTAACACGATATAAAACTAATTTACATTACTGCTAATATGATACTATTATTATTATTATTATTATTATTATATTATTATTATTATATTATTATTATTATATTATTATTATTATTATTATTATTATTATTATTATTATTATTATTATTATTATTATTATTATTATTATTATAATAAGAATAATAAGAATCATTATTTACATCAGTTTTCAAATTTATTAAAATTAGGTAAACATCTCTTAGATTTCTTATGTTATTAATTTCATGAATCAAAGTAGCTATGCCTATCAAAATATCCATATGATACTAAACCAATAGACGAATGATACATGTGAGGAGGACTTAATTTACCAATAAGAGAAACAATCAAAGTCAGAACTACCTACGTCAATGTAAAAAGTGTCTAATATATAAATATTTGTGATTATATTTAATTTATTAATTTTTTAAAAAATTGATGCAACGGTGTCCGGTTTTAGTGCTTGGTCCATGCTTCATAGTAACGATTAAGAGATGGTAGGATTTATAATTTGATGAATTTAGACTATAATAAGCTACAAGCCCAGCCTCACACTTTCAATAACCAAAATGACTTTTTAATTATTGTATTATTATTTTTATTATTATTATATTATTATTATTATTATTATTATTATTATTATTATTTTTATTATTATTATTATTATTATTATTATTATTATTATAATAATAATAATTATTAATATTATTATTATTATTACTATTACTATTCTAGTAGAACCCAAACTCATTATTTGGTTTTTTTGAATGCGATTACTATTTTTGTTCTTTTGTGGCAACATTGACTGAATTGAATGCAATTCTGTTAAAATCTTTTAAGATAAATTTCGGAGTGTTTTATTTTATTTAATTGAATTGTAAAATTGTAGATTCTTTTTGACCATTTTCACTCACTTATTCACTCTTGATAATGTTAAAATATCCAGCCATCAATAGCTGCTTGTATATTTATTTACCAGTTATTTGAATACATGTTAGCCGGTGGCTATGGTTTGTTCAATAGCTTCGTAACTTTAAAATGAGATGCATAATATGTGAACTATGCATGTGAATTTTAATCAATGATTCAACGAGTCTTTGTTTGTCTGTTATTCTTAAATTGAGCTCGGAATTGATTATTGACTGGTTATTTTGGGGGCTGGAGCAGCTTTCAGAGAAGTTCAGCCTGGATGGAAATATTGAAATGCAGGTATTCAGCTTGCCCGTAGAATTAAATTATTTTTATAAAAAAAAGAGATTGTAGTAGTACATTAGTTAATGGTTGCTTTGATCTGATGGAGCAGGTCAATCTTAGTTCTTCAGGATCAGGAGGTGCAACACAAGTAGATGTCCAGGTTTCAAATAGTAGGGGCTCTATGGTTTTACATTGGGGAATTATATGTGAAAGTAAAGGGTATGTTTAGTATCAGAGTTTTTAATTCATTTAAATGTTCTTCAACTGTTTAAGGTGTTTGTATTGTAATATATCTTGTTACTTGAAGGATATGTTTTTCCCTTATTATGTTTACAGGAAGTGGGTACTTCCTTCTCGGCGTCCAAATGGAACTCAAGTTTATAAGAATAGAGCTCTCAGAACTGCTTTTGTAAAAGTAAGTTCCAATAACAACTACAAAAGAAAAAATGTTTCTTAAACTTTCTTGAGTGGTTCAAATATTGATTTACTTATTGTTTGACGATTTTTCCTTCTATTTTACTATTATTAGTCTGGCTCAGGATCCTCAGTTAGGATTGAAATTGATGATCCTGCTGCACAAGCCATCGAGTTCCTTGTAATTGACGAATCTCAAAATAAGTGGTGTGCTTATCATAGTCTCTTTTTCCCCTATATTTAACCCTCAATGTTATTGTGAAATTGATTAGTTATTTACTTTTTTTTCTTCTTTTCGAAGTAAAGGTATAAAAACCATGGTGATAACTTTCACATCAAGTTACCAGTAAAAGATAAGCCAGTTCAGCAAGTTTCCGTTCCTGAAGACCTTGTACAAATTCAAGCATATATTAGGTGGGAACGAAAGGGTAAGCAGTCATACAGCCCAGATCAAGAGAAGGTCAGTAATCAAGTAGTGTTCATGTTTTGCTCTTACATTAAGCTGCAAAGTTTAGCTTCCTACAACGTTTCTTTCAGCTGATTCTTTTTATGAATTTTCATGGTTTCTATTTGGTTTGTTTTACTCTTCAATTTCATTGGTGCACTGATTTGTCTTTAGAGAATATATCGAATCCGTTCCTTTGATCTATTGAGGGTACACACCCAACAATATACTATTAATGTTATGTTTATGCATGCCCTAGCTAAATTGCTATAACCCCATCCTGGTTCATGTCTTAATTTTACTATGGTCTGGGTCCACATTTAAAATGATTCCAGGCTTCTTTGTAATGGGTTTTAAGCCGTTGGGCTTCCCATTATATTCTCTTCCCTTCCAATCAAAATTCATAACTGAATTTTGTTATGAGTTGGTTAGATTTAACCACCTATATATTTTAGATTGTAACTAGTTCTAACAATCAAGGTTCATTCTACTCATTTATAATTCATAATAGAATCTCTCACGCTCTTGCTCTCACTTATCTTCATCATGGTTCTTTATCTTTATTATTGTATCATAGAGGTTTTTCTGGATTCACAAGAGTAAATTCTTAGCCTATCACCAAGGTAACTCCTTCTCTAGTGTCACAAGCTACTACTGGTTATGAACAAGTCATAGTCGCTGCTAGATCTACTTTCAAACAACAAATATATATATAAAATTGGATGAAACAAACTATCTCCAATGGAAGCAACAAGTTGAAGGTGGTATCCTTAGAAGCACAAAAATGATGATATACGTACTCTCACTTGAAATTCTCAAACGATTCCTCACTATTCCTGATCGTGATAGTGCATCTAAGAATCATGCGTACACAACTTGGGAGGAACACCTCCTTCCCGTGTGCACATCTGTTATCTTGTTTTGTCCTCCTTCGTCATTCATGGCAGGTTTGGGAGGAAATTCACCATACTGTCACACGCAAAAGAAAGCGTGCTAAAGAGAACTTCAATTTAAACTTTGTTCACTTGCAAAAGGTACAAGAACTATTGCTGAGTTTATAGCACGTGTTCACGCCATTGTTGATATGCTAATGTCCATTGGAGATCCTGTCATGCATCTGGTCAAAATCAAACTCCTTCTTGAAGCACTTCCCGATGAATATGATTGAGTTGTTACTGCTGTTAACACCAGGTCTGCTTTTGTCTCACTTGATGGGTTATAATCTCTTTCACTCGAGTCTCAAAGTGAAAAAAAAAGCTTTTGACTGTGTCTTTTGACTATTTTCTATGTCCTTCCGCATATTCATCATCTATGTCATCTACATCACTTTTGACTCTTTTCTACGTCCTTGCCCATGTCATCTACATCACTTTTGACTTATTTCTATGTCCTTCCACATACTCATTACCTATGCCATCTTCATCTAATTCCAATGCATCTATTCATAGCAATACTACACCTGACTTTACATCTACTCCTTACTCTGGTCCTACATCTACACCTAGATCTTGCTCTAATCCTATAACTACACCTATCAATACATCAAGTAACACTATATCCAATCATTCTTACACTAAAACAAACTCTGAGAACCTAAGTGTTGTTTATCTATCACACAATCCTGTTCTTCATTTGATAACCAAGCACATGGAGTTGTTGGACATCTTCAGAGAAGAAGTCATCAACAAAAGCCTAGGGTTTCACACAGTCCAGCTTAGGATTAGTCAGCTGATGTATTAACTAAGCCTTTATCTACTTTCATATTTGTGGCACTAAGACGTGAACACTATTTGATTCTTTTTATGATTTTCATGGTTTCTATTTGGTTTGTTTTACTCTCCAATTTCATTGCCTCTCTGCTTTGATGCTTTGTATTTAGAGAGTATATCGAATCTGTTCCTTTGATCTATCCAGGGTACACGTCCTTGATACAACACGGCATAACAACCTCTAAAAAATAATAGTATCTCAAATCTTATATTATTGTTATGCTTATATCTGCTCTAGCTAATTTGCTATAACCCCCCTTCCTGGTTCATGTCTTTAATAGACAGTGGTCCAGGTCCTCATTTAAAATGACTCTAGGATCCTTTGTAATGGAATTTAAGGTCCCTTGTCTAGTTCCTTTGTAGTTCATTTAGTTCTGTAGATTATGCAACATAATTTGGGAAATGGCTCTTATTACACTGCTTCCATTCTCTTGTAGCTGTTGGAACTTGGAGTTTTGAATTCAAAAAAGTGTTGGCTAGATGCATTTCAATTTTAAAGTCAGAACTAGTGCATTTTGTCTTCAAATGCATTATTTTTATTAGACTTTTCCTTTTCTAGGAGGAATATGAAGCGGCCCGGAGCGAATTATTAGAGGAAGTAGCTAGGGGCACCTCTGTACAAGATATTCGAGCAAGGTTGACTAACAAAACGAGTGATGTTGAAGTTAAGGAGCCTAACAAACCTAATGCTGCTGAAGTAAAGGAGCCTTCTGTTTCAAAAACAAAGACCATCCCTGATGAACTTGTACAGATTCAAGCATTTATACGCTGGGAAAAAGCTGGGAAGCCTAATTATTCTCCCGAACAACAACTTGTAATCTTATAAAATCATTTCTGATATCCCTTTATCTGCTGAACATTAATTACTTAGATTGTCAACATTATAATGTTCATTTTATCTAATCAGGCTTTTTCGCTCTCCTTCCTTAATTGATTTAGATTGAATTTGAGGAAGCAAGAAAAGAACTGCTATCTGAGCTTGAGAAGGGTGCTTCGGTGGATGAGATACGTAGGAAAATTACCAAAGGAGAGATTCAAACTAAAGTTTCCAAGCAATTGAAATCCAAACAATACTTCCAAGCTGAAAGAATACAAAGGAAAAAAAGAGATTTGACGCAGCTTATTAACAGTAATGCTGCTAAAAACGCAGACCAGCAACTTGTAGAAGTAGACCAACAATTTGTAGATGCTCCAAAGACTTTGTCAGTAATTGAAAGATATGCCAAGGAAAGGGAAGAATATGATACTGGTAGTGTTTTGAGTAAAAAAACTTACAAGCTGGCGGATAAGGATCTTTTGGTGAGACACTTTCATCAAGTTGCAGTTTTTTTCATCTCTTTTTGCAAGCTGGTATTCTTGTGGCTGTGATCCTAATTTCAATTCTTTCATTATTTAAGGTCCTCATTACCAAAGATGGTGATAAGATTAAGGTTCACCTGGCTACAGACTACAAAATACCTGTTACACTTCACTGGGCCTTATCTAAAACAACACCTGGAGAATGGTTGGTGAGTGATAATATTAACTCAAAATCTGACAGAAGAAAGTGAATGTTTAAATTGACGTATGTGTTGCGTGTATATCTCTTTGGGTTTGTTGTACTGACATGGAACCTAATGTCTATCTTAGGTACCACCAGAAAGTTCTCTACCCCCGGGGTCTGTTATTATGGATAAGGCTGTTGAAACACCTTTTAAAGCTGGTTCTTCCTCTGATCCTTCACCCGAGGTTTCTACAATGACAATACATAGTTGCATTTTAATCTCTTAGGCCTTTGAAATCCGAATTAAAAATTCTGATAATAGTAATACGATTTTCAGGTCCAGTCCTTAGATATAGAGGTCAATGATGACACATTTAAAGGATTAACTTTTGTCGTTCTATCAGATGGAAAGTGGTTCAAGAACAGTGGATCAGATTTTTGTATTGAATTTGGTGGGAAGAAGCAGATACAGAAGGTTACACTTTATGAAATTGTATTATTGGTTCCCCTAAATCGACGTATATTTATACGTCGATTTTCACAATGTTATTTTGATTGATGAGACTTTTTTTTTTCATGGAAGGATTTTGGTGATGGCAAAGGTACAGCTAAGTTTTTGCTGGATAAAATAGCAGAAATGGAAAGTGAGGCACAAAAGTCCTTTATGCATAGGTACGTTATCCCTAAAAAAGTTTTACTGCTTTCTTGAATTGTTGCTAGCTGTCATTGTCATTATGTATAAGTACTAGAAATAAAATTTTCATACAAAATCTTAAGAATGATTTTGCTTTTGTTGTGAGTATCGGATCGAGTATCAGATCTGATACGACAATACACCATAAAGTGAAAAATATAGGATACGATACATTTAAGATACATATGTATTAGGTTAAATATTGTGGGACCTCCCATTGTAAAAAAGATGGTAGAGTCTCATCTTAAGTAATTTAGGTATGTATGTATAAATGATATGTTCCGACTACAGTCATAGGCTTCACTTGTGCAAAACCCCCCTTAAATGGGAAATTATAAAATTTAGCAAAATTAGTTATGTGAGAGAGAACGAAGGTTGAGTTTGTTGTATAGAATGGAGGATAGAATAATGAGGCATTAAGTATTCAGCTAGGATCCATATGGTTTGGGTAGAGAGAGAAATGTCTCTTCTCTGAGGAGCACGGTATGGGATTATAGGGATTTCAGTCTCCGTAATAGTAGTTGTTGTTTCAATTATACAATTTCTTCCTCTCCTTAATTTCGGGTTCCTATCAATGGAGAAAACTCAGAGAAGCACGGGTAAGGAGGGTTTAAAAAATGGAATATAATGCAATAGTTATAAATAGAGGCAAACCAAGAAAAACTATAAGCCCCACTATTAAGAACAATTTAGAGGTAGATGGTTTATCATTGATCTTAATCTATGTACGAGGTCCTCATTATTGGCATTTTTTATTCCTTGACTGCTTGCTGTGAGTTCACCAATATATTCTTGCATCTGAAGTAGCCTATATTGATTCAATGTACTCAACAAAATACTTTATAGGATCTTACTTTGTTTAGTAAAATCTTGGTAAGTCACTTATACATCTGTTTTTGCAGATTTAATATTGCAGCAGATTTGATAGATCAGGCCAAAAATGCTGGTCAATTGGGTCTTGCGGGTATTTTGGTGTGGATGAGATTTATGGCTACAAGACAACTCATATGGAACAAAAATTATAATGTCAAACCACGGTGAACTTCCTATAAATCCTTAGTATTTCTTGATTTATGCCCTCTAGACATTAAATTTTTTAAGCCTTCCAGAAAATAGAAAATATGAATCGCAATATCTTGCTTTCTGCTTCAGATTTGGACAGCTTATTGCCTTTCTTTAGTGAATAGGCCAATTCATTTGTTATAATATATTTATTTAACTATGCTTAATCTCTTTTGATCATAAGAATTGGTTTATGGTTGGATCAGTGAGATAAGTAAAGCCCAGGATAGGCTTACAGAGCTGCTCCAGAATGTTTATGCAAGTTATCCACAGTACAGGGAAGTTGTTAGGATGATCCTGTCCACTGTTGGTCGTGGAGGTGAAGGTGATGTGGGACAGCGTATTCGAGATGAAATCCTTGTCATCCAGGTAGATATGTTTCTTATTTGCCTTTCTTTAGTTTCTGCATATTTATCTCATCTCTACGTGTATTGATCTTAAATTACATGGAAAATTTCTGTTTGATTTTTAGAGAAATAACGATTGCAAGGGTGGAATCATGGAGGAATGGCACCAGAAGTTACATAATAATACTAGCCCTGATGATGTTGTGATCTGTCAGGTAATGTGCTATTGTTGATCTCTTTGAAATACATATGGTTTCCCATGTCATCACCACCTTTAATGTTTCAGTAAAAATATCTCCGCAGGCACTAATTGATTACATAAATAGCGACTTTGATATTGGTGTTTATTGGAAAACATTGAATGACAATGGAATAACAAAGGAACGTCTTCTAAGCTATGACCGTGCCATCCATTCTGAACCCAATTTTCGGAGAGATCAGAAGGAAGGTCTTTTGAGAGATCTGGGACACTACATGAGGACGTTGAAGGTTGGTTTAATATATATGGCATAAGTTGAGTTATATTTTGTTTGCTTTTTCTTTTCTCGTTAGTGGTTGCACACTTGTTGAAAATGTTCTTGGCTTTTATTCAATATTCTCTCTTTTGTTACGGTCCTTATTGTTTTGCCAGCATATACATTGCAGTATGATCACCATAGATGTGTTGCACCATACTCCTGATACTGTAAAAAAATAAACTATTTTGAGGTAAATTTGTACAGGATAAAGTTTGTGTTGTTAATGATAAGCTGCAATGGGGAGTGGTAAGGTTCATTTGAGTTACTAACTTGCATTATATAGCCTAGCCACTCACTGTTTCAACAGATTATAACAGTTGTTTCTGCTTTCATTCCCTCTTTAGATGGTCTTCTACAAAAGTGTATTAAATCCTGGGTTGCTTCGAGTACCCTTAACATATTTGGCTCACTTGTCATTTATGGTTTCAGATGATGATTTTGGTTTGACTATATAATATGCAGGCAGTTCATTCAGGTGCAGATCTTGAATCTGCTATTTCAAATTGCTTAGGCTACAAAACTGAGGTAACAATATTGTTAAGACTTTTGTTTCCAAGGACAATTTTTATTATATTTGTAGGGACATGCTATAAAATTTATAATCTATTATTCCTCAGGGTCAGGGCTTCATGGTTGGGGTGCAGATAAATCCGGTTCCTGGTTTACCATCTGGTTTTTCTGTAATGTCTTCTTACTTTATGTGATATCTTTTTTTTGAGAGTGTTATTCCTCATGAACTACAATAATTATTTGTCTGATTTGTCTCAAGCAGGAATTAGTTCGGTTTGTCATGGAACATGTTGAAGAAAGAAATGTTGAACCGCTACTGGAGGTATATCCTTCGTTAATCTAATGAATGATCATTTTTTGTTTATGATAATTGATGAAATTATGAAGTTTCGGTAGGAAATAAGGAGAAGATAGAATAAGCTTATAAGTATTATTAAGTTGATATTGACTTGATGTGATACTAGAATACATAGCACTAGCCTTAAGATTTAAGTGATATTTTTGTCTTGGTTATTATATTTTCCATTTTAAACGGTAATATTTGTAACAGGTTTAGACTCTCACACCCAATACCATCCAAGATTAGACTCTCAACATGCCCCTCACACCCAATACTGTCCAAGATTAGACTCTCAACATGCCCCTCACATCTGGTACCCATCTTAGAGTTTGATCTTAAGGCTAACTTAACCCCATTAAACTGTCTTATAAGGTGAAAATGTCCACCCATTATGATCATTATTCAAGCCATATCAATATCTAGTCTGTTAGTCATAACACTCTTTATGCCCAAGATTGGACATTAGCAGTGTGATCTGAGTGGTTCAATAACGGGTAGTCCAATAGATCTAAAGATAGATCGATAATATCTTAGAATTTGGGCTTATGGCCTAACTCAATTACACAAAGTGATTTGTAAAGGAAAGATGCTCAATGTTTATAACCATTATTTAGGCCTTACTATCCAATGTAAACACCTCCCCACACCCAAGATTGGACATACCGAGCATGACCTGGGTATCCTGATAAGGTGATAGGTTGTTCAGCAGATCAAATATAGACTTTGATACCGTGTTGGGATTTGGATTGAGCCTAGCGAACAAAACTAGCTTGTTAGGTGAGGGATGTTCGCAGTTTATAACCATTATTTAGACTTAAGTCATTTGCACAACACAAATCAACTTATTCTTAAATCATTCTCACAATACAAATCATTCACACATTACAAATAAAAAAAAAGTTCAAATATGGAAAACCTTCACTTAAGGGATAATTCGATATACTCAACATATTCTTATAAGATACAATTAAGATATTCTGAGATGTTTTTTAAATATATTAGTAGTTTGCATTAATACCCTACCTTTCGCCTCTTGATATGTATGCATGTTTGTTTGCAATAGGGTTTGCTAGAAGCTCGTCAAGAATTACGACCATTACTTAATAAGTCCCAAAGCCGCCTGAAAGATCTTTTATTTTTGGATATTGCCCTTGATTCTGCGGTTAGAACAGCCGTGGAAAGGGGATACGAGGAATTAAACAATGCTGGACCTGAGGTGATTCCCTGTTTTGAGGGTCTTAAATGCTGATCATTATTTTCATTATACATTGATATACACATGGGCGAAGATATGAAGCTTGATATTCTGTTTTGTGGAATATGCAGAAAATAATGTACTTTATCTGCCTGGTTCTCGAAAACCTTGCACTTTCGTCGGACGACAACGAAGATCTCATCTACTGTTTGAAGGTATAGTGATATGTTTATTTTTTATTTTGTACTCACTAGTCATATCTTTATTTCAAGAAAGACCCTCGAGCTGTTCTCTCACCTGAAAAAAACTTTACCACACCAACAACAAAGAGTTAAGTTGTGCATTTCTTTAACGGTGTTTTGTTGTAAATGCAATCTGAATTTAATTCAGAGACAAAGTAGGATCAATTATTAGCATAAAAGTTGATATCTATGATGCCTTAAGAGTTTGATTCTTGAGAGATCCACGACCCCTTATATCTTGTTTGTTATTTTCAGCGGTTCATTATATGCAGTATTTTTGACTCAGTCAATTATACAGTTTTTGATTTTTTAAAAATAGTTAGTCAAATGATGTGAGAGTTCTTTCAACAGAATTTTTTTTATTAATACTTGTTTCATATTAGTTTGAAATTTCTTTGAGCAAAATAAAAAATTCAAAACTGATTATGAAGGGCTCATGATAATACTAGAAAACAACAAGTGCTTTTCTTTATTGTTGTAGATGTTCATCTCTACCCGTCTAGCTAAATTTGAATCATAATTTAATGTTTTTTTTTCCTTTTAAAGGGATGGAATCTTGCCTTAAGCATGTGTAAAGGTAAAGACACTCATTGGGCACTTTATGCAAAGTCAGTCCTTGACAGAACACGCCTTGCACTCACAAATAAGGCAGAGTCATACCAGAAAATTCTTCAGCCGTCGGCAGAATATCTTGGTTCATCACTTGGTGTGGAAAATTGGGCTGTATGTATTTTTTTAGCTTATTTAGTTTTTTTCTCTATGCGCTCTTGTTTCTCTCCTGAAAATCTCCTCTTGCAGGTGGAAATATTTACTGAAGAAATTATCCGTGCTGGATCTGCGGCTTCTTTGTCTACTCTTGTAAATCGACTAGATCCTGTACTCCGAAAGACTGCTAATCTTGGAAGGTGGGATTGATTATGCTTGTTCAACTTGAGTCCATGGTTTCGTCTTCAGTATACTACAGCTCACTTAAACTGTCACATCATTCATTATTTGATTGCTTTAATATTATTGATGGCCTTTTGGCGCAATTCTATTTGCCTGGAACAGTTGGCAGGTTATTAGCCCAGTTGAAACCGTTGGATACGTCGAGGTTGTGGATGAGTTGCTAGCTGTTCAAAACAAATCATATGAGCGACCTACAATTTTGATAGCCAAGAGCGTGAAGGGAGAGGAAGAAATTCCAGATGGTACAGTTGCTGTCCTGACACCTGATATGCCAGATGTCCTATCTCATGTATCTGTACGAGCAAGAAATAGCAAGGTATCCTGCTTTGAATAACATGTTGTTTTTGGATTATACTTAAAGCTACTTCTGTAGAATGACGTACCTATGTATTTCATGTTTATTTGTGTTTAATCAGTGGTCAAACCGTAAATTGATGCACTTCATAAAACCGTAGACTAGCTTCAAACTGTAAATTAATGCACTTCACTCAGTTGTCCATGCACAAACTATCAGAAAGAAGAAAATATCCTTAATTATTACAAGTTCTCCTCCCCACCCCGTATGTCTCTCCTTAATTATTACAATAAACTGGCATGATAATGGGTTTATACTCTATTAGCAATTATTGGTGATATTTTATGAAAATATCCTTAATTATTACGAGTTCTTAAAGAAAATTGTATGTGTGATGATAGTATATCTCTAGATTTCATAGCAAATTTTTAATTAATGTACTATTTGATAAGCATGATAACAGTAAGATAATTATGTCTTACCATGATAAATGAGAAGATATGGTCAGGACTTTCTGGCGTCATCTAGTGGAAAAGGGCTTAGTTGTTGTATGATAATTGACGTTATTTATTTCTAATTGGATTTTCTGATGCATCGATTGGAAATACTAAGGTCTTAAATTTTCCAGGTGTGTTTTGCGACATGTTTTGATCCCAATATCTTTGCTGACCTCCAAGCAAATAAAGGAAAGCTCTTGCGCTTGAAGCCTACATCTGCTGAGGTAGTTTACAGGTAACAGTTATGCTTTAGCTTCGGGTCTCAACGATTGTTAGATAAGTCAGTTTATAGTTTACATTACTAGCTTGTAATTTAAACTATAAACTGACTTATTTAACATGTTGTATTAGTTTGTACTTTATGCACCAATATCGTTTTCTGCAACAATTAAATGCCTTTTTGCTAAAACATTCACTTTACACCCAGTGAAAACCCAAATTGCAGTTTAATTACCATTTTAACACCATGTTGGTACACTTTGTGGGGTTCTTACAGTCATGCCAAGGAGGGTGAGAGTATAAATGAGAAATCAATTGACCTGAAAGAAGTTGGTTCTGTTCCACCTTTATCGTTGGTCAGAAAGCAGTTCAGTGGTAGATATGCAATCTCATCTGAAGAATTCACTGGGGAAATGGTTAGATTTAAAACTGCGCTGTTTTTAAGTTATAGTTTTTTTACTTCCGACTGTCAATCTATCCATTATTTGGCCAAACTTCTGTTGTGTTAAGACACTGTCGCTGCTCTAGTTCTAGCCATTATTTGGCCAAACTTCTTACATGTCAAGACTCGAGACACTGTCGCTGGTCTAGTTCCGTGTTCCTTCGGTATAACTCGTGTAAGGTTGTGTTTTTCCAGGTTGGAGCTAAATCTCGCAATATCTCTTACCTAAAAGGAAAGGTTCCTTCTTGGGTTGGAATTCCTACCTCGGTTGCTATACCATTTGGAGTTTTTGAACATGTTCTCTCTGATAAGTCAAATCAGGTACTGTTTTATCATCTCTTATATTCTATACATTGCATAATGAGCCTTGCAGCTTGTACTCTGTGGTTATTGCTTGTGAGGATTTTCTCTGCCTATCCACTTGTTTGATATCTCTTTTGTTTAAGGAGGATAGTATTTCAGTAATACATAGTCACACTGACATTGACTTCTGATTCTGGCGGTTGAATTGCTAAACTATTATATTCTATCCTGAGCAACTATATAATTTTTGAAAAATGTTCTCTGGAATTTTGAGCATAAATTTGAATATAAGTTTAAGGTAATAATCAATGAATCATAAGTTTGGCTATAGGTGAACTTTTGTAATGTAGTAAGTAACCCTATTGTGAAATGAGGTTCCCCTGGCTTCTTGAGTTGCTTTATGAGTGATATAGTCAGGGAGTAATCGATTAAGGTTTTGCCAAGAAACTACTTCTGGCAAAGGAGAACATTAAAACCTGTTAGTTCTTAGGAGTCAATCTCAAAAGATTACTTAGGCGTAGTGACGGTATCTAGTTCTTTTATTTTTCATTTACTTTATATAAGTTTCTCCTGTAGTTTAATAATCTTGGACGCCAAATTAACTAACAGACTGTGGCTGAGAAGATCAATATTTTAAAAAAGAAGTTAACTGAAGGAGACTTCAGTGCCCTCAAGGAGATCCGTGAGACAGTTTTGCAGTTGAATGCACCACCCAAGCTGGTATGTTCTTTTTAATCTTGGGCTTAACATTGGCATGATATGATGAACATAGTTCTATCTTTGATTATCATAATTGCATATGAAGTTGCGGAAAAATATTTTACTTTTGTTGATTGTTTGAGTATGGGAGGTTTGTGTAATGAGGGATTTACAAAAACATGTGTACACTAAGCCATACCTAGAAAAACATGTGTGCACTGCCTTTATCTTTCTTATCTCTTACAATCCTATTTTACCAATGCCACCTCAGACTTAATCACTTCCATATTGTGTGAATTTGAGTTCTATGCTTATTTATGTCAACATCAAGCCATATAAGTTATGATTTCTGGCTTCCTCCTACCTTCCACTTCCCATAAAGGCGTATAGTTAACTAATTTTATTTTCCTCTTCTCCCTTTCCCCGCATTCCATAAAACCCCCCCTTGAACTCCTCTGCCCTTCTTTGGACCAAACAGTCTGTAAAGGTTTTATTGTAAACTGCTTAATATTGTATATCAATCTGATCAAGATATTGGTCCATATTTATAGCACACAAGAAATGTCAAAAAGAAAAGAGATATTCTAAAAACAAAGCTACATATCAGCCCAAAAACTAACTAAAGAAAACAACCTAATTAAGAATAAAGAATCCTTCTCTAGTCATGCCACTTTAATGGAGATCCCACTTTAAGCACGTGTTCAACATTTCTGTTACTGATTTCCCTTTCAAATATGCCATTTCAAAATTTTCATTTATAGTTTAGTTGTTTAATGTAGAAGCTGGCCTTAAGTGCACCTTCTCGTTGACACAGTACTTTTGTCTGTATTTTTCTCCTCTTGCTGTGAATGGTTTTTATAGATGAAACAAATGAATTGGTTCTTTTAGGTAGAGGAGTTGAAAACTACGATGAAGGGTTCTGGGATGCCTTGGCCAGGAGATGAAGGTGAAGAACGCTGGGGACAGGCATGGAAGGCTATAAAAAAAGTGAGATTTCTCTTCATATACTCTATTTACTGCCTGTTTCATTCAAGTATATATGGTGCACCAAAAAGAAAAAAAAGGTTCTTGTATATTTGGCCACTATCTACTATTAAATTTTCAACATGGTAAACACAAATTTAATAAAAGTTAATAAGGTGTTAATGGAGGCCTATGGGTTAAAGTAAATAAACTCAAGTTTATTCACTTTAGCCATGCAGTTTTATGTACAATCTTCTTTTCTCATTCCTCATTGATGTTGTTAAATTTTCCGTAGTTGTTACAGTGGGACATGTTATATCAAATTTTAGTGAAATCAAAATCTTTGCAGTACTCTGGTAATCTTATTTTAGCTCATACATTTGTTTGACTCAAAAAGGTGTGGGGCTCAAAGTGGAACGAAAGAGCATACTTCAGCACAAGAAAAGTGAAACTGGACCACGATTATCTTTCCATGTCCGTCCTTGTCCAGGAAGTGATTAATGCTGACTATGCTTTTGTCATCCATACAACTAATCCAACCTCTGGAGACTCTTCAGAAATATATACCGAGGTATAATTAATAATTTCATTATTTGCCTAAGCTTCCTCACATTTGAAAAACAAATTCACCATTGAAGAGATTATGGCAGTAAGCAAATTCTCTTTTGGTATAGGTTGTAAAGGGACTAGGTGAAACACTAGTTGGAGCTTATCCCGGCCGTGCTTTGAGTTTCATCTGCAAAAAAAGTGATTTGAATTCTCCTCAGGTGATTTTGTTATAGCTTCTTTTTCAGTGTTTATGTTTGGTACTTGTTATCATTCTTGTAATAATGCTTATTTTTGAAGTTAGAGGGCCAGTCTATTTGGGCAAGAGGGTCGAGAACAATACTCAAAATAATAACATTATATTGACAGTAATGCATGTGAAATTTTGGATGTAACTCATCCTTATTTATACTTGTAATAGTTTCTCAATCGCTATCAAATAAGGAAAACAAATCATGAAAATAAAGAAATACATAAATCATTTTAAAGCGGTAGTTGAAGATACTCTAATATATTTTATGCTAGAAATATAATAATGATGTGGCGAGATATTTTCAGATATCCTAACAATGGGTTGTATTATAACACCATAGTGGACGTATAAAATTACCTTCACCAGTACTGCATCTGTTCTTATAATTTTCCATTATTTGCTGATGGTTCTGGGCTTCATTAGGTCTTGGGTTATCCTAGCAAACCTATTGGGCTATTTATAAGAAGGTCAATAATTTTTCGATCTGATTCCAATGGCGAAGATCTTGAAGGGTATGCTGGTGCTGGTCTTTATGACAGGTAAACTTTGACATCTATTCTTCAGTGAGCATCCTTTGTAGAAGTAATAATAGAATTTGATGAACAAAATGTAACCACATGTTTAATTTATATTAATTTAGTGCCTTTTCAGTATATCTTTACCCTTGTAATAAATATGAAATTGAGATAAACATTATATCAAAGATGCAGACATCATATTCCAAACAAGTTAAACATGAATGTATCCAGCATAACTCATCCTTAGATTAACAGTGTTGTCCAGGACAGTGCCCATACCATTGATGGTGTTTTATTTCCTTAAAAAGGGTGGAATAGGGAAAACTCCTTCTGATGTGGCTTGAATGAGGTTCCCTCTGGGGAACTGTTACAAAGGTTTGTTGTAGAAAGGACAAGCCATATTGGTCAGATTGCTTTGCTGTTTTGGTACTGTATAGTTGCCCCTAACTTCGTGCCAAGCTTGCAATGAGACCAAGATGAAAGCTTTGGTGCTGACTGAGATGCACGCTTCAGTCCCGAGATAAATTCAACGCTTTGTGCAACAATGTTTGGCAGTTTCACTTGAACTTCAATGATCAGGTGTCTCTGGAGGTTGAGTCGGAACTATCCCTTTTCGGCTAGTTTTTAAGAATGGAAATATGAAACCACTGACATTAGCTAGGATATTTGAAAATACAATAATGGTATTATAAGATATTACCTCATATTAGTAAAATAGAAAGATACAGGTTCGGTTTAAACTTCAATTATTAATATAAATGAAATCTATTCGAGAGCTTCTAACCTCGCTAGCAGTTCTCAGTTTCTTAAGAAGCTTCAGTATTTCACAAAGAGATTGATTTGTCCTGTAAACCCTTTGAAGTAATCGTGTTGCAATTCTATATCATCTATCTATAGTGGTTAACTAAGTTTCCTTTCTGAACAGTGTGCCAATGGATGAAGAAGACGAAGTGGTGCTCGACTACTCGTCAGATCCACTTATGATTGATGCTAGTTTCCGCCAGAAAATTCTGTCAAGCATTGCGAGTGCAGGAAATGCAATCGAAGAGTTGTATGGCACTCCACAAGACATTGAAGGTGTCATCAAGGAAGGAAAAGTCTATGTTGTCCAGACAAGACCTCAAGTGTAGGTCTCTATACTCATAACAGCTAAGCCACACATTCAACTAAGTTCTCCACCAGACTACATGGCATTTCAAATCAAATGTGAGTAGCTTCTTGCTAAATTGAAAGCTCTGGTTTATATATTTATAAAAATAAGGAGTCATTTATGTGTAACAAAAGAATAATGTAAATACAGAAACAGTACAACATTTGTTTCTTTTACATGGTCGATGTTGTATTCTTACTTCAGGCCTATTGTCCATCGTTAAACAATAGTAATTTATATAATATGCACCAAAATTTACTATTTTAATATTTTACTTGGAGTACCTTTATACAATATGAAATAGCTTGATCATTTGATAGCAAGTCTCAACTTCATACAATAAGAAAATAAAGAAGCATATATTTTTGTATTTTGAATTAGGTTAGTAAAGATAAAATGTAAATATACATAGATGCAAAAATAAATACAAAGGGTGTTTGGTGATCTCCTATAAAGACTAACCTAAATAGGTAGAGTTTAGGAGGATGTCATGCTTGTGATTTTTGGTTAAATTCAAATGATATGATAAGTGAAATCTTATGAGTAAAATTTAGGTAAATGATATGAATGCAAAGGATGGGGCTCTGCGAGGAATACGCTGTGGGAGACAGACTCTAGGTAAATGAACTACGAATCTGATTTCATGTGGAGAAATAACTGACTGGAGAGAGACACAACACCATGAGGGCCTATGCTAGGGGATAATCCAGAGCACAATCATAGATGAAAGAGATAACAACCTACACTGAAAGACTCCATTAGTGAATATGCAGCAAGGAAAAGAAACACTGGATTTACTGAGAAATAAACACTAAGTAGTCAGTTGGAAAAAAAGGAACGATTATCAACTTATAGATGAAAGCAGCGATAAGATCTGGACATACTATTAACTCATAGTTCAAGGTAGTAAACAGGATAATACCAATTCATATATGACAGTAAAGAAATAGGTAATATCGACTCATAGATGAAGATAAAGAAACATGTAATACCAACTCATAAACGACGGTAAAGAAATAGGTAATATCGACAAATAAATGAAGATATAGTACTAACTCATATATAATGGTAGAAACAAGATAATATCGACTCATAGATAAAAGTAAAGAAATAGGTAATACTGACTTATAGATGATGGTATACGACCAACTCATACATAAAGGTAGTGGCAGAATATGAACTAATAACAAGCTTATCATAAGTTCCACTCTTACACGTAGAACACGACTCAACTTGTTCTTTGACCAAGTACTCTATTTGCAAAGGGTTTTCCGTGACTTCCCGTTTTCCACTAGGAACGAGTCTCAGCTTTTTCTTCATTAATCAAGTATTCCATCCTAAAAGATTAACAAGCTTTCTAAGTAGTATGATTCAACATATATGCCAAAGCACAACAAATTTTCTCAAGAAACGAATATTAGTATTTATAATTCATGAAGTTCTTACTCAGGTAATAATAGCTGCTCTTTCCTAGCTGTCTCGCCCTATTGTCCGAGGATACAACCCATCGATTCTTCTAAGATTTTTAAATACATAATCAAAGGCTTCCTTTCCACTGGAGGGAGCACAATAAGAGGATCAAGCAAGTAATATTTAATACTATCAAAAGATTTTGACAATCTTCACTCTAGATAATACCTTGATCTTTACAAAGCAATTTTAAGATTGACTCACAAGTGGCAGTCATGTGACAAATGAATTTGAAGGTATAATTTAATAGTCCGAAAAATCCTCTAACTTTCTATCCGTTCTAGGTGCAGGCACGTCTCGAATGACCTTGACTTTATCTGGATCCACTTCTATACCTTTTTGACTGATAATGAAACCCAAAAGTTTTTCGGATCAAACATCGAAAGTGCATTTTTGTTTGGACTCAAGTGGAGTCTATACTTCCTCAAACACTAGAACAATTTCAACAAGTAATCTACGTGATCTTCTTCAATCTTAATTTGGAAATTATATCATCAACATATACCTCGATTTCCTTGATCATCGTGGCATGGAGTATGGTAGTCATAGCCCTATGGTACGTAGAACCAACGTTCTTCTAGCCGAAGGGCATCATTCTATAACAGAAGGTTCTTCAAAGAATGATAAACATTGTTTTTTCTATGTCCTCGGGTGTCATATTAATTTGATCATACCCATAAAATTCATATATAAAGGAGAAAACATTGAATTTAGAGGCATTATCAACAACATGTCAATATGTGGCAAAGGAAAATCATCTTTTGAACTGATTTTATTCAGATCTCTGTAGTATACACATATTTTGACATTTTCGTTTTTCTTCAGAACTGGCATTGATATTTGCCACCCATTGGGAATAAAGAGATGTATAAGGCATAGTTTAATTTTCAGATTATATAATTATTTATCAATTTTAATACTTATATTTATTTAACGAGGTGTATGGTAAAACAAGCAATATAGATTGGTATATAATAAATAATGAGTACGTTCCATAATGATTTTCTATATTAACCGTCAACTAATGTAATTTATTTGTGCTGAGTTTCAAACACAATATATTGAAATAGTCTTAAGACCGTGATTGTTAGTGATATATTAATAACAACTCTTTGCACACAACGTTTGGACATGCGTGATTATATGTATGTTCCGACCATTGTTAAATTGGTTTTTCGTAACAGTGAAAAAAATATTATTTGAAATAATAGTAATTTGGTATATAATTTAGAAAGATTAGTAGTTTGGTATATTTTTTGAAAAGCAGTGGTATATTTGTGCAACATTTACCAAAATTCATGTTTCAGTGGTGGCAAATGAGGTGAATATATGTCAACAAATGTAAAAGGGTTTCAATAATTTAAGGGTAATTTAGTATTTTCTAGTTTGTTCGTTTAATCTTAGTCATTAAGTTTACTTTTATTAGGATCTATGTGGCAATTTACTCTTTGTATAAATAGACTAGTCATATATGTCATTTATAACAACAATTCTATTTATTTCATACTTTTGTTAGCCATCATTCTTTCATTACTTTTTGTCATCTTTGATTCTTGTGCACCAACAAATTGGTATCTAGAGCTCTGTTCGAATCCAAGGGGAAACACGAGTGAATCATGAGAGTTTGTGTGATTAATCTTTGTTTCTCGACTCGTGTTGTATCTTCGAACAAAAATTTAACAGAATCACATTTTGTGATTCTGTGAGATTGGGAAACACTGTGTTTGGTGAAGATCTGAGTGTACTATACAAGATTGAAAGTGAACGGAAATGGTAATCTGAGTACCAAACTTCATGTTTTTGATGGCAAGAACTGGAACATATGGATGATTCAGATGCGTATGCTATTCGGTGCTCAAGATGTTCTTGAGTTTGTTATCGATGACTATATTCTAGTTGCAGCATATGCGAAGGAAGAAGAGAGAGACGCGTAGAGAAACAAGAAGGAGAAAGATCAGAAGGAGTTTTTCTTCACCCATCAGTGTGTGGATGTGAATGTGTTTGAGAAGATTGAAGATTTGACGATGTCAAAGTAGGCGTGAGACACACTGGTCATATGTTACGATGGTGACACATCAGTGAAGAAGGTGAAGCTTCAGTCCCTGAGAAAGAAATATGAGAATCTCAAAATGAAGAACAATGAGAAGGTTTCAGAGTATATCTCGAGTGATTCTAATCACTAATGAGATGAAGGCTTGTGGAGAAACTCTTTCTGAAAAAGTAATCATATAGAAGGTATTGAGGTCACTTACACCTCAATTTGATTACATTGTTGTTGTAATTGAACACTCTAAAGATCTGGACATTATGATAATAGAAGAGCTACAAAGTAGTCTAGAGGCGCAAGAGTTGCGTCTGACTGAAAGAACTTTTGAGAGGAAAGTTGAGAAGAATTTGAAAGCTTCTTTTATCAAGAAGGACCGGAAGCATTCTTGGTCAGAGGCCAAGAATGGACGCGGTGGTAGATTCAAGAAGTCAGAAACCTCAACTTCTAATGAGAAGAAACATCAGAAGAGGAAGGAGAAGTTTGACAAGAGGAAAGTTCAATGTTACTGTTGTAAAAAGTTTGGCCATTTTGCTAAAGATTGTTGGTCAAACAAGGGAAGAAAATCAGAAGAAGCAAATGTAGCCAGAGGAGATTCAGATGATGAACCTGTGCTAATGATGGCTTCTGAATCTGATGTTAGATGTTTGTCAAATTGGTGATATATGGACACTGGTTGTTCAAATCACTTGACTGGAAACAAACAATGGTTGATAGATTTTGACTCCAGAAAGAGGATAAAGATCAGATGCGCTGATGATAAGTACCTTAATACATAAGGTATGGGAAATGTCAAAGTTAAAGTGAAGAATGTGAAGATCGTTCTGATCAAGGATGTTTGATATGTTCCTAGAATCAAAAGCAATCATTGAGAAATGTTGCTCAGTTGTTATGAAGAGTAATCTCTTGAAGTTGCATGATTCCAATCAGAAGTTTATTATGTAATTAGAACAGGGAAGCAACAGAACATTCAAGGTGAATGTAGAAACAGATGAAACAGAGTGTCTTAGTGCATAAGACTCTAAAAGAGATAGTAAGTTATGGCACAAGAGGTTGGGGCATCTGAACTACAGAAGTTTAGGGCATCTAAGTGCTAAGAAGCTCATATGTGACATTCTCAAGATTGTGAAGCTTGAGAAGTCATGTGAGGTATGCATGAAAGACAAACAATTGAAATTGCCATTTGTGTTAGAAGTAACCCCAAAAGTAAAACATGCTTTGGGAGTAGTGCATTCTAACGTGTGTGGACCATTTCCAGAATCTTCACTTGGAGGAAATAGCTATTTTGTGTCTTTTGTGGATGAGTTCACAAGAATGACGTGAGTAACACTTATCAAGTTTAATAATGAGGTGTTTACAAAATTCCAGAAGTTCAAGGTGAAGGCTGAGAGACAAAGTGGTCAGAAGTTAAAGATTCTCAGAATGGATGGTAAAGGTGAATACAACTCTATAGAATTCCAGAAGTTTTGTGATGATAATAGAATTGGGCGTGAGGTTAGTGCTCCTTATACTCCTCAACAGAATGCTCTTGTTGAATGCATAAATTGTACTTTACTTGATATGATAAGAATTATGCTAAAAGAGAAGAAGCTTCCTCACAATTTATAGGGAGAAGTCGTTGCTACTGCATCATATGTGCTCAATAGGTGTCCAGCGCAGAAGCTGAAGGAGATCGTTCCTTTATAGAAATGGACTGGATAGAAGCAAAGTGTCAGTCATCTGAAGGTTTTTGGTTCTATGTGTTACAAACATGTTCCAGCAGCGAGAAGACAGAAGTTGGATGATAGATGCAAAGTGGTGTTACTGAATCGTCATAAATTGTAGGAGTAATGTTTCTTAAGTAGGTTCTAAATATTGACATGCTGGAAGTCTTTTCTTTTTTACTAAAGTCTCTTTCTCTTGAGAGGCTCCATGCTTCCCCTTAGATGATGTAGGTTTAGGAGGTGAATCCATGAGATTTTCAAAAGGAATATAAGAAATGTCAAATCCATCATCCTCAAAATTTTTCAAGCATTGAGCTACAACTTCAGGTGGATCAAGCTTAGTGAAAAGAGGATATCCATCCACTATCATCCTATTATTTACTATGTTGTTGAAATATGAGGACGTACTCAGTGGAATTAAAGCCCATAATCTTTTGATAACTTTAGGCTATTTAAGTTTTGACCATTGAATGGTATTCCAATTTCTGTATGAGTAACTTTTATAATGTTTAGACTGTGCAAGTACCCAATGAAACCATTTTTAGTAAGAATATCTGAAATGAGTCTGCCTGTAGGAATGTAAGCTTTTGTAGCAATTCCAATTTCACCGTTTCTCATTTCTATAATAGTGTCTTTCAGATATTTGAAGAGAAGAGATGGTAGATGTACCTTTTCTCCCTTCATCAGATAGTAGAAAATGTATTTCTGATCAATATTTACATGATTTGATACGCTGGAAGCTGGTTTGTGATGAATGCACCCTTGAATGATTTTGAACCACATCTTCAACTCCTTTGACAGATGTTTGCATTTAGAAGATGAATTTCCCTTAGATGTCTTTTGATTACCTTTATTAAAAATCGGAGAATTTATCACACGCTTTAGAATGTCTGGTTTTGACTTCATATGATCAATTCTTTTTCCTCTGGCGTTTTCCATCCCAAGCAATGTAGCTACATACTTTTTTGTGATCACAACTTGTTTACCCATAACATACGATACTATGTAATCTTTGTCACCTTCTGCTTGTCTCCAGAAATCCTTTACTAATATAGTGTAAACATGACCACAGAGACGTTGAAAATAGTTTCCCATCCTTGATTGTTTAACCCTCGTTAAATCCATGCCATTTACCTTTAGATTCTAAAAGTCCTCTGATAGTTCACAAAGGATTTATAGTTGACCGACTTCTCTAGATAGATGAATGTGTGGAAGAGGATTAAGTATGTGAGGTCGCTTAAGAGGTTGTTGGAAAGTTTCAATGGATTTTCTTAGTGACGAAGATTATGGTAGTGGGGTACTAAACTCGTTCGATGATAGGATTTTCTTGTTTTTTTATGTTCTTGAGAGAACTTAAAAACTTCCTGTTGTTGGACATCCATGGTGGAGGAGGAAAAACCAAAACAAATTTAGGGTTTTAGGTTACAAAGGGTTTAAGGTGCAGGAGGTGAAGTGAACAATGAGTGTGAGAAAAATGAATTCTTATAACAAAGAGAGGTATTGGAACATTGGAACCTTACAATACTGTAGGGTAATGATGATTTTAAATCTAATATCCAGACATCACATCGCTCTTAGATGTCAAACGAACGACATATTTTGAAATATTTTAACGTGAGTCACAACCATGAGTTTGAAATGACATAAATGTTAATGTTCTCAATAATAATTAAAGCTATAAGGTTTCTAATTTGAGATGTTTCTGATTCAAGAGAACTTCTAACTTGTAGAAGTATCTAGAATTACTTCGTCATAATACATATAAATTCTAACCTGATGTATCTTGTCTATGATGAGTTCGCCTTTCTCTTTTATCTCGTTTCTTATCACCAACTTGGTTGTAATAACATGAGTTCCTTTTAGTTTACGCAGTTGATTCAAGGCATCATTTCTGAGCAATTGGTTTAGATTTTCTTGCATTTCAAGAATCCATCCATAGTCCTGACGTGTTCCTTCACCAGAGGTTGGTTCTGTCAGAGATACCAATCCCAAAAGCGTTTCTTCAGACCTTTTAAGCGCGGATCTTGTTCTGACAAGCTCAACTTTATCTCTCAAAAATAATTTTTCAAAAATAGTTTGCCTTAGCCTTTGTCTTTTCTGAGCTGATGAACAATCATTTACTTCTGATGTATCATCATTTATGACTAGCTTATTATCAATGTATTTCTCTCCAAAACCTGCAAGTGTTATTTCTAGATCTGCAAAATTCTCAAGCAACTTTGACTTTTCTAAGTCAAGCTTGTTGTTAATCCTAATTCTGATTCATTCCTTTGCAATAAATGTTTTTGTATTGTATACTTTGCACCCTTTAGATTTAGTTTTCCCAGAGTTTCTGATAATCGTGGATTTTCGCGCACCATTAAATCTTTGTGTCTATGCAGGATTATATAGATAAAAAGAAACAGATATAGGTTGATTCTCTTTAAAATAATTTTGACTCTCATTATCTGAAACATGACTAATTTCTCTATTCCTATTACGACCGATACTATCGATTATAGAATCCATCATGCTTCTGCCTATGTTATCGTTTAGGAACTTTTGGAAAGATTTATCAATGTAGAACACAATGGTTTCAAAATATGGAGAAGCTTTAGAAATAACTTCTTCAGGTTTTGAACATTTTTAGTTAGAACCACATCTTCAATTTTTAAAATAAAATGATCATCTTTTTGTTCAAGAGTTTCTTTCTCTAGTTTATCACTTTCTTCAATTTCATATTCATGAACTTTATGAAGGTTCTTGAATTTTTGTTGAAGATTTTGATGCTTGTTCAGATTTTCTAATATACATGATTCTAATTCAGCACGAGAGACTTCAGAAAATACCTCTTCAGAGTCACACTATATTTCTGATGTGTATCCATCTGATGTGGAGGTCGTGAAAGCTACGTTGACACGTTCTTATTCTGATTCTGATCATTCAAGGTCAATATCATCCCATGTTGTCATGATACCTTTCTTGTTTCCTTTGAAAGTATTTTTCTTGAAACTTTCTTTTCTGGTGCACTCCTTCTAGAGATTTGGAAATTCATTCTTGTAGTGTCCAAGCTCATTGCACTCAAAGCATGTTGCTTAATTACTAGCTCTTCCTCTATTAGATGTTTCTAAACGATATCTTCTGTTTCTGAATCATTGACCATTTCCTTGTCTTTTCTTCTAGAGTTTCTTAAATCTTCTAGATATAAGTAATAATTCGTCTTCTTCATCATAAGTTTCATTGTAAGAATCTTCGATTTCTTCAGCTTGAAAGGATTTTCTCTTTTTTTGACTTGGGGCTTTCTGTTCTAGACTCCAGAGCAATAGATTTATTTCTTTTCTAAGACTCATCTTCTTTTAGCTCAATCTCATGACTTCTAAGCGAACTAACCAACTCTTTCAGAGTTATGTTGTTTAGATCCTTAGACAACTTCAAAGCAGTGACCCTAGGTCTCCATCTTCTTAAAATACTTCTGATGATTTTCTCAACATGATCATCGGTTGAGTATCATTTGTCCAAAACCTTAAGTCCCGCTACTAAGGTTTGAAACCTTTAGAACATAGGTTCAACCGTTTATTCATCTTCTATTTTGAAGGCTTCATATTTCTAAATTAAGGCCAAGACCTTAGTTTCTTTGACTTATGCGTAGCCTTCATGTCATTCTGAGTGAGTCAAGAATATCCTTTTCTGTTTCTCTATTTGTAATCTTTTGATATTCATTGTACGAGATAGTGATGAGAAGGATAGTTCTCCTTTCTGATGATTCTTGAAGTTGCGCTTCTGATTTGCACACATACTATTCATGGGAATATGAATACCAAGTGGGATGGTAAGTTCTTCATAGCCATTTGTAATAATTTCCCAGAGATCAATATTATAGCCTAGAAAGAAACTTTCTATTTTATCTCTCTAGTAGTCAAATTTCTCTCCATAAAAAATATGAGGTTTAACATTGTATCTATCATTATCGTTTGTGTTAGCAACAACCATTTTAAAAAAGGTTTTTCTCAAACTGGATATGTCTACACAGTTAAGTGAGCAGATAGATGAGTGAACCATGGGTGTCACATATGAAGGTTGCAAGAAGAATCCTGAGATACTTAAAATGATCGATAAACTATGGAATACTATTTCTACAAGACTCTGAAAGCAAAGAAGCTACAATTACTTGTTTTTTGATGTTGGATGATGTGGAGATAAGGAAGATTGAAGAAAAACAACTTGATACCTCTTTCAAGTATTTGGTGCTCCAATCTCATGATGCTTGAAAAAGAAACCTGTAGTGGCATTATCATCATGTGAAGCTGAATATATAGCAGGATCCTATACTGTATGTCAAGTAATTTGAATCAGATCAGCACTTGAAGAAATGAAGGTCAAAGTAAAAAAACTTTTTGCATTATAAATTGACAACAAGTCAGCCATAAATATGGCGAAGAATCTAGTTCTGCATAGAAGAAGTAAGCATATCAAAATTAGATTTCAATTCTTGAGGGAAAGGATAAATCGAGGTAAACTTGAAGTAAGATATTGCTCAAGTGAAACACAATTGGCCTATATCTTCACCAAAGAATTGAAAATTGACATATCTCTGAATTTGAGAAATAAATTAGGAATAGTTTGGATTGACTATGATTAGTGTATGTTCGACGACTTGGATTATATGGTGTAAGTTGAGATATTAGATATAATATCAATTATAATTCGAGTTAGATATGTTGAGATATTAGATATAATATCAAATATAATTTAAGTTGGTAAATCCAAACTCAATTATGGTTGTATATAAATAGTCATAATTTGTATCATTATTTGTACAATTCAAGTGAATAATATAATTCTCATTTCCTTTATTCTCTCTTTCTCTCTTTATTAAAAGTTCCTCATGCACTAACAAAATATCCTTGTGATTATTTTCCATAAGACACATTTTTCTCAATATTTTTTCATAAGAGGCATAAGTATAGCTTACACATGTAACAAGCTAATTTGTGAACCTAATTTAATTTCCTAGATTATTCATTATTTTGATCTCATCCATATACTATAAGATTATGGAATTGTTCAATGAGATTGTGATTAGTATACTCTTCTACTTCAAGCTTTCTTTTTAACATTTCCTACTTTTAGTTAGGAAACATTGTCGATTTATTGAGCGAATCTAACATGGAAACTTGATTTGCGTCATCGATTTCCCTTATGACAAATGTAGGTGGGGGGAAAATAGCTCATGGAGAATATATGTTGAGAATATTTTAATCCTTGTCGTCTTCAATTTTGAGCACTTAGGCAATCTTGAGAGATGTTAACATCGTGGTCGGCTACCCTTCAGAGTGGCCAGTTCATCTCATGCCCTAGGGGAACAAGATATGTAGCTATTTTGATGACTGCATGGTCCCATTCTATGAGTGTTTGTTTACAAGAATATGACTCCAGTTGCCTATTTTCTGAATTCGAGGTAGCCTTTCTAAGACATTTAATGGTTGATGTTTCTCCAATTCATCATGGGTCTTAGAAGTACGTAGGTTTTTTTTTTTTTTCCCCATTATGTGTTAAGTTTTATAAGCTTTCCCTAAATTTATTTTTTGATCTTTTCCATCCAAATGTACTCCCATGTATAAATTTAGTAAATAAGAGCTCATTTTCGTACAATCCATCAATGGTCGGACCCATTTATTTTGGATCGAGGGAATTTTCTTGGACACACTTTATTGCTGAAGCCCTTCACTCTCCTTATTCACTCAAGTTTTGCTAGACGGAGGCAACTTATCTATAGGTGGTGAATAGTACCAAAGTAAAAATATTGTTTTAAAAGCGAATGAAAACTATAGCAAGCGGGAGTTTTAGCATAGATCAAGCAAGTCGTCTAATCCAAACCGATTATTGAAAGCTCGGATATGCGTATACCAAATAAAATACAAGACAGTAATAAGAAGCAATACAATAATTTATCATTAAATTGTTTTACTATGATCAGAACGCTAACCTATTTCTAATGAAATTAATAATAAAAATAAAACTTATCAAATTATCAAACACTTGGTGTGCAACTGATTTTTTTAAATTTTCCTCATTGAAATTAAATTTAGTAGACATTAAAGTTATTTTGTTATCCAGTTTATGTTGTCATTAGACTTGATCCTTATAAATTATTAAATTTTATTTTTGGTCCCTATAAAAAAACATGACATGTTTTTATCCCTACAAAATTATTATGCATGTAATTTTAGTCCAAATCATCTAACTCTACAGATTTAATTACTATATAATTTTGTTATAGAAATAAACTTTAGTCATTTACTTCTGCCAATAATTCAATTACTAGATTAAGACTCGCGCGATGCACGATTGTAAATTATTTATTTTTTATTAAATTTATGTGATATTGTTAAAAATCAGTTATACCACAAATAAAAGTGTTTAAAATGCTAATTACTTTAATAATATTTATTAAAAAAAGAATTATTTGAATTTGTTAATCGTATTGTAAGATATTGATGTGATTTTGTTATTTAAATATGAGAGTTCATTAGAAAATATTATCTTTGTTTTTTATTACATATATGTATTGTAATCATTATCATAAAAGAATGAGCAAATATAAACTTAATATTTTTATAGAATTGAAGTAATTTTAAATTATTTCAGTATATTTGTCCAATATGATACAAAGAATATAGAATTGAAATAATTTAAAATAATTTTAGAGACATTATATTGAAAATATATTATAAAATTTCTATTCTTAAATATTCATAATTAAAAAATAAATATAAAATAAAAATAAAAATAAAAATAATGTCTATATGAATATTATTACTATAGACATTATTTTTAATATTTTTTTTTTTTTATATTTTCAATGATCACTATTATAAAAGAAAAGAGTAAAGTATAGTTTACTTTAGAAAATATTTTTATTATAGTTTTTATGATCACTACTACAGAAAAGAGAGTAAAGTATAATTCACAATAGAGAATATTTTTATTAGCAATAATTATGGATCTATTTACCCAAAAGATTCATAGTACTATAGTTTCTTTTTAATATTAAATTTAGTGCAATGAATTTGAAAATGATTTTTTTGTAAATAATTATATATTTTTATTATTTTTATCATGGTGAAAATAATTTTCTAATAAAAATAATAGTTCTACTATTTAAAAAATAAATTTTATAACAATATATTGAAGAATGACGATCTTTACCGTTAAATTTGGTAATTATTCTGTAACACAATAATTTATCAGAGTATTTTGTCTTCCAACCTTTAAATTGTACTTCATCCGTGTCACAATAGAAGTCCTCTTTGAAATTTTTACATTTTTTAAAATAATGATTAATTATGTTACTTTCAATGATAAAATGAGTTTTATTTATTAAAATAACCTTATTAATAATAGGTAGCGAAGTAGTTATATGAATTAAAATAAAATAAATAAAGATAAGTTAGTAGAAATAAATAATAAATATGACATTTAAATTCTAAAAAAACAAATAATTTGAGACAAATAAAAATAGGAAAGGAAAGGAGACACCTATTATGAGATGATGAGAGTTTCAGATTGGACATATGATTTATTGGATTCATTTTCTTAATAGTTCAATTCCATCAAATTTGAGTATTGTTATTATGCAATATTACTATTAATAGAAAGAGAGAAATAAGTGTTGCATGAATGATCAAATTCATTGAGTAATAAATAAGTTGTACCGTAACTACTAGTATTAAATACAGTAATTAATTAGTATAAAAAATAAATGTGTAGGTTATTATGAGCTATGAATTTGCACTTAATGTAATTAATTATTATTGACGAATAAAATAAAAAACTGTTAACTTAAGATTTGAATACTAATTTAGAAGGAGTTAGAAATAATTTATGAAATTTTTTAGCTAAAAACTTATTTAATGGGATTAAAAAGATTATAAAAAAATAATTATTATTAAACAATGAACTGAAAAATATGAAAATCTAGAAAGAAGAAATGACATGTGTTTTAAAGGTGCCGCCTATGAATTTGTTGAATGTGAATATGAGAAAAGTGGCATAAGAAAAGTTGACTTTTCAAAGCATATGGTTAGAAGGTTGTCTTAATATATCAGAAATAGATTACTGCAGTGGAGGAAAATATACCTTATACACATTATATAGCAACACTGCTGGCCACCAAAATTTACCCTGCAATGTACAACTTTCATATTAAATAGATAAATAGATTGTTGGAAAATAAATTAAACACTATTCCTACAGTCAAATAATCAAATAAGGTTGAAATGAAGGGGTTTATCACATACATATGGATCCATTATCTCACACGAACCAATAGTTGTCGGTTAGAAAACAATTTTGCTATGACGATTATAAAAAGTATGTTTAGGCGACAACAGAATTTGTGGATGACTTTTGCATTGAGACATCATAATGATCAAGCAGTATGAACTTGAGAACACTTATGTGGAAGATGATTTTTTATATCAGCCTAATCGATGAAGATGGAGTGTGAAAAAGTTAACGGATTGGAGAGGAGAATGAAAAGGGAATAGAAATGATTAATTGGGACTCAAAGACAATTAAACTGCGTGTGAGTAGGATTAATTAAGATATAAATGAGAATTAGGATTAAATTGTGTGTAATTTGAACCCTCTCCTTAGTGAAATATTATAAACATATATTAATTGAAAAATAGATAATAAGAAAAAGAAACAACATACAAAGGAATGAATGAATTAGTTCTCAAATATATTTTTAGAGTGACACATAAGCAATTTCATGACATGATAAAATTTGGATTACGTGGCAGAAAATAGATGAAGTGTCGAAAAAAAATATGACTTTATTTTAATATATTATAAATAGATTATAATTCGAATTAGATATGTTGAGATATTATATATAATATCAAAATATAATTTAAGTTGGTAAATCAAAATTCAATTATGATTGTATATAAATAGTCATAATTTGTATTATTATTTATACAATTCAAATAAATAATATAATTCTCATTTCTTTTATTCTCTCTTTCTCTCTTTCTTAAAAATCTTTCATGCACTAACACAAATAACTTATATCCTTGAAATAATTTACCATAAGACACATTTTTCTCAATATATTTTCATAAGAGGCATAAGTATAGCTTACACATGTAACAACCTAATTTGTGAACCTAATTTACTTTCCTAGATTATTCATTTTATTTTGATCTCATCCATATAGTATAAGATTATGGAATTGTTCGATGAGAGTTGGGATTAGTGATGAATAGTACTCCCCCTTTATCAAAACAAAAATATTATATGCACACCATAACCGACATCTACACCGAATATTAATATAGTCTTGAGTTTTTTATTATATTTTCTCTCTATCTTTTTGTATGAAGGCAAAAATGTATAGATTTATTAAATATAGTGATCGGGTGTCCATACAATATAGTGATCGGGTGTCCATACAAGATGTTGAATTTAGATGTTCTTATAGCATCTCTCATCACAAAATAATTGTCTTTTTAATTTAAAATTTTGTTTTAAAATAAATATTATTTTACTTTTTCAATATGTTTTTTACAATTTTAACCGGAACTAATTATGTCTGCAGCATTCTTAAGATATCAAATTTCACTTTTCTTTTGTGACGATATAAAAAGTAACTAATAATCATCAAAGTCAATTTTATAAATATATTACATATATTTTTTCACTCGTTATTTTTAATCAGTGACACAACTTTAAAATACTTTTATTATGAGAGGGAGTATAAGTTTGTACATCTCCTATGAATAACATCAGCAATCACCTCATATAAACAGTAGTTAGGAGCATTATTTTACATTGAACTCACAGAAATATTGAAACAAGACACACATGAAGCACAATTTCATTGAAACAATTTATATATTCTCAGCAATCACTTCTAAATCCTGACACATTTATCCACACTTCATTCACCCGTTCAGTATTACGAAAGGAAGCATTGTATTGAGCAATGGTATACGAACTTGCATCATGTACTATTTCCGAAGTTTTATCCCACTGCTTGTTTAAGCTACTAACAAGAGCTTCAATTTCTTTGTTAATGTTATCATCCTTGACATATCCACTGAATTTTCTAACTGCTATGCATTGAGATTTCCATTTCTCAAGCTGCAACTTCAGTTCAGGATTAGGCTGTGGAGGTCTCCCTTGAAAGTGAGGCGATAAATACATTCTTACACTATAGCCAATCTCAGAAGATACTGAAGAAGGAATTCTTGTTAAGATTGGAGCAGTGATTGCGAATTTGGAAGAATTTAAATTCGCTCCGTGAATATATTGGTACAACCTATAGGATCATGTTTAACAAAACCTGTGAAATCCGAAGTATCTTATAACAATTTTTTTTAACGTATTGATTTATAAATATCAACAATTTATTTTATATTAATACATAAATATAAATAAATAATACCGTCATAGATATATATGATAGAATAAAACCTGTGAAATCTAATACATAAATATAAATAAATAATACCGTCATAGATATATATGATAGAATAAAACCTGTGAAATCCGGCTTTGGTGGACTGCTCGAAGGAATTAGTTTCGGAAGATGAAGCGGAGATCCATGAAGATTCATTGTAGAGTCTGATCTGAAAATCTGATTCTGATTGTATAACTGTATACTTTGGTGATTCAATAGCATGTACAGAATTGGCAAAGTAGTAACAAAATGTTATGAACAAAAAATAAAGAAAGCACATGAGTGTTGTTTCCATGTTTTCTTGATTATTATGACTGATTCTTGTAAAATTTTAGTTGAAGTTGTTTGCATTCTGCACAGAACTTTATGGATGCACTGATCAGACAATAGTTAGTGGGGTTCCTGATTTCTAGTGAATGCTTTTCTCGTATTCCATTTCTTCAATAACAAAAGTATAGACTTGCACAAAAAGTAGTAATAAATAAAGACACTATGCTTTTTCTATTAATGGCTTTAGTACATTTTACACACTATTGAAGCTAATTCAATGGTGTTTGCCTCCATTGTTAAGAAGAGTTTCACTCCAACGACCTCTTATTTGTCAAATCACTTCTCTTATGTTGTGAATCGGATGCCTTGAAACAAATATATATAAGCTTGTAGGGAAAAAGAATGAAGAACACGATGAACACAAGGATTGGTTATTAACTGTTATTCTTTCCTTTATCTTAAAACCAAGATTACAAGTATACAAGAATAACAAATAACCCTCTCACCCTAAATTAGGATTTGCAATATACAATGATGAGAGACTAGTATGCTATTTATAATAAACCTAACATACTAAACTAATGGGTTTTTATCACAAATACCCATTACAAGCTAACTTAGGGTACAAGCTAACTTAACCAATTGGACATAACAAACAGCCCAATTCGATGCTAACAACCCTAGCATCCTTCGACACAATAGAGTTCGACCCAATATCTCACAAATCTCCACCTTGGAACAAACTCTATTATCAACTAACGAATTAGTTTTCTTCATGCAGCTTTATCAACTGCATACAGTGGAAAAACTTGCAACTAGGCAATGTCTTGGTGATCATATCGCAGATTATGATCTGTCGAAACCTTCAACTTGGACTTCTCCACGCGATTACCCTCCGACGAAATGCAACCTCACATCAATGTGTTTGGTTCGCTCATGATAGGTGAATTCTTGACGGTGTATTGCACTTTGACTATCACATTTAATGATAACTTCCCTTGAATTTTCGCTCCTTAGCAAAACCTTCAAGCCACAATGCTTCTTTCACGCCTTAAAGCAATATATTCCGCTGGTTGATAATGCAACAACCTTCTGAAGTGTTGCTTTCCAACTAATAGCCGTACCAAACATAGTGAAAACATATCCAAAAATAGATTTTCTGGAATCCATACAACCTGCATAATCAGAGTCGACATATCCTTCGATTTTGCTACTATCTTCACCAAAGGCTCCACCATAAATTAAGACTCTATTCGAGACCCATTTATGTACCTTAGAATCCACTTCAATGCTTGCGGTGAGCCTTTCGAGATTCGCCATGTACTGCTTACAAGACTTCCTGCATATGCTTTGTCGGGTCTAGTACAAACCATAACATACATCAAAGAACCTACTACATTAACATATGGGATGCTATTCATATAAGTTCTTTCGACCTCAGTACTGGGACATTGATCAATACTCAACTTGAATTGAGGGTTTGTTGGAGTCACAACAGCTTCAATTCGACATACCAAACTTTCGAGAATCTTTCGTAAATATGCCTCTTGAGATAAGCATAACTTGATGTTTTCTATCTCTTGAATGTCAATTCCAAGAACTCGAAGCTGCTCCTAGATCCTTCATTTCGAACTCCTTATTGAGTTCACCTTCACCCTCAATACCTCTTCGACATTGTTACTTGCTATGAGAATATCATCAACATAAAGCAACAAAATAACAAATGAATTACCGGACGAAATCAAGTAAACACGATTGGTCGAACCGACTTAACGAAACTTATGCGTGTCATGAATTTGTCGAATCTCTTATTCCATCGTCGAGGAGATTGTTTCATCCATATAAGGATCTATTCAACTTGCACACATAATCTTCCTTTCCTTTTCGACATACCCTTCGAGTTGCCTCATCGGATTGTTTCATCTAGATCACCATACAAGAACGCGTCTTCACATCCATCTGCTCCATTCAAGATCGAACTGCCACCATGGCAAGCAACATTCGAATGGACCTATGCTTCACAACAGAGAAACACATCATTGAAATCTATACCTTCTTTCGAGTGAAACCCTTGCAACCAACCTTGCCTTGTATCTTTCGACGCCACTCCTTCGATTCCTTCCTTAACTTTGAAAATCCATTTACGGTGACTAACGACTCTAGCGGTTTCTTGATCAATTCCAAGTGTTGTTATCATGAAGAGACTTCATCTCATCATCCATGGCCTTCACCATTCGGTCTTATTTCGACTCCTCATAACTTCCTTATGGTCTCTTGGTTCTTCGTCCGAACCTCACTTGCAGAGATTAAGGCATAAGCTATAAGATCCGCATACCCAAACCTTGAGGTGGTTTGATGACTCTTCGTGTCCTATCTCTTGCCAATAGATAGTCATCAGCTTCCTCAACTTCATCAAGATCATCGCTTCTTCGACTTTATCGGGATATGCAATTCGGATCAACATGCTCCACCTCAACAGAATATCTACTGCTCCACTCTTCGTCGATACTTCGCACCGACCAACATCATTCGTTTTCTTGAAAGCCATTTCACTTCATTGAAAACAACATCTCGTGGTGATAATCCTTCTGTGACCTGACTCTAGGCACCATAGCCTATAAGCTTTGACTCCCTCAGGGTATCCCAGGAACATGCATTTAAGAGCTCTAGGTTCGACCTTGTCTTGCCTAATGTGAGCATAGGCTACGCAGCCAAATACTCGTTTGTCGAGATTTGGTGGATGTCCCGACCAAACTTCTTTGGTGTCTTCATATCTAACGCATCGAAGGACATCTATTTATCGGATATGTTTGTCGAACAAATTTCACAAAACACCTTCTTTAAGCCAAGACTAGTCAACATGCATCTAACTCTCCAAGATGGTTCGATTAAACCTTTCACCAAACCATTTTGTTGTGGAGTGCCTGCAGTAGTTCTGTGCCTTGCAATACCAGAGGCAACACAAAAGTTGTCGAATGCCTCATTGCAAAATTCAAGACCATTATCTGCTCGAACCTCTTGACCTTTCGCGGTTTGGTTTCGACCGTAGTCTTCCAACCTTTGAAATTCTCAAAGTTTCATCCTTAGTCTTCGAATGAATACCCATAACTTTCGGAATAGTCATCTACTATGGATAGAAAATACCTTGCTCCCGAATGTGATGGACACCTTGCGCCCCAAAGATCGCATGGATGTAATCAAGGGATCCATGTGTTCTTTGTTTGCCTTTGTTGAACTTCACTCTACAAGATTTTCCAAGTACAGGTTCACAAAACTTGACTTTTCGACTTTGTCTCCACCAAACAAATTTTGTTTCCCCAATTCGACTGCCCTTTCACCCATGGCCTAATCTCATGTGCGGTTGTCTTCGACAACGATTTTGTGGATGCAACATTTGTCGAACCACTTACAACTTCACCACAAGGGTATACAAGCCTTGTTTCTTCACGCCTCAAGACTTCCTTCGACCCCTTCATGACTCTTAGGATACTTTTCTCTCCTTGAAAACATATCCTTTCTTGTCGAATTCACCAAGAGAAATCAAATTTCTCTTCAAATCAGTACATACGACTTGATCAATAACCTTATTGACTCATCATGGAGTTTGAATCTCACGGATCCAATACCGCAATCTTGCAAGCTTTGTTGTTTCCAAGAATACGGATCCACCATCTTGATCACATAATTCCTCGAACAAGTCTTTGTTTGGAGTCATGTGCCAAGTGCACCCGTAATCCATAATCCATTCCTTGACGAGTCGCTTGAAACCACAAGAACATCGATGAGTAGAAATCATCTTGAACAATAGCTGCATTGCCATTATCCTTTCCTCCATGATCTTTCAGCGTTCAGGCACACTTTTCTTGTGTGACCCTCCTTCTTACAATGATAGCATCGAATACCGGATGCTTCACCATAAAACTTCACGACTTTTACCTTTCTTCTTGTCGAACTTATTATCCTTTCGCAAGAATTTTCCTTTAACGCCAAACCTTCACCAACCGTCAAGGTTTATGCTCCTTCGCTCATTCAAGTCCTTCGAATACAAGGTGATTGAACCTCTTCAAAGGTCGTGACTCCTTCCATACAAGAGAGTTTCTTTGAAGTGGGCATGTGATCCGGCAATCGCACAATGAGAAGGCTTGATCTTCATCATCAATCTTCACATCAATATTTTCAAGATCAAGAATCGACTTGTTGAACATATCCAATCTCACCAACACTTTGTCTTCAATCATCTTGAATGAATACAAAGCTTGCTTGTGTAGAGTCGATTCACCAACGATTTAGTCATGTACAAACTTTCAAGTTTCACCCATAACCCTACCGTCTCCTTTGATACCGTCAAGAACCTTATCACCAAGGCTCAACAAAATTGCGTGGGCCTTCTATCATTGCCTTCTTCTCACCGCCAACTCTTCGCTCATGGTGACTCTCCCTCAACGCTCCAAACAACCTGCTGAACCGTGGGGCTTTCATCTTCAAACACAGATCGAAATCGTTCACTCCGTGAACTTTTCAATCTCATACTTTGTCGAAGGCATCTTCTCCACGCCACCGCACCAATTTGTTGTGAATCGGATGCCTTGAAACAAATATATATAAGCTTGTAGGGAAAAAGAATGAAGAACACGATGAACACAAGGATTGGTTATTAACTGTTATTCTTTCCTTTATCTTAAAACCAAGATTACAAGTATACAAGAATAACAAATAACCCTCTCACCCTAAATTAGGATTTGCAATATACAATGATGAGAGACTAGTATGCTATTTATAATAAACCTAACATACTAAACTAATGGGCTTTTATCACAAATACCCATTACAAGCTAACTTAGGGTACAAGCTAACTTAACCAATTGGACATAACAAACAGGCCCAATTCGATGCTAACAACCCTAGCATCCTTCGACACAATAGAGTTCGACCCAATATCTCACATCTTATTTATGAAAATAATTGACAAGTGTAGAGTGTGTTCACTCTAAAAGTGGGATTCACTGTTTAATTAAAATTTGTTTGTTAGATTTTTTTTTTTTTTTGGTATTTGAATCAAACCCACTTTGACATCTCTTTATTTTATTTTTCTAATTTTTAATGCAACACAACAAATAAGCATGGTTTTAGAAAAGAGCACAAGCACAAAAGAAGAAAATACATAAGTGATTTAAGGGTGTGTAACAAATCTTATTAGTTTGAGCTACAAATTTAATACGTTGTTCTTATCACTTAGCTAACTTAATTAATATTTTTGTTGAATAGTTTTATCATTAGAGTTGTTTGGTATACCAGCAATTTTTGAAGGTATTGATTAGAGTGAATTTTTCCAGATTTATTATTTATCGGTGAAAATTGTTACTCTTTAGTGTTATTAGAAAGACTTTTATAATTTCATTATTGATATACTGAAAGGTTTTATTGAACTAAGTCATATGATTTTTATTCTCTCATTTTGAGAGAAGTATTTCACTATAAAAATCTCGTGTTATTTCTATTTTATTTTATTTTTAATATTGTGCTCTGAAATTGGTTCTGTTTATGGTCTATTTGAATTGCACAGATTTGGGAAAGTATTCCGCTTGAGAAAAATATTCTAATTATTTGATAATTTTTCAACAAAATGATATCAGAGCTCTGGTTGACTTGTTTGTGCATTTTTTAACATGTGGATATACACTCAATACTATTAAGCTTAACTCTACTAATTATACACTCTAGAAGAATCTCGTTGAAAATATGTTATACAACAAAAATTTGTATGATCCTATTGAGGGAAAAAAAGGTAAACCAAGTGATAAGTATGATGCCAAATAAAAGAAGATAAATCAAAAGATAATTGTTATAATCAAACAATGGTTGGACTTGAGTGTATATCCACATGTTGAAGTTGAAAGTGAAGCATAGAAAATATAGAATAAATTAAAGGAGTTGTATGAGCGTAATAATGTGCAAAATAAAGAATGTTTGATCAGGAAGCTAGTTAATATGAAATACAAGAATGGTGGCTAAATGACCGACCATATGAATGTGTTTCAGAATTGTGTGAATCAGTTGAAAACCCTGATATTAAGTTGGATGATGAGTTGTAAGCCATATTATTGCTTACTTTCTTGCCTGGTAATTGAGAAGTTCTTGTAATGACATTACTAATTCAACTCTTAATAGAAAATTGGTAATGTCACCAGTTAAAGATAACATACTTAATAAAGAAGTTAAAGAAAATGATTGTGATTTGATTGATACTCCTAATCATTATAGAGCTCTATTTACTGAGTCATGGGGGAGAAGCAAAACACAAAATTTTCATAAGCGTGAAAAATCTGAGAGTTGCGGCAAGTCATGAAACAAGTCAAGAAATAAAAAATAAATTATATGTTACAATTGTAGTAACGGGAGACATAAAAATGAATTGCAGGTTTCTAAAAAAATATTAAAAAAAAGATAATGATAATAAGAAGAAAAATGATAAAGGCACGATAGTTATAATAACCTGAAAATTTAAGTAGAATTTATTTACAATTTTTTATGCGCTTTGTGATATATTGTGTTGTTATTTAGAGTTTTAATAAAAAAAGTTTATTAATATAAAATAATAATAATAATAAAGAACAAAAAGGGTTATGGTTATTTAGAATTTATGAGCTAAATAATACAAGGGAAAATTAGTAAGAGTAAGTAAATAAAATAAAAATAAGGCTGATTTTTCTATTTAAAAGTGAGGAAAGTTTATTGAACATTGAAGCGCCTCGAAAAATATAAAACAATGAAGTCGCCACTGAGATTTATTTGTTCCAAAAGGAACGGGAAAATATCGAATAAAACCCGCAAGAGAAAAAAGAAATGGTCGTCAATACCAAGAGAAGGGTACAAGAGTCAGTTATGCAAGAGAAATGTATTGACACCTCTCATATCCACCGTACTCGATGAGAACCATTTAATTCATGTGTGTTTGAGTGATATTGTGATGTGTTACAATTTTCTACTTAGTGGTTGAGAAAGGAGGAAGAAGAAGGATTTAAATTTTTTAGTTTATTGGGCTTGACAAGATTTCACATCTTATGCCTACGTATTCCCTCGTGCAACGAGATAGTTAGAACCTTTGTATTTCGACTAGAAAAGAATGAGTTTGTTGGTTAATTTTAATAGCATTATGCGTTAGACATGTCCAACGTTTGAACATCGACTTGGTTTGCTTGTTCGGGGAGGCTAAGTCTTATGTATTCGTTTCATGTTGAAATGGATAAAACTCATTCGTTTATGAAAAGGTTTTTGAAAGAGTCGCACAAGGGAGAAAAACAAGTTTTATGAGTTGAGTTGTTTTTTTATAGGACACGAGTATTTGAACGACGAAATTAGGTTTTTGGCACCCATACACTTAGAAAAAGATTAGATAGGTCCCTAACTTATTCATTTAGTCCTATTTATGAAAGAGTGGGACAAGTTGTTTGAACTTTTTTTATTTAAAGTGTTTTGGCCGGATCATAATTAATCAAAGACACGTAAGGGAACATGTCTAAGGCTAATATATGCAAATGGAAGGTATGAACATATCTCCTTCATTCAATCATTTTGTTGTTAAAGAAAATTATTTTCAAATTTTTAAGAAAACCCGACGTTGGATTAAACGTTGAGTTTATTATGAAGTGTTTTAAAATAAGATCGAAAGGTTAAATGTGATTGAAAAAAATAAACTCGACTTATCAATTTGGTTAGAGCATGGTATATAGACCAAGATACTTGGGATGGTTGGTTGTGATTGCAAAGTAAACTCGACTTATCAAATTGGGTTATGATTTGGTATATGGATCAAGATGCAAGGATTTGATTGATTTTATTAAGTGTATAATAGTGAATAAATAAATAAAAACAAAATAAAACTACTAAGCAATTACACGTCCAAAATGGGGCGATACACTTTGCTAAAACTTGGTTTGCAACATGATGTTATGGAAGATGTTCTAACATGCTGATCAGGTTCATTTGAAGACATATGTTATGATGGATGCTTTGAAATCTTGTATCATAACATCAATATATGTTGTGTTATTCTTGACAAGATTTAAATTGATTTTGTGAGATTCATTTTGAATTTATCTTACTGATTTTCACATGTCAAGAATATTTAATCTGGAATAACTGATTTTATCCCCAACTGTACAGAAGTTACTAGATTGGAATTTGAGACAATTTTAATAAACTTTATGTTTTTGTTTTAAGATTTGAGAAGATTTTCTACAAAATTGGTGCAACCCTCAGCTTTATCAGCAAGGAATATATGGGCGAGGATTCAAGAGCCATGGATCACTAAGGAGTATTTAAAGAAAAAGAAAAAGAATATTTCAAGTCACAAGTTTTTTTTTCTTTGACAATATATGTTATTATATATGAAATTGATTATTCATGTGACAAGAAAAATAATATTTTGTTTAAGATATATGACATTTATTAGCAAAATATATATGGAATGGTTGGTCTTGTAAAAAAAGGAAACATTTTACTAAGATGCTTTTTTATAATAGCCATTAGATTTTAAATAAATCAAAGGTTATAAATGAGTGTAATACTTAGTGTAACTAATTGGTGTAATTTGATCCATTCTCTCTCTCTCTCTCTCTCTCTCTCTATATATATATATATATATATATATATATATATATATATACTTCTAGAGATAATAATATAATACTCCCTCTGATCCTTAATATAAGTAAAAATTCACTTTTTAGATTCATTGAAGAATTAATGTATTTAGACTACATGTAGTTCAAAATCATTAATTTTTCAATGAACACAAAAAGTAAATTTTTTCTTTTATTATGGACCAGAGGTAATAACTATTAGGGTTTGTTTGGTTCAACGGAGGGGAGGAGATGAAATTTAATAGCGGGGAGGGGAATGAAGGGGAAGGGAGGGGAGAGAATTTAATTAAATATATATTTGATTCAAAGAGGGGAGGGGAGGAAATTTAACTAAATATATATGTTTGATTCAAAGAGGGGAGGGGAGGGGAGCGAAGCAGAGCGATTTTTAACGACATATATGTTTGGTTTACAAGGGGAGGGGAGGAATTTTATAATTAAATTACCTTTTTATCCTTAAAAATATTGTTATTTGTATTTAGTAAAAATAACTCTAAATAAAATTAGTTTTGACATTCAAATATAGCAGTAAGCAACAACACACAATAGTTGAACTATACCTCTTAGATGCAAATCAAACTATTTATTAATAACAATTCTCCGATCTTGATGATCCAACTAACCCAATAAAATAATTTATATACTTAAAAGTAAGTAAAATAACGTTATAAATTATTATAATAAAAAATAAAGAATATATATTGTACATTTTTTAAAGCAAACTTTATATGTTACATCTTGAAATATTAGTATACGGTATTGTCGATAATGATAAATTCAGTAAGGGTAATTTGAGAATTTAAAATATAATTGAGGGTAAATTAGAGAAAACAACAAAATTTTAATTAATGAATCTTCCCTCCCCTCCAAATTCCTCCAATTTTGAAGGGAGAAAAAAGTGAGTTTACGAGAAAATTTGCTTACCTTCCTTTTATAAAAAATGAACCAAATAAATATATTTATAAATCTTCTCATCCCTCTCCTCCCCTCCTCTCCATCTACTCCCAACCAAACAAACCCTTAATTAATGTAATTAGACTACATACAGTTCAAATTCATTAATTTTTTAAGAAATATAAAAAATGAATTAATAACTATTATGACTTTGACGAAAACTAGAGAATATGGTGCCAATAAAGGAAATGCATTTTATTTTCTAGTTTTATTCCATCATATTCAATATTCTTTTAGGGGCATTTCTCACTCCTGCCCGGTCCACCAAAAAAAATATAATTCCCCCATTGTGAATTTGGACTAGTCTTTCCTATTATATTATAACAATTTGAATTTGATGCGTGATATATGGGATTTTTCAACGGAGTCAAGTTGTTATCAGAATCTATAATTCGCAGATCTCTAATATATGTAGCTTTTCCAAAGCCCTCTTCAGCAAAGTGTCCACTACCCATTACAGTGAAAGTATGAGACCCTGTTGTTTTTGCATTCACTATTTCTCCACCAAAATGAACTTCTTCTGCATGATACTTCAAGTGTGTGAACAAGGTAGCTGGCCAGTACCCAACTGTATTTCCTTCATATTGAAGCAACCAATTTCCAGTGTTTTTATCCTTCAAACATAAAAAAATCAAAGTTAAAAAGGTTAAAAAGAGGTGAAGCATATGATAGTTAGACTGGAAAAATGTAGATATTACCTTCAATATCTTTAGGGTAATAGTAAATTGTTTTCCTTTATATGTAGAATAATTTGAAATTTCACCACCAATTGGAAATTTTGGGTTGGTGTGAACATAGCCTGGACAATCTAAATTGTAGCACCCGGTGGTTCTATATGCATCAGCCTGCAAAATTTTATTTGATATGATATTCTTAATTTTCTCACAAATTTATCACTTATTTGTATTAATTTCTTACCGTCCATAAAACAAAAAATCTAGGGCGATCATCACCATAGAGTCGCGGGTAGACCTGCATAGAATTAGATTGGTTGGTTAATATACAATTTGAAGATTTAAAAGATTGGTAGGTGGTCGAAGTACTAAGTCTGATATTAGTGCAACTAAATATATTAACCTATTAAATCAGAGAGAAACACAATAGATATGGAAGACATGAGCTTTTATTTGGTTTGAAAATGGTATCTTAGTAGGTACGTTGATAACTCATATGGTTACATGACATGGTGAGAGAACCATTTTCGGTTTCTAAGCCAATAGAGGGATTAGTCTGATAAAAGTGTTTTTGGTTTTAATGCGATATTGGTCACAAGTAAAATATAGAGATATTGCTCTTCAAGATGTTTAATAAGCCGAAAAAGGAAAAGAATGAATTGAAAAACTAACATGCCAACCAGCTTCAATGGTGTTGAGATCTCTTCCATTTCTACCAGAGGCTAGCCACATTTGAGACAAGCTGAATTCATACTTACGTTCCACATAGGAATGCCACACGTTGAAGGTAGCTTGAGCTCCAAAGAACTCATCGTCTTTCAGTATTACAATTGCATACTGTTCAACGAATACAAGAAAAGATTTTGTTACTTTGATGAAAACCCAAAAATTTCTCCCAAACTCAAAGAAAAACATCAATCAGCCAACAAAAATCTTATTTCAAAAGGATACATTAAAAAAATACAAATTTTCACACACATGTTATACAAATTTAATACAAAATTAAATTTATGTTTACTTTACCTAATTCAATTTTTCGGTTTTGTTTAGTTGTTTATTGAATTCTTATGTACCATCAGAAAAATATACTGAAAAATTGAAAAAAGATATTGAGAGAAATAATAGAGTTTATGTGATTGCATACTTCATGAGGAAATAACTGATTGGAAACTTTTCTTCCAAAGCTATCAATAGAGTGAGCTCTTAACATGTCTTGTTCTGTTACTCTTCTAACCGGAATCGTACCTTCAGGACATGATTCGCCAGACAAGCCCAACAATTGAAAGTCACTCAAATTGCCAATTTGGTTCTGCTCTGTTAGATTTACTGGAAAATGCTGTATATAAAAATTTACAAAAAAAATACCTTTTATAAAGGTTGAAGTATAGCTTTCTTAACTTCAAAAACAATTAAATTTTTTTTGACGGAAACAATTAATTTTAAGTTTATTGTTATTTAAATCAACCAAATGAAGAATATACCATTGGTTTTTGTCCTTTCAATAAAGGATGATCAAAAGCTAATTGTTTATGAGTCAAAACACAATCTATGATATCACCATTAGAAACCTGCAAAAGTGAGAAAATTAAAAGTGTTCAGATAAATTAATATTTTTACATAATTATTTGTCCATTTAAATATAATTTTTATAAATTTTTATTTTTATAGTTAACCCAAAAAATAGTGTAAAGAAGATATTTATAGGGATGAAACTATTATTAGCTAATGAAAAAACTAGGTAATTATTTCTATTTTGAAAATGATGTGGGAGCATTTGAAAAATATAAAGCCTTAGCTTGCAAAATTTTAGAAAATTTGAATTATAATTAAAATTATATTAGATAAAAAAATTCATGCATCCAACACAATATTTAGTGGTGCTAATTTTTTTTATTTTAAATGACCTGAATTGTCTTAACCGCGGGCTTGTTGATTTTTTGAAGACGTGTAGCTATCGTCTTCTTCAATTTTTGAAGTTCTTGCTTTGATCGAAATGTTTCATTAATTGATTCGTGGTTTTGTGTTTTGAAAGAATTAATAGGATAAATAAAAGAAACAACTATAAAAATAGATAGAAAGAGGCAACAAATTGAAGAACTAAAGACCATTTTATATTGGTGTTGTCTTCTTAAATTAACTAAGCAAACTTTTTGTGTTTCAAGATTTTGGTTTTGTGCTTGAAAATAAAACTTAACTCATATTGACACAAATTTCAATATGACTAGCATTGTAAGGAGAAATTTAATTTGTTGTGCTAGCAACAGAAATATATATATATATATATATATATATATATATATATATATATATATATATATATATATATATATATATATATATATATATATATATATATATATATATATATATATATAGAGAGAGAGAGAGAAAAAACATACAATGCTTTTGAAATATAAATATTCAATTACTGAATAAGAAAAATTACTTCAAAAGATTATTTAATATTTTACTAATATATTATAATATTCAATATTATATTTTATTTAGTAATTATTTTTTAAACTAATATATTAAAATGTTTAAGACACTTGTCCAATGTATCCTATATATATATATATATATATATATATATATATATATATATATATATATATATATATATATATATATATATATATATATATATATATATATATATATATATATATATATATATATATATATATATATATATATATATATATATATATATATATATGAAGTGGTCAAAACTATTAAAATACACTCAAACAACCCTGAGTATTTTCTAATTGAATAAATGAAATTTAAAATTTATTAAAACATTAACAATGATTAATTTTTCATTAACTTAAAAATTATAAAATTGATTAATAATATAAATAATTTTAAAAAATATTTCAAATATCCTTTTTCTTAGTTAAACTATTGTTCAAGAGAAAATTTTGTCTTGATAATGGATGATTGCCATCAATAATACTTTTATGTTTCAAACTTGAAAGTGTTCGTCTCTTGAAACGTTGTACCGATGAAGGTGAAAGGTAGATATTATGAATTTTTTAACCCACCTCATACTCTTTTAGCGCACTACGTGTATTTTCACTATTGTCCCTAGAAATCGGAATATACTCCCGGTTCGCACTCTATATCATACAAATCACTTTGAAAATGGTTTGGTGTAAACTGGAAGTATACCTCCGTTTCCAAATCCTAAGTAAATTTTCGGTTCCTAAATGCACTTAAAGGGCGTCAGAACCTTTTTCCTCCTCATATCGACAAATATTTTCAAAAACCAAACAAAAACTCTCTCAATCACTTTTTTCTACCCTTTCTAACAAACTCAGTTTTTTTCTCAAACAATCAACACAAACCATCAAACATTGGATAAATACAACAACTAATAGAATCAATCAAGTAACAACCATTTACAATCAATCAAGTAAGTGATTTAAGAAATTTTTAGAGTTTATGTAATATTTATTGAAATTAGTGAAATAGGTTTTAAATGTGTAGTTTTATGTAGTTTATATCATTAGGAATCATTAAAACACTATTGGTAAACTGTTTTTGACGATCAATTCGTGTTTTTGGACACATTTGGGGTTGGCTGTTATGCAATTCTGTATCGCAGAAGAAATTAGAGGTTTATTTCCGGTTTTTGGGTAAGAACAAATTGGAGGTTTATTTCCGGTTTCTTGCTGCATTGTTTCGTTCTTACTTGTATAGGAGATATGTCTGATAGTCTGTCACGTTTGAGGCATGGTCGGGTTGCACAACATACTTCTGTGCAGAGAGACAGGAGTCACGCCACATAGGCTCCTTTGACATTCGGAAAGGCTATGTCAGATGCACGTTTTACTGGTTTCGATTCTCCCCTTCTACTTCTTCCTCCCATAGCAGACGGGAGTCTCTAGTCCATCCATCATCGTCTCCGTCCTTTCACAGACGCATATCCTTACCATTCTCACCACCGCGAATTTTTGAGACAGGATCCTCATCTGCCTCATCGTCGGGGCCATCTGAGGTGAGACCTGATGCTATACCCATAATACATGAGGTATTAGTGCCACCCGAGGTACCGGTGGCACTAGAGGCCCCGGGGGTACCACAGGTCCCTCAAGTCTTTGGAGGGGACCTTCTGACTTATCTATGGTTGCTCTTTATCCCACTCATGTGGCTAGACATATATGTGATGAAGAGGTATGAAATTTTCATTTATATTACAGTTATTAATTATGTTATGAATATTATCATGAATTATAATAGTGAATTTTTCTTGCAGGATTGCGATACACTAAAGGTCATAAGCCATGAGAGAAATATCAACATACTTATTCCCTGTCCCGAGCCATGGTTTGATGGTCTTCTACGCATTACATAGTTGAGAGATTTGACCCTCTGTGGATATAGCATGGTCAACAGGAGAATGATCAACGCTTTTGTAGAGAGGTGGCACAAGAAGACGTCTTCGTTTCATCTACCATATGGCGAAATGATGATCACACTCGATGACAACGTGTGTCTGCTTCACCTTCCATCAGGGGGCGATTTCTGGATCACCAGAAGTTGAATAAAGACGAGACCATTACTTTGCTGGATGATAGGTTGGGATTTACCGTGGAGAATGCACTGACGCAGGTTGATAAGACATGTGGGTGCCACGTGAAATATAGCTGGCTGAGGAGGATTTTACAGATGAGTTTGTGCTTGCTACATCTGCTGATGGTGATCCCGAGCAGGTTACCCTTCATAAAGGGTATGCCATGAGAGCATACCTCTTGTATCTTACCCAAATATTTACGGACACTAGTGCCACCTACACTGACATTATATACCTTAGGTTCTTTGTTGATTTTGAGCAGGTCAGTGGGTTGAACTGGGGGGCTACCTGCTTGGTTTACTTGTATACTAAGTTGGCTGAAGGGACTAAGTGTATGACGAGGCAGATCGCCGACAACATGTCTCTATTGACGATATAAATTATTTTTCTTAGCTTCATTTTTTAATTATTTTGATTTTGAAAGTAACTGGTTTAATTTTGATATTCCAAGTATGGATCCTACAACACTTATGTAACACGATGGGAGAACTGACTTGGTTTTTTTTGTATTTTATTGCAAATGTTGTGGTTAGCAAGAGTCGCTACCGACTTTTCTTTTATCCAATTTAAGGAAAGGTGAAAAGAACATGAAAGACCTTTTATCGATTTTGAGTTCTGGAGGTAATTATGAAAAGGGAAGGTGTTAGCACCCTTTTCATCTGTAGCTATCTACGGGCTCTTAATTGCTTTTGCTCACTTTAGAAAATTGCTTTTGTGTGTGTGTGTGGTTTGTTTGAAAATATTTTTCTTTGACTTTGTAATGATTCTTGTGTCAGTCCTCAAGAATGTATACGAAGTGTTTGAAAATATTTGTTTGAAAAATGTGAGGTGTAAAAATGATTTGTTTATTTGAGCAAGAAATTAAGAGTAACTACCTACTCATAAGGTTGTTGTTTATTCTTTTCTTTCTCCTTTAGGACAGTGTTATCCATACCATTAGTTAGTAGGTAGCTCTATCCGTTGGATGTGAAGGGACAACCGTAAGGTCATCGTATGGTCATTGAAGGCAACATTGTAAGGATACCTTGGGAAATTCGTAGGGACGATCATCATTTATTCGTAGGCAGCAATCGAGGGATGAGATCATATATTCGTAGAAAACATCAAGGTTCATCGAGGGACTATGATCTTTATGATGATTTTTGAATCGAGGGATTTTTGCAAATGAAGCCCCTACTTTCGAGGGACATGACCAATCTTATCCTAAGGCAACAAGAGAGGATACCCTAAGGGTGTAAATGTTCCAAGTGTGTTGATTCAGATATTTATCTTTGAATTAGCGTTATTCTAAGATTGATTTTAAATCTTGCCATACAAACCCTAATTAGCATACATCTAAGCAGTTAAATATTCGTAGAAAAATAAAGTGCGGGAAAATAAATATCCTACGCTATTACATGGCTTTGGGGTAGATACATAATAGGAGGTGAGGAATGTAAATTTATCTAAGCTATTACATCCCATGAGCAGATACATAATAATGAGAAAAAGTGCGAGGAAAGTAAATCTACACTATTACAAAAACAACCTTGCAACATATACATCGATTTCTAATATTTAAATAAATAAAAATCAAGCATTAATAAAAGGAAAAAATGTTTTAATAAGTGCAAAAGAGATCCAAACCCTAAGTATCAAGAAAAATATTTTTTGATGTTTTTGAAATCGATTTTAATTAAGAAATCATAATTCTAAGTTAATTAGAAATTAATTAAGAAAAAGAATTTAAATGAAAAGAAAATTAAATATTTTTTGTATTAAAAATAAAATAAATGTTTTATTAACATAAAACTAAAAACAAAATATTTTTAGGGGTTTAAAAGATAGTTAAAATAATTTTTAAAAAGAAATAAAAAAGGTTTGAAAACCAAAAGAAATAGAAAAATAATGAAGAAGAACAAGTGCTAAAAAATAGGGATGGCACCCCAGGGTGTTGGACTCATGACCCTGGGGTTGCAGGTCCATAACTTGGCCACTAAACCACACGCTTGTGGTGATATATCCGTGCCTGCAATTGTATATATGTGAATCATGTAAAAATAAGAAAATATTGAGAAAAAAAATGCAAAAGACAGGGATCGAACACACGCCTTGAGAGAGGTAAGGACTAAGTGTTCGCGTTCTACCGTTGGGGAGGCCATACATTCATTTATTTAGGCACAAGGATAAATATATATGCAATGATATTTCCATAAAATCAAACTAAAAATAAAACGCGCGTTGGTGGGACCCTGGGATTTAAATCAACCAGTCATGTACCTCCCTCCTACCACGCCATCGTCAACGCCGGTCAAGCCACCTTGGGTGGTGGCTCCGTTCGTCTTCTCCGATGAGGAGGAAATCAAAACCTGCAAAATAATACGATTAAATTTAAAAGGAAGACCCTACCCCTCTAAATCGACCCTTGGCAATTCAATGGTGGTGTTAGTTTGATCTGAATCGGCCTGTATCAATGGGTTCAAAGCTTCCAAAGGTTATGCCCTAATAACGGTGTTCCTCAATTTAAGCCTCAAAGCTTACATTTAAAATGTCAAACCTGTTCTAATAAGGATCTTGAACATGAACAAACACGTCAAGTATGTTAAAGATGCATGAAATATTAAAATCGATCCCAAGAAAATTTACCAAACTGGTGTAATTGAACGGCCCGATTCTAGGATGCCTTGGGATGATGTAAAGGCTTGGATCGGCCTTGGAAGCCTCAGGAGTATGAATGGATGCTTGAAATCGATTGAGAATGGCTTGAAATTGATCTTTGATCTTGCCCTATACTTGAAAACTTTTGAGAATTTGGCTAGGGTTTCTTGAGCATGCAATCCGTATGTTTCTCATCTGGTCTTGTAGAATATATAATAAGGAGTGTATTAGGTCAGAAATTATGAGAAAATATATTGCATTCATTGAAATATATTTGATTGAGAAATCAAATGCAAAACTTCCAAATTTTCTCAATCTCATGACAATCTCTTGCACGATCTTTTCCAGCTTTCATGGGCTTCCTTGGTCTTCAAGACACTTAAGTCCAAGGCCTTGCACACATACTTCTTGTTTTTGTATTTTATTATAATTAAATTTGAATTTTAATGAATTAACTCAAAAATAAATAAAATAAATTACAAGAGGGCGTGAGGTTGGGCATAGAGATCATGGATAATGTTAGAAACAAGTTTAGATCATGAAAACATAGCCCATTTGGAAAATTTTCAAGATAAATGTTTTCTTCATGCACTTCTTCAAAATTTCCAAACTTGCACCAACTATATCATGCTCAATGTTTATCATTTAAGAGTGATCTTGGACTTTTTAGAAAGCTTAAGATGTCCTCTAAAATCTCTCTTTGTTTTAATCTTTATTGAGGCTTCCATGTTCATGTACACTTCTTTGGGAAAAGATGACTTTTTGTTGAATTTTGAAAGGACCTATAATGTATTGACCCACATCTCTCAAATGAAGCATTTTTGGGAAAACCTTGTGAGAGACAAAGTTGTTGAGAATTAGATTCTCTTTAAAATGAGATTTTGTGGAAAACTTTCCTGATGAAGTATGTGAAAGTTATGCTTGGTCAAAGTTTTGTTGACTTTCCCTTAAGAAACCCTAATTTAGAAACTTTTTACTTTTGATCAATTCTTGAGTTTTCTTGATGAATCATGATCAACCATTGATAAAATGGTGAATGTGTCATCAAAATCTTGATGTTGACTAAAAATGATGAAGTTTGACTGTATGTTGACCACCGTTGACTTTTTGTCCAATACAACTAATTTTCATTCATCTAAACAATTGACTGAGCAAACTTGGGCTATGAGTCTTGAAACTTGACATGGTGATAGGTTAAGGCATATGATGAGACATGATATTCACTTGAGAAATTAGAAACCTTCTTTGTATTGAGAGAAGCAAAACCCTAGTTGTGAGTTGATTGCTTAGGAGAGGGTTTGTCTAGTTAACCCTGAAGTAGTTCTTGAGTATGGAGATGTATCTTGATCTCAAAAATAGGAGGGGAATTTTTTGGCTATAATAACTTCCCCTGTATTTCTAGATTGGCACTTGTTGAAGGTTATACTAAGGATATGTTACGTGCCTGTGTATACGAGCCGCTTAGAGGAAACCACTATGCCAAAAAGAAGCTTAGACATCACATTATAGGTAGCGCTTTTCCCAGAAAGCGCTGTCTAAAGAAAAAAACACGGAAAAAGTACGGAAGATACAACAAAATCTCTGCCTAAGGGGGGGTCTTAGACAACTCTTTTGAAAAGTGATGTCTAAGGGGGCCTAAAACAACACTTTGGGAAAACGCTACTAAAGGACCCTCTTAGAAAGCACTTTTCAAAAAGCGCTGCCTAAGGTTATTCAGAAAGCGCTGCTAGAGCCCCCCTTTGACAGTGCTTTCAAAAAGCGTTGCTAGAGGCCCTCCCTTAGACAGTGTTTTCTCAAAACACGCTGCCTAAGGCCTTTAATTATTTTTTAAAAAATAAAATAGAACCCTTTTATTTCATTCTTTCTTTTTCTCTGTTCACGCATCCACAAACTCCCTTACAACTACCGCGCGTTAACCTTCTTCTTCTTCCTCCATCATTCACTCTCAATTTATCAATTGAACCCTAAACCTAACCCTATGTTAAAATTAACCATTGTTCTGGAGCTCATTGAACCCTAACCCTCTGTTGAAATTAGCCATTGTTCCGGAGCTCATTGAACCCTAACCCTCTGTTAACTGTCGTCACCAATCCAATCGATAAATTATCAGTTTCATTTTGTGTTTACGTTTTGTATTTCTATTTCTAGTTTAGTGAAATTGTTTTTTCGATTAAGTCTGCCCGACCCCTTGATCTCGCAGCTTTTGTTCCCATAACTTGCATGGCTATTTCCTTTTCTCGTTTCGTATTTTTGGTTTATGCTTGAACTTGTTGTGTGATTCATATGATGGATTTTAATGTTAAACAATGTTAATGTGAATTGGTACAATATCGTTTGAGTATTTAGGTTTACCTGTGTGAGTGAATTTGAAGAATATTGCAATTTGGTAAGGGATGTTAGCTGTTTTGTGGAAGAAATTAAGTTATTGAGGTAATAATATTTTAGCCTTAGGGAAGGGTTGTCTTCTTGAGAAACATAGTTTTGAGTGTTATTTCAAATTTTTATCATTCAATTTTGAGTTTAAAAGATTAGTTGAATTACTACTTGCCTATATACACTTGACCATACTTTATAAATTCTTAATAAGAATGAGAACTTGTTACTTTATAAATATTTAGGAGGATAACTAGCTACTCCTTCAACAAGATTATAAGATTTGGCCCCATAAACTTTGTAACTCTAACCTCTCACAGTACAGTTAGCAGAAAGTGCATATGCCCTGAAATTAAGAGTACCTAAATTTCAATATGTATATATTTGGTGAAATTTTGTTACACCTTAAGATGTATAAATCAATTTTTTTGTAGAATAATTTTAGAGTAATAAATAATAAGCAGGTTTTAGCACAAAAGTATTGTAGAGGTTTAAACCCATTCCTATTACAAAAAAAAGGAAGATAAGGCGCTATAAACCCTTGGCTTATTCCTCAATCAAACATTTTTTTATGTAAATTGCATGTCATCATAAGTTTCTTCATTTTTCCAATTTATATAGCTTCAAAATTATTTCGTTGGATAGTTATTGAAAAGCCAGAAATATAATGTTGGTGCAACACATAATCTTCAAATATGGTATATTCTGGCTTGAACATGTGCATAGTACTTTTTCTGTTTATGAAAGTGAAATTTTGAGAATACAATTTTTTTGTTGTAGTATGTATTAGGGGCCATTGCCGTTTAGGCCCACGCAAAAGCCTTCAAAATAATGAAGTTGAATTGGGCAATCATAGATAGTCAAGTTCAAAGTTTTCAATTAATTAATGTAACTTTTCCACCTTTTAGAGCCTCACAGATCATAAACAAAACTGACTATGGGATAGTTATTAAGAATTGTTCTATCATTTATGTTTTCTTTTGTTTATTTCATTCACTATAGGTACTAGTGTCTAGCAGAAGGATTGAGTGAATATGTGTATTATTTTTAATTTTTCTTTTGTGGTTTTATGCTTGTATGAATAATACTCCTTATGAATTTGAACTAAAGTCTTCATTTTGTTGCCATATATATTTTAGTCTTGATTTCATCCCTCATCGAACCACCTTTGTTTTCTGCTCTTTCCTTTCTGTTCAAGCTCAGCCGTGCAATTCGCTGCTACAACTGCCGGCGCTACCCGGGACACCGCCATTAATTTCTGGAATCACCTCTTCTTCCGTCAGCTTCAAATCGAAAAGGTTTCGATACCATTTCATAATTGTGATGGATGTGAAACACTGTGGAAGCATTTATTTTGTTATAAATGTTTTTTTACCGTAAATTATCATAAACCTTTATGCCATTTGAATCTGTGATGAATTTCTGTGAAAGAAAAGACTTGTAATAACCTATTATGTTGATTGTATTCTGATTGAGGTTACGAATTCGTGACATTCGAATTCGTGACTTTTTATTTTGGTTTACATTTGCTTTTAGTCTTTTTGAGTCGAAATTATTAAGATCTCTCTGTCATACCCCAAAATTTGCCCTCCATCTTCTCAAAGATATTGCATACATCCCTACTCAAGGATTCCTCAAGAGTTGGTCAGACAAACTCTCTCCTAGACAATCAACCCAAACTAGGGTTTGGTATCTCTCAAGCCAAGATGGATTTCCAACATCTCCAATGGTCTTCATGCCTCCTCATATGCTTCAAAGATTCTCCATGTCAAGTTTCAAGCCCCACAAGTCAAGTTTCCTCAGACAATTGCTCAGATGGTTGAAAATCAGTTGTATTGGACAAAAAAGTCAACTGTGGTCAACATACAGTCAAAACTTCTGATTTTTGGTCAACATCCTCATTTTGAAGTTAAATTCATCATTTGATCAAGGGTTGATCATGATTCATCAAGAAAACTCAAGATTTGCCCAAAAGTCAAACTTTCTAAATTAGGGTTTCTAGATGAAAAGTCAACTGACCTTTGACTGATCATAACTTTCTCATACTTTCTCAGAAATTTTTCCACCACCTCTTTTTTTGAAGGAAATTCAATTCTCTACAACTTCATGTCTCACAAGAATGTCCAAAAAATGCTTCATTTGAGTGGTATAGCTCAAAACATTACAGGTCATTTTCAAAGTCAACAAAAAGTCAACTTTTTGTTTTGAAGATATTTTGAGCATGGTAACTCCAATTGAGATGAGACCAAAGACATTGGTTATAGGACTCTTAGAGCTTTCCAAAAAGTCCAAGAACACTCAAAAATGTGGAAAATTGAGCAAGTTACACCATTCACAAATTGGGCAATTTTGGAAGAATGCACAAAGAGAGATACTTCAAAAAATCAAATCTTTTGCAAATGGGCCTATTTTTTCTTCATCCTAACTTGTTCCTCAAGCAATCAGGAGTGTCCAAGCCCAAAGCCACGAATTTTTGATTTATTTTTTATTTAATTTGTAATTTATTCATTTAAATGCAAATTAAATCTTAAAATAAATTATAAAATTGAAATTAATGGCAAAGATTGATTTTATTCTTTCCTTAAGGTCCAATTAACTCACAAATGCCAGCAATTTCGAAATTGGATCAAATTTGGCAAGATTGGATTGAAATTGGACAAAATTTGGAAATTTGATTTCATGAGAATATCAAAATTTGATTTCCATTGAATGTTGATCAATTTTTCCCTAAAACCATTCCAAATCCATCCAGTATAAATATATGATGCATACCTATCAAGAGAGGACGAAAAAATTGCTCCACAAACCCTAACCTAAAGTCAAAATTTCGTGCACTTGAAGCAACTGGCAACCCTAGTTTTGCTCTGATTCAGCCAATTCCAAGCATTCCATTGCATTCCTTGGCATCTCCAGAGTCGATCCAGACCTTTATTTTGCTAAAAAACATCAAGAATCAAGCAATCCGGTTTTGGTTTGTTCTTATATTTTCCAAAATCGAATTCTGTTTATCATGCATTTTTAACATGTTTTGACATTTGATTTGTGTTTAGTTTGAAGTTTGCAAGCTGTCTGAGCAATCGAATTGCATTTTTATGGCTTGAATCAAAATCTGCCATGTTTAGGGTTTCCTGGTTCGAATTGGGGTTTCCTTAAAACGGACAAATTGGACAATAAGACCTATACTATTGAGTTCGGGATGATCAGAGGAGTCGAACCATGGTCTTAGATATAATTTATGTTATGTGTGTTGCATTTTTGATGTTTGCCAGGGTCATAGCGTCGCTCTGGGGCCGACGCAAAATGCCCAGAATTCAAACAAGAACGATGAAGTTCTTGGCGCGAAGACGGAGCAATACGAAGGCGACGCGTGTGAAAGTCCACTTGCTTCGTTTTCAAACATCAGATGCAACGTGGCTCAGTTGGTTAAGGCGTTCACTATTGTGGGATGCTCTCCCATGTCCTGGGTTCGATCCCTATGGGCACCGGTTTTCATTCTTTTTTCCAAACTTGCACTATTTTCTTATTTTTCTATATTTAATATTTTTCATATCATTTTAATTATTTTCATCATTTTTATTCTGCATTAAAAATTACCAAAAACATTTTTTTCTTTTTACATTATTTTCATAAAAATGTTTATTTAATTTAATAAATTAAAAAATATATTTTTTGCATGCATATTTATTTTTATTTACATTTTAGCATTTAAATCATTATAAATTGCATTTTAATTATTAAATCTTTTCCAAAAAATCCCAAAAAATTATTTTAATTTATTTATCTTATTTCCAGCATGTATTAATTTTTCCATATCAAAACTTGCATTTTTCTAACATTTTTTCTCTTATTCAATTCATATTGCATTCTCCGATTTTCTTATTCTTTCACAGGTTGCACCGATTCAGACGATTCTTCCGTTTTTATTTTACTTTTCAATAATGTAATTGCTCATGGGTTGTAATAGTTTAATTTAGGACTTTTACTTTCCGCACTCCTAATTATGTATCTGCCCCAAAGCCATGTAATAGCGTAGGTTTATCTTTCCGCATCTTTACATTCCGCATTTTACTTTCCGCACCCTTATCAACTGTTAGTAATTAGGCGTGTATGGCAAGATAATAATTGGACATAGCTCACACTAATCTTCAAGATAATATATTCTGAATTCAACACACTTCTTTCACACACGCACCCCTTAGGGTAATTCTCTCTCGATGCCTTTCAATTCAAAATGGTCATGTCCCTCGAACGTAGAGGTATTCTAGCACCGTTGCCTTCCAAACAAATCATCATAGTCCCTTCGATACAAAGATCATAAGACCCACAATGTCGCCTCCGAATACATGATCTTGACCCTCGATTGTCGCCTACAAAAAATGATGATAGTCCCTTCGAATGTGCTAGGATACTTCCTACAAGTTGCCTTCAATGACCATCCGATGTCCCTTCGAATGTCCCGCTTACATCCAACGAATGGAGCTACCTACTAACTAATGGTATGGCTAGCGCTATTCTAAAGGAATGTAGAAGTACAACAAAACGACCAATTCTGAGTGGGTAAATAAGTCTCTTAGTTGCTTGCTCTATCAAATGCTTTTCACACCACACACTCTTTTTCAAAGTTCAAACTTTCTTTTCAAAAACGAAACATTTCCGAACACTTTGTATACACTCCTACATGAGTCATTACAAAGTCAAAGCGAAATGCCTTTTTCAAAACATTTTTGTCAAACACACAGAAAGCAATTTTAAAAAGTGATCTAGAGCAACTAAGAGCCCGTAGATAACTACGGATGGAAAGGGGTGCTAATACCTTCCCTTTTCATAACCATTCTCCCGAACTCAGAATCTAACGATGGTATTTTTCTGTTACTTTTACCTTCCCTTAATTGGATAAAAATAAAAGTCGGTGGTGACTCTTGCTATCCGCACATTTGGATACAAAAATCCTACAAAGTCAGTTCACCGTATCACACTCTCATGTAAGATAAGTGGCTGCCAAAATCTTGTTTTAGAGTCAAAATTACATTTGCTATAAGTATTGTTTTTGATGTTGCAATGTAAATTCGTACTTCTTGTTTCATTTATGATTTGAAATTTTATAAAATACAAGTTTTCTTTCCTTTGAATTAGCAGAGTTTCCTGGCCAAGTTCAACATACAACGCTCATTCCTTGCGTTTCCCTGAGTTCGACCTTCTTGTTTCAACTTCTCAACGTTGTTGTTTGGTAAATTCGAGGTAAATTTCTTCCTCAAATTACTGGTACTGGTCTGAGTGAGATTCTCTTTTATGAGGCAGTTTAATATGTGATGAATTTGTCTGAATTTGTCTGAAATCTTGTATATTTTGCGTTTTGACAGAAACACATTATATCGTTTTGTGCCCTAATTAATTAGTTTTTTTGTTTAGCTTACTTAGTAGTAAATCCATGGATAAAAAATGGATGTCTGTCGATCGATTGTCAAAAGATTACGAGAATGGGGTATTAGAGTTCATTAAGTTTATTGTTGAACACGCTGAAGACCCCATTAGAATGAAATGTCCTTGCTTGGGTTGTTGTTATGTGGGTCGGATTAACGCAGATGGATTGAAACCTCATTTACTGATGCGTGGAATTGATCGAAGTTATACGTGTTGGATATTTCATGGTGAGAAAAGCGGCGAGAATTTTGAACCGGGGGTGAAAAGTAATGCGACCTATGCTTCATACGGCAATGTCACGGATACATACGATTGTGATCGAGTGGAAGAGATTGCAGAAGCAGATGAAGAAGATATTCAGGATTGTCCCAAAATGTTTGAGAGGTTGGTAAGCAATGCAGAGAAACCGTTGTATAAATATTGCACCAAATTCACGAGACTGTCTATGGTATTAAAGTTGTACAACTTAAAGGTGCACAATGGATGGTCGGATAAAAGTTTCACAGAGTTATTAGCCCTTTTGAGAGATATGCTTCCTGAGGATAATGTTCTTCCTAATCGAACCTACGAGGCCAAAAAAAAGTTGTGCTCTATTGGCATGAGCTATGATAAGATACATGCTTGTCTAAATGATTGCATTTTGTTTCGAAACGAATATGCATCGTTGAATGAGTTCCCTAAGTGCGGTTTATCTCGATATAAGAAAAAATTATCTCCAGGAAAAGTCTTATGGTATTTTCCTATTATTATGAGATTTAGACGCATCTTTCATAGTGAAACCGATGCAAGACACTTGACTTGGCATGCAAATAAAAGAATTATCGATGGAAAGTTTTGACATCTGGAAGATGCACCATAGTGGAAGAAAATTGATAATGATTACCCTAATTTTGGAGGTGAAACAAGAAACCTTCACTTGGCGTTATCTACTGATGGAATGAACCCGCATGGTCTTCAAAGTATCTCACATTCCACATGGCTTGTAATTCTTATGATTTATAACCTACGTCCCTGGCTATGTATGAAGCATAAGTACATGATGTTATCTATGTTAATTTCTAGGCCTAAACAACCAGGGAATGACATAGACATATACTTGAAACCTTTAATCGAAGATTTGAAGATTTTATGGGACAATAGTGTTGAGGTTTATGATAGATATAGGAAAGAAAGTTTCAATTTGAGGGCGATGTTGTTTGGAACAATTAACGATTTTCCAGCATACAAAAATCTATCCAGGTATAGCATTAAAGGTGAAAAAGCGTGTTCTATCTATGAAGATGGAGCCGATACGACGCGATTGAAACTTTGTCAGAAGAATGTATTTTTTGGTCATCGTAGATTCTTAAATTCTAAACATCAATATCGTGGATGGAGAAAAGCGTTCAACGGAGATACCAAACAACATAGAGCTACACCTGGATTGACAGGTGATCAAATTTTTGAAAAGGTGAAAGATGTGAGTATTCAATTTGGCAAACCTTTTGCACATAAAGTTGTCACAAGTGGGTGGAAGAAGAGGTCGATTTTTTTTTAAATTTCCATATTGGAAATATTTGTACGTAAGACATTTTCTTGATGTTATGCATATTGAAAAAAATGTATTTGAAAGTGTTATTGGTACATTGCTCAATATAAAAGGAAAGTCTAAGGATGACCTTAAATCAAGGGAGGACATGGTAGAGATAGGTATAATAGCTGAAATAGGACCCGTGAAGAAAGGAAGACGGGCATATTTACCACCTGCTGCTTATACTCTATCTAGAAAGGAGAAAAAATATTGTGTAAGTTTCTGAGTGAAGTTAAAGTTCCAGAAGGTTACTCCTTAGACATTAGAAGACTTGTGTCTATGAAAGACCTGAAGTTAAAGAGTTTAAAGACACATGATTTCCATGTCATAATGGATCATTTTCTACCAATAGGTATACGTTCTATTTTCTAGATAAAGTAAGAAGCGCCATAACTAAATTGTGTTTTTTCTTCAAGTCAATTTGTAGTAAGGTGATCGATCCTGAGATCTTACTAGTATTGCAAAAAGATATAGTTATTACTTTGTGTAAGCTTGAAATGTATTTCCCTCCCTCATTTTTTGATATAATGGTATATCTTGTTGTCCATCTTGTATAAAAGAGACACAACTGCGTGGACCAGCTTATATGAGATGGATGTATCGTGTTGAGTGTTATATGAAAATATTAAAAGGGTACGTGAAAAATCGAAGTAGGGCAGAGGGTTGTATTGTTGAACGATACATTATTGAAGAAGCAGTTGAGTTTTGTACTGAATATTTGTCCAATGTTCAATCTGCTGGACTACCCAAATCTCATATTTTCGAAAGAAAGAAAGGAAAAAAGTTAATTGGAAATAAAATTTTCACAATGTCAAGGGCTGAATGGGATCAAGTACATTTGTATGTTCTGCACAATGACAATGAGGTTGAGCCGTATGTTAAAATGCGCAAGCATGAACTTCGGGGTTTAAATCCGAATAGAAATGAAAGTTGGATAGTACTAGAGCACAATCATATTTTTATACAATGGTTAAAGGATAATATTTATTCAAGTATTGATTCAGATCCTGCTTCTGTGACAAAAAGGTTGAGATGTTTAGCATATGGTCCGAGTTTGCTTGTTTTTTCTTATAGTGCATATGCAATTAACGAATACACATTTTATACCAAAGAACAGGATGATAAAAGTACTATGCAAAATAGTGGTGTCACCCTAGTAGCTGAAACAATGCATATTTCCAGTATGAAAGACTTAAACCCCGAATATGCAAATTTGTCATATTTTGGGGTTATCCTACACATTTGGATGTTTGATTATGAGAAGTTTTAGATTCCTATCTTTGGTTGCAATTGGGTACATAATGGTGGCATACGAATGGATAAATAGGGATTTTTACAAGTGGATTTTAATAGGATGGGGTACAAAGATGATCCCTTTATTCTAACCTCTCAAGCTAACAAGTTTTCTATGTCACTGATCCAAAAAGTACGAAATGTTTTGTAGTTCTTTTATCTAACAAAGTGATTGACGATAAAAGTGTAGATCAAAGTGATATTGATGTTGAGAATGAGTCATATAGAGGAAATGATCAAGATGAAAATATTATAGTGGGTGAATCATATGTTAGGAAGGATCATAACGAGGGAATTTAGATTAACCCATCATTTCACGTTGTTAAGAGGCAAGTAATTCATACTCAAACCAAGAAAAGAAAGAGACATTAGTGAAAAGGTAATTGTGGTTAATTGTGTGTATGTTTTTATATTGTGTTTATGTACTTATATTGTGTTTATGTTTTTAAATTATTTTTATACATTAATTTTCTAACGGTCACTTTATTACAGGTCACATGGCTAGTAACGAGGACAACCCCATCACATGAAGCTTCTAATAATGATGATGGTACTTGTGTTTATGTTATTATATTGTGTTTATTCATTTAATACTATTTGTATTTTATAAATATGTTTATGTTTTTACATTGTGTTTTCTAAATGTCACAGTTCAAGTTAATGATGGAAATTAAACAGTTAAAGATGTGGAGAAGGATATTAGACGAGGAATAACCATTATGAAGTCAATCATTCGTGACAGAGATAGAGGAGTCAAGTATGACATACATTAGATTAAACAGAACCAATTAATTGAGCCCAACTGTTCAAAGTTGACAAGTTATATTGGTTCCCTTGTACGAAGAGAGGTTCCAATCACTCTTGATCAATGGAGTGATAAAGCGGTGAAATCCACTAAGGAAAAAAGTTAGAGTGAGATAAAGGTACCATAAGTGATGTTTTTTTGTTTTTGTTGACGAGTATGTATTTAAATTACTAACGCATTCAATGTATATTTTTTTGTAGCGGTCTTTTAACATTGAGGATAAGCGAGAGACCTATTGTCTTCAACTGGCCGGAAAAAGACATAGGGGATTTTTAACTTTTTTAACAAAGAAGTACCTTAAGGATGCCGATGGAAATTATGTTGATGGAGAATATCCAAAAACGTATGTCGACTTTGTCTCACCTGAAGAATGGAATAATTTTAAATCCAAAAGAAGAGACACAAAATTTCAGGTTGTGAGTGCGGTAAATACTGAAAGAGCATCAAGTTTGTCGTATCCATACAAAAAAGGGGCATAGGGGATATGCACACTTACAACAAAGAATAGAAAGTACTTGTTAAATGCTATGATATAATTTATGTTATTATTTATCATGTGTTATATTCTTGATCTTAATACTACTTTATTTCTCTTTATGTGTAGTTGGATGAGGAAAAAAGTCAAGAAACATCTCTTCCAGAGCATGTTTTGTGGCGGGCTGTCCGTGTTGGCAAGGATGGAGTTGTTAAGGAAGATGTGCAAGAAGTTTATCAAAATTGTGTAAGTATATTGTTATTCCTTGAATTAATACAAATAATTCATGCTTCTTAATCACAGCTAATTTCGATATACATATGAATTTCGGGAGGGTCTATCTCAATCTTTAACTCTAGGCGAAAACCATGATTCCAGGAGCTTACTTAGTCAAGTGTTAAATGTTCATGAGTACTCCGGCCGTGTGAGGGATAAGGGATTTGGGGTGACTCCAACATCTTTGGGTATCAAGAATAATGGGAAAGTTCATAGCAACAAAGAAGTGATGGAGGAGCTAGAAAAGTTAAAGGTTAAAATTTATGAGTTGGAAAAGGATAAAGAAAGACGTCAGGCAGAAGGGCTAGGTTCATGAATCAAGGATATTAGTGAGAAAAATAGTATCAATTGTGATTTTCAAATGAAATTTTCTGAGGTAACATAAATAGTTATGAAATTAAATTTGTGTAATTTATTTAATAGAAATATATATATATATATATATACACACACACACATTAACAAGTCATATTTATTATTGGTTTGGGGCATTTCATCTTGCCAGCTATATTTGTCGTCACCGACATATCGCATGGTCGGCAAGGAAAAGTGCATAATACTATGGGAGATTTACTTCACAATAGGCCGCTCCTTGATGGACATCTGAAAGTATCGGTTGATATTGCATTAGATTTGGATGCCTTTCTACCGATACCTGAAATTGTCTCAGAGACAACCTTGCTGCAAGATGCTATAGGATCGTTTGTTGCATGGCCTTCAGACCTTATTATCATAGATGACCAGGTATGTTGAAAACCATTATGAATATTTAAGTATTCAAATGTCAACTCTGAACCGTTACATTATTTTTTTTACATGGTAATTTAAGACTCCTACAAAACCTGCACCTAAGGATAAAGGGATTTTGCGGCACAACGAGTCTGTTGCATCACAAAAAGAGGTAAATTGAAAGTGTTAACATTATTCTATGATTTGAATTCAAAAAATACATGATTTTATAATTTACCTAAGTTATATGATTTTTAGGTACCGGCTCAAGAGTCACAACAAGTGAGCCAAAAAATTTGTAGCATACCAAGCAAGAAAAGAGATCTTCCAAGAACTGTGCCAAGAAAAATAGTACCTCGATTCCGGGTGTGTCTTGAAACACTAGTGGGAACATCAGATTTGATGAATGATGCTATTCGTCAATTGGATATGGAGGAAGGTATCTTTGGTTTTTCTAGCACCGAAACAATTGCAAAAGAGGACATGGATCAAATTTTCTTGCATCAAGAATTAGGCGTCGGTATTGTACACTTATACATTTGATTAGTCTATTATTTAATTACCTGAACAATTTATTTACACATTTTAATGAAAATAGTCTAATGTTTATTAGGTTTTAATTTAAGGTTCTTGTATTACAAATTGATGCGCGAAAATAAATTGTCAAACAGATTCTATTTTGTGTCTTCCTCTCGTATCAACCAACGGTCTATTGTAGACGATCCGGATTCAGTAAGAGAGCACTTGGTCGAGAGATTCATGTCCATCAATACAGAAAACTTGTATCTTTGGGCGTATAATACTATTCCTACAAGGTTAGATCTTTATTCTAAACTTTTGTTTTGATTTATAGAGAAAATTTTCATCTAAACTTTTATTTTAATTTATAGATATCACTGGTTGTTGTTCTTGTGGATCCTATAATAGAAGTGGTCTATTATTTGAATTTGGTTGACGGTGATTGGACAAATTATCCGAAAATGAAGTTAATGATATATACATATGTGAGATTGTTCTAAATATTCATGTGTATCTATATATTTAATTATTTATCTGACATTATTCTAAATATATATTTTTATTTTGTTAGAGCAATACAAGTATTCCGATGTCAAAGAGAAGCTCGGGTACCACGGTCTAAATCAAGCAACATTACTTGGATCAAAGTGCATGTATATTATAGGAAGATACTATCTTCGATACGTTCAAGCAACTGTGTCACTTGGAATGTTTTACTAGGGAAGAAAAGATGACAAGTTGACTGGCTACTCTGACAGTGATTAGTGTGGAGATATAGATGATCAAAAGAGCACTTCAGGCTATGTGTTCTTCATGGGAAATACTGCTTTCACTTGAGTTTCAAGGAAGCAGCCAATTGTAACCGTTTCGACATGTGAAGCAGAGTACGTATCAACATCTTGGTGTGTATATCATGCAATATGGCTTAGAAGACTGTTGAGAAAGATGGAGAAAAGACAAGAGGATGCAACAACAATTCTAGTCGATAATAAGTCAGTAGTCGAACTAGCGAAAAATCTAGTGAATCATGAAAGAAGCAAACACATTGATGTTCGATTCCATTTTATTCGAGAACACGTGACGGAATGAAGTGTGGAACTAAAACATGTAGCAAGCAAGGACCAGGCTGCGGACATCTTCACAAAACCATTGTCAAAGGAGTTATTCGACAGAGGCAAAAGGATGCTGGGAATGATGGATCGAAGAAGCATTTAATTTTATGGGGGAGTTTTGTTGGAATAAACTTAAATGTAGTCAAATAGAGTTTGAAAGTTATATTCTTTTGGGATTAGAAAAGTCCATTCTTCAGAACTACACCTCCTTGGAAATATCCAACATTTACTATTTAGCATTTCCTATGTAGCATTTATATCTTTGTATTTTGAGTCTCTATATATAGAACTCATTTGTATCATATTTTTTAAGGAAGTTAAACATTTCAATATACAAGGAAGAAGTTGTAGTCCTCTAAACACCACCTCTAGAAGTTTTAGTCCTTGTTATTGTCTTCACAAACAACATCAAATTGAAACTTGGAGATACATCAACCCTAAATTAAAAAACACATGTTTTGGCCTAAATCAAAGTATTCAATACATATTATAAGGACCCATAAAGACATGAATCTGGCTCAGAAACACCTTTAAAAAGCATTAATCAATCTACTACCATAAGAGTAAGTAAACGACAACCGTAAGAGTAGCCTTTTTATCATCATTGCCAGTGTGAAAGTAGGAAACTTGAAAAATGATGAAAATTACCAGTGCCTCTAGTTGTTTTGGGGAGACCAAACTCAAGAATAATGGCAATAATATTAACTCTCTGATTGATAAAAAATCGGGTTTAGGAAGCGACAGTTCCAGAAATGATGAAGGAAGCGACAATCCCGTGAAGAGACGATGGACGAAGGGTGTTGGCTGAGGATGACGAAGAAGAGATGACGGAGACGAAACGAAAGAAGAAGACAAAGGGAGTGGTCTGTTGGGGTGGCCGAGCGGATGAAGTTTGACGGAGGGAGTCAGGTTGAGGACGAAACAAAGGAAGATCGAACTAAGGAAGAATGAAGAGGCATAGTTAAACGAATGAATGGCTTTACACATATTAGGGTTTTTGTGAAAGCAGACAACTGTTTTACATCGGTTGGGGCTTATACCTGATGTGACGACCAATACCTTACATTGGTTGGTGACTTTATCGATGTAAGCGCCACTTTTTTTATAACAAAAATTTAATTTATTTACAAAACTACCACCATGTTTATTTTTTTATCACGTGATTTTTTACATCGGGGAAAATATAGGGCCTATGTAAGCACCAATGTGTTTTTTTTTTATTTTATAATAAAAATTCAACTTATTTACAAAACTGTTACCGTTTTTTTTTTATCACTTGACTTTTTACATCGGGGAAATCAAGGTCCGATGTGAAATATTTTTCTTTTTATATTTTTCTCATCATTAGAAATAAAGATTTGATGTAAAATTTTTTGACCAATATTTTTTACATCATATACTTTTATACCTGATATAAAGGCCTTTTCTCAAATATTATATTTTTAATAGTTTTTAGGATCCAGATTTTAGAGTAGAAATTATTGTTACCAAAAACGGTTGTACTATGCTTCTAAAGGTTTTTGTTGTTATCCGGATCTCTAAATATTATGTTTTTATTAACCAATTTAATCTTTTATTTTATTGACGTTTCTCACGTTTATGAATAATTTCATTTACTTGTTCACTTAGTTTTCGATTTAGCTGTGTTATTTAAGGATCCTGAGACAACTATTAAAGCATGCCAAAACCCACCTAAATAATTAATGAGAGTTTCATGTCATATGCTATCCCCTAAATTATATCGGTCACCTTTTAAGAGTACGAGTTTACTATTATATTCTTGTAATAAATTATTAAATTTAAAATAAATTGAGTTTTATCAGAAATTTGAAGGGTGTGATAAATTTTTTTGAAATTTTCAGTCAAATATAAGAAATTTCAATATATTTTAAAATATAAAAAAATATTAATTTAAAAAAAAAATCAGAAATTCGGAGAGTGATACCGAAAATTTACACAACTTCTAGTAAAATATATAGTTTTTTTGAATATTTTTTTTCAATATCGAAAATTTAAGTGTATTTGAAATCTTCAGTACATATTGAGAATTAAAAACACTAAAATTTATGATCTTAAAAATATTTTTTTAAAAATCTACAAGAAATTTAATGGGTATTGGGAATTTCAACAAAAATAATTTTGTAATAATTTTGTTTTTGAGATGACGGGTATAATTTAGAGGATGACAAGATAAATTCTCCATCTTAAACATGCTACTAGTTTTGTGTGGAATACATTAACTAGTTAAGTAATTTCCCAGTAGTGTTTGTGTTTGGATATAAATGATGCATGAACTAGCATCGGCTTGTGGATGGTTAATAATTCATTAGGCTCAAAAGCTTTAGGTCTTGAAAGACATGTTTTTCGGTTTAAGAGAATTATCTATTTCCCTATACAGTAGTGAAAGATATTGTAAGCTATCACTTTTATCCTGTATCTAGTCTGAACTTGATAAGAAAATATTTCTATTTCACTTGTATCATCTATTTTCACTACAGGAAAAAAAATAGTTTAGGAAACAACGAAAAATAGTGACTAAATATATGAAAACCATAGCCTAAGCTTTTAGCCAACATTTTGTGGGCGTAGAATATGTCGATGTTGCCTATTCCAATAGACAACACTTTTCGAACTTTCGCCCACGAGTGAGAAAATCCGTTGCCTAAGGGGCATTTGTCTCAAGTGTAAATATTATATTTCCAAAAATAAAGGGTGGAAAATAATTATTCTCTTGTTTGTTACAAGCTTAAAAAAAATTATTCACAAATATATAAGTTTCTTAGAATGAAATAATTTCCATAATTCTCATGGTTTTATTCCCATGAAAAAAAGGTGGAAATGTTCATTCCCATGAAATTCATATTATATATATATATATATATATATATATATATATATATATATATATATATATATATATATATATATATATATATATATATATATATATATATATATATATATATATATATATAACTACTTATTTACCAAGGAACATCGAATTATATGTCAAACATAGTTTAAGAAAAATATATGGGAATCAAATCTTCATATATTTATTCTCAGACAACTTATTTATGGAAATCTTTTATAAATTCTTGAAACAAACGCCTCTTAAATATTGCTTTATTTTGTTATATTAATTTTATTATAACTTTTAAAATTCATATTAAATCCGTTTTTGTTCTAAAAATTATGAAAAAATTCTTAAAAATATTTCTTCTTGTTTTACACTTCATGTGAATTTTTGAGAATTTTATTTTCTGTTTTACTATTTTTCTTTAATTTTTTTTCTTTTCAAGCACTTTAATTAGTTTAAAAATACTTTTGTACACTAAAAATTCTAAATTTTTTATTATGTGCTCAAATAATGGTCTCTAAACTATATATTCGTACCATTAGGATCACTTCAACTTTTTTAGAAAGGATTTTGGAAAAAAAATCAACGATGCAAGCGTTAGTTAACATAAAGGACCCACATGTAGCGAAAACAACATAAAAGATCAATCTAATACCATTAAATAACTTAAAGGTCCTGAGGGTAATTTAGCCAAAATATTTATCTTGAAAAGATATTAAATGTTTATCATATTTATTGCGATACAAACAAGGTGATAAAGATCTAGCCAACAAAAAACGGCAAAACAAACAACAAATAACATAGGACATCATCAAAATACTCAACTTATGTCGAAGTTTGGGCTTTAACCAACAATATGTGCTCCTATATCATTACGTTTGTTGGGCTTCTTCAAACAGTTAACATTTCTCATTTTACACATTTCATATATAGTTTCCGCAAATGCATAATTTAGGATAGCCCCTTTAGCACCTTTACTTTTAGCTTTTCCAACCATACAATTTAATTCGTCAGCCCATCTTGCAGGAATATAAGATATCTCGATCCATTTTAAGTCAGAAGACCAGATGTTCTTGACCTCGGAACAATTGAAACAAAGGTGTTGCGAAGTCTCAACTTGGTTGCATAACACATAGTTGTTGCTATCAATAAACCCAAATTGATGTAGTCGCTCTTTTAGTGTGAGTCTGTCGTGGCATACCATCCACAGTATGAAGAGAGCATGCGTCCTGGATGTGTTTGCATAGATAATAATCCTCCATTGAATTTCTTGCAACTGTATAGTGATTTTCGCATGCAACATAGACTTTATTTTTTTAGGTTTCCTAAAAATTTGATTTGCTTTCTTGATTAGAAGAAAATATGGTTTGATATGTCCATACTTTTCACAATAGCACGTTGGAATGAATGGTATTTTTTCTTTGTTTTGTTATTGCCCTTTCTTATTCTCATTTATTAGGAATATTTTGAAATATCGAAAAAAGGATAAGAGAAGCTTGCTAGACGAGACTGGGGCACGCCTAGGGAATCAAAGATTGTCACTTCCCCTAGCCAAATGAATACCTCGCTCAGTAAGATGTAGAATATCATATGTAACACCACAATTTTGTTTAAATTGTTTTTTATAATTTGATTATGTGATCTTGTGCATTTATATGAGTTGTTGGGTGTTTTGATGTGTTGTGATACCCTTGGAATGATGTTGTATACGACATTGTGCATATAGTCAGAAGTAGTCCGAGGCTGCAGAATTTGAAAAAGGTTTCTATTTATTTATTCGAGTTTGGCGTCATTGCTCTGATACATAATACTAGGGGGAATGAATGCTTATTTATTTGTTGTTTAATAATACATTGGAGTCTTAGGAACTAATAATGATTTGAATAAATGTTGATTTATTTTTAAGAGATTGTGTGACTTCAAATAATATTTTTTCCGCTGCATTAATAAAAGTCAAAGTTGAATACTATGAGTTGATGCTTTGGTTCATATGTTATTCGTGTTATGTATCTAATTATACTTAACATTAACATGTTTTTTTATGTAAGCAAAAATGTAGCATCATATTTGTGTGTTGACTATTTTAAAATTACTCTGATTTTTAATTATTATTCTTCAGGGGAAATTAGGGTGCTACATTAGTGGTATCAGACCAGATCGGTCCGTATGGCCAAGTTATCTAATGTTGTTTGTTCTTTGGTACGCGACATGTTTGTGAAACACTATCAATATTTGCTTGTTTTTCAAACTACTTGATTGTATAAGTGGAATTGAAGCAAGTGGGGGAGAAGCTTTGCTTCCCTAAGATGTTTCTTGTGTGAAGAGTTGGATCGATGTTCTATTGAATGCATGAGTGCAAATGTTGGTGATATTGTGTTGCTTCCCAATTTCAAAGGAAGTAAGAATTCAAGACCTATGTCTAGCGGCCAGGTCGAAGTGTTCTTGAGAGGGAATGATCAAGTACTTGTGTTGTTTGCATCTCTAAGAACAGAAAGCAATGTTATGGGTAATGATATGCCAGTTGTGTTTGAGTCCTTATATTTTTCGGGGATGATTGCGACTTGTCGTTAGAGCAAGATGTTGGATTAAATTGATGTTATCCTTGGGGTGAACTATTGAGAGTTAAACCAAGTGCTTATGAATTATTTTGATGAGTTGTTGCAGATTCTTAAGCCTGAAGATAATATGGATTCGAGGTTCCTATTTTTCGTTTAAGTATTGAATATCTTTGAGGGAGAACGATCATGTATTATTCATGTCTGCTTCTTGCAGAACAGAGAGCGGAGCGACGACTAACGAAATGCCAATTAAGTGTAGTTCCTAATGTTTTTCCTGAAGATATCTTTGAATTTTTTCTAGAGTGAGAAATTGATGTTGTTATATGTGGCTTAATGGATGAATTGTAAGTGATGTCGATGTCATTAAGTGATTATAGAGTGATGAATTGCTGTGAATTTTGTTGTTGGAACCATATAGGTGATTGTTGAATGTTGTTAATGTTGTTGGATATTTGTGAATCGCGAGAGAAATGTTTTACATAATGAAGTCGTTGATAACATTGTGTTACCATGGCCTTTCTGTACTAACATATGAGTAAGGGTCAATTGGACTTATGATATTGATGCTCCCCAATATACCGACCCTTTACCCACATCAGTTCCCGCTTATGCGGCAACAGGTGATGATACTGATTAGTATTTTAATAGACAATATCATGTTTTCCTAGTTCATAATTCTCCACCACCTTTTTTTTAGATGCACACACTACACCACATGTTTCTAACACTTTGTAGGTACTACCTCGGGACACGGCGCCCAGGCGAGAGAAATCCCTCGGGATGTGGACTATGCTAAGTTATATAGGCATTGGTGGTATTTATGTGAAAGTCACATGCTCAGGCACAAAGGTGTATACGATCAGTATTATGAACTCAACTTACTAAGCCTGTTAGTACTTAGCGCCTATGGCGATTGAGCATCTGACATCCAATGTCAGTCTTGTACAAGCCAATCAAGCGGCCATACTGGGAAACATACAACACCTGATAGATTTTAATATCGCATTGACGACTTAGGTGGAGTGGTTGCACCTAGCCTAGTCCTCTCAAAGCAGAAGCAGGAGTCCTCGACAGAGTCATCTGCAGTAGAGCATCACATGTTCTTTCCTTCCTTTCTCACCTTTGATTAAAACATAGAGGGAAATGTTTGATTTAAGTGTGGGAGAGAAACTTTATGTGCTTTATAGTTAGTTTTCATGTTTTCTTTATTGTTTTCTAATTGTTTGCTTAGTTTTAGTTTGTTTATCGAGTCATTACACGTGCTGTCGAGTCTTTATACATAGTTTTTTTTATTTTAATATTTCTCTTTTCTTGAGTCATACCAATTTTTTTTGCAAAAGTAACAATGTTTGTTTTGAATTGTTTTAAATATTATGGGCTATTAGACAAATTTAAAATATGTTAAAGAGACTTGGAAAATGTTTGAAAATATTAGTATCATCTAAAGATCCCCAAAATAAGTCATTAAGTACTTTATAAGGAAAGTAATGTAATAATTATTAGTACGACAAATGATTCACAAAAATAGATAATACAGTGCTAGTACGTTAAATAATTCACAAAAATAGATAATAGTGCTAGTACGACAAATGATTCGCAAAAATAGAGAATATAGTGCCAATAAAGGCATTGTATTTTATTTCGGACTCTTCATACATTTTATTTGACCTTTATAGTTCTTACTCTATCGTACACAATACTTTAGTGACATTTATCACTCTTGCCAGGTCCACCAAAGTAAATGTAATCCCCCCAATTTGAACCAGTCGTTCCTTTTATATTATAACAATTGGGATTTGATGCTACATATCTGGGTTTATACAACGGAACCAAGTTTCCATAAGAATCTATAACCTTCATATTTCTAATATATGCAGCTTTTCCAAAACCCTCTTCAGGAAAGTGACCACTACCCATTGCAGTTGAAGTATGAGACCCTCTTGATCTTCCATCCAATATTTCTCCACCGAAATGAACTTCATCTGCAACATACTTTAAGTGTGTGAACAAGGTAGCTGGCCAATACCCAATTATATGTCCATCTCCATATACAAGCAACCAATTTCCAGTGTTTTTATCCTTCACACAAAATAAATAGAATAAAAGTTAGAAAACATTATTTGAGTTCACTGACAGTGTAAGAATGTATATATTACCTTTGATATCTTTATGGTAATAGTAAATTGCTTTCCTTTATATGTAGAATAATTTGAAATTACACCACCAATAGAAAACCTTTTGTTAGTGTGAACAAAGCCTGGACACACTAAATTGTAGCAGCCGGTGCTTTTATATGCATCAGCCTGCAAATATTTGTTTGATATTCATAATTTTCTCACAAATTTATAACTTATTTGTATTATTTTTCTTACCGTCCAATAAATGAAAAATCTCGGCCGATCATCACCATAGTGTCGCGGGGAGACCTGTATAAAATTAGATTGGTTGGTTGATATACAATTTAAAGATTAAAATGATAGGTAGTTGAGGGTAGTACTAAATCGGATATTCTCTTAGTGCAACTACATGTATTAATCTATTAAACCAGAGAGAAACACAATAGAATTTGACATTGTAGCGTGCCCCTATAGGTTTGAATTCAAGATCTATGGTTAAATTGAAAGAGATGCCTTATCATCACATCTAGTTGTTTTGGTTAGTTTGGTTTTATTTTAATGCATTATTAATGAAAAGATAATTTGTCATGAGAAAAAAATTGAGATGTTGCTCTTCAAGATACCAAGCAGAAAAAGGAAAAGAATGAAGGGGGTAAATAATGAAAATAACTAACATGCCAACCAGCTTCAATGGTGTTGACATCTACTCCATCTGTACCAGAGGCAAGCCACATTTGAGACAAGCTGAATTCATTTTGACTTTCCAGATAAGGACGCCACACGTTGAAGGTAGCTTCAGCTCCAAAGAACTCATCATCATCATTATCGTCCACTATTGCAATTGCATGCTGTTCAACAATATTACCAGAAAATATTTTAATACTTTGATGAAAAGCCAAAAACAACTCCCAAACTCAAGGAAAAAGATCAATAACAAAAACCTTATTACAAAGGATACGTTAAAAAAAATACTAAACATAGTGTAAAAAATACAAAAACCATTCATGTGAAATGTTTTTATAGAATTAACTATTGTGATTGACTAACCGTGTAAAAAAATTTCACACTCATGTTATACTAATTAAATTGTCAAATATCATATGTACCATAAGAAAATAATACACAGAAATTGAAAAAGAAATATAGAGAGAAATAATAGTTTCTGCGATTGCATACGTCATGAGAAAAATACTGATTGGAAACTTTTCTTCCAAAGCTATTAATAGAGTACGCTCTTAGCATGTCTTGTTCTGTTACTCTTCTAACTGGAATTGTACCTTCAGGGCATGATTCGTCAGACAAGCCCCACAATTGAAAGTCACTTGTATTGTCAATTTGATTATGCTCTCTTAGCTTTACTGGAAGATGCTGTATATAAAAATACACAAAAAAAAACCCTTTTATAAAGGTTAAAATATAGCTTTCTTAACTTAAAAAACTAATTATTTTCAAATTTTTGTTATTTAAATCAACAAATGAAGAATATACCATTGGTTTTTGTCCTTTCAGTAATGGATGATCAAAAGCTAATTGTTTATGAGTCAAAACACAATCTATGATATCACCATTAAGCTCCTGCAAAAGCGAGCACACATAAAAAACTTTGCATACAAATTAGACTTTAAGATTAAAAAAAAAAAGTGTTCGGATGAATTAATATTTTTACATAATTATTTCATTTTCTTTATAGTTCACACAAAAAATTGTGGAAAGAAGATATTTGGGGAAATACAATTTGAAGATAAAACATTAAAACACAAAAAAGCTCGGTAATTATTTTTATTTTAAAAAAGATGTGGGAACATTTGCAAAATTTAAAGCCCTAGCTTGCAACATTTTAAATTTTTTGATTTATAATCTTAAATTGTATTGCATCAAAAAATTCATGCATTAAACACAATATTTAAGGGTGTTAAAATTTATTTTTAAATACCTGAATTGTCTTAACCGCGGGCTTATTGATTTGTCGAAGACGTGTAGCTATCGTCTTCTTCAATCTTTGAAGTTCTTGCTCTGATCGAAATGTTTCATTAATTGATTCGTGGTTTTGTATTTTGAAAGAATTAATAGGAGAAATAAAAGAAACAACAATAAAAATGTATAGGAAGAGGCCACAAATGGCCGAACCAAAGACCATATTTATTGGCGTTGTCTTCTTTAGATTAACTAAGCAAACTATTTATGTTTCTAGATTTTTGTTTTCCGCTTGAAAACCAGAAATTTCAATATGACTAGTAGTGTTAGGAGAAATTTCATTAGTTGGGCTAGCAACAGAGAAATATATATAGAGAAACACACCATGCTTCATCAATCCAAATCTCTTAATTGAATAAAAAATAACCAAACAATAAGTAAGAAAAAAAATTCAAAATATTATTTAATATTTTACTTAAATATTATATTCAATACTAAATTTTAAGTAATCAATTTGTTTACAAACTAATTTTTTAAAATAAAAAAAAAATATTTTCGATATTTATATATTATATTGGTTGACATTTTGTAATTAATATTTTTATTTAGTAAGTTATTCATTTAAATCTAAATTAAAGACTATGATTCGGAGATAGTTAAAAAAATTTACTTTTAAAATCCATTAACACCATACGTAAGTTTAAATTCTTACCTTAAAATTCTTCATAAGAATGAATCATAATAATTTCTTTATCCTAAAAAATAGACTACTTTTTAAAAGTTTAAATTTAGTGTAACACTTTTAAACTTACAGGGATTCAGATTTTATATGGGTCAGAATCAAATGATATTACGGTGTCAAACTGATAACATGACAACATCCATACATCCATAACTCTTCATCATATATATATATATATATATATATATAGAAGATTAAAGGAAATTGAGAAGGGAATGAATGTGAACTGAAAATGAAAGTTGGTTTTGAATGATTGTAATATTCTCTATTATGATTACAGAGAAATGCTCCTTATATAGACATATTTCTTAGGCCCAATAGTGTAAATTAGACTAAGGCCCAAAATATACAAAGACCCAAAGAATTCGACACACTCTAACATACTTCAGAGTGACTTCGACAATCTTACTCATTCGACCAACACATATAGGCATTCAATTCGATTAGCACACAACATTACAACTATTTCGACACACTAGTTCGAACTTGAATTATACACTTATTCTAACATACCCCCTTAATTCATGTTCTCGAGACCTCTCATCCCGATGCTTCCTTTCAGCTCTTTGAATCTGACTTTCTTCAGAGGTTTGGTGATTATGTCAGCTAGTTGAACTTCAGTCTTGCAGTACTTTATTTCGATCTTCCCTTTGTTGACTTGATCTCTCAGAAAATGATACCTTCTTTCAATGTGTTTACTTTGACCGTGACACACTGGATGATTCGTCAGGTTAATTATTGGTTTGTTGTCGACAAATAGCTTTATATTCTTAGGCTCCATTATCTTGAGTTCTTCAAGTAACATTTTGATCCATGCTGCCTGGCATGCTGCATATGATGCAGCAACATATTCTACTTCACACGATGACAAAACCACAATGCTTTGTTTCTTCGAGCTCCAAGAGATTGGAGCACCTTCGATCATAAAAATGTAGCCTACAGTGCTTTTCTTTTCGTCTTGATCTCCACTGAAATCTGAATCAGTATATCCATGAACTTCGACGCTTGTGTTGTTCTTCGACTTCTTGGGCAACAACACGCTATGTTCGACAGTTCCCTTTATGTATGTCAGCACCCTCTTTACTGCATTGAGATGACACTCTTGAGGTTTCTCCATAAATCTGCTCAGCAATTCCACACTTTGGCATATATCTGGCCTTGTATTGCAAAGATATATCAAGAATCCAATGATTTGTTTGTACAATGCCGAATTTACAAACTCATAATTCGATTCTTTCTTTAGCTTTGCTCCTGTTTCTAACAAAGTGACAGCTTCGTTACAGTCGCTCATGTTGAATCTTTTCAGAATATCTTGAGCATACTTAGTCTGATGCAAGAATACTCCTTCTTCGGTATTTTTGAATTCCATCCCTAGGAAATATGAGAGATTCCCTAAATCAGATATTTCGAATTCTTGCATTTAGCTTCGACTTGACCTTTACTATCTCAGCTTCGTCATCTCCAGTAATAAGTAAGTCATCTACATAGAGGCATACAATAATTCGACTGAAACTGTCGACATCTTTTACATACACTCCATGTTCAGAGACACACCTTGTGAAACCTACTTCGATCAGGAAGCTATTTATTCTCTTATTCCAAGCTTGAGGATCTTGCTTCAAACCATAGAGATATTTCTGTAATTTGTACACCTTCGACTCCTGTCCTTTGACGTCGAATCCTGGTGGTTGAGTGACATAGACTTCTTCTTCCAATGGTCTATTCAGGAATGCTGACTTTACATCCAGCTAATGCATCTTCCATCCCCTGTATGTTGTTGTCGAAACAACTATTCGAATTGTTTCCAGCCTAGCAACCGGTGCATATACTTCATCGAAGTCTATTCCAGGCTTTTGTAGAAAACCATTAGCCACCAGCCTTGCTTTATACTTAGAAATTTCTTATTCGTTTGGCTTCTTATTCGTTCTTTCGACAAGCTCCCAGGTCTTGTTCTTCTTAATGGCTCTGAGTTCTTCTTTCATGGCTTCACACCAATTCGAATTACCCATTGATTCATTCAGATCGACTGGTTCTGCTTCAGCCATCATCATGGCTTCTTCAACTAAATCACCATCATCATCAATTACTTGATCTGGAAATCTTTCATACCCAGCTAGCCTTGTTAATTCAGTTCTTGTTCTCGTCGACCTCCTTTCACTTTGTTCAGGTGGTTCTTGATTTCGACTAGTTGAAGCGTTGCCTTGTTCACTTCGACTATTTGAGGGCTCATCTTGTGGATCTTCTTCAAACACAGTTATAACAGTGTTTGATTCTTGTGTTGAACTTCGACTCTAGTCCCAACCTTTGCTTTCGTCGACACGGACATCTCTACTAATTGCTAGTTTATCTTCGATTGGCGAATATAACTTGTACACACTAGTCGAATGATAACCTATGATAACCATAACATCACTTCAATCATCCAGTTTTCTTCTCAATTGTTCAGGTACATGCCTGAAGCACATTGATCCAAAAAATCTAAAATGACTCACACTTGGCTTCGATCCTGTCCAAGCCTCATAAGGTGTTTTTTCAACTATCCTCTTTGTTGGACACCTGTTTAGAATGTATATTGCTGTCAAGCTGATTCAGCCCAAAATCTCTTAGGCATATCTTTAGCTTTCAACATACTTATCGTCATGTTCAGTATACTTTTGTTTTTCATTTCAGCTATTCCATTGTGTTGAGTTGTATAGGGTACAATAATTTCATGCTCTATACCTTCTTGATTACAGAATTTGGCAAATTCAACAGACGTGTATTCACTGTGACACCCCGATTTAATTTAAATATTAAATAAGTGAGGATTTAATTATTTAATTAAATGAAGTCTCGAGTATTAATTTTAGTGGATTAATTGGGTCATTAAATGAGGAAATGTTTTGAGGTGTGCAGAGTAAACGGTGGGTGTAAGAGAGTAAATCACTCTACTAATTATTAAGTTTTAATTATTTTATTTTATTGGAATAATTAAAGGAACATAAAAAGGAAAAAAGAAAGGAAATAATAGGTTTTTTGGAGAAACTGTTTTCACGTGGAATTGGAGAGAAGAGGAAAAGAGAAGAAAAGCCGACACCAAGAGAATCGGAAGAATCATCGCGAGGTAAGGGGTGATTTCGTTCGGTTAATATGCCTTATGGGTTTTGGGAATCATAGGGATAATTGGGTATGTTAGAGAATTTGAATTATGATGATTATGAGTTATAGGAATAAACCCTATTTGTGTCGGTGTTGGAATTAGGAACCATAAATATGTCGATAATTGATAGGGATGAATAAACTATGTTGTGTGATGTTATATTGGTGTGAAATGACGATGAAATGATGTTCCTAATGTACCAAATCGTGTTAGTAAGTTTGGAAATGAGTAAGAATGAAAAATGCTGTCAAAAAGTAGCAAAAATGATGTCACAGGTCGTGGGAACCGGTTTCCTGTGGGAAGGAACCGAGTTCCCAGTGTTAATTTGGCCAAAACTGGGAAAAATAGACTCAGGAACCGGTTCCTGTATATGTCGGAACCGGTTCCCCATTCAAAAACCAGGGGCGAGGTATTTTTAACTCACAGGAACCGGTTCCTGTATAGGTAGGAACCGGGTTCCATGTGTATTTCTCCAAAAACTTCTAAAACTTCAAAAATTCATATTTTCTAAACCGTAACTCCGATTCGAGTGCCGTTTTCGGCGTTATTTCTTAAATTTAAAATTCTACCTCTTGGAAAGGAAAAATATTATTTTCTCGAAAATTATTTTTTAAAAGAGCCGAGCCCGATTTTGAAAAGTATGGATTAATTAAGGATGATGGATAATTAAATGGTTTGAGTTATCGGATGAATGCTAATGCTTACCATGTTTTGTTGATTATTTATTATGATTGAATACGATAATTTGGTGGTCGACATTAAGGGAATTACGTTGAGATCAAAGTCTGGGAATTGGTTTAGATTGATCTGACAGGGTGAATGAAGGCTAATGCATATGTGTTGGTTCCCTTGTTGTTTATTCATGATTGTATTGATATCATGTGTGGTTGTTATTGTGTATACTGGTGATAGTCTTACTGATTGAGGAGTAAGCATTCGACATATTTATGCTTTGTGATAAGTAGTTCATGATTATGTTGTTATCATGCGATATATGTTGATATTGACAATTATGTGGAATTATGTTGTTATCATATTCCGTTGAATTAATGTTGCATGCTTTTATGATGCATGCATGAGCATTTGTTAAATTGGTTCATTCCCATTGTGCGGAGGTGAATGGCGAGCCAATAGACTTACCGGTGCGAGGTAGTGAGGCTAGATTCTTGACCCGTGGTTATGGGCGAATCATGGATTGGATTCTTGACTCTGTTCGGCGAATCATGGATTACACCTTTCCACGAGTAAACGGAGCGGTGGGTGAACGCGTTCACGTTTTGGTACCACATGCAGAGTCCGCATTGCATATGGGATTGTAACATGCTAGGATGGTTTCCAGTGTTGCAATTTCCATTGTTTGATTATATACATGTTCATTGTGTGAACTGCCTTGTGCATTGATTATGACTTGTGTTTGGTTAATGAATTAACGTATCTGTTTATTCTGTTGTATTCTAGAAACGTATAATGCATGTTATATTGAATTGGAATCTCACCCTTACTCAACATTTTCAGATCCGAAGTGATTAGCTGCTTGGATTGGTGAGGATAGCTCTAGTATTGAGTCAGTTGATTTAGTCCGCGTGTCAGTGTCGTGCTCTGGTAGATGTAACACTGGGGAAAACGATTGTTTAGAATCCTTTAATGGATATTTTAATAATTTTGGAATTATGTTGATTTATTATCCTGGAATAACTGTTGAGTAAAGTATTCGGAATTTAATTATGTTTCATTTCCGCTGTTAAACATAATTTTGAGTATGATTTAATGGATGAGTATTCTTCAAAGGAAGCATGATTTTTGGTTAAAATTTTATGATTTAAATTGTGACGCCTTCTTGGTTGTGATTAAAATACTCTGATGATCATGTATAAAACGCGGGTAAATAGAAGGGGGTGTTACAATAGTGGTATCAGAGCATAGTCGGTCGTTGTGACCAGTGTCTTAATGTCATTATTCCTTTGTACGCGACGAGTGTGTGCAACACTGTCGGTACTTGTTGCCTTTCTGATCGATTATTGCAGGAGTAGTGTGAAACTAAGTGGGGGAGAAGAGATGTGTCGCACCCCAAAATTTACCCTCCGTTTATTTTTATAATTTATGTGGCTCCTTTCAGTTATCAAGCTTTTCAAAAATATGGACAATTAGTATAAGGGACTCTTGTATTCATTCGAGGTTGGGATTCTTGATCACTGTAATTTCCTCTGTCGGGCTTTAAGATTGTACACTCAGACGTTCGTCTTGTGCTTGTCGTCATCTCTGTTGCGGGTTTCATTGAAAAAAGATGCACGGATTCGGGGATGTGAATGACCTGGTAATTCTCGGATGCGTCCCTGTGTGTTCCGCTTGCATCAGATTAAAAAGTTTGGAGCAAAATCATCCGTTGGTTTATGATTAAAATTTTCTCATATGTGCGCATTTTGTTGATGTTTTATCTACCAATGGGAGGTTGATTGAGAATCGGGATAGATATCGCTTCCTCAAAGGCATCATTGGCAAGGTTTGGATTTTAAAAGTGGCTACTGTTGGCTTTGTCGTTTTGTTTAGAATGGTGGGCATTTCTAACTCAAATTCGAAAAGGAAGTTCAGAAGGTTATTTTTAACTCAAGTTTCAGAATAACTTTATTCTGGTTTCGTTTAGAATTTCAAAGTGAGGATGGAATAATGCCATTTGTTCTATGGAAGTTTATTGTAAAAGAAATTTGTTCTTACAAATACCATGGCAAGAGATTTAAGGTGCAAGGGAAATACATTCATTCAATGATCAAATCTCATTCAAATTCAAGAAGTATTCAAAATTCATTCTTTTAAGTCCAACTTAGATTCTAAGAAAGCCATTTAGAACCTGCAAGTTCTACACCATTCAAAGTTTGATTGCAATTTTTACAAGAATTCTACAAGGTTTCTATCATTTTCTCCACAAATTCCAAGCAACTTTCATTCTTTTTATCAAGACATGTTTTCATCTAAGTGGTTCTCACAGTTCGAGAACTTAAAGAGGGGAAGAGAGGATTATATCCAAAATATCATCCAAAGTTTTGCATTCATTCATCATAAATTCTACAAAGTTTTACAAGATAATTTACATGATCGAAGAAAGATTTGCAATTCTTAAATTCAAATTACAAGTTAACAAGAGTTTACAAAATTCTTAAATCCTAAAGTTTCTATGAAGTTTCTTGGCATTTGTCATTTCTTCTTCTGTTGCTCTTTCTTCTTCATCCCTCGCTATCCGATCTTCAAGATTTCCTATCTTTTACCCGACCATTTGATCCGACTTCCACTCGTCACATGAAACAAGAGAAAAAGTATGGTTAGCAAGCAAAACATAAATGAAAGGAAACGCGAAATTATCAAGAAAAGATTATGTTTTTAACAATATCATCATTAGGCGTTTCGGAATCAGATTTTCGTTAAAGCCTCAGAATCTCGTTTGAAGATTAATCATCGGCGGAAACACTTGTTCGCAAATCACGGGCTGACCCGGTTCACGAACAAACATACGACGGGCAGCATACAACGAGTAAGTATTACGAAGCGACGAGTCTAAAATTCCGGACAGCAAGCATAAACCGAGTCTAATATCCAACAGGCAGCCAAGCATACATCGATTTATAACACTTTTCCAAAGAAGGCAACAAGTATAGTATCACCAAGATAACAACAAAGAAGGCATACATAGCAGCATGTATCAAGACACAGCAGGACAATTGAGAAAGTAAGAGGAAAAGAAGCAACAAATAAGCATGTGGTAATTCATGATGATCAAAAGTACAACAATTCATGATGATAACATACATTGAGCCCAACATTATAAGTCCCAAAAGTCAATAAAAGTACAAGTAATCATCAGCAAGATGTATCAACAAGCATGGCAGAGAAAGCGTAAGATAAGCCACAAAAGTCAAGTCGAGCGCATATAGCAGAGAGAAAGCATGGTGTTAAACCATAAAGCAAGCAATCGGACAAAGAATGGAGGGGACATATCTGCTCAAGATAGAGGAACCACCGTAAAATATAAAAAGAAGGTTCATCATTTTACAAGAGGAGGCAGTTCACGAGAGTTCATTTTCGAGCCAACATAGAAGTTCGATAAAAAAGAAAAGAAAACTTTGAACCCAAACCCTTTTCAATACCAACACACTCAAAAACTCAAGCCAAAGAAAAGAGAGAGTTCATTTTTCCAGAAAATCAAGGTGTATCGCCTATCATACAAACCAAACAAAGAACACAAAACGAAAACAAAGCATCAAAACATATCAACAACACATCATTTTCCTAGCCAACAACCTTCGAGTTATATTTTTCGTAAATCTAAGTTCGTAGTTCGAGAAAGAAGAAGAAGAATCGAACTGCCTCACCCGAACGAGAGAAAAGCAAGCCATCGTTGTTCAACGTCTCCAAGGTGAGGTATTTCACCATCGCCGAATCGCCAAGCTAGGATTTAGTGTTTCTTTTCAACCGTCCAACCATCATCATGCAATCGAAAACAATATCGAAAACAAATCGAAAATCGAAATCAACATGCAAACCATCGCGATAGCGTGAGAGAGAAGAGAGATTTCGATTCCGCTGAGACATGAGCGACGGCGTGGAACGGATGAGAAATCGCGATCGGTGAGGGTGAGGAAGAGAGACGGTCGCGATCGGCGAGGACGAGAGGGAAGAGAGGTTTCCGGCGAGAGAGATAACTCAACACTACGCGAGAGAGATGCAGATGTTTCTCCGTGTTTTGCCCCTTGAAAATTCAATACCTCATTGTCCTTTTCTTTTCTTAAGTTATAATAATAATAATAAATATAAAACAAATTGTTTTATTTTCTTTTTTTTCTAAAATTTCTTTTTCATAAAATTTGGTGGTGACAAGTGTCACCACCTGGTTTTTTAAGAAAATCTATTTTATTTTATTTTCATTTTTTTTCTTAAATAAGTTTTAACAAAAAATGTGTTAGTGTGAGCGTAATATGTACATGTGGTGTATTATTGCCGCTTTGGACCGTCGGGCATTTTGGAACGAGATGTTGCATCCATTTATCAAGATATGGAGGTATTATGAGTCGGCCAAAGATCGATGGATTTCTTGTTGCACCGCCAAGGCCACCCGTGCTATTTCTAAACTTATCTTTTCAATTAAATTATTTTTCGTAAATATTATTTGTGTGCGATGTATTAAATGATTATTGGATCTGATGGTTTGTGTTTGATGAATTATCGATCGAACTATTAGCCGATTTTTCATCAAACAGAAAAAATCATCTCTAATAATTATTTAAATTTCCGATTGTATTGCGTGGTATTTTTGTCTGTTTATTTACTCGTTCAGCAATTATTCACCATTGTACACGTTACACACATCGGAAATTAAAATCAATTCGACTTCATCCTGATTGGCTCATACGCCGATTTCTTCAAGGGTCTCATGGTTGGGGATGGGCATGGCCATCCTCACGAGATTGGTTAAAGCCCTTGTTGCTTTAACCGATCATAACCCAAAAACAACAATTGGTCTATACCAATTTTCCATGCACCAGGGTCTCATGGTTGGGGATAGGAGCACCTATCCTCACAAGGTTAATCAAGTCCACATACTTGATTAATCATAACCCGCTTCCATTTCATCTCAGCACGCGTATCAGATTACCTTCGCAATTTAATTTCAAACCTCGATCCAACATCGAGTGTATTTTCTAAACTCTTTCATAAGAAAAAACTTTTGGGATGATAGACGACTCGTTGAGCATTGAGCTCATCTTGTTTCTAGTATTTGAATCGTAGGATGCTAGTCCTATTGTTCGGTACTTTTCATCCGTAAGTCGACACTTACATAAAACCAAATCGTAGGATGCTAGTCCTATTGTTTCTCCTCCATTTCGCATTCCCCCGCGTATCAAACTTCAAAACACTTTCATAATTAAGGTTCCAAACCTCGATCCAACGTCGAGTGCATTTTCTAAATTCTTTCATAAAGAAAACTCAAGTGTTTAAGCCGTTGGATGCTAGACTAATTGTTTAAACACTTGCAAAAATGAGCTTTGAATCTTTAAGACGTTGGATGCTAGACTAACTACTTAAAGATTCTTAATAACGTGAACCTTGTTTCACTTCATTCTTTCATAAAAGAAAAACTTTTTGGATGATAGACGACTCGTTGAGCATTGAGTTCATCCTGTTTCTAGTATTTGAATCGTAGGATGCTAGTCCTATTGTTCGGTACTTTTTCATCCACCTAAAAACAATTCAACTCACTTCAAATCCTTTTCTCGCTCATATGCGATCATCAAACTCTTTTCCGACAAAAGAGCGTGCAATAGTCGTTTCAAATACGAGCGAGGACTTAAGCTTTTCGAACAAACAAAACAAGTCCTAGTTCAAAGCATTTGAAACGTCTAAACGCACGATTTTTTCAGATAAAATCAATGCAACCAATTAAAGCCTTTTTTAGAGGAACTACAGAGTTTTGACTTTCCCATTGCACGAGGGAATATGTAGGCACACGGTTCTGAAACCGTGTCAAACTCAAAATAATAAGAAATAAATTATGTTTTGTTTTTAGCATCCATAACTTAGTAAACACACACACAAACGCGTAGAATTAAATGGGTCCCATCGAGTACGATGGATGTAAGGGGTGCTAATACCTTCCCCTTACATAACCGACTCCCGATCCCACTTTTTGGTCGCCTAGACCGCCTTATCCGCTTGTTTTGGGTTTTATCTATATTTTCCCGTTCTTTTCAGAACGAATAAAATTAGGTGGCGATTTCACTATTTTCGAGAATTTAAAGATTTTTGAAAATCGAGCCGCTTCAAGATGCTTCCCGGATATGTTCCGATTGGAAGTCTTTGGTACGAGATACTGTTGGAAAAGACAGTGCAAGTGTGGTTAGAGCTGTTGGGATCGTTTGGACCATGAGTCATAGTTGGAAGTGCAAAAGGTGAGTACGATTCGAGAACGGAAAGTGTGGTAATGATGGTTTATACTTCAGTATGATTATCGGATGTCTATTGACAAATTGAGGACTTGATCACCCTTAATCTCTTGTTGATAGTAGACGAAATCGTATTGGATGGTATATAATTGTCTTGCTATCTAATTGGGACATAAAGTAATGAATATGAATGAAGTGTGGTAGAAGCTTGTGAACCATATGAGTGGACGAAGACTCTAATAAGAATAATGAATTTAGATGGATGGTTAGAGTTGCGTAGATATTAATGATGGTGCTGTGGTATTTATGTTGTATTCTTCGACGGAAGTGAAAGGAAAATATAAGAGCGATGACTTACCGGTAGTGAAGAATTGTCTGGAGATTGTTCCGAGTAAGTTGGATTGCCAGTGGTGGATGAATTTCTTGAGGTGTTTCTAGAAGACTTCGTGAATTGCACCGAGAGAGGAGGAATTACTATAGATTTAATTCCGGAACTAGTCCGTGTCGATGGCGCCGATCGCAAGTCGGCATTTGAGTTGTCCGAGTTGAAGAAACGGTTGGAAGAGTTAGGTGTGAATTCTAATGTTCCCGAGAATAATAGCGACTCATCGCTTGAGCAAGATGTTGAATTAGCTTGAGGCTACCCTGGGTTGAATGTTTGAAGTAAACCAAGTGATTATGAATCGCTTTGATGAGTCGATGCATATTCTTGGCCTAGAAGATATTTGGTGATGAGAAGAATGACTCTTAGGAGATGAAGTCGGTGTGATTGGAATGTTGCAATGCTTCCGGTTGATCGTGAAGTTGTGAGTGACCCTTTGTGTTCTTGAAAAGATTAATTGTGTTGTCAATGGTTGATATAAAGTATGCAATGATGTGAATTGGTTATTGAATCGAATTTAACGCAATTAATCATGGTGAATGATGTGTCGGTATGTTGAAGTTAGAATCTCAAATTTTGCATTCTATGATGTTTTGGGATTTTTCACTCTCACAAGGTGAGAGATCGATTACCTATCATAGGAATTGATTTCTCGTCGACAAAGATTATTTTTCAAAACTTGTAAAATCCATAATTTGAGTGTTGGATGTCCGATTTGAGTTTCGCTTGAAGTGTTGGAAAGATAATGTGATGAACTTTGTTTTAAAATGGTTCCAGACCTGTAAATAATTTATTTATCGTGTAATGATGGTTGAGGAGAGTCGAGTCGTTGTTAATGTCGTTTGGTACAAAACTTATTTCTATGACACCGCATAAGACGTCAACTTTAGATATAGAAAATTGAAGAAGCTATTGGAAGGTGCTCAGAGAAATAGATTTGTAAAACCAAGTGTATTGTTTTGGGATTCGGATTGTGAGGAAGGATTCCAAGAGTGGAAGAGGAGGTTGACTAGTGCTCCGATTTTAATTTTGCCGAATCCGGAAGGGTCCCTTGTTGTGTATTATGATCGTCATTGATGGGTTTAGGTGGTGTGTTGATGAAGGATAAGCAGGTTGTGGCTTATGCTTCGAGACAATTGAAAGTGCATGAAAGGAATTACCCGACTCATGATTTAGAGTTGGCGGCTGTTGTGTTTGTGTTGAAATTATGGAGGCATTATCTGTATGGTTCGCAATTTGAAGTGTTCAGTGATCATAAGAGCCTGAAGTATCTCTCTGATCGGAAAGAGTTGAACAGGAGGCAGGGAAGATGGTTAGAATTTCTCAAGGAGTATGATTTTGGTTTGAATTACCATCCTGGTAAGGCAAACGTCGTTGCTGATGCGTTGAGCAGGAAATCCTTGCACATGTCGATGTTAATGGTTCGTGAATTGGATTTAGTGGAACAATTCAGAGACTTGAGTTTGATATGTGAGACTACTCTGAATAGTGTGAAGTTGGGCATGTTGAAGCTGACTAGTGGTATTTTGGAAGAGATTCAAAATGGACAGAAGTCTGATGTTGGTTTAGTGGACAAGCTGACATTGATTAACCAAGGTCAAGGAGGTGAGTTCCGAATTGACGAGAATGGTGCTATGAGATTTGGTGATAGAGTGTGTGTCCTGATGTTGCGAGATCAGAAAGAGTATCTTGGGGGAAGGACACCGTAGTGGATTGAGTATTCATCCTGGTGCTACTAAGATGTATCATGATTTGAAGAAATTATTTTGGTGGCCTGGAATGAAAAAGGAAATTGCCGAGTTTGTGTACGCATGTTTGTGTGTCGAAATCAAGATTGAACATCGAGGTCACGAGATTGATGGAACCGTTGTTTGTTCCGGAATGGAAATGGGATGACATTTCTATGGATTTCGGATCGTTGTCAAGACAACTAAGAGTGTGATTCTAGTTGGGTTATTGTCGACCGATTGACAAAGTCCGCTCACTTTATTCCGATAAGAATGGATTATCCGATGGAGAGGTTGGCAGAATTGTATGTCGAAAAGGTTGTAAGTTTGCATAGTATTCCGTCTAGCATTGTGTCGGATAGAGATTCGAGGTTTACTTCTAAGTTCGGACAGATTGCAGGAGGCTCTAGGTACTAAGTTACGATTGAGTTCATATCATCCGCATGATGGTCGACGGAGAGGCGATTCTCGTTAGAAGATTTGGAGAGCTTGTGTGTTAGAGAAAGGTGGAGCTTGGGATAGCTATTTGCCGTTGATAGAGTTTACCTACAACAATAGTTTTCATTCGAGCATCGGTATGGCTCCGTTTGAGGCATTGTATGGTAGGAGATGCTGACACCGCTGTGTTGGTATGAATTTGGAGAAAGTGTTGTGATTGGACCGAGATTGTTCAATAAACTTAAAGGATTAAGATGATTCAGAGAAGATGAGAACTTCTCGAGCCGCCGAAAAGTTATCATGATAAGAGAAGGAAAGATCTTGAGTTTAATGAAGGAGGCCATGTGTTCATGAGAGTTACTCCGATGACGGTATTGGTCGAGCCTGAAGTCAAAGAAGTTGACTCCGCGCTTTATTGGTCCGCTTCGATTACCAAAAGAGTTGGGAAAGTTGCTTATCGATTGCTTTACCGCCACTTGCTAATTTGCATGATGTTTTCCACGTATCTCCTCAGAGGTACATTGCGGATCCGTCTCATGAGATTCAAATAGATGATGTTCAAAAGGGATAACTTGATTGAAGCAAGGCTCGCGAATTGAGGATCGGAAAGTGAAGCAATTGCGAGGTAAAGAGATAGCACTGGTAATAGTAGCTTGGGGAGGACCAACTGAAGGGAATGTAACTTGGGAGCTGGAGAGTCAGATGAAGGACTCGTATCCCGAACGTTCGCCTAAGGTATGTTTTCGAGGAAGAAAACTCTTTTAGTGGGGGAGAGTTGTGACACCCCGATTTAATTTAAATATTAAATAAGTGAGGATTTAATTATTTAATTAAATGAAGTCTCGAGTATTAATTTTAGTGGATTAATTGGGTCATTAAATGAGGAAATGTTTTGAGGTGTGCAGAGTAAACGGTGGGTGTAAGAGAGTAAATCACTCTACTAATTATTAAGTTTTAATTATTTTATTTTATTGGAATAATTAAAGGAACATAAAAAGGAAAAAAGAAAGGAAATAATAGGTTTTTTGGAGAAACTATTTTCACGTGGAATTGGAGAGAAGAGGAAAAGAGAAGAAAAGCCGACACCAAGAGAATCGAAGAATCATCGCGAGGTAAGGGGTGATTTCGCTCGTTAATATGCCTTATGGGTTTTGGGAATCATAGGGATAATTGGGTATGTTAGAGAATTTGAATTATGATGATTATGAGTTATAGGAATAAACCCTATTTGTGTGTTGGAATTAGGAATCATAAATATGTCGATAATTGATAGGGATGAATAAAATATGTTGTGTGATGTTATATTGGTGTGAAATGACGATGAAATGATGTTCCTAATGTACCAAATCGTCTTAGTAAGTTTGGAAATGAGTAAGAATGAAAATGTCAAAAGTAGCAAAATGTCATCAGTCGTGGGAACCGCCTCGTGGAAGGAACCGAGTTCAGTGTTAATTTGGCCAAAACGAAAATAGATTGTGAACCGGTTCCTCAGATATGTCGGAACCGTTCCCATTCAAAACCAGGGCGAGGTATTTTTAACTCACAGAACCGTTCTCGATAGGTAGGAACCGGGTTCCATGTATTTTTCCAAAACTTCTAAAACTTCAAAATTCATATTTTCTAAACCGTAACTCGATTCGAGCCGTTTTCGTTATTTCTTAAATTTAAAATTCAACCTCTTGAAAGAAAAATATTATTTTCTCGAAAATTATTTTTAAAAGAGCCGAGCCCGATTTTGAAAAGTATGGATTAATTAAGGATGATGGATAATTAAATGGTTTGAGTTATCGGATGAATGCTAATGCTTACCATGTTTTGTTGATTATTTATTATGATTGAATACGATAATTTGGTGGTCGACATTAAGGGAATTACGCTGAGATCAAAGTCTGGGAATTGGTTTAGATTGATCTGACAGGGTGAATGAAGACTAATGCATATGTGTTGGTTCCTTGTTGTTTATTCATGATTGTATTGATATCATGTGTGGTTGTTATTGTGTATACCGGTGATAGTCTTACTGATCGAGGAGTAAGCATTCGACATATTTATGCTTTGTGATAAGTAGTTCATGATTATGTTGTTATCATGCGATATATGTTGATATTGACAATTATGTGGAATTATGTTGTTATCATATTCCGTTGAATTAATGTTGCATGCTTTTATGATGCATGCATGAGCATTTGTTAAATTGGTTCATTCCCATTGTGCGGAGGTGAATCGCGAGCCAATAGACTTACCCGTGCAGGTAGTGAGGCTAGATTCTTGACCCGTGGTTATGGGCGAATCATGGATTGGATTCTTGACTCTGTTCGGGCGAATCATGGATTACACCTTTCCACGAGTAAAGCAGGTGAACGCGGTTCACGCTTTGGTACCACATGCATAGAGTCCGCATTGCATATGGGATTGTAACATGCTAGGATGGTTTCAGTGTTGCAATTTCCATTGTTTGATTATATACATGTTCATTGTGTGAACCGCCTTGTGCATTGATTATGACTTGTGTTTGGTTAATGAATTAACGATCTGCTTATTCTGTTGTATTCTAGAAACGATAATGCATGTTATATTGAATTGGAATCTCACCCTTACTCAACATTTTCGATCCGGTGATTATGCTTGGATTGGTGAGGATAGCTCTAGTATTGAGTCGCTTGATTTAGTCCGCGTGTCGTTGTCGTGCTCGTAGATGTAACACTGGGGAAAACGATTGTTTAGAATCCTTTAATGGATATTTTAATAATTTTGGAATTATGTTGATTTATTATCCTGGAATAACTGTTGAGTAAAGTATTCGGAATTTAATTATGTTTCATTTCCGCTGTTAAACATAATTTTGAGTATGATTTAATGGATGAGTATTCTTCAGTGAAGCATGACGCTGTTTTGGTTAAAATTTTATGATTTAAATTGTGACGCCTTCTTGGTTGTGATTAAAATACTCTGATGATTATGTATAAAACGCGGGTAAATAGAAGGGGGTGTTACATTCACCACCACCATCAGTCCTTTACTTCTTTAATTTGCAGCCACTTTTCCTTTCAGCGTGCAATTTGAACTTCTTGAACTGTGTGAATACCTCACTTTTCCTTTCAATGATATAAATCCATATATGTCAGGTGAATTCATCAACAAACGTAAGGAAATACCTGTTGCCTCCATTTGACTTCACTTCAAATGGTCCACACACATCAGAGTGAACTAGCTCCAACTTGCGCTTGGATTTCATGGGCAAGTCATGTTTGAATGCCTTCCTTGCATGCTTAGCTTTATAGTTCTTGTCTTCTTCTGTATTCGAAGCAAGACACTTGTGATCTAATGTGTTGAGTTCAACTTTGAACGTCTTGTTTTCTGCCAATGGTGATTTCATGATTAGCCTTCCATCAGCCCAATAGACTTTCATCTCATTCCTTTCAAGCTTCATCTTGAATCCTTTTGCAAGTAATAGACCTACACTTATCAAGTTATTTGTCATAGAGGGTACATACAATACCTCAGTGATAGTAGCTTTTCCACCATCCTTTTTGACAATCAAAATATCTCCTTTGCCTCCAGAATTGATGTGTCTTCCATCAACAAACATTACCACCATTTTTACTGACTCATCTAACTTGGTGAACCAATTTTTGTTGCCAGTCATATGATTGCTACATCCTGAATCCAGATACCACATGTTGGTTTTCTCAGAGTTCGACTGAGAATTTACCATCATCATCACATCATCCGAATCATTGTCTCCTGCACGTGCATATTGAGCTTCATCACTTTCTTTCGTCCTTTTTACTTTCCTCCTTTGATAGTCTCGAGCGTAGTGACCAAAACCTTGACAATTGTAGCATTGCTTATATTTCCTATCAACTTTCTTCCTAGAATACTTGTTGCTCACACGTTTTTTGCTCGAATCAACATTCTTGCTTGACTTCTCATCATCTGCAAGATGCTTTCGAAACTTCGATTTTTCAGCTTTCTTGCTGAATCTTGATTGCAATGCTTGTTCAGCCACATTTTCTCTTTCTGAGTTTATTTGCTTCAATCTCATCTCATGAGCCTCCAATGAAGCTTGAATTTCTTCTAACTTCATCTCAGATAGAGTCTTGGCCTCTTCAATTGTCACAACAATATAGTCAAAATCTACAGTTAAAGATCTCAATACATTTTCTATTTTCTCCAAGTTAGTGATGGTTTCTCCACATGCTTTCATTTGGTTCGTCAGCGTCACAATCTTTGAGAAGTATGCAAAAATCGATTCATCATCCTTCATGTGCATCATCTCGTATTGCTTTCTTAGCGTCTGCAACTTCACCTTCTTCAATTTTTCTGCTCCGTCATACAAGTTCTTTAACTTGTCCCAAGCTTCTTTCGCCGACTCTTCTTCAATTATCTTCTCAAAAACATCAGAATCTGCACACTGATGAATCAAGAATAATGCTTTACAATCTTTCTTCCTCTGATCTTTGTGTGCAGCTTTCTGGGCTTCCGTAGCATTTGCTTCCAGCTTCGATACACCATCATTTAATATTTTAACAACTTCTTGAAATCTGAAAATGACCTTCATCTATGCAACCCATCATTGATAATTTTCTCCTTTGAAAACTAGTAAATTTGCTGGAATTTATGTCGATGTTGTTGTTCCGTTTGCCATTAGATTCTCTCTGAATCGCAACCAGGCTCTGATACCAATGTGTTGGAACAGAAGATAGAAAAATTGATTTGTGAAGAAGAAGATTACAGACAATTGAGAAGAGAATAAATGTGAAAACTGAAAAATGAAAATTGGTTTTGAATGATTGTAATATTCTCTATTATGATTACAAAGAAATGCTCCTTATACAGACACATTTCTTAGGTCCAATAGTGTAAACTGGACTAAGGTCCAAAACATACAAAGGCCCAAAGAATTCGACACACTCCAACATACTTCAGAGTGACTTCGACAGCCTTAATCATTAGACCAACACATATAGATATTCGATTCGATTAACACACAACATTACAACTATTTCGACACACTAATTTGACACACTAATTCGAACTTGAATTATACACTTATTCTAACATAACAAAATTCACCATCAAACTGAAAGCAATTATCATAAATATAATATGTATAAAATTTAACACAAATTAAAACTCAATTGTTATGACGTCACTTTTCATTAATCTCGTTAACATGTCAAATAATAATTTAAATACAAGGTAAAGAGAAATAATATATATATATATATATATATATATATATATATATATATATATATATATATATATATAAAGGCATAACATATGAGAAAGAATAACAACACTCAAATTTAAAGATGAAAGGTTGAGATTAAATTGTGATCTTTATTAATTCTCTTTACTATTAATGACACATGATTTAATAAAGATCACAATTTAAGCTCAATATTTCATGTTTAAATCGATGGTGTTATTCATTTTTAATATATATATATATATATATATATATATATATATATATATATATATATATATATATATATATATATATATATATATATATATATATATATTAAAAAAATTAGTCGTGCTTATTATTTGAAAATTCTATAAAAAGGGGTTATTACTAGAATTTTTTTTAATTTGTTATACTAATATTTAGTATACATTGAAGACGTATATATTTTTTTTATTTAAAAAAATTAAATAAATGATAATATTAAAATTTCTAATTTGCTAACGTCAAATAAAAGCCACAATTATTATAATATTGTCACAATGGTGAAATTTATTTAAAATGGTCAAAATAGTAGAATTTGTAAAAATAAAAGATATCCAAAAATGAAAATAAATAAATAAACCAAACTAAAATATTGGTAGTATTTTCTCAGTCTTTAAATTTCTTCATCAAATTAAAGGATAGGTAATTATTATAATATTGTCACAATGGTAGAATTTATTTAAAATGGTAACAATAGAAGAGTATTCAAAAAAAGATTTTCTTTATAATATATTTATATTATCAATTAAAATAAACATATTTCTTAAATTTTTAATTTTTAATTCATATAATTTTTTCCTTGCATAATTATAAATATAAAGAATAATAATTTATTCTGCTGAAAAAAGTTGAATGTTCTAAATGTAATATATTGATCTATATTTTAAAAATAAATAAATACATTATAAATAGAATAAAATGTTTAATTTTGAATGTTAAAGAATTTTAAAGAACTTTAAAGATTAAAGAATTTATATATTTTATTAGTTTTGAAAGTTCTAGTATTTTGACCATTTTAAAATTGAATTATTGATTTATTGCATATTTTTTATTTTAAATAAATTTTTTATAGAATTTAAAATTATTTCCAATATTTTAATTTCCTTGATTTATTTATTTGCATGTTTAGATATTTTTATTTTTACAAGTTCTACTTTTGTAACCATTTTAAATAAAAACACATTATTGATTTATTACTTTTTTTTGAATTTGATTAAAATATTGGAGATTGTGAAATTACTAAATATATTTTAGTTGGGTTTATTTATTTGTTTTCAATTAGGATATTTTTTATTTTAGTAAATTCCACAATTTTGACCATTATAAATGCATTCTACTATTACATATTGGATGTTTGAAAAATAAAAATTTCTATCTTATTGTTTATTGAATTTTTTCTAAAGAAAATATTAAAATATTAGTCTTTAGTTTATATATATATATATATATATATATATATATATATATATATATATATATATATATATATATATATAAAATAGAAATATTTATCATATGATTCTCTTTATATCAAATTTTTAAATATTAAACATAATAGAAAACTATTATCATAAAAGTCTCGTCTATAAAATTTAACATCAATCGAAAATCATTTGATATATCAACGTGAATTATCAAAATTAATTGTTTTAATGAAGTTTTGTATGAATTTAGTTTTTATAAATCTCATTGATATGTTAAATAATTGTTTATTGATGTTAAATTTTATAAACATGATATATAAGATAATAACTTTCAACAAATAATGTATGTTTTTTTAGATTTTTATTTATATGTGTAACAAAATGATCCTATTTCAATTCTACATTATATTTTTTTATCAAAATCCTAAGTTCATTTTTTACCCATCCTTTTGCATTCACTAAAATTTCACAAAAATCATATTTTTATTAAATAAATTTAATTTGGGTTAATAGTCTTCTGCCCCTGCCATAGTCATCGGACCTTAACAAATAAAGATTCCAGCTACAAAGACCCTGATGCATTTTTTTAGCAAAGATTCTATTATTTTGTCTATGTGGCAATCCACATGGCTTATCTTTTTAGAGGGCTTCAATTATAGAAAAACCACCAATTCTAAAAGGGCTTCAATTACCCGTGAGTGAATGAATCCTAGTGAACCCTTTTGAGCCTAAAAGTATTTGTAGGATGAATGTATCAAATCGACTAATTGTTAAGTAGGCCACTTAATAGTTGTTGATTATCTTTGAAAAATTCAATGATAATTCATTCTATAAATTTTTCTTGTTTGTGAATACCAACCCTTTTTGTTAATTAACCCTTGAAGAGCATGTCTTGAATAAAAAAGATTGATATAAATGAAGTTGGGGAGGTGGATCAAAAAGAACCTAGAATTGATGACACAATGATCCTAAAGAAAGAAAAAGAATAGAGAAAAGAAAAATACAAAAGAAGAAAAATTTGTATATGAAAAGAAAACAAAAGGAAAAAAAAGAAAAAGAGGATCATTGTGTGAAAAAGAAAAGAGTTGTGAATAATAAGAGGGGAATGAGAATTACTTGTGAAATGCTCTTCATATCCTTTTACCCGATTCGTTTCAATGGCTTTGTACTTAAATATCCCTTGTTTCTAACCTAAGCCAAGTTACAACCTTGAAAGTCCTTAGTGATCTTCGTTTCCATTTTATCATTTAACTTGTTTCGATGAACGCATGAATTATTCTGGATGTGCATAATTATTAGTGAGAGTGTTTAGTCCTTTGTGAATATACATTTTGTTCTTCATGAATTTTGAAGAAATGATTAGGTGATTCAAGTGTGAACATATCTTTTATTTTGTTACATGTTTTGATATATTGTGTTTAGAACTTAATTCATAGCCATGTTGTATTTCGAAGAAGAGATCGATGTGTGCTTTTGCCTGGTATGTCGAGTTTGAACCATTATTCTTGTGTGAGTTCGCATGCTTACATTTTGTTCTTCTAGCTTTGTGAGATTATTGACTTTTGTTTGGGGACAAACAAAGAAGTAAGTTGGGGAGAGTTGTTAAGGACCAAATTGTAGTTATTTTGTACATGATTTTGTGGTCCTTAACAATACCTTTTCATATAATTAGTATTATTTATTCTAGTATTTTGTTTTAATTAGGTTTTTATTTAGTTTTGTTTAATATATATTATTTAACTTATTTAACTTTCAATTGTAGGATTTTATTGACTAATTCTCCCAAGCTTGGATTCAAGAATTTTGAAGAGCTTTAGGGATGATTCTTTTTGAAGATATTTTTGGATGAAGGAAGCATGCTACAGGTCGCGCTCAGCGCGGTGCCAGCATGAGCGCGCTCAACGCGACTAACCGGGCTTAGCGCGGTCTGCGAAAATCAGAAAAAGGACAGACCCATGCTTTCACCTTTTGGCCACCAACCCATCACTTCAGCTGACTTTTTGGCTTGTAAAGGAAGGAAGAAACACTTCATCATAATTATCTTTTCATCTTTGTAAAAATCTAGGGGCAAGAATTGTAAGAAGAATACTATAGCTTTTCTTTCTTGAATCTTTGATTTTCATCATTTCTATCAACAATCTTGAGAGCAAGCAACCATGGAAATGAGTGGCTAAGCTCTTTTTGTGTCAAAATTAGAGGTAGTTGATCTATATAGTATGTAATCCTTTTAAGTCATTTGTGTATGAACATGGTTGATGATTAATATAGTTGAATATCTTTGTTCTTCATCTTTATGCTTTGAGTTTTGCTTGGAAAAGAATACTTCAAAGTAGACCTAGGATATTCATCCTCTAATAAACAAATGCTAGGAATAGATTTGTGTGTTAGTGTTTACAAAATATTGAACTTAATGATTATCATGTCAATAGTTGTAGTGAGGAATCATTCAAGGATTAACATGATAACATTCACAATCTTGGTGGGAAATCTACAAGATTGAGAGGATATGTATTTATAAAAATCATCTACTATGTTCATCACTTGATTAAATGAATATGTATGAAACTAGATCAATGAAACTAATCTTAACATGCCTCCTATATTTGAAAACAATCTCAAACTCTCTTTAATCCAAACCATAACTCTCTTTGAAAGAATTAATTTAGTTATTGTTTGGAAACTCATGGTTCTAGTAGAGTAGATAACAAACCCTTTGGTTACAATATCTTAAAATACACTTTCCTATTGAAAGACTATAATATACACCAATCCCTGTGGAATCCATAAATTAAAAATACTTGTTTACGGAAATATCCTACAACAAAATGGCGCCGTTGCCGGGGATTGGCGTTTGATGTTGTTAGTATAGCAATAGTTGTGTGTTTTAAGACTTTTCTACTAAGCCTCTTTGTTTTGTGTGGCTAGACTTTTCAGAATTAGTTTATGCGGGAAGTATTCCAATGACCAACTCCTTTTCGATCCCGAAATTGAAAGGACGGCTAGAAGACTTAATAGTAGTGCTAAAAGATGGAAAAGACTAGCTCGACAAAGGCAAGAAAGAGGAGAAAGAGGAGAAGCATCTACTTCTTCAACACCACCCGTGTTTGGAGAAGTCACCACTATGGCGGAGAATCAACCACAACCACCACCACCACCACCACCACGGGGTCCGTGTGTCAATAGCCCTCATCACAATGCTCAATTTGCTCGACAAGCAAATGCAAGGGTCGCGGAAATGAAAACGGGTTTGCTTCAACTTCTCTATGCAAGTCCATTTCATGGCCATGACCATGAAGATCCTTATACTCACCTTACTAAGTTTTATGAGATCGCGGGAGCGGCGGGTGCTCCGGAAGACCAAGAAGAACAATACTTTCAAAGGCTTTTCCCTCATTCTCTAGTGGGGAAGGCAAAAGATTGGTATCTTGATCAGTTGCAAGAGACAATGACAAATTGGAACGTTTTGGAGGAAAAGTTCCTTGAAAGATTTTTCCTCAATCGCTTTGGAGGCAAAGACCTCTATCTCGGTATTTTCACAAGGAGTAAACGAGCCTTTGAATCGGGCTTGGGAAAGGTACAAGTCTATACTTAGGAAGTGTCCTAGCCACGGTTTTGACGAGCTTACACAAATTCATATTTTCCGAAATGGTCTCCAACCTCAACACAAATTGTTGTTGGATGCCACGGCGGGAGGTTCTTTGATGGCAAAAACACCATATGAAGTAATCCAAATAATTGAGAAGATGGGTAGGAATGATCATCAAACTCATCATGATCAAGGAGGTGTACAAGTGAAAACGGGAGTTCTAGAAATTGGTTCAAGTCACGAAGCACTTGTGGCGCAAAACAAATTGTTTGCGAAACAAGTTGAAGAATTGACAAAACAAATGGCTAAACTCCCTCAATAAATCATGGAGTTACAAGGAACATCAATTAAGCAAGCTCACCAAATAGCTTGTTGTGAATTATGCAAAGGAGATCATAAAACCGGATTTTGTCCTCCGGAAAATGAGGAAGCTAACTATATGGTCAACCAAGGGCAAGGGTACCAACAACGAGCTCCTTACCCTTATCAAAATCAAAACCAAGGTTACCAACAAAGGGGTAACCAAGGTTATCAAGGAGTGTGGAGACAAGATAACAATAACCAAGGAAGGCAAAATCCATATCAAACTCAAAATCAAAATCAAGCTCAACCGCAAAATCAACCTCAAAATCAAGTGAGATCTTCCAACATTCAAGACACTCTAGCTCAATTTATGCAAGCTTCTATGGCTAATCAAAAGAGCACGGAGGCATCTATCAAGAACTTGGAAACTCAAGTGGGGCAGCTAGCTAAGCAACTTTCCGAACAAAAAGCTTCATCATCATTTTCTCCAACCACTCAAACAAACCCGAAGGAGTATTGCAAAGCAATTTTCACTATAAGTGGAAATGAGATGACGGATTGTGAAAGCGATGAAGATGTAGAGGAGGATGAATCAGAAGTTTTAGTTGAAAATGAAAAGGAAAATGGTGTAGTTGAAAAGGAGAAAGTAGAGGAGAAGAAGAAGAAGATGAGAAAGGGGAAGGAGAAGGAAGTCACTTTTCCATTAAGAAAATTACCTTATCCTCACCTTCCCTCTAAAAAAATTAATGATGTTGATGTGGAAGATGATTTAGTTGAAAACGATGTTGTAGTTGAGAAAGAGGATGAGGGTGTAGTTGAAAAAAATGATGAAGTTGTAGAGGAAGATGAGTCGGAAGATGTAGTTGAAAATAAGAGCAGTGCAGTTGAAAAGGAGGCAACCTTAGTTGAAAAAGGGAAAGAAAATGGTAAAGGAAGTAAAAAGAAAGAGAAGAATGCAAGGAAGAAAAAAAAGGGAAGTAAAGAAGAAAGCGCGGCTCCCATTCAAAATTTGCCTTACCCTCATGTGCCGTCAAAGAAGGAGAAGGCAAGACAATATGCTCAGTTTATGGATATTTTTAAACAACTTCACATAAACATTCCATTTTCCGAAGCATTGGAGCAAATGCCGAAATATGTGAAATTTATGAAGGATATGCTCACAAGGAAGAAGAGGCACAAGGATAAGGAGACGATATTACTTGATGCTAATTGTAGTTCCATACTCAAGCAAGCTCTTCTAGTGAAGGAATTCGATCCGGGGAGTGTCACGTTGCCGGTAGCCATTGGAGATACATTCAAGGGTAATGGCTTGATCGATCTAGGGGCTAGCATCAATTTAATTCCGTTATCCATTGTTAAAGGATTGGGGAATGTTAGAATGGAGTCTACACCAATGGCTTTGCAACTTGCCGACAAGTCAACCATTTCACCTTATGGAGTTGTTAAAGACATGGTAGTAAAGGTGGACAAGTACTTGTTTCCTGTGGATTTTGTGGTAATTGACAGGAAGGAGGATCGAGAGATACCATTAATTCTTGGAAGACCATTCATGAAGACGGCTCGCATGATGATTGATGTCGACAATGGAATTATGAAAGTGAGAGTGCAAGATAAAGAGGTGGCTTTCAATCTTTTTGAAGGAACAACGCATTTCAAGAACAAACATGACGCTTTCCAAGATGATGCGGCGGAGGAGGAAATCAACGAGGTTTACAATTTCGGAGGAGCAAATCATGATGTTGGTGTCATTCTTCGATGATCAATGATCATCATGAACCGTCGAGCTCTATCGACGTTAAACAAAGCGCTTGTTGGGAGGCACCCCAACATTGTAATTATTCTTCCTTGAACTCATTTACACTTGCCTGAAGTATCAATTTGCTGTTTTTTCAAAAAAATCAGAATTATGCAGGTCGCGCTTAGCGCGCATTTTGACCCATCTGGCAGAAACTTTCGTGCTGAGCGCGGTAGGGATCGCGCTTAGCGCGGTCTGGGTTTTTTTTTTAAAATTTTTTTTTTCAAAAATCAGACTTTTGGAGGCCCAATTCGTGGCCTGGTTAGTTTAAAAGGGGTTAGGGTTTATTTTAAACCCTTTTTCCCTGGTTTTTCTTCATCATCTCACTCTTCCCTAATTCCAAAAATCCCCAATCAAAAATCTTCAAATGTTTGTGAATTTCTTTGTTAAATCAATCTCTCAAGGCATCTAAGTAAGTGTTCTACCCTTTTCTTCTTTCAATTTTGTTTAAATTTCATGTTTAGGGTAGATTTTGAAAACCTAGGTTTAGGAATTTTCGAATTTTCCCTTAGGATTAGGTTGTTTAGATGATAGAGAACCCTTAGAATGTTATTTTCGCTGCCATTGGATGTGTTTTTATGGAGAAAAATTCTGTTTTACAGAAGAATTTTTTCTGAAAATCGCAGAGCGCGCTCAGCGCGGTCTGCAGAATTTTGAAAAATTCTTTTGCTGTGTTTTTTGTGTTTTCCGATTAGTCGTAATGCTTTGGTTGGTTGATTTGCTCTGCTGTTTGCATGATTATTTGCTAATGGACACCTCGGTGTCACTTTTTTGTTGATTTTTGTGTTACATTTTCAGATGGCACCTAAGAGACAACGCGTTTCCTCTGCTGGGGCTGGGTCCTCTAGGCCAGCTGCTTTCGACCCTGTTCGCTTCATGGGACATGCTCAGGAGGCTCGATACAAAGAGCTTGAGGAGCGCAACATTTGGACTGAGCGCATTATCCGCCTCCGTGAGCAGGGCCACTATGCAACACCCGATGCTATTCTTTCAAACTACGGGTTGGATGTTCTTTGTGAGCCTCAGACAAAGGTGAATGTGGAGCTGGTGAGGGAATTTTATGCAAATGCTATTCCGGCCGAGGGGAGTGAATTTAGATTTGCTTCTGTTGTTCGAGGTAAATCAGTATCTTTCTCTCGCACTACAATCAACAATTTTTTGGGCATCAACTGGACAGCCCCAGAGGACCAACTGGATGTTTACCATGAGCACCTGGCTCGTGGTAATTGGGACTTCAATATGCTGAGGAGCAAAATCTGTTTGTCTGGGCACTCTTATGAATTGAACCGGGCTGGACAACCATTGAAATTCAACAGGTCCAGTCTGAAGACTAGTGCCAGAGTTATGATGTGTGTGGCTCATTATAATCTGAAACCTCGGAGCCACACATCTTCGATACCCATGGAGACGGTCGGTTTGATTGCTTATATGCTCAATGAGGAGCAAATTGACTTTGGTGGTCTGATTGTGAATGAGCTCAAGAGGGTTGCACTTAGTTATACCTCCAGGGGGGAGCGTATAAAGTGTGCTCTCACCTATCATGGGCTGATCATAGGTTTGTTGAAAAAGGCGAAGGTTGCCTTTCCTGCTGTGGGGCACCTCACCATTGATGGAGTTATTGATGATCACTACTGTGATCGATTTTGTAGGGTCCTTGGTGATAATACTGCTGCCCAGGCTGTACCAGTTGCAGCGGCACTTCCTCAGGCTAGTCCATCAGAAGAATGGAACAGGCAAATGCATCTCGCTCATCAGAGAGCATTCATGTTTATGCACGAGAGCATGGAGCACCTTGCTCTACAGATTAGAGAGCCCGGAGTGAACCAGTTCACTCGCACGGGGAGAGCAGCTCAGTGTGCATATGCTGGTTGGCCCGGGGTCGGGCCAAATGTTGAGGAGGAGGTGGGAGATGACGATGATGGAGAAGATAGTTCTGGTTCCGGTTCTGATTCCGAGTCTATTGGAGATTCGATTCTCGAGACTACTGACTGACCTTTTATTTTCCTGTTTTTATTTTACTTTCAGCATTTTCTAGTTTTTAGTTTTTATTTTTGCATTTTTACTTTAAAACTTCTGGATTTTGTTGGTTGCCATCCATTTTTGGGGATAGGCTTGTAATTCCAATTGATATTTTGTAGGCATGAAGCCTAAGTACTTTTTAAGTTTTAAACACCATTTTGGGGTGTCTTTTTATTTTAGTTGTTTATTTTCTTTTATTTTGTTATATTTTATTTTATTTTTAGATTATAGTTATTTAGTTTGAATTTACTTCTTGTGGTTTGTCCGAATTTTTCAACGGATCTTCAAAGCTAGTAAGTGTGTCTCACCAAAGTGATGGTGATGATAAAATTCTCGACTCAATCCACAAAGAAAGTACACATTTAATCGTTTTGAAGAATAATAACATGTCTATGAAATCTGTTCTTTATGCAAAACATCTTGGCATGTACAAAAAATGTTTTGTGTTCACATTCGAATCATTAGGACATAAACTACATATGTGAGAAGCTTCCACTTTTTACCAAATATAGAGTGTCTAATAGTTGTGTTAACTCGTGTGATTCATGCTTAATCTTTACTTGTTTGTGATAACTTGGAAACTTAGAAATAATCAAGGCAATATTTTTGTGCATTATGAGAAAAACCACCAATTCTAAAAGGGCTTCAATTACCCGTGAGTGAATGAATCCTAGTGAACCCTTTTGAGCCTAAAAGTATTTATAGGATGAATGTATCAAATCGACTAATTGTTAAGTAGGTCACTTAATAGTTGTTGATTATCTTTGAAAAATTCAATGATAATTCATTCTATAAATTTTTCTTGTTTGTGAATACCAACCCTTTTTGTTAATTAACCCTTGAAGAGCATGTCTTGAATAAAAAGGATTGATATAAATGAAGTTGGGGAGGTGGATCAAAAAGAACCTAGAATTGACACAATGATCCTAAAGAAAGAAAAAGAATAGAGAAAAGAAAAATACAAAAGAAGAAAAATTTGTATATGAAAAGAAAACAAAAGGAAAAAAAAGAAAAAGAGGATCATTGTGTGAAAAAGAAAAGAGTTGTGAATAATAAGAGGGGAATGAGAATTAGTTGTGAAATGCTCTTCATATCCTTTTACCCGATTCGTTTCAATGGCTTTGTACTCAAATATCCCTTATTTCTAACCTAAGCCAAGTTACAACCTTGAAAGTCCTTAGTGATCTTCGTTTCCATTTTATCATTTAACTTGTTTCGATGAACGCATGAATTATTCTGGATGTGCATAATTATTAGTGAGAGTGTTTAGTCCTTTGTGAATATACATTTTGTTCTTCATGAATTTTGAAGAAATGATTAGGTGATTCAAGTGTGAACATATTTTTTATTTTGTTACATGTTTTGATATATTGTGTTTAGAACTTAATTCATAGCCATGTTGTATTTCGAAGAAGAGATCGATGTGTGCTTTTGCCTGGTATGTCGAGTTTGAACCATTATTCTTGTGTGAGTTCGCATGCTTACATTTTGTTCTTCTAGCTTTGTGAGATTATTGACTTTTGTTTGGGGACAAACAAAGAAGTAAGTTGGGGAGAGTTGTTAAGGACCAAATTGTAGTTATTTTGTACATGATTTTGTGGTCCTTAACAATACCTTTTCATATAATTAGTATTATTTATTCTAGTATTTTGTTTTAATTAGGTTTTATTTAGTTTTGTTTAATATATATTATTTAACTTATTTAACTTTCAATTGTAGGATTTTATTGACTAATTCTCCCAAGCTTGGATTCAAGAATTTTGAAGAGCTTTAGGATGATTCTTTTGAAGATATTTTTGGATGAAGGAAGCATGTTACAGTGCTCCATGTGCCGCATGAGCGCTCAACGCGACTAACCGGCTTAGCGGTCTGCAAAATCGAAAAAGGACAGACCCATGCTTTCACCTTTTGGCCACCAACCCATCACTTCAGCTGACTTTTTGGCTTGTAAAGGAAGGAAGAAACACTTCATCATAATTATCTTTTCATCTTTGTAAAAATCTAGGGGCAAGAATTGTAAGAAGAATACTATAGCTTTTCTTTCTTGAATCTTTGATTTTCATCATTTCTATCAACAATCTTGAGAGCAAGCAACCATGGAAATGAGTGGCTAAGCTCTTTTTGTGTCAAAATTAGAGGTAGTTGATCTATATAGTATGTAATCCTTTTAAGTCATTTGTGTATGAACATGGTTGATGATTAATATAGTTGAATATCTTTGTTCTTCATCTTTATGCTTTGAGTTTTGCTTGGAAAAGAATACTTCAAAGTAGACCTAGGATATTCATCCTCTAATAAACAAATGCTAGGAATAGATTTGTGTGTTAGTGTTTACAAAATATTGAACTTAATGATTATCATGTCAATAGTTGTAGTGAGGAATCATTCAAGGATTAACATGATAACATTCACAATCTTGGTGGGAAATCTACAAGATTGAGAGGATATGTATTTATAAAAATCATCTACTATGTTCATCACTTGATTAAATGAATATGTATGAAACTAGATCAATGAAACTAATCTTGACATGCCTCCTATATTTGAAAACAATCTCAAACTCTCTTTAATCCAAACCATAACTCTCTTTGAAAGAATTAATTTAGTTATTGTTTGGAAACTCATGGTTCTAGTAGAGTAGATAACAAACTCTTTGGTTACAATATCTTAAAATACACTTTCCTATTGAAAGACTATAACATACACCAATCCCTGTGGAATCGATAAATTAAAAATACTTGTTTACGGAAATATCCTACAACAATAATCCCATTCTTTATATAACTATTCTCATTTTTTATTGTTTTAATTTACCCATTTTTTATAATTTAAAAATAAAATGCACTCACATTAAAAATTAAACTTAAAAACAATGAAAGCGACTGTAATGAAAAATGAGAATTGCTACCAAAAATAATAAAACCAAAATTTTGTTTGATTTAATTAAAACTTCTTTTCTTTGAACTTAAATATTAATCTACATACTTAAATAATATGTAGATTTGAAGTTATATATATATATATATATATATATATATATAGACAATATAGACAATACGAACATTATGTACAAAACTAAAAAAAAAAAAAAAAACTATCGCAATGATATACAATATCAAACACTAATCCCCAAAAACGACATTATTTTGTTGTTGCGGAAAAGCAGGAAGCAAAAGTAAGTATTTATTTAGTTTTGTTTTATTGTCTCCACAAGGATTAATGCACATTGAATTTTCGTTCGATACGCCTCATGTTTATGAGTTTTATTTTCAATGGTTTTAAAGTGTAATGTGCAAAAAAGTAAATTATAAACATAAAATAAATACATTTTTTTGGAGAGGAGTGAACTCTTACGAGTTTGAATTTCATCAATCCTATTAAATACATAAACTTACTACCCAATTACATTCAACTTAAGTCCCTCTTCAAAATCATCACGTATCTCTCACACAAAGGTTATCTCTAACATTGAGGGAGATATAACTGTATTGCTCTCAGAGGCGATGTCACGCGCTACTCAAACAACACGGAGATATTAAGAACTGACACCCAAATGAAGATTAATCCTAAATTTACTTTTAGAATCTAAAATTAAATAGATGTTCATCCTAAATCCAGATTCGAACTGTACATGTTTGCAGAAACTCAGACCCAAATAAGGAAAGCAATCATTAATATTGATTTGTAAAAGAGGTTTTATATAACACCATGAGAAATAAATTTACATGTAATCAAGGTAAACTTACATACAAACTCCGACAAATAGAGATTAAAAAGAGAAGAGAAGAAGAAGAAGAATCAAATATCTTTCGATTTGTCAACTCTGATCGATGATAATTTTGACTCAGGATCATCCAGATGCAAGCTCCATTATTTTTTATAAGTTTAATCATCAAATAATAGAAGTTGATAAAGTTGGGACAAAAATACCCAAAACTGCATACCAAACCTAATGAATGAAAAGTATAAAAGAAAAATATGCATGCCGCTTTTAGCGGCCTTCTTCTAAATTTACACATTAAACCTCCAAAATCCCACCAAGCGGGTTAAATAATTATGCTTTTTCCAAAACGGGGAAAACTTTGTAGTGCGCTAGAAAATATGCTTAGCGGGATACCTTAAACTTTGTTAGAACAAGATTTGATTCTGGAATTGTTTCACTGAGTTTTGATGATAACAAAGAGGTTCTGCTTCTAAATGTGTGAATAATTTTGATACTCTAATGTTTGTTGTGTTTGAGAATTAACAAACAGGTTTTGATTCTAATGAATGGAGTGTCCAAGACATTAAAAGAAAATATGTTCCATTTCTAAGCTACACAATTTATGATGAACACTAGCAAGAAAAGCTTTAGAAGGCTCTGAAGTTTAAGTGACTTTGATACGTGTTGTCTAAAGAAATTAGTTTGAAGATCTAAAGACAGAAGTTCTAAGTGAATACGTAGTCCAGATGTCTAAGACTCAAGTTTCAGAAGACAAAGGGTTATGAAGAGGAAGTGCTGAAGACTCTGAAGATGTAGTTCTAATGACTTGAAGTTATTCAGACCTTAGGTTCGATACAGAGGTTTTCAAGACTAAGTGATAAGGACTCTAAAGACGCAGTTTTGAAGACTCTGAAGATTTGAAGTTTAGATAAACCAGAAGTTATGTTCTGTCTCTCTTGCTCATGCTCGCAGAAGCCTCTGAAGTACAAAAGGGTTAGAAGATAACGATAACATGGTACACGGTACGAAAAAGATTTATCCCATTATCTCTCACTAGCTTGAATTATGGGGGGAAAAGGACATGAAAGTACTATTTTTATCATGTTGTATCAACTCTTTTTTAATTAGCCAACAACTTAATTTTTACTGGCTATATAAAGAAAAAGGATCATGAGCTTATGCTCGGTTGCTGAGTGCTCAAAAAGCAACAATAATGAAAGTTTCTATTAATGAAACACAACAAAAATTATCAACCAGTTTAACAACAACAAGAATAACATGTAGAACAACATGTAGTTCTTGGATCATGTTATTATATAATTACAAGACAACAACAAAGTCATTGATTCATATTGTGCTTAATTTCACATGCTGCAAGAAACTTGATAAGCTACATAAGACAACGAAGATGATCATAGAAGCTCCAACTACAAATCCACAACATAAGGTGAATTAAGATAAATAAGTTCTTCTTCTTACTACATCAAGATCAACACAGCTTTCAGAAGTTTATGAATAAGAAGACTTCAGTAATTCAAGTGCTTTGGGTTGTTGTCCATGAAGAAGTTACTTGAAGAAAAGAAGACCACACATTAAAGCTACAATACAATGTAATATTTTTAGTATGTATTAGGATCTTATGATGTACTTTATTTTATTTGGTAAACGAACTCTATAAAACAAGCAATTGTTTGTTCTTTCTAAAGGACCAGTCGACCAGAAGCTTTATGAATGTTTCAATAATTCTCCTAAAGGACCAGGCAAGCCAGAAGAGCTAGAAGTTTTTGTATTCCTCAAAGGACCAGTTAGGTCAAAAGCTTTAGGTAAACTAAGAGGGAAGTCTTAGTGGTTGCTAGTCACAACAGTTCACTATGCAGACTGTAATCAGTTCGATTATAATGGATTAAGTTCTTGAGTTCAAGGAAAAATCACCTTGGTAGGGTGGACTAAACTAGCTTGAGGGTTTCTCAATTGAACTAGGATAAATAATGTGTTCATTACTCTTGCTTTCGGTTTGCTGTTTATGCTTCCACAACATATTTAAAGAACAATATTTAATGTAATAAGGTTAAGAGACGAAAATTTGTCAAGAGTGGAAAACCCATTTGAAACCCCCCATTTCTTGCATTTTCTTCACACCTTCAATTGGTATAAGAGCTCTGATTCTGTTATTAATAAATATCAAACACCTTCAATTATAGTCTCATATCAGAAGATGATGATCAAGTGTTAAAATGTAACCAAGCAGATTATCTTGAGAATTTTTTTATTAGAAGTTCTTTCATTTTGATGTGTACAAAATGCCTAGTAAACGTTTTTAGAGTTCTTTGGTCAACCATCAACAAATAAACACACGTTAGTGGTAAATGCATATTGACTGCTAATAGATAAGCACACGTTAGTTGTAAATGCATATTGAGTGCTTCTAAGTTTTATCAAAATCATTTATGTTTCTCCCCTTTTTTGACAAAAAAAAATTTTCAATTTTAATTAAAATGAAAATAAAATAAAATCAATTTTTGGAATAAAAAATCATTTTTTTTGAAAAACCAAATTAAATTCAAATTGAATCTTTTTTAGAAATTCAATGAAAATTGAATAAGGTTACAATTTGAAAATAGAAATCAATTTTAACGATAAAATATCAAAATTGATTGGACTATAGAATAAAAATGACTTAATAATCCAATAATATAAAATTATGGATTATTAGTAAGATTAACTTTAATTCAAAAAACTTTAACTAAAAAAGAATTAAAATGCAAATGAGAAATTTATATATATATATATATATATATATATATATATATATATATATATATATATATATATATATATATATATATATCAAATCGATAATAAAACAAATTTGAATGCGCGAATAAAATAAAACAAATTTAAAATAAAAAATATTTGAATGCGCGAACAAAATGCAAAGATGAGAACGAAAAATAAATTTTTATGGTGTTTGGATATAAACAAAAATGTGAGCATAAAAATTCGGGGAAAAATTTACAGTTATTGCAAAAATATGCATCTAGAGTCATGCTTTCATCACTTTATTCTTCAATGTTTCAAACGTGCAACAAATACCTACAAAATACATCAAAACTATCAAATGATACATTATTTACACAAAAACGCAATTATATAAAATATAAATATAAATATATTTACAAATAAAGTTGAGTTTATTCAAAGGATATTAACAAAAATGATTGTTAAGTGTCACAAACTATACATACAAAATATCGACATTTTGTCACTTATCAGTAGTTAGATTAGTTTTATGGAATGAGTGATTAAGAAGGATAAAAAGGATCTTTTGGTTTGGTATCATGATCTTAAAGACATGATCTCGGTTTTTGTTGAATGTGGTAAAGCGAGCAAGCAAAAAATAAAGTACTATTTTTATCGGGTGATATATACCGGTTATGTTATATCATATCGGTAAAAGTAATACCTCACTTTTTGCTTGCTTGCTTTACCGCTTCAACAAAATGGCGTCATTGCTGGGGATTGGTTTTCTTGTTTCTGTATTGCGATAATTCCGTTGTTTTTGAGTTTTGTAATTAATGTATATGTTGTATAGACTTTATATATGAACTTGTAAATTGTTACTTGTACATTTTGTGTGTTTACTTTCCATACATGTACATATGTGTGTTTTACCTTGTTTTCAAGTATTGTTGTAAGTTGTCTCATTTTCGTAACGTTTGTTGTGTGAATGTTAGGACACTTTCTTTAAGTTTGTGAGGTGTGACAATATCATGACATGACTAGAGGAGGTTACTAGCTCGTACAATAAAAACGTCGAACTTACGACGTAAAACAAGCATGTTTTGTTTATGTTTGTTTATGTGTGTGGAGGCTTGTTTTTTAACAAGTTGAAATAGGACATGTTCTTTACTTCAAATCTTCACTTTTCAATTTGTTAATTAATTTTCACCAAGTTTTTGTATTGTTATTTGTGTTTGTTTTGTTATGTCAATTTGTTGTTTTTCTACAAGTTTGTAGTGTTTTAGCTTGCGGAAGTGTGTATGTCTTGTAAATATTTTTTAGATGTGTAAATGAGATTTTATAGGTGAAGTAGAGCTTGCATGGCAGATGCACCTGTTGCTGTTTTTTTCTGCAACTGGTGTAGCGCGCTTAGCACGTTCCAGGCCGCTTAGCGTGCTATACTGTGCAGAGCCAGTGAATTCTTTTTAAATTTCACTTGACTTTCATTTTTCCCACTTCCACCAAGACTTTTTGTATTGAATAAAATTAGTATTATTTTTATAATTCTTTTGCTGTTGTTTGGACTCAAATTTTGGTCCGGTAGCTTGAGGTTACATTTAGTGATTTTCCGAGTTTAATCGTTTCAACTCGCAGATGTATGATAATGATAGTTTCAAAGTTGGTACACGTCAGATATTTGTTTTTCGCTTTCTATAGCATAACATGTTTAAAAAATTTATCATTTGTATAATTACCATGCCAATCATTCTTTTTGCATTACTTGCTCATGAATTCAATTCACCTTGTGAGTGTGTGAATCTTTGTTAACCCTTTGAGATTTTATCAATATCAATATTTATTTGAAATTGATTCTTGTCTATGAGTGTCAATTCACATTTTTTGTTGGATGTTGATTTCTTTGTTTCTTGAACCTCAACTATATGTTGTTGTATGAAATTTTGCCTTGCCTTAGAAAGTAGGGAGTATTCACATAATGATGTTGGTTGGATTGAAGTTAGGGAGAGGAATATTTATGTACTTACATTTTGATTGGTATGAGGTTAAGAGAGAAGAAAAAGAAAAAGAAAATAAATAAAAAATGTGAAAAAGAAAGATTAGAAAAAGAAAGAAAAATGAAAAATAACTTTGAAAAAGAAAAACAAAAATTATGAATAATGTTATGTTAATAAGTGAAGTGTTTTGGTGTGGAATTTGTGATGAAGAAGAAGTTTGATTGGAATTGTATTATTTGAAACTTTGTGAGTTGATCACTCCCTTAGGTTTAGGCAAGTTTTTGTTTCGATTAGCTTTAAGACTTATCACTTGTTTGTTAACCAAGCCACATTACAACCTTGAAAAACCCTTGTGATTCTTGCATTTGTATTTTCAATACGTTTTTGGGATGAATGCATAATTTAGTCTATTGTTTGCAAGATTATGGAGAAGTGTTTTTTATCCCTCACCTTTGTGTGTTCTTCATCTACCGATGAATTTTTGCAAGGTGTGATTCATGATTGAGCTTGTTTTACTTTAGAATGTTTTGCATGATTTTTGTACTTAGAGTTTGTTTCGTTTATATGTTATCGATGTAAGATAGTGGCAAGTATGTATTTGTCGTGTACGTTTTCGTTTGAACCATACATTTGTTTTCAGTTTTAAAACATGTTGATTCGTGATTATCTGATTATAATTCTTTATTTCTTTGAGTTATTTGACTTTGTTTAAGGACAAACAATGTGTTAAGTTGGGGAGACTTGATAAGTGTCAAAATGTAGTTATTTTGTATATATATTTTATGGCACTTATCTATTCTTGTTTGTTAATATAATTGTTGAATAACATAATTTTTTATTGTAATTATGTTTTATTGTGTTTTGTGTACATAATGTACCTTTTGATTAGTTTTAATGTATTTTGTAGGTATTTGTGCGTGTTGGAGCATCGAGGAATAAAGTGTCGAAGACACGGCTTCAAAGACGCAGTTTTGATGAATAAAAGACCAGTTTTGTTCAGTGGAAGCCACTGAGCGGGGTTTGCAACGCGCTTCTTGTTTTGGCACTGTGGAGGCAAGGAGAAATTTAGTTTTAGAAGCCGCTGAGAGGAGTTTAGGTCCGTTTAAGTGTAAATGTCTGAGGATGGCGCTCAACGCGCCCTGGCCGCTGAGCGCGGTCGCTTGTGTTTTGTTTTATAACTTTATTTTTCTTACTTTTTAGGTTATGGTTTTGGGGTGGATTTTGATCCCCATTTCCATCAACCTTTATTTTTGATAGTTTAGCTTAGAAAACAACATCAAGTCTTGCTCATGGATGATTGGAGGTGGATTGCTCTTCGATAGACATTGACAAACCGGTGAAAATGAGTGGTTTATCTCTTCTCCTCTTTGTGTATTTCTCTATTTGTTGGTTATGTAAGTATATCTACTCTAACTCATGTATATTTGTCGCCTTTGGTGTTGTATAAAGTTTGCTTTACGACACCGCGCAAACCTAAAGAAATCGTCCTAACATTCACACAACAAACGTTACGATAACGAGACAATTCACAAAAATACTTGAAAACTAAGAAAACACAAATATGTAGAAGTAACAATATACAAGTTCATATCCAAAGTCTATACAACATATACATTAATTACAAAACTCAAAAACAACAGAATTATCGCAATACATAAACAATAAAACCAATCCCCGACTACGACGCCATTTTGTTGAATGCGGTAAAGCGAGCAAGCAAAAAGTAAAGTATTTATTTTTACTGGGTGATATATACCAGTTAGGTTATATCGTATTGTGTACACAGAGATTGGTTATTGGTTCTTCGTTCGACAATTCTACCGTTAATGAGTTTGGGATTAAATGAGTTGAAAATAAAAGACAAAAGGTAAATGAACAAAAAGTATAAAGGATAGACAGCTTGTCCAGAACAAATGCACACTACCCGTCACAATATTAAATCTACCGTCCAATTATACCCAACCTATGATACTCCTCCGTGTCATCACATACCTCTCACAAACCTAAGCTATTTCTAACCCAAATTGAGAATCCTCCCGAATCACCTCGATAGCCATGTATAGCCTATCTCAATAACCAGAAGTCAACTGCGCCACTCATAACGACTATCTCTAGCTCGAAACAACCAACACATATTCGTTAAGATTAGATACTATAAGTAAATGTTAGCTCTAAACCCATTTCTAGCATTCAGAAACTAACAGATAATCATCCTAGGTAAGAATCTAAGCAGTCTATATCTAACAAAGCTCAAATCCCTAACATAGAGTAAAAACCTAAGATAATCACCAACATATATTTGTAAAGCAAACTTTATACAGCGCCAAGGGCGACAAATATACATTAGTAAGAGTAGATATACATACATAACCAACAAATAGAGAAATACAAAGAGAAAAGAAGAGATAAACCACTCATTTACACCGGTTTATCAATGCATATCGAAGAACAATCCATCTCTAATCATCCATTAACAAGACCCTAGTGTTGTTTTCTAAGCTAATCTACCAAAAATAAAGGTTGATCAAAATGAGGATCAAAATCCACCCCAAAACCATAACCTAAAAATGGCTAAAAATGAAGTTATAAAACAAATCTCAAACGACCGCGCTCAGCAGCGAGGGCGCACTCAGCGGACTCTATATATATTTACACATAAACCGACTTAAACGCCGCTCAGCGGCGTGGGCCCGCTTAGCGGCCTCTAAAACTAAATTTCTTTCTGCTGCAATAGTGCCAAAATAAGAAGTGCATTGTAGACCCCCGCTCAGCAGCCTCACTGCGCTCAGCGGCCTCTATTGAGCAAAATTGGTCTTTTATTCATCAAAATCGCGTCTTCGGAGCCGTGCCTCCGACACTTTATTCCTCGATGCTCCAACACGCACAAATATCTACAAAAATACATTAAAACTAATCAAACGGTACATTATGTATACAAAACACAATAACATGTATTTACAACAAAAAGTGGGGTTATTCAACAATTATTAACAAACAAGAATAGATAAGTGCCACAAAACATATATAAAAAATAACTACATTTTGACACTTATCAATTTTTTCAACTTACGAACATTTGGTCTCTTCGGAAGTGACAGATGAGCAAATGTTTGATCGTTTAATTATGAGGCTTGCCAACAGTTGAAATATATGGGAACCTTCTAAGATTGTGGTTTTTTTAAAGATGATTTTGTAGGATAGGATGACTACTAGGCTCAACCTTAGAAAGTAGGTTCAATCCAATATTAGACAGGGCAAGCAGGCCCATAGACCCCATAGACCAGGGCCTCCAAAAATTGAGGACCTCATAATATTTGGACATGGGCTTTAGAAATTATAAAATAAAGTATTAATATACATAACGAGTTGAATTCTATAATAGAAATCAAGTAATAGCGCAGCGGATATGAACTTCTAAGTTAAACTTTGTGGCGTGGGTTCAATCCCTATATTTGACATTAGCAATTGTTTCTTTATATTTATTTTATTTTTAACACGTAATATTGATATTTAACACATAAATATTCTAAGATTTATTGCTTTGTGTTATTTATAATCATATAAATTTTTAAATAATATTAGTATTATTTTTAATTAAATTATTATGATTAGATATTGTTCACAATGATTTCTGGTGAAACAACCGCTAGTCCTCCAAACTATCAAACAAGCGTTATGATTGTTGTTTAATCCCTTTGGTAACTTGCAGGATCGACTAGATTGATCCTATGGGGTTATTGGTCATTGGCGTAAGTTTAGAATGATGGTTCATATTCAAGACTCGCTTCTGAATATTTTATATCTATATTTCAAGTGTGTTTGGTTATGATGTCCAATAAGTTGATAACGAAATTAAGTAAAACAATATAAAACTAATTCGAACAAGTACGATATAAAGACTTCGAATTGCAAGAAAGTATGTAAAATGTAGGAATGTTTAAAGGGTTTCTTGAATGTAAAAGACTTTCAAAATAAAGCATGAAACGAAAAGACAAGTATTTAAAAGCAAGTATATAAAAGTTTTCTGGAAAATAAGAACATTAAAGTAACAGTTTCAGAAAAGTAAAGAGTTTCGAAATGAAAGAAAAGCGTGTAAATGCAAAGAAAGTTAAATGACTTTAAACGTAAAAGATTTTAAATGACATTGATGTAAGATAAAGGTAAACTGGAAAAGTAAAGATACATTACTGAAAGATAAAAAGTGGTGCAATCATACGTACATCATTCGTGCATTCGTTTCCCTATCCATGTGGTATTTTGAATGTTACTGAATTTTAGTACAATAGATATGACACACGAAATCCTAACACTAAGACTTCTATTTATACTATTCTAACCATAACGGTCTGACTTATGAGAGCTTGCCACGTTTCGGACATGCAGAATACTATGCCTCTCTAGCCTCCACGTCTTCGAACCGTTTTCCAGCGCACATTTTCTAACTTCCATTTATCCCGCTCACATTTGAATTTCAAATATTTGAAATGCCTTTCGACTCGAACTCACTGCTCAACTCCACGCTACTATTACTTCGAAGCTCCTTCTACATATATAATCATATTCGCTACTCGAAACTCCTAGTTTCAATATATTTGATCGAAGAGCTGATTCTTTCATTTCAAATCATGGCATTTGCCTCATTCCAATGGATACTAACATCATTTCATTTCGAGCTCAGTGACTCCTATTTGAATCATAGATATCAAAATCTTCAGCCAACAAAATGCCCCTTTAAAATACGTATTTCGAATCTCTTTCTGAGAAATACTTATTTTAAATATATCTACAAGATTTTGATGTGACCTTGAGTAATTATGACACTGTATATGATCTCCATTACATCAGTCACGACGGCTCCTGGGTTTCCGAACTTGCTTCAAACAGTTACCACAGTATGGTGCGGTTATTAAAGGTAATGATTGTCTTTAATCATGTTTATTTCCAATGCTTACTTTACGCCACCTCACTCCGTGTCCAACCCACGTTCTCCATGTATCGTGGCTTTAGTTGATGATCGTTCCAAATTCCTTACCATAAAATCCAACAGACTCAGTCTTTTACTCTTTTTTCCACACTCTGAACCTTCTTCTTCTCTCTTTGCTGAAAAACCCTAAAACCTTAACAGCTTCCAACAATGTCTTCAACAACAACATCTCAGAAAAAGATTTCTAAGAAGAAGACCAAGAACACTGGAACGATCCTAGAAATCAAGGTTGATACTCACCATGGCCAATCGGTACTTATTCCTCAAAGCATCTCCAAAGAACAGGAACTTCTGTACGCTTCTCAGGTATTGATTCCAACTAATGTCTCTGGAAAGAGGTTCGCCCTAATGGGTCCTCTCACAGTTTTTGAGATTTTGAAGGATGTTAGAACCATATTCCCTGTTTGCTATGATTTCAAACCTTTGTTCAATAAAATGGAAACCCCTAGAGTAGAAACTGATAATATGAACGAACCCTCTGCTTCTAAAGACACAGAAACCCCTATGATTCCCCCAAAGGATCCTTTCATTTTGGATTATGTTAAAAGTAATTTTAAGCCATTTCGATCCTGCCCTACTGCTGATATAGCTTACCAGAATTGGTTTGCTAAAGTAGAGATTAAAAAAGCCCATCAGTGGGAGGAACTAGGTATTTACAACCTTATCAAATTATCGAAACCAGGCTTTACCTACAGCCATCCTCTACTATTTGCATCCCTGTACTTCTGGGATAGTACCTACAACACTTTTCATCTTCCAGGAGGAAAGATCACCCCTACATTTTTTGATATAGCTACTATTACTGGATTATCACCACTAGGAGAAACATACATTCCTGATTCTGAGGAGCATTCGAGCATAATTGACTTCGACATCAAGTTAGCTAGCTTTTCCAAGTTTATCAGCCATTATCACACTGAAGGTGATAGTGTCTCTGACGTTGAACACATTGCTTTCCTCACCCTCTGGCTATCAAGATACGTCTTCTGTAGTAGATCACTTCAAGTGGCTAGCAGGTTCATTCCCTTAGCAAGGGATTTACATGAGAATAGGAGGATTAATTTAAGTGAACTCCTACTGGTTGACCTTTATGAAAGTTTGAGGTCAGCCGTTTCGAGCCTAAAATCCCACACCCCCAAGAATATCCTACTTGCTGGTCCTTTCTGGTTGCTTCAGCTATGGCTTAATGCCATGTTCGAATCTTCCCTTTCTACTGCGGATACTATTGTTGACCATGATCCGATAGCGATCGAAATGTCGAAGGCACAAGATTGAGAAGGTGACTCAGTGATGACAAGGCTGATTTTCAGATTTTATTTTCCCAATACATTATGCTCTTTTCTAAGAAGAAGTTCAAGAGACTATGGCGCCTTTTGCTTCGAGGACTCATGGACCATCATGGTTCACTATGCCCCTTCGAGGTGCTAAGGTCAAAGACATTCAAGATATCGAAAGCCTTTTGCTCCCAAGACTAATTTCTTCAAGGATTACCCGACCAAGAATCAAATCCTTCTATTCGCCTACCAACCCAACTTTGTCTCAAGACAATTTGGTTTATGCCAACCGATTCCGAGCCACTCTTTCGACCACGACTCCATTACCTGCGGTCGAACTTTCAAAGCTAGAAGCCAAACTTCAACAAGAACAATATCAAGGCTTTGCTCAATTTAAATTGATTTCCTTGAACCATCTTATTTTGCATCCAAAGGTTTTCGGATTGGTGGAGTAGATTCTACCGTCTTGTATGTTTGACACTCTTATTATCGAAGAGAAACTAATCTGCGCATTCGATGTGCGGTACATAAAAGAAAGGTATGTTCACTCATCAAGAAATCAAAGCTTTTCAAACTTACTTGAAACAACTTATGATCCTACACGCTTGGAGTCCACAAGATATCGAGCATCCCAAACCTTGAAGGAAAAGTTTACGTAAAAATCTCTAAGTTCGACTTCCTTCGGATGTCACGAGGATAGGTATAGGTTGGCATTGAAATGCATCCACCTAAGTTTCCCTACCTACCTCGAACGGCTCGCTTGGTTTCCTCCATACCCTTGGTGGTTGACTTGCAAAGAGATGTTCAAATACAAATCTCAAAGGAAACTAAAGCCATCCGAGACGTGACATGGGCTCGACTTGGCTCCATAATTTCAGGCATCTTCGCTATGACCTTTCTGCCATGTCGATTCTTTCGAATGAAGGCGCAGGTGCGAATGCTTGGGAAATCCCAAATAAGTCTTTCTTACTTTATTTTAACATTCTGTCTTATGTGTTTCATTTTTCAGCTATCAGAATAAAGACTGTTGCATCAAAGACCAAGGAAGGAAGTTATTCTCAGACAACTATCAAAGCTAATGCCAATGTGCCCAAAGCAACTCTAACAATCACTCATGCAACAACAACAACAAACACTATTGCCCCAACTCCAATTCCAACCATTTCTTCAATTCCAACAACTACTCCGTCTCAAACAATCGCTCCAGCCCCAAAGGTAAACAATTTATTCGGGTATTTCGAAATAGGCTTTCGCTCATGCTCGAGATCTAACTTATGTTCGTACCATTTCGCACTAATAAACTCCACCAACTACTCCAAAGAAGAAAACCTAGTACTAGTGGAAAGACTCTCAAAGTTGGGAAAGTTCTTGAGAAAGAAACAAAAGAAAGATACTCCAAAAGAGACTAACCTCTCTGGACTTGATTCCAGGGATGTTGCTCCCTCACCAAAATCCAAAAATCCACCTTCGACCTCCAACGTAATGTTGGAACACATAGACAGCAACATATCTGCAGACAATCCACAGGTGAATTCACTTCGAATTTTTTGACAATGATTATTCGTACCTTAGTCATAAGTTTCTAATCTTCTTTTGTTCCGTGTAGGATGATTCGACTCCGATCCCCACTACTTCGACTCCTCCCCCACAAACAACTGCTCCGATCCATTCTTCTCCTCATGGAGATTCAAGCAATTTGGTGCAGAATAAAGGTTCGTTCAATATGGCGCTTCAACGGGACCTCTGGACAGCCAGATGACCAAGGCACTTCTCCTCTCAAGGAGACCAACGAAACAATGCTCGAAGATACTACAGAAGTGCCTCCAGAGACTTCTCACCCAGAGTCTCCTCCCAAAATCTATCAAGAGAGTGAAAGGGCAATTCCTACTGAAGAAGAAAAAACCAATACCTCCCAAGAGAGTGAAGATTCAAGTGAGGAGGGGTCTGAGGACGAAGAAGGAGATGATGCTCAAGAAGGTTCGAGCGAAGGGACGGAATCAGATGCTGGTGGTAATCAAAATGATAACATCGAGGTGGTGGACTTGATTGATGATGAAGAGGATGATGAAGAAGCGAATAATGAAGGCAATGATGTTCCCACTAATGAACCAATGGATGTTGAATGGATGTCACCCATTGCGTATGGAACTCCCAGAGTCTTTGAAATGCCAAACAGCCGAAGAGGAGTTAGCCCTCTTGAAACAAACTGACCCTCTTGGGTACATGAAGGCTAAACTAGCTTAGAGAAACACTCCTCTCCCTAAGGCTAATGCTGGTTCGACCTCGATTGACACCTTCCGATGATAGAGTCATACTTCTTTAAAAGATTCGAAAAACCATACTTGATGTGGATTTATTCGAAATACTCGAAAAGATAGTACAGCCTGCTTCGTGATGAAGGGACTTATCAATCAAGTCAATCTCGCCACATGTTCCCTGGAAGTCAGCACCATTTTGTTTGAACTTCAATCCCTGATTGATAACGTAACTGGATGCCTTCTTCAAAATGAATCACGGCAATAAAGTCCAAGAAAAGCGGTGCAATGGACGCTGCTTATGAACACGCCTCGAAGCTCACTAAGGAGGTTGAAGATCACGCCATGCACATCAAGCAAGCCAAAGTTGACTATGATCTTCGAGCTCAATCCATTCTTCAATGGGAGAAGCGATCCAGGAACTTCAGCATAAAATTAAGGAAGCTCAGCAGCAACAAATTGCATATGAGTCCAATACTTTTGGTACTCGATTCAAGAGCTTGAATAAAGGGCTTGAGACCGAGGCGGTGGCAAGGGCGGTTGCTATCTTGGAAGGAGCCCAACACTCTGCTCAACACAAGCTTGAATCTTTCAAGAATATCTTCGATCGATTAAGGAACAACACCCACTTCTGAACTTGTTTATTTAAAGCAATCTTGTATTTTAGTTGAATGTTTATTTGTAACACTTGACAATGCCATTTTGGCAATTAATCTCACCATTCACCATTTTGGCATCTAGTTATATGTTTATAATTATGTTGCTAATATTCGAATCTCCTGCAGGCGTGGTTTATATTTCTTTAAATACTTCCCATTAACCTTTAGGATTCGTTTGTCATCTGCCAACTCTTCGATTTCATACGCATTGTTTGAAAATGTTTTCACTATTCGAAAAGGTCCTTCCCAATGAGGTGACCATTTACCTAATGCTTTATTTTTCTTGTCCATGGGCAATATAACTTTTCACACTAAATCATTAATACTGAATGTTTTACCTTTCACCCTTTTGTTATATGCTCTGGCCACTCTCTCTTTTTGCCTCATCAGGACTTCTAATGCATGCAATCTAACTTCATCTAGTTCGACCAACTCATTCATCATCATTTCCCAATATAAAGAAGATGAGATTTCATTTTGCCTTTGAATTCCGATTGTAGATGAATTTCTACTGGTAAGACTGCATCATGACCAAATGTTAATTGGAAAGGTGTGGTATTAGTAGCCTCTTTGGGAGATGTTCTACATGCCCATAGTATTTGATCTAAAGTCTTATGCCAACATCTTGGTTTTTTACCAACATGTTTTTTGATTAGACCTATTATTACTTTGTTGGCTGCTTCGACCTGACCATTTTCCTGAGCATAATATGGTGTTGACGTTAGCAACTTGAACCCCATTTCTTGGGCAAATTCTTGCATCTTTTTACCAGTAAACACCGATCCTTGGTCTGTGGTTATGCTCTCTGGCAACCCAAACCTATAGATAATCTATTTTTGTATGAATTCGATGATAGTCTCTTGATCTACAGCTACCAATGGTATTGCTTCGATCCATTTAGTGAAATAGTCTATTCCTACCAGGATATATTTCTGACCTTTAGATGAAGCAGGATTGATTTCTCCTATTAAATCTAATGCCCATCCTCTGAAGGGTCATGGCTTAATGATCGAATGTAACTCACTTGTAGGAGCATGTTGGATCCCTGCATGTTTCTGGCATTCTTCACATCCTTTAGCAAAATCTATACAATCTTTGAGCATACTGGGCCAATACATACCATATCGAAATAGCAACCACTTCATTTTATGACCCGCTTGATGTGCTCCACATACCCCATTGTGGACCTCTGATAGTGCTAGATATGCCTCACTTTCTCCTAAGCATTTTAGTAACACACCTTCTTGGGTCTTCTTGAACAATTCATTTCCCATAAGGACATATGACAACGCTCTATATTTTACTTTTCTATCTACATTCAATGTTGGGTTTTCTAAATACCTTATTAATGGATTTCGCCAATCTGTATCTGTTAAAGTGTCTATGGCTAATACTTCGAATCTATCTTTATCACATTAACTTATTTTGATATTCTCTAGATCTGATGGTGTAAGTCTAGTAGCCATGACTCTTCCTCTTATTTCGATCAAGTCCTCAAAGTTTTTGGCAGAAACTTTATATCCTGAAGCCAATTGTGCTAGGTCATTTGCTTCTTGATTTTCTATTCTTGGTATGTCTTTGAATATCCATGTATTGAATTTTTGAGTAGCCTATTAACTATGACAAAGTATGTCAACAGATTTTCTTTTATGCATTTATATTCCTTCCTTATCTGCTTGACCACTAACTCTGAATCACCTTTGATTTCAACTCTAGTTGCCCCCAATTCCAATAAAGCTTCAAGTCCAACAATGAGCGCTTCGTATTCAGCTTCGTTGTTCGAGCAACGAGGACCGTCTAATTTATACTTGAATTTTGTTGGAATTCCTTCAGGAGAAATTATGAGAACTCCAACACCACGCCCTCTATGGGTCGAACCATCAAAGTATAGCTTCCAAGGTTTCATTTCGACATAACCCATGACAGGCTATTCGACCAATGAATGGTCCACAATGAAATCAGAAACTACTTGGCCTTTCACTGCTCTTAAAGGCATAAAAGTCAAAGCATATTCTGTCAAGGCCAACGCCCATTTACCAATTCTGCTATGCATTATTGGCTTGGAAAGCATGTGTTTAATAACATCGAAATGAGATGAAACATAAACATCAACAGGTTTTATATAATACTTGAGTTTCATACAAGAAAAGTATAAACAGACACAACTTTTCTATATTACTATATCTAGTTTCGCATCATTCAACACCCTACTTAAGTAATATATAGCTCTTTCGATGCCACTACTGTCTTCTTGTACTAACATACTACCTATAGTAAGTTCAGACGCAGATATATACAATCTCATGGGTTTTCCCCATGAAGGTGGAAACAAGATAGGAGGTTGAGATAGATATCTTTTAATCTTGTCAAAGGCCTTCTGCTGTGCTTCGCTCCATTCGAAGGCTTAGCCTTGCTTTAAGAAGCGAGAGAAAGCTGTCTTCCCACTTAGGTTCGAAATGAATCTTCGAGAAAATTAATCTTCCCTAGCAGAGACTGTAACTCCTTTTTCGATGTGGGGGCTTTAGTCTCCATGATGGCTTTGGTCTTGTTCTGGTTAATTTCAATTCCTTTTTTATGAACCACAAAGCCCAGGAAATCTCCTGCCTGCACAAAAATGCACATTTAAGGGGTTCATTTTAAGCCATGTTTTCTCATCCTTTCGAATGATTGGCTCAAATGATGCAGATGTTTTCTGAGATATAGACTTGATGACTATATCATCAATGTACACCGCATAAACGTCTCAATGAAATCATGAAATATGGAGTTCATTGCTCTTTGGTAAGTTGCCCCGTTTTTAAACCAAAAGGCATCACTACCCATTCATAGGTGCCTAAGGCTCACAGGCAACGAAATCTTCTTAGCAACATCTTCTTAATGAAAATTTGATTGTAACAGTATCCATCTAGCATACTTAGGTATTCGAATCCGCGAGAATCTATTAACATTTCCGCCAGGCATAGAATATTGATCTTTGGGGTTGCGTATTTAGATCCCTAAAGTCTATGCATATTCTTAATGAACCATTTTTCTTAATAACGGTACTATATTTGCTAACCATTCGACATACCTTGTGGTTACGATGAATTTGCAGTAACCTCTCGACCTCTGCTTTGATCTTCGTGAGCCGGCGCGAACCTCACAGGAGTGCTTGATGGGCTTCTTGCCATCCTTAATTGGAAGTCTATGCTCCACTAACTCTCTTTTAAACCGGGCATTTCGTCATAGTCCCATGCAAAGCAATCTTTGTTCTGTTTGAGGACTTCGATCACCTTTTGTTTGAGGCTTGGGCTGAGTTTCGCGCTTATATAGGTGATTCTTTTTGTGTTGATATCCCCTAAGTCCACTTCTTCAAGTGGGTCCTGTGCCAACATCTTAGCACTTGAGTTTGTTGGATCCTTCTCGAAGCCCAAGGGTTCTGTATCATAAATGGCATCAAGCCTTTGATCCATTTCGTTCTCGTCACAGGTGTATCTCGGACCATTCCCTTCGAGTTCGTTTATTTCAACTTTACATTCTATTGCGCCTCGCCGCTTTCAATTCGTTCTCACCATATAGGCGAAATCCTTTCAAAGAAAGAGGACTCGATCATGATCGGTCTTGATTCCCGACTGTGCCGTCTTTGTGAAGTGCCTTCGCCTTTAATTATTTTCTGTCCAATACATGCCATCATGGCGAAGGGTCATGTAGTAATGTACATCTCTTGTTTCATTCATTCGTCACTTGGGGTGGAGCTATTACGGCTAGATACTTGTCATAATTCCTCTTGTTAACTAGATTGTTGTTGTCATGAAGTAGCTCTGGTCCGCTTCGATGTTCTCTACTATCCCATCTTCTCTCCACAGGACTAACCTCTGGTGCATCGACGAGGGGACTGCCCCCACGCCATGAATCCACTCTCTTCCCAATAGCAAGTTATAATTTGCTTTGGCTTCGATCACCATGAACATAGTGGGTCTGCAGCTTGATCCGACAGTTAACTCCACTTGTACTACCCCCAATGTTTGTCCTACCTTCCCTTCATAGTTGGATAAAACCATGTTATGAGGTCTAACATCACCGTCTTGAATGCCTAACTTTTTCAGCATGAATTTGGGCATCAGATTGATTGCAGCGCCTCCGTCTACTAAGACCTTGTTCACCCCATGGGCTCCAGCCTTTGCTCGAATGAACAGTGGCTTTAGATGATTCTTCATTGTGGGGTCTGGTTGTTCGAAGAATGCGTTCTGCTCTTCGACCGCGCCATTATCCATTACATAATAACAGACTGGTTTGTGTTTCATCAGATCAATGGTGTCTTCTTCTTCCTGTTCTTCGATTTCGGTCTCCTGGCCAAATTCGGATGGTAGTACAGATACCACATTGCAATTTAGATTTAATGAGGATTCTCCTTCTGATTTGAAGTTATCTGTCAGCATATCCTCGTCTTCTTCTGGACTCGGAGTGTATTCTTTTGCTTCATCTGGTTTTGTTTCAGAAAAAAGCCTCCTGCTAACTGGAGGTTTGTCTTCGAGTTGCTTATTTGTTGTTAGTTGATTGGTGCTTGACGCCTCTTTTTTGTTGGTCGAAACTGCTCCTTTGTCTGCTAAACCTTCCCTCTCAGCCTTTCGATTCCGTTGCTGCCTTCGCCATTGGGATCTTGACATGGGGTTTTTACCTTTATAATTTCCCAGCCTTATTTCCTCCCTCTTTGCTGTGTTGAATTGTCTCCGGTATACCATGGCATGACGTGCATTTCGTTCATTGCCTCCCCAGCTATCTTTCCCTTTGTTGGTTTTGACTTGCAGCCATCTATCTGTTGGTACTTCTGCAGGGATTTTAAATGTCACCCTTCGAGCACCGTTTGGATATGGGCTATCAGGCTTTCGCTGACTGTGACTACCATCGAAACGCTGACTCATTTGACCAATTTCCTTATGATTCCAGCATGGGGTGAAGGGAATCGTTTCGAATGCTCCAGCCATGTTCTGGTCATATGCTGCTGAACATCTTGGGCAAATCAAGCACTTTGTTGCCCCTTTGTGACAGCGCACTAAAAATTCCAACAAACTCTCACCAGCTCTAGGATAACATTTGAACAATTGGTTATCTTGGCGCCAATTTACTCCAGTTCGAGCCCTTTGCTTCCGTTCGAACTCCATGGCAATCCTCTCATTGCATATGATGTTGCATCTTAGACAAAGCATCATTTCAGCGTTTCCCTTGTGACACAGCATGAGATATTGTTTTAGGCTAGTATCTGCAGCATAACCATCTTCCATTTTGTATTTCTCTTTTTCGAGATATCTTTCCATTTCCTGCATCTCAGCACAGGGTCTCCCCATGTCCACCATATTGACATCCACATCTGGTCCCTTCGTACCATCATCTCCCTATCCTGATGGTTTGATGTCTTCGATCCGAACCTTTGAACTCTCTGGAGCAGAATATTTTACCATATAATCAAATTTCCCATTGGGCTCCCCTAAGGTGTCCCAGGTCTCTTTCTGAGGAACGTTACCATCTTTATCTTCCCCTTCTGTACCATCATCTCCCCATCCTGATGGTTTGATGTCTTCGATTCGGACTTTCGAACTATCTGGGGCAGAATATTTTACCAGACAGACTTCCCACCGGGTTCACCCAAGGTATCCCATATCTCTTTTTGAGGGGAAGCTTGTTTTGTAATCTGAACCTTTTCGGTTTGAGCCTCGTGCTTGTGTCAATTTACGCCGGCTTTCGACCCTCGTGCTGGATTCCTTCTGAAACAACAGCTGGAGTTGGTTCGACCGAAAGCTCCTGTCGTTCGTGAACGTCTTCAGTGACTCCATTGTTGACTTGCCAACACCCAACTCTCACTCCGTGCTCTCCTCTTTCAAGGTAGTGGCCCTTGGTGCCGCTTCCACCATATTGATGTCTCCCATGCTCGAAGGCTCGGAGTAGTTGGTGTCTCAATATCCAAAGGGTCTTCATCCACCTTCATCTTTGGTTTATCGCAAACTTTAGTCGCCTTCTTTAATTGCATTTTGAATCAAGTCCCGAAGAAAACAACGTGAGGTTTTGTGGCCTAGGAAACTATGATATTTACAAAATCCTCTTTTCTTTCTTTGATCTAACGGAGGCATTTTGACATTTGGTGGCACAATTAATTGGCCATCTTTGACTAGTAAGTCGAAAATTTCATCACATTTCGTTATATCGAAGGTATACACCTTTGGAAACTTATCATTTTTTATTTTCAACAATTTCTTTCCTTTTGTAGGGATGGAGTTTACAAGCGTAAGGTGGAGCTGTTTCAACTCAACGAGATCTATTTCGATCTCCTCGAATTCGGGGTAGTCTTCACCTTCCTCCATTTCGACATAGGAGACTCTTTCCTTCTTATTACTCTTAGAAGCCCTGGCCTTCTCGGCCTTTAGCCTTTCGACTTATCGAACCCTATCGCTAACCGAGCCATATCCTCGGTGTATGTGTGTCTAATTTCTTTCGAATAGAATAGTCCGGCCACACCATTTCGACTAACTCATGTTCGGGGACTCTTGTGAAACATCTAGATTTCAAGTTCGAACCTATTTAAGTATTCATCTATAGGTTCGATAAACTTCCTCTTAACACTTGCTAATTCTTTTAGACTTATCTTGGATTGTCCCATATAGAACTGTTCATGAAACAACCTTTCTAAGAGGGTCCAGGTATCTATGGATCCAGGGGGCAAAGTAGTGAACCATGTGAAAGCATTTTTTGTAAGGGAACTTGGGAAATATTTAATCCTAAGGTTCTCGTTATTTGCTAAGTCTCCTGCCTCAGTTAAATACCTAGCTATGTGTTCGACCGTTGATTCATTGGTATCTCCAGCAAACTTTGTAAATTTAGGGATCTTGTATCCTCTAGGCAAATCAGTATGGATTACATAGTCTGCTATGGGGGAAGCGTAATTTGGCCTTCTAATTCCTGTATTAACACCGTTTTGGGCCATGATCCTTTCTATCATGGTGGTTAGGTTATTTTCCGCCAGGATGTTGTCATTTCGAATTCCATGGACAACCACATCAGCATCTTGGTTTCGACCTACCATGACAACTCTTCTGGGTTGTTCCTCTCGAAACGCTGGGACTTCTAGTCTTTCGACCCTTGCCCCTGGTTCTATGATTCCTCTTTGGGGTTCTTCTCGAATCACTGGGGCCTCAAATCTTTCAATCCTTGCTGGTGGTTCTATCAATCCCCTTTGTGGTTCTTCTCGAATCACTGGGATATCTACCCTTTGCGCTCTTGCCCCCAGGTTAACTCCCTCTCTGGCTGGCCTATAAGGTGGGTCATCAGCAACCTGTTCTATGATAGGTGCGTTCGCTCGAACCAATGCCTGGTTCTGCCTACGCCTTTCAGGTGGAGCGAAGAAATCTTCTATTCGACTCATATTGTCAGCGTTCTCTCTGTTTGTCACAGTAACGTTTTGAACTATTGGGGTAAAGATTTCTTGCATAGTTTGTGCTAATACTCCTATCATGTTATGGTTACTATCATCCATTAACTGCCTAAAAGCCATTTGATTTTCTTGTGGTTAAGATGGGCAGCGTACCATAACCTACTGACCCTTGGTTATTTGTCATAAATTGATTAGCCCCAGAACCTGACCCTAAGTGTGGTGACGCGTTCGACGTCGAAGTTTGTAATCCTGCCATAAAGGATGTTGGCATTCCATATTGGGAATTTCTGGGTCTAGTACTGTCGAAACTAAATGGTCTAGTTGGTGGTGGGGTAGCGAAATGGGTTTGTGCCCCTGACGGTGGGATGAACCCCCCAGGATACCCAGTGGTTCCTGTACTACCTAGGATCGAACTGTTTGTTGACATGCCACTTGTTCCATTCGCGGCCATACTGTTAGTAGAAGATGCAATAGATTGTGCGTTCGAAGGGATCGCGCTGGACGTCCCTGTCGAAACAGATGCATTAGTGCCTGTTCCATGTGGGGCATTTTGTTCCCCTTGTGGGTTATTTGGATCTGACATCCTATTACTTCGATTTCTTCTGGGTAAGGGTTGGTTACTATTAGTTATTCTACCACTCCTAAGGTTCATATACTAATGAACTTTGTTTACTCAGAAAGAACCTTTTAACATTAAATTAAGTATGTTAACTTTAATTAGCAACAACCAATCTCTGTCCCACTGGGCGTGCCAATTTGTTCACAGTGATTTCTGGTGAAACAACCGCTAGTCCTCCAAACTATCAAACAAGCGTTATGATTGTTGTTTAATCCCTTTGGTAACTTGCAGGATCGACTAGATTGATCCTATGGGGTTATTGGTCATTGGCGTAAGTTTAGAATGATGGTTCATATTCAAGACTCGCTTCTGAATATTTTATATCTATATTTCAAGTGTGTTTGGTTATGATGTCCAATAAGTTGATAACGAAATTAAGTAAAACAATATAAAACTAATTCGAACAAGTACGATATAAAGACTTCGAATTGCAAGAAAGTATGTAAAATGTAGGAATGTTTAAAGGGTTTCTTGAATGTAAAAGACTTTCAAAATAAAGCATGAAACGAAAAGACAAGTATTTAAAAGCAAGTATATAAAAGTTTTCTGGAAAATAAGAACATTAAAGTAACAGTTTCAGAAAAGTAAAGAGTTTCGAAATGAAAGAAAAGCGTGTAAATGCAAAGAAAGTTAAATGACTTTAAACGTAAAAGATTTTAAATGACATTGATGTAAGATAAAGGTAAACTGGAAAAGTAAAGATACATTACTGAAAGATAAAAAGTGGTGCAATCATACGTACATCATTCGTGCATTCGTTTCCCTATCCATGTGGTATTTTGAATGTTACTGAATTTTAGTACAATAGATATGACACACGAAATCCTAACACTAAGACTTCTATTTATACTATTCTAACCATAACGGTCTGACTTATGAGAGCTTGCCACGTTTCGGACATGCAGAATACTATGCCTCTCTAGCCTCCACGTCTTCGAACCGTTTTCCAGCGCATATTTTCTAACTTCCATTTATCCCGCTCACGTTTGAATTTCAAATATCTGAACTGCCTTTCGACTCGAACTCACTGCTCAACTCCACGCTACTATTACTTCGAAGCTCCTTCTACATATATCATCATATTCGCTACTCGAAACTCCTAGTTTCAATATATTTGATCGAAGAGCTGATTCTTTCATTTCAAATCATGGCATTTGCCTCATTCCAATGGATACTAACATCATTTCATTTCGAGCTCAGTGACTCCTATTCGAATCATAGATATCAAAATCTTCAGCCAACAGATATACATAAATTAAATTAATAAATTTAAAATATTTTTGAACACTAGTTAATTTAGCCTATATTTAAAATATTTTTTAAAAGATATTATTTATATGATGTTCTTTTTTAAAATTAAAAAATTTATTATTAAAATTTATTTTTATTATTTGTCCAGGACCTCTAAAATGTCAAGACCATCCCTGTTAGAAAACATGACATTATTCAAGTAGGATGTGGGGTGAAGTGGGGTGGGGTGAAGTAGAGGTCGCTGAGAAGAAAACCCGTGAGATGACGGAGAGGTCATTGGGAAGAAATACCGTGAGATGACGGAGATGACGTGGAGAAGACAAAGCGGCCGTGAGAAGCTACGGTCGTGAGAAGATGAGGATGAGTTTGGGAAGAATGATTTGAGTATTAGGGTTATTTTGGAAAAAAGTGTATTAGGGTTATCCTTTGCATCGGTTGGGCCTTAAGCCTGATATAAAGGTCGTGGGAAACATTTTTTTATTTCGGTTGAGAAACATCACTGATATAATGGTCTTTTATAATAAAAAAATTATTTACCAAACTGCCACCGTGTTTTTAATTTTTTTAATTTATTGGACTTTTTACATCAGTTGAGAAATTGGCCCGATGTAATGATCTTTTATAAAAAAAATATTTTATTTACCAAACTGCCATCGTGTTACATTTTTCACTAAATCAAATATTTTTTATATCGTTGGAAATAAATGTCTGATGTAAAATCTTTTGACTAATATTTTTACATCATATATTTGTATACCTGATATAAAGATGTTTTCTCAAATGTCTTATTTTTTGTATGGTGTTTTCTAGTAGATGGGTAGGCCTTTTCCTATTCCTATGTCGATCTTAGTGTTTCATTATTTAGGTAAAGGTAATAGGGAAAGTTAAGGCCAAACATGATTTGGTATGTATATTCTGAATTACTCCCTCCGTTTTAAAATGACTGTCATTTAAGGTTTTTGCAAACAAATTAAGGAATGCAATGATGTTGTCATAAAATATTACACTTTTACAAAATTAACCATATTAATATATTGGAAGTAGTGTAGAAAGTAAAAAAGTAAAGGGCACAATTGAAAAAGGGATAATCATTACTATATTGAAAACTGAAAATGACAGTCATTTTGAAAGAAAATAAATTTGCTAAAGCGACAGTTATTTTAAAACGGTGGGAGTATTAACTAGACATCGTCTATATTTTCTCTCCTTTCGAAGTTGATTCACTCCTGATCACTTTGGATTAACCACTCTTATGGGAACAACTTGATCTTGAGCTTTAACTCATAGTGATGTGAAATTTGGTTGGGGACCTCTCTAGTTTCTCAGTGTTAACTCTTTCTTCTCTAAGCTTCTTACTCCCTGGGTTTCTCTCAACTTTTTCTTGTGGCTTGGATTTTTATATTGGTACTAGCCATACTAGTGGGTTTGTTATTGGGGCTTTGGTGTTTTTTTTTGTGGGTTGTCCCTTGCTTGGCTTGAATGTTTTGAGTTTTATAATATAATCTCTTGCCCTTTCTCTCTCTTCATATATACAAGACAGATGATGTAATAATTATTAGTAAGACAGATGATTCACAAAATAGATAATATAGGCATTGTATTTTATTTGACCGTTATAGTTCTTATTCTATCATACACAATATTTTAGGGACATTTATTACTCCTGCCAGGTCCACCAAAGTAAATGTAATCCCCCCAATTTGAACCAGTCTTTCCTTTTATATTATAACAATTTGGATTTGATGCTACAAATGTGGGTTTATCCAACGGTTTCATGTTGCCATCAGAATCTATAACCTGCATATTTCTAACATATGCCGCTTTTCCAAAACCCTCATCAGCAAAGTGACCACTACCCATTGCGGTGGAAGTATGAGACCCTCTTGATCTTTCATTCACTATTTCTCCACCAAAATGAATATCATCTGCAACATACTTCAAGCGTGGGAACAAGGGAGCTGGCCAATAGCCAACTATATGTCCATCTCCATATATAAGCAACCAATTTCCAGTGTTTTTATCCTTCACACAAAATAAATATAATCAAAGTTAGAGCACATTATTGGAGTTCACTGAGAGTTGAAGAATAAAGATATTACCTTTGATATCTTTATGGTAATATAAAATTGATTTCCATTATATGAAGAATAATTTGAAATTTCAGCACCGATTGAAAATCTTTTGTTAGTGTGAACAAAGCCTGGACAATCTAAATTGTAGCACCCGGTTTTATATGCATCAGCCTGCAAATATTTGTTTCATTTTCATAATTTTCTCACACATATATAACTTATTTGTATTATTTTTCTTACCGTCCAAAAAATAAAAAATCTTGGGCGACTGTGACCACCATAGAGACTCGGATAAACCTGCATAAAAATTACTTTAATTTAGTGTAACATAATTTTCTATAAAAAAAATTTACAACGGAGCTTTTCATAAAAACTTCAAATGAAAAATTATTTGGTTTGAATAGTTACTCTTAAACTGTTATTTTATATATTTCATCATTTTAGTAAAATATTTTTTTATTATTAAAATTTCAAATAAATAACATAGTTTTAAAATAACTTTAAATAGCTTTTCATAAAATTCATTTTTTAAATACAACTTTTTAAAAAAATTACGACTTCGACTATGTTTAAATCTTCATTATTTATGTTACCTAATGTCAAAATTAGTGATTCAATTTAGAAAAAACAAACATAAAAATATTTTTATATTTTAAAAAACAGTTAAATAAAATTTATTTTTTATAATACAAAGAAAAAATACATTTTTTGAAAGCTGTAACAAATAGGTTTAATAAATTCGTTTTTTTAATTCATTATTAATGTAAAGATACAAAGACATTGTTCTTGAACATGTTAGGAAAGCAAAAAAAGGAAAAGAATGAATGAAGTAAATAATGAGAATATGAACTAACATGCCAACCAGCTTCAATGGAGTTGAGATCTACATCATCTGTACCACCCGAGACCCACATTTGAGACAAGCTAAATTCACTTTTAACTTCCAAATAGGGACTCCATACACTAAAGGTAGCTTGTGCTCCATAATACTCATCCCCGGACACTATTGCAACTGCATGCTGTTTTACAACAAACTATATATTATATATTGTGGAAATAGGATGGAGTAGACTATTTCCATTTTTGGGTTTTACTTAGTTGTTTTTTGAATCCTTTTGTACCATTAGAAAAAAATACATAATAATTGAAAAAGATACTGAGATAAAAATAATTGAGATTATGTGATTGCATACATCATGAGGAGCGTATTGATTGGAAACTTTTCTTCCAAAGCTATCAATAGAGTTAGCGCTTAACATGTCTTGTTCTGTTACTCTTCTAACCGGAATTGTACCGTCAGGACATGATTCATCAGGTAAGCTCCACATTGTAAAGTCACTCATATTGCCAATTTGATTATCCTCTTTTAGACTCTGTGGAAGATCCTATATATAAAAATATTTAAAAAATCTTCTTCTTTTTTTAAATGGTTAAAATATAATAGCTTTTTTAAAATTAATTGATTTCAATTTTTTTATTTAAATCAATAAAACAAAAAATATACCATTGGTTTTTGTCCTTTAAGTAAAGGATGATCAAAAGCTAGTTGTTTATGAATTAAAACACAATCTATAATATCACCATTAGAAACCTGCAATGAGGAGAACAAACATAAAGACCATTGTAAAAAGTTAGACTTCAACACTGAAAAAAATATGTTTGGATGAATAAATATTCTTACGTAACTATTTGTCCATTTAAATATACTTTCTATTTCATTTTTATCTTAATAGTTCACACGAAAAAATGTGGAAAGAAGATACTTGGATGAATATTATTAAAAAAAATAATCTAAAAGCACAAGCTATGAAATATTTTTAGCCTATTGAGTTTAGAATACTAGGCTTATGTGATATTTTTATATTCAGATTTAACATAACACCTTTTGATTTAAAAAGAAAACTCATGAAATCTCTACATTTTACAATTCTTTAATTTTTATCATTCAAATGAAGTTATTTATAGTGAAAAATTTATTTTAAATAATTTATCATCCAAAACTATAATTTAAGGTGCTAAAAAAATACCTGCATTGTCTTAACCGCAGGCTTGTTGATTTGTCGAAGACGTGTAGCTATTATTTTCTTCAATTTTTGAAGTTCTTGCTCTGATCGAAAAGTTTGATTCACGGATTCGTGGTATTGTGTTTTTAATGAATTAATAGGAGAAATAAAAGAAACAACTATAAAAATGTATAGGAGGAGAAAACACATTGAAGAACTAAAGACCATATTTGGTTTGTGTTGTTTTCTTATCATTGTAAGGAAAATTTAATTTTTTGTGCTAGCAACATAAAAATATATATAGAGACACATGTTTAATCATTCTATTATTATTTTTTTAATTAAAGACTGTATTTATTCATTGAATAAAAGACTACCAAAATAGCAATTAAGAAAACATAATTTAAATAGGTTATCTAATATTTTACTGATATATAATTACTTAGTAGTATAGTTTTTTAATTAATTGAATAAAGTCAAACCAATTTATTAAAATATATATATATATATATATATATATATATATATATATATATATATATATATATATATATATATATATATATATATATATATATATATATATATATATATATATATATATATATATATATATATATATATATATATATATATATATATATATATATATATATATATATATATATATATTTTAGACCGTCGGGGTTAAAATATTTCCAAGTAAAATAAATTATTTTAGAACTATTTAGAATTTACAAATATAGTTATAATAAGAAATGGTTAAAAATATATATAGTAATGGTTAAGAATATATAAAAAAATTATAATATAGTAATAGTTAAAAATATATATAAAATATAAAATAAATAATAAATTATGTTTTCGTAAGAAATTTGTGTATTCATCGATCATAATTGTCTCATGGTTTTTAATAAACACAAATATTTAATTAAAGAGAAATCATACCTAATTGTTTACAAACATAATAGTAAGTTTTTTACTAAACAAACATCAATATGTCGAAACAAATAACCTTAATGGAATTCAAGTCCATCAAATTTTTCCAATTTCGTACGTTAAAAAAAAAAGTTAATAATTCATATAATTATAATTGTTTTGATTTGGTGTTTTAAAAAAATAATAAATTATAAAATAATCAATTTTTATTTTAGTTAACAAATATTAGTATTCAAATTTTTTCGTTTCATATAAATTTTATGATAAAAATAAATAAATATGATATATATAATAGCAACTATAATAATATATTTTAAAATTTAATTTCCAATTATCATTTAAAAACTTTATTTTAAATTTATAATACTCATTTCTAATATATGATCATTAAATGAAGCAAATAAGAAATAAAATAAAATTAATTGTTATTGATTACCATATATATATATATATATATATATATATATATATATATATATATATATATATATATATATATATATATATATATATATATATATATATATATATATATATATAAAATAGTAAGTTTTTACTAAACAAACATTAATATGTAGAAACAAATAACTTTAGTGGAATTCAAGTCCATCAAATTTTTCCAATTTCGTATGTTAAAAAAAGTTAATAATTCATATTATTATAATTGTTTTGATTTGGTGTTTTTAAAAAATAATCAATTATAAAATAATCAATTTTTATTTATTATAGTTAACAAATATCAGTAGTCAGATTTTTTTGTTTCATATAAATTTTATGATAAAAATAAATAAATATAATATATATAATAGCAACTATAAGAATATATTTTGCAATTTAATTTCCAATTATCATTTAAAAACTTATTTTAAATGTATAATACTCATTTCGAATATATGATCACTAAATGAAGCAAATAAAAAATAAAATAAAATTAATTGTCATTAATTACCATTGAATCAAATTAATTGTTATTGAAAATATTTAATTAACAGTAAATAAAATAAATTTATTGACATTAAACTTATAGAACTTTTAACAAAAATCTCTTTCAAAATTTTAAATTATTCTCGTCACTTCCATTTGCAACCGGCTTTCCTCTATCCTTCCCTCCATCCTCTGCGTCTTTTCCCAAACAATTCTTCATCGTTTTAACTAAAAAATCAACAATTATTGCTAAGTTAGTTACAAATATCAGTTGAAGTTGTATCAAACTTGTTATATGAAATAGTTTCATATCAAACCTGTATTATGCGAACAAAGAAACTGCTAGACAAATAATCAGGTAAAAGAATGAAAATCAATTTTGAAATAAACTTATATAACACATTGTGGGATTTCTAAAGATTTTAATACGCTGTCTCACCTTCTATCCATCTTCTTCTTCCATTCCATCGTTGCCACTTTCTAGTTCCAACCAAGGTCACAGCGCCTCCAATCTCTCTAAAAATGAAAAAGAGAACAAAGAAGGTTGGAATTGTTTGCACCCGTTGTGGTGCTAGTCTGCGTAAGCAGATTAAGAAGATGGAAGTTAGTCAGCACATCAATTTTTTCTGTGAATTTTGTGGAAAGTATGTTTTGAAAAGAAAAGTGATGGAAACTGAAGAGGGTTCTTGTAGGGTTAAATCCTATTTTGCTTGTCCCATTAAACAGGATCTTGTGGTTTTCGTGTGTGGAAAGACGAAGTACTCAATACTGCAAGCATTGATGAACTCGTCAATAACTCGAGCGTTGTTCATATCCGACACAACATGCCTGTTAATGACGACCTGGCTAATGATTTGGCTGATGGTAGTGATTTGCTATTAACCACCAAACGGATGAGAATAACAGATAGTTCTGAGAATCCTTCGCTTGTGACTGGATCTGAGATTCTAGAGGGAAAAAGTGGAGGGTCATCTATAGAGAAGGCCAATTCACAAGATGCCGGTTTTCCATAAGTCGAGTTTGAGGATGATTTATGTCAAGTTGTTTGAATTGATTGAAATTGATATTTGTTTTTGTATGCTAGCTTTGGTGTCATTTGAAGCCATAGTGAATTGTTTTGTGTAGTTTTGATTTAAGCTTACGATGGACTTGATTTTTTCATGCTTTAAACTTGAATTGGATAATAACATGAATTCCTATCTTTTGTTTTCATTTGTGAATTGAAATCTTCGACTAAAACATTTACTTGGGTGTTGAATTTTTCATGTTGCATTCATGCTAATATCATTCGATTCTACTCCTTTGCTTACTAACCATGTTCATTTTGTTGAAATTTTATTTCATTTTATTTTTATCTCACACGTATGCTACTAACAAATTTGTTATTTGTGAAAATATCTAAAGATTGTTCAAGCATCCACTTTCAATTGGCACATCTACATTTTTTCATTAGTATGTTAATATTCACTATACTTTTTCAATATAATATTTAGTAATGTATTTAGGATTTTTATTATTATATTTAAAAATGTAAATATATGATTATGTACATATTACTTTTTTGATTTTATATTTTATCATATCCATTTGTAAATAAATTCAAATTATATTGTAATGATCTTTGTGTTGCAATTTCGAATTTTAAATTCGATTTGATTTTCGAACGCGTATGAACACAAATATGTTGTCTGTCTTCTTAGAACTGATTCCTACATGAATCTACTCTAAATTTGAAGAAATACAATGTTCAATAATTAATACTTGAACTTTGTAAGTTTTCCCACGATATTTGGTTTTGTTTGTATCTCGTTTGATGTAGGGACTTCTACCCGCCTTTCATCCGATAGCCGATTCTATATTCCCCTACCTAACATCCAGAGTCTACACGATGCGATTTTCCTTCTTATCTACACCTCCGAATCTAGCTTCAAAAACAAGTCATCTCTAAACCCTACCTCTTTTCAATTATTCTTAATTATTTTTATTTACATACGCAAATAAACTTTGTCGTGTATTAAATAATTATTAGTTTAAAATAATTTTATTCGATATTATTGATTAAACTATTAATTAATTTTATCGAAATAAAATTGTTATTCTAATAATTATGTAAAGGATTTGGACGTGTATTGTGTGCTAAATTATTTTACTTGTCTTTCTTATATGCTTGTATGATTTATTCCACAATTTTACACTCCACACACGTGATGCAAATAATTCAATTTTCCATCTTGGCTCATACGCCAAATTCCTCAAGGGTCTCATGGTTGGGAATGGGCATGGTCATTCTCACAAGGTTGATCAAAGTCCTTGTTACTTTGATTAACCATAACCCGAATAAACATTGGTCCATATACCAATTATCCATGCAAAAGGGTTTCATAGTTGAAAATAGGAGCACCTACCTTCACGAGATTAATTAAGTCCATATACTTGATTAATCATGACCCGATTCCATACCTCTTAGTTCGTTATCGAACCTCTTAAAACACTTTCAAATTAAGTTAATTAATTGAATTAGTTTTCCAAGATGAATTTCATAAAAAACTTGGATGAGGTTTGTTTAAATTCTTAGATGATAGCCTAATAGTTTAAAAAAATTTGAAGTCTTTAGATTGTTGGATGATAACCCAATAAGCTAAAAACTACTATCCACGACAAAAAAAATAACAGAGTGACATTCGTTTAAGTTGTTGGGTGATAGCCCGACGATTTTATCGAATTTAGAATATTTAGGTTATTGGATGATAGCCCATTAACTTAAATATTTTATTTCACTCGAAACACTTAATAATGTGAACCTTGTTTCACTTCACCATTTCGTAATAAAGTTTTTTTGGATGAGAGATGATTGGTTGAGTTCACTCGCCAATTTCTAGTATCCGGATCGTTAGATGATAGCCTAACATTTTGGAACTTGTCATCCACACCTTAAAATCAATTCAACTCACTCAAACCTTTTTCGCTCGTACGCAATCATCAAACTTTTTTCTTACAAAGAGTGTGCATTAGCCATTTCAAACACGAACATACAAAGACTTAGCCTCTCATACGAGCATACAAGTCGAAGTTCGAGAATTTGAAATATCTAATGCACGATTTTTCTTAAAATCAATCAACCAACTTCTATCATTTTCCAGAAGAACTACGAAGTTCTGACTTTCGCATTGCACGAGGGAATACGTATGCACAAGGTTTTGAAACCGCGACGAACTCAAAATACTAAAAATAAAAACCTTTTCTCCCTTCTCCTTTATTGATCATTAATTAGAAGACAATATTATTACATTAACACTCAACACACACATGAACTAAATGGTTTCCATCGAGTACGATGGATGTGAGGGGTGCTAATACCTTCCCATTGCATAACCGACTCTGGAATCCGTATCTTTTGGTCATGTAGACCGCCTTATCCAATTTTCATGGGTTTTATCTATATTTTCCCATTCTTTTAGAACAGATAAAATTAGGTGGCGACTTCATTGTTTTTTTTAATAAAAATAAATGGATTTTGAAAAGCCAGTTGCTTCAGCAAGCATTGATTTGGACACGAGAGCAAAAAGTTATGACCATGTGAAGTTGATATAATGACCTGACCTTGGAAGTAAAAATAATTATAAGTCCCAAATAACCTATAATGTCATCCAACTGTCCATAGCTTTCCAAGCATAATTGGACTTTGATCTTTGTAACAAATTTGTATAGGGTAGTGTAGCGATAAAAAGTCGAGACTAAGTTATTGATTGAAAGCTCAAGTGTAGGTTAATATTAAAATATGAGACATCTCATCATATTCGCATGAAAAACATACTTACTACCCACAATTATGAGGAATGCGCATTTCCATCTCTCAAAGTGGAAGATATTGCTTGGATTAAAATCAACAAGGCATCACTCAACACCTAACTGAAAATGTCAATCACTTCACTACATATTGTAGAAGTTAAGTAGCTTGTATCACTACAAGAATCAACAAGAGTATAACCTTTAAGAGAGGGTTTTAAAGTGAAAAAGACAAAGAGGCAAAATGATTTGAATTTGTTTTGTATTTTTTTTATGCATTGAAGAAAAGACATTAGTCTTGATTAAGATTGATTAAGAAAAGAGTTTTGAAAAATAAATTCCCCGAAATCCAAGTTCATCATGAAAATAGGTTCAAGTTTGAAAACAATAATCTTTTGAAAAAAAGGAGAATATTTTGAAAATTAAAAATGAATGGGAGGAGATGAAGGGAATATCCTAAAGCATAAAGTAAGAGTTTAGATAGGAAAAGTCTAACAAAGCAAGAATTCAACACATGACATAATGAAGTCAAAATAGCATTCTCATCCTTTGGATTAAAGCATAATACTCAGATGAATACCAAGCATCACAATAAACAATAATCTCAAGTCAAGGAACCAAAGTCGGGGCAAGATATTCATTATTAGCCATGTATTAGATGAATTTCTTAAGATCAAAATAACTACAGTTGCACACAGAAAATTTCTCAATATACATACAAAGTAACAACAAGGAAAAACAAAATCCAAAGGTCCCATGGACTCAAAGTATAAAGTCTTATAATCCTAATTCTAAGAGGTCCACCACTCCAATATGCCAAGGATAGTAACCAATAGCACATAAATAGCCTCAAGTCTTTTAATGTTCAAGTTTATTATTAATGTCTTTGAAAGAGAAAAGAAATCTCAAATGAGCAAAAGAAAAAGAATAATAACATACATGATATGAATGATAAAGATGCTAAAACTAAATTGCATAAAGGTAAAGACATAAAATAAAGACATAAAGCAAAGTTAATTGTTAATGGTTAGTAAGTTAATTGTTACTAGTCACAAAGTATGATCAATGATGATTTAATGATAACCTTGGACCAAAACTAATAAAGACTCATTAGAGGATTGATAAAATCAAATCCTCCTAACAACAAATCTCATAGGTATCGGAACAAATTTAGTGCTATGTTAAAAAATCACATACGAACTTATGTATGAGTAGATACTATACAAAGCCAGTCAATAAAAATGTATGTACCTTATATGTTAGACATATGATAGAAACTATACTCTTAAAATATGTAGCACAAGTAAAAACAAAATGGTGATCAAGACCTAGGTCACGGAGAATATTTTTTCAACTATCCATAAGCTTAGATGAACTTAAAGTTCAAATGCCTTACCCAAATTAATCAAAGCAAAAATAAAATAAAAAGAAAGGGAATGAAGTAGAGATGAACAATAGAACATGATAGCATTACGAAAATCTTTATTAGAGACTATAATACCCCAATTTTATTAGTTAGTGGTATAATTTATTAATTAGTAATATATATTATATTAATTAATTATTTGATTTTGTGAATAATTGACTTTATTTAAACTAATAAATTAATTGATGTGTGTTATGTGACAGGTTAGTTGGATTGAAGTGGAGACCTGTAGAATTATAGTTATTTTTGATGTTGGGTAATAAATAATTATTTTATTTAGTGAGAATTGTAGAAAATAAATTGAAATAAGTTGTTGGGCCTAATAGTTAGAAAAGGAAGAGTAAAGTGGGTGTGTGTTAGTAAGTCCATTAGTTACTAGAATTAGTTTGTATATATATATATATATATATATATATATATATATATATATATATATATATATATATATATATATATATATATATATATATATATATATATATAAAATAGAGTTACTAAGAAAAAAAGAGAAAAAAAAGGCCAAAATAGAGATAAGAGAATAGGAGAAACAAGAGAAACTTTAAGGAGGATATTCGAAGAAGATCAACCATCAAGATAAAAGTGAGTTTTTATATAATTTTGTGAATTATATGATAATACATCATAGGTAGAAACATGTTTAAGTTGAAATTCCAAATTTTATAATTTTGATATTTTTAGATTTTGATGAGCAAATACTTGAATATAATTAACAATGGTGTTTTGATGCATATAATTTTGCATCAGATATTTATAAGATAGCTTGTGTATAGAGTCACTTTTGTTCCTACATATAATAGTTAATTATTATACACACACACATATATAATGTACTGCACCTTTCGTTATTATATATAGATAGATATATGTAACTACTAAAAGCCTTCCATTCATATTTATACAGGTGATGGTTGGATACTGTTGTGTTAATTAGTGTTACTGTGAATATATTTCATTGCCATGTTTCAATATATGTAACAATTTCGTATCCCCGGTAACAATATTCGTGAACCATGAAAATCCTAATTCATGTTTATAATATATAACATATAATAATAATAATAATAATAATAATAATAATAATAATAATAATAATAATAATAATAATAATAATAATAATAATAATAATAATAATAATAATAATAATAATTTGATATTACTAGGATAATATTTAAGAAATTTTAAATTAAATATAAATAATTAAGTTAATTGATTAAGTTAAATTAATATCAATTTTGTTAGAGTTATAATAGAGTTGTTAATAAAGTTGTCAGTTGTTTTAAATTATTATTAAAAGTCATATTTTTATTTATTTTGTGTAATTCTGATATGTTTAGAGTTGTAAGTGTTGATTCCGAGTTGTTTAGAGTCAAATCTAATGAGCCGTAAAATTAAAGTTAAAAGTATTTGACCCTTTAGAGTTGTTTTATTATTACTTGAGTCAGACCATCAATCAATTAGTTTGTAGTCTAATTTTAGACACCTAAAATTATTTTAGAGTGGTAAGAATTGTTGTAGAGTAGTTTGTGGTTATTGGAGTATTATGTCGAGTTATTATATATTTTTATAACCTTTTTATAACCTTTTTACGATCAAACTCGGAAAATCAGAAAATGAAACCTCAAGTTACCAGACCAAAATTCGAGTCCAAACAACAACAAAAGAATTAGAAAAACAAAATTTACAACATTTACATCCAATAAAACTCCTTAAGCTAAACACGACGAGCTTGCGGATAACACAGTTTGACAAAACAAAACGAATACAAATAGCAATACGAAAACGTGGTGAAAATGAATTAACAAGTTGAAAATTGAAGATTTAAAATTAAGAACAAGTCTTATTTCAACTTGTTAAAACACAAGTCACCACACACATAAACAAACATGCTTGTTTTACGTCATAAGCTTGACGCCTTTATTGTTGGAGACCTAGTAACCTCCTCTCGTCATGCCACGATATTGTCACACCGTGCAAACCTAAAGAAAGTGTCCTAAAAACCACACAACAAACATTACAAATACGAGACAATTCACAACAATACATGAAAACTAGGAAAAACACACATATGTACAAGTATGGAAAGTAAACACACAAAATGTAAGTAACAATATACAAGTTCATATACAAAGTCCATACAATATATACATTCATTACAAAACTCAAAAACAAAGGAATTATCGTAATACAAAAACAATAAAACCAATCCCCGACAACGACTCCATTTTGTTCGAATGCTGGTATAGCAGGCAAGCAAAAAGTAAAGTATTATTTTTACCGGGTGATATATACCGGTTAGGTTATATCATATCGTGTCCACAGAGATTGATTATTGGTTCATCGTTCGATAATTCTTAATGAGTTTGGGATTAAACGAGTTGAAAATAAAAGACAAAAAGTAAATGAACAAAAACTATAAAGAATATTTGGCCAAGGTAGTTATGCTCAAAATCAACAAAATGCCTTGATCATTTTCTTGCAATCATACAATCAATACAAAACTAAAGATTTAGCATAATAAAATCTAGTTAAAACAAGAATGTGGACTCTCATATGTAAACAATGGAAAGCTTCCTCACATTTATGGATAAAAAGGGAACTAAAGAGATTCAATTCATGAGCAAGTAATGCAAAAAGAATGAATAACATGGTAATTATACAAATGATAAATTTCCTAAACATGTTATGCTATAGAAAGCGATAAACGAGTACCTAACGTGTAGCAACTTTGAAAATTATCATTACCATACATCCATGAGTTGAAACGATCAAACTCGGAAAATCACCTCAAAAGTCTTCAAGTTCTGGACCAAAATTTGAGTCCAAACAACAACACAAGAATTAGAAAAACAATACTAATTTTATTCAATACAAAAGTCTTGGTGAAAGTGGAAAAAGGAATACCAAGTGAAATTTTAAAAGAATCCATTGGCCTGCATAGCGAGGCTAAGCGCCAACAGGCGCTACACGATTCTTGAGAAAAATGACCAGTGCAAGCTATGCAAGCTCCACTTACACACCTATACAATCTCATTTACACATCTAAACAATATTTACAATACATACACACTTCCACAAGCTAAAACACTACAAACTTGTGGAAAATAACAAATTGACATAACAAAACAAAAGCAAATAACAATACGAAAACGTGGTGACAATGAATTAACAAGTTGAAAAGTGAAGATTTAAAATTAAGAACAAGTCCTATTTCAACTTGTTAAAACACAAGCCACCAAACAACATAAACATAAACAAACAAAAACATGCTTGTTTTACGTCGTAAGCTCGACGCCTTTATTGTGTGAGCACTAGTAACCTCCTCTCGTCATGCCATGGTATTGCCACACCGCGCAAACCTAAAGAAAGTATCCTAACAACAGCACAACAAACGTTACGAGTACGAGACAATTCACAACATCACATAAAAACTAAGAAAATCACAAATATGTACAAGTATGGAAAGTAAACACATAACATGTACAAGTAACATACACTACGCCAGAAAAGACCTACCAGAGCGCTTTTTTTGGCCTTTAAAAGCGGTTAAAGCGGTAGGTAGGCTAAAGGTTTTAGCGCTTTTTTCCATCAAGCGCCCGGTAGGGTGGCCTATAAGAGCGCTTTCAAAAGCGCGGGGTAGCCTACCAAAGCGCAAGCGCTCTCATAGGCCTACTTTAGAATGACTTTTGCTTTCTAGTAACCCTAGCGCTTTTAAAAGGGCTTTGGTGGGGTGGCCTATGAGCGCGCTTTAGAGCGCTTTGGTGGGAGCCCTATGAGGCGTTTTTTCAAAAAGCGCTTTGGTAGGTCCCCTATTATTTTTAGAAATTTTTTGTTATTTCTAAACCTGCACTTTTGGCAGCAATATTTCAGAACCTGTAATTTACCATTTTTTGGCAGTATTTTTTCATGAACCTGTAATTTATCATTTCTAAACCTGATTCTTACACCATCACATTATAATTAATTCACATTCACAATAGATATATATACATCAATATAATTCACATTCACAATAGATATATATACATCAATATAACCAAAGTCATCCTAACGTTTGTAACATAGCCAAAACTAATCAACCTTACAAAGTCATCCTAACGTTTGTAACATAGCCAAAACTAATCAACCTTACAAAGTCATCCTAACATTAAAAAATCAATATTCCTAAACAACTAAAGCGGTCCTGATCCTGAAAGTATGAAAATAATAATACGGTCAATAATGTATTCACACAATAATGTATATTCATAACATTTTTCAAACAATAATATATTCATACCTTATAAGATTCTTTGCTCAAGATAATAGTGAGCCAAATCCTCTTTGATTTCATCCACCTTAAGTTTCGAGTAAAAAGTACAGTTGAGACCATCGAAATACTACATAACAAAAATATAATATGCATGATTATTTAGTTAAATGTAATAAATATTATAAGAACGGAAAGAAATAAATGATAAAACAAATCCTAAGATATAAATTCATACCTTAAGTGGAATCTCTAATATATTCGTTTTAATGATATCTCCCAAGAATCTGCATACATAGAATCCGCAGTCTGTACTGTTCCGCTGTTGCGGACACTACAAAGAAAAACAAATATGATTTTATAGTTGTCTTGTTTTATCAAGTAGCATAAATATTAAAAGTAAAACTGTGAAAATTAATGTACCTGCACTTTGATCCATGTAATGTTGCTTGATCTAGACCGCGGTACTCGGGCGTCTCTTTGAGAGCGGAATACTTGTATTGATCTAATAAAACAAAAGGGAGAAAACAGTTCAACATCAAGTAAATACTACGCATATATGAAACGAGTCTCGAATCCAAATATGAAACAAGCTAGAAGCAAGAAATGTATCTAGCACCTACTCATGACTTGTACATCATTGAAAACTAAATTTCTTTCCTAGTATTTTCTTTATTGTTGTATGTTTTGTAAATAAATTTTATTGAGATTAAAGCATAAAGAGACACTAAATGAGAAAGTTGTCTTGAATCCTAACTACCCTAAACATTAATCACATGTCAAGACGTAACTAATTATCAAAAGGGAGAAAAAGCAAGAAAGAACAAACCAAAATCATGGAAATGCAAGTTTTCATTGATAACCTTTTGGTATCTTCACCAACAAGCCATTTATGTCAATCCAATGTTTGCAATTAAAATGCATCATTCATACTCGTGTTTCGGTATATCTTCTCTTTTATGAAAAGTGCACTATTCTGATGCAGGTGTAAGAAAAGATGGACAGATTCGCACTTCTTTCACAGCCATCAAAAGCATACACAACAGCACAAGGAAAAGAAGAAAAGTTCAAACAGATGAAGAAGGAAGTGAGACAAGATGGCACAAAACAGGAAAAACTAGACCAGTTTTCAATTGTGGTGTTATCAAAGGTTTCAAAAGATACTAGTACTCTATACTAACTATGGAAGGCAAAGAAGCCCGAGAAGACTAATTGGGTGATGCATCAATACCATATTGGTAGTAATGAAGAAGAGAAAGATGGTGAGTTAGTTGTTTCAAAGGTTTTTTACCAAACTCAACCTCGACAGTGTGGTGCTAATAATAGTTCCAATAATATTATAAAGGATGCTTATGAAAATAGACTGATGATGGCTCAAGGAAATATCTAAGATGACAACGAAGCTCCTAATATGGAATACTACAATTCTCCTTTCATAAATTATGACCATGTTGGTCATACTTTGGAACCACAGGTTTTTCCAAACATGGTTATGCAAGGTGATGGTTCTAGACTGATTCACATGAATAAAAAGAATGACAGAACTGAACCAACACATGCAGGAATCAGAAGAAGGAGACGTACCTTGAGCTTGTGACAGAGAGCAACGAAATCGATGAAGGAATCAGAAGAAGGAGGATCTTCTGGAATGGAGACGGCGCTGAATCGATGAAGGCGATGGCTGTTGATGGATCTGAGCGGGTCGGACGGAAGGGAGGTTGAAGATGAAGAGGTTGAAGGGTTTGCAGAAAACGCGAAAAGAGTGTGAAGAAGTAAAACCACGCGTGTTTTGTTTATGAAAATATAATATTAAATAACCTACCAGAGCGCTTTTATCCCAAAAGCGCTTTCGTAGCCCCCACCTATAAGAGCGCTTCCAAAAAGCGCTTTCATTACCCATCCTAAACCCTAAACCCTACACCTAAACCCATCCTACCGGCGCTTTTGCGCCTCATAAACTACAGGCGCTTTTAGAAAGCGCTCTCATAACCCCCCCTTTTTTAACGCTTTTTTTCCTTTTTTTATTAATTTGGCATATAGCGAAACCTATTAGGGCGCTTTTCCTAAAAGCGCCCTCGTAGGTGTGCTGGTAAAAACAGTTTTTGGCGTAGTGATATACAAGTTCATATACGAAGCCTATACAACATATACATTAATTACAAAACTCAAAAACAACGGAATTATCGCAATACAAAACCAATAAAACCAATCCCCGGCAACGGCGCCATTTTGTTGCGGCGGTAGAGCGGCAAGCAAAGAGTTGGTATTATTTTTACCGGGTGATATATACCGGTTAGGTTATATCGTATCGTGTCCACAGAGATTGGTTATTGATTCGTCGTTCGATAATTCTATCGTTAATGAGTTTGGGATTAAAAGAAATGAAAATAAAAGACAAAAAGTAAATGAACAAAAAGTATAAAGGATAGACAACTTGTCCGGAACGAATGTAAACTACCCGTCACAAACTTAAATCTACCACCCATGTTATATTGGGCCTACGTTACTAGTCCGTGTCATCACATACCTCTCACAATCTAAGCTATTTCTAACCCAAATTGAGAATCCTCCCAAATCATCTTAATATCCATTCCTGGCATATCTCAACAACATAGGAATCAACTGCGTCACCTCCATACCCATTCCTGGCATACTTCACTGACGCAGAGGCATTAAGTTCGGATACTCTATAGTGAATGTTAGCTCTAAACCTATTCCTAGCATTCAGAAACTAACAGATAATCATCCTAAGTAAGAATCTAAGCAATCTATTTCTAGCAAAGCTCAAATCCCTAACATAAAGTAAAAACCCAAGATAATCACCGACACAAATTCGTAAAGCAAACTTTAGACAAGCCATAGGCGATAAATATACAAGAGTTATGAGTAGATATACATACAAAACCCAACAAAAGAGATTACAAAGAGAAGAGAAGAAGAGGAACCACAAATCTACATTGGTTGTCAAGCCAATCGAAGAGGGATTCGACTCCGGATCATCAAAATGCAAGCTCCAATGTTGTTTTCCAAGCTAATCTACCAAAGAAATGAAGGTGATGGTGTTGGGACTCAAAAATACCCAACCCATAACCTAAAAATGTGTTTTGAGCCCCTTTTAAAGAATTTTGAAGTCGCAGGTCGCGCTCAGCGCCATCAGAGCGCGCTCAGCGCGGTCTGCTATTTTCAGCATTTTGTTTTTGCCGTATCTTGAGAACCGTAACTCAGAATTGAGCCCGGTTTGAAGCGTTGGAAAGCTTATTCAATGCTCTATCCAACCATGAAGAAATATCAACCAAATTGATGATTTTTATTGTGTTGAATTTGAGCTTTATTCGATGACCAATTGTGCAAAATCGCACTCTTGAAGCTTAGCCTTTGGCCTTTATTACTCAATGCTCCAATTATGAATGAATACCTATAAAAGAGATGAAAAACTATCAAATGATACAATATTTACACAAAAACTCAATTATTCTATTATGTACACATTTATATAAAAAGCGGGGGATTTATTCGAAGAATATCAACAAAAGAACGGATAAGTGCCACAAAATGTATATACAAAATAACTATATTTTGGCACTTATCAACTCTCCCCAACTTGACACATTGTTTGTCCTCAAACAAAGTCAAATAACTCAAAGAAACAAAGAATGATAATTAAATAATCACGAATCAATAAGTTTTAAAAACGGAAAACAAATGTATGGTTCAAACGAAAAATGTACACGACAAAATACATACTTACCACTATACTACAACAATAACATATAAACGAAATAAATCCTAAGTACAAAAATCATGCAAAACATTCTAAAACAAAACAAGCTCAATCATGAATCACACCTAGCAAAAATTCATCGGTAGATGAAGAACACACAAAGGTGGGGATAAAAAAAACACTCCTCCACAATCTTGCAAACAATAGACTAAATTATGCATTCATCCCAAAAACGTATTGAAAATACAAATGCAAAAATCACAAGGGCTTTTCAAGGTTGTAATGTGGCTTGGTTAACAAACAAGTGATAATTCCTAAAGCTAATCGAAACAAAAACTTGCCTAAACCTAAGGGAGTGATCAACTCACAAAGTTTCAAACATTATAATTCCAATCAAACTTATTCTTCATCACAAATTTCACACCAAACACACCTCACTTATTAACATAACATTATTCCTACTCTTTTATTTTTCTTTTTCTAAGCTTTTCTCTTTTTTCTTTCTTTTTCTAATCTTTCTTTTTCATTTTTTTTTCTTTTTCTTTTCTCAACCTCATACCAACCACAATATAAGTATATAAACATTTCTCTCCCCAACTTGAATTCAACCAACATTAATGTGTGAATACTCCCTACTTTCTAAGGCAAGGTAAAAATTCATACAACAACATGTAGTTGAGGGTTCAAGAAACAAAGAAATCAACATCCATAAAAAAGTGAATTCAACACTCATAGACAAGCATCAAGTTCAAATAAAATGGATATTGATAAAAGCTCAAAGGGGCAAACAAAGGTTCACACACTCACAAGGTGAATTGAATATTTGGCCAAGGTAGTTATGCTCAAAATCAACAAAATGCCTTGATCATTTTCTTGCAATCATACAATCAATACAAAACTAAAGATTTAGCATAATAAAATCTAGTTAAAACAAGAATGTGGACTCTCATATGTAAACAATGGAAAGCTTCCTCACATTTATGGATAAAAGGAACTAAAGAGATTCAATTCATGAGCAAGTAATGCAAAAAGAATGAATAACATGGTAATTATACAAATGATAAATTTCCTAAACATGTTATGCTATAGAAAGCGATAAACGAGTACCTAACGTGTAGCAACTTTGAAAATTATCATTACCATACATCCGCGAGTTGAAACGATCAAACTCGGAAAATCACCTCAAAAGTCTTCAAGTTCGGACCAAAATTTGAGTCCAAACAACAACACAAGAATTAGAAAACAATACTAATTTTATTCAATACAAAAGTCTTGGTGAAAGTGGGAAAAGGAATACCAAGTGAAATTTTAAAGAATCCATTGGCCTGCATAGCGAGGCTAGCGCCAACGAGCTAAGCGCCTACACCGATAAAAATGACAGAGTGCAACTATGCAAGCTCCACTTACACACCTATACAATCTCATTTACACATCTAAACAATATTTACAATACATACACACTTCCACAAGCTAAAACACTACAAACTTGTGGAAAATAACAAATTGACATAACAAAACAAAAGCAAATAACAATACAACGTGGTGACAATGAATTAACAAGTTGAAAAGTGAAGATTTAAAATTAAGAACAAGTCCTATTTCAACTTGTTAAAACACAAGCCACCAAACAACATAAACATAAACAAACAAAAACATGTTTTACGTAAGCTCGACGCCTTTATTGTGTGAGCACTAGTAACCTCCTCTCATGCCATGGTATTGCCACACCGCAAAACCTAAAGAAAGTATCCTAACAACACACAACAAACGTTACGAGTGCGAGACAATTCACAACATCACATAAAAACTAAGAAAATCACAAATATGTACAAGTATGGAAAGTAAACACATAACATGTACAAGTAACATATACAAGTTCATATCTGCCTATACAACATATACATTAATTACAAAACTCAAAAACAACGGAATTATCGCAATACAAAACCAATAAAACCAATCCCGGGCAACGGCGCCATTTTGTTGCGGCGGTAGAGCGGCAAGCAAAGAGTTGGTATTATTTTTACCGGGTGATATATACCGGTTAGGTTATATCGTATCGTGTCCCAGAGATTGGTTATTGATTCGTGCTCGATAATTCTATCGTTAATGAGTTTGGGATTAGAAGAAATGAAAATAAAAGACAAAAAGTAAATGAACAAAAAGTATAAAGGATAGACAACTTGTCCGGAACGAATGTAAACTACCCGTCACAAACTTAAATCTACCACCCATGTTATATTGGGCCTACGTTACTAGTCCGTGTCATCACATACCTCTCACAATTTAAGCTATTTCTAACCCAAATTGAGAATCCTCCCAAATCATCTTAATATCCATTCCTGGCATATCTCAACAACATAGGAATCAACTGCGTCACCTCCATACCCATTCCTGGCATACTTCACTGACGCAGAGGCATTAAGTTCGGATACTCTATAGTGAATGTTAGCTCTAAACCTATTCCTAGCATTCAGAAACTAACAGATAATCATCCTAAGTAAGAATCTAAGCAATCTATTTCTAGCAAAGCTCAAATCCCTAACATAAAGTAAAAACCCAAGATAATCACCGACACAAATTCGTAAAGCAAACTTTAGACAAGCCATAGGCGATAAATATACAAGAGTTATGAGTAGATATACATACAAAACCCAACAAAAGAGATTACAAAGAGAAGAGAAGAAGAGGAACCACAAATCTACATTGGTTGTCAAGCCAATCGAAGAGGGATTCGACTCCGGATCATCAAAATGCAAGCTCCAATGTTGTTTTCCAAGCTAATCTACCAAAGAAATGAAGGTGATGGTGTTGGGACTCAAAAATACCCAACCCATAACCTAAAAATGTGTTTTGAGCCCCTTTTAAAGAATTTTGAAGTCGCAGGTCGCGCTCAGCGCCATCAGAGCGCGCTCAGCGCGGTCTGCTATTTTCAGCATTTTGTTTTTGCCGTATCTTGAGAACCGTAACTCAGAATTGAGCCCGGTTTGAAGCGTTGGAAAGCTTATTCAATGCTCTATCCAACCATGAAGAAATATCAACCAAATTGATGATTTTTATTGTGTTGAATTTGAGCTTTATTCGATGACCAATTGTGCAAAATCGCACTCTTGAAGCTTAGCCTTTGGCCTTTATTACTCAATGCTCCAATTATGAATGAATACCTATAAAAGAGATGAAAAACTATCAAATGATACAATATTTACACAAAAACTCAATTATTCTATTATGTACACATTTATATAAAAAGCGGGGGATTTATTCGAAGAATATCAACAAAAGAACGGATAAGTGCCACAAAATGTATATACAAAATAACTATATTTTGGCACTTATCAACTCTCCTAACTTGACACATTGTTTGTCCTCAAACAAAGTCAAATAACTCAAAGAAACAAAGAATGATAATTAAATAATCACGAATCAACAAGTTTTAAAAACGGAAAACAAATGTATGGTTCAAACGAAAAATGTACACGACAAAATACATACTTACCACTATACTACAACAATAACATATAAACGAAATAAATCCTAAGTACAAAAATCATGCAAAACATTCTAAAACAAAACAAGCTCAATCATGAATCACACCTAGCAAAAATTCATCGGTAGATGAAGAACACACAAAGGTGGGGATAAAAAAAACACTCCTCCACAATCTTGCAAACAATAGACTAAATTATGCATTCATCCCAAAAACGTATTGAAAATACAAATGCAAAAATCACAAGGGCTTTTCAAGGTTGTAATGTGGCTTGGTTAACAAACAAGTGATAATTCCGAAAGCTAATCGAAACAAAAACTTGCCTAAACCTAAGGGAGTGATCAACTCACAAAGTTTCAAACATTATAATTCCAATCAAACTTATTCTTCATCACAAATTTCACACCAAACACACCTCACTTATTAACATAACATTATTCCTACTCTTTTATTTTTCTTTTTCTAAGCTTTTCTCTTTTTTCTTTCTTTTTCTAATCTTTCTTTTTCATTTTTTTTTCTTTTTCTTTTCTCAACCTCATACCAACCACAATATAAGTATATAAACATTTCTCTCCCCAACTTGAATTCAACCAACATTAATGTGTGAATACTCCCTACTTTCTAAGGCAAGGTAAAAATTCATACAACAACATGTAGTTGAGGGTTCAAGAAACAAAGAAATCAACATCCATAAAAAAGTGAATTCAACACTCATAGACAAGCATCAAGTTCAAATAAAAATGGATATTGATAAAAGCTCAAAGGGGCAAACAAAGGTTCACACACTCACAAGGTGAATTGAATATTTGGCCAAGGTAGTTATGCTCAAAATCAACAAAATGCCTTGATCATTTTCTTGCAATCATACAATCAATACAAAACTAAAGATTTAGCATAATAAAATCTAGTTAAAACAAGAATGTGGACTCTCATATGTAAACAATGGAAAGCTTCCTCACATTTATGGATAAAAAGGGAACTAAAGAGATTCAATTCATGAGCAAGTAATGCAAAAAGAATGAATAACATGGTAATTATACAAATGATAAATTTCCTAAACATGTTATGCTATAGAAAGCGATAAACGAGTACCTAACGTGTAGCAACTTTGAAAATTATCATTACCATACATCCGCGAGTTGAAACGATCAAACTCGGAAAATCACCTCAAAAGTCTTCAAGTTACCGGACCAAAATTTGAGTCCAAACAACAACACAAGAATTAGAAAAACAATACTAATTTTATTCAATACAAAAAGTCTTGGTGAAAGTGGGAAAAAGGAATACCAAGTGAAATTTTAAAAGAATCCATTGGCCCTGCATAGCAGAGGCTAAGCGCCAACAGGCTAAGCGCGCTACACCAGTTGCAGAAAAATGACAGCAACAGGTGCAACTGCTATGCAAGCTCCACTTACACACCTATACAATCTCATTTACACATCTAAACAATATTTACAATACATACACACTTCCACAAGCTAAAACACTACAAACTTGTGGAAAATAACAAATTGACATAACAAAACAAAAGCAAATAACAATACGAAAACGTGGTGACAATGAATTAACAAGTTGAAAAGTGAAGATTTAAAATTAAGAACAAGTCCTATTTCAACTTGTTAAAACACAAGCCACCAAACAACATAAACATAAACAAACAAAAACATGCTTGTTTTACGTCGTAAGCTCGACGCCTTTATTGTGTGAGCACTAGTAACCTCCTCTCGTCATGCCATGGTATTGCCACACCGTGCAAACCTAAAGAAAGTATCCTAACAACAGCACAACAAACGTTACGAGTACGAGACAATTCACAACATCACATAAAAACTAAGAAAATCACAAATATGTACAAGTATGGAAAGTAAACACATAACATGTACAAGTAACATATACAAGTTCATATACGAAGCCTATACAACATATACATTAATTACAAAACTCAAAAACAACGGAATTATCGCAATACAAAACCAATAAAACCAATCCCCGGCAACGGCGCCATTTTGTTGCGGCGGTAGAGCGGCAAGCAAAGAGTTGGTATTATTTTTACCGGGTGATATATACCGGTTAGGTTATATCGTATCGTGTCCACAGAGATTGGTTATTGATTCGTCGTTCGATAATTCTATCGTTAATGAGTTTGGGATTAAAAGAAATGAAAATAAAAGACAAAAAGTAAATGAACAAAAAGTATAAAGGATAGACAACTTGTCCGGAACGAATGTAAACTACCCGTCACAAACTTAAATCTACCACCCATGTTATATTGGGCCTACGTTACTAGTCCGTGTCATCACATACCTCTCACAATCTAAGCTATTTCTAACCCAAATTGAGAATCCTCCCAAATCATCTTAATATCCATTCCTGGCATATCTCAACAACATAGGAATCAACTGCGTCACCTCCATACCCATTCCTGGCATACTTCACTGACGCAGAGGCATTAAGTTCGGATACTCTATAGTGAATGTTAGCTCTAAACCTATTCCTAGCATTCAGAAACTAACAGATAATCATCCTAAGTAAGAATCTAAGCAATCTATTTCTAGCAAAGCTCAAATCCCTAACATAAAGTAAAAACCCAAGATAATCACCGACACAAATTCGTAAAGCAAACTTTAGACAAGCCATAGGCGATAAATATACAAGAGTTATGAGTAGATATACATACAAAACCCAACAAAAGAGATTACAAAGAGAAGAGAAGAAGAGGAACCACAAATCTACATTGGTTGTCAAGCCAATCGAAGAGGGATTCGACTCCGGATCATCAAAATGCAAGCTCCAATGTTGTTTTCCAAGCTAATCTACCAAAGAAATGAAGGTGATGGTGTTGGGACTCAAAAATACCCAACCCATAACCTAAAAATGTGTTTTGAGCCCCTTTTAAAGAATTTTGAAGTCGCAGGTCGCGCTCAGCGCCATCAGAGCGCGCTCAGCGCGGTCTGCTATTTTCAGCATTTTGTTTTTGCCGTATCTTGAGAACCGTAACTCAGAATTGAGCCCGGTTTGAAGCGTTGGAAAGCTTATTCAATGCTCTATCCAACCATGAAGAAATATCAACCAAATTGATGATTTTTATTGTGTTGAATTTGAGCTTTATTCGATGACCAATTGTGCAAAATCGCACTCTTGAAGCTTAGCCTTTGGCCTTTATTACTCAATGCTCCAATTATGAATGAATACCTATAAAAGAGATGAAAAACTATCAAATGATACAATATTTACACAAAAACTCAATTATTCTATTATGTACACATTTATATAAAAAGCGGGGGATTTATTCGAAGAATATCAACAAAAGAACGGATAAGTGCCACAAAATGTATATACAAAATAACTATATTTTGGCACTTATCAACTCTCCCCAACTTGACACATTGTTTGTCCTCAAACAAAGTCAAATAACTCAAAGAAACAAAGAATGATAATTAAATAATCACGAATCAACAAGTTTTAAAAACGGAAAACAAATGTATGGTTCAAACGAAAAATGTACACGACAAAATACATACTTACCACTATACTACAACAATAACATATAAACGAAATAAATCCTAAGTACAAAAATCATGCAAAACATTCTAAAACAAAACAAGCTCAATCATGAATCACACCTAGCAAAAATTCATCGGTAGAAAATGAAATTATGGTGATGGAATTTGGGAGCAAAAACTTTCCCAAAATCATAACCTAAAAATGGCTGAAAATGAAATTATAAAACAAATCTCAGCAGGTCCCGCTCTGCGGCCTCAAATATTTACACGTTAAACCGCCTTAATCACGCTCAACGGCCTGATCTCGCTCAGTGGCATGATCCTGCTCAGTGCTCAGCGGCCTCATCAGCACAGGTTCTGCCAAAACAGTAAAAAAAACTCGTAGCGCGCTAGAATTCTTGCTCAGTGCGCCCTCCTGAACAGAAACTCCCAAAAATGGAATTTTATTGCGAAAATGCGCATCCGGAGCCGTGTCTTCGACACCTTATTCCTCGATGCTCCAAATATGCAACAAATACCTACAAAAATACATTAAAACCAGTCAAACGGTACAATATGTACACAAAACATAATTAAGTGTATTTACAACAAAAAGTGGGGATATTCAACGATTATTAACACTACAAGAAAAAGCAATTTTTGCCAGGGGAATATCCCCTCACAAATGTCAAAACCCCCTCACAAATAGGTAATTTGCGAGGGGACAGCTCCCCTAGCAAAACAGGGGGGTCGCAACACAATTTGCGAGGAGCTTTTATCCACGCCATTTACCAAGGGGATAATCCCCTCGCCATTTGTCATTTATAAAATAATGCCCTTCTGCACAGAGTCAGATGGTGCAGGCTAGTGTGCAGGGTAGTCCAAAATACGTCAGCATTTTCCCATGGGATAAGCCCCTCGCAAATTGCAAGGATGGGACAAGTTACCAGGAGTTTATCCCCTGGCAAATTGGTATGATGTTGACATGTTCACAGGAGATAATCCCCTGGCAAATTGCAGAGAAATTTTCAAAAAAAAAATAATATTAAAATTATATATAAATTTGAAAAGTATAATAATAGAATAATTATATATATAATTAATATAAATTTATATAATTAATATAAATTTATATAATTAATATAAATTTATATAATAATTAAAATTTATATAATAATTAAAATTTATAATATAATAAAAATTCATTAAAATTAAAATAAAACATTTAAGTTCAAAATACTTAAAATATCATACAAATTTTTAAAAAAACATCAAATATTCAACATAATTATATAATTACTCTTCATTTTCATCTTCTTCTTCAACAACCCCTTCATTAACATTACTTCTCCCAAATCCACCACCAGAATTTTGTGAAGCAAAAAATTGATCAAATCTTAGAGCCCGCTCATTTGCAATCCGCATTGCTTCTTGATACTCTTGTGCTTGCCTCCTCATTTCTTCCCCGCAACTCAATTTCCCTTCTTTGCATTTCTCGTTCCATCTCTAATTGTTTTTTCTTCATCTCTTCAATTTCTGCATTTCTTGCTGCAACTTGTTGTGCTGCCTCAGTGTTAGCCAAATTTCTCACAGTCTCAAGCATTTCGGCGGTTAAGATAGGTTGGGTTGATGTTCCTTCACCATCAGCAAGTCTCATTCTGAAACACCTATCACGCCTCTTTATAGTTTTGGCGTAACCTCCAGCACCATACACTCTCCCATTTTTCTTCTTTCCACCTGCAGTATCATACCATGTAGTAAAAGCCAAACTAGGATCAACTGGATATCCTGATTGTGGTTCAGCTAATTCAGGGTGATTTGATAACTTTATGGCAAGTTGTCTATCAAACTCCTCCTATAAAAATAAATAAATTTTATAATTATTAGAATAAGTTAGATACATATAAAAGAAATAAATAAAATATTTTTAATATAAGAAAAACTTACTTGAGTGTTTCTTGAGCGGTCGTCAATAAACTCTCCATTTCTCTTGAGATGAGTCTCCAAATGGAGCTCATTAAGAAGTGGATTTCTACCCAACTCCTCACGCTTATTAAAAAAGTAAAAAATAATTAATTATTTATAGAATAAAAATGATAAATTAATTAAAAAATAAATAAACTTACGTACCATCCTTTGTGCAACTTCAGCAACACTTATACTTCGCCTGCGTAATTGCAGCCACCAACTTCAGATGCTCTATTTTTCTTTGCCTTTTCAGATAAGGAGTGAAACCATCAGAGCATAATCCAAGTCTTACATTCCTGGGTTCTGCTGCAAAATCAGGATGGACTCTATCAAAGTGTTTCCATGCCTCGCCATCGGATGGATGTCACATCATGCCAGAACTAGTTTTGTTTGTATAGTGCCATGTCATTTGGCTTATTGTGCATTGATGCAAACATTCGCAACCTAGGTATTATTGGCAAATAGAACATGGACTTCATGCAACTCGTTTTTCTTACGATCAACTCCTTTATCGAACTAAATACCTCGGACTATTGCAAAACTTACATTTCTCTAATTCCCCATCATTAGTTCCGAACTCATTGTCATAAAATAACATGCAACCTCCAATGCAACAATCAATCCTTTTTACTTCTAGTCCCAACTTCGACACCATCCTCTTTGCATCGTAATAACTTGTAGGCATGTTTTCCTTAAAAGGAGTCGCGTCTAGCATCATTCTGGCAAAGAAATCCAAACATTGATCTGGAACATTCCAATTTGACTTCGCCAACACCTCACACATTGATAGCCTGGAGTCAAGATCCCTCAAACAACGGTATATTTATTTCTTTCAGCAACTGGTAAAACCTTTGCGCTTTCTCATTCGGGAGCTCTTCTGCGTCAAAGTCTTCAGGTTCATCATAACCCACATTCACCCCTAATGCGTCACTGACCATATCCTCGACTAAATTAAATTGTTCCTGATATTGCACGTGTGGTGGACTACTTGGAGCATCTCTATTTGTATCCGATCCAACACATGTTTGACTGCAAGAAGCCTCTTTATTTATCTCCTGCATTTTCTCCCCATTAGATGTCCAAACCCAATAATTTGGTCTAAAACCCACTCTCTCCAAGTGACGTTTCACTTCACTAGGGTCACTAATTATATTTTTGCAACCACACTTTAAACACGGACATCTGATCCCTCCTTCGCTACGACAACAGTCTTGAGCAAATGCATACGCGAGAAACGCATCAACTCCTTCCTTAAAATGCGGTTTAAGCCCACGCCTTCCAGGAAATGTTCTATCGTACATCCAACTACGATAGAATTGATAATATTTCATACTGCACATGTTCATATTTAATTTTATTAAAATAAAATGAGGAGTGTTCTATCGACAAATTTATAAAAATTTATCAATACCATCATGTTTACTCTAAAAATAAATCATATTTATTTTTTTAAATAAACATATTTTTACATGATTGTTTTCTAAAATACTATGATGTTTTTATATACATCTATTTTTTAGTCATAAACATATATTTTTAATCCTAAACATAAATTGTCTTCTTTTAACATTAAAAAAAATTATCCATCATATAATGTCCAACTAAAAAATATTATGCATACACTATTATACATCATATAATGTATATTTATCTCCTTATTAAAAGCAAATTAGTCCCATAATTTTTAAACATGATACATATTTCAAAAAAATTTATTTACCCAATTATTGATAAACATTAACAAATTCCAAATATATATACTATTTATCATAAAAATTTAAATTTTTTAAATATTATTTATATATTATACATATTATTTTTAAAAATTAATTATAAATACTTTAAATATAAAATATATATACAGTTTTTTAAATATATTTTAAATTTTTTCTAATATATATATATATATATATATATATATATATATATATATATATATACTATAAATATTATTTTTACTGTTTTAAATATATACATTGTTTCAAATATAAATACTGTTTAAATATATACTATTGTACATATTGTTTTAATATATATATATATATATATATATATATATATATATATATATATATATATATATATATATATATATATATATATATTTAAATTAAATATATAATAATAATAATTTAATTTTTTTGTATATATTAATATTTTTCTAAAATATATATATATATATATATTTATTTTTACTTTTTTTTTTTTTTCTGTTTTACTGTTTTTATAAAATATATATATAAAAATTACATACTATTTTTATAACATACTATTACTGTTTTTTTTTTTTACTATATATTACATACTATTTTTAAAAAATTACATACTGTATTAAAAATATTTATAACATAATATTTACATTAATATATATATATATATATATATATATATATATATATATATATATATATATATATATATATATATTTCGATTTTTAAACATTTGTAAAAAAATACCCATATTAAACATTTATATCCAAAAAATCAGAAAAAAAAATAAATTTGTGTACCTTTGATTGGAGCTTTTTTTTAAGGTTTGCCACTAATTAATACCTACAAAATAAAAAAATATTATAACATATATATAGTTAGATATATAATAAACAGAAAATAAATTTAAAAAAAAAACATAAAATAAAGTAGATATATACCTTGAAAAATTATTAACAATGGATATGGATGAAAATAACTTAAGTTGCATGAAAATGGAGGAATGGATAGAATTGAAAAAAGAGAGAAAGCAGGTTTGGAGTGGTGTTGAGGAAGATGAAGAATCAATTTTTGTGAGTGTTGTTGTGAGTGAGGAAGATGAAGATGAAGAATTAATCATATAATATAACTTTGAAACTGAGTTGAAACGCGTGCGTGCATTTAATGGGGGCAGCTGGCGAGGGGCTCCCCCTCGGAAATGGAACGGACATATTTAGCGAGGGGAGCCCCCTCGGAATTGTACATTTTAATTATTACAACTGCACGCTGATGCAATGTGATGTTGTCCCTTTGCTAGGGTACCCTGAAATTACCAACTACTATTTGCTTGGGGTGTCCCCTCGCAAAAGTACTTATTTTTTGGCGGTATTTTTTGTTTCTGAGGGGTAGCCCCTCGCAACGTATGTTTTTAAATTTCAAAAATTACATGTTGCCTCTTTGCGAGAGTACACCCCACGTAACGAATTTTTTTTTTTTTAAATGGAATTTCCCCTTTGCGAGGGGGACTACCCCAAGCAATGCTATTTTGTTTGTTTGGGGTTTAACCCCTGGCTAAATCCCCTAGCAAACTAAGGCTTTTCTTGTAGTGTAACGAACAAGAACAAATAAGTGCCACAAAACATATATACAAAATAACTACATTTCGGCAGTTATCAATATGCATGATAATTTATTCTGATTATTTCTATATTATTTTCCAGGATTTAGAAGGGTGTTACAGAGACCAGGACAAAAGCTCCTACAAAGTTGAAAGCAAAAATAAATTGTTCTTTTCTTTATTCAATGGCTTGTCACTTTTATGCCAAACCTCTAGAATAGAGAAACGATAATCTTTTTCTTGATCAGCCTCACATTTGAGCGTTTTTTTCTTCCAAACACACTTAGATGTGTCTATACAAGTGAAATTGAGACATTTCTCAAGTATCTTTGACGGAAATACAAGTGATGAATAATGTGGACTAAAAGCACTTATCAATTTCATAGATTATGGTATTGACAACTTCAAATTCATAGAGACCTAAGTCGTGCTTTTTCTTTCTATCTTCTAAACATCAGGATTCTTCCAACCTGATAGACTTCATAGTTCTACAGTCCATTGATTGCCATAATAGTGTCGCTCTAACTTTCCCAATAGATACATAGTACTAGAAATATATATCCCTGAAACTCACCCATTATACTATGGCGCCTGCTCTGACAACCACTGAAATCTTGGTACTGGCAACATACAGAAACAAAATTGTCTTAATAACAAACAATGTCGAGACATATATTACAACAACTGGTAGCAGACCAAATCAATTAAGAAATAAGTGATACATAACTAAACCATGCAGAAAGCAAGCAAGGATGGAAGTCCACTATCAGCATTATTAGTACAAAACTAAACTCCCACATATACAACTTATCGCCTAATCACTGCCCAAATGCAACTTCTACCTAGGTCCTTCCTAAATATGAGAAATTACCATATCATTTCATAAATCACCTCAGTCATATCTAACAGTCCCAAACTCAGTGACTGTAACAAATATAACTCAATTTAGAAGATCACATTTTCATTATAATAACTCAAACTCTTGCTTAAAAACATCAAGTGATGAGAACAATACTCAACTCATTGCCTAAAAGATTCTTAGTGAAGATAATAACTTACGTAATAGTCAAGTAACAAACAATCTACCACATCATATCAAATGATATATGAATGACACAAAAACTACACAAGAGACTCTCAAAACCTAAGAGTTATGTTTCCCCAAATTTTATAATTGTTGAAAACTTAAGTTACATTTGGTTAGGATTCCTCTTTAAATACACCTCTCCACTCTATGAGCTTTGATATTCTGAACCTAGAAGCTTCTTGATCCACAAGCTGAGCCATACACAATTGTGCAGCCAATCTCTTTCAATCTTGGAACAAACAATATAAAGTTTTATAAATTGTCTCAAGCCCGATTTAGTGTCTTTTTTACAGTTGGAGATATGTTCCAAAACAAATCTTTTTGACATGTGAAGATCCTTAAAATATATCCAAAGAATAAAACAAAAATAAATCAAATCTGTTAAGATTTAAAATCAACAGGGTTTTCGTGCTGCATAACAAAATAAGATGTTATGACACCATGCTCAATATCTAATCAAAACCATATTTTAACAAAATGTTGTCAATCCACAAAACTATAGTCCTAACAATTTTAATATATATGATAGTAATAATAGAAAATATGGTGCCAATAAAGGTATTGTATTTCTTTTTGGTCTTATTACATTTTATTTGACCATTATAGTTGTTATTCTATTATATTCAGTATTTCTTTAGGGACATTTCTCACTCTTGCCAGGTCCGCCAAAGTAAATGTGATCCCCCCAGTTTGGACTAGACTTTCCTTGTATACTATAACAATTTGGATTTGATGCTAAATATGTGGGATTTGCCAACGGAACCAAGTTGTTATCGGAATCTATAACTTGCATATTTCTAATAAATGCAGCTTTTCCAAAACCCTCTTCAGGAAAGTGACCACTACCCATTGCAGTAGAAGTATGAGAGCCTGTTGATTTTGAATTCACTATTTCTCCACCAAAATGTACTTCATCTGCATGATACTTCAATTTTGTGAACAAGGGAGCTGGCCAGTAACCAATTAAGTTTCCAGCTCCATCTTCAAGCAACCAATTTCCAGTGTTTTTATCCTTCACAAAAAAAAAAACATAATCAAAGTTAGAGTACTTTATTTGAATTAACTGAGAGTGGAAAAGAAAGATTTTACCTTCGATATCTTTAAAGTAAGAGAAAATTGTTGTCCTATATATGTAGAAACTTTTGGAAGTTCAGCTCCAATTGGAAAATTTTGGTTAGTATGAACAAAGCCTGGACACAGTAAATTGTGGCACCCTGTGCTTTGATATGCATCAGCCTACAAAGATTTGTTTGATATTCATAATGTTCTCACAAAATTATAACTTATATGTATTATTTTTCTTACCGTCCAATAAATAAAAAATCTCGGGTGATCGTCACCGTAAAGTCCTGGGTAGACCTGCATAAAAATTACATTAAATTAGAATAATTGGTTATATACAAATTAAAATGGTAGATACCTGGGTTGAAATGCTAATTTCATTTTAAAATTATAAGTCATGGAATTTGTCTTATTTTTCGTAAGAAACCATGAATCTTCTACACGTAATTGTAGAAACTAATCCATCGGAGATGACCATAATAGACAACAAAACGTTCATGAGAATTTAACCCAGATGTGTGTCCATAACTGTGTTAGAACCTAGGATCTCTGATTTATTTGGAAGAGATCATTTTCCATTTCATTCAGGTGCTCTCGAATGATTTTGTTTATTAATTTGAATGCATTAATAATGTTGAGGTAGCGGTTAAAGGAAAAGAATAAATGGAGTAAATAATGGGAATAACTAACATGCCAACCAGCTTCAATGGAGTTGAGATCTTTTCCATATGTACCCGAGACGATCCACATTTGGGACAAGCTGAATTCACTTTGACTTTCCAAGTAGGGTCTCCATACATTGAAGGTAGCTTGAGCTCCATAGAACTCATCCTTTTCCACTAATACAACTGCATGCTGTTCAAAAATAAAAAGAACAGATTTTATTACTTCGTTTAAACATGTCTTAGTATTCTGGAGTTATTTAGGGTTTCCATCCTATTTTTGATGGGATAGGCTTTCCTACATGATGTTACTTCTTGTGAATATTTTATTTGAATTAAATTTATTTTTATTTCAAAAAGACACATTAAAATGAAACTACAAATTTTACTTAATTATTAGGGTTAAGGAGTTATATTTTTTTCATCAACCATTCATAAAAATATTTTTAAAAATTTAACTGTTATGATTAACTATTTGTTACTGTGTAAAAGCTTTTCACACTTTTAGAGTATAAAATTAAATTGTCAAATGTCATATGTTTGTTTTACCATAAGAAAAAAATACACAAAAAAAAAAAAAAAAACAAAAAGAAAGATACTGAAAGAGAAATAAATGAGTTTTTGTGCTTGCATACTTCATGAGGAAACCGATTGGTAGCTTTTGTTCCAAAACTATTAATAGAGTGAGCTCTTAATATGTCTTGTTCTGTTACTCTTCTAACCGGAATTGTACCTTCAGGACATGATTCACCAGATAAGCTCCACAATTGAAAGTCACTCATATTGCCAAATTGATTATGCCCTCTTAGCCTTTTTGGAAAATCCTGTATATAAATATTTTCAATAAAAATACACTTTTATAAAAGGCTGACATATAATAACTTTCTTAAATTGAAAATTAATTCATTTCAATTTTTTTGTTATTTATATCAACAACAAAAATTTATACCATTAATTTTTGTCCTTTCAATAAAGGATGATCAAAAGCTAATTGTTCATGAGTCAAAACACAATCTATGAGATCACCATTAGGAGCCTGCAAAAGCGAGCACAAAGATAAAGACAATTTGTAGATATGTTAAACTTTAAGACTAAGAATAAATATTTTTACATAATTAGTTGTAGATATGTCGGAACATTTCCAAAATTTAAAGCCCTAATTTGCAATATTCTAAACGAATTTATGAACAAATGTGATAAACGTTAAAATTTTGTATTATATACCGACAAGATTCTTATTTAATAAGCTAATAAGTTTAAAAATACATTTTGATTAAAAAAACTCATTAAATTACTACATTATAAAAATTCTTTAACTTTTATCATTCAAATAACGTGATTTGAAGTAAACTAATTGAATAATAATTGTAAATTATATTACATAAAAATTTTATGCATTCAACACTATAATTAATGGTATTAAAAATTTATTTTAACATACCTGAATAGTTTTACCCGCAGGCTTGTTGATTTGTCGAAGACGTGTAGCTATCGTCTTCTTCAAGTTTTTAAGTTCTTGCTCTGATCGAATAGTTTGATTGGTTAATTGTTGATTTTGTGTGTCTAAAGAATTAACAATAGAAATGAAAGAAACAACAATAAAAATGTGTAGGAGGAGACAATTGATTGAAGAACTAAAGACCATCTTTGGTTTGTGTTGACTTTGATTGGAAGGAGAAATTTAATTTATTGTGCTAGCACCATAGGAATATATAGAGAGATACCATGCTTCATAATTCTAATATTAATAAGTTAAAGAGTATATCTATTCATTTAAAGAAAAAAGAAACCAAAACACAAATTAAGAAAAGAATAAAAAATTATTAAATATTTTACTAATATATAATTATTCAACATTATACTCTTTAAAGTATTCGAATACTTTTGTGTCAAACTAAATTATTAAAATATTTAAGAAATATGTTGAATGCATCTTTAATATATATATATATATATATATATATATATATATATATATATATATATATATATATATATATATATATATATATATATATATATATATATATATATATATATATATATATATATATATATATATATATATATATATATATATATATATATATATATATATATATATATAAAGGAACTATTTTTCTTTCCATTGAAATTTTGAAAATGAACATTTAAATATCCTTCAAAAATAAGTAAATAAATTCGAAACATATAAAATACACTTAATCCTGCGGTGGAACAAGCTATTATTGCAAAAATTGGTGAATACAACCTACTATCATGAAGAATCTCATCCTTGGACCAAAAACAAGTAAAAGGTGGGATACCACAAAGAGAAAGTGTACCTATTAAAAAAGACATTTTTGTAATTGCCATTAAATTCGAAGAGTTATAGCATGAGTTACACTCGCTCAAAAACGTCAAAAGAGATATTTAATGTCAAAAGAGATATTTCATATAACATTAATTTTGATGTAGTTATGTCATTGAACTACATCAAAATTAACGTTATATAAAAGTCCATTTTGACGTTAATTTTTGGATATCTTGATCGTATAGTAAATCTTTATAGATTAATTTCAAATTTTATAGGTATGATCTATATGATTATATGTTTCAATCCAACGGTTGATTTTAAAAAAATATTAATCCGAAGTGACGTTTTTGAGCGAGTGTAACTCATGCTGTAACTCTTCGGGTGTAATTTAGTCCTCTATCTCTCTCTCTCTCTCTATATATATATATAACCTATATATTTTTTAAAACTAGCATGCTCAAAATCAAATTCGAGTGTAGTTAGGTTGAAGATCTCGCCAAAAGGGGAAAGATTAGTGATGGCAGTCACATCGAACAAAGTCAGCGTTATCATCCCAGAAATAAGATGTAAGGTATTGATCGAACCTTTCGAGAAGAAGATCAGAGCAAGAATCATATATGAGTTGACCTTGTGACCATTTCTGAATAATTAAATGGCATCGAAGATGCTAGCTTTTCTCTACTGTGTTTTTTATTTTGCTTTCACTTTATTGAGCCATGCCAATTAGTTTTTGTTGTCGGGAGTAGGCATTGATCGAAAAACTCTAGCATTGATATCCAAGAATTTTAGATCGAGGGTTCATTTTTGAATGCAAAAGGCATATTAGGATTGAAACAAGGAAATTATTGTTGGAATTTTTGCGTATGGGATTTCGAGTCTGGGTATGGTCCATGGAAAACAAAGAGTTTATCATTGATGACCAAGGGTATTAGCATTTGGTTTTTCCAATTTTTAACTTTGGATTTTTCAATAGGTGGATGAGGGATAACTCTCACACCCCAAATTTTGACCCTAAATTTATTAGTCGAATTAACATAACATATTTTGTTTTATCTGGTCACGATATTTTATAAAGCACCTTCATTCATTGCATTTTGCATCATTAGTCGTTCATTCATGTATTTAAGTTGATCAAATATCAGTTTAAATCAATATTTTGCATCGTTTTAGAGTTAAAAAATACCTGTTATTTTACTTCATGTAATTTTATCTCTTTACCCGCTTCATGCATTGTGTGAAGTTGTTTATATTTCGATAATATTGATATTTTGATTCTACAGACAGACTATTAAAAGCATTTTGAATTTGTGCAAAAAATTAGATGGGAAAATATTTCGAGTTTTCATCTTTAGTTGACTGTTTTATGAATCTACGTTGCGTGTAGATCATGTCGGTATGCTCTCTTTGTTTTCTCTATGCATCTCCTTTTTAACTGTTAGCATATGTTAAACCAAACATTCTTATTCTCATTTTTATTTCGATTTTGATCATTTGCAGTCTTTTTATTAAACTTTGTGACTTGTAGTTTATTTTAACGTGTTCATTTATTTTTTCGATCAATTTAGTGTTTTTTTAATCGTTTTTTATTACTTCGAGTCTCCTTTTTTATTCAGAAAAAATAAAAATAAAAATGCTTTTGAATGTATTTATTTTTGTTCTTTTAGTTTTTTATGTTAAGTTTAATCAAAGGGCGTTTTGGCCATTTAAATAAATAGGGAAAACCTAGTTTGTGGATATAAATTGAATTGAGATAAGAGTGTACGTGAGGCAGATCAGAACAACAATAACGAAAAAATAAGAGAAATCAAACAGAACCACAATTCCTCTCTACCAATTCCCTTTCATTCATCCTTTATCACCTTTTTCGCACATAACGTACCACATAGAAACCCATCCATCTTCATCGCCATCCTCTTTCTATTCCAAACTCCGTGCTATCTCACTGTAACCACCATATGTTACCTCTACTCTCGTTCAAACCCGTGACAAAATTCCATTTCACACCATCATCAAAACCAACCCACACAACGACTATGTTCTCACCTTCGAAATACCATCAAACAACCCCTAGCCTCGGCTATTATACTCCCACAAAAGACCCACATAATTTTTGGTAACACGTAAAACACATCACACACACCAATAATAACCTTGTTAGACTACGACACCAGATCTAGAGGGGGTGAATAGATCCCTAAATAAAAACTACCTTTCGAAATGGTTATTTAAAAACTTATTTTAAAAATAATGTTGAGCAGAAGGTTTTTTTCCAAGATCATTTAGGGTAGTCTAAATGAACCTAGTTATTGGAAACTAGGATATGCACGAACCATATGAAATTAACACAATGATAAAATCAATCAACATAATAATATCTCAATTAACCATTTTAATTTCTAACACAACGGCTTCCTATTTCCAATAAAATTATATTAAAAACATAACTAGACAACTTATCGAACTTATGTTACGTAATCAATTGTTTGAAATTTCCTTTGAACTGGTTGATATATAACAAGGCCTTACAATCAAAGTGATCATAAGCTAATCAACAGGGTAATTTAAACTTTAACAATCAAAGTGAAAATTTATACAAATTGATAGATTAAACAACACATTCAATTAGTTGCATATAGAATGTAAATGAGAGTAAGAGACAAAACATTCAATTTGTCAAACACTTTGTGTGCTTTCGAATTTTTAGAATTTTTCTTTTGAGTTGTGTTGATATTAAAACCACTTATAATCAAAGTGATTATAATTTAATCAACCCATCACTTTAAACAAAAAAATTATAGAAAAATTCTTACGAGTCAATCGATTAATCAATACTATTCAACAAATTACGTAAATGTAAACAAAAGCAAGTAAATGGATAATAGAGAGCGACAGGAGAATTTGTTTAGGAAGTTTCCGACTTTAGTCCTCGCATGTGAGTACATCTTACCCCATTTCCAAATTTGGAATTAGGATTATTTCTTACTTTGCAAAAGTATGAGTACAAGAGATGTGCTTAGAGCAATATTACAAATCACAATCGTTTGATGTCTATTCAACCCCCTTCTCTTCTTTTGATCTTTAAAATATCAAGAAAGATAGATGCAACCTATTCGTCACTTAAGCTACTTCCTTGAAAGGACTTCAAACACCCCAATGTTCCTTGAAAGGATTTCAACCACCACAAGGGATCTTTTTGCTCGAGTAAATCTGATTGCACACTATCAACACAAGATCACTGATTCTATCATCCAATACTTGTTACTTCCTTAAAAACATTTCAAACACTCTAAGATTCCTTTAAAGGATTTCAACCACCCCAAGTGATTTTTTACATGGATGAACGTTTAAACGATCTTGCCCGAAACCCCCCAAATAAACCAAAGATCTTGGAGGACAAACCCGATGGTCTTTCCTAGATGAAAAGCCCTACAAATCTCAAGCCAAACCAATTGGAAATCTTCAATTCTTTTTATAAATGAAAACCCGAAGGAATATCATCACAATGTAATGTTGGTGTGTATGCATAGATTGGAAGGTTGTATGCTAATTTTATTATATCATCAAATTGGAATGATGCATGAAAGATATATTTATAGTTGGACTCTTTTTATGTAAAAGAGGGTTCTTTCAGAATGACAAAATAATGACAAAATGGCCCACAAAATAGTATGTGTCGACCAGTGACTTACAAAAGCTTACATGCTTTAAAAATACTAGACATGTGTCGACCTAAAAATTTTATGTGTCGTCGACACATGTGCCTGTGTCTTAAAGTAGAGATGCTGAAAGCTTTAATATTGCAGTACATGTGTCGACCTAAAAAAGTTATGTGTCGACACATACTGAAGCCTTTAAGAAAATGCAAAAATGCAGAATTAATGTGTCGACTCATAGAAGTTTCAGTTCGACATATAAATGTTGCTTTTGTGCAAAAAGTGATTTTTCATTATTGGGATCAATTTTAAAGTCGCTTTAAATGATTCCTATGACCTCAAATGCAAAGGTGTGCCACAAGAAATAAGGATACCGTCCACCAAACTAAAATGTTATCTTTCTGAGTTTTGACATCATGCAAAACATCTAATAGTGAAGTTGCACTCATAAACTCTCCCTTTTTGATGGTGGCAAAACTTGCGACGATGCATTTCATGTAGTTATCAAAGACTTCCCTGACTTTGTGCTTCCCATCTCCATCTCGCATATTCTTCTCTCCTTTGATAACATCAAAAAGAAAGAAGACAAATCGTTAGAAGTATCACATTCCAATATCAATACTAATATATCAGACAGAGGAATTTTTGCAATCAATAATAGATAAAAAGCGTAAAAAATTACCAAACATGTAATGAAATTGCACGAATAATAATGAATACGGTGCAAGAGCAAGCTAGTCAAGTTGCTTCTATAGCGTCACAATTACGTAACACAATATAATGGAATTCCCGATGTCGCACACGCATGTGCCTAGCATAGAAACATGAACATGTCACTATTCAATCCAAAATTAAAATGTTGCCAAAAATTGTGAATCAACTACAACATGAATCATACATGCAATTAACATGCTTACATTCAACTCATGCACAAATTCAAGAAACAATAATAGATACTCATAATTGAACATACAAGAACAAACTTATAAAAATGTGAAAGCATTAATGAATGAAGTCATTATAAGCATATACATTGAGAATACACAATGGTTATGAATCAAACAATTTGGAAATGAACATTCATGGTTTTCATCATTTAAGTGTTAAAACTGACACTTTTTAACTATACTTCTACCGGTGGAAGTCTTACTAAAAAACTGCAAATTTGTGAAAACATACACTTTTACACTATATTGCTCACTTACTTCTCGCTTCTTGGAAATGAAAGATACAATCAAGTATTTATATAGACCCAAGATTTTCTAATAATTTAAATGCAACTAACTTCTTTTAATAGACCACTAAACTCTTTGCCTTTCCACTACAAGAACTCTATACACTATGCCAAATAAGGGATTAGACAACACTTTTTAGGCCTTTAACAATGCTTAAAAGCGCTGCTAAAACCACCGCTGCTAAAGGTATAGACAGCGCTTAGGTTACTATAAAAGCGCTGCTATAGGTACCCTCTTTAGCAACGTTTTTTCCTGAAAAGCGTTGCTATAGGTACCCCCTTTAGCAGTGCTTACACTTTAGACAACGCTTTTGAAAGAATTTAATGTGGAACTTTAGACAGCGCTTGGTATAAGCGCTGCTATAGATACCTTTTAGGCAACGCTTTTTCTTGAAAAGTGCTGCTATAGATACCTTTTAGGCAACGCTTTTTCTTGAAAAGTGCTGCTATAGATAGCCTCTTTAGCAGCACTTTACTTTATACAACGCTTTTTTATGTACCCTTTAGCAGCGCTTTTCTATTGCCCCCTATAGCAGCGTTTTTTCAACCACTTTAGACAACACTTCTCAGAAAAACCTAAATTGTTGAGCTGCTTTATTATGTTTTTCTGGTATTAGATTGCATGCTCATGTGGATGTTAGGTTAATCTTAGTTAAACCTAAATTGGTTTGTTGAAAAGACCAAGTTTTTAGGATTAATTAAGTGAACCCTAACTATTATTATGGAAGCCCAAAACCAAGTTTCGTGGATCGCTTCTATAATAGGAATAGAACCTTACTCTGCTGCGCTCTTGAATTGTATTGAAGATTTTAGCAGGTTGTATTGTGTAATTCTAGTTACTCTTGTGAGTCAAGCAATTATCAATTGATAAGTGCCTTGGACTAGGATTTGGTTGTAAGGGTTGTTTATCACTCAAAGCTTTGAAGCACGAGTGTTTTGTCTCTTGATTAAAGCTTTGAAGCAAAATCAAGATAGTTTATTGAAGTGTGTCTTCACAATTCAATTAATCAATAGGTTGATATCACTGCTGTGATTGAGGGGGAGTGAGTAGGAACTCAGGTCTAAGTAGGACTTAGATTGAAGTTTCATTGGGTAGGTCTTAAGTGAAGGAGATAAACTGGTTGGTTTATTCCTGAATTAATTCTACTAATAGTGAATTTCCTCCCGGCTTGGTAGCCCCTGATGTAGGTGTAGTTACACACCGAACCGGGTAAACAATTTATTGTGTTCTTTATCGTTGTTTGAATTTATGTGAATTGTTAACGGAGTGTCGACATCGTGTCATAACATTCTCTATGACATCACGATCCGCTGCCAGAATTTCAATTGGCATCGAGGCACCGCCTGTTATTTCGGGTGAGATCTAGGGATAATAGTTTTGGCGTAATGGATAAGGAAGGAGGATTTGGAGGTAGACCACCTATACTGGATGGATCTAATTATGATTACCGGAAACCTCGTATGTTTGCCTTTTGAGGTCATGGATATTAAAGCTTGAGAGTCCGACAAAGGATGAAAACATCCCACCAAGCTTGAGAAGGATGGAACTACTGTCTTGAAACCTGAGGAAGAATGGAACAAAGAAGAAGAGGAGCTAGCACTGGGAAACTCTAAAGCATTGAATGCCTTATTCAATGGTATTGACAAATATCTTCGACTAGTTCATCAATGTGAGCCGCCAAGGATGTTTGGGACACTCTCAAAACTACTCATGAGGGGACATCCAAGGTGAAGATATCAAGACTTCAGATGCTCACTACCAAATTTGAGAATTTGAAGATGAAAGAAGATGAGACCATTCATGAGTTTCACATGAATATCTTGGAGATTGCCAACACCTCAGGAGCACTTGGTGAAAAGATGTCAGAAGAAAAGCTGGTGAGAAAGATTCTCAGATCATTGCCTAAAAGGTTTGCAATGAAAGTGACTGCTATAGAAGAAGCTTAGGACATCAGCACCTTGAAGGTGGAAGAACTTGTTGGATCTCTCCAGACTTTTGAGATGGGAATCAGTGAAACTGTTGACAGGAAGAACAAGAGCATAGAACTTGTATCCAATACTGAAGAGGAATGCAAGGAGGATGATGAAGAGAAGATATCTGAAGCTATAGCTATGCTTGGAAGGCAGTTCAACAAACTCATCAAGAGAATTGATCCAAAGTCAAGGTCCAATGTCAAGAACATTTCATCTGACATTAGCGCATCTTATGACTCCAGAAGATCCAAGTCAGAAGAAAAAGGAAGTCAAAGCAGATAAATCCAGTGTCATGGTTGTGAAGGATATGGGCATATTAGAGCTGAATGTCCCACCTTTCTAAAGAAACAAAAGAAAGGGATGACCGTCACTTGATCTGATGGTGACTCAGGAAGTGAATCTGAGGAAGAAGCAGCCAAACTTGTCACTGCTCTCTCTGGAGTGTGCAATTTTGATATGGATTCTAGTGATGAGGAAGTGACATTTGAAGAGCTTGCTGAAACCTACAAAAAGCTGTGTATAAAAAGTGGTGAAGTATGTCAAGAAATGAGAAATGTAAAAAGTCGATTGAGAAGTTGGAGGCTGAGAATGTAAAATCTGAGGCTGAGAAGAAGGAAAACACAGCTACTATAAGTCACCTCAACAGTGAAATTATAGTGTTGAACTCCAAACTTGATCAGATGTCTAAGTCACTCAAAATGTTGACATCTGCATCGATAAGTTGGAAGAAATTCTTCAGCTTGGACAAAATACAGGAAATAAGCATGGTCTGGGATATGAAGCTGCAAAGAAACTTGCTGATGACAAGAAGAAGAACAGACCTGGCAAGTCAATGTCAAAGAAGATGTCACACCACAAGACAGGAAATAGGTCTGACTCAGGATATGTGGAGGCAAAGAAATTTGCTGATAACAAAAGGAAGAACAAACCTAATAAGCCAATGTCTAAGCAGATGTCACAACATTGGGTACAACATCAAGATCAAAGAAGCATGAAGAAAAAGTTTCAAAGATGGAGATGTCATTATTGTGGGAGGTTTGGTCACATAAAGCCTTTTTGCTTTAGACTACATGGATATCCTAATCAAGTTCCTTATGTCAAGCCTAAGGTCAACAAAGTATCCTACACACATCATTGGAAGAAGAAGACTGCAGCTCTGATAGCTCATACTTCCCTTAGAGTGTCTGCCAAGGAAGATTGGTACTTTGACAGTGGGTGTTCTAAGCATATGACTGGAATCAAAAATATACTGAATAATGTCAAACCTCATTCTACCAGTTTTGTTACTTTTGGAGATGGAGCTAAAGGAGAAATCAAAGGTGTTGGAAACTTGGACTGTTCTGGAGTTCCAAACCTAAATGGAGTGTTGCTGGTAAAAGGTTTGACTGCTAATCTCATAAGCATAAGTCAGCTATGTGATATGGGATTCAAAGTCAACTTCACTAGGTCTGAATGTCTTGTAATCAATGATAAACAAGAAGTGGTTATGAGAGGAGTCAGATCAAAGGACAACTGCTACAGGTGGGAATCTGAGAACACCAACCTGTCTTCTGTGTGCTCTACAGACAAAGATGAAGGGAGAGTCTATGGTGAGTGTCAGGTTAGAAAGCAAACCAGAATGTCACACCCAATGTCTAGACATCTGACCACTTCTAAAGTGCTGAAGCAAGCTCCTAGGGCCTGGTATGAAAGGCTGACCAAGTTCCTTACTGACAAAGGAGATAGGAAAGGAGCCTTGGATAAAACTCTCTTTGTCAAGAATGAAGGAGGAAAGATAATGGTGGCTCAACTTTATGTTGATGACATAGTATTTGGAGGAATGTCAAACACAATGATGAGACATTTTGCCAACCAAATGCAAGCTGAGTTTGAAATGAGCCTCATGGGAGAGTTGACTTATTTTCTTGGACTGCAAGTCACACAGATGGAAGACTAACATTCCTTTCACAGAGCAAGTATGCAAGGAATATTGTCAAGAAGTTTGGAATGGAGAATGCCAACCATAAAAGGACTCCTGCTCCTACACATTTGAAGTTGTCCAAGGACACAAGTGGAGAAAATGTTGATCAAAGCTTGTATAGAAGCATGATAGGAAGCTTGCTATACTTGATGTACCAAGACCGACATTGCATTTGTTGTGTGCAAGATACCAAGCTGAACCTAAAGTAAGTCACATCAATCTGGTAAAAATAATTCTAAAGTATGTGAGTGGTACTTGCAATTATGGTATACTGTATTCTCATGGATGTGAACCAATTTTGTCTGGCTATTGTGATGTCGATTGACCATGAGAAAAAGCACTTCGAGGATGCTTTTTCTTGGGAACAACCTTGTTTCTTGGTTCAAGCAGAAAACTGTGTCCTTGTCCACAAGTGAATACATAGCACGGTAGCGCTTGTTCTCAAATGGTCCGATGAAGCAGATGTCGATCGAGTACAATGTCACACAGGATGTCATGACATTGTACTGTGACAACCTGAGTGCTATTAATATTTCAAAGAATCTTATACAACACAGTAGGACTAAGCACATTGACATTAGACATCACTTCATCAGAGACCTTGTAGAAGAGAAAGTGATTAAATTGGAGCATGTAGCCACTGAACTTCAACTGGCTGACATTTTTACTAAAGCTCTTGATGCTAGTCAGTTTGAGAATTTAAGGGGAAAACTGGGTATTTGTCAATATGAGGAATTGTAGCAATTAAAATTGCTTACAACAAGGAATGGAAGAGACCTTTTATTTCAATTAATTATAAGTGGGTCATTTAATTATTTTCCTCTTATTTTTAAAAGATTCAAGAATAGGAAGAGACTCCTTCATATAATAGTTTCTTCATTTGAAAGTATCATATTCTCTTCATCCAAAAGATACTCTCAAACTCTCTGGCATTCTCGTTCTCATTCCCTCACAATATCTCAGCAAAATATGTCTTCCTCCTCTTCATCATCTCAAGAATTTGGTTCTTCATCTCCCACCATGGCTGAGATTAGGGCAAATGTTGAAGCCATGCATGTTAAAGCTCTGAGGGTTACTCCACTGCGTGCAATGGCAACTGACCCTGCGAAGGTCAAGAAACTGCGCACAAGGAATGCACGAAGGTCACAAGTATCACCTTCTGGTAAGACCTCTGAACCATCTTCTTCTGTACCACTAGAAATAGCAAACAAAGAGGGGTCTAGGTCTGTGCATGAAGCCATTGCTAGGATAGTAACCAGGATCCTAAACGAAAACCAATTTGTACCTGGGGTTTCTGTCCCTCTAAACCAAAAGTCTGCTAGCCCTAGTTTAGCAGCTGATCCAGATGTCACTGAGAATGTCAAGACATCTGATGATCATGTCAAGAAAACCCCTACGGATCCTGATACTGAAACTCCTGTTGATTCTCCTGTCAAGAATGTTGTTAATCCTTCAGTTAAAGATTCTGAAGTGAGTATTGATGATGCTTGTAATGAACCCCCTGCTGTTAATGAAGATGAGATTTCTGATGATATTCTTGAGGAATCCCCAGCAAAATGTACCTCTGTTAAATCACTTGTGAAACCTGCTGACTATATCTCTGATAGTATCTTAGAAGAGACTCCAGAGAAACCAATTGGTGATGATCTTGAAAAGTCTCCAGTTCAAGATTCTGAGGATTTAGCTAAACCCCCTGTCATTGATTTGGATGAAGTATTCTCAAACAATGACCTCATTGCCAATGTCAACCCAAGCATTGCAAAGAGGATGATGAGAAGGAAAGGTAAACAGGCTGCCTCACAGAGTCTTGTTAAAGAAAAGGGTGTTGAAGATGTGTATAAAGCTGAGAAGAACACCAAGGCTGGACCCTCTACAAAGAAGTGTAGAGTAAAAACTGTTGGTGGTGACTCTAGACCAAAGAGAACACCTATTGTAAAGAAGAGGAAGGTGCCTGAATCTTCAGAGTTTGATCAAGATTCTGACTTTGATGTTGAGGAGAATGTCACAAACATTCATCCAAGGAAGAAGCCAACTCTTGGGAAACTGCCCAAGGTGCCTGAAGTGGCTATTGACAACATCTCATTCCATCATCCTGAGAATGCTGGAAGATGGAAGTATGTGTGCTTGAAGAGGATTGCTCTGGAAAGAGAGTTGAATAATAGTGCACTTGAGTGCAAGGAGATTATTGATTTGATTAAGGAGGCTGGTTTAATGAAGACAGTTGTGAGTTTCTCAAACTACTATGATGTTTTGGTCAAAGAGTTTCTAGTCAATTTGTCAAGTGGTTGTGGTGATGGGAGGTCTGCTGACTATAGGACTGTGTATGTGAGGGAGAGAAAAGTAAAGTTCTCTCCAAGTGTGGTCAACAGATTCCTGGGGAGATCAGATGATGCTCAGCCAGACCTTGAGGAAACTGATAACAAGATTTGTCAAACAATCACTGCCAAACAAGTGAAGCAATGGCCTCTGAAGGGAAAACTCATAGCCAATAAGTTGAGTGTCAAATTTTCCATCCTGCATAAAATAGGTGCTGCAAACTGGGTTCCAACCAATCACAAGTCAACCATTTCTATTGGACTGGGCAGATTCATATATGCAGTAGGCACTCAAGCTAAATTTGACTATGGAACCTACATATTTGAGCAGACCCTCAAGCATGCTGAAAGCTATGCAATCAAAGGACCAATAGCCTTTCCCTCCCTCTTGTGTGGTATAATAATGGATCAATATCCTGATATACTAGTTGACAGAGGTGCAGTATGCAAAAGAGCCCATGCTCTTGGATTTCACTACAAGCTGTTTCAAGGAAGACATGTCCCAGACATTGTCATGACATCTGGTGAGACATCCAAGGTCAAGGCAACTACTCAGAAGGCAACAGTCTTAGCTGTGCTGAAAGCAACCTGCAAAGAGCTTGAAGCAAGGAAGCAAAGCCTTGAAGAACCGATCTCTCAACTAGAGCAGGACACAGAGGTTGAGGATGAAGGGTTAGATGGTAATGCTGACAATGATGATGTTCAGATGGCTGGAGCTGAACGGAGTTCAGAAGATGCTTCCTTTCATAGTGTTTCTTCTGGAGAAGAGAGAACTTGAGATGAAAGCTTGTCAATTGTTATTTTATTGCCTTGATGTTTAAACTTTGTTTTTGTTATTTCCCTATTTTGTTTTGGCTGAATGTATTAAATTTGACAGAGATGTAACCTTAATTGTGATGGTACTTTCTATAATATATGATGACTGTTGGGGTATTTGTACTGGTTCCTTTGGCCCATTTGAGGCTAAAAAGGGGGTGAAGTATATGTGTGACAATTGGGGAAACTGTATGGAGATTTATATGTGGACATATGTGGGCAATTGGGAAATTGTATGAAAAATCATGGGTAGAATTTATCTTCTCTAGGTTCTGGTTTTTTAAGCTTAGGATAGCTTAGAACTAGTCTGTTTTTCTTCTGCTGCATAGGTACTCTGATGACTTAAGTTGTTTTAGCCAAAAATGTGCCAAAGGGGGAGTTTGTTAGTGTTTTAAGTTGGCATTACTTTTTGGTAAAACTAGACTATACCAATGTCTTGATAAATGTCATGACATTCAGAGATTGAAGATAAATCCTACTTGACAAGGATGTTTAAGTACAACTCGATCCGGAAGCATCGGCGGAAATTGCAGAAGTTTGATTGATGTCATAATGTATGTCATGACATCCCGTGTGACATTCTGCTCAGAGAATTTTCCCGAGATTTTTCAGGAAGTTTGTTGAGCTGCTTTATTATGTTTTTCTGGTATTAGATTGCATGCTCACGTGGATGTTAGGTTAATCTTAGTTAAACCTAAATTGGTTTGTTGAAAAGACCAAGTTTTTAGGATTAATTAAGTGAACCCTAACTATTATTATGGAAGCCCAAAAAGTTTCGTGGATCGCTTCTATAATAGGAATAGAACCCTTACTCGGCTCTCTTGAATTGTATTGAAGATTTTAGCAGGTTGTATTGTGTAATTCTAGTTACTCTTGTGAGTCAAGCAATTATCAATTGATAAGTGCCTTGGACTAGGATTTGGTTGTAAGGGTTGTTTATCACTCAAAGCTTTGAAGCACGAGTGTTTTGTCTCTTGATTAAAGCTTTGAAGCAAAATCAAGATAGTTTATTGAAGTGTGTCTTCACAATTCAATTAATCAATAGGTTGATATCACGTGATTGAGGGGAGTGAGTAGGAACTCGTGTCTAAGTAGGACTTAGATTGAAGTTTCATTGGTAGGTCTTAAGTGAAGGAGATAAACCGTTGGTTTATTCCCGAATTAATTCTACTAATAGTGAATTTCCTCCCGGCTTGGTAGCCCCGATGTAGGTGTAGTTACAATCGAATCGGTAAACAATTTATTGTGTTCTTTACTGTTGTTTGAATTTACTGTGTGAATTGTTAACGGAGTGTCAGATACTGTGTCATAACATTCTCTATGACATCACGTATCTGCTGCCAGGAATTTCATAAACAACAACAACATCAATATACAACAATGAAACAATATTATAACAAAATTAATATACGTCATTATACATCAATATACATCTTCAATCATTTTTTGTACAATATATACAACAACATTAATATACACAACAATGAAACAAAATCAACAATGAATTAGAAAATAACTCTATCTTCTACATCGATCTGCACCCATATAACCTGAAACAAAATCAAAAAATTGAAATTCATACAAGTTACCAAAAATAAAAAACAACAAAAACAATAATATTGTAACAAAACTATAACGACATATATTATATTCTCAAAACTCAAAGTTATACCTTATAATAAAATTCTCAACTCCATAACAAATTGACACCAATCCTTCAGAAGTTCATCCAATTGATCTTTTGAGTAATAAGCACACTTGAATTCATCAAAGTAATACATAATAATATAACATAGTATGCTTTACTTAAAACACTAAGTCATTTTATGAGAAATATTAAAATAATTCCTAAGTTAGAAATTCATAGCGTGGATGAAATCTCTAATCGGTCCAAAAGAAGAGTTTCTTTCATAAACCTCAACAGATAATAACCGCAATATACACAATTACGCTGACGAGGACACTACACATGGAAAGAAAATACAGATATACATCAAGATATACAGCTTAACTTGTTTTATCAAGTATCATCGCTATATAATCAAAATTGTGAAAATATATACCTCCACTTTGATCCAAGAAATATTGTTGACTCTACTCCTTAGTACTTGAATATCTCTTTGTGCTCGAAAACTTTGTAGAATGCTATAATAAGATAATAACGAATATTTAGAACTATCACACATAAATAATTAAATATACACAGGAATATTTTAGAACAATCTCACTTACGTGTCAATCGTCTTCTTCATATCTGGGTATGTTGTCTAATCATTGCCCAATGAATCCAGATAATATACAATTTCTCTCACAGGATTAATTGCAACCAATAACCAGTGTCCACTGTAATATTAAACAAAGGTTAGATGGGAACTTTCTACACAACGTTAAAAAACGAAAAAATTATAATAGAGGAAATTTAGAATGAAAATCTTACTTGTGGCCAGTATTATATGGTAAAAAAAACAATTTTTCTGTATCTTTGTTGGCCATAAATAAACGGATTATAAACCCTATTACTTCATCTAGGTTTGAGATGATTGACCCTGCGTAGACAAAGTTGGGATTTATGAAAGTGAATCTGGATTCCAATCCACGCGGGCGAATCAACTTGTCATACAGAAACCTTAAATAAAAACATCACTAACATTAATCATTCATTGAACTGATTAAATAAATTCTTCAATTAATTAAACAAAGTTTATTGGAGTATACCTGATGTATGTCTTGATAACATAGACGTCTAATGTCAAGTGTCCAAAAACTTGTTCCAAATCCTCCTTACCAATTGATGTCATGCCTTCAGAATCATAAATCCTTCATCCAGGGGTATAAGACTAGTACCACCTTGCGAAATAGTTGTGAAGCTTATATATATTTGAAGGCATGACCTATACTGTGAAGTAGTTTTCTTTCTAGCCCCGGTCCTCTTAGCAACACTCTTTATTTCTGTGGGAATGTTGCTAGTTACAGGCTCCTTACCCCTACTGAAAGCTTCAATCTCTTTAGCAGGACTAATCTAAATATCATAAAATTAGAGCGGTCAAGTATAGGATGACAAATTAACATTATCTAAGCATAAATATCATATAATTGTGTTGTACCTATTTTTTTGATGCCACTGACTCAATTGGCCGTGTAATCCCCTTATCTTCTGGTTTGGGTTTTGTAGGAGTCTAACATTACCATGTAAACAAAATGTAAGTAAAATGCACGTAAAAAAATTGAGTACTCAAAGGTTCATAATGGTTTTACGTATACCTCATCATATGCGAATGAGTCTTGACGGCTATGCAACATACGCTTTGTCATACCCCAAAATTTGCCCTCCTATTCCTCAAGACATTTCACATATCCATACTCAAGGATTCCTCAAGGGTTGATCAGACAAACCCTCTCCTAGACAATCAACCCAAACTAGGGTTTGGCAATTTTCAGATCAAGATGGACTTCCAACATCTCCAATGGTCATCATGCCTCCTAATATGCTTCAAATATTCTCCATGCCAAGTTTCAAGCCTTACAAGTCAAGTTTCCTCAGACAATTGCTCAGATGGTTGAAAATCAGTTGTATTGGACAAAAAGTCAACTGTGGTCAACGTACACTCAAACTTCCTGATTTTTGGTCAACATCCTCATTTTGAAGTCACATTCATCATTTGATCAAGGGTTGATCATGATTCATCAAGAAAACTCAAGATTTGCTCAAAAGTCAAACTTTCCAAATTAGGGTTTTCCAATGAAAAGTCAACTGAACTTTGACTGAGCATAACTTCTTCATACTTTATAAGAAATTTTTCCACCACCTCTCATTTAGAAGGAAATTCAATTATCTACAACTTCATGTCTCACAAGCATGGTCAGAAAATGCTTCATTTTGAAGATATGGATCAAAACATTACAGGTCCTTTTCAAAGTCAACTTTTTGTAATGAAGTTTTATTGAGCATGGAAACTCCAATTGAGATGAAACCAAAGAGGTTGTTTAGAGGACACCTAGATCTTTCTAAAAAGTCCAAGAACACTCAAAAATGTCGAAAATTGAGCAAAATACACCTTGCACAAGTTGGGAATTTTTGAAGAGGTGCACAAAGAGAAATACTTGTCAAAACCCAAAATTTTGCAAATGGGCCCAACTTTTCTTGGTTTAAACTTGTTCCTTAGCTTATTTGGAACCTCCAAGCCCAATGCCACAAATTTTGTCTTTATTTTTCTATTTAATTTGAATTTTATTCATTTAAAAACAAATTAAATTAAAAAATAAGGTATAAAATCAAAATTAAATGCAAAGTGATTTTTTCTCTCATTCTTGAGGTTCAAGCAACTCATAAAAGCTGGCAAATTTCGAAATTTACATTGATTTGGCAAGAAATTGATGAAAATTGGATCAAAAAAGGAAGATTTGATTTCATACAAAATCAAATATTTTTTTACATTTAATTGATCAATATTTGCTCTTGAATTCAGCCCAAAATCCATCCATTATAAATATACAATGCATACAACATGAGAAAGAACAGAAAAATTGCTCAAAAGAACCCTAACCTAAGTCAAAAAATCCGTGCCTTCCAAGCAACTTGCAGTCATAGTTTTGCTTCGATTCAGCCAATTCCAAGCATCCAAACACATTCCTTGAAGTCTCCAGAATCATTCCAGACCTTTACAACTCTCAAAAACATCAAGAATCACGAAATCCAGTTTTGGTTTGTTCATACTTTTTCCAAATTCGATTTTTGTTATTCATGCATCTTTAACATGTTTTGACGTTTATTTTGTGTTTAGAACAAAGTTTGCAAGCTTTCTGGATAATTCAATTGCATTTTAGTGGCCTGAAACGAGAATCACCATGGTTAGGGTTTTATGGTTCGATTTAGGGTTTCTTTAAATACGTAAAATTGGCCGAAACCAGTGACATATTCTTGTTCTGGGGATGAAACCGAATCGAACCATGGCTTCACAACTCATTTATATTGCTTGTGCTTGATTTTTGAAATATGCAGGGGCCTTAGCGTCGAACAAGACCGACGCTAAGAGTTTGAAAATTCAAACGAAGAAGATGAAGATCTTCGCGCGTGTTCTTGCTTCCCAGAATTCAAATCCATTCAAAAATGCTTCGTTTCATTATTTTGACACCAAACACGGTTTGGTCCAGTGGTGGTGGAGGCGCGTGTTTTCCCAGTAGGCACGAGTTCGAACCTGGGCAGGACTACTTCTTTTTTACAAGTTTGCAAAACTAACTTTGTTTTTTTTTATTTTTCTTAATATTTTTTCATACATTTTAATTTATCTTCAAATAATTTTATCATGCATCTAAAAAACACCAAAAAATATTTTCTTTTTGCATTATTATCAGAAAAATGTTTATTTAATTTTTAGCATTAAAATTAATATTTTTGCATGCATATTTTATTTAATTACTAATTAATCATTAATTTGACTTTTAATTGCTTTTAAATTATCAAAACGATCCATAAAATTACCAAAAAAAATATTATCATATTAATGTCATTACTAATCAAAAACCTTTTTCCTTATTCAAAAATATTTCTTTTTACTAACATTTTCCTCTTATACAATTTCTCTCGTTTTCAGATTATGTATATGTTTGTAGGTTGTAACGTTTCAGACGATTTTTCTTGCTTTTCTTTTTCAATTATGTAATTGCCAATGGGACGTAATAGTTTAATTAGGAGTTTTATTTTCCGCACCCTTATTATGTAACTGCCCCAAAGCCATGTAATAGCGTAGGACTTTATCTTTCCGCACTTTACATTTCCGCAATTTACTTTCTGCACCCTATAAACTGCTAGTAATTAGGCGTGTATGGCAAGAAAAAATTGGACATAGATCACTCATAATTTCAAGATAACATATATCTGAATTGACACACTCTTTTCACACACGCACCCCTTAGGGTAATCCTCTCTTGTTGCCTTTACGAATACAAATGGTCAAGTCCCTCGAACATAGAGGTATTCTAGCACCGTTGTCTTCAAAACAAATCATCATAGTCCCTTCGATACAAAGATCATAGACCCACGATGTCGCCTACGAATACATGATCTTGACCCTCGATTGTTGCCTACGAAAAATGATGATAGTCCCTTCGAATGTGCTAGGATACTTCTTACAAGTTGCCTTCTATGACCATCCGATGTCCCTTCGAATGTCCCTTCCACATCCAACGAATGGGGTTACCTACCAACTAATGGTACAGATAGCGCTATTCTAAAGGAAATGAAAACAACACGAAAACGACCATTCTGAGTAGGTAATAAGACTTTTAGTTGCTTGCTCTATCAAATACTTTTCACACCTCACACTTTTGTCAAAGTTCAAACTCTTTTCAAAAACGAAACATTTCCGAAGACTTTGTATACATTCCTACATGAATCATTACAAATTCAAAGCGAAATGCCTTTTCAAAACATTTTTGTCAAACACACAGAAAGCACTTTTAAAAATGATCTAAGAGCAACTAAGAGCCCGTAGATAATTACGGATGGAAAGGGGTGCTAATACCTTCCCTTTTCATAACCTTCTCCCTTACTCAGAATCTAACGAAGGTCTTTTCCTATTCTTTTCACCTTCCCTTAATTGGATAAAAGAAAAGTCGGTGGCGACTCTTGCTATCCGCACATTTGCGATACAAAAATCTCAAAGTCAGTTCACCAGACATGTAATGGCGACACGGGGAGACACTCTAAAGAGAGAATACCTTAGGGATTTTTAGATCATTTTACTGGTTTCTGTTTGACTTATATGCTTTATCTTAAGGGTTTCATGGGTATTATACTTGTGGGGGATCCTACACCCGGATCTAGGTTTCCTTTAGGTAAGTAGCAATAGATTGTCGCGACCGTTAGGCGTATACCGAAATGGTCAACATGATGGCTACGTTAGTGTGACACTTTGGATGTCCTGATACTCTTCATTTCCAAGTTGAGGATAGTATTTGGCTTCGTGGTGTCATCAAGACTAACTAAACTTTTAGAACCTTAATTGACCCATCTTGGCCATTAGAAGGTAGTGAGATGGTCGGCTTTGGTGCAGACTAAGGTTGGCTGATACTCGATGCTACGCTCATTAAGATCATACTTTTGGGATATTTTCGGTCGACCACTTGGTAGTCATATTGAAATAAACGCCTACGAGAAAGATCAATGATATGAGATTCCTAGAACCTGGTTACTATTATAGGACAGGATGAACCAACTCAAACTTTTGGTGGGGTAATCACCTATACCTCATGCAAGCCTTAAACCTAGGCTCATTGTGTGAATTGTTTGTGTGTGCTAAACATGACATCATGACATCATCGCATTGCATATCATTTCTAACTATTTCAAGGACCTAGGGATTTATCTTTTCTCTGTTTTGTAGGGATTATGGCTTCTAGAAAGACTATCCGAATCAACTTCATGGGTGTACCTTCTCAGCTCAAAGAATTGGTTTCAGAAATTCCTGATCATGCTCAATTCCTCAAAAGACATGGTTATCTGCTTGAAGAAGTTATCTGCTTGACTTGATTATCTGCTTGACTTGATTATCTGCAGTTCCTTGATCCGAAACACCATTGCTTTACATTCCCAGATTATCAGTTGGTTCCTACCTTGGAAGAGTTCTCTAAGCTACTCGGGATACCTATTCTTGATCAAATGCCATTCACCGGTCTAGAAAAGGTTCCTAGGTATGAAGACATCGCATCGGCATTACATCTAAAGCGCTCAGACATTGAAGCCAATTGGGAAACAAGAAGCGGAGTTAAGGGTTTACTTGCCAAGTTCCTAATTAAGAAAGCCCGAGAATTCCTTAAAGCTATGAGTTTCCATGCATTCGAAGACATCTTGGCCTTGCTAATCTATGGTTTGGTTCTATTCCCTAACTCAGATCAATTCATAGATGTCAACGCCATCAAGATATTCCTTACTCGCAATCCTGTGCCTACTTTACTTGGAGATATTCTACATTCTCTCCACACTCGTACTACTAAGAGACAAGGAACTCTCATGTGTTGCATACCGTTACTTTCCAGGTGGTTTATTTCACACCTTCCTCCATCAGTTTTGAAGAATGAACAAAGGTTGAAGTGGTCTCAAAGACTAATGTCACTCTCTCACTCAGATATCCGTTGGTGTCTCTTTTCTCAAAAGGACTTCACATTCATTGAGCGTTATGGAGAGTTCCCTAACGTACCACTCCTTGGTATAAGGGGAGGTATAACTTACAACCCTTCTCTAGCTCTACGACAGTTTGGTTTTGCTCGAAGAGATGGTCCACATGATATGCTTCTCCAAGATATTGTGTTCGACTAAAACCACGATCTCCAGAATTACCGACGATGGTTCATACACCCTGGGGCATGGTAAAGAAGACTGATACCAAGACTTTGGGGAACCAAAACTCCATTCCTTGGGAACCTTACCTCAAATGGGTGCGAGCTCGAGCTCAAAACCTCATGATGCCATTCACTGCTTTACCAAGAATTATGGAACCTGCTATAGGTGACGACTTATATCGTTCTCCATCCTGACATGCCAACTGATTTTGAAGACTTGAAGAGATCCTGGATTCAACTAAAAGAAGAAAGGGATACATTCGAAGCTCAGTGTTATGCAAGCGAGAAGAAGGTACTAGAGTTGACAAAGCTACTTCACGAGGAGCGAAACATCAATGCCTACCTCGGCACCAAGAGGAAGCGCCCATGGGAGACTTAGAGATCTAGGATTTTTGTTCTTTTATTTTTTTATTTTTCTGAACTATCTTTTGTACTAAAAAAAGAAAAAGAATAAAAAAGAGAACTAATAAATGTTTGCTCATGCTTGTTTAACAAATTTAAATCCTTAAGGTCCTTGAAAACATTGCATTGCATCTGCATAAACATCGCATATCATGGCATAACATTTCATAACAGGTACATTGAAGAATCGGTTTTCTCATTTTCTCGCTATTTATTTTAGCAGAAATGGCTCTTGAACAGATCACAAAGATCTTCGTGCTCGTAATGCTCGGGCCGTGAGATGTTCACCACTTGGTCCAAGGCCAAGAAGATCCAAGAAGCTCATCAACAGAAAGAAGAGGGTCGTTGGTGTTCTCAACATGGGCAGACGTTACAAAGGTGGTCCTAAAGTGGTCAGCCGGATAGAGCTCTCAGAAAGTGTCAAGACTGAGGGGAATGTCAAAGGCAATGACGAAGACGATCAACGTGAGCCTGAGAAGAAAGGAGAAGACTATGAAGATCAATACTCTGATGAGGATGACAAGTACAAGCAACTTGAAGACCGTCTAAATGCTGTGGAAAACCTGAAGATGTCAGGGCTGAATTTTGATGATCTGAGTCTTGTTCGTGGTGTGGTGATTCCTCCCAAATTCAAAGTTCCTACTTTTGCCAAGTATGATGGCATTTCTTGTCCGAAGCTGCATTTGAAGTCCTATGTTCAGAAGATCAACCCCCACACTGATGACAGAAAGTTGTGGATGCATTATTTTCAAGAGAGTTTGTCCGGGACTCAATTGGAGTGGTATTATCAACTAGAAAATGACTGTATCCGTACTTGGAGTGATTTGGCAGATGCTTTCTACAGACAGTATGAGTACAATGTTGAATTGGCACGCACTCGCATGCAACTACAAAGCATGTCTATGGGTCGTGATGAGAAATTCAAAGAGTATGCTCAGAAATGGAGAGATCTAGCAGGCAGAGTTCAACCACCCTTGTCCTATAGGGAGTTGGTTGATATGTTTATGGGAACACTGACAGGCCCATTCTTCAATCATCTGATTGGAAACTCTTCAGCCGAATTCACCAAGCTGATATTAACAGGAGAACGCATTGAAGCTGGTATCAAGAGCGGGAAGATTCATCTAGAGTCCTCATTAAATGCTGCGAAGAGATCTTTTGGTGGTAAGAAAGAAGCCAATGCTGTGTAAGGTCAGAAAAGCCGATCCAAGACCGACCGTGCTCAATCTGTGGGGGCAGTTGTGATCTCCATCCTACATCAAGACAAACTCAATGAGACAACGCAGAACTGTAACGCGCCACCTAAGATAGTTTACGAAGATCAACATGCCATTGTCGCAAGCATTGCAACACATGTTGAAAGCAGAGCTGATTACCTTGAGGGATCCTCCTCAAAAAATCAACACTTCCTCTCCGAGATACAATCCTAATGCTAAGTGTGCTTACCACTCCAACAGCCTAGGGCACGACACTGACAACTGTTGGGCTCTGAAGAAAAAGATTCAAGATACGATTGAAGCTAAGCAGATTGAGTTTGATCCTCCTGTTGAGACCCCGAATGTGATCAACGCTCATATGCCTAACCATGACAAAAGTACCAATTCCATTGGCGAGAATTCTTATGTTTTCAACATAGATGACCTGACCATTCCTCTGATGACTGTTAAGAAGAATTTGCTGCAAGCCGGTGTCAATCCAGGATGCCCAGAAAATTGTCGTTGGTGCCCATCTGCGCCTGACGGTTGTGCCTGGTTGAGAAGACGTGTTCAGTGCATGATGGATAACCGTGAAATACTATTCCTGAAACCACCTGTGGAGAATCTGTTTGAAGACATGTCTAAGAAACTGAAGATCGAAGATGTGAATGAAACTGTACCAGATGTGTGGGATACCTTGGGACATCTAAGTGGAAAGTTTGACTACATGGTGAAGTATACTGTTCCCAAAAGCTACAAGATTCCTATTGAAGACGTTAAGGCAACCGGATGGGGTGATGATTTCCCAGAAGACTATGTTGATGTAAACACAATAAGGATTTCCTCTATTGATCATGTGCCTAGGGTGGCACCTCTCATCATTTCTCCTGCACAGCCCATATTCCTCTGACAAAGCTATCCCTTGGAATTATGGAGCTGAGGTTTACTATTATGGCGTCAAGCAATACCCTCTGACCATTAAAGATCTTACAGTTGAAGCTACCATTCCTGACATTGACAACATCACCGGATCAAGTAAGGTGACCAGAACCGGAAGAGTGTTTTCTTCGGTAATCTCTCCTCCAAAAGACACTGCGACTCCAGCTCGCATACCAGCTATTGAACCAGTTCCCGAAACCAGAGGGAAAGTGACTCATCCTGCTCAGACTGAAGTACCAAAGGAAGTTATTGAAGACACCTCCAAACGAGAAATGGAGGAAATTCTGAAGATTATCAAGAAGAGTGACTACAATATTGTGGAACAGTTAGGACAGACTCCGTCCAAGATCTCCATGCTTGCTCTGCTCTTGTGCTCTGAGGCTCATGCTAAAGCCTTGGTGAAGTTTCTGAAGAATGCTCATGTACCGCAAGACACTACTACTGATCAATTTGAAGTTTGTATTGCTAGCCCCTGCCAACAATGGCCTAGGGCTTCTCGATCTCGATTTGACTTCGCGAAGGAACACAACAAAGCCTTGCACATCTCTGTTGAATGCAAGGGCGTTACATTGTCTCATGTTTTGGTGGATACTGGTTCAGCTCTGAACATCCTACCAAAGACCTCTTTTGATCGAATTGATGTTGAAGGATTGGTTCTGAAACCCAGTGACATTATTGTGAGAGCTTTTGATGGTTCTAAGCGAACAGTGCTTTGAGAGCTCATTCTATCTGTTAAAGTCGGTTCCCAGACTTTTGATTCCACTTTGTTTGTCATGGACATCCTTCCAGCTTACTCTTGCCTACTTGGACGCCTTGATACATGGGCAAAGGCATTTACCCCGCATCGGTCAAGTACCCGGTGAAAGGGAAGGTTATTATAGTATGTGGCGAAGAGGAATATATGGTTAGTCATTTACAGTCATTCCGATATCTCGAGATGGAGGGTGAATTCTTCAAGACTCCCTGTCAAGCTTTCGAAACAATCCCCAGAGTCATGCCTATGGACTATCCCTTTACTTTTGAAGTTACACAGGTTCCACCTAGGATGGCCTCGTTGAAGGATGCTCAAGCTGCAGTTGAAGAAGGAGGTAGTACTATTTGGGGACAGCTCCATGATCTTTCTTTCAAATCTGACAAGACTGGTTTAGGCTTCACCATCAAAGGTCAGAAGATGATACGCCGCAAACGCGCCAGCCAACTTCCTTTCCGCATCAGCCAGAGTGGAACCCATGCTATAGAAGACGACGACAGCGACTTCGACATCAGCGAGTGGATCTTCCCAACTCCCAACAACGGATTTAGCAATTGGAAGACTGAAGACGTCATACCAATCTCCTTTAGACAGGAGTAATTTCTTTTGTTTTTGGTTTGCTTTTCGTAGTTTCTACGCTTTGAACAATAAACTTTAAAGCCCAGTGCCTTGCCCGGGGCATCATGGCTCGTTTGTGAGGGTTATTATCTATCATTTGCATATTTTCATTCAATAAAATCGTTGGACTTTTGCATTTAATTGTTGCTTTCTTTCTTTTACTTTATCACCCCTTCAAAAAGCTATGTGTTTCTTACACACACCCATGTGATACACTGCAGAATCACTCTGAATCTCGTTGATAACAGCTATGCTATTGCTAAATATGACTTCGATAATCCGATTTACCAAGCCGAAGACGAAGGTGAGGAAGATTGTGAAGTGCCGGAGAACTTGTCGATCGCTAAGAAGAAGTGCGAGTTATACAACCACACAAGAGCCATTGAGGTTGTGAATTGGGTACCGATGAAGATAGAAAAGAGATCAAGATAGGAGCGGGTCTTGAGAACAATGTTAAAGAAAGATTGGTTCAGATGCTACGAGACTATATTGAGGTTTTTGCTTGGTCATACGAAGACATGCCCGGTTTAGACATTGACATTGTGGTACACCGGTGTTCACAGTGATTTCTGGTGAAACAACCGCTAGTCTTCCAAACTATCAAATAAGCGTTATAATTGTTATTCAATTCCTCTGGTAACTTGCAGGATCGACTAGATTGATCCTATGGGGTATTGGTCGTTTGGATAGAATTAATAACAAAATAAGTGTTCATAATTAAGACTTGTATTTAGAGTTTTTATGTATGTCCAATGTACTTCGATCACAATACTAGATAACTGAATAACATGATCAAGTAAAATGACATAAAACTGATTTGAACAAGTAAATGCATAAAGGTTCGATTTGCAAAGAAATGTATAAATGCAGGAAAACGTAAATGGTTTTTAAAGGTAAAAGACTTTTAATGTAAAAGCATGAATATAAAAGCGTGAACTGTAAAAGACAAGAATGTAAAACAAAGATATAAAAGTTTTCTGGAAAATAAGAGCGTTAATGTAAAGAGTTTCAGAAAAGTAAAGGATTTCGAAATAGAAGAAAACGTTTAAATACCATGGAAGTTAAATGACTTTGAATGTAAAGAATTTAAAAGACATTGATGCAAGATAAAGGATAAACTAGAAAGATAAAGATGTTTACTGAATAATAAAAGTTTTGGTGCAATCATACGTACATCATTCGAGCATTCGTTTCCCTAGCCATGTGGTATTTTGAATGTTTACTGAATTTTTGTACAATAGATATGACACCCGAAATCCTAACACTAAGACTCCTATTTATACTATTTCGACCATAACGGTCTGGCTTATGAGATCTTGCCACGTTCAGAACATGCAGAACACTGCGCCTCTCTTGCTTCCATGCGTCTTCGAACCGTCTCCAGCACATATATTCTAACTTCCAATTATCCCGCTCGCGTTTGAATTTTAAATGCTTCGGCCACTTTAAGTCGAACTCACTTCTCAGACACGTCCCTACTACTACTTCGAAGCTTGCTTTACCTGTATCATCATAATTACCATTCGAAGCTCCCAGTTTTAGTACATCCATTCGAAGAGCCAATCCTTTCATTCCGAACTGTGACATCCACTTTGCTCCAACGAATACTGATATCATTTCGTTTCGAGCTCAATGATTCCATTTCGAATCATAGATATCAAAATCTTCAGCCAACAAAATGCCCCTTTAAAATATGTATTTCGAATCTCTTTCTGAGAAATACTTATTTTAAACACATCCACAAGATTTTGATGTGACCCTGAGTAATCATGACACTGTATATGATTTCCACTACGTCAGTCACGACGACTCTTGGGTTTCCGAACCGCTTCAAAACAGTTGCCACGGTATGGTGCGATTATTAAAGACAATGATTACCTTTAATCATGCTTATTACCAATGCTCATTTTACGCCACCTCACTCCGTGTCCAACCCACGTCCTCCACGTATCTTGGCTTTAGTTGATGAGTGCTTCAACTTCCTTACTATAAAACCAAACAGCTTTAGTCTTTTAATATTTTCCACACTCTGAACTATTTTTCTTCTTCTCTTCTCGTCTAAACCCTAAGTTCTTAACAACTTCCAACAATGTCTTCAACAACATCCCAGATGAAGAAGATTTCCAAGAAGAAAAACAAGAACGCTGGAACGATCCTGGAAAGCAAAGTTGGTATTCACCAAGGTCAATCCGTGCTTATTCCCCAAGGAATCTCCAAAGAGCAAGAACTCCTATATTCTTCTCAGGTATTAATCCCAACCAATGCTTCTGGAAAGAGGTTTGCCCTAATGGGCCCTCTTACAGTTTTTGAAATCCTGAAAGACACCAGGACTATCTTCCCTGTTTGCTATTATTTCAAAACCTTTGTTCAACACGATGGAAACCCCTAGTCTAGGAACTGAGAATGTGAATGAACCCTCTGCTTCGAAAAACGTAGAAACCCCTATAGTTCCCCCAAAAGATCCTTTTATTTTGGACTATGTTAAAAGTAATTTTAAACCGTTTCGATCTTGCCCTACTACTGATGTAGCTTACCAAAACTGGTTTGCTAAGGTAGAGGCTAAGAAATCCCATCAGTGGGAGGAGCTAGGGGGATCTACAATCTAATTAAGTTGTCGAAACCAGGCTTCACCTACAGCCACCCTCTGCTATTTGCGTCCTTGTACTTTTGGGATAGTACTTATAATACCTTTCACCTTCTCGGAGGAATGATCACAACTACATTCTTCGATATAACCGCTATCACATGCTTATCACCAGTAGGAGAAACATATATCCCTGATTCTGAAGACCATTCAAGCATTATTGACTTCGACGTCAAGTTGGCTAGCTTCTCCAAGTTTATCAGTCATTATCACACTGAAGGTAATAGTGTATCAGACGTAGAGCATATTGCCTTCCTCACCCTCTGGTTATCGAAATATGTATTTTGCAGTAGGTCACTACAAGTAGCCAGTAGGTTTATTCCTCTAGCGAGGGATTTACACGAAAACAGGAGAGTTTGTTTGAGTGAGCTATTACTAGTTGATCTCTATGAAAGTTTGAGATCAGCTGTTTCGAGCCTGAAATCTCACCCTCCTAAGAATATCTTGCTAGCTGGTCCCTTCTGGTTGCTCCAGTTATGGCTAAATGCCATGTTCGAATCTTCACTCTCCACCGCTGATACCATTGTTGAGCAAGATCCAGAAATAGCGGATCGAAATGTTTAAGGCACAAGGCTAAGGAGACTGACTCCAAGTGATGATAAGGCTGATTTCCAGGTTCTATTCTCACAATATATTATGCTCTTTTCCAAAAAGCATAAGTTCGAAGAGACTATGACCCCTTTCGCTTCGAGGAATCATGGACCGTCATGGTTCACCATGTCCCTTTCGGAGGCTGCTAAGAGTAAAGAGATCCAAGACCTCTGGAAAGCCTTCTTGCTCCCAAGACTAATTTCCTCAAGAATCACTCCGACCAAGAATCAAATCCTTCTGTTTGCCTATCAACCCAACTTCGTTTCGAGACAATTTGGTTTATGTCAACTAATTCCTGAACCCCTTTTTCAAACTCAAAGCGCTATTACCTCCGGTCGAACCTTCAAGGCCAGAGAAGCTAAACTGCAGCAGGAACAATATCAAGAATTTGCTCAATTTGAATTAATTCCTTTCGAACCAACCCATTTTTCATCAAAGGGTTTTCTGGATTGGTGGAATAAATTCTACCAGTCTTATATGTTTGATACTCTCACCATCCAAAAGAAACTAACTGCTGCGTTCGATGTGCAGGTACACAAAAAGAAAGGTATGTTCACTCATGCCCAAGAGATTAAAGCTTTTCAGAATTACTTCGAAACTACCTATGACCCCACACGCTTGGAGTCCACAGTGTATCGAGCGTCCCAAACCTTGAAGGAAAAATTTAAAGAAAAAGTCTCTAAGTTCAGACTTCCTTCAGGGTTGTCACCTGAGGATAGGTATAGGTTGGCACTCGAAATGCATCCACCTAAGTTTCCTAGATTACCTACCTCAGAACTGGCTCTGGCTTGGTTTCCCCCATACCCTTGGTGGTTGACTTGCAAAGAGATGTTCAAATACAATCTCAAAGGAAACTAAAGCCATCTGAGACTGTGACATGGACTCGATATTAGCTTCACAATTTCCCAGGGCATCTTCGCTATGACCTTTCTGCCATGTCGATTCTTTCGAATGAAGGCGCAGGTGCGAATGCTTGGGAAATCCCCAAATAAATCTTACTTTCTTTATTTTAACCTTTCGTCTTAATTGTTTCGATTTTCAGCCATCAGAATAAAGACTGTCGCATCGAAGACTAAGGAAGGAAGCAGTTACCAACCAACTATCGAAACTAATGACAATGTGGTCCAACAACTTCCAACAATTACTCCTGAGACAACAACAACAACAACCATCGCTCCAACTCCAACCATTGCTCCAATTCCAAAGGTAATCAATTTATTTTGGTATTTCGAATGGACTTGGATTTATGATTGAAGTCTAACTTATGTTTGCACTATTTCAGACTAATAAACTCCCACCAACTACTCCAAAGAAACGAAAGCCTAGTACCAGTGGGAAGACTCTCAAGGCTGGGGAAAGTTCACCAACGGCTTCGAAGAAGAAGCAAAAGAAAGACGTTTCAAAGGATACTAACGTCTCTGGACTCGATTCTAGGGATGTTGCTCCCTTACCTAAATCCAAAAATCCACCTTCGACCTCCAACGTCATGTTGGAACATATAGACAGCAATATTTCTGCAGACAACCTACAGGTGAATTGAATTCGAATTTTTAACAAGCTAGTTATCCGTACCTTAGTGTAAGTTTCTAATCTTTCTTTATTTGTGTAGGATGATTCAACTCCGGTCCCTACCACTTCGAATCCTCCACCCAAAGAAGCTGCTCCGATCCATTCTTCTCCTCATGGGGATTCAAGTAATCTGGTTCAGAATAAAGGATCCTCCAATATGGCAGTTCTGACTGGGGCTCCCGAGCAGCCAGATGACCAAGGCACTTCGCCTCCTCTCAAGGAAACAAATGAAACAACACCTGAAGATGCTGAGGAGGTGCCTCCAGAAACTTCTCAACAAAAATCCCCTCTCGAAATCCCTCAAGAGAGCGAAAAGGCCACTCAAGCTGAAGAAGAAAAAGCCAATGCCTCTCAAGAGAGCGAAGATTCTAGCGAGGAAAGATCTGAGGACGAAAGAGGAGAAGATGCTCAAGATGGTTCGAGCGAAGGAACGGAGTCAGAAGCTCACAGTAATGAAAACGATGACATCGAAGTAGTGGACCTAGTTGGTGATGAGGAAGATGATGAGGAAGAAAATAGTGAAGGTAATGGTGCTCCTACCAATGAGCCAATGGAAATCGAAATGGATGTTACTCCATTGTGTATGGAACTTCCTGAGTCCTCTCGACGTCAAACAGCTGAAGAAGAGTTAGCCCTCTTAAAATGAACTGACCCTATTGGGTACAAGAAGGCTAAGCTGGCTCAGAGAGATACTCCTCTTCCTAAGGCTGGTGTTGGTTCGACTACAGACTCAACGCCTTCTAATGATAGGGTTGTACTTCTTGACAAGATTAGGAAAACAATCCTAGATGTGGATTTATTTGAAGTACTCAAGAAAGACAGTACAGCCTGCTTTATCATCAAGGGACTTCTCAACCAAATTGACCTCACCAACTGTTCTCTGGAAGTTAGCACCATTCTTTTCAAACTTCAATCTTTAATAGACAACGTGACTGGGTGTTTCCTCCAAGATGAATCTGCTACCACTAAGGTTCAAGAGAAGCGAGCTGCAATGGACGCTGCTTATGAGCATGCTTCGAAGCTTTCTAAAGAAGCTGAAGAGCACGCCGTGCATATCAAGCAAGCTAAAGCTGATTATGAACTCCGAGCTCAATCCATTCTTCTCTGGGAGAAACAGATTCTAGAACTTCAAAGTAAAATTAAGGAGGCCCAACAGCAACAGCTGGCATATGAAACCAACACTTTTGGCAATCGATTCGAAGAGCTCCTTAATAAAGGACTTGCAGAGACTGAAGCAGCTGAGCAATTTAAGGGTGAAGTTGCTATCCTAGAAGGAGCCAAGCGCTTCACTCAACAAAGGCTTGAGTCTTATCGGAGTATCTTCGATCAATTAAGGAACAATACCCATTTCTGAAAATTGTTTGTTTAATGAATCTTGTATCTTAATATTTGTCTGTAACACCTTAAACAACGCCATTTTGGCAAGTTAAATCACCATTTTGGCATTTCTTTATATTGTTACGATTACGTTGTTAGTATTCGAATCTCCTGCAGGCGTGGCTTATATTTCTTTAAATATTTCCCATTTACCTTTAGGATTCGCTTATCATCTGCCAACTCTTCGATTTCATACGCATTGTTTGAAAATGTTTTCATTATTCAAAAAGGACCTTCCCAATGAGGTGACCATTTACCTAACGCTTTATTCGTCTTGTCCATGGGCAGTATAAATTTCCAAACTAAGTCATTAGTACTGAATATTTTACCTTTCACCCTTTTGTTATATGCCCTGGCTACTCTTTCCTTTTGCCTCATCAGGATTTCCAATGCATGTAACCTAACTTCATCCAATTCAACTAACTCATTCATCATCATTTCCCAATATAAAGAAGATGGGATTTCATTTTGTCTTTGGATTCGAACTGATTGTAGATGAATTTCTACTGGTAAGACTGCATCATGACCAAATGTTAGTTGGAAAGGTGTGATGTTAGTAGCCTCTTTAGGAGATGTTCTGTAGGCCCATAGTATTTGGTCTAAAGTCTTATGCCAATTTCTTGGTTTTTTACCAACATGTTTCTTTATCAAACCTATTATTACTTCATTGGCTGCTTCGACCTGACCATTTGCTTGAGCATAGTATGGTGTTGATGTTAGCAATTTAAACCCCATTTCTTGGGCAAATTCTTGCATCTTTCTACCAGTAAATACAGAACCTTGGTCTGTGGTGATGCTCTCTGGCAACCCGAACCTATAGATAATTTGTTTCTGTATGAACTCAATAATAGCCTCTTGATCTACAGCTATTAATGGTATTGCTTCGATCCACTTGGTAAAGTAGTCTATTCCCACCAAGATGTATTTCTGACCTTTAGATGAAGCAGGATTGATTTCTCCTATTAAATCTAATGCCCATCCTCTGAAGGGCCATGGTTTAATGATCGAATGCAACTCACTTGCAAGAGCATATTGAATCCCTGCATGTTTCTGGCATTCTTCACACCCTTTAGCAAAATCTATACAATCTTTGAGCATACTGGGCCAGTACATCCCATATCGAAATAGCAACCATTTCATTTTATGGCCTGCTTGATGTGCCCCACATGCCCCATTGTGGACTTCTGATAATGCTAAATATGCCTCACTTTCTCCTAAGCATTTAAGTAGTACACCTTCTTGGGTCTTTTTGAACAATTCATTTCCCATAAGGACATATGATAATGCTCTATATTTTATTTTCCTGTTAACATTCAATGTTGGATTTTCTAAGTATGCTATTAATGGACTTCGCCAATCTGTATCTGATAAGGTATTTATGGCTAATACTTCGAATCCATCTTTATCACCACAACCCAATTTAATATTTTCTAAATCTGATGGTATGAGTCTGGTAGCCATAACCCTACCTCTTATTTCGACCAAATCCTCAAATTTTTTGGCAGAAACTTTATACCCTGAAGCCAATTGTGCTAAGTCATTTGCTTCTTGATTTTCTATTCTGGGTATATGTTGAATATCCATGTATTCGAATTTCTTGAGTAGCCTATTGACTATGACAAAGTATGTCATCAGATTTTCCTTTATGCATTTATATTCCTTTGTTATCTGCTTGACCACTAACTCTGAATCACCTTTGATTTCGACTCTAGTTACCCCCAATTCCAACAAAGCTTCAAGTCCAACAATGAGCGCTTCGTATTCAGCTTCGTTGTTCGAGCAACGAGGACCATCTAACTTATACTTGAATTTTGTTGGAATTCCTTCAGGAGAAATTATGAGAACTCCAACACCACTGCCCTCTTTGTTAGTCGAACCATCAAAGTATAATTTCCAAGGTTGCATTTCGACGTAACCCATGACAGGCTTTTCGACCAATGAATGGTCCACAATGAAATCAGAAATTACTTGACCTTTCACAGCTCTTAAAGGCATGAAAGTCAAAGAATATTCTGTCAAGGCTAAAGCCCATTTACCAATTCTGCTATGCATTATTGGTTTTGAAAGCATGTGTTTGATAATATCGAAATGAGATGAAACATAAACATCAACAGGCTTTATATAATACTTAAGTTTCATACAAGAGAAGTATAAACAAAGACATAGCTTCTCTATATTGCTATATCTAGTTTCTGCATCATTCAATACCCTACTTAAATAATATATGGCTCTTTCGATGCCATTACTGTCTTCTTGTACTAACATACTACCTATAGTAAATTCAGAAGCAGATATGTACAATCTCATGGGCTTTCCCCATGAAGGTGGAGACAAGATAGGAGGCTGAGAGAGATATCTTTTAATCTTGTCGAAGGCCTCCTGATGTGCTTCGTTCCACTCGAAGGCTTGGCCTTGCTTCATACGAAGTAGTGGAGAGAAACCTTGAGTCTTCCCACTTAGATTCGAAATGAACCTTCTGAGAAAATTAATCTTCCCCAGCAGAGATTGCAACTCCCTTTTCGATGTGGGTGCTTTAGTCTCCATGATGGCTTTGGTCTTATTCTGGTTGATTTCGATTCCTTTTTTATGAACCACAAAACCTGTGAAATCTCCAAACTTGCATAAAAATGCACATTTAAGGGGTTCATTTTAAGTTATGTTTCTCATTCTTTCGAATGATTGATCAAATGATGCAGTGTGGGTTTTGCAGAGATAGATTTGATGACTATATCATCAATATACACCTGCATAAATGTCTCAATAAAATCATGAAAATAGAATTCATTGCTCTTTGGTAAGTTGCCCCAGCATTTTTTAAACCAAAAGGCATCACTACCCATTCATAGGTGCCTAAGGCTCCTGGGCAACGAAACACTGTCTTAGCAACATCTTCTTCAAGAATAAAAAATCTGTTATAACCGTAGTATCCATCTAGCATACTTAGGTATTCGAACTCGCAGGAATCTATTAACATTTCTGCCACAGGCATAGAGTATTGATCTTTGGGGGTTGCAGTATTTAAATCCCTAAAGTCTATGCATATTCTCAGAGAACCATTTTTCTTAATAACAGGGACTATATTTGCTAACCATTCGACATACCTTGTGGTTCTGATGAATTTGCAATGCAGCAACCTTTCGACCTCAGCTTTGATCTTTGTGAGCACTGTTGGCGCGAATCTCCTGGGAGTTTGCTTGATGGGCTTCTTGCCATCCTTAATTGGAAGTCTGTGCTCCACTAACTCTCTTTTCAAACCAGGCATTTCGTCATAATCCCACGCAAAGCAATCTTTATTTTTCTTGAGGACTTCGATCACCTCTTGTTTGAGGCTTGGGATGAGTTTTGCGCTTATGTAGGTTATTATTTTTGTGTTGTCGTCCCCCAAATTCACCTCTTCGAGCGGGTCCTGCGCTAACATTTTGGCGCCTGAGTTTGTAGGATCCTTCTCGAAGCCCAAGGGTTCTTTGTCATATATGGCATCAAGCCTTTGATCTATTTCTTTCTTCACAGGTGAATCTTTCAACCACCCTTTCATTTCATTTACTTCAACTATATTATGTATTTCAGCTTCTGAAGCCGCTTTCCATTCATTCTCAGCCATATAGGCCGAAATCCTTTCGAAGAAGGAAGACTCAATCATGAGCAGGATTGTCGAACTCCCATCCTGGTGGCCGCCTTTAAGTGCCTCACGACTTTCGTCCCCTTAATTATTTTTCTGTCCAAAGACATGCCATCATGGCGAAGGGTCATATAGTAGTGTGCATCCCTTGTTTCATTCATTTCGTCACTTGGGTAAGGGCTATTCGTGCTGTGTACTTGTCATAATTCCTTTTGTTGACCAAATTGATCGTTGTCATAAAGTAACTCGTCCGCTCGATATTCTCAACTATACCATCTTCTCCATAGAACTAACCTTTGCATTGACAAGGAACCGCTCCTACGCCATGAATCCACTCTACCTAGCAGCAAGTTATAATTGGCCTCGCTCGATCACCATGAACATGGTGGGCCGCAAATCGATCCAACGTTAAATCCACTTGCACCACTCCTAACGCTTGACCTACTTTCCTTCATAGTTGGATAGGACCATGTTGTGTGGTTTGACATCACTCTTGAATTCCTAACTTTTCAGCATGAATCGAGGCATTAGATTAACCGCAGCGCCTCCATCCACTAAGACCTTGTTCACCCCATGGGCTCCAAATTTTCTCGAATGAACAATGGCTTCAAATGATTCTTCATTGTTGGCTCGGGTGCTCAAGAATGCTCGCTTCTTCGACCGCACCGTTATCCATTACATAGTAGCAAACTGGTTTGTGCTTCATCAAGTCTATGGTATCCTCTTCCTCATGCTCTTCGATTTTGGTCTCTTGGCCAAACTCAGATGGTAATACAGATACCACATTGCAGTTTAAATTGAGTGAGGACTCCCCCTCTGATTCGAAGTTATCTGTCAGCATATCCTCGTCTTCTTCTGGACTTGGAGTATATTCTTTCGATTCATCTGGTTGTGTTTCAGAGAAAAGTCTCCGACTAACTGGAGGTTTATCTTCAGGTTGATTGTTTGTAATCGGCTTGTTGGTACTTGACACTTCTTTATTGCTGGTCGAAACTGCTCCTTTGTCTGCCAAGGCTTCTCTTTCAGCCTTTCGAATTCGCTGTTGCCTTTGCCATTATGATCTAGACATGGGGTTTTTCCCTTTGTAATTCTCTAGTCTCATTTCTTCCCGCTTCGCAGTGTTAAACTGCCTCCTATACACCATGGCGTAACGTGCATTTCGCTCGTTGCCTTTCCATTTATCCTTCCCCTTATTGGTCTTGACTTGCAGCCACTTATCTGTTGGTACTTCTGCAGGGATCTTGAACGTCACCCTTCGAGCACCTCTGGGTAGGGGCTATCGCTTTCGTTGAGTATGATTACTATCAAGTGTTGACTCATCCGCCAACCTCCTTGGATTCCAGCATGGGGCTAAGGGAATAGTTTCAATGCTCCAGCCCATGTTCGGCCATATGTCACTGAGCACCTTGGGCAAAGCACTTGGTTGCCCTTTGTGACAATGAACCACTAACTCCAACAAACTCTCCCCAGCTCTAGGGTAGCATCTAAATAATTGGTTGTCTTGGCGCCAATTTACTCTAGTTCGAGCCCTTTGTTTCCTTTTCAACTCGCAACAATCCTCCGTTGCATATGATGCGCATCTTAGACAAAGCATCATTTCAAGATTTTGTGGCACAGATGAGATATTCTTTAAGGGTGGTATCTGCAGATAACCATCCTCCATTTTGTATTTTTTCTTTTCGAGGTATCTTTCCATTTCCCGCATCTCGTAATGTGGTCTCTCCACGTCCACCATATTGACATCCACATCTTCTCCTTTTTCAACATCATCTCCCCATCCTGATGGTTTGACATCTTCGATCCGAATCTTTGAACTCTCTGGGGCAGAGTATTTTACCAGATAATCAAATTTTCCACTGGTTCCCTAAGGTATCCTGCACTTTCTTCCGAGGAATGCTACCATCTCTATCCACCCTTTTTGTATCATCGCCTCCCATCCGTGGGCTTGACGCCTTCGATTGGGATTTTCAACTCTCCGGGGCAGATTTACCGATAATCGAATTTCCCACCGGGTTCACCCAAGGTATCCCGATCTCTTCTTAGGGAGGGTTGCTTGTAACTGGACTCTCTAGTTTGAGCCTCGTGCCTCAAGATTCTGTACCATCTCTCGCCCGGCTCTCCTGCCCTCAAGAACTGGATTTATTTTGAAACAATGATGATGCGCGGTTCGATCAAGTCTCTAGTTGTTTGTGGATGTCTTTAGTGACTCCATTGTTGACTTCGACCAGCACCCAACTTTCACTCTCAGTGATTTCCTCTTTCAATGTAGTGGCCCCTTGGTCTGCTTCCACCATATTGATTCCTCCTATGCTCGAAGGCTCGGAGTAGTTGGTGTCTGCAATATCCAGAGGGTCTTCATCCACTTTCATTTTTGGTTTGTCAGCAAACTTTAATCTGCCTTCCTTAATTGCGTTTTGAATCAAATCCCTGAAAAGAAAACACTGTGAGGTTTTGTGGCCTAGAAAACTATGATATTTACAAAACCCTCTTTTCTTTCTTTGATCTAAAGGAGGTATTTTGACATTTGATGGCACAATTAATTGGCCATCTTTGACAAGCAAATCGAAAATCTCATCACACTTTGTCACATCGAAGGTATATACCTTCTTTGGGAATTTATCACTTTTCTCATTTTCAACAATTTCTTTCCCTTTGGTGGGAACTAATAGTTTACAGGAGTACGGTGGAGCCTATTTTAATTCAACGAGATCTATTTCGACCTCTTCGAATTCAGGATAGTCTTCAACTTCCTCAGTTTCGACATAGGAAATTTTTTCTTTCTTATTACTTTTGAAAGCCCTGGCCTTTTCGGCCTTTAGTCTTTCGACTTGTCGAACCCTATCTGCTAACTGAGCCATATCCCTCAAGTATTGTGTATCTAATTTCTTTCAAATAGAATAGTCCAGGCCACCAGCGGCCATTTCGACTAACTCATGATCAGGAACTACTGTGAAACATCTAGATTTCAAGAGTCTAAACCTATTTAAGTACTCATCTATAGGTTCAGTAAACTTCCTCTTAACACTTGCTAGTTCCTTTAGACTTATCTTGGATTGTCCCATATAGAATTGTTCATGGAATAACCTCTCCAAGAGGGTCCAGGTGTCTATTGATCCAGGAGGCAAAGTGGTAAACCATGTGAAAGCATTTTTAGTGAGGGACTCACTGCTATGTCTCCTGATATCCGATATGTTCGACCGCTGACTCATTAGTATCTCCAAAGAACTTTGTAAACTTAGGATCTTGTATCCCTTGGTAAATCAAGATGCATTACATAATCGGCTATATGAGAGACATAATTTTTCTAACCAGATAATACCATTTCTGGGCCATAACTTCATCAAGATTCTACCATCCCACCATGACAACATCCTCTAGGTTCGTTCTTCTCAAACAAGGGGGCTTCTAATCTTTCGACCCTGCCCCTAGTTCCATCATTCTGTGGTTCCTCTCGAATCACGGGCATCTAATCTTTCACCCTTGCTAGTGGTTCTATTAATCCCTGTGGTTCTTCTCGAATCACCGGGCATCTACCTTTGTGCCCTTGCCCCCAAATTAACCCCTTCTAACTGGCCTATAAGGTGGGTCATCAAGAACTTGTTCGATGATAGGTATGGTCGTCAACCAATGCCTCGTTCTGCCTCGCCTCCGGCGGAGCTAAGAAACTGCTATTCGACTCATATTATCTCAAGCTTTCTCTGCTTGTCACAGTATTTTGTACTATTGGGGCAAAGATTTCTTGCATAGTTCAAGCTAACACTCCTATCATATTATGGTTACTATCATCCATTAACGCCTAAAAGCTATATGATTTTCTGGTTAAGATAGGCAATGCACTATAACCCACCAATTCTTGGTTATTTGTCATGAATTGGTTAGCCCTGCAACCTAATTCCCAATTGTGGTGACGTGTTCAAGTCGTAAGTTTGTAAACCCGCCATAAAAGATGTTGGCATCCCATAAGGGGGATTTCTGGGTCTATTACAATCGAAACTGGGTGGTCTAGTTGGTGGTGGGGTAGCGAAATAGGTTTGCGCCCCACTTTGTGGAACAGAACCCCCAAGATGACCAAGTGGTCCCCAGATCTAGGGTCGAATTGTCTGCTGACATGCCACTTGTTCCGCCGTGGCCATATTACTAGTCAAGATGCAACGATCGTATTCAAGGGATCGCTGATCGCCCTGGCCGAAACAGACGCACTGATGCCTGTTCCATGTGGGGTGTTTTGTTCCCCTTGTTGATTGTTTGGATTAGACATCCTATTATTTCGTTTTCTTCTGGATAAAGGTTGGTTACTATTAGTTATTCTGCCACTCCTAAGGTTCATATACCAATGAACTTTGTTTACTCAGAAAGAACTTTTATAATAATCATGTCTTATAATCCTTATTTTATTTTAATTTGTAACGACCAATGGGTCCCACCGGGTGTGCCAATTTGTTCACAGAGATTTCTGGTGAAACAACCGCTAGTCTTCCAAACTATCAAATAAGCGTTATAATTGTTATTCAATTCCTCTGGTAACTTGCAGGATCGACTAGATTGATCCTATGGGGTATTGGTCGTTTGGATAAAATTAATAACAAAATAAGTGTTCATAATTAAGACTTGTATTTAGAGTTTTTATGTATGTCCAATGTACTTCGATCACAATACTAGATAACTGAATAACATGATCAAGTAAAATGACATAAAACTGATTTGAACAAGTAAATGCATAAAGGTTCGATTTGCAAAGAAATGTATAAATGCAGGAAAACGTAAATGGTTTTAAAGGTAAAAGACTTTAATGTAAAAGCATGAATATAAAAGCTTGAATCAGAAAAGACAAGAATGTAAAACAAAGATATAAAAGTTTTGGAAAATAAGAGCGTTAATGTAAAGAGTTTCAAAAGTAAAGGATTTCAAATAGAAGAAAACGTTAAATACCATGGAAGTTAAATGACTTTGAATGTAAAGAATTTAAAAGACATTGATGCAAGATAAAGGATAAACTAGAAAGATAAAGATGTTTACCGAATAATAAAAGTTTTGTGCAACTACACGTATATCATTCGAGCATTCATTTCCTAGCCATGTGGTATTTTGAATGTTTCATCGAATTTTGTGCAATAGATATGACACCGAAATCCTAACACTAAGACTCCTATTTATACTATTTCACCATAGCGGTCTGGCTTATGAGATCTTGCCACTGCTCGTAACATGCGTAACATCATACTCTCTTGCTTCCACGCGCCTTCGAACCGCTCCAAAGACATATATTCTAATCTCCAATTATCCTGCTGCTTGAATTTTAAATGCTTCGCCACTTAAGTCGAACTCACTTCGTACACGTCCCTACTACTACTAAGCTTGCTTTACTCAGATCATCATAATTACCATTCAAGCTCCCGCTTTAGTACATCCATTCAAGAGCCAACTTTCATTCCGAATCGTGACATCCACTTTGCTCCAACGTATCGATATCATTTCGCTTCGAGCTCAATGATTCCATTTCAATCATAGATATCAAAATCTTCACCAACAACCGACATCGATAAAAGAAGGTTTTCCTGAAATAGAAGGTCTGCCGATGCGCCCGAGATGTCCGGAAAATCAAAGTCAAGTTATGAAGCGCTCAATGCTTGTTTAGTCATATTTATCCACAAGGTTGCAAACGTAGTGCCTGCATTCAAGAAGGATGGTAAAGTACGAATGTGTGTTACGTAGATCCGAATAAAGCAAGTCCGAAAGACGATTTTCCACTTCCTCATATTGACGCTCGTTGACAACATCGCGTAATAAGGTTTTCCTTCATGGATGGTTTCTTCCTACATAACCGTATCAAAATGGCTCCTCAAGACATGGAGAAGACTACTGCTATACAGTGGGGCACCTTCTGCTACAAGGTCATGCCGTCGACTAAAGAACGCAGCGCCACTTATCGTGCTATGGTGGCGCTTATTTCATGACATGATTCATCATTTAGATAGAGGTCTACGCCGACGACATGATAGCTCGATCACAGACAGAAGAAGAACATCTTGACCATTTGCGGAAACTGTTTGATAGGTTGAAGAAGTACAGACTGAGACTTAACCCAAACAAGTGCACCTTTGGAGTCAGATCCGGTAAGCTCCTAGGGTTTGTTGTCAGTGGTAAAGGTATTGAAGTTGACCCGCCAAGGTTAAAGCTATTCATGCCGCTACCGCCCGAGAAGGAAGTCAGAGGTTTCTTGGGCCGATTGAACTACATTGCCATATTCATTGCACATCTAACTGCTACTTGTGAGCCAATCTTCAAGTTACTAAAGAAAGATCAAGTGGTAGAATGGAACGACGATTGCCAGATCGCTTTTGACAAAATCAAGGAGTACCCATGTAATCCTCCTATCCTCGATGTCACAGAACACCCCATCTAAATACCCCAATATATTAATTAAATTAATATCGAAATCAACTTTAATCAGAGTTAACACGGCAAATGAGGGATGTCACAATTAATAGATAAAATAAAACTTCATTCAAACAGTAGCCATGCTACACTGAGGATCATCATCCAAATAATTCAATCAATTTATGACCATGTCTTACACAGCGGAAATACCAAAACTGAAATTTAATAAAACATCATGGTTCTCAAAGAATTCAAAGCCAAAACAATTAAACGATAACAATTCTCTTAACTAAACGTTCCCCAGTGTTACAATCTAATCAGAGCATGACACTAACACGCGGACTTAAAAGGTAAGCTCTAGAGCCATCCTCACCAACTCCTCAGCTGCTAACTTTAATCTGAAATTGTAAATTAAGTGTGAGGCTTCTCATAATTAAAGCATATTATAAGCTTCTCATTTAACAATATATTATAAGCATATTATTCCACCCACTTAACACAATTCAGAATTCAACACACAACCATATTTATATAAATCACCATGCATAATCAATAGACAACAAAAGAATTGCAACACTGGAAGACATCCTAACATGTTAATACACCCATACAAACACAAATGCATTCAATGCATGGCAGCACCGACTGTGACTAAGTCACCCAACACCGATCCATCATCAATCGGATATAGCATCATCGATTCGTCCATAACAAATCGGACAAGAATCCAGCCTAACCACCCATCCTCACTCTGCATCGGTGATCGGCAATCCAAGTCAAATTCCGCATAATGGGAATTAACTTCACCAAACAATGCAATGCACGCACATCACTAGCATGCAACATCAATCGCCTATGTATACATTCATCTAATCATAACTAATCAAACCAATCAACATGATATTTCAACCAATCATGCATACATCTAACATCAGATAAACATGCTATTACATCTACACATTACCAATATCTCCATCACTAACGGTCCTTACTACACATACATCATTATGTGTCGTTAATAATCATTTATTTCAAATTACCCTTTCCAAAATAATTTCAAGTTTTCTAAAATATTTTCATTTTATAAGGTAGAGCATTAAATTTAGGAAATAACTAAAACGGCGCCAAAACGGACTTACGGTTTGAAAGTTATGAATTTTGAAGTTTTAAAATTTTCAATGTTTTCATGGAACCCGTTCCTCCCTGGAGTAACCGGTTCCACAATTCCAAAATCAGCCCGGAATGTAGGGGAACCCGGTTCCTCCGTAGGAACCCTAAGTAAAAATCAATGCTTGAAAAATTAATTGGGAACCCGGTTCCTCCCACACAGAACGGTTCCCGAGTTCAAAATGCCATTTTCGCAATTTTAAAGTTGGAACTCAATTCTCCCATGGGAACTGGTTCCTATGACCTTCACTCCTAAAATTCAATTTTGAAGATTAGTTCCCAAAACCATTTTTCTTCATCCCCAAAACGTATACATATTCCCCACACTATAAATTCACTCATTCATCATCAACAACATACAATATAACATGTTTTATTCGTCAGTAATGATCCTATATCATACAAATCAATGAATTTATACATTCTGACAAAATCTGACACCATTAGGTATACACCTATGGAACCCTAGAAATCCCCAAACTAAGATTCCCTAACATGCTATGATCTATAGTATTAAAATCAAAACCTATAATACGACATAATCAATCGAAATCACCCCTTACCTTGTGGGTTCTTCGAATTCTGACACTTCTAGGTCTTCTTCCTTCTTTCTCCTCTTCTTAACTTCACGTATCTTGTTTTCTCCAAAATGACTCTATTTTCCTTCTTTCCTTATTTTATTCCTTTTTATTCCTTATTAACATAAATAAAATAATATTACTTCTCACACCTCAATTAATTCCATCATTAATCTTAATAATCCAATATATTAATAAATTATGTTCTATTAATTTAATAATTAAAAATCATAATTATTTAATTATCGAATTATTTTGGGGTGTCACAACTCTCCTAACTAAAAGAGTTTTCGTCCTCGAAAACATACCTCATTTAACAATTCGATACGAGTCCTATCCGACTTCCAGCTCCCAAGTGACATTTCCATCACCGGTCCTCCCAAGCCACTCTTACCAATGCAATCTTTGCCTCTCAGAATCGCTTTAACTTTCGATCCTCAATCCTCGCAGTACCGCCCACAATCAAATTCTCTCAGACTGTATATATACCCGAATCTCATGAGACGGATCAGCAATGTACTTCCTCAGTTGAGACATGAAAACATCATGCGATTCGCAAGTGACTCAAGGCAAAGCAACTGATGCAACCTTCCCAATTCTCTTGGAAATGGAAAGGACCAATAAATCGTGGAGTCAACTTTGACTTCAAAGTTCACACCATCGGAGTAACTCGCATAAAACATGTTCTCCTTCACTAAACTCAAGATCTTTCCTCCTCTTATCATGGTAACTTTTCTAACGACTCTGAGAAGTTCTCATCCTCTCCTGAATCATCTTAATCTTTTCCGAAGTTTGTTGAACAATTTCCGGTCCATTCACGGCACTCTCTCCAGTTTCATACCAACACAATGGTGTCCGACACCTCCTACCATACAATGCCTCAAACGGATCCATACCGATACTCGAGCGAAAGCTATTATTGTAGGTAAACTCAATCAATGGTAGATAACTATCCCAAGCTCCACCCTTCTCTAACACACAAGCTCTCAAGAAATCTTCCAATGATCAATCGCTCTTTCCGCCTCGACCATCTGTCTGGATGATAAGTTGAACTCAAACGCAACTTGGTACCCAAGGCTTCTTGCAATCCCGTCCGTAACTTAGATAAACTCTGATCTCGATCCGATACAATACTAGAAGGAATACCATGTAGACTCACAATCTTTTCGACATACAACTCTGCCAACCTCTCCATCGGTAATCCATTCTTATCGGAATAAAATGAGCGATTTTGTCAACCTATCCACAATCACCCGATAGAATCACAATTTAGTCGTCTTGGCAAACCGATACAAAATCCATAGAGATTCCATCCCACTTCCATTCCGAACAAACAACGGCTCCATTAATCCCGACGGCTTCGATGCTCGATTTTGACTTCGACAAACCAAACAAGCATACACAAACTCAAGAATTTCTTTTCATTCCCCGCCACCAAAACAACTTTTTCAAATCATGGTATATTTTAGTAGCACCGGATGAATACTCAACCCGCCACGATGCCCTTCTTCTAAAATACTCTTCCAATCTCGAACATCCTAACACACACCGATCACCAAATCTCATAACACCATTCTCGCCAATTCGTAACTCGCCTCCTTGACCTTGGTTGATCAATGTCAACTTATCAACTAAACCAAATCGATTCATCCATTTCTAATCTCTTCTAGAATACACACTAGTCACCTTCAACATACCAATTTCACACTATTCGAGTAGTTTCACAAACCAAACTCAGATCGAATCTGCTTCAACCAAATCTAACTCACGGACCATCAACATTGACATATGCAAGGACTTCCTACTCAAAGCATCCGCACAACGTTTGCCTACCAGATGGTTATTCAAACCGAAATCATAATCCTTTAAGAATTCTAACCATCTTCTCCCTCATGTTTAGCTCTTTTCGATCAAAGAGATATCGACTCTTGTGATCACCGACTCAAACCGAGAACCATAAATAATGTTCCATAGTTTCAAAACATAATCAATGCCAACTCCAAATCATGAGTCGGATAGTTCTTTCATGCACTTTCAATTGTCGTAGCATAAGCCACAACCCGCTTATCTTGCATCAACACACCACCTAATCCCATTAATGATGCGTCAATACACAACAAAAGACTTAGTCGATCTGAAAATCAAGATCGGAGCACTTGTCACCTCCTTCACTCTTGAAACTTTCTCATTCAACATCCCAAACAAATACCGACCTTCCCGTCAACTTAGTCAATGGCGATCATTGGAAAACCCTTCAATAAACTTCCGTAATACCTCATAAGACCCAGAAAACTACGGATCTCGTATATCTTCCGCCTCCCATCGAGATACCGCTCTACCTTTGTAGGATCCACAGCAATTCCATTCTTGGAAATTACATGACCAAGAAAACTCACTTCATCTAACCGTAATTCACACTTGACAACTTCAAGATAAAGCTTCTTCCTTTCAACAATTCCAACACAACTCGAGATGTTCTGGCTCCTCATCGCCGAATAAATCGTAAGTCATCAATGAACACTACTACAAACTTGTCAAGATACGGTGAAATATCCTGCTCATATACTCCATGAAAACACCAGTGCATTAGTAACTCCAAACGGCATAACTATTCATAATGTCCATACCTCGCTCTAATGTAGTCAATATCCTCCGACTTCACACGAATCGATGATATCCGTATCTCGATCAATCTTACTAATATGTAAGCTCCAACGAGTTGATCCATCAAATCATCAATCTCGCAAAGGATACCGATTCTTGATTGTAACTTTATTCAACCGCTGGTAGTCAACACATAACCTCATCAACCTTCCTTCTTCTTAACCAATAACACCGAGCACCCCACTTGAAACACTCATCGAATAAACTTCTTCTCAAGCAATTCCTCTAACTTCTTCAATTCACCAATTCAGATGCCGACATGCGATAAGGCGCCATCGACACCGACTAGTTCCGTGAATCGATCTATAGTAAATTCTACCTCTCTCTCTCGTGGCACCACTAACGCCTTCCCAAACACCTCTGGAAATTCATTCACCACTGGCAATCCATCACTCTTGCTTTTCCCTCCGCTCGATTGCGTAATACAACATAAACACCACAACACCATCTTTCACAGCTAGGTTCATCTGTTTAACTGACATAATCTCACTTTCGACTTTAACCTCTTCAGGAAAAATGATCGTCTTCTCAAATAGCTTGATATGAACCTAGTTGAATTCCAACCGCCATTCCAAGGATGATATCGAGTTGTTCTAGCGGTAGGCACACTAAATCCATACAAACCCCTATCAAAAATCACAACAGGACAATTTCTACAAACATATGAAGTAGTCACTGAACCCGACGCAGGAGTATCAATAACCATACTCCCATCCATATTAGAAATTTCCAAATTCAATCTTTTAGCACAATCCAAAGCAATAAAAGAATGCGAGTTCAAGATCAATAATCGCAATCAAAGGTATGTCATTAATAAACATGTACCTTTAATCAACCGATCATCCGTTTAGTTTCCGATCTAGACAATGCAAACACTTTACCACCAAATTGTTCTTTTCTGTTTGGTATGAGGACGAGTATAACCCTCTTCACCACAGCTTGTAACAATTCACCACTCACTGGCATTCATTGGCCACATGGCCGAATTCCCACACTTGAAACACTTATCATTGCTCTACAGCCCACCATATCGATGTCCTGCCTCACCACACTTATAACACCTAGCGGAAGAACTAGAATCTCTCCACCAGATTTCTTCCAACCGCCGGATCTCCGATTGCTCCTATCATAAGGCTTACCACGATCCATCCGTTGCTTACCTTCCATCAACATACCGAGCATTCGACTTAGTGTTAGCAAGATCCTCCTCAAGAATCCTACTACAATCAACCGATCATAAAATCTTCGATACGCTGATACCGAAACCCGCTTAATCTCATCACGAAGACCATTTTCAAACTTGATACATTTGAAAATTCTCCATCCGCATCATTAGGGTAATGAGCATAATACTGCTAACTCAAGAACTTCAAAGCATATTCACCGATAGCCTTGTTACCCCGCTGAGTTCCATAAACTCAATCTCCTCTCCTCGATGTCCCTGAAAGTATCTCCTAAAAGCTCTCGAACACACCCCAATTCAATGCAACTCCATCTTCTTCCAGCTCAGTCTGTAGCAACCCACCGCCATCGCCTTCCTAACATGTGAGTTCCATATCTCACCTTCACCATCCGCATTTCAATCACTCAAGATCCTCTCGATCTCCTTCAACCACTTCTGAGCACCTTCGGATCATGTGCACCCTTGAACAATGGAGGATTATTCCTCTAAAATTCCCCAATTGTCGGTCAAGACTAATCGCAGCCCTCACTGGTTCCCTCGAGCACTCCAACCAACATTCCCAAAGCCTCAAAGAATAGCATCATCATTCCTTCCGTTATCTTCCACCATTGTTCTCAGTAACATTACAAAACAATCTACATCAGCACACAAGTATCGAAGTGTTACTTACACTAGTCGCATACTAAAAGGGATAACGACACACGACAAGACCGACTATGCTCTGATACCACTATTGTAACACCCCATCTAAATACCCCGAATATATTAATTAAATTAATATCGAAATCAACTTTAATCAGAGTTAACACGACAAATGAGGGATGTCAAAATTAATAGATAAAATAAAACTTTATTCAAACAAAGAGCTGCTAATCGAGGATCATCATCCAAATAATTCAATCAATTTAAGACCATGTCTTACACAGCGGAAATACCAAAACCGAAATTTAATAAAACATCATGGTTCTCAAAGAATTCAAAGCCAAAACAATTAAACGATAACAATTCTCTTAACTAAACGTTCCCCAGTGTTACAATCTAATCAGAGCATGACACTGACACGCGGACTTAAAAGATAAGTGAAGCAACTCGATTTTAAAAAATCATTTAAATGAATTTTCAAAACAATGAAATCGCCACCTAATTTTATTTGTTCTAGAAAGAACGGGGAAATATAGATAAAACCCACAAAAAATCGGATAAGGCGGTCTACAAGACCAAAAATATGAATTCGGGAGTCGGTTACGCAAGAGGAAGGTATTAGCACTTTACGTCCATCAGATTATGGGACCCATTTAGTTCAAAATGTGTTTGTGTGTGTGATCGCTAATTTCTAAGTCGTGAATAAGAAATAAGAAAAGGGGTTTGTTTATTATTATTTTGAGTTTGACACGTTTCGAAACCGCGGCTACGATTCCCTCGCAATGGGAAAGTCAAAACTCCGTAGTTCTGGTTGAAAATGTCTTGGATTGTTTGTATTGATTTTAGAGGAAAATGTTTTTGATGACCGCGTACGAGCGGAAAAGGAATTTGAATGGGTTGAATTGATTTTAATGGTAGATGACAAGTACCAAAACGTTGGGAGGTCCTCTAACGATTCAATACTCGAGATTGGTGATTGAGGTCAACCGATCTTCTTTCATCCAAAATCTTTATTAGGAAAAAGAGTGAGGTGAAACAAGGTTCACTTTTATTAAGTGTTATGCAATAAAGTATTTAAGTCATTGTCTCTAATGGCCCAAATATTTATACATTTTAATTAAATCAAGGCTAACCTCTAACGATTTACTTAAATACCATAGCACCATGTTTTTGTTTTGTAGAAAATTGATTTAAAGAAAACAAATTCAATTAATTAATTTAATATGAAAGTGTTTTAAATATTTATGTATGGAATAAAGTATTTAAGTCATTGTTACCTCTAATGGCCCAATATTTTACATTTTAATTAAATCGTCAAGTTAACCTCTAACAATTTAATTAAATACCATAGCACTATGTTTTTTGTTTTGATAGAAAAATTGATTTTTGAAAGAAAACAAGTTCAATTAATTATTTTAATTTGAAAGTGTTTTAAGAGTTTCGATATGAATAGAATAATTTGATTAGGAAAACAAGCGAGGCCATGCAAAGTGGCTTTATGTATGCTCCTAAAAGTGGGACTAGCGTGACACTAGTATTCTAAACGACCGATTGGAACAATCGATCGAATAGTTGTCGAGAAAAGCCCAGGACCAAACTATAAATGTGTGCAAGTGTGCATTGTGTATGTTTACCTGCTTCTTGATGAGGAGCCCAAGGGGAGGCTATGTGTTCTAATATGATAAACGCATAATTAAATGGTAATTAGAACACACGAGAAATTACAATCTATGCGAAAGTGGAGGTACATGTTCATGAGCGGGAATATATATACAACCAAATCGAATTAATTTGAATAAATAAATAGCTCTTATGTTGCAAGAGTTGAGCTCCAAGTAGTCTTCAAAATTGGATAAGGCTTGACATCGGACGAATACCAAGTGAAGATTCCTACATCACCAAGATACAAACAAAAAAAAAAAAAAAAAAAAACTATGCGAAGTGTTGCAATGCTATGTATTTCAAATGCATTCAAGGTTGAATTAAATTCCAAATTTGAAATCGAACACAAGAATAATAATTACAATATGATTTTATTTACAAATTGAACCGAATAAAGTGTATGAATAGAAATAGTATAATTGTATTTACAATACTAAATATGAAATAGAAATACTATATAATTATATATACAATATTAAATATAAAATAGAAATACTAGATAATTATATCTACAATACTAAATTTAAGCAATAAAATAATAAGTATTTTGTACATTTAAAAATACATTCACTAAATATTAAATAGAAATAGTAATTCAAAATAAAATAAAATGCTAATGAGTGTGTAGATATGCTAAAAGAAATTGAATGCCTTGATCGATCCTTGGATGTCTTCACAAATAGCAACCATGTTAGTAGCATAAGTGTGGAATGGAATTGAAATAAAATGGCAACAAGATAAACATGGTTAATGAGCATGATATTAAAATCGAATGCAACTTATATGAATGAATGAGCAATTCAAGAATTTATTCATGATTAACGATTCACAAATGGACTAACCAAGGAACTCAAGCTATTAATCAATCAAACATGAAAATTGAGTTCTAAACGCTTAAACCACATGAACCGAAAACGGCAGCAACTTCGCCATCTTAAGAAATACTCAAAATTCCACTTAAATCAATTAAACTATCAAACACCATCGCTATTGCAACCAAAATTCCATCGTTCGAATTCAAATTGAAATATAATCAAAACCACACTAACCATCCATTCAAATGGATTCAAATCAACATGTCATGAAATTAAACTCGATAATCAAGTTTTAAAAATAAACCGAATTGGGAAGCTACTACATATATTCAATTATGCTCCATAAACTGCTTCAAACAAGCATCGACACAAAAGAATTCAAAGGCATCACCAATAGGTTCTCGGTCATATCATGCAAAAGTAAACGCAACGTAAATCGCACCATCATCGAATCGGATACAAATATCGTTCACAACTAGTAAAAATCCATAAAATGATGCTACCATCAATTAACATTTGAATTCAAACTTGAATTGCATTAAGAAAATCTCTTTCGAATAAAAATGAACAAAATAAACACCGAAACGATGAAACATGAATGGCTGCCCTCATAGTTTCTCGGTTAAGTCTTACGCAAATAACGCGACGTAGACATTGAACCATCATCGAAACCAAAATGGAATCCTTATCTCAAATTCAATTGAAACTAAAAGATGAGAGTAACATAATATGCGATGTCTCAACGGTTTCTCGGCGAGTTTCTACGCGAATAATCGCGGAAACAAACTTACCTTCATCGAAACTAACATGAATATCACTCAAACACAAACTACAACCGAAATTAAAACGAGAATAAGATGGTGTACCAATGGTTTCTCAATTATATCCTACTCGAATAAACGTGGAAATATCAACCTTCATCGAAACCAAGCACGGATATTAATCTTTACTCACAAATAAGATCGGAAAAAAAGATGTTGTCATTCGAGTTTCAAACAAAAGTAAAACGCTTTGAACTTCTATTGAAAATAGCAAGTAAAACCGGTGTGAACCAACATTATCATTCAAACTCACCCCAAAAGAAAATGACAACAATGCTGCCCTTATAGTTTCTTGGTTAGATTCACACGCGATTAAACGCGGTCAATCATAAAACCTTCATCGAAACTAAACATCATTATCACGACTAATTGAAATTAAAGTAGAACAATGACACAACCACGTCGATACTTCGATCTGATTAAACACACACAGCAACTTTAACCAAGGATCAAAACTTCAGAAACTTAACCAAACATCAATTCATTTGCAGAATTTGTCATAAACAAAACAATACAACTTAAAAAAATGAAAACATAACCAATCATTTTAGAAAGTTAACAACTATATTTCAACACAACAAAACATTAACACATTAATACATGTATTAGACACAACCGACTAATCCACAAGGTTTTAGAGTTAATTTCGTAAGACAAAATCACAATATAACCGAATCACCCACATAGATGAAAGGATGTCGATACTTACCTAACAATTCGTGACGTCGAGTTGCGATGAATATTCAGAGGGCGGAAGAAATCGTCAGCCTAGGATGCTCGAAGCTTGTCCGAAAAGAAGCCACAGGAGACTGTTGGTGGTGATTGAAGAACACGTTGAATGAGTTGTTAACGAGATGCCAAGTTTCCTAATGTACATTTGTCACGGTCGCTATCGCGAGCATTAAAGGAATTCACGGAGGTAGCGGCCAGTAATGGAATGATGTACGAATGGAGTTGTTCTGAGCAGACAGAAGCAACTGTGAGTATGGCAACAGCCGAGGCGGAAATGACGAAGTATCGGCGATGGGAGTGAGGATTAGGTTGCTGCTGTAGAACACGGCGGAGAGAAACAGAGGATGATGTTTCTGTTGATGCGGTTGACCGAAGGAGTATGGCTGTAGACGGAGGGATGAAGCACGCGAGCGGCTGGTGAGAGATTGAGCAGAGACGAGGGATTGCGATGGAGGTTGTCGGGGAATGGCGGAGGTCGAAGGCGGACTGTGGATGGCGATGGAGGGCGAATGGCGATGGAGGCGGCTTCTTCGGCGTACAGGGAGCGTGATAGAAGGGAGGTTGCGGCGAGTAGATGATGTGGGGTATGGATGTGAGACGACGGAAGGGAGTATTGAGAGAAACAGAAGGAGTATTGAAGATGGGGGTTTCCGGCGAGTGAGTAACACGGAGAGAGGAGTGAGTTTCGGTTTAGAGAAGAAGACGAAGAGACTCCGTTTTTTTAATTTTGGATCTCGATCTTTCTATGCTCTCCGCCTCTCTTTATTTTTCGTTCCTCCCTCCTCACATGTTCGGTTGTTTTTTCAATTTGGCCTCGCTTCATCAATGACATAACATACACATATATACCCAAATATTAGGGTTTGGCAATTTTTAAAAATGGCAAAAATACCCTTTTGATGAATTGGACCCAAAAGCCCAATAGATTAAAAACAAATCTATCCAACAACATTTTATTTTGATTTTTTGGAGGTGAAAATTGGACACTTAAAATTGTTAAAATGATAAAAATTTGGACAATAAAATATCCGAAAAATAAAATAAACATATTAAAATAAATCACGGGTTTCATAGATTAAAGAAAAATTATCGACATAATTAAAATTGAAATAAACGATAATAAAAATACCGATTTTAAAACACTTACTGTTAAAACAAAACTTCGAAATGTATTGAAAAATTAGAGAGATCACATTTTCATGATCTACGTGACACGTAGATTCATAAAGCAGTGAGTTAGAGGCGAAAGTTTGAAATATTTTTCCCACTAATTTCCGTGATGTTGTCGAATCGCTTTAGCAAATTGTTTGTAAAATCGAAATATTGATATCATCGATATATAATCAACTTAAAATGTCACAATAAATGTGTAAGGAGATAAAATGAATGAAGTGGAATAACGGTATTTCACAACTACAAAATACGTAACCATCGATTTAAACTAACTTTTAGTCAATTTAAATACGACGAAATGATGCATATGCAATGGATGAATGTTTGTTTAATGTTAATGACCTAATGGAAGCGTATGCAGATGAATGAAGCTCGAGCCGATAAAATCGAGATAGGAGGGCAAATTTTGGGTGCAATGTTGCTTATTTAATCGCCTTAAACCGAAAGTGAAATTCGCCACCTTTGAACTTTCAAGGTAGAAGAAGATTAAATACTCAAAGAACCCTAAAATTTGCGTCCAAGAACAAGTAGAAATATTTTTGTTGTTTTATGTTTTTGGAAGCTCCACTAACAAGCTTTGCGGATAATGGTATGATATTCCCAAAAGATTTCCTCAAAAAGGAGAGGAATGATGAATATTTACAACTCGCTGATGAAGGTTATCCGTGACGACCACGCTTTGAAAAATAATCTGGTAAAAAGGCTCGACTTCAAGATGGTTATCGGATTACGAGGTAATCAGTGATTAGAATGAAAATAATATCAAATGGCCAAGTCGGTAAGGTTACGGGTATCACAATCGTGATTGGAAAAGAAAGCCATAGTGAAGTCATTATCGCGGTGAGGTCACCGAAATAAGTATTTGGAAAGAAATTATGGAAAATTTACTAACTTTCGTTGAAATGATATCAAAGTGGTCGACATCGGTAAGGTTATCGGGATCACAATCGTGTGATTGGAAAAGAAAGCCATAGTGAGTTCATTATCGCTTGGGGTCACCGAAGCCAAAGAGGTAGTAACATCCATAACATCGGTGGTTACCGGGATCACAATCGTGATTGAAAAGAAAATTAGCAAAGTTGCTACAACGGTAAGGTTACCGGAAGACATCGATCAGGTGATCGGGGAAACAAAATTAGCAAAGTTGCTACAACGGTAAGGTTACCGGGAGACATCGATCGGGTGATCGGGGAAACAAAATTAGCAAAGTTGCTACAACGGTAAGGTTACCGGAAGACATCGATCAGGTGATCGGGGAAACTGAGACATACAGTAAGGTTACTGGCATCGGTAAGGTTACCGGGGAGAAAAGTTTTACTCAAAGGAGGACTTAGAAGAAAGGAGAAACGAAGAACTCCAAACATAGATCTTTAGCACGAATACGCTTGAATAAGCGGCTTCGCAGATCAAGGAAGACGAACTCATAGATCTTTGGAACGAGCATACTTTAATAAGTTGCTTCGCAGATCAAAAATGAGAACGGATGATCTTGAACGAGCATACTTTTAATAAGTTGCTTCGCAGATCGTAAACGAAACCGCATGATCTTTGGAACGAGCATACTTCAATAAGTTGCTTCGCAGATCAGAAAGGTAAGAAATCATAGATCTTTGGAACGAGCATACTTTAATAAGTTGCTTCGCAGATCAAAATGAGAACAGACAGGAGTATATGTCAGGTAAGGATATTAGACACACACAAGAAGGAGACCGATCGGAGCACTCACCGGGAGAAAATATATGGAATGGTAAAAACGTCGATCGAAGACGAATTTACGGGGAAAGAGGCCAACCAAAAGAGACTCTAGCGAGGATTGCTAGGCTATGTTGGACTTCAAAAGTTTGCGAATATGCAAGAAATACAATATCCCTCAGGCCAAAGGCGGGGTGTAATTCTTTAAGAGTGGCAATTATATGAATTACCACACACCAAGTATGGATACTCAAACAATTGAGAAGCAAGAAAGGTTAGACAACGACTCTTACTCACACTCTAACGATAGAGGCAAACATGGGTAAGAATACCAAAAATAAAAAATTGCAAAAAGTAAGACGCTTGGTAATTGAATTGAATTGAACGGTGTAGGAGACCGACACAGGGTCAAAAATGCAGATGACAACAACAAGAAGATATGTCTTGAGGGAACTCTGACTGGGAATACCACTTGGGGATTTTTTTTATTGATAAATTTCTCTTCGGAGACGCAAAAGGTACTCGAGAAAGACTTTAATCTGGCTTATGCTTAGATGCATGTTTGAGATTATTATTTTTTTAGCGTAATGCTCCATATCAATGGAAATGCTACGCTTTTTTGAGGATGTTATTCAATGCAATGATGCATGTTTTAATGTTTCGTCTAGGACTAAAGCAATTGTGAGCTGCCGAGGAAACATCAACCATCCATGAATTGAATATAAATCATCAGGTCTTTATCCAAGAGACGATAGTCTGGACCCTGACAGGGGGATTGTAGAATAGAAGCATCAACTTTCAATGATTAGCATCACTGGGGAAGTAACTCTTGGAGATTAACATTCATCTGGGATGATGATCTTGTTGCATAGAGTTCCTGATTTCAATAACTCTGGATAACGAGTTCTTGCATAAGACGGGTCGACAACATCTTCTGGCACAAGTGAGCTTTTGAAAATGATCTTGCTGGTGTAAACCGTTCTTTGCGACCTTCTGCTTCGGGGAAGGAGCGATAACATCCAAGGGCACACATATGCCATGGATATCCCTTGTTGGAGAGAAAATAAGCTTTGTTGGTGGCCAAGCTCAAGCGTATCATGCCCTTTCATTCTGAAATCTTTGGATAACAAAATCTTGATCTCTGATGAGCTGAGGATAACGATCCTGACTTGAATTGGAGATATTGATCCTGAACTTCTGATGGAGAAACCAACATGTACTTTGATCTTTGATGAGCTAATGATGACGATCCCGACTTTCGACATGCCATTCAGACTAATAGTTGTTTAGCTTGCGCCTGGACTTGACCTGATTAATTATGAGGTGGAGGAATGCCCCCTGCATAATACTTTGCCCCAGTCTGTAGGGACTTTGAAAAAAATAGCCTCAAGAAGGCTTCATGAGATTCGTACCATCAAGATAACCTGCCCCAGTGTTATAAACATGGAAATACTGCCCCTGGGCAACCGAAGGTGAAGAAGGTTTCAACCTTGCTCGGATGAATGCTCCTGATTGCTCAGCTTTTTGAGAGATTTTCCGAATCTCGACATAAATGCCCCAGATTGACTGAACTTTGAAGATATCACCTACTCAGGGTGATTAACTTACATCTTGAAAGCAGGCTACTTCACAACCTCACTTCTCAACTCTGATTGTATTACTCAGCCTTTTGAGAGGTTCTTCGAATCTCGACATAAATGCCCCAGATTGGCGGGACTTTGAAAACATCACCTACTCAGGGTGGTTACCTTGCATCTTGAAAGTAGGCTACTTCACAACCTTACTTCTCAACTCGAGCTGCTTTGTGCTCAATCAGATACTTGAAGTAAAATGTCCTTCAGGACAAACAAATTATTTGTCTGATGCTCAATATGAAAGCTCACTTGATGTTTAAGCACTAATCTATATGCAAAGAATATATTATTCTACGAATGATAATTCTAATGCAAAGTTCATGTTTGTCTTGAAGTTTAAAAAAAATCTTTTATTGAAAGGATGTCGAAACATCGAATTTTTTGTGAAAGATTAAGTGATACCAACTCAGATGTTTAGCAAGCCTCCTATGAGTCAGGTTACCGTATTCTTGTAACAGTTTTGCTTTCGAATTAACCCTTACTTCAATTAGGACTTTCAAGGGTTGTAACGTGGCTTGGTTCACGGGTTTTTAGAAAAAAGATTTTTAGGCTCAAAATATTTGGTGCCCTCCCATTCTCCGTGATGTTCTCCATTCCTAAGTTCAGATAACTCGATGCGAGCATTCATCTCTTGAGAGAAGTTTATGATGTGGTTGAGGAACCATCGAGGTTTCTTGACACGATAATCACTCACCTTTTGCTTTTGGTGTCCGATCATACGACTTTGTTCTTTTGTTGAGGATTTTATTTGCTGATCCCTTCTTTTTTTCTTTTGCCATTTTTGCCTAAGCGACTTATTATGAAGTTTCAACTTAGCGGGATTTTTGTCATCATTTTTTTAATCACTTTTCTTTTGAACAAGTTGTGTGATCTTCCATCTTTGTTTGATTGGAGGTGATTGTGCCTGCTTGAATCCTTGGCGGATGAGTGATGACAATTGTGGTATCGTCATCTGTTGATTTCCTGATGTGCGAGAGATAACCATTACGGTTTCAACCTCTTTCGATGCACACTGTTGATTGGCGAAGATTGACCATTGCGGCTTTGACCTTCCTCAACCTTTTGAAAGGTAACCATTGTTGTATCCTTGGATGCGCACTCTTGATGAGTTTTGACCGCCGATCGATTAATCAACACTACCCCGCCCTGTGTTAAAATGAGGGTTTTTTCTCAATGTAAAAGAAACTCCTACTCGAGGCTCAAAAGGTTAACGGGTTTCACCCTTATATCTCCGTGTTTGGGAATTTGAAACAAAGCCTGTACATCGTTAGCGTGATTTTACTCGAAAGCAATAACGTTTGAGATTCTTAGTAAATTATTCGTCATCCTCCCTACAGAGGTGTTGCTTTATTAATAAGAGTTGAATATCAAAAGCATATAAAAACATTTATGAGTGAATACGAATGGATCAATTCAAGACAAACATATTCAATGCATTACGATTAGTATTCAGAAATGAGCAAGTTTTGCATACAAGAAAGTACTGAACAAAATAAGAAAAATTACAAATGAGCATGCAAGATAAAACTAAAATTCCATGTTGAGGATCTGGTCTCAGTATGGATTTCTTGTTTCGTAAGATGCACTGTAGTCGTGGCGCCATCGAGTCAAAAGAGAGTTCAATTAATGCGTAGGCCCTCTGGAGTGAACATGATTGCTTTGGAATCAATGAGTTTCTGAACCGTGCCCTTGAAAAGGTTACATCCTTCAATTGTGTGGCCAGGTGCCCCAGAATGGAACTCACAATAGGCATCAGGATCATATCCCAAAGGATACTAAAAGGAGGTGTCCCGAGCTCCTTTAACTCCACCAAAGAATTTTGGAGTAGGTGAGAGCAACTCACGATGAGGCATGTGGATTGATCGTGCTTTTCTTGGCCTTATCGATTCTTCCCACCTCGTTGACGATTTTGTCGATAAGTTTGTTGTCGAGGAGCCGCTCAGGGAGCATATCGAATGTGTGTTTGATGTGCAACACGATTTGTGGAGCACACCGATTAGAAGTAGCTTTTGTCACTTGATTAGAATCGAATAGAGGGTACGCAGGCTTCTTCCTCGCCCCTGAAATTGTACTTGCATCTTCATCAATTTGCTCGAAATTGTATAATAGCAACATCCCGAATGTTGCCCATCTTGAGACCACGCCAATCGCTCCCCTACAACAACTGTGTGAAAATGTAGAAGTACATCCAATGATCATATAGGGACCTTGAAGGTATTGGAGAACATCTCAATGAGTTCTCGCTCCAAAAGAGGAGGTTGAACTCTAGCAGCTAATTCTCCATCTCCGCAGATACTTTTGAAAGATTCTTCGTTCCGAGTTAAACCTCAAGTTGAATTCGTGGGAGCCATATCACTATTATAGTCGATCGATTGACAAAAGCTTCAGCCTAAATCCTTCCAAGTTTGATGTGAGTTCGTTCAAGCCGAGTGTACCACTCGAGAGATGCTCCGCTGAGGCTATCTTGAAAAACGTGCATAAGGAGCTTGTCATTTTCTGCATAGGGAGCCATCTTATTGCAATAGGCTTTGACGTGAGTAATCGGACAAGAGGTACCCTTATACTTCTCAAAAGTGGGGACTTTGAATTTTGCAGGAATTTTGATACCAGGCACCAAGCACAAACTAGGAGCGTCTAAACCAAGGGAATCACGGTCCTCAATAGCTTTCATTCTTTTCTCAAGGAGGTGAAGCTTTTTCTCAAACTCAGGCTCTTCAATCGAAAATCTGAAGGTGTCAAACGAAGACTCGAAGATATCCTCATAGTGAGGAGTTCCATTGACGTGCATTTGAACAGTGTTTCTGACATTTTGATCTGAAAGGACCTCCCCATGGTTAAGACCAACACCTGGTGGATTAACATGATCAATAGCAACAACTTCAGACCTTTGAACAACTTGCTTCAACTCTTCTTGTCCAATGGCGAGGTTCTGGATAATCTCCATGAATTGATCCATCTGGGTATCTATATGAGTATTCATTGCAGCCACACTTGCTTGAAGTTGATCCATGATGACGATGATGTCAGGAAATCAGTCTTGCAGTCTTGAGATTCTGAACAAGAAGCCAGGTTGAAATGAGTCCTTTGATTGAAATGAATGAAATGCATGATGATGCATGAATGATAAGAGAAATAAACTCTTTTGAGATGATTGATGCAAATGGAATGCAACATGATGATAATATCAGGTTCACAAAGACGTGAAACAGGGATGATATTGGTAATTAGAACAACTTATTTAGGTGGGCTCCTACGATAGGATAGCTCTAGGCTTCTACCCAATAATCCCGAATAAGGTGGTTTTAATGTTTTTTGCTAAATGTTTCTTGGAGTCTCAGATACCCTTTTAACAAATATTATCATCGCGCGAGAGGCCTACGTGGCGATAGTATTTGTAAAAGTATACTCCAAGAAACGACTCTTAACGGGATGCTCGAAATCCAAAATTTGAGCGTTTGGTCTCGGTTAGGACAACTTGAACAAACTTAGAGTTATAGGTCATTTGTCCAAAGATAGATGTCCTGCGCTATCGCGGGCCAACAACCTCCTTAAAACAACCAACTCTAAGCCGGAGTCTTCGCTTCGGGCCAACAAGACAATGGAGTCAAGTGGACCTAAGCTACGCAACCCCTCTATTCCTAAAAGGTGACCTAGAAGCCTGGGTAGTGGGCTTATCTATGTATCAATGCCCATGAATTCCCATCACAATAATATATCAACAGATTAATATATAAGGCATAGAGAAAAATAAGCAAATAAAATATAGATAAGCATAAAGAAGAAAGCGATAAACAAACACACAAACATGCGAAGAACTAAACTAGGGTTGACTCGCTTAGTCAAAAAAAAAAGATTTTAAAAATCTCCCCAGTGAAGTCGCCAACTGAAGCAACTCGGACCTCTGAACATACTCGAGATTGGTGATTGAGGTCAACCGATCTTCTTTCATCCAAAATCTTTATTAGGAAAAAGAGTGAGGTGAAACAAAGTTCACTTTTTATTAAGTGTTATGGAATAAAATATTTAAGTCATTGGGTGGTTCCCCTCTAATGGCCCAAATACTTTACATTTTAATTAAATCGTTGGGCGAACCTCTAACGATTTACTTAAATACCATAGCACCATGTTTTTTTGTTTTGTAGAAAAATTGATTTAAAGAAAACAAATTCAATTAATTAATTTAATATGAAAGTGTTTTAAATATTTAAGTGTATGGAATAAAGTATTTAAGTCATTGGGTTACCCTCTAATGGCCCAAATACTTTACATTTTAATTAAATCGTCGGGTTAACCTCTAACAATTTAATTAAATACCATAGCACTATGTTTTTTGTTTTGATAGAAAAATTGATTTTTGAAAGAAAACAAGTTCAATTAATTATTTTAATTTGAAAGTGTTTTAAGAGTTTCGATATGAATAGAATAATTTGATTAGGAAAACAAGCGAGGCCATGCAAAGTGGCTTTATGTATGCTCCTAAAAGTGGGACTAGCGTGACACTAGTATTCTAAACGACCGATTGGAACAATCGATCGAATAGTTGTCGCTGTAGAAAAGCCCAGGACCAAACTATAAATGTGTGCAAGTGTGCATTGTGTATGTTTACCTGCTTCTTGATGAGGAGCCCAAGGGGAGGCTATGTGTTCTAATATGATAAACGCATAATTAAATGGTAATTAGAACACACGAGAAATTACAATCTATGCGAAAGTGGAGGTACATGTTCATGAGCGGGAACATATATACAACAAAATCGAATTAATTTGAATAAATAAATAGCTCTTATGTTGCAAGAGTTGAGCTCCAAGTAGTCTTCAAAATTGGATAAGGCTTGACATCGGACGAATACCAAGTGAAGATTCCTACATCACTCAAGATACAAACAAAAAAAAAAACAGAAAAAAAAAAAAAAAAAACTATGCGAAGTGTTGCAATGCTACGTATGTATTTCAAATGCATTCGAAGGTTGAATTAAATTCCAAATTTGAAATCGTAACACAAGAATAATAATTACAATATGATTTTATTTACAAATTGAACCGAATAAAGTGTATGAATAGAAATAGTATAATTGTATTTACAATACTAAATATGAAATAGAAATACTATATAATTATATATACAATATTAAATATAAAATAGAAATACTAGATAATTATATCTACAATACTAAATTTAAGCAATAAAATAATAAGTATTTTGTACATTTAAAAAATACATTCACTAAATATTAAATAGAAATAGTAATTCAAAATAAAATAAAATGCTAATGAGTGTGTAGATATGCTAAAAGAAATTGAATGCCTTGATCGATCCTTGGATGTCTTCACAAATAGCAACCATGTTAGTAGCATAAGTGTGGAATGGAATTGAAATAAAATGGCAACAAGATAAACATGGTTAATGAGCATGATATTAAAATCGAATGCAACTTATATGAATGAATGAGCAATTCAAGAATTTATTCATGATTAACGATTCACAAATGGACTAACCGAAGGAACTCAAGCTATTAATCAATCGAAACATGAAAAATTGAGTTCTAAACGCGTTTAAACCACATGAACCGAAAACGGGCAGCAACTTCGTCATCTTAAGAAATACTCAAAAATTCCACTTAAATCAATTAAACCACCAAACACCATCGCTATTGCAACCAAAATTCCATCGTCAATTCAAATTGAAATATAATCAAACCACACTAACCATCCATTCAAATGGATTCAAATCAACATGTCATGAAATTAAACTCGACAATCAAGTTTTAACAAATAAACCGAATTGGGCAGCCACTACATATATTCAATTATGCTCCATAAACTCGCTTCAAACAAGCATTCGACAAAAAGAATTCAAAGGCATCACCAATAGGTTCTCGGTCATATCATGCAAAAGTAAACGCAACGAAATCAGACCATCATCGAATCGGATACAAATATCGTTCACAACTAGTAAAAATCCATAAAATGATGCTACCATCAATTAACATTTGAATTCAAACTTGAATTGCATTAAGAAAATCTCTTTCGAATAAAAATGAACAAAATAAACACCGAAACGATGAAACATGAATGGCTGCCCTCATAGTTTCTCGGTTAAGTCTTACGCAAATAACGCGACGTAGACATTGAACCATCATCGAAACCAAAATGGAATCCTTATCTCAAATTCAATTGAAACTAAAAGATGAGAGTAACATAATATGCGATGTCTCAACGGTTTCTCGGCGAGTTTCTACGCGAATAATCGCGGAAACAAACTTACCTTCATCGAAACTAACATGAATATCACTCAAACACAAACTACAACCGAAATTAAAACGAGAATAAGATGGTGTACCAATGGTTTCTCAATTATATCCTACTCGAATAAACGTGGAAATATCAACCTTCATCGAAACCAAGCACGGATATTAATCTTTACTCACAAATAAGATCGGAAAAAAAGATGTTGTCATTCGAGTTTCAAACAAAAGTAAAACGCTTTGAACTTCTATTGAAAATAGCAAGTAAAACCGGTGTGAACCAACATTATCATTCAAACTCACCCCAAAAGAAAATGACAACAATGCTGCCCTTATAGTTTCTTGGTTAGATTCACACGCGATTAAACGCGGTCAATCATAAAACCTTCATCGAAACTAAACATCATTATCACGACTAATTGAAATTAAAGTAGAACAATGACACAACCACGTCGATACTTCGATCTGATTAAACACACACAACAACTTTAACCAAGGATCAAAACTTCAGAAACTTAACCAAACATCAATTCATTTGCAGAATTTGTCATAAACAAAACAATACAACTTAAAAAAATGAAAACATAACCAATCATTTTAGAAAGTTAACAACTATATTTCAACACAACAAAACATTAACACATTAATACATGTATTAGACACACGAATTCGACTAATCCACAAGGTTTTAGAGTTAATTTTCAGAAGACAAAAATCACAATATAACTGAATCAGTCCACATAGATGAAAGGATGTCGATACTTACCTAACAATTCGTGACGTCGAGTTGCGATGAATATTCGAGGGCGGAAGAAATCGTCAGCCTAGGATGCTCGAAGCTTGTCCGAAAAGAAGCCACAGGAGACTGTTGGTGGTGATTGAAGAACACGGTTGAACAGAGTTGTTAACGAGATGCCAAGTTTCCGGAACAGAAGCATTTGCTGTCGAAGTCGCTATCGCGAGCATTAAAGGAATTCACGGAGGTAGCGGCCAGTAATAGAATGATGTACGAATGGAGTTGTTCGAGCGCATGTACAATGTGAGTATGGCAACAATGAGGCGGAAATGACGAAGTATCGGCGATGGGAGTGAGGATTAGGTTGTTGCTGCTGTAGAACACGGAGAGAAACAGAGGATGATGTTTCTGTTGATGCGGTTGACCGAAGGAGTATGGCTGTAGACGGAGGGATGAAGCACGCGAGCGGCTGGTGAGAGATTGAGCAGAGACGAGGGATCGCGATGGAGGTTGTCGGGGAATGGCGGAGGTCAAGGCGACCGTGGATGGCATGGAGGCGAATGGCGCCCTGAGGCGGCTTCTTTCACAGGAGCGTGATAGAAGGGAGGTTTGCGAGTAGATGATGGGGTATGGATGTGAGACGACGGAAGGAGTATTGAGAGAAATGTATGAGTATTGAAGATGGGGGTTTCCATGAGTGAGTAACACGAGAGAGGAGTGAGTTTCGTTTAGAGAAGAAGACGAAGAGACTCCGTTTTTAATTTTGGATCTCGGATCCTTTCTATGCTCCGCCTCTCTTTATGTTTTCGCTCCTCCCTCCTCACATGTTCGGTTGTTTTTTCAATTTGGCCTCCCTTCATCAATGACATAACATACACATATATACCCAAATATTAGGGTTTGGCAATTTTAAAATGGCAAAATACCTTTTGATGAATTGGACCCAAAAGCCCAATAGATTAAAACAAATCTATCCAACAACATTTTATTTTGATTTTTGAGGTGAAAATTGGACACTTAAAATTGTTAAATGATAAAAATTTGGACAATAAAATATCCAAAAATAAAATAAACATATTAAAATAAATCACGGTTTCATAGATTAAAGAAAAATTATCGACATAATTAAAATTGAAATAAAACAATAATAAAATACCGATTTTAAACACTTACGGTTAAAAACAAAACTTCAAATGTATTGAAAAATTAGAGATCATATTTTCATGATCTACGGACACGAGATTCATAAAGCAGTGAGTTAGAGGCTAAAGTTTGAAATATTTTTCCCACTAATTTAAAAGGTCGAATCGCTTTTAGCAGTCTGTTTGTAAAATCGAAATATTGATATCATCGACATATAATCAACTTAAAATGTCACAATAAACAGGTAAGGAGATAAAAATGAATGAAGTGGAATAACGGGTATTTCACAACTACAAAACAATGCAACTATCGATTTAAACTAACTTTTAGTCAATTTAAATACGACGAAATGATGCATATGCAATGGATGAATGTTTGTTTAATGTTAATGACCTAATGGAAGCGTATGCAGATGAATGCGAAGCCTGAGCCAGATAAAATCGAGATAGGAGGGCAAATTTTGGGGTGCAACAATAAGCTCTAGAGCCATCCTCACCAACTCCTCAGCTGCTAACTTTAATCTGAAATTGTAAAGTAAGGGTGAGGCTTCTCATAATTAAAGCATATTATAAGCTTCTCATTTAACAATATATTATAAGCATATTATTCCACCCACTTAACACAATTCAGAATTCAACACACAACCATATTCATATAAATCACCATGCATAATCAATAGACAACAAAAGAATTGCAACACTGGAAGACATCCTAACATGTTACAATTCCATACAAACACAAATGCAGACTCAATGCATGCGGTACCGACTGTGACTAAGTCACCCAACACCGATCCATCATCAACCGGATACGCATCATTGATTCGTCCATAACCACTGGACACTAATCCAGCCTAACCACCCATCCTCACTGCATCGGTTATCGGCAATCCAAGTCAAATTCCGCACAATGGGAATTAACTTCACCAATCAATGCAAATGCACGCACATCACTAGCATGCAACATCAATCAGTCTATGTATACATTCATCTAATCATAACTGAATCAAACAAATCAACATGATATTTCAACCAATCATGCATACATCTAACATCAGCATAAACATGCTATTACATCTACACATTACCAATATCTCCATCACCAACGGTCCTCTACTACACATACATCATTATGTGTCAGTTAATAATCATTTATTTCGAAATTCGACCCTTTCCAAAATAATTTCAAGTTTTCTAAAATATTTTCATTTTATAAGGTAGAGCATTAAATTTAGGAAATAACGTCCAAAACGGCGCTCAAAACGGACTTACGGTTTGAAAGTTATGAATTTTTGAAGTTTTAAAATTTTCTCTGGAACCTTCCTCCTCGAGTAACCGGTTCCCACAATTCCAAAAATCAGCACCCCTGGAAAAATGTATGGGGAACCCGGTTCCTCCAGGTAGGGAACCGTTCCTGAAGTAAAAATCACGCTCGAAAATTAACGGAACCGGTTCCTCCACACAGAACCGTTCCGAGTTCAAAATGCCATTTTTCACCATTTTAAAAGGGAACCGGTTCTCCCATCGGGAACCGGTTCCCACGACCTTCGACCAAAAATTCGCTTTGAAGATTAGTTCCCAAAACCATTTTTCTTCATCCCCAAACGTGCACATATTCGACACCATAAATTCACTCATTCATCATCAACAACATACAATATAACATGTTTTATTCACAAGAATGATCCTATATCATACAAATCAATGAATTTATACATTCTGACACAATCTGACACCATTAGGTATACACCCATGGAACCCTAGAAATCCCCAAACTAAGATTCCCTAACATGCTATGATCTATAGTATTAAAATCAAAACCTATAATACGACATAATCAATTGAAATCACCCCTTACCTTGTGGGTTCTTCGAATTCTGACACTTCTAGGTCTTCTTCCTTCTTTCTCCTCTTCTCAACTTCATGTATCTTGTTTTCTCCAAAATGACTCTATTTTCCTTCTTTCCTTATTTTATTCCTTTTTATTCCTTATTAACATAAATAAAATAATATTACTTCTCACACCTCAATTAATTCCATCATTAATCTTAATAATCTAATATATTAATAAATTATGTTCTCAATTAATTTAATAATTAAAAATCATAATTATTTAATTACTGAATTATTTTGGGGTGTCACACCGCCTGCCGAACAAAGACCTCTTATCATGTACTTGACAGTGTTAGAGAACTCAATGGGGTGTGTGTTGGGTCAACATGACGAGTCTGGTCGAAAAGAGTATGCAATATACTATCAGAGTAAAAGTTTACCGATCGTGAAACAAGATACTCACAATGAGAAAACTTGCGCGCTTTGGCTTGGCTGCTCACCGACTAAGACAATATATGTTGACTCACACTACCTTGTTGATCTCTAAGATGGATCCGATAAAATACATATTTGAGAAACCACTCTCTCCTAAGAATAGCAAGATGCAAATGATCTTGACCGAATACGACATCCAAGATACTTCGTAAAGCAATCAAAGGAAGTGTAGTAGCGATCATTTGGCTCATCGCCGTAGATGACTATCACCTATGCAGTCAATTCCGCATTTAAGATGTTTTGTTAGTTATCGACAGAAGAACTGGCCCATAAGGACCCGAACAAGGATCCCGATGGACCATGGTCTTTGATGGAGCCTCAACGCACTTGGCAATGGCATTGGTGCCATCATTACATCCCCTACAGGCAGACACACGCCATTCACCGCGAGACTTTGTTTCAGTTGCACTAACAACATGGCCGAATACGAAGCGTGCATCATGGGCATTAAAGCTGCTATCGACTTAAGAATCAAGTTCTTGCAAGTGTATAGAGACCCAGCTTTAGTGATCAGTCATATTAAAGGCGAGCGGGATACGAAGCATCCGAATCTCATTCCATATCGAGAGCATGTTCTGAGTTTGATTCCCTACTTCGAAGAGATCACTTTCAATCATATTCCACGAGAAGAGAATCAGTTGGCAGACGCGTTAGCTACTATGTCATCTATGTTCAGGGTCATATGGGACAACGAGGCTCCCCAAATCATCATCAAGAAGTTTGACGAACCAGCATACTGTTGTGAACTTGATACAGAAGAGAAACCTTGGTTCTACGAAGTGAAGAGGTATCTTGAGACTCAGGAATATCCCGCAGGGCATCTCCAATGATAAGAAGTTCTTGAGAAGATTTGCATCCAAATTCTTCCTCAACAACGACATCTTATACAAGCGCAACCACGACTTGTGCTTATCCGCTGTATAGATCGAAAAAGCACGTATCATGGAAGAGTTACACGGCGCATTTGGTACCCACTCCAAAGGGCTACACGATGGCTAAGAAGATTTTGAGAACAGGTTACTATTGGTCCACCATGGAAGTCGATTGTCACCGCTACGCCGATCTTGTCACAAATGCCGATATATGCGCATAAAGTGCACATACCTCCAAGACTCGAATGTTCTAACCTTGGCCTTCGCAATGTGGGCATTGACATGATTGGAGAAATCAAGCCCACCGCCTCCAACGGACATTGTTTCATCCTTGTGGCAATTGACTATTTCACCAAATGGGTAGAGGCCTCGTCGATCCAAGAATGTCGTGGCTCGATTCATCAAGCATAATCTTATCCACGATATGGCACTCTTGAAAGGATTATCACAGATAATGGTTCTAATCTCAACAACAAAATGATCACCGAACTCTGCACGCAGTTCAAGATGAAGCATCACAATTCTTCTCCATATCGGCATAAGATGAATGGCGCATGGAAGTCGCCAACAAGAACATTAAGAAGATCATACGTAAGATGAAGTGACTTACAAAGATTGGCATGAGATGTTACCATTTGCTCTTTATGGTTATCGACTACAAGATTTAACATCAACAGGGAAACCCTTCTCTTGTATACGGTATGGAAGCAGCCCTACCCATCGAGGTTCGATACCCTCAACCGTAGTCCTCCAGACGCAGAGTTGCAAGACGATTGGATCCAAACCCGCCTCGACCAGATCAACTTGATCGATGAGAAACGACTCACATCCATCTGCCATGGACAGATCTATCAGAAACGAATGATCAGAGCATTTAACAAGAAAGTCAAGCACCGAGTCTACCAAGTCGGTGATCTAGTAGTCAAGCGCATCATTCTTCCACAAGGTGATCCCAGGGGAAAATGGACTCCCACCTATGAGGGACCATTTGTAGTCAAGATAGTATTTTCTGGCGGAGCTATGATACTTAGCATCATGGATGGTGAAGACTTCCCACACCCTGTGAGCGCAGACATAGTCAAAAAATACTACGCATAAAAGAGACCCGCTAGGTCGACTGACCTAGGAAAAAATAAGGGCATCCTGACGAACCAAAATGTTCGGGCAAAAGTTAAGGATATATACAAAACATGTACACCCGACAAGTTGAAAACCTGCAAAGGCGGCTTGGGCAAAAAAGGGTATCCCTAGACTGAAAACCCGAAAGGGCGGTCTAGGAAAAGTTAGGATTTAAGCGCATTTACTATGTCTCGTCCATATCACTTATCTACAGACTACTATCAGCATTCAAGATTCAAATGGCGAAAATCAATCCACTCACTTTCTACTGACAACAAGGAGATGAGATAGTCGAAATATATGAGTACTAGCATAGTTGAAACTTAACGAGATTGTTTCCGCATAGCTTTTACTTTTCTTGTGTATAAACTACTTGGCCATACGCCACCTTTCAAATTAATACAAATTCTTTCTCTTTACAAATTTCATTATTGTTGTTTGCATAAAGTCCAACGTTTGCTTTGAATGATTATATGCATCTGACAATAAAAGTCTATCTACAAATATGCGAAAAGTGAACAAACAAGGATAATTACTACAGGCTCTAGGAATTGAGATGACGACGAAAGTCACCAATACGTTCCCCTGCAGAGTATAATCCCCACAGAGGTGTCACTCACTACAAACTCCCCCCAGCGGAGTACAAATTTCCTTCCACTTGTTCCAAGCTTCATCACGTCAGTCCCCGAGCAGTGATTCCACTCAACTGAACCATGTTGCATCAGTCTCCAAGCAGTAACGATTCATCAACAACAGAGGTATTTGTCCCCAGCAGAATATCTCAACAATCATCATCCCCCGACAGCAGCAGTATCCAGACTTGAAACTTGGTCAGATAGTGCATCGGAGGAAACCTAAATCTTCTATTCCCCCAACCAGAGGTTTCAGCAGGCTCCGGATCCTCTCAGCCCTGTCTCCCAACGACAACTAATTACTCTTCAATAGGGTCTACGCACAAGATCCCCAGTAGAGCGCCTTCTAAAATTTTCCCCAGCAGGGTCTACGCACAAGATCCTCAGTAGCGTGCCTCTCAATCTCTACCATCCTCAACAATATCTAGGCTCAAGACTTGGTCAGATAGTGCATTGGAGGAATCAAGGTTATCTTTCTTCTCGGGGTTTCCATCTGTTTCATCCCCAAATAGAAGCCAAGAATCCTCAAGCAGAACGTCCGCATCTTCCTCAAGATGGATATGTTTTGAAATACCACAACATATATCATTCATACATTTTGCATAAAGGCCATAATTTGTGCATATGTCATTTATACACATTGTCATGCATCATAATCTGCATAAGACTAACAATACTCTATCAAAGTTTCTTTTGCTTTTCCCAAACAGGTGAAAATCACTTCCTTCTGAAACAGTAGGTCCAGGATTAATACCCGAAGCTAGACGGGAAACCTTATCCGAACGACTGCCCGAGTTATCCTCCGACGACAGATCCAGGATTAATACCCGAAGCCAGATGGGAAACCCTATCCGAACGATCACACAAGTTATCCTCCGATAACAGGCATTGGATCAATACCCGAAGCACAACAGGGAAGCTATCCACATTTTGCCGACTATTATCCTCTCAGAGTAATCAAGACGAAATTTATTCTGACTCTCTCTTATTATCAACAACAACTATAGAGTCTGGCGTACGACTCAGTTACCTCGGATGGCATCTTAAGCCCATCTCCGACCGTTTGTTAGTATCTCTCCACTTTCAGAATGCTGCATATTTGGTTAAAAACCAATACAAATCAATAACTTCATTAAAAGACAAGTGTAAAGTCTAACGTACGACTCAACATCGTTCCCTCCGGATGGCATCTTAAGCCCATCTCCGTGCTCTCTTCTATCTTCAGGAACATCTGCAGAGCCTAGCGTACGGCTCGTTCCCCAACATCAGTCTCTCCGGATGGCATCTTAAGCCCATCTCCGATGACTCTCCCACCCAGGAAATGTCTTGAGTCTAGCATACGACTCATTCCCCATCTTCTCCAAATGGCATCTATAAGCCCATTCCCGCATCATCAATCAACAACGAGTGCAAATTTTCAGGTGTACTCAAGTGTTCAATCATCTTCTACCTCCAGGTCACGAAAGGCAAGCATACCAATCTAACCCTTCCAGTACAAGAAGATTGAACAGGGGCAGCTGTCATACCCCAAAATTTGCCCTCCTATTCCTCAAGACATTTCACATATCCATACTCAAGGATTCCTCAAGGGTTGATTAGACAAACCCTCTCCTTGACAATCAACCCAAACTAGGGTTTGGCAATTTTCAGATCAAGATGGACTTCCAACATCTCCAATGGTCATCATGCCTCCTCATATGCTTCAAAGATTCTCCATGCCAAGTTTCAAGCCTTACAAGTCAAGTTTCCTTAGACAATTGCTCAGATGGTTGAAAATCAGCTGTATTGGACAAAAAGTCAACTGTGGTCAACATACAGTCAAACTTCTTGATTTTTGGTCAACATCCTCATTTTAAAGTCACATTCATCATTTGATCAAGGGTTGATCATGATTCATCAAGAAAACTCAAGATTTGCTCAAAATTCAAACTTTCCAAATTAGGGTTTTCCAATGAAAAGTCAACTGAACTTTGACTGAGCATAACTTCTTCATTTTGAAGTAAATTCAATTATCTACAACTTCATGTCTCACAAGCTGTCCGCGTTAAAAGTGTCGTGCTAGAGAATTGAATCAGAATTCAGATTCTCTGGCTCGAAACGATTTACTCTTTTGATTTGTTTATAAAGATGCCGCGAACATCAAGCTTTATTATTTTCAACACAAGAAAGATGATTTAATGATTATGAAAAAGGGGAAAGCTGTTAATAGCCTCAATTGATTTTGATATGCGTAACGACTAGCGCAAACTAGACGCAACGCATTGGGGAGTATTCTGGGTAAGGGGGTTTGTTATATAAAGGGAATAGATGGAGCACCCTAAATATATATGGTTATCCATAGCTTTATATATGAATATGTTTGATATGTTTTGTGTGTTTTAATTGCTATTTCTATGATTGGGAAAGTTTCTCCTTTGGATTTTAAGAAACGGTAGATTATGTGGGATCCTAGAGTTTGTTATTATTGTGCTCGCAAAGATCTTTGGATCTTCTGCATACATATCCCCTAGTGGGAATCAGAGCATTTGTAGCTCGGATCTAAAGGGATATATGGTTTGTTTGGTCTGAGGGAGAAAGAAATTTGCTCGGCAAGGATGAGACCTTGTGCCTACGTATTCTCAAAAGGATGTTGAGAAAGTCAGAGCAATCGTAGTTCCCACTTATGCTAGTGGAAAGCAACGGGATGTTAGTAAGAGACACAGACGAATGTCATCTTAATGAAAAATGTATCTAATCTATTTCATCACATACATTTTTGAAAGTATTGATTGATTAAATCTTTCATCGTAAGTTATAGGTGTTTTGCTTGAGTGTACAAGCGTTACCACTTACATGTTTAAGAAAGATGTTTTGAAAAAGATGATTGATTCTTTTAACTGTATACATTGGGTGTTTTGCTTGAGTGTACAAGCGTTACCACTTACGATTAAGAGATGTTTTTGTTTGAAAAGAGTTTGAAAAGTTTTTGATTGTATGTGATGTGATAGATGAGATACTTCTTCTATAGAGATGATAAATGTCTAAATCTCGAGGAGAAATTGATTGGATTAAAGGGATGCTTTTAAGAAGCCCATGGGTCCTTGTATTGTTAGCCCAAGAGGAGGCATTCTGAGGTTCATCGAGGGTCATCGAGGGTCCTTGTATGAAGCTCAAGAGGAAGCTATAGGGTATGGCTGGCTTTGTCTTTAAATGGATTTCACCGGGAAACTATCCTTTTGGAATTAAGAGCAATTTCACCGGGAAATTATACTCTCCGGGTTCTATCCTAACGCGGGTGATTCTTTGTATTGGAAGCCCAATAGGAGGCTGTTAAGAGATTTCCTATCTCTTTCATTGTATGATGCCCAAGAGAAGGCTAAACTCAATGAGAAGTTCTTTTGAACGAAGCCCAAGAGGAGGCTAACTCAACAGGGGAGTGTTGTCTTATATGAAGCCTAAGCGGAGGCTAAACTCAGATGAATGAGTTTTCTTTATATGAAGCCTAAGAGGAGGCTAACTCTGTGGGGAGAGTTATCTTGTATAAAGCCCAAGAGGAGGCTATATTGGTTAGACTAGTTGTTATGTTATAACTAGACAGTTGTATAAACAAGTGTGTGTGTGTGTGATATGTATTCACAGGAGTTTATGAAGGAAATATAAACAATGCGTGATGTTTATTTACAAAAGTTTGTAAAGAAAATATAAACAAGTGTTTGTGAAACGAACGTTTAAAACGAGCGCAACTTGATTATTTACAAGTTTGATGTGTACAAGGAAGTAAGTATGTACACGAACGAGTATTTATGTACAGGAGATGTGGATTTACATAGGATGGTTGGGACTTACACCATGATGGTGGCCCATTGATTTAAAAGCAGTTTCACTGGGAATAATGCTCCTTTCAATACCAATGGTATTCAGTGTATATACAGACGAAACGGAAAACAAACGATCGAAGTTTATCCGTGTTTGAGTAAAAAGTATCTGCATTATGTACAGATAAAAATTTGTATGCATATGAGAAAGAATTTGATATGTACAAAGAAATAATTATGTACATAAAAGAATGTTTTGGGTCTTACACCGTGAGGGAGACCCATGATCGATTAGGAAATACGAGAGAAAAACGAAATCAGTTTTATCGTTTAAATCGGATCGATCATGGTAAAAAGATGTAAGTTTGATGAAAAGTTTTGAAGAAATGTTTTTAAAAGTGTTTTTGAAATGTGAAGTTCATTTATGAGGAGTTTTGAAAAGAATTGGGATTCGAAAGTTTGAAAAAAATCACTTTTTAAAGTGGTTTTGAAAAGTGCTCAAAGTAGCGTTTTTGGCTCGATTAAAATATAATCAGATGAAATTTTTTTCTGAAAATTTTTGCACTATCATAAAATAGATGTATTTATTGACAAGTGTACAAAAAATCACCTCAAAATGAGGAGTTTTGATTGGTTAAAAAAAATGTTAAAGTTTGTAAAAAAATATGAAGAAAATCATAAAGTTTGAAAAAAAATTGGTCCATGGGAGGCTTGAACCCAGGACCTGTGGGTGGCATACGTGGCACAAACACTTACGAGCGAGCTGGAAACCGCTGGGGCAAGAATGCATTCGTGTATTGAATCCAAACCACGTGTTTATATTATATTGGAAATTTTAAATTCAAAAAAACGCGCGCAGACCTTCATCTTCTCCCTCGATCCTTCATCATCCATGGAATCCTCATTTCTTGATGAAATTGGATGAAGTAAACATGAAACTTGACCGAATTTTAACAAGGAACACGATGGTAGTCATTAATTTCATTTATTTTCAGTTAAACATGATTAAATTTCTGGAAAACATAAAGAACCCTAGAACTGAAAATCCTAATTGAAATCGTGTATGGTTGATGATTTTTCCAATTGATTGAGGGTTAATGATCGTGTAAGGTGCAGAAACAAAACGGCCAAGAGTTTTTTCAAAATTAATCAAAGAATCATGAGATTGAGTTTCGTGTTCTTACCTGTTGAAGCTGGAATCGAATTCGATGAAGGAGTGTTTCTAGTCGTGTTCTAATGATTGTTTGAGCTTCAACGACTGTTAGGGAAGGTGTATGAGTGGTCTGCTTGCTTCGAATCACTCTGGATCAATCCAACCAAGTCCACCTGCATAAGCTAAAAATGGAAGCTCGAATTATATGTTAAAGTTGTTACAGTTAGTTGTTGATGATCTGCATCATGTCTATGATGTTTGTGGATGGTGTTTGGATGATCAGAACTCAAACTACTCAAGCCAAACCATGAATTCGAGTGATAAGGCAGTTTTGGCAAGCATGATGAACATGGTTTGTGATTCTGAGTTCTAGCCTTGCCTATGTTGTTTTTAAGTTTCAAACATGTTAGATATTGATTATGAGATAGTTTAGACACCAAGACTCTTCATGGTTTTCAATGATTTTCAAAATTGCAAGTTATCCTCACTTTGAACTATAATTCATGAATTTGGAGAAAGTGGAAGGAAAGCATGTACTTGCATGGCTTTGGTGTGTTTGAACTTGAAAATGATGCCTCTATTTATAGGCCATGAGTTCTGAAATGTTAGGCACAAAGTTTTGGCATTGGTAATTCAAACTTGCCTTAGAGGGCAAGAAAGACATTTTGCCTTAAAAGGAAACTTCCTTTTTTCACCATGTGTTAAAAATCCAACTTTGATCCTATCCTTCAATTATTACTTCTAGCTGATATTTATCAGTTCTATCTTCAATTTGGCAAGGTGTCATTGCTTCTAGAAGAAGAAATCCAAAAATGACCAATAATCTTGAAGTTTTGACCTTGAAAATCATGTTTATGGAGCCTTATGTTTCAATTTCAAAAGTATAGCTAGACTCCATGGATTTGAGAGTTCTTTGAAATTTTGGAAAGCTTGTTTCAAGAGCTACAACTTTCATGTTTTGAGTTTTTTCCAAATCAAAGTGGAACTATGTGAAAAAATGCCCTGAAGTTTGGAAAAAGTACAAAAATTTTCTAAGTGTTGAAAATTTTGACTTTTTGTTGACTTTTCCAAATTCTTTGATTTTTTATGATCATGATGGATCATTTGAAGTATTTTGATGATGGAAAAAGTTTTGTTTTGAAAAAATTGACCAAAAGTCAAAGTTTGACTTTTCTGTGCAGATGAAAATTCATCAGATGTTTCAGAAATTGACTGATGAAGTCTGTGAACTTCTGTGATGTTTTGAATCCAGAAATTAGGTCAACATGTTGTATCTAGGATATAATGACCAATCTCTAACCAAAAAAGTCATTCCTTGCTCAAAAAATCAGAGAATATTCATGCTCGACCAAAACCCTAATTGGTCGATCCTCGATTGATTAATGAGAAAAATTGGATATCTGATGATCAGAGGTTGATGATTTGATCAAGATAGATCAAATGAGGTGAGTAAAACTCAAACCCTAATTGGTTGCCTCTTGAAACAGATGAAAATCTGATGAAACCCTAATTTTGACCTGTGAATGCTACACCCGATTAATTCTGTTCTGAACTGTTAGTTATGCAATGATGCAAATGTAAGGTGGTATATTAGGTCAAAAATTGGGGTATGATAGATGCCCCTATTTAAGTTTCTTTAACCTGAGATATGAAGATAAATATCTTCATTTTGATAGGTGTGAAGAGACTTAAATATCATAATACGCAAATTTTGGACCTAAGATACCAAAAAATGCGGATGATGCAAAATGATTGTAAAAGTTTCACCCAGAGAAATATCAAAGAAATGACATGGTGGGGGAAAATTTGTGAGGATGACTCGATCTGTTTAAGAAAAGAGGATCCTGTTTGTTGGGAAACAAGCAATATATCTTGCTGGGGGAAAAAGAGATTCACAAAACATGTGAATATCTGTTTTGTTTTGGGAGACAAAGAGTTTACCTTCTGTCAGCCTTGTGACAATGTTTAAGGTAAGTGAAAATGATATTACCAATTATCAACCTTGTGATAGTTTATGGTAATGAGTTCTAAAGATGTTACCAATTATCAGCGAAGTGATAACTATAACAAGGTAAATATTTGAAAATTTTTGTTGAGTATTCAGCCTTGTGAATAACAGATAATGATGGAAACAGATCTCAAATGAGTTTTGAAGATATTACCAATTATCAACAAAGTGATAACTATAACAAGGTAAATCTTTGAGATATATTACTGAGTATTCAGCCTTGTGAATATCAGCTAGTGAGAGAAAACTCAAATGAGTTTCTATTTTCTTGGATACAATCTTGCCGAGGATCTCTCTTTTGAGAAGACGCGGGCATTTCGATTGGAAGACACAGGTTTTCTTTTAGACAGAAAGACAACTGCTGGTGAATTTCTCGTACAGTCGTGATTTGACCTTGTTGAGAAGAACAAACTTTCATGACAAGTTTAGGTATGAAAATAAAAATAAGCGGCTCAAAGGATGAGGCTATTGCTTATTGCTTTGTTGATTATAGACAGGGCTCTATTCAGGAATGAACTGAAAATAAATAGTCAATCAAGACATTGTTCCAAATGAGGAATGATCTCAGCTGGGGAATATGGTAGAGACTAGATCTATTTCTCTGTTTGGGGATAATCTACTGGGGATATGATCAAACCTACATGAATAAGTGTGATTTAAACCAGTGATATGGAAGCAAACATTTTGAGGAATGCAAAATGCATAAATGATGCTATTGTGTATGAATGTCATGAATGTTATGAATGTCATGTGCATGCTGACAATACTTGACAGAACAATAAAGAGGTATTTTGGGAAAAGGACCACGTCACAGTTCGAACAAATACTTAGCAATATCCGCAGCAATGGTGTAGACGTTGCTGATGAAGGATCTGAGTTGCATGCTTTTAACTTTCGGAGAAAGGCATTTCATTGGCAACTTTGCTGGGAATTCTTTTCGGATAAGAATACCATCCTTTGATAATTTCTGCTGAGGAGAAGACTTCTGTAGCAGCCATTCTATCCTTCGGAGATCTAAACACTTATGGAGAAAACTGTTGAAGTTCTTTCTGCGTTCAGAGTTCAAAGAAAAATTTCACTTTTGTTTCAAAATTTTGAAGTAAAAATTCATTTAAAACCTTTTTAGTTTCAAAAAGTGACTTTCACAATAAAAAGCGTTATTTTGCAAAACAGAAATAAGCAGGAATTACAAACAAAAGGCACAAGGCTCAAATTTTATTGATAGAATGGTAATCAGCCAAAGGCGTGATTCCATGAGCTATTAACAAGAGTTGGAAATGACAATTTATTGGGAAAAGGCTACATTGAAAGCAAATAACCGCTATTATCCCTAACAACTTTGAATTCCAAACTGTACTTGTTGCTTCAGAGGATTTGATTGAAGATCCGTTGATGGAAAATTCTTTAGATTGACGAAGTACGGACTGATTGCAGTTACTTTGTCATTTTTGTATCCTTATTTTTTCCTAGATTGCCTTTTCAGGTTTTCAATCTATCAGGATAATTTCTGTTTATTGTCTCTAATTTTTGCCTGGATCGCCTTTTCAGGTTTTCAATCCACCGAGACGCTCTTTTTTTGCCTAAGCCGCCTTTTCGGTTTTCGACTTACCGAGCTTTTTTTTTTTTAGACAAAGTATTTCTTGATGCATCAAGATTCATGGATGCGGAGTTCATCACCGTCCATGGTTGTGAGAGTCATAGCACCGAAAAACTTCTTTTGACGATGTATGGGCCTTCGTAATTAGGAGTCCATTTGCCCTAGAATCGGTTGAAAAGATGTAATCTTTTTAAGCACGCCTTCTCGAATTCACGAGGTCGGACTTTTTGTCGAATGCTTTCTTCATTCTTTGATACAATTGTCAATGACACAGAGCGGTCAGCGCTTTTCTTCAATTAAGTTCATGGTCGTATCTACTTTGACACCATTCGCCTCGATAGCTTAGTTTCCATGAGAACTCTCATTGACGGGATCTCAACTTCTACGGGAGCACCGCCCATGTCAGATATTGGAGAAAAGGAGTTGCCCTGTTGAAGTGCGTACTAAGCACGATACCCATGCGAGCAAATGGCGCATTTCGTGCGTCTTTGTAAGTGACGACCATTTTTGGACGATCTTTTGATGTTCTTGTTGGCGCTTCAACGGCGCCTGCTCATCTTTGGCGGTAAGGAGATGAGTTATGATGCTCGATCTTGAATTCCTCACACAGTTCTTTCATCATTCTGTTGTTCAAGTTCGATCCATTGTCTGTAATGATCTTTCTTGGAATTCCATATCGGCAAATGAGATTGTTCTTGATGAACCTCACAACCACTTGTCTTGTAACGTTGGCGTAGGACGCTGCTTCGACCCATTTGGTGAAGTAACCAATAGCCACTAGAATGAAGCGATGTCCATTGGACGCTTTTGGTTCGATCATTCCGATCATGTCAATGCCCCACATGGAGAAAGGCCACGGAGAAGAGAGAATGTTGAGTAGAGTCGGTGGCACATGGATCTTATCTGCGTAGATCTGGCACTTGTGACATCTTTTGACGTGTTTACAGCAATCAGATTCCATCGTTATCCAATAGTATCCTGCTCTTAAAATCTTTTTGGACATTGCATGCCCATTTGAATGAGTTCCAAAGGATCCTTCATGTACTTCATGGATGATTGTTCGCTTGCCGCCGACGCATCTGAGCAGAACCATGTCGAAGTTTCTTTTGTATAGTACATCCTCATTCAGGAAGAAATTTCTAGAAAGCCTCCTTAGACTTTTCCTATCCTTGTACGATGCCCCGAGTGGGTACTCTCGTGTTTGAAGGAAACGTCTGATGTCGTGAATCCACGGTTTATCATCGAAGATTGCTTCAGTTGCGAATACATATGCAGGTCTTTCGAGGCGTCTGATGCGGATCTTAGGCATATCGTTCCAATCGTTGACTTTGAACATAGAAGATAGAGTAGCCAAGGCGTCTGCCATTCGATTCTGATCTCGGGGGATATGATGCAGTTCAACTTTGTTGAAGAAAGTCAACAAACGTCTTGCATAATCTCTGTAGGGAATTAGACAAAGATGATGAGTTTCATACTTGTCTTTGATTTGATTGATCACCAGGGCTGAGTCTCCATATATGTCAAGGATCTTGATCCTCAAGTCGATGGCTTCTTCGATACCCATGATGCAAGCTTCGTATTCCGCGATGTTGTTGGTGCAATCAAATAGAAACTTGGCGGAAAACGGGATAGAGAACCTTCGGGGATGATGATGACTGCCCTAATTCCATTGCCAAAGACATTTACTGCTCCATCAAAAATTAGGCCCCATCTAGATTCTGGATCTGGACCTTCTCCGGGTAGCGGTTCGTCACAATCTTTCATCTTCAAGTACATAACATCCTCGTCTGGGAAGTCAAACTTGAGAGATTGGTATTCGTTGAGCGGCTGATAAGCCAAGTGATCGGCGAGAATGCTTCCTTTGACCGTTTTCTGAGCACGGTATTGGATGTCATATTCAGATAGTAGCATTTGCCATCGAGCAATTCTTCCCGTTAAGGCGGGTTTTTCAAATACGTACTTGATCGGATCCATTTTGGAGATTAACCAAGTCGTGTGATTGATCATGTACTGGCGGAGACGTTTTGAAATCCACACCAAAGCACAACATGTTTTCTCGAGCATGGAGTAACGAGTTTCACAGTCTGTGAACTTTTTACTCAAGTAGTAAATAGCATGCTCTTTCTTACCGGTTTCATCTTGCTGTCCAAGTATGCAGCCCATGGACTCTTCTAGCACGGTAAGGTACATGATTAATGGTCTTCCTTCGACTGGAAGAATCAATATTGGTGGTTCTGACAGGTATTCTTTGATACTGTCAAACGCTTTTTGACAATCTTCTGTCCATACAACTTCTTGATTCTTGCGGAGAAGCTCGAATATCGGCCCACAGGTAGCAGTCATTTGAGAGATAAATATGGAGATGTAATTCAACCGTCCGAGAAATCCTCTTACTTGCTTCTCTGTATGTGGCGTAGGCATTTCTTGAATAGCCTTGACTTTGTCAGGGTCAACTTTAATACCTCTTTGACTGACGATGAAACCTAGGAGTTTTACGGATCTTACCCCAAAGGTGCATTTGTTAGGATTCAGGCGGAGCTGAAATTTCCTTAGTCGCTGAAACAACTTCAAGAGATATTCTATATGCTCTTCTTCGGTGTTAGACTTTGCTATCATGTCATCCACGTAGACCTCGATCTCTTTGTGCATCATGTCATGAAAGAGAGTAGTCATTGCCCTTTGGTAAGTTGCACCTGCATTCTTTAATCCAACTGGCATTACTTTGTAGTAAAAAGTGCCCCATGGCGTGATGAAAGATGTCTTCTCCATGTCTTCGGGAGCCATTATGATCTGATTATAGCCAGAGAAACCGTCCATGAAGGAAAAGACGTTGAATTTTGCAGTGCTATCCACTAGCATGTCGATATGCGGTAGTGGGAAATCGTCTTTTGGGCTTGCTTTGTTCAAGTCTCGATAGTCAACACACATTCTGACCTTTCCATCTTTCTTGGAGATTGGTACTATGTTGGCTAGCCATTGAGGATATTCAGAAATGACGAGGAAACCTGCGTCGAGCTGTTTTTGAACTTCCTTTTTGATTTTATCAGCCATATCAGGGTGAACTCTTCTCAGCTTTTGCTTAACTGGTGGACACTCCGGCTTTAATGGAAAATGATGCTCCACGATGCGGGTATCTAAACCTGGCATGTCCTGGTAGGACCAAGCGAACACATCGACGTATTCTTTGAGAAGATCTATCAGTTTTGCTCTTGACGTTGTTGTCGAGTGAAGCTCCGATATTCACTTCTTTTCTGTATTCTTCAGAACCCAAGTTGATTGCTTCTAGCGGTTCTTGGTGAGGCTGAATGATTCTTTCCTCGTGCTTAAGTAGTCGAGAAATCTCATCTGGGATCTCTTCTTCAACTTCTTCCTCGGCGACTTCACAGGGGATTTCAAAGTTGGGAGAGGGCATAGAGTTATTGCTTTCAATGGATTTGTCCATCTGTTTAATCTGCATATTTGATTTATGTTTGATTAATTAACCTTTTTTCATCATTTTTTTTTGAAAAAGTCAATATGAAAGTGTATGCAGATAAAGGTTTTTTTTTTATTATCCTCTTTTTTTTGAAGATTTTTTTTATTGTGTTTTTTAGGATTATCATTTCCAAGAAAGGGTAAAATGAAAAATAAACACAGTGTGGAATCAAAACAACACATTTTATTTATGATTCACGATATGAAACAGGGCCCTAAAATACAAACTCATTCGTCTTGGGCAAGACAAAGAGAAATTGTTTAAAAGCTAAGCCCTATAAAACATCCCTTCAGTTTGGGCGAAGTGAGAGTTCAAAACAAAAGTAAAGATAAACTACTTAGAACTAGGAGCGTTAGTCCGAACTTCAACAGGTTTCCAGTAGTGGCGAACTCCTTGGAAATCAAGGTACTCGGGTAATTTTTCACTTGGTTTAACCCTTGAGTAGACTTTGGTCGTTGGTCGAGCAGGTTTTGAAGATTCTGGACGACGGACTTTGCTTTTCGTACTACTAAAACAGTCTTCTTCGGCTTGATTAACAGATCGGGAAGTATGGGATACATCATATGTACTTCCTGTTTACCTCTGTGTAGAATTCTGGGGATGTACCCTCCAATCTTCAGAGTGAAGAGACTCATTGTCGGCGACACTTTCCACTTCGTATCCTGAATCGTACCCCTGATCTTCAGTGATCACGTTGATGTAGTGGTAATCAGGATCTGATTTAACAGACTCTACTGGCGCGTTAAAGCAGAAATCTTCGTTAGGAACCTCAATTGGCTGATTAGATGGGTATGCTTCCTCTGGTTGACTAGGATACTCACAAGAATCACCCCATCCAGTGGGCTGGATATATTCAATTCTGATTCTCGAGCTTTCTGGCGCAGTGTATTTCACCATGTAGTCAAATTTTCCGCTTGGTTCTCCCAAGGTATCCCAAACTTCAGAAGGGACAGGCGGATTTTCATTTTGCTGCAGGGATATACCTTTGAATTGATCAGTTAGAGGATAGTACGGCGCGTACGATTCTTCTTGAGACACATATTCAGGGCTGTTTAAATAAGTGCTCCATTCTTCAGATCCAGAGGGATCATCTTCATCATCTTCAATGGTGACAACGCTAACTTCTTGAAGCACAGGGTTTAAGAAACCCCCACTGTTGAATACTTCTTTAATTGGACGAAGTGCTTCATCTTTTTGCTTGTCTTTGGGAAATGCGGGTGTGAACCCGAGTCCGACTTTTGTCTCGTTGTTGACAGGTTTGATTACTTGTCCCCAACCTTTAGCATTGCCATCTTTTACTATCTGTGCCGCTTCTTTATACGAAGAGATAGATGATCTGTTTTTGCTGGTAGATTCATCTTCTAACGGATGTCCGGGGAGATGTGTCCCTTCAACGTCGTTGGCTGTGATGAAAGAGAAACTGGACAAATGGCTTATAAGCAAAGCTTGTTCACCGAGGATGGTTACTAGCTTTCCATTTACTGTGAATTTCAGCTTCTGATGGAGAGTAGATGTCACTGCCCCTGCCTCATGGATCCAAGGTCTTCCTAGTAGACAACTGTAAGCAGGTGGCACGTCCATGACTTGGAAAGTGATCTGGAAAGTATGCGGACTAATTGTCATCGGGAGATCGACTTCCCCAATAACTGACTTTCGTGACCCGTCAAAGGCTCTTACCACTATGTCGTTGAATTTCATTGGTGTCCCTATGTAAGCCAAACGAACAAGAGTCGTTTTCGGCATTACGTTCAAAGATGAACCAGTATCTACCAATACATTGGACAGGGAATCTGATTGGCAAATCATTGAGATATGCAAGGCCAAGTTGTGATCTTTCCCTTCTTCTGGAAGTTCCTCATCACTGAAACTTAGATTATTACAAGCTGTTATGTTGGCGACAATACCTCCAAACTGGTCTGTAGTCACATCATGGTCTACATAGGCTTGGTCTAATACCTTCATTAAAGCTTCTCGGTGAGCTTCGGAGTTCAATAATAGAGACAATATTGAAATCTTGGAGGGAGTCTGCATCAGCTGATCCACGACTCGGTACTCGCTTTTCTTGATTAACTTCAGTATCTCATCAAAATTTGTGTTGATGTTGGTTCTATCAGGAGGACCAACATTTGTGCTTGGGTTAACAGCGGGAATCGTTGCAAGATTCTCGGGAGATATGTTAACTCGATTTTGTCTAACAACAGGAACTGCAGGCGGTCTTGGTGGCAACGGAGTGTGTACTCGTCCACTTCGTGTTACTCGTCCTATCTCAGTTATATTGACATTAGCTGGAAGAGTTGGCATGGGTTTCTCATTCCCATCCTCTATCAGAGTTGTATTGTATTGGTAAGGAATTGCTTTGGTAGAACTGTATGAAACAGGATCGGGTAAGCAAATCACCAAAGGAGACCCTGGAACGCTGAAACAGTTGTATTCAATCTCCACGGGCTTGGGTACATTGAAACAGGGGATGATAACGTTTACTTCGGGATTTTCCGAGTTGATATCTGAGACTAAAAGCTCATGCAAAAAATGCCCTACTGTATTTACGTCATAGTCATCTCTATTTCTGTAGATCTGTAGGTCACCGATATCTAACAATCGCTGAATGCCTGCTCTTATGGTGGGACATCCTTGAAGATCCTTGAAGCAGATGTTGCAAGCTGCGTAATCGTGTTTAGTGAAGGCGCTCATCGAACTCCCTCTTCTAATCGCATTCCCATGCTTATCATCTCGGTGAAATCTCCGGGAGCGCTAGCGATCATTCGCTCGTAGTAGAATGAGCCAAGAGTGTTTAAGAATACCTTAGTCATCTCTTTTTCTTCCAGTGGTGGGTTGACTTGGGCAGCAATTTCCCTCCATCGTTGCGCATATTCTTTGAATGTCTCTCTTTCCTTTTGAGACATGGAGCGGAGTTGATCCCGATCGGGAGCCATATCCAAGTTGAAATTATATTGTTGTACAAAGGCTTCACCTAAGTCATTGAATGTTTGGATACTTGCACTGTCTAATCCCATGTACCACTTCAGTGCGGCACCGGTAAGACTGTCTTGGAAGTAATGGATTAACAACTGGTGATCATCGTTGTATGTGGACATTTTCCTGGCATACATCATAAGATGACTTTGTGGACAGGAATTTCCTTTGTACTTTTCAAAGTCAGGGACTTTGAATTTCGCAGGTATCCTTACGCGAGGAACTAAGCACAGATCCTGGGCATTTTTCCCAAACAGTTCTTTTCCACGAATTGTTTTTATCTCAAGCTGCATTTTGAGGAGTTGTTCCTGGAGATTCTCCATCGAGCCACGGGAATTCGTGTTATCGCCTGGCATATGGTGAACTTCTTCGTCTATGGTAGTGTGTACTACGGAAGCCGAGTTCGTCATGATCGGTTGAGAAACCGTCATTGTTACTTGTGGAAGAGTTACTCCATGTTGCGGAGTAAATGTAGAGTTTTGTTGCAAAGTAGGTATTTCAAGCGTGGTTGTTTGCACTTGAGAAGTCGGTTGGCGAAATCCGATGCCAAAGTTGAAAGGCATGCCCCATGGATAGCCTTCTGGCATGCTGAAAGGTGAACTACTGACTGCGACAGCTGAAACTGGAATAGTAGTATCCTCTGAAATCGCTGCTTGGTTTTGACTGCTCGATGCTGCTTGTTGACTTTGCGCTGCGGCCAATGAGTTGACCAAAGATGTGAGTCTCCCCACCTCTTCTTGCAGTGTTATTACAGTACTACGAAGTTCAACGTTCTCTTGCTCAAATCCTTCCATCACTTTTCTTCTTTTTGATCTTGTATCGTACGTTCGAGTAGGTTGTGGACGCGGTCGAGAAACTCTAAGACGCGACAGCTTGGCGATCTTTTCCTATCTGTTGAAACTGTTGAAAGATCAGACTCTAGACAATAGACTCAAAATGCAAAGTATGATGCATGATTATGAATGTAAAGAAAAGGAATTTCCAAAGAATTTACGCTAAAAGAGAAATTTCTGGAAAATATTTGGATGGAAAACACAAATTTATTGATTATTGAAAGAAGATTACAACAATTCTGTTTTTTTTTGGAGCATTGCTCACACAAATGATAAAATAAATGATAAAAAATTACAAACTAAACTAAGCTAATCGTCCTCTTCGGATGAAGATCCAAAGGCTTGATGTAGCTTCAACTTCAGGATTTCTTTCCCATAGTGAGCTTTCAGTTCAGCTTTCTCGGCTTTTAGCTTGCTAATGACTTTCTTCCACTCGTCGGGAGCAGGACCGTTGGTTGTCATTTCCTCAAGCTTTCTTTTCCTTTCTTTGATGTATCTCTTGATCGCGTTATCTTTCTGGCGAATCTTCTCATCTTTCTCCATGAGCCATTCATCCTGGAAGTAAAGCGTCTTTTCATGATCTTTGACTTGCTTCTTGAGCTTTTCGTTTTCGAGATCAGTCTTAAGAAATTTGTTTTCCAAAGCTTCTTTCTCAAGCCTTATCTTGGCCAAAGCTTCTCGGTATTCTCCCATAGTTTCGACGGGAAAAATTGTCGATTTGGAAGCTATTGAGAACATAGGTTCTTTATAAGCGTAAGGCATTCGAAATTCCTTCGCTCTTTTCTTTACCCAAGAAGTGTAGGTTTCCATGGCTACACAATTCTTTGCTTTCCCTTTTTCTTTCCTCTGGATGTGATGCCAAGCTCTGATCATTATGGATTTCAAACCTTGGGAATCCTCTCCCTCATGATAGAAGTAACTCTCCACTGTAAAACCAAAAGGTTTACTAGAGTTTGCGTATCCGAGTTGACGTCTCGCCAAGAATGGGTTGTAGTTGATTCCTCCTTTTGTACTGATGAGAGGTACGTTGGCAAATTCTCCACAGCTCTCAATGATTTCCATCTCATTGTCTGCCAAGGTATACCAATGGATATCGTCGTTTGTAAGAGACATGAGTCTTCTTGACCAATGCCACTCGTCTTTGTTTTCGCGGAAGATAGGAGATTTAGGTAAGTGTGAGACAATCCATTTGAAAAACAGAGGTACACAACACACGATAGTTCCATCTCCTTGACGATTCCTATGATGAATGGAAAAGTACGTGTCACCAAGCAGAGTGGGAACGGGATTTCCAATTAGAAAGATCCTTATGGCGTTGATATCAACGAAATTTGGGACGTTGGGAAACAACACCAATCCATAGAGGAGTAAAGCTAAAATAGCTTCAAAGGCTACCATACTACCGGCTTCAGAGAATTTAAGAGCCTTCTCCATTAGGAACTTTGAAGTCAGTCCTAAGAGTTTTCCTCTGGTAGTTAGGTTTTTGTCTATCTCAGATTTCTTTAAATGAGTCATCGTTGCAATGACTGGTGACTTAGGAATGGCTTCCAAACCATTGAAAGGCACTTTGCCTGATACTAAGATACCTAGTATGTGCGCGTACTCTTCCAAAGTAGGCATCAACTGATAGTCAGGGAAAGTGAACAATGATAGATCGGATCGTAAACCGAACGAAATTTTTGAGAAGTCCTTCATCAACGTTAGTGTTCGAATAGTTAAAAGAGTTCCATAGCGTTTTCGAAATCGAGGGATCTTCTACCAAGGATGCCAACTCTTTAACTTTCCTCGTCAGAATTCTAAAGCGTATCTCTTGGTGAATCTTCCTCGATGTCCATCACTCTAACCTAAAATATTTTACAAAGAAAAATCTCTAAATTCTTTGGAAATGGGAATAGAAATGAAGTTTTTTTGAATGAATGAATGCATGAATGGCAAACATGGTTAGTAGTTATACACACGGTCAAGCGTTCAAGTCACGAGCATGAGGCCAACGATAAGAATCAAGCGTGGTTAAGTTCTAAGGGCTTATTCATACGTGAAACGGGTTCTACTAATATGAGCTCAACACTCCACTTTGGAATATTATCGGATTTGTTGAATACTCGATGGTCCAATAATATTTTTCAAGAGAAACTACTTTGATCGTAGTCTCGCATGACAATCACTCTAGGCTTACGCCCGAATAATCTCTCACTACATCCTAAATTGCGGGATGGGTTATGTGTTCTCTGACCACTCACCGCAAGTTCCTTGAAAGCAAAATGTCTTCGCAAATACTTGCTAAACACAAATACCCCAAGACAACCTCCAGAGAGGGATCTCAAATTAACTCCGTAAATCTTGAGACTTGAACAAGTTAATAGGACTATACCCCCACCTAGATCTTAAAATGTTTCTTAAATCCGGGTTAGGATTTCTTTCCATCAGATGAAATCGCGAAAACACACAATAAAGAAAAACAGATAGATGCATAATATGAAAGCTTAACCCCTTTTTTTTTCTTTTTGAAAACAAAAAAAAGCTTGATGCTCTTGAGCAGAGTCACATTTTTTTTGAAAATCAAAATTTCAGCGTACTCCCCAGCAGAGTCGCCATTTTTCCTGTTCGCGTTAAAAAGTGTCATGCTAGAGAATTGAATCAGAATTCAGATTCTCTGGCTCGAAACGATTTACTCTTTTGATTTGTTTATAAAGATGCCGCGAACATCAAGCTTTATTATTTTCAACACAAGAAAGATGATTTAATGATTATGAAAAAGGGGAAAGCTGTTAATAGCCTCAATTGATTTTGATATGCGTAACGACTAGCGCAAACTAGACGCAACGCATTGGGGAGTATTCTGGGTAAGGGGGTTTGTTATATAAAGGGAATAGATGGAGCACCCTAAATATATATGGTTATCCATAGCTTTATATATGAATACGTTTGATATGTTTTGTGTGTTTTAATTGCTATTTCTATGATTGGGAAAGTTTCTCCTTTGGATTTTAAGAAACGGTAGATTATGTGGGATCCTAGAGTTTGTTATTATTGTGCTCGCAAAGATCTTTGGATCTTCTGCATACATATCCCCTAGTGGGAATTAGAGCATTTGTAGCTCGGATCTAAAGGGATATATGGTTTGTTTGGTCTGAGGGAGAAAGAAATTTGCTCGGCAAGGATGAGACCTTGTGCCTACGTATTCTCAAAAGGATGTTGAGAAAGTCAGAGCAATCGTAGTTCCCACTTATGCTAGTGGAAAGCAACGGGATGTTAGTAAGAGACACAGACGAATGTTATCTTAATGAAAAATGTATCTAATCTATTTCATCACATACATTTTTGAAAGTATTGATTGATTAAATCTTTCATTGTAAGTTATAGGTGTTTTGCTTGAGTGTACAAGCGTTACCACTTACATGTTTAAGAAAGATGTTTTGAAAAAGATGATTGATTCTTTTAACTGTAAGCATTGGGTGTTTTGCTTGAGTGTACAAGCGTTACCACTTACGATTAAGAGATGTTTTTGTTTGAAAAGAGTTTGAAAAGTTTTTGATTGTATGTGATGTGATAGATGAGATACTTCTTCTATAGAGATGATAAATGTCTAAATCTCGAGGAGAAATTGATTGGATTAAAGGGATGCTTTTAAGAAGCCCATGGGTCCTTGTATTGTTAGCCCAAGAGGAGGCATTCTGAGGTTCATCGAGGGTCATCGAGGGTCCTTGTATGAAGCTCAAGAGGAAGCTATAGGGTATGGCTGGCTTTGTCTTTAAATGGATTTCACCGGGAAACCATCCTTTTGGAATTAAGAGCAATTTCACTGGGAAATTATACTCTCTAGGTTCTATCCTAATGCGGGTGATTCTTTGTATTGGAAGCCCAATAGGAGGCTGTTAAGAGATTTCCTATCTCTTTCCTTGTATGATGCCCAAGAGAAGGCTAAACTCAATGAGGAGTTCTTTTGAACGAAGCCCAAGAGAAGGCTAACTCAACAGGGGAGTGTTGTCTTATATGAAGCCTAAGCGGAGGCTAAACTCAGATGAATGAGTTTTCTTTATATGAAGCCTAAGAGGAGGCTAACTCTGTGGGGAGAGTTATCTTGTATAAAGCCCAAGAGAAGGCTATAACTGTGTGGAACCTATTGGTTAGACTAGTTGTTATGTTATAACTAGACAGTTGTATAAACAAGTGTGTGTGTGTGATATGTATTCACAGGAGTTTATGAAGGAAATATAAACAATGCATGATGTTTATTTACAAAAGTTTGTAAAGAAAATATAAACAAGTGTTTGTGAAACGAACGTTTAAAACGAGCGCAACTTGATTATTTACAAGTTTGATGTGTACAAGGAAGTAAGTATGTACACGAACGAGTATTTATGTACAGGAGATGTGGATGTACATAGGATGTTTGGGACTTACACCATCATGGTGGCCCATTGATTTAAAAGCAGTTTCACCGGGAATAATGCTCCTTTCAATACCAATGGTATTCAGTGTATATACAGACGAAACGGAAAACAAACGATCGAAGTTTATCCGTGTTTGAGTAAAAAGTATCTGTATTATGTACAGATAAAAATTTGTATGCATATGAGAAAGAATTTGATATGTACAAAGAAATAATTATGTACATAAAAGAATGTTTTGGGTCTTACACCGTGAGGGAGACCCATGATCGATTAGGAAATACGAGAGAAAAACGAAATCAGTTTTATCGTTTAAATCGGATCGATCATGGTAAAAAGATGTAAGTTTGATGAAAAGTTTTGAAGAAATGTTTTTAAAAGTGTTTTTGAAATGTGAAGTTCATTTATGAGGAGTTTTGAAAAGAATCGGGATTCGAAAGTTTGAAAAAAATCACTTTTTAAAGTGGTTTTGAAAAGTGCTCAAAGTAGCGTTTTCGGCTCGATTAAAATATAATCAGATGAAAGTTTTTTCTGAAAATTTTTGCACTATCATAAAATAGATGTATTTATTGACAAGTGTACAAAAAATCACCTCAAAATGAGGAGTTTTGATTGGTTAAAAAAATGTTAAAGTTTGTAAAAAAATATGAAGAAAATCATAAAGTTTGAAAAAAAATTGGTCCATGGGAGGCTTGAACCCAGGACCTGTGGGTGGCATACGTGGCACAAACACTTACGAGCGAGCTGGAAACCGCTGGGGCAAGAATGCATTCGTGTATTGAATCCAAACCACGTGTTTATATTATATTGGAAATTTTAAATTCAAAAAAACGCGCGCAGACCTTCATCTTCTCCCTCGATCCTTCATCAGCCATGGAATCCTCATTTCTTGATGAAATTGGATGAAGTAAACATGAAACTTGACCGAATTTTAACAAGGAACACGATGGTAGTGACTAATTTCATTTATTTTCAGTTAAACATGATTAAATTTCTGGAAAACATGAAGAACCCTAGAACTGAAAATCCTAATTGAAATCGTGTATGGTTGATGATTTTTCCAATTGATTGAGGGTTAATGATCGTGTAAGGTGCAGAAACAAAACGGCCAAGAGTTTTTTCAAAATTAATCAAAGAATCATGAGATTGAGTTTCGTGTTCTTACCTGTTGAAGCTGGAATCAAATTCGATGAAGGAGTGTTTCCAGTCGTGTTCTAATGATTGTTTGAGCTTCAACGACTGTTAGGGAAGGTGTATGAGTGGTCTGCTTGCTTCGAATCACTCTGGATCAATCCAACCAAGTCCACCTGCATAAGCTAAAAATGGAAGCTCGAATTATATGTTAAAGTTGTTACAGTTAGTTGTTGATGATCTGCATCATGTCTATGATGTTTGTGGATGGTGTTTGGATGATCAGAACTCAAACTACTCAAGCCAAACCATGAATTCGAGTGATAAGGCAGTTTTGGCAAGCATGATGAACATGGTTTGTGATTCTGAGTTCTAGCCTTGCCTATGTTGTTTTTAAGTTTCAAACTTGTTAGATATTGATTATGAGATAGTTTAGACACCAAGACTCTTCATGGTTTTCAATGATTTTAAAAATTGCAAGTTATCCTCACTTTGAGCTATAATTCATGAATTTGGAGAAAGTGGAAGGAAAGCATGTACTTGCATGGCTTTGGTGTGTTTGAACTTGAAAATGATGCCTCTATTTATAGGCCATGAGTTCTGAAATGTTAGGCACAAAGTTTTGGCATTGGTAATTCAAACTTGCCTTAGAGGGCAAGAAAGACATTTTGCCTTAAAAGGAAACTTCCTTTTTTCACCATGTGTTAAAAATCCAACTTTGATCCTATCCTTCAATTATTACTTCTAGCTGATATTTATCAGTTCTATCTTCAATTTGGCAAGGTGTCATTGCTTCTAGAAGAAGAAATCCAAAAATGACCTATAATCTTGAAGTTTTGACCTTGAAAATCATGTTTATGGAGCCTTATGTTTCAATTTCAAAAGTATAGCTAGACTCCATGGATTTGAGAGTTCTTTGACATTTTGGAAAGCTTGTTTCAAGAGCTACAACTTTCATGTTTTGAGTTTTTTCCAAATCAAAGTGGAACTATGTGAAAAAATGCCATGAAGTTTGGAAAAAGTACAAAAATTTTCTAAGTGTTGAAAATTTTGACTTTTTGTTGATTTTTCCAAATTCTTTGATTTTTTATGATCATGATGGATCATTTGAAGTATTTTGATGATGGAAAAAGTTTTGTTTTGAAAAAATTGACCAAAAGTCAAAGTTTGACTTTTCTGTGCAGATGAAAATTCATCAGATGTTTCAGAAATTGACTGATGAAGTCTGTGAACTTCTGTGATGTGTTGAATCCAGAAATTAGGTCAACATGTTGTATCTAGGATATAATGACCAATCTCTAACCAAAAAAGTCATTCCTTGCTCAAAAAATCAGAGAATACTCATGCTCGACCAAAACCCTAATTGGTCGATCCTCGATTGATTAATGAGAAAAATTGGATATCTGATGATCAGAGGTTGATGATTTGATCAAGATAGATCAAATGAGGTGAGTAAAACTCAAACCCTAATTGGTTGCCTCCTGAATCAGATGAAAATCTGATGAAACCCTAATTTTGACCTGTGAATGCTACACCCGATTAATTCTGTTCTGAACTGTTAATTATGCAATGATGCAAATGTAAGGTGGTATATTAGGTCAAAAATTGGGGTATGACACAAGCATGGTCAAAAAATGCTTCATTTTGAAGATATGGATCAAAACATTACAGGTCCTTTTCAAAGTCAACAAAAAGTCAACTTTGTGTAATGAAGTTTTATTGAGCATGGAAACTGCAATTGAGATGAAACCAAAGAGGTTGTTTAGAGGACACCTAGGGCTTTCTAAAAAGTCCAAGAACACTCAATAATGCGGAAAATTGAGCAAAATACACCTTGCATAAGTTGGGAATTTTTGAAGAGGTGCACAAAGAGAAATACTTGTCAAAACCCAAAATTTTGCAAATGGGCCCAACTTTTCTTGGTTTAAACTTGTTCCTCAGCTTATTTGGAACCTCCAAGCCCAATGCCACGAATTTTGTCTTTATTTTTCTATTTAATTTGAATTTTATTCAATTAAAAACAAATTAAATTAAAAAATATGGTATAAAATCAAAATTAAATGCAAAGTGATTTTTTCTCTCATTCTTGAGGTGCAAGCAACTCATAAAAGCTGGAAAATTTCGAAATTTACATTGATTTGACAAGAAATTGATGAAAATTGGATCAAAAAAGGAAGATTTGATTTCATACAAAATCAAATATTTTTTTACATTGATTGATCAATATTTGCTCTTGAATTCAGCCCAAAATCCATCCATTATAAATATACAATGCATACAACATGAGAAAGAACAGAAAAATTGCTCAAAAGAACCCTAACCTAAGTCAAAAAATCCGTGCCTTCCAAGCAACTTGCAGCCATCATTTTGCTTCGATTCAGCCAATTCCAAGCATCCAAACACATTCCTTGAAGTCTCCAGAATCATTCCAGACCTTTACAACTCTCAAAAACATCAAGAATCACGAAATCCAGTTTTGGTTTGTTCATACTTTTTCCAAATCCGATTTTTGTTATTCATGCATCTTTAACATGTTTTGACGTTTGTTTTGTGTTTAGAACAAAGTTTGCAAGCTTTCTAGATAATTCAATTGCATTTTAGTGGCCTGAAACGAGAATCATCATGGTTAGGGTTTTATGGTACGATTTAGGGTTTCTTTAAATACGTAAAATTGGCCGAAACCAGTGACATATTCTTGTTCAGGGGATGAAACCGAATCGAACCATGGCTTCACAACTCATTTATATTACTTGTGCTTGATTTTTGAAATATGCAGGGGCTTTAGCGTCGAACAAGACCGACGCTAAGTGTTTGAAAATTCAAACGAAGAAGATGAAGATCTTTGCGCGTGTTCTTGGTTCCCAGAATTCAAATCCATTCAAAAACGCTTCGTTTCATTATTTTGACACCAAACACGGTTTGGTCCAGTGGTGAAGGAGGCGCGTGTTTTCCCAGTGGGCACGAGTTCGAACCTGGGCAGGACCACTTCTTTTTTACAAGTTTGCAAAACTAACTTTGTTTTTTTTATTTTTCTTAATATTTTTTCATACATTTTAATTTATCTTCAAATAATTTTATCATGCATCTAAAAAACACCAAAAAATATTTTCTTTTTGCATTATTATCAGAAAAATGTTTATTTAATTTTTAGCATTAAAATTAATATTTTTTCATGCATATTTTATTTAATTACTAATTAATCATTAATTTGACTTTTAATTGCTTTTAAATTATCAAAACGATCCATAAAATTACCAAAAAAATATCTTATCATATTAATGTCATTACTAATCAAAAACCTTTTTCCTCATTCAAAAATATTTCTTTTTACTAACATTTTCCTCTTATACAATTTCTCTCGTTTTCAGATTATGTAGCTGTTTGTAGGTTGTAACGTTTCGGACGATTTTTCTTGCTTTTCTTTTTCAATTATGTAATTGTCAATGAGATGTAATAGTTTAATTAGGACTTTTATTTTCCGCACCCTTATTATGTAACTGCCCCAAAGCCATGTAATAGCGTAGGACTTTATCTTTCCGCACTTTATATTTCTGCAATTTACTTTTTGCACCCTATAAACTGATAGTAATTAGGCGTGTATGGCAAGATAAAATTGGACATAGATCACTCATAATTTCAAGATAGCATATATCTGAATTGACACACTCTTTTCACACACACACCCCTTAGGGTAATCCTCTCTTGTTGCCTTTACGAATACAAATGGTCAAGTCCCTCGAACGTAGAGGTATTTTAGCACCGTTGCCTTCAAAGCAAATCATCATAGTCCATTCGATACAAAGATCATAGACCCACGATGTCGCCTACGAATACATGATCTTGACCCTCGATTGTTGCCTACGAAAAATGATGATAGTCCCTTCGAATGTCCTAGGATACTTCCTACAAGTTGCCTTCTATGACCATCTGATGTCCCTTCGAATGTCCCTTCCACATCCAACGAATGGGGTTACCTACCAACTAATGGTATGGATAGCGCTATTCTAAAGGAAACGAAAACAACACGAAAATGACCATTCTGAGTAGGTAATAAGACTTTTAGTTGCTTGCTCTATCAAATTCTTTTCACACCTCACACTTTTGTCAAAGTTCAAACTCTTTTCAAAAACGAAACATTTCCGAACACTTTGTATACATTCCTACATGAATCATTACAAAGTCAAAGCGAAATGCTTTTTCAAAACATTTTGTCAAACACACAGAAAGCACTTATAAAAATGATCTAAGGGCAACTAAGAGCCCGTAGATAACTACGGATGGAAAGGGGTGCTAATACCTTCCCTTTTCATAACCTTCTCCCTTACTCAGAATCTAACGAAGGTCTTTTCCTGTTCTTTTCATCTTCCCTTAATTGGATAAAAGAAAAGTCGGTGGCGACTCTTGCTATCCGCACATTTGCGATACAAAAATCTCAAAGTCAGTTCACCGTATTACACGCTCCTATTGCCTCTCCCACCAATGTTGCTTCCGAAAATTCATCTAGGATTGGTAATAAGGCACCCTCCTCTAAAGCAATATCAATTGACACTTTCAAATATCCACAAGGGAGCGGTTTATGATGAAGTAATTCTCCCGGAGTGTTATGGACTTTTCCCTTGCCAACCACGCGATAAGTTGGTGTCTCTAAAAAAAGTTGACAAGGTGAAATGCCCTAAAATCAATAATAAATATGACATCGTTAATGTGTATATATGTCAGTTAAATAAATTAAACTAATTTAATGTCATAATAATATATGTAATTACCTCGGGAATACTCGGTTGAAATGCACAATTGACACTAGTTATGTCAGTAGTTTCTTTAACACCCGAAGCTTCCCTTTCTGATTGGTGTCTTGCTTTTTCCTTCCTTAACTCAAGAACTTCAACTTCTAATGCATCCAACCTTGCCTGCAGTTCTTTATTGCTAGCAGATTTTGTCTTTGGATTGTTCTTTTTCAAGGATGTTGGAGTAACCCCATGTCCTTTACCCCTCACTCTAACTGTAATACTCACAACATCTATATGCCCGCACAAAATGTCGTCTTCTTTAAGAACTCCATCACGGGTGAAGAGATGTTTTAGACTTAACACAATAAGATCTTAAACTCTTATACAATCATTGCAATATAAATACTTACAATTTGCTAATCGTGACCACTGAGATGATTCTCTTTGGCGATTTCGTCACTTACACTCTTAAATTTTGGGATCCCATTCTTTAAGTGAAGTCACATCTGCATATTCTATTGGACGCTCTGCATCAACAAAAATATTTTCGGCATCTTTAAGATATTTTCTATTTAAATATGTTCTAAACCCTCTTAGTATTTTACCGGCCAATCCAAGACAATAATCTTTTCTTGTGTCGTCAATATTGAAATACCTCTACAAAAAAAATACACAAAGTGCGTTAGTATAAGTAATTTAAATACATAATCATAATTTAAAGACATAATTTAAAGTACCTGTATCTCACTCCAGATTTTATTTTTAGCATCATCCAACGTATCATCTCTCCACTCATCACAAGTTATTGGAATTTCTCTCCTTACAACTCTACCAATGTAACTTGTCAATTTAGAACCATTGGGCTCAATTAATTGGTCACTTGGACTCCAATGCACATCGTATTTTATGCCTCTATCTCTATCACGAATGATATTCTTCATAATAGTTTTTCCTCGTTTAATTTCTTTTTCCACTCCCTTATTGGATTTGCCTCCATCATTGTCTCCATCATTAATAGAATCATCGTGTGGGTGCTCCTCATTACTAGCCATCAAACCTGTAATAAAGAAAAACATTAGTATCTAATGAAAAATATTTAATTGCAAATATATAATTCCAAATATCTAATTCCATAATCAATTGAGTATATAAAATGACAAATATATCATTTATTAGAAGTTTGCTAAGTGTTAGCTATCAAAAGTTTGCTAAGTGCTAGCTATCAGAAGTTTGCTAAGTGCTAGCTATCAGAAGTTTGCTAAGTGCTATCTATCAGAAGTTTTTTAAGTGCTAGCTATTAGAAGTTCAAGTTCTTCTACAATCTCTTAGACTCGATCACAATCATATTTATCTGTGGCATTATCGTATGAAACATAGGTCGCATTACTTTTAACCCCCGGTTCAACATTCTCGCTGCTTCTCTCACCATGAAATATCCAACACGTATAACTTCAATCAATTCCACGCATCAGTAAATGCGATTTCAATCCATCTACGTCAACCCGACCCATATAACAACAACCCAAACAAGGTCATTTCATTCTATTCGGGTCTTCAGCGTGTTCAACAGCAAACTTAACGAACTCTAATACCTCATTCTCGTACTCTTTTGACAATCGATCGGCACACATCCATTTTTTATCCATGATTTTATTACTAATTAAGTAAGCTAAACAAAAAAAAAATTAGGGCACAACGGTATAATGAGTTTCAGTCAAAATACAAAGAAAGTGTAATTTAAAATCACGATCTCTTCTCCATCATGACATGTTTACAGTTTTGAAACTGAGCAAAGTACTTAGCAAAACTAGTAAATCTAAATCTATGGTTTTATATTGTGGTCCACGTAGTGGCAGAAAAAATCATTTTATTGATTGTTTATAAGAATAAAGATTTATATTTGTTTCCATATAAGTTTTTCTCCACAATCAAATAGGAATTGGATCTATTTATTTAATTATTTTCATGAAAAATAAAAAATTTCAGAATTCAAAAACTATTTTCATGAGAAACATTAAAGTATGTAATGAAAACTCGAGATTAAACATATTAGGCCTCGCAACTAAGATTAAAAACATGCAATTGATATATTGAATTTGGTAATTTAAGTAAGAACAAGAACAAAAATATAGCAATGCAATTTAGAAAGTAAAGCGTAAAGAAACTAGTTGAAGGATGATCTTACCGGCCAATTGTGTTTCACCAAGTTTTTCTTTTCTCTTTCTTTTCTACTTGGGCTCTTCACAAACAAAAGAAACCTCCTAGAAAAATGTGAAACAGCACAAAAACACAACAAAATAAGAATCATATGGGCTTATTTTACATAATATGTTTCCATATGTATTGAGCTGCTGTACAAATATGATGTTAGCTCTGTGTAATGTAACATATATACCTTTCAAGAGAAATTTCAATATTTCATAGAAGTTAAAAGCCAAGGCCAGTATGAGAGGATGAGTGGCAATGGAAGTTTCCTACAAAATTCTCTATGTTAGAAGTATAATCAACTGGCATATATGTTTCCTACATAGAATCGACATTCAAGAAAAAGAAAAAATGGTCATTGGAAGCAGAACAGAAAACCATAACAACATCCCTATGTTGACTATGAACACACTTTTTCCATATACAGACCAGTAAAATGCAAGGTTAAAGGAAAGAGGTAAAAGTAAAATGCACCTTATCGTGAGCAGGCTGGTACTGATGCGCAAGGTTGTCAAAACGAAGCTGGAACTGATGTGCAAGGTTGTCAAAAGCAGAAAAGCAGGGTTTCTGTTAATCTGTGAGCGACAGAGAGGAAGACACGGTGCTGTAGATGCCGTCTCCACCGTAAGAGGGGTTCTGTTGGAGAAGAAGTCGTCGTCAATGCCGTGAGAGGGGTTCTGTTGGATAAGAAGAACGGTAATGGAGGGTTTCGGATAATTTGTGAGTGAGAGAGAGGAAGACAGGGCGTGCTGATAATGGAGGGTTTAGTGTTTGTGGAAGAAGAACAGGAGCGATATCGGTTTGTTAGGGAAGAAGAACATGAGCGATATCGCGCGGTTTGTTAGGGAAGAAGAACAAAAGTGAGGTTTCTGTTTACTAATTTAAGGATTTTGAAATTTTTTAATCACCTAAGGCAACACTTTCTAAAAGTGTTGCTAAAGGTATTACATTTAGCAGCGCTTCAGGATTTAGCAGCGCTTTTAGAATAATGCCTTTAGCAGCGCTTCTGGAAAGTGTTGTCTAACGTGTAACCTTTAGCAGCGCTTTCAAGAATAACTCCTTTAGCAGCGCTTTTAGTAAGCGCTATCTAAAGTATAACCTTTAGCAACACTTATTCTAATTTTTTAATTTTTAATTTTTAATTTTTCTGAAAACCTATAGCAGCGCTTAGGGGAAAAAAGCGTTGTCTATGGTGAGGGCTATAGCAGCGCTTATAAGAAGCGATGTCTAAAGTATACCTTTAGCAGCGCTTCTGCTTAAATTTTTAATTTTTCTAAAAACCTATAGCAGCGCTTTTGGCATAAGCGCTGTATATGTGGCGCTGTCTAAAGTTAATTTTGGCATAGTGATATCTTTCCACTAAATTATTAATAGAAACCACTAACTATAACATTAAAGTTTATTCAAAAAAAACTCCTCCATAAAGTTAAATGTTTCTTCTATCCATCATGCCTATCAACTTTTTTCCTCTATCAAAAATTTCTTTTGATAACGGTTTTGTGAAAATATCTGCAGCTTGATCCTTGCTTGTTATATGCCTCAATTTAACACTTCCTCCTTTCACATGATCTCGAATGAAGTGGAAGCGAACGTCGATGTGTTTGCTTCTTTCATGATTCACTAGATTCTTTACTAACTCTATTGTTGCACCTTACTATTTTAGCTCCATTTTTCTCAATAATCGTTTAAGCCATATTGCATTACAAATGCACCAAGATGCTGCTACATACTTAGCTTTACATGTAGAAAGTGTTACTATCGGTTGCTTCTTAGAAAGCCAAGTAAATACGATATTTCCCATGAAGAACACATATGCAGAAGTTCTTTTCGATCATCTATATATCTGCACCAATCGATGTCGGAATAACCATTCAATTTGTAATTTTCTACTTTTAAATAAAACATTCCATGTGACACAGTTCCTTGGATGTATCGAAGGATTCTTTTCAATGCCTTCTAATGTGAATATACTGGTTCCTTCATGTGATTGATTTCACCTTCTTTCTTTTCCACTTCTATCAATCTATTCCTCAATCCATCTTCAAATGAAGTTTTTTTCCATCCAATTCCACCTCCAACTCTTGCTTCTTTGCATCAAGAATTGCAGTGAAGTTCTTTTACAAGTATTTGCAATATTATCAATGAAATTTATAACTGATATCTTCATCGTCATCTTATAAATATTGACATGATAAGAGATCCAATTTGTCCCAGTTGATCTTGTTATTGTTGTTGTTATTGTTAGTTGTTACTTGAGAGCATTTGGTTGTGTTCCTTTTGATTTTATGAACACCAACAACAACTTAGTGAAGTGATTTTTCCTTTTATAGCATATCAAAATTAATATAACCGTTGGAGGGCATTCTTGGAACTTCCAGAACTTGGTAACTTTGAATCATAGTGGTAACCAAAATAGTATAGTTGATTTATCCTTTCATGATAGTGGAGTGAATGTTTTGCTTGTACTATGTACTGTTGTACCATGTTAACATTATCTTATTTCCTTTTGCACTTCAGAGTCTTCTGTGAGAATGACTTTGGGAGTGGAGAATCTAAATTCTGGTTGAAGAGAAATATTTAGAAGTAGAAGCCAAGTTACGCTCTGTCGATGTCCAATTTCTCCTTTGAACACTTTTTCTAATGTGTCCCATGCTTCTTTTGAAGTAGTCAATCCGACAATCTTTTCAAAGCCCGACTCATCAACAACATTGAACAACATGTATAGTGTCTTTTTATCCTTCGATCGCGTCTCTAACGCCTTCTTTTGAGCAGTTGTATATGCCGCATTGCCTGTTGGTTCTTCAAACCCATCTTTGGTCACCTACCACAAATCTAGAGATCCAAGAAGAGCTTTCGTTTGGATAATCTAGTTTTTGTAATTTGACTTTGTTAGTTGTGGCAACGACATTTGATTCATCATATTCTCCATTAGCTCTGATGGCAATTTGTTAAAACTGACACTTTTTCACTATACTTCCACTGGTGGAAGTCTTAAAAACTGTAAATTTGTGAAAACAGACACTTTTACACTATATTGCTCACTTGCTTCTTGCTTCTTGGAAATAAAAGATACAATCAAGTCTTTATATAGACCCAAGATTTTCTAGGAATTTAAATGCATCTAAGTTCTCTTAATATACCACTAACCGCTTGGCCTTTCCACTACAAGAACTCTATATCTTTCCACTAACTTATTAATAGAAACCCACTAACTATAACATTAAAGTTTATTCAACATTGAGAACATAGCAAGCATTTTACATCAATTAAAACATGTACTAAGAAACTTCTTACTTTCAAGGAAGGATTTGATACAATATTACCCCACTATTGATGGAATGGAAGTTACACTCTCATGATATAAAATGCTCAAACGAATTTTTAGAGAAAAAGTATAAAAGTGCAAGCATCATAATAAAGAATGTAACATCGAAGACATTAATAATCCCTAATTTTCAATATGTCCGCGAAGGTAATTTCACATGCATGTGTTCCTTACTTGAGCTACTTTATTTGAAGTTCGGGAAAATACCTCAACTTCCTATAAGATACATTTCAAATGCTCCCCACATAAGCTTAGAGAACTCTTTGACAACTCACATGTTAGTAGAATCAATTATGATGTAATGCCAAATGTGTTATGCTTGATGTTTAATGAAGCTAAACATGTTTATGTACACATGAGTGTTTATAGTAAATACATGAGAATATAATGTTATGAGATCATTTAAATTATATCAATTGATAACTCAATATGATCATAAATTAAGAATTAGGTTGCAAATTAATACTATATATATATATATATATATATATATATATATATATATATATATATATATATATATATATATATATATATATATATAGAGAGAGAGAGAGAGAAATTATTTCATGTATTTAGTGAAATTAACAAGTAAAAGAGAGACCTTAAAAACAAAGAAAATGTTAAATGGATACTACCTCACCATATAATATGACCGAGGATTAACTTGCATTTCTCAAGGGACTCTCGAAAGAGAGTTGCACCAAATGAAAAGTATGCTGCAAAGGTTTTAGAACAAATTGATCTTATCACTTTTCATCATGACAAAGTACCGGTTCGGGTTGATCAATTCCTTATTCGGCATCATTGAGCATGCCTCTTGAAGATAAACCTACATCATGAAAGGAAATACCTTTTTTCGAATATTCTCGGATATAACATCAAAAGTAACTTACACATCTTTTACCAATAAAACAAAACTTGTTGAAGATTTCTAGATCACATAATCCATAATCTTGCCCGATATCAATAGAATTAGAATATGTTCATATGTCTTAAACCACCATAATGATAACTCATATTCTCTTTATAGAGTCAAGACAATGCAACTACAAAACAACAAGACAAGATAGGTACCTAATATTAATTAGGTCCATAGATGTTAGTGAAACAATTAGTTGCATTTGGGAAATATAACCATCGTGAAAATTTAAATCTTGACCATCACTAAATCACTATCGTATTATGTGCTCAATTTGAGGACCTTGAACTTGACGCCCTAAGAGCTTTAGACTTTGTTCTTTCCTCCTTATTTGTGTCTTTCTCTTTTTCCTTCTTATCAAGATTTTTCTCATGCTTGTTCAACAAGTGAGTTATTGTTCATGTTCTTCAAACTTACCAAACAATGTAAGGAAATGAAGTGTTGTAAGATCATTAGCTTCCTTGATCATGTTAACCTTTAGTTGTTAATTCCCTAGCAAGAAATCTTAAAAACATTGTTACTAGCAATTGGATTGGAAATAGGAATACCAAGTGTGTTCAAACAATTAATGAGATTTGATGAATTTTTCTTATCATCATAATTTCATAGTGCTTCCGGCTTATATGTGAATTAGTATAAATGTGCATCCAAGCTTTCCAATAACTAAATTTTTCTTCGACAAAAACATTTGGGTTTGTTTCAAATTCCCTTTTAGGTTCGAACACGATTATTTAATAAGATTTTCGACGCACATAATTAACCGGGGCTAGGGATGGCAACGGGGCGGGTCGGAGGCGGCTTTAAGCACACCGAGACCTGCACCCGCCACCAAGACTTAGACCCGCTCCCGCCCCCAAAATGATTTGGGGCTAATATTTGTTCCCCTGCCCCGACCCCAACAAGAAACAGGTTTCCCCGCACCCGGCCGAATAAAATTTAAGTTTTTTTTAATTTATATATTTTTTCAATAAATATAAAAATCAATTATTAAACTAAATAATTTATTATTTAAAAATATTTTTAATGTTTGATATTTTTAATTTAAATTTTATTTTCAAAAAGATAAATAATAATTCTCATAAACAAGATATTATAACATTAAATATTGTAAATGAGTAATAAAACTATTAAAAATAAATTAAATTTAGTTGACATGTGTAGAGTGTAGCGGCAAAAACTGCGAGTATAAGCCATTGAATTGACTTAACTCAAAGAAATAACAAAAGAATCGCCACCGCGCTTTTATTTTATCCAAAGGACTAGGAAAAAGAGCGAATAAAATCCAAAAAAAAAGACCATAGATCTGGGACAGGGGGTTAGTTATGCAAAGAGAATGTGTTAGGCACCCAAAGCATCTACGGTACTCCGTAAGAACCTTTTTGATAATTTATATATGTGTGCTAAAAAAAGTGTATATGTACAAAATGGATGGTTGAGGGGGGAGAAAAGAAGTATTTTTTTTTTATAATTTTTGGTTTGATAGAAAATTTCAATGAGTTCTAGGCCTACATACCAACAATGTGCAATGTTGAAATCAAAACCCAATGTAGTTCGGGTAAAAAAGACAAGTTTTGTGTTGGTTGATTTTAAGAAAATGTTTGTTAGAAAAGCCACAAATGGCTCAAAAAAAGTTTGAATGATGTTAGGTGTTTTTTAGTATTAACAAAAGAAAAGTCAAAGTATTATTAAATGAATTGAAAGTTTTATTAAGAAACAGAAGTTTGAAAAATACATGGACCTAAGTCCAAGTTTTTTATGAAAGTGGTTCGAGTTTGAAAACAAGAATCCTTTGAAAAAGAGATAAGATTTTGTAAGTTAAAGAATATGGGAGGAGATGAAGAGGCTAACCTAAGTGCATAAAGTAAAAGGTAATAGTAAAGAAAGATCTAACCGGGTGAGAAAACTAGTACTTGAAATCAAGAGCCAATACCATATCCCATCCTTTGGATTACCACATAAGAAACAAATAACTAGACAAAAAACCAAGCTTTACATAAATCAATGCCTCAGATGGATTCATGTCTCAAGAAAAGAAACAGGCAGAGTAACAACTGTATTTGGAGGAAATCCACTCTTAATCGAGTATAACGGAATTCCGTGTATACAAAGATAATAACCAAGCAAGACAAAATAACACCAAGGGCACAAAAATCTCCAAGCTGAGGTAAGGGTCCTAATCCTAAGTCCAAAAGTCAAACTGCAAGCATAAGGATAGTAACCAAGTCCAATTAAAAGTTTTCTTTTTATGTTTAACTTGAATTATTAGGTATTTTAGAAAAGGAAAATAAAGCTCAAGTGAGAAAATTCAAAATAACAAGAAAATAAAGTGCTCAAATAAGCAAAGGAAAAATGACATGAAATGTAAATACGAAAAGTAAAGTGCATAAAAGTAAAGAGCATAACAATAAAAGCGGATAGTAAAGAGCATAAATAAAAGGAAATTAATAAAGTTTAGCAAGATGGTCATCTTGAAACTTGTCAACTATATCATGAAGGTTGAAAGCACAAGAGAGGGGGGTTTTAATTGGGATTTTGAAATTAAAATAATTTGACAAAGTTATTTTTATCCTGGTTCGTTTGAACTCAAACTACTCCAGTCCATCCGTCAAGGTGATTTGCCTCTCTCAACGAGGTCTTAATTCACTAATCAGAACTTGATTACAACTCACCAAGACAACTATCTTAGTCTTCTTGAGATCAACGACAACTCGGTTTCTCAAGGAATTTCAACTTTACAATCAATTACAAAACTGTATGTTTCACGATGCTTCTAAAAAGCTATATCAGAACTGTGATTTTTACACAATTTTTCAAGCACTTAGGAACTTGAGTATATGAATGATTTCTTTGCAGATTTCACTTTTTGTTGTACGCGCAAAAGTTCTTGTTATTCTCTTCATGGATAGATCTTTATATAGGCGTCAAGAAAATTCATTCGTTGGAGACATATAATCTATATATGGAATGATGATATTTGGACTTAATTGTTATTTCCATAAAAACGAGATCCTGTTGGAAATCAGCCGTTACTTCAAATCTTTATTTAATAAATAATAACGCATTAGAAAAAAGCAGCCAGCACATGGGTATCAGAGTTTCTAGAGGAGCATGGTGCTTTTAGAAGTTTTACTTGAATCCTTGATTTCTTGATTAGAAGATGATGTAGCAGAGCTTTAAGGTTTTTAGATTAGCGGACAAGGTTTTAATCAGAGTTTGGTGCAGCCTTTGATACTTTTAGAAGTTCATCAAAACTTCTCTTAGAATGTGAAATTAAACTTCAGATCATGGATGAATCTTATAACATATATCCATTGTATTAGAAGTTCTGTATTTATTCAGATCAGAATCTTCTAACATATATCCATTGTATCAGAACTTATGTTCAGAATCTTCTTCTACTATCAGAACCATAACTTGTTCTTCTTTTCCTTTCAAGGTCAGAACTTCATTCAGAGCATGATGAAGGTTCCAAGTTCATTTCCAGAATTGATATTTCCTATTTTAAGCTTTAGACAAAAATGAAATCAAAGATGATATCAGAATGTTCGAGACATAGTCTATCAATAACTATGATGTTCAAAATATCTTACGTTCTCCCCCTTTTTGTCATAAATCAAAAAGAAAAGAATGTAAAAATAATAGGGAAAAACAAAAGATAATTGTATTAAAATAATTTTATGAAGGGAGCAAAACAGAGTACAAAAGGAAATGTGCAGAAAATGAAAATTTTCTGAATGAGAACAGGAGAAGAGAAAAATTAAAGATAAGGGTTTTCAAAAGAGAGAGAGAGAGAGGAGTGCAAATGATTTGAAAACTATGGTTTTGAAAAAATGTTAAAGGCTGAGTGTATAAAAATTTCTTGAAAATATGCAATTAATTTGTTTTAGTGCAAAAACAATGATCATTAAGAAACATAATGACTTTTGACAAGAGATATGGCGTGAAAATATAGTGAACAGTTACCAATGTGACCAGCGCCTCAATGTAGCAACTCAAGTGTTTCACTCTATAAGAATTGGAACATGTGTTCATTTTTTGAGAGTGACTGTAACGATTAAGATTGACAGGTGTTGTTCTGGTGAACTACATGCTTCTATCTCGAGTTGAGTCATCTTTCAAATCTTTTGATAGATTCTGATTCATTTACCCTTCTCACTTCTGAAGGACAATTGATCAGAAGTTCACAGAAAATAGTATTCTAAGAGTTGAACATATAAAATTAAGCTTTTCATTCTGGTCATAATTCCATACTGAGATGTTTCAGAATGAAATTGAACCTATCTTCAACAAGGGTTTTTGTAAATATATCAGCCCATTGATGGTCTGTGTCAATAAATTTTAAGGAAAGAATCCCCTTCTGAATATAGTCCCTAATGAAATGATGTTTAATTTCTATGTGCTTAGCTTTAGAATGTAAAATAGGATTTTTAGATAAGCAAATAGCATAAGTGTTATCATAGAGGATAGGAATGTTACTCTCGAATATTTGAAAGTCCTTGTTATACCCCAAAATTTTTCCTCCTACTTCTCAAGACAATCCACAACTCCATACTTGAGGATTTCACAAGGGATGATCATACAAACCCTCTCCTAAGCAATCAATCCAAACTAGGATTTTGTTCCCCTCAAGTCAAGATGGATTTCTAATAATTCAAGTGGTCATCATACCTCATCATATGCTTCAAGGGATCACCATGTCAAATTTAAAGCCTTACAAGTCAAATTTGCTCATCCAATTGCTCAGATGGTTGAAAATCAGCTATATTGGACAAAAAGTCAATTATGGTCAACATGCAGTCAAACTTCATAAGTTTTGGTCAACATCAATATTTTGAAGTAATATTTAGCCTTTGATCAAGGGTTGATTATGATTCATCAAGAAAAACCAAGATTTGATCAAAAGTCAAAGTTTCTAAATTAGGGTTTTTGAATAAAAAGTCAACAGAACTTTGACCAGGCATAACTTTCACATACTTTATCAGAAATTTTTCCACTAAAACTCATTTTGAAGAGAATTCAATTCTCTACAACTTCATGTCTCACAAGCTTGGGCTAGAAATGCTTCATTTGGAAGTTATGAATCAAAACATTACAGGTCTTTTTAAAAAGTCAACAAAAAGTCATCTTTTTGCAAAGAAGTGTTCATGAGCATGGAAACTTCAATGAAGATGAAACCAAAAGGGATGTTTACAAGACATCTTGATCTTTCTAAAAAGTCCAAGAACACCCAAAAATGTTAAAAATTGAGTAAGATACAAGTTGTGCAAGTTGAGCATTTTTGAGGAGGTGCATAAAGAAAAATACCTAGCAAAAACAAATAGTTTTCAAATGGGCTTAAAATTTTATGATCCAAACTTGATTATAAGATTATCCTTGACTTCTATACCTCATGCCACGCCTCCTATCTTTTTATTTATTTATTATTGAATTAAATGGCTTAAATTCAAATTTAATTAAATAAAATACAAGAATGATTATTAATACAAGTTAGGCTTGTTTGTACATGTCTTGAGGACCAAGGAAGCCCAAAAGATCTGTCAATTTCGTGCAAGAAGATCAAGGGAAAGATTGAACCAAATTTGGAAAGATTTCATACAAATTTCCAATCAAATATTCTCCATTTAAAGAAAATATTTTCTCTTAAAGTCTTGACCTATTTCCACTCCTCTATATATACTTAACATCTTCACAAGACAAGGGGACGATTTTCCAGCCTCTTACACGGATTGCTAGCCTCCTACAAACCCTAGAAATCTCTCAAATTTTTCTCAAAACTTGCAAAATCGTGTTTTAATTTCCAGGCAGTTTCAAGCCATTCCAGCCATTCATTCGTGTTCCTGAAGTTCCCAGGGATCGATTCACATCATTAAACGATCCCAGAGCACTCCAGGTCAACCTTTCCAAGCTTCTCCAATTTGGTAAATGTCTCAAAATCGTTTCTCTCAATCCATGCATTACTAATTGCTTTTGTTTGTTTGTATGATCTCTGGATGTTATTTAGAACAGGTACAACGTGTTACATGTGAGCTTTAGGGCTTAGATCCTGTGATGCCATTATTAGGGCATAAGAAGCTGTGAGTTTTGAACCCACTAATACAAGGACTTTCAGGCTGTAAAAACACCACCATTGGATTCCTGGGGTTCGAATTAGGGGGTAGGGTCCTTTATTTGCATTTATTTTGATTATTTTGCAGGATCTAAATTCCAGATGAACGGAGAAGACGACCGGAGCCTTGCTCTGGTGCTTCTGACTCAGGAACAAGTAACACATACATACTTATGATTCCAACAATATGAATGGATGTATCACCGCCCCAGTGGTCTACCTTGCGCGCACTATGTCTCTCTCTGCCTCAGGTCGTGTGTTCGAGCCCCACTTTTTACTGATTTGCCAATTTTTTTTAACACAGGTCTCAGAGTTTCCAGAAGGAACACCTCCAGAAGCTCCAGCTTCTAGATGTCCCCAGCAGCAGAAACTCTAGAAGCTCTAGCTTCTGGACCCCCAGATGCAGAATCTCCATAAGCTCCGGCTTCTGGACCCCCAGATGCAGAATCTCCAGAAGCTCTAGCTTCTGGACCGTTTCAGAAGTTTCATCTCTAAATGCTCCAGCTTCTGGACCCTTTCAGAAGTTTCACCTCCAGAAGCTCCAGCTTGTAGACACCCTCAAAAGGATCCCTTCCAGAAGCTCCAACTTCTGGATATCCAAGGTGCGCCACTCTCAGAAGGACTAGCTTCTGTGCCAATTTTTGTCAGAGCCTCTGACGGAAACCCTCATCTTTTTTATTTTTTATTTTTTTTCTGCTCTTTATTTTCTTATTTTCCTTTTTTTTCTTTTAATTATTTCAATTAATTAGTAATTAGGTTAAACAATTAGCTTAATCAGGACTAATTTCACAAATAATTCTCTCAATATTTTTCTTAATTAATTAATTTAATTAGTTTAAAGTTTTTTTAATTAAAATCAATTAGATTTAGGATTTTTACATTAAAATCAACCTTCAAAAATACCAAAAAATATTTTCCTTTTGCAATTAGGATTTAGGTATTCACTTAGACCATTTTTATTCTATTTAGTTCCTTTTTTTTCATTTAAATTCTCGAAAGGATGTATAGGTCGCAAAATTTTATTCTGTAATAGTGTAGATTTATATTTCTGCTTTTACTTTCCGCACCGCCTATTATGTATCTGCCCTAAAGCCATGTAATTGCGTAGGATTTACTTTTCCGCACTTTACATTTCCGCAATTTATTTTCCGCACCTATTAAACTGCTAGTAACTAGGCGTGTATGGCAAGATAAAAATCAACATAGATCACTAATCATAAGATAAATATCTGAATACAACACATTCTTCACACATGCACCCCCTTAGGGTATCCTCTCTTGTTGCCTTACGAACAATGATCATGTCCCTTGAACGTGGGGATATCTTAACATAATTTCCTACAAACATATCATCATAGTCCCTTCGATATAAAGATCATAGTCCCTCGATGACCCTCGATGTTGCCAACGAATACATGATCTAGTCCCTTGATTGTTGCCTACGAAAAATGATGATCGCCCCTACGAATATGCTAAGATATCCTTACATGTTGCCTTCTATGACCATCCGATGTCCCTTCGAATGTCCCTTTTACATCCAACGAATAAGGTTACCTATCAAACAATGGTATGGATAACTTTATTCTAAAGGAAAGCAAAATAACACAGAAACGACCGTTCTGATTGGGTAAAAATAAGTCTCTTTTGCTTGCTCAATCAAAACATTTTTCACACCTCACATTTTCAAAAATCTTCTTTTCAAAACACTTTGTATACATTCCAGCGTGAATCATTACAAAGTCCTTTTCCAAAACAAAAAATTTCCAAACACTTCGTATACATTCCAGCGTGAATCATTACGAAGTCAAAGCGAAATGTCTTTTCAAAAATCCTTTCAAACACACACAAAAAGAAATTAAAGTGAGCTAAGAAATTATGAGCCCGTAGATAACTACGGATGGAAAGGGTGATAACACCTTCCCTTTTCATAACCACCTCCCTTACTCAGAATCTAACGAAGGTCTTTTCCTGTTCTTTTCGCCTTCCCTTAATTGGATAAAAGAAAAGTCGGTGGCGACTCTTGCGATAAAACGCAAAACAAACAAGTCAGTTCTCCCACCGTGTTATAAAACTGGCGACTCTGCTGGGGAAAATCTAAGGAGAGGTTACCTTAGGGTCTAGATCACTTTAATCGTTTGACATTTATGCTTTACTTTTAAGGGTTGCTTGGGTATTATACTTGCGGGGGATCCTACACCCGGATCCCGGTTTCCTTAGGTAAGTAGCCATAAATCGTCGCGACCGTTAGGCGTATACCGAAACGGAACATGATGGCTACGTTAGTGTGACACTTTGGATGTCCCGATGCTCCTCATGTCTAGTCGAGGAAAGTATTTGGTGTCTGCGTGGTGTCATCAGCACTAACTTAACTTTTAGAACACTAATTGACCCATCTTGTCCATTAGAAGGTAGTGAGATGGCCGGCTTCGGTGCAGACTGAGGTTGGTTGATACTCGATGCTACGCTCATTAAGATTCAATTTCGGGATGTTTCGATCGACCAATTGGTAGTCGTATTGAAATAAAGTATATGAGAAAGATAAATGATATTAGATTCCTAGAACCCGGTTACTATTATAGGACAGGTTCACTACAAAAAAGAAGCTCATTAGCCACGTGAAAATAACGTGGCAAACCTCAAAATCACGTCACAAACAAAAAACAGCGGTGTGGTAATTTATGTCGCTGGGGAACAAGTGGCAACCTTGTAGCGACGTGTTTCCCATGTCACAAAGTTGTGACGTGGTATTCACGTCGCAACAACTTTGTATAGGGAACATACATGGCAGACATGTAGCAGCTTTAGTAGCGACGTGGGTTGCATGTCACAAATTTGTGACATGATTCTCACGTCGCTACATGTGACGTTTTTGTTTTTTAAAAAATTATTTAGTAATTATTTTTTTATATTAATTAATTTATATAATAAAATTTATATAATAAAATTTATATAATAAAATTTAAATAATTAAATTTATATAATAAAATTTATATAATAAAATTTATATAATAAAATTTATATAATAAAATGTATATAATAAAATTTATATGTTAAAATTATTATAATAATAATATTTTATTATATATTCGAATAATAAAATTTTATAAAATAAACTCATATAATAAAATGTTATATAATTTAATAATTTAAAATGATAAAAATAAATATCTTACATAAATGGAAATTTAAAAACAAAATAAATAAAATGTTTTCACGGGGCATCTTCACCCGGATAATTATCAAGATCAAAATCATCAATTCCGTCATTATCCGGTTGTGTATTTTGATTTCCACCACCTTGCATAAACCGTCTCATTTGCTCCTCCATATCAGATTGCCTCTTCCGCATGATCTCCAACTACTGCTCCTGCTCTTGCCTCATTGTCGTCATTTGGGCCTCTATTTCGCGTCTCACTTCACTTGCCGCCAATTGTCTTACTGTTTCAAGTTGATCTTGTGTTAGATTCGGTTGACGTGACCCTTCTTCTCCATCTCTAAGTCGTTGAAAGACACGATCACTAACTCTCAAGCCAAATTTCCACCCAAAAAGCAACCATTAGGCCCTTTTCCATTAACTACTGCATTCCAAATATAGAAATCAACATCACCATTAAGCGGCTCCCCCTCTGCTGGCCTATATTGAGGATTGTGTTCTAGAAAAAGTGCAAGTAATGTCTGATAATCATCCTACACATACATTAAATAATAAAATTAAAAAAGAAATTTACACATATATATATATATATATATATATATATATATATATATATTAAATTATACTAAATTAATACATGTATATATTAAGTTATACTAAATTCAAATATATTAAAAAGTTGTCACGTGATTTTCACAAATCAACTTATGAATTGCCACGTGAAAATTTATCAGTTGTCACATGATAATCATTCACGTGGCAATTTATCAGTTGTCACATGATTATCACGCCACAATTTATAGATTGCCACGTGATTTTTTCATATTTTTAACATATAAATAAAAAACTAAAACTACTATAATAAATATAATATAAATTTTTGTTTTTAAATATGTTTTTAAATTTATGTGTAAACATATATATACATCTATAAAAAATAAGATTTTTAATTTTCTATTTTCTAAAATTTTTTATTTTAATATATATTCAATTTTATTTTATTTTATATGTATATACTAACAAATTTTTTTATATGTATATAACAATAATATTAAAAAATATTATATGTATATAACAATAATATTAACAAATTTTTTATATGTATATAACAATAATATTAACAAATTTTTTTATATTTATAATTTCTGTTTAAATATTAACATATATTAACAATATAAAAAATTCTAATTTTTAATTTATTTTAAATATTAACCTATATGTATATAACAATAATATTTCTGTTTAATCATATATTAACATATAAAAAATTCTAATTTTAAATTTATTTTAAATATTAACCTATAATACTAACCTAAAACTAAAATTAAGTAAAATGTATTTTTAATTCAAATAAACAGAATACATATAATACTAAGCTATAATACATATAAAATATTTAAAAAATGCATAAATACCTCTATACTCTTCACTTAATTTTCTTCTTCTTGTATAGGTCTTCCTTGGTGTTCTTCTTCAAAAAATTCTACAACTTAAACAAAACAAATTTTATTAAATTTTTTACCACTATAATAAATACCGAATAAGTAAAATTAAAATTAAACAACATATAATTACCTTATATGTTCTTCTTCAATGATTGCTTGAGTATAATTTGGGATGGAAGAATTTTTTTTAAAGAATTTCTGGGATTGGGTTGGAGGAACACGCAGAGAAAAGCATAGGCAAAGGCAAAGGCAAAGGAAGAAGATGAAGAGAGAAAACCAAAGCAAATGGATGTGTAACGGGTGAGTTATGATTTGGGAATTTAAACCACAAGTAGCGACGTGAATGTCACGTCACAACATTTCCACGTGAGACTCACGTCGCTACACACTCAACGACAATAAACTTTAATTGCTCAGTCTGCCACCCTGTCATCAATCAACTCAAACTCAGTATTATTTTTCCCCCTAAAAAGTAGCGACGTGGTTATCACGTCACTACCAAATTTCAAAAAAAATTTAAACTCCCTCCAACTAAACGTGCCAGACTTTATTTAATTTAATTTTTTCTATTGTGTAGCGACGTGTCAATCACGTCGCAACTTTTTTTAAAAATAAACAACCTCTGACTTCCTTGTGTCTTCATTTTTTTATTATTAAAATATTTTGTGACGTGGTTATCACGTCGCAACTAGTTTTTTTACTCACGTGATAACCACGTCGCTAATATATGTCGCTGGGGACTATATTTCTTGTAGTGGTTGAACCAACTCAAACTCTGGTAGGGTAGACACTTATACCTCATGCAAGCCTTAAACCTAGGGCTATTGTGTGATTTGTTTGTGCTTGCTGATTGTTTAAACATGACATCATGACATCATGACATCATGACATCATAACATCATAACATCATAAACATCATAGTATTTCTAACTATTTCAAGGACCTAGGGATTTATCTTTGCTCTGTTTTGTAGGAATTATGGCTTCTAGAAAGACCACCCGAATCAACTTCATGGGCATACCTTCTCAACTCAAAGAATTGGTTTCAGAAATTCCTGATCACGCTCAGTTCATCAAAAGAAATGGTTATCTGCTTGACTTGGTTATCTCCGGTTTTGAAGAAGATATTATACACGTCGTATTCCAGTTCTTCGATCCGAAACATCACTGCTTTACATTCCCAGATTAGCAGTTGGTGCCTACATTGGAAGAGTTCTCTAAACTACTTGGGATACCTATCCTTGATCAGATGTCATTCACCAGTTCAAAAAAAGATCCGAAATACGAAGACATCGCATCAACGTTACATCTAAAGCGATCAGACATTGAAGCTAATTAGGAAACAAGAAGTGGAGTTAAGGGTTTACTTGCTAAGTTTCTGATAAAGAAAGCTCGAGAATTCATAAAGGCTATGAGTTTCCATGCATTCGAAGACATTTTGGCCTTGCTAATCTATGGCTTGGTGCTATTTCCTAATCCAGATCAGTTTATAGACGTGAACGCCATCAAGATATTCCTAACTTGCAATCCTGTGCCTACCTTACACGGAGACATTCTACATTCTCTCCACACTCGTACTATCAAAATACAAGGAACTCTCATGTGTTGCATACCGTTACTTTCTAGGTGGCTTATTTCGCACTTTCCTCAATCAGTAATGAAGAACGAGCAAAGATTGAAGTGATCTCAAAGGCTGATGTCACTCTCTCATTCAAATATTCGTTGGTGTCTTTTTCCTCAAAAGGACTTCACTTTCATTGAGCGTTGTGGGGAATTCCCTAATTTACCACTCCTCGGCATAAGGGGAGGCATCACTTAAAACCCTTATCTAGCTCTACGTCAGTTTGGTTATGCTCGAAGAGATGGTCCCCATGATATGCTTCTCCAAGACATTGTGTTTGACTACAACAACGATCTCCAGAACTACCATCGAAGATTTGTGCACGCTTGGGGCATGGTAAAGAAGACTGATACCAAGACTTTGGGACATAAAAATTCCATTCCTTGGGAACCTTACCTCAAATGGGTGTGAGCTCGAGCTCAAAACCTCATGATGTCGTTTACAGCTGTCCTACTAGTGCTCATGGAACCTGTTGCTATAGGTAACGAACCCTATACCATTCTCCATCCAGACATGCCTAATTAGAAGACCTAAAGAGATCCTGGATTCAGCTTAAAGAAGAAAGGGATACGTTCAAAGCTCATTGCTATGCAAGCGAGAAAAATTTACTAGAGTTGACAAAGCTACTTCACGAGGAGCGAAGCATCAATACCTACTTCAACACAAAGAGGAAGCGCCCATGGGAGACCTGAAAGCTCTAGGAATTTCTTTTTATTTTCTTAAAATTTCTTTTGTACTTAATAAAGATAAACTAATAAAAAATTTTCCGTGCTTGTTTAACAAATTTAAATTCCTTAGGTCCTTGAAAACATTGCATTGCATAACATCGCATATCACGACATAACATTTCATAATAGGTACATCGAAGACCAGTTTTCTTATTCTCTCGCTGTTTATTTCAGCAGAAATGGCTCTTGAACATACTGTCAAAGATCTCCAGGCTCAGAATGCTCAATTCCAGGAGATGTTCACCAACTTGGTCCAAGGCCAGAAAGATCTGAAGAAGCTCATCACTAGAAAGAAGAAGACCATTGGTATCCTCAACATGGGAAGAAATCACAAGGGTCCATTCAGGGTGGCAAGCAATTCGAACTCTCAGACAAGAGCGGTGAAACATAGGGAAGTGTCAAGAACAATTAAGGAAGCCATCATGAGTCTGAAAACGAAGATGAAGGCTATGTGAGCGAGCAATATCCTCCTGACAACGAAAAGTACAAGCAACTTGAAGACCGTCTGAATACCGTGGAAACTCTGAAAATGTATGGGCTCAACTTTGATGATATGAGTCTTGTTCCTGGTGTGGTAATTCCTCGCAAGTTACCTTTTCCAAGTATGATGGCATCTCTTGCCCGAAGCTACATCTGAAGTCCTATGTCCAGAAGATCCATCCTCATACTGAAGACAGGAAGATGTGGATCCATTTCTTCCAAGAAAGTTTATCCGGAACTCAATTGGAGTGGTATTATCAGCTAGAGAGTACCCACATTCATACCTGGAATGACTTAGCAGATGCTTTCTACAAGAAGTACCAGTACAATGCTGAATTGGCACCTACCCGCATGCAACTACATGGTAGCTAATGTATCTGCCAACTGATTCTCTTCTCGTGGGATGCGATCAAAAGTGATTTCTTCGAAGTAAGGGATCAGATTCAACACATGTTCTCGATATGGAATGAGATTCGGATGCTTCGTATCCTAATCGCCTTTAATCTGACTGATCACCAAAGATGAGTCACCATATACTTGCAAGAATTTGATTCTTAAGTCAATAGCAACTTTGATACATATGATGCACGCTTCGTATTTGGCCATGTTGTTGGTACAGTCGAAACATAGTTTGGCAATGAAAGGCGTGTGTCAGTTCGTAGGATATATAATGATGGCGCCAATACCATTACCAAGTGCGTTTAAGGCTCTATCAAAGACTATGGTCCATTGGGATCCTATTTCAGGTCCTTTGTCTGGTCTAGGTTTTTCGTAATCAGTGACTAACATAATATCCTCATTAGGAAACTCGAAATTCATAGATTGGTAGTCATCTATGGCTTGATGAGCCAAATGACCGGTTATTATACTTCCTTTGATTGCCTTCTGAGTAGTATACTGCATGTCGTCTTCGGTTAAGATTATTTTCCATCTTGCTATTCTTCCAGAGGTAGAAGGTTTCTCGAATATGTATTTTATCGGATCCATCTTAGAGATCAACAAGGTAGTGTGGGTCAAGAATGTGAAATATTCAACCTTGCATTGATTGATTTAATTTTGCTATTTTATTTTAATTAAATTGACTTTAAATGAATAAAAAATCAAAATAAATAAAATAAAAAGATCAAGGGTGTGGAACTGGGCTTGGAGGCTCTAATTAAGATTAGAAACAAGCTTGAATCAAGAAAAGTTAGGCCCATTTAGAAAAAAATTGATTTTCTCAAGTATTTCTCTTCATGCACCTCCTTAAAAATGCTCAACTTGTACAATCTGTATCATGCTCCATTTTCAACATTTTGGGGTGTTCTTGGACTTTTTACAAATCTCAATATGTTCTATAAACACTCCTTTTGGTTTCATCTTCATTGAAGTTTCCATGTTCATGAACACTTCTTTGCAAAGAGATGGCTTTTTGTTGACTTTTAAAAGGATCTGTAATGTTTTGATCCATAACTTCCAAATGAAGCATTTTTGGCCAAAGCTTGTGAAACATGAAGTTGTAGAGACTCGAATTCCCTTTAAAAGTATGTGAAAGTTATGCCTGGTCAAAGTTCTGTTGACTTTTGTCTGAAAAACCTAATTTAGAAACTTTGACTTTTGATCAAATCTTGACTTTTCTTGAGGAATCATGATCAACCATTGATCAAATGATGAATATTAATTCAAAATATTGGTTTTGACCAAAAATTATGAATTTTGACTGTATGTTGACCACAGATGACTTTTTGTCCAATACAGTTGATTTTCAACCATCTGAGCAATTGGATGAGCAAATTTGACTTGTAAGGCTTGAAACTTGACATGGTGATCCATTGAAGCATATGATGAGGTATGATTACCACTTGAAGCATTGTAAATCCATTTTTATTTTATAGGAGCAAAACCCTAGTTTGGATTGGTTGCTTAGGAGAGAGTTTGTTTGGTCAACCTTTGTGAAATCCTTAAGTATGGAGATGTGAATTATCTTGAGAAGTAGGAGGACAAATTTTGGGGTATAACAAATACTTATAAACTATTTAGTACTGATACTTTATATTGATGGTGTATCAATATATGTGGTTAGTTCAATCATTTGAATGTACTCAAATTATTCCCATTGTTTAAGTGTTTGTGTCAGTCTCATGTTCAGTGTTTGTGTAAGTAGATGATTCTAGAAACTAAGAAAAGTACTACTGATACAATGTAAGATGTTTGACAATTACAAAATGTTATATACACTTATACATCGGGAATTGAATTTCTAGTTCTTGCATATTTCAGATTGAATAAAAGGTGAATTTAATGATTTTTGTTTGTTGGTTTTGAGTGGATAAAGAGCGCTTGTGTTAATAATTTTTGTTTGTTGGTTTTGAGTGGATGAAGAGTTTGGGATATTGTTAGTATGTTATCTAAAGAAGTTTCAATGAATTTGTGGTGATTAATTCAGATATTTGTTTGTGCTGCTACATGTTTAAGTTGAGAATAATGAGTAAATCGGTTGTAGCATAATTTGGGTAACTGGCGTTTGATTTTGAGCATCTTTGAGAAGAACTTTAATGCGCGTTACTAAGTTTGTCCATGGCTGCCCGGATTTTGTTACGTTTGACTTATAGCTTGCATTGAATTTGGTTTATCATGTGAGTTTCACTTGCATTCGACTTTGAAAGTTCAAATCGATTATGACATTGTTTTGTGTTTACCGTTGATATTAAGCATGATTGAAACGATATTATCAAGCTCTAGTTCATGTGCATAGTTGTTTCCCGAAATTTTGTTTGAAGGTTTGAAGCCTATTTAGAACTTCATTTATATGTTGTAATACTATTTCTCGCCTTTTGTTTCATTTGTGATAGAAAAACCATATTAATCGTTGTGGAAGAACGGTGTTGAGGTTTATGATGGGTATAGGAAAGAAAGTTTCAACTTGAGGGCGATGTTGTTTGGAACAATTAATGATTTTCCAACATACGGAAATCTATCCAAGTATAGCATTAAAGGTGAAAAATCGTGTCATGTCTGTGAAGATGGAACCGATACGATGCGATTGAAACTTTGTCAGAAGAATGTCTTTCTCGGTCGTCGTAGATTCTTAAATTCTAAACATCAATATCGTGGATGGAGAAAAGCGTTCAATGGAGATACCGAACAACGTAGAGCTCCGCCTGGATTGACAGGTGATCTAATTTTTGAAAAGGTGAAAGATGTGAGTATTCAGTTTGGCAAGCCTTTTGCACATAAAGTTGCCACAGGTGGGTGGAAGAAGAGATCGATTTTTTTTGAATTTCCATATTGGAAATATTTGTACGTAAGACATTTTCTTGATGTTATGCATATTGAAAAAAATGTATTTGACAGTGTTATTGGTACGTTACTCAATATAAAAGGGAAGTATAAGGATGACCTTAAAGCAAGGGAGGACATGGTGGAGATGGGAATAAGAACTAAATTGGGACCCGTGAAGAAAGGAAGACGGACATATCTACCACCTGCTGTTTACACTCTATGTAGAAAGGAGAAAATAATATTGTGTAAGTTTCTGAGTGAAGTTAAAGTTCCAGAAGGCTACTTATCAGATATTAGAAGACTTGTGTCTATAAAAGACCTCAAGTTAAAGAGTCTAAAGACGCATGATTGCCATGTTATAATGGAACATTTTCTACCGATAGGTATACATTCTATTCTTCCAGAAAAAGTAAGAAGCGCAATAACTAAATTGTGTTTTTTCTTCAAGTCAATTTGCAGTAAGGTGATCGATCCTGAGATCTTACCAACATTTCAAAAAGAAATAGTTGTTACTTTGTGTGAGCTTGAAATGTATTTTCCTCCCTCGTTTTTTAACATAATGGTTCATCTTGTCGTTCATTTTGTGAAAGAGACACAATTGTGCGGACCATCTTATATGAGATGTATGTACCCCGCTGAAAGTTATATGAAAATATTAAAAGGGTATGTGAAAAACCGAAGTCGAACAGAGGGTTGTATTGCCGAACGATATATTGTTGAAGAAGAGGTTGAATTTTGTATTGGATATCTGTCAAATGTTCAATCAATTGGACTCCCCAAATATAATATTGTTGAAAAAAAAGAAGGTAAGAAGCTAATTGGAAATAAAGTTGTGACAGTATCAAGGGTCGAACGGGATCAAGTGCATTTGTATGTTCTGCACAATGAGATTGAGGTTGAGCCGTATGTTGAAATACACAAGGGTATTCTTCGAGGTTTAAATCTGAATAGAAATGAGAATATGATTGTACGAGAGAACAATCGAAGTTTCATACCATGGTTTAAGGAACATATTTATTCAAAGTATCGTTCAGATCCCGCTTTAGTAACAGAAAGATGTTTAGCATATGGTCCATGTTTGGTTGTGTTTTCTTATAGCGCATACGCAATTAATGGATACATATTTTATACCAAAGAATAAGATGCTAAAAGTACTATGAAAAATAGTGGTGTCACCTTGGTAGCTGAAGCAATGCACATATCAAGTGTGAAGGACTTAAACCTGAAATTTGCAAATCTGTCGTATTTTGGGGTTATTTAGCGCATTTGGGTGTTTGATTACGAGAAATTTCAGATTCCTATATTTGGTTGCAAGTGGGTTGAAAATAATAATGGCATACGAATGGATAAGTCAGGATTTTTGCAAGTGGATCTTAACAGGGTCGGGTACAAAGATGAGCTTTTCATTCTAGCCTCTCAAGCTAAACAAGTGTTCCATGTCACTCATCCGACAAGTACGAAATGGTCTATAGTGCTTTTATCTAACAAAGTAATTGATGAAAACATTGGATATCAAGGAGATATTGGTGTTGACATTGAATCTTTTACCATAAATGATCAAAATGAGAATGAATCATGTATTAGAAATGATCATAATTAGGGTATTTGGATCAATCCAACCGTCCGCGTTGTTAAGAGACGAGTAGAACATATTCCTACCAAGAAAAGGAAGAGACGTTAGTGAAAAAGGTAATAGTATATATAATTATATACTATATCATTCAATAAAATTTAAATATATGTCATTTTATTTTTTTTCTTTATAGTATATATGACTATGGATTTTTATATTTGTCATTTCATTTTATTTTATTTTTCTTTATTATTGGTCAAATGGCTAGTAATCAAGAAAATTCACAAGATGCAAATGTTCCAGAAGATACTTCAGAAAAGGATATCACACGAGGCATAACTATTATGCGGGGAATCATCCATGATAGAGATAGAGAAGTTACATATAATGTAGATTGGAATAATGAGGACCAACTAATTGGGTTTAATTCTACAAAGCTGACAAGCTACATCGGTACACTTGTTCGTATGCACATTCCGATCACCACTCCTAGATGGAAAAGAGGAGAGTTGGACGAGGCTAAAGAAAAAATTTGGACAGATATAAAGTATCATATATGGTTGTTGTTATTTGCTTTATATTGACGATAATGTGTTTAAATTACATATACTAACACACTCTATGCGTATGTTTTTTTGTAGAGGTCCTTTAAAATTGAAGATGCCCGCAAAAAGTATATACTGGGTTTGGCCGGAAAAAGACACAGAGGGTGGAGAACTTTTTTAACAAATAAGTATCTTAAAGATGAGGAAGGAAATTTTGTTGAAGAGGATCCTGAACGTCCAAAGAAATATGAGAGCTTCATTACACCTGAAGAATGAGTTTCTTTTGTAGGCCAAAGAAGAGACGAGAATTTCAAGAAAGTGAGTGTCGTAAATCGCGAGAGAGCATCAAAACCCGTATATCCATATAAAAAAGGGCGTTTGGGATATGCACGCTTACAGGAAAAAATTGTAAGTAAATATAAATTCTACGATCTTATTAATTCTCTCTATTTGTTATAACTGAAAAGCGCTTTCATAGGTAGGCCTAAGGCAGCGCTTTTTACCTAAAAGCGCTTTCATAGGTGGCCTAAGGCAGCGGTTTTACTGAAAAAGCGCTTTCTTAGGTTTTTTTACTGAAAAAGCAAAAACTTAAATAATTTTTAAACTTGCATTTTTTCCAGCATTATTTCATAAACCTGTAATTCATAAACCAGTCATTTACAATCTTATATACAAATACCATTATATACCATTGTTATCCAAATACCAAATTTAAATATTATATACAAATACCGTTATATACCATTGTTATCGAAAATATATATACACCATTGTAATTCAATTCACATATTTTTAACATAACCAAAATCAACCCTAACCAAATCAGCTATATTACAATAAGTAAATCAGAATGCATTAGGGTGCCTACAGAATGCATTAAAGGCATTCTAAAGTAGGCCTAAGAAAGCGTTTTTCCAGAAAAAAGCGTTGCCTTAGGCCTACCTATGAAAGCGCTTTTCAGTGAAAAGCGCTTTCATAGGTGGGCTTACGAAAGCGCTTTTACCTAAACAAAAAGCGCTGCTAAAACCTATAGCAGCGCCACCTACGAAAGCGCTTTTAAAGCCCAAAAAAGCACTTTCGTAGGTCTTTTATGGCATAGTGTTCCTTATCTTAATTATTAAGTTTAGGTTTGAGGATAGTTTAGTATTTGTTAGTTTGTACTGTTAGTAGTTTTTAGCTTGATCATGAAGATTAGGTGTTAATTAGGATTTACCGGCATATTTATTTTTGGGATTTTTTTTGTATAAATATGTACTCCTATTTCATTAATAAACAACAATCCTTATTTCTTTACTCTTTTGCTAGCTGTCTTTACTCTTTCATTATTCCATCGTTCTTTTCTCTTTGTCCTTGTGCACCAACAAATTGGTATCTAGAGTTCCGGTTAGAAATACAGGGAAACACGAGTGAACGTGAGTTTGTTTGTGTGGTTGATTTTGTTTCTAGGTTTCACGTTGAATCTATAACAAGAATCATTTTTTTTCTCTGATTTTATGGGTTGGGAAACACTGTGTGAGTGAATATCTAAGTGTATTGCACAAGGTAGAAGATGAAAGGAAACGGAAACATGAACACCAAACTTCTAGTTTTTTATGGCAAAAACTGGAATAGATGGATGATCTAGATGCACGTGTTATTTGGATCTCAAGATGTTCTAGAGCTTGTTACCGATGGATATATTCTAGTTGCAGAAGATGCAACATAAGATGAGAAAGAGGAACATAGAAACAAGAGGAAGAGAGATTATAAAGCTATGTTCTACATCTATTAGTGTGTGGATGCGAATGTGTTTGAGAAGATTGTAGATTCTATGACGTCAAAGGGGCGTGGGACTGTAACACGGTGGGAGAACTGACTTGTTTATTTTGCGTTTGATCGCACATGTTGCGGATAGCAAGAGTCGCCACCGACTTTTCTTTTATCCAATTAAGGGAAGGAGAAAAGAATAGGAAAAGACCTTCGTTTAGATTCTGAGTAAGGGAGTTGGTTATGAAAAGGGAAGGTATTAGCACCCTTTTCATCCGTAGTTATCTACGGGCTCTTAATTGCTTTAGCTCACTTTAAATTGCTTTTTGTGTGTGTTTGAATAGATTTTTGAAATGGCATTTCGCTTTGACTTTGTAATGATTCACGCTGGAATGTATACAAAGTGTTGGGAAATGTTTTGTTTTTGGAAAAAGTTTTGAGAAAAGTGTGAGGTGCAAAAAGATTTGAGCAAGCAAACGAGACTTATTACCCACTCAGAACAGTCGTTTTCGTGTTATTTTGCTTTCCTTTAGAATAAGGCTGTCCATACCATTAGTTGGTAGGTAAATTTACTCGTTGGATGTAAAGGGTAATTCGAAGGGACATCGGATTTTCATAGTAGGCAACTTGTAGGAGCATCCTAGCACATTCGTAGGGACGATCATCATTTTTGTTAGGCAACAATCGAGGGACTAGATCATGTATTCATAGGCAACATCGAGGGACTATGATCTTTTAAGTCGAAGGGACTATGATGATATTACGTAGGCAACCATGCTAAGATACCCCCACGTTCGAGGTACTTGACCATTTGTAAGGCAACAAGAGAGAATACCCTAGGGGGTGCATGTGTGAGAAGAGTGTATTGTTTTCAGATATTTTATCTTGTATTAGTGGTCTAGATTGATTTTATCTTGCCATACACGCCTAGTTACTAGCAGTTTAATAGGTGCAGAAAGTAAATTGCGGAAATATAAAGGGTCCTACGCTATTACATGACTTTGAGGCAGATACATAATAGGAGGTGCAGAAAGTAAAGTGCGGAAAGTAAATTCCTATGTTATTACATGATAAAAATTGGCAAACTATACAACCTTTCTAGAATTTAAAATGCGAGAAAATAAATAGCGGAAAAGAAAACTAATCCTAATATTTTTTGGGTATTTTTGGAAATTGAGTTTATGTGAGAATGACCTAGATCTAGTTGATTTTAATTAAAAAAAAATATTAGTGAATACTAACCTAAATTAATTAATTAAATTTGATAAAAGAAAATATTAGTGAAAGTTATCTAATTAATCCTAAATTAATTAACCTAATTACTAATTAAATTAATTAATTATTAAATAAGAAAAATAATGGAAAATATAAATAAAAAAAAAACATTGGAGAGCTTCTGACAGAAGTCATCCTAGAAGCTGGAGCTTCTGGGAGTTCTGTTGCTAGAGGCACCCATAAGCTGGAGCTTCTGGGGTTTCTGATGCTGAGGCACCTAGAAGTTGGAGCTTCTGGGGTTTCTGATGCTGGAGGCATCCAAAAGTTGGAACTTCTGGAGGGATTCTGCGCTGGGAAGCTCAGAAGTTGGCACTTCTGATGCTGACGAGGCCCAGAAGTTGGAGCTTCTGGTGCTTGGGATGCCCAGAAGTAGACACTTTTGCTGCTGGAAAGGATCCAGAAGCTGGAGCTTCTGGGACGTGACTTCTGGCAATCTGGAGACCTACAAAGCAAAAATAGAGAAAATGCAAAAGGTGGGGTTTGAACCCACCACCTGATAGGGAGAATGAAATAGTGCGCGCAAGGTGAACCGCTGGGGCGGTGATACATCCATTCATTCTTCTGGACCTGTAAATATGTAAGGGTTGAAAGCTTCTGGATCAAAAGCACCGGACCGGTGCTCCGGTCATCTTCTCCGGTTAACATCAAACCTCAAAAACCTGTAAAATGCATCAATTTATGAAAAGAAAAAGCCCAGATTGACTATATAGGACCCTACGATCATGATGGTATAGTTTGTTGGTCCTAAAACGGCTTGTTTCGTGGAAATCGATTCTTCACTAAGTTCATGCCCTAACAATGGCATCTAGTGATTTACACGTCAAAACTTGTGGAGGATGGATCAAGCTTGTTCTAAAAGACTTCATAAACACATTAGCATGGTTAAATATCAAGAAAACAGTGTAAAAATGCAAAATACGATTTCAAGAAAATATGAATATGGATGCTGGTGAATGACACGATTTAGCATGTTCTGGTTATGGATTATGATCCATTCTTACCCTACTGCACCTAGGGAACAAGAATCAATGCTTGGAAGCACTTGAAATCGGATGGAAGTTGGAATACGATTTGGCCAACTTTGAGAAATTTAGAGAATTTTTAGGGTTTTGCAAGAGGCTGGCAGCACGTGAGAGAGGTGTGTAAAAGGTCCCCTGGTCTTGTAAGAATGTTAGGTATTTATAGAAGAGTAGAATTAGGTCAAGGCATTAAGAGAAAATATTCTCCTTAAATGGAGAATATTTGATTTGAAAAATTGCACAAAGTCTTTCCAATCTTGATCAATCTCTTCCTCAATCTTCTTGCACAAAATTGACAGCTTGTAGTGAGCTATCTTGGACCCCAAGCCATGTAAATATCCAACCCAACTTGCCTTATCTTTTATTTTTGCATTTTATTTAATTAAATTTGAATTTAAGTTATTTTAATTCCAAAATATTCTCCTTAAATGGAGAATATTTGATTTGAAAAATTGCACAAAGTCTTTCCAATCTTGATCAATCTCTTCCTCAATCTTCTTGCACAAAATTGACAGCTTGTAGTGAGCTATCTTGGACCCCAAGCCATGTAAATATCCAACCCAACTTGCCTTATCTTTTATTTTTGCATTTTATTTAATTAAATTTGAATTTAAGTTATTTTAATTCAAAAATAAATATATAAAGAGATAGAGGGCATGGCATGCTGCATAGTAGTCATGGATAATCTCATGATCAAGTTTAAATCATAAAATCTTAGGCCCATTTGGAAATTTTTGGCTTTTGCAAGGTGTTTTTCTTCATGCACCTCCTCAAAAATGCTCAACTTGCACAATTTGTATCTTGCTCAATTTTCAACATTTTTGGGTGTTCTTGGACTTTTTAGAAAGCTCAATAAGATGTCTTCTAAACAGATTTTTTGGTTTCATCTTCATTGGAGTTTCCATGCTCATGGACACTTCTTTGCAAAAATATGACTTTTGTTGACTTTTCTAGAAGGACCTATAATGTCTTGACCCATATCCTTCAAATGAAGCATTTTCTGCCCAAGCTTGTGAGACATGAAGTTGTAGAGAATTGATTCTCTTCAAAATGAGCTATGGTGGAGAAATTGCTGATGAAGTATGTGAAAGTTATGCTTGGTCAAAGTTCTGTTGACTTTTGTTTGGAAAAGCCCTAATTTGGAAATTTTGACTTTTGATCAGATCTTGACTTTTCTTGATGAATCATGATCAAACCTTGATCAAATGATGAATATCACTTCAAAATATTGATGTTGACCAAAAATTATGAAGTTTGACTGTATGTTGACCACAATTGACTTTTTGTCCAATACAACTGATTTTCAGCTATCTGAGCAACTTGAGCTTGTAAGGCTTGGAACTTGACATGGTGATCCCTTAAAGCATATGATGAGGTATGAGGACCACTTTAAGCATTGGAAATCCATCTTGACTTGGGGAATGCAAAACCCTAGTTTGGATTGATTTCTTAGGAGAGGGTTTGTCTGGTCAACCCTTGTGAAATCCTTGAGGATTGAGATGTGAATTGTCTTGAGAAGTTAGAGGGAAAATTTTGGGGTATAACAGGGACACACTGGTCAAATGTTACGTTGGTGACGCATCAGTGAAGAAGGTGAAGCTCCAGTCCTTGAGAAAGCAATATGAGAATCTCAACATGAAGAACAATGATAAAGTTTCTGAGTAAATTTCAAGAGTGATTCTGATCACTAATAAAATGAAGGCTTGTGGAGAAACACTTTCTGAACAAGTAATCATAGAGAAGGTTCTGAGGTCACTTACTCCTCAGTTTGATTACATTGTTGTTGTTATTGAACATTCTAAAGATCTGGAAACCATGAAAATAAAAGAGCTGCAAAGTAGTCTAGAAGCGCATGAGTTGCGTTTGACTGACAGAACTTCTGAGAGGGAAGTTCAGCAGGCTCTGAAAGCTTCTTTTGTCAAGAAGGTCTAGAAGCAAAATAGACGTGGTGATAGATTCCAGAAGTCAAAAGCTTTCTATTCTGATGAGAAACATCAAAAGGGAAAGGAGAGGAGAAAAGTTCAATGTTACTGTTATAAGCAATTTGGCCACTTTGCTAGAGATTCCTGGTCAAACAAAGAAAGGAAATCAGAAGAAGCAAAAATAGCCAGAGCTGATTCAGATGATGAACCTGTGCTATTGATGAATTATGAATCTTACGCGGAACTTGTGAGGTTGTCATTTTCAGAATCTAAAGGGGAAAAAGATGACTCTGAATATTCTGCTTTTGAAGATGAGTTAGAGCATGAAGGTTCTGAAGATGAGTCAGAACCTGAAGGTTTTGAAGATGAGTCAGAACCTGAAGGTTTTGAAGATGAGTCAGGACATGAAGATTCTGAAGATGAGTCAGAACATGAAGGTTCTGAAGATGAGTTAGAACATGAAGGTTCTAAAGATGAGTTAGAGTCAGAAGATGAAGAATCTTCTAGAGACTCTAAGGATGAGTCAGATAGTGAATCTGATTCTGATCCAGTTTTTGATGATGATCAAGAATCTGGTGGTGATCATGCTTCTGGAAGGGAAAAATCTGAAGACGTAGGTTTTGGAGGAAAAGCTTTTGGAGGTGATCAAATTCTCCATGCTTCTGAAAGGGAAAACTCTGAAGACGTAGGTTCTGGAGGACAAGCTTCTGGAGATAATCATGTTTCTAGAAGGGAAAAATCTGAAGATGTAGGTTCTAGAGGACAAGCTTCTGGAGATGATCATGTTTTTGGTGGTAATCATTGTCATACCCCAATTTTTGACCTAATATACCACCTTACATTTGCATCATTGCATCACTAACAGTTCAGAACAGAATTAATCGGGTGTGACTTCTACAGGTCAAAATTAGGGTTTCACAAATTTTTCATCTGATTCAAGAGATAATCAATTAGGGTTTGAGTTCTCACTCACCTAAATTGATATATCTTAATCAATCATCAACCTCTGATCTTCAGATATCCAACTTTTCCTCATGATCTATCAAGGATCGACCAATTAGGGTTTTCATCGAGGATAAGCAATCACTGATTTTCTGATCAATGAATGACTTTTTTGCCTGGAGATTGATCTTCATATCTTCAATACAACATGTTGACCTAATTTCCTGATTCAAAACATCACAGAAGTTCACATTTTTCATCAGTCAATTTCTAGGTCATCTGATGAAATTTCATCTGCACTAAAAAGTCAAACTTTGACTTTTGGTCAACTTTTTCAAGATAAAACTTTTTCAATCATCAAAATACTTCAAATGATCCATCTTGATCATAAAAAATCAAGAAATTTGGAAAAGTCAACAAAAAGTCAAAATTTTCAACACTTAGAAAAATTTTCAAGTGTTAAAATTTCATGTTTTTTCCTACTTTCATGAAAGTTGTAGCCCTTGTTACAAGCTTTCCAAAATGTCCAAAAACTTGCAAATCCATTGTGTCTAGCTATACTTTTGATTTTGAAACATAGAGCTCCAAAACCACGGATTTCAAGTTCATGCTTCAAAAATTACAAGTCATTTTTTGAGTTTTCTCCTTCTAGAAGCCTTGCCACCTAGCCAAGATGGATAGAGCTGATAAAAATTAGATGGAAAGTAATTATGATGGAGATAAGATCAAGTTAAGTTTTAACCATGGTTAAAAGGAAGGTTCCTTTTGCATTTATGGCAAAAAAAGACTTTCTTGCCCTCTAAGGCAAGTTGTACAAATCCAAGCCAATCTTCTTCACTTACCATTCTGATATCTTGACCTATAAATAGAGGTCATGTTTGCAATTTTAAACCACACCAAAGCTATGCAAAATCAAGCTTTCTCTCTTCTTTCTTGAATTTCAAGTTTTATGGTTCAAAGTGAGAATTCTTGCATTTTTCAAATCTTGTGAAAAACTATGAGAAATTTGGTGTCTAACATGTCTTAAAATCAATATAGAACTGGTTTGAAACTTAAAATCAACACAAGAACAGCTAAAAACCAGATTTGCTTTTCAAAATTCCAAACTTGTAAAAAACTGCCTTAACATTCAAACAGACAATTGGCTCGAGCTAGTCTTGATTTTTTTATTCAAACATTATCAACATACTTCATATGGATGATACAAATCATTACTCTTGACCTGTAACACCTTCAAGCTCGAATTCGAAACTCATGCCAAGCATATGCAAGTGGACTTGGTCAGAGCGATTCAGGTTAATTCACAACAAGCATAGCATCCTCACACGTTCCCTGAAGTCCACTGGTGCTATAGCAATCATCAAATCAACTCTGTAACAGCTCCTTCGAAGAAATCGATCTCAGCTTCAAGAGGTAAGAACACGAACTTTGAACTTCATATTTTCTAACTTCCAGTTCAAAAATGGCTTGGCCGTTTTGTTTCTGCACCTTCACTGATCATTAACCCTCAATCAATTGAGCAATTCCATGATCATACATGATTTCAATTTGATTTTAAAGAACTTGGGTTCTTCGTGTTTTCTGGAAAATTAATCATGTTTAACTAAAATAAATGGAATTAATCACCACCATCATGATCCTGGTTCAATTTCGATCAAGTTTGATGTTTACATCGAGCAATTTCATCAAGAAACGAAGAATCCATGGCTGGATGAAGGATTGAGGAAGAAGAAGAACATTTCGCGCGTTTTCCAGAAATTCAAATATTAAGTTTATAATATAATTAATTGGATTGGCATAAGTGAACGGATGTATTGCCGCCCCAGCGGTTTCCAGCTCACCTTTAAGTCACTTGCCATGCCTTGCCCAATGGTCCCGGGTTCGAGTAGCCTTGGGACCATTTTTGCCAAACTTTTTTTGTTTGCTCTTCACATTTTTTTCAAACTTCAACACTTTCAAAACCCAATCAAAACTCCTCATTTTGTGGTGATTTTTTGCACACGTGTCATTTAACATGTCTATTTTATGATGATGTAAAAAAAATTCAAAAATGTTCTCTTTTGATTATATTTTCATCGAGCCAAAAACGAGACGTTTTAAGTACTTTTCAAGCACTTTCAAAGATGTTTCTTTTAAACTTTCGAAGCCCGAAACTTTTCCAAATTTCTTGAAAGTATATTTCACTTTTCAAAAACACTTTCAAGATCTTTTCAAAACTTTTCAAACAAACTTACACTCTTTTTCCATGATCGACCCGATTTGAAGATAAAACCGAACTCGTTTTTTCTCGAATTTCTTAACCGATCATGGGCCTCCCTCACGGTGTAAGCCCAATTCTTTTTATTTACATACATATTTCCTTGTACATATCAAATTCTTTTACGTACATACCAATTTTTACTTGTACATAATACAGATACTCTGTAAATACTCAAGTATAGACAAACTTCTTCCGTTTGTTTTCATTTCGCTTGTATATACATTGAATACCATTGGTATTAAAAGGAGCATTATTCCCGGTGAAACTGCTTTTAAACCAATGGGCCTCCCTCACGGTGTAAGTCCCAACCCTCCTATGTACATACATATTTCCTTGTACATAAATACTCGTTCGTGTACATATTCATTCCCTTGTACACATTAAAACTTGTAAATAATCAAGTTACGCTCGTTTTAAACGCACGTTTTACACACTTGTTTATATTTCCTTCATAAAATTTTGTAAATAAACATTATACATTTGTTTATATTTCCTTCATAAACTCCTGTGAATAAACTTCATACATTTGTTTATATAACTGTCTAGTTATAACATAACAATTAGCCTAACAACTAGGTTCCCCACAAAGATAGCCTCCTCTTGGGCTTTGTACAAGGTAACTCATTTCATCTGAGTTCAGCCTCCTCTTAGGCTTCATATAAGAAAACTCATTCATCTGAGTTTAGCCTCCGCTTAGGCTTCATATAAGACAACACTCCCCTGCTGAGTCAGGCTCCTCTTGGGCTTCGTTCAAAAGAACTCCTCATTGAGTTTAGCCTTCTCTTGGGCATCAAACAAGAAAGAGACCAGGAAATCTCTTAACAGCCTCCTATTGGGCTTCCAATACAAAGAATCACCCGCGCTAGGATAGAACCCTGAGAGTATGATTTCCCGGTGAAATTGCTCTTGAAATCCTAAGAGGATGGTTTCCCGGTGAAACCCCTTTTAAAGCCAAAGCCAGCCATACCCTATAGCATCCTCTTGAGCTTCATACAAGGACCCTCGATGACCCTCGGAATGCCTCCTCTTGGGCTTACAATACAAGGACCCATGGGCTTCTTAAAAGCATCCTCTAATCCAATCAATTTCTCCTAGAGATTTAGACATCTATCATCTTTATGGAAGAAGTATTTCATCTATCACATCACATACAATTAAAAACTTTTCAAACTCTGTTCAAACAAAAACATCTCTTAATCGTAAGTGGTAACGCTTGTATACTCAAGCAAAACACCCAATGCTTACAATTAAAAGATTCAATCATCTTTTTCAAACATCTTTCTTAACTTGTAAGTGGTAACGCTTGCACACTCAAGAAAAACACCTATAGCTTACGACGAAATATTTTAATCAATCAACTTTTCAAAATGTATGTGATGAAATAGATTAGATACATTTTTCTTAATAATTTCCGTTGCTTCCACTAGCATAAGTGGGAACTACGATTGCTCTGACTTTCTCAACATCCTTTTGAGAATACGTAGGCACAAGGTCTCATCCTTGGCGAGCAAATTTCTTTCTCTCTCAAACCAAACAAACCATAGCTCCCTTTAGATCCGAGCTACAAATGCTCTGATTCCCATTAAGGGATATGTATGCAGAAGATCCCAATGATCTTTGCGAGCACAATAATAACAAAACCTAGGATCCCACATAATCTACCTTTCTTAAAAATCCAAAGGAGAAACTTTCCCAATCATAGAAATAGCAATTAAAACACGCAAACATATCAAACATATTCATATATAAAGCTATAGATAACTATATATATTTAGGGTGCTCCATCTATTCCCTTTATATAACAAACCCCCTTGCCCGGAATCTCCCCAATGCGTTGCGTCTAGTTCACGCTAGTCGTAATGCATATCATATCAATTGAGGGTATTGCAGCTTTCCCCTTTTTCATAATCATTTTTCTTGTGTTGGAAATAATAAAGCTTGATGCTCGCGGCATCTTTATAAACAAATCAAAAGAGTAAATCGTTTCGAGCCAGAGAATCCGAATTCAGATTCGATTCCCTAGCGCGTCACTTTTTAACGCGAACAATCATGACTCTAAAGGTGGACCTTCTGAAGGAGGAGCTTTTAAAGGTAGTTCAGCCTCTGACAGTGGTCATGATTCTGAAGGTGGAACTTCTGAAGCAAGAGCTTCTGAAGGCGATCCAACTTCTGAAGATGATGGTTCTAGACAAGGTCCAAAAGTTAACAAAGGTGGAACTTCTGCTGGAAGTAAAACATCTGAAGAAAGTCCAGAAAGAGATACGGTTCCAGAGTCAAAAGAAGATTCTGAATAAATAGGTATTGAAAAATTTATCAAGAAGAAAGTGTGGCTAATTACCATGAAAGAAGAATTTGAGACTTGGAAATTAACTGAGCTTCCAAGGGAGAAGAAAGCCATCAACGTCAGATGGGTTTTTAAGGTGAAGCTTAAGCTAGATGGATTAGTGGGCAAACACAAAGAAAGGCTAGTGGCCAGAGGTTTTCTTCAGAAACCTGGAATAGATTATTTTGAGGTGTTTGCTCCTATAGCTAGGCATGAAACAATCAGATTGGTGATTGCTTTAGCTGCGAACAGAAGTTGGCCGCTGATGCATTTGGATGTGAAGTCAGCATTTCTGAACGGTCCATTATAAGAGGAGGTACACGTTTCACAACCTCCTGGTTTCGTGAAAAAGAATCAGGAAGGGATGGTGTACAAGTTACACAAAGCTCTGTATGGATTGAAGCAAGCATCCAGAGCTTGGAATCAGAAGATGATTCATGTTTCAAGAAGCAAGGGTTTCAGAATGTGAGATGGAGTATGGTGTGTATGTGAAACATTCTGGAAGCAATATGATTCTAGTGTGTCTTTATGTTGATGACATGTTGCTTACGGGGAGTTGCAACCACGAGAAGAAACCTACAGATGTCTGATGAAAAATGTTAAGATTGAACACCTTATCCGTTTGAGGGATGGAATTGGTGTTGTAGATTTTGATGGATATGAATTAAGGGATGGTGTTGAGAATAATTCATATCCATAACTTCTGAGGGGAGTCAAAAGTTCTGTTGTAGTAAGGAAATCCAGAACTTCTGAGGGGAGTCAGAAGTTCTGATGATCAATAATGTTGTCCAGAAGTTGATGTTCTGGTGCTGTCCAAAAGTTGATATTCTGGTGTTGATCAAAAGTTGTTGAACTTCTGAGGTCATGTCCTGAAGTGTTTAACTTCTGGTTCCTTATCTAAATTATTAAGTTTAGGTTTAAGGGTAGTTTAGTATTTGTTAGTTTATATTGTTAGTAGTTTTTAGCTTGATCACCAAGATTAAGTTTTAATTAGGGTTTACCGACATATTTATTTTTGGACTTTTTTGTGTAAAAATATGTACTCCTATTTCATTAATAAACAACAATCTTTATTTCTTTACGCTTTTACTAGCCGTCTTTACTCTTTCACTATTCCATCGTTCTTTTCTCATTGTCATGGTGCACCAACAATAATAAAGGTAGTATATATATTATATTTTTCAGTCTTATTATTTTTTTTATCTGACCTTTATATTTCATTATGAAGTAATAATTTTCCCTAAAAATTCCGAAACATAATTGTGAGACATGATGACAAAGACAAAGTCCAATATATTAATATCGATCATTTTTGGTACTGTTAAATTGTAAAACAACCTTTACTATTTTTATTCTATAATATTCAATGTTCCTTTAGGGACACTTTTCACCCCTGCCAGGTCCACCAAAGAAAACGTGATACCCCCAACTCTGACTAGAATTTCGATCCACCATGCTATAACAATACGAATTTGTTATTCTATGACTAGGGTTTTTAAAGGCCCTCAAGTTATAATCAGTATCTATAACTTGCATATTTCTAATATATGCAGCTTTTCCAAAACCCTCCTCAGGAAAGTGTCCACTCCCCATAGCGGTGGAAGTGTGAGTCCCTGTTGTTTTTAAATTCACTATTTCTCCACCAAAATTAACTTCATCTGCACCATTCTTCAATTGAGTGAACAACTTGGACGGCCAATACCCAATTAAATTTACAGATCCATATTCATCAACTCCAAGCCACCAATTTCCAGTTAATTTATCCTTCACACACAAAAATAATTAAACTTAAATGATTTGAAAAGAGGTAAAACATGGTTTTACATTGCAGTCTGCAACCACACTTGCGGCAATAATATTGCTGATGTGCAGGTATATGCAATCACAACGGAACACAATTGAGGTGTCATTTGAAATCACACGATCTTCCAAATTATAAATTGAATCAGACAACTTCGCAAAAAAAAATAATTACACGTACTTTCAGCAAATTGAAACTATCACATCTAAATTAAAACACCTTATTTCAATTCATTGAGATTGGAGCAGTGTATATATTACCTTCAAGACCTTCATGGTAATAGAAGATTGTTTTCCCATATATGATGAAACCTTAGTAATAGCACCTCCCAATGCATATTTTTTGTTAGTTTGAACAAACCCTGGACACATTAAATTGTAGCACCCGTTTTTATAATCATCACCCTACAATTTTTAATATTGTCATGTATTAGTATAGTTTAACAACGATTTGTGAGAAATACTTGCATGAAAACAAACAAACATCTAATAAAAAGAAAAAATTTTAAATTTATTTAAAATGTAATTACTTTTAATTGGATTCATGGGATACATGTGATTGAGTAGGAGAAGATTTTAGGCAGACACAAACATAAGAAGATACACACAACCAATCACAAAATTTTAAATAATTAAAAATATAAAATTTTCCCTTTATTCATCATCACAACCACCCTATCAATCCAATTAAAAAAATTCAAGTTTGAATAAATTTAAAATTTTCTTTCTTCTTATTAAATGTTTTTATGAATATTGATTTATGTGCGTTTTCATACAAAAGTATCTCTCGTTTGATAATAGTAATTTACTCATAAATTTATGATTTATATATACGAGTCTTCTTACTGTCCAAAAAATAAAAAATCTAGAGCGGTAGTCACCGTAGAGTCGTTGGTAGACCTGCATAAAAATTACTTGAAATTATTTATCTTCAACATGTTTATTTAGCAGCCAAAGACAAGAATTAATGGTGTAACAGATGGGAATTTTTAACATGCCTGCCAACCAGTTTCAATACTATTGAGACCTTTTCCAGGTGTACCAGCGACAAGCCACATTTGAGCCACGCTAAATTCCCTGAAACTTTCTAAATAGGGTGCCCATACGTTTATGGCACCTCTAGCTCCATAGAACTTATCATTTCCCTCTGATATAACTGCATACTGTTCAACAATAACCAATTTTATTACTCAAGAATCTATAACAAACATAATAATAAGAATAACTAGTTGAATTGGAGATAGATTTTAAGATTTCATGAAAAATGTAGAGAAAGATATTGAGAGAGAAATAATTGAATTTGTGTGATTGCATACTTCATGTATATAACCATCCGAGAATTTTCTTCCAAAGCTATTAATAGAGTGAGCTCTTAACATGTCTTCTTCGGTTATTCTTCTAATTGGAATTGTTCCATCGGGACATGATTCACCTGATAAACTCCATAATTGAAAGTGATCACTCGTATTTTTTATTTGATTATACCTTCTTAGATTTTTCGGAGGATCCTAAAAATAAGAACATACACTCAAAAATTTCCTCTCTATAAAAATTGAGATATAATAGTTTTCTTAGTTTCAATTTTTTAAAATGATATAAAAACAAATACCATTGGTTTTTCTCCTTTCAATAAAGGATGATCAAAAGCCGGTTGTTTATGTGTCAAAACACAATCTATAATATCACCATCAGGACTCTGCAAAAGTGAACAAAATCATAAAAACATGTCTACATTAGAAAATTAAAATAAAAAATATATTACTGAACAATTACAATTAAGAATATTTTACATTAGAAAATTCTTGCATCCAATATTACTTAACGGTGCAAATAAACTTATTTATACTGAAAAATTACAATTAAAAATATATTACATCAGATAATTCTCGTATCCAACATTAACTAATTGGACAAATAAACTTATTATACTGTACAGTTAGAATTTAAAATATATTACATCAAAACATTCTTTCATCCAACATTAATTAACCAGGTTCAAAAATTTAAACCTGAATTGTCTTAATCGCAGGTTTGTTGATTTGCTGAAGACGGGTAGCTATCATCTTCTTCAATTTGTAAAGTTGTTGCGCAGATCGAAATGTTTGATTGACAGATTGGTGATCTTTTGTTTCTAAAGAATTAATAAGAAACCCAGAAGAAACAAAAATAAAAAAATATAAATAGAGACAGCTGATTAAAAATCTTGAAGCCATATTTTATTTTGAGAATTTTTCTCCACACTTGTGTTGTTTCCTTACCGTAACTAAACAAACATGTGTTTTAGATTTTTGTTTTCCGAGAAATTGAATCTCTTGAGGTTTTACTGAACAAAATATATATATATATATATATATATATATATATATATATATATATATATATATATATATATATATATATATATATATATAAAGGAATATGTAGTAACCGTGTAAAAATATTTTACATTATCAATCAATGACAATTTTGATAAGTGATAACTCATACTTTTATTTTTAAATAAATTATATAACATGACTAAATGATGAACTTTCTATAAATGACCGTGAAAAATGACTTTATATTATCTGTCCACTACCTTTTAACTCTATTTTATAATAGATATTAAAGTTTACTTTGACGTCAAATCTTATTCATTGGGTTCTTTTAATATAAATGTTAATATTTGTTTAGTTAACTTTGAATTTGTTCTATTTAGTTAATAAAAAAAATTTAGATTTCAAATTATATTCTAATTCTATTTATTTTTTATTTATTAATATATGTTTAAAATACAAATCATCATAATTTGCACAAAGATCTTTCATAAATATGGAATTCTTGTACGGTCACGTACATAAAACTTTATTCTCAAATACAATCAATAAAAATAAGACAAATCATTATCAATAAGATATAAAATTTTAAATTTATTTAAATTTTAATTTCTTTTTCAATTGGTATCATGGGTGATTGAGATTATGAAGGAGAGGGAAGATTTTAAATTTATTTTTTAATTAATTAAAATTTTATGATTGATTGTGTGTAAACCAATTTTTTATGATTGTGTCTACTTAAGAATTTCCCATATGAAAAATATTTTTAAAAAACTAATTTAGAAACAAATACTTATTTTCTACCACTGTCTTTCAAATATTCTTGAATAATATTTATCAACCAAATGTTGACTCTAATAAAATCTTAATAAAAATAATAATAATAATAATAATAGTTATATGATAAAATAATAATATTAATACTTACCATTATAAGATAAAAGAATAATAGGAAGACTTAAATACAATTTTCATCCTCATGTTTACTTGATTTACAAAATTATAATTTTTTATTTTCAAATATCGTATATAAATCTGTTGTACCACGGTTTTGGAAAATTTGCCACCGAAGAAATTACCGGGTTGAGTCGCGGATTAGGTCGCTCTCTTTAAGACGTTTCGCGGCACTGCCCAAATTTATGCAAAGCAGTCGAACTACCGCGCCGCCTCCAGGATAAAACAGCCCAGTTCTATACTGTACGATTACTATTTGCACGATAGATAATCGGTCTAGAAATACACCCTCTGATGGTACAAGACCATTCTAATATGGTATCAATACCATTCATAGAATCTAGTACAACGACTAGACGTAATTATTTCTCAATCAAAGAGAAACTCAAATAATTCTCCAAAGAGAATATAATAATGGTCATTTGACCACTCATAACAATTTCTTCAATAAAGAAAAATCCAAATAATTCTCCAAAGAGAATCCTAAAATTATACTAGCTAATTTCTCAACTCAAGCGAGGAGAAATTAACATTATTCTCAAAAAAGAATTCAAGAAAGTACTCGGAAAATTCAACGAGTAGGAAGAAAATGGGAGAAGTTGGCGCTTCGACAATTCGAGAGACGCAGAGTTATGAGAGTGAGGAAGGAAAAACTAAAAGAATAGTTTTTGGTGTAATTTGGAATGAAACAGGTTAACTCCTTATATAGTGAAGTAAGCTAGTAATATTTCTCAAATGAGCAATGTGGGACTAAATGGTTTTTTCAACCACAAAAATAATTCTAACAATGTGGGACTTGAGAAATTTTTAAATTCAATATATTGGAACAAACACATGTTCCAACAATCCCCCACTTGAATTTAAAGAAGTGGTTCTAGAAGTAACGTCAAGCGTTTCTAAGATTGTGCATAAACAAAGGTGTCTACGACTTGAACCTTTGCATAGCAAGTAGGATTCTGATTCAACAAGAGTGACACAATGTCTTGAACTCTATCTCAGACAACAAACCCGCACACAACCTTTTCTTAAGGTGTATTTTAATAGCCCATGCTTTAATGGCCCTGCACGTGTATCCCAGTTTAGTGAAGGCTCTAGGAATTCTGCCTCGAAATTCCATAAGAACCGGCCAAAGTTCCACAATCACATAGGTGAGTCTATCAAGTGTACTCCTGTAGTCTAGGTACTCCCTCATACAGAGTATAGATCTCATTAAGAGTTTTTATTATCTCATCCTCTTATTACTTCAGGATTCATACTTCTCTTATTCACATTAGCATGATCACCTCATATTACTCACAACTTGTTATTACCCATTGAACCTATTTTCTTGGGATCTCCAGTCATTTAGGTCGGGTTACCATCATGAGCAACTCATTTTCTATAGGCATTAGTCTCATCTTATATGATGTATTATAAACTTCTCTCTAGTTAATCCTTTCGTCAAAGGATATGCTAAATTTTCATCAGCCCGTACATGATCCACTCTTACAGCTCCTTTAGAGATAAAATCTCTAACAGTAATGTGCTTTCTTCTAATTTGACGTCTTTTACCATTATAATAATGGTTCTCAATTATTTTTTTTGCAATAGCCGTGGTACTATCGCAGTGGATCAACGCAACTGGCATATGTTTTTCCCATAAGGGAATCTCAATAAGCAAGCATCTTAACCAACTTGCTTCTTCACTAGCACTTACTAATGCTATCATTTCAGACTTCATCCTGGACTGAGCCAGGATAGTCTATTTCTTTGATTTCCAAGATACAAATCCTCTAGCTTTGGAAGACATAGTCATTAGTTGCTTTGCAATCATCTGATAAGGTATTACAATATGCATAATTGTATCCTTCAAATACAACAGGAAACCTCTGATAATATAAACCGATATTCATGGTCCTTTTAAGGTACCGCATGACTCGCTCAATAGTTTTTCAATGTTCATTACTCGGTTTACTAGTAAACCTGCACAACAATCCTACAACATATGCAATGTCTGGTCTCGTACAACCAGTGGCATATCTAAGACTGCCAATGATGCTTGCATATTCTGTCTGTCTAACACTTTCACCAATGTTCTTAAACAGTTCCATGCTTGGATTGTATGGTGTGCTTGTTGGCTTACAATCAAAGTAATTATATTTCTTTAAGATCTTTTCCACATAGTGTGATTGATCCAAAGAAATTCCTTGCCTAGATCTCGTGATCTTGATACCAAGAATCACACTTGCTTCTCTGAGGTCTTTCATATCAAAGTTGTTGCACAACAGTGATTTCACATAATTAATGGTCTGAATGTTTGACCCAAATATGAGTAGATCGTCTACATATAGACATATGATAGTGCAGAGGCGATTCTCAAATTTGTAATAAACGCATTTGTCACTTCCATTCACTTTGTACTCATTCTATATCATTAAGTTATCAAACTTTTCATGCCATTGATTTGAAGCTTGTTTTAGCCCATACAAAGACATACCTAACTTACAGACCTTGTTTTCTTGCCCCAAGATTCTCAAACCCTTCCGGTTGATCCATATAGATTTCTTCTTCTAAGTCACCGTAAAAAAAAACTATTTTAACATCCATTTGGTGTACTAATACGTTATACATAGCGACTATTGAAATTAGTATCCTAATGGATGTAATCCGAGTGACGGGTAAAAGTATCGAAGAAATCTATATTTTCTCTTTTCCTAAACCCTTTGGCTACAAGGAAAGCCTTGTACTTATCAATTGTTCCATCAGGTTTTAGTTTCTTTTTTTCAAAACCCATATACAACTGATTGGTTTGCAATCAGGAGGCAAGTATACTAAGTGCCAGGTCTTATTAGATTCTAGATATTAAATCTCATCATTAATAGCTACTTGCCATAAATCCGCATCCAGAGATGACAAGGCTTCTTGAAGATTTATTATATCTTCATCTACATTATGAGCCGTGTAATCGGACCCATAGTCTTTAGCAACTCTTACCCTTTTTCTTAGTCAAAGTTCAGTTTCTACTTTGTTGTTGCTTTCAGTGTTTCTTATCACAAGAATGTGATTCGATTCAGTGCCCCCACTATTTTTCGATTTGAAAGGAAATTTATCTTCATAGAATTCAATATCATTTGATTCTATGATCACTTTAGCATTTAGGTCTTAAAACCTATATGCCTCATTGTTTGTTGCATACCTAATGAATAAACATTCATAGGCTCTACTAGCGTTTTTAACTCGTTTCGGATCCGGAATTCTGACATAAGTCAGATAGCCCCAAGTTCTCAAATAAGACAAGTTTGGTTGTCTTTTCTTTAATATCTCACAAGGAGAGATCATAATTTTTTACTTGGGAACTCTATTCAGGACATAGCAAACAATCAATAAAATTCCCCCCAACGATGAGGTGCAACACTAGAATTCAACATAATTGCAACAACAAGTTCAGTAAGAGTTCTATTCTCTATTTCTGCTTTACCATTCATTTCAGTATAGTATGGTGCAGTCATTTCATGTACAATTCCATGTATAAAATTCATTAAATAAACTAGAATCATATAACTTCTCTATCACTACAAATTCTTACTAAATCATTTTCAAATTCTTTACAAAAACTATAAACATGTCAATTTCATTCATAAAAAATATCATTCTTCACAATGGTGTACAAATCTACCATAATATACTGACTAAACCCTGACTTAAAAGAAAACTTAGAACACAATTCTTCCCAATATCATGAACATGCATGACTTCCTTCGAGATTAAAGTCTTTCAAGAGGTGAAACTCAACTTCATGTCTCCAATTTCAACAACATTAGTGGTGTGGACATCTTCCAACAACACTCTCTTATCTTTAGTATTCGTGTATGTTTTAAACATAACACGATCATAACACACACAGCAAGAAATGCCGGTGTTTATCCACCAACCATCATATTAATCAACCATGTTGATTTCAATGACCATAGCAAAAAATTGCCCATTAGTCAGGTTGACCTGTGCATTAGGGGCAGCATCAGGTTCAACCATACTTCTGCAATTCTTAGTCATATATGACTTGATTTCCATAGTTGAAATAAAGGAAAACCAACGTCATTTCTTTAAGGTGGTGGTTGTTGCCTAGTTGGAGCAATTGGGGCCATATAAGGGTTCCCATTCTTAATTCGGTTCACAATATTACAGTTCTGATTCTTTTAATCATTTACCAAATGGCTTCAGAACTAAACCGAATTTCTTTTTGTTGTTTGAAACAACCAAGAATTTTTCCTTTTGATATGGTCTCTAAGATTCCTTTTTATTTTATTTTAAATCAAGGCAAATAATCAGATTCTCAATAAAAAATTCTTTTGTTTAGTAGCTAAGCAATGTTTTTAAAACATTAAAACTATGGGGTAGTTTTTCAATAACAAAAGCAATTTGAAATTGTGCATCTAAACACATACCTTTTGCGATGATATTATGAGCAATCTTTTGAAGTTCGTAACATTGAGCCTCCATCGACCTTTCATCTTTGCCATTTGATACTTGAAGTAGCGGTTAACATCATTCTCCTGTTCTACAGCTTCTTCAATACTAGTTTTTCAGATCCTCGTAAAGATATTTTGGAGTATCACAATTACTACAATAATCATACAGATCATTTGTGAGTTCATTCAGAATATTATAATCATTCTCTTTCTATAAGGAGATTTCTTCCTTTAGCTGTAAATCCTTCACTTTAATCTATGTCATAAATTCAGATTCATTGAAATTGAAAATTTCATCTGAGTTCATAGATTTCTTTATTTTAGTTTGTTCAACTGACCCAAATGGAACAGTAGGAATGTCATCAATCAAAATATTGACAACATTCTTTGGTTAAGAAAACCTGACTTTGTTGCCAACATTTGAAATGCACTCCTTCAAACGAGAAGGGTTTGTCCGAGATAATTTTGGAAGTACCGATAATTTCTTCAGCAGCCATGGCAGTTTGAAACGTCTTAAAATTGTTGTACCACGGTTTTGGAAAATTTGCCACCGAAGAAATTACCGGGTTGAGTCGCGGACTAGGTCGCTCTCTTTAAGACGTTTCGCGGCACTGCCCAAATTTATGCAAAGCAGTCGAACTACCGCGCCGCCTCCAGGATAAAACAGCCCAGTTCTATACTGTACGATTACTATTTGCATGGTACAAGACCATTCTAATATGGTATCAATACCATTCATAGAATCTAGTACAAAGACTAGACGTAATAATTTCTCAATCAAAGAGAAACTCAAATAATTCTCCAAAGAGAATATAATAATGGTCATTTGACCACTCATAACAATTTCTTCAATAAAGAAAAATCCAAATAATTCTCCAAAGAGAATCCTAAAATTATACTAGCTAATTTCTCAACTCAAGCGAGGAGAAATTAACATTATTCTCAAAAAATAATTCAAGAAAGTACTCAGAAAATTCAACGAGTAGGAAGAAAATGGGAGAAGTTGGCGCTTCGACAATTCGAGAGACGCAGAGTTATGAGAGTGAGGAAGGAAAAACTAAAAGAATAGTTTTTGGTGTAATTTGGAATGAAACAGGTTAACTCCTTATATAATGAAGTAAGCTAGTAATATTTCTCAAATGAGCAATGTAGGACTAAATGGTTTTTTCAACCACAAAAATAATTCTAACAATGTGGGACTTGAGAAATTTTTAAATTCAATATATTGGAACAAACACATGTTCCAACAAAATCTATCGTAGAACTTTAAATATAAAAATTTTGAGTTAAGTGTGAATATCTCGTAGATTTATTATGAAATAACGTAAGAGGGTGACCTAAACAAATTGAATTTTAAAAAGGGGATTAGTATCTTGAATGAACTACGTGGATCAAAATTCCAATTTGTCCTAATAATAATAATAATAATAATAATAATAATAATAATAATAATAATAATAATAATAATAATAATAATAATAATAATAATAAAAATAATAATAATAATAATAATAATAATAATAATATTAATTATAATAATAAGGATTAAAATTTATTTTATTTTATTAAAGTTCAAATTAATTAAAAGATAATACTTTACAATTTTATAACTTTTTGTGTATAAACAATTTTATACAATTTTCTGCATATATATATATATATATATATATATATATATATATATATATATATATATATATATATATATATATATATATATATATATATATATATATATATATATATATATTATTTGTGTAAATTAAATATTATTAAAAAATTTATAACACCTTAACGAAATATTAATTATTTGTTTTTAAAATATTATAATTTTCTAGACAAATTGTATCATAAAATTTTAAATATTAAAAAATTTTAAACATGAAAAATTAAATTAAATGGTATTTCTATATAAATTTAATTAGAACTAATTGAAAACATGTTCAACGCATCTTACTGTATACTTTATATTTTTTTACGAGTAATTTAATTGAATAATTGGGGTTAAATAAAATTTATATAATTGGTTATATTTGTTTGGAAAGGATATTACTAAATGAAATATATTTATGTAAACAAACATACACTACAAATAAAGACTCTCAGTTGCGACATGAATATCACGTCACAATTTGAGAAATTATGTCGCAACACGTTATCAACGACGTGAGTTTTTATGTCGCTGGGGAACAAGTGGCAACCTTGTTGCAACGTGGGATATATGTCACAAAGTTGTAACGTGGTATTCACGTCGCAACATAGTTATATAGGGAACATAACACTGCTTTAGAAGCAGTTGTGACAGACATAAATGCAACTTTAGTTGCGACGTGAAATACATGTCAAAACTTTGTGACATGTAGTCCACGTCGCTACTTATGAAGTTTCTTTTTAAAAATTAATTACTAATAATCCTTTATTATATGTAATAGACTAATTAATTAATATAATAAAACTTATATAATAAAATTATATAATTATATATTTATATAATAAAATTTTATATAATAAATTCATAGAATAAAAGTTTATATAACAAATTTGATAAACTAAAATTATGTAATTAAATTTAATATAATAAAATAAATAAATTAAAATTTAATATTTAAATTTTAATATTTTAATAAATTCAAATTTAAAATAATTTACATAAATGCAAATTTAAAAACAAATTAAACACAAAGTGTTTTTACAGTGCATCTTTACCCGAATAATTATCAAGATCAAAATCATCGTTTCCATCATCCTCCGGCTCTTGATTAGGAACATTTGGATTTCCACCACCTTGCATAAATCGTCGCATCTGCTCCTCCATATCAGATTGCCTCTTCCACATGATCTCCAATTGTTGCACTTCCCTCATATCCGCCATTTGGGCCTCCATTTTGCATGTTGGCTCACTTAACGCCAATTGTCTTACTGTTTCAACTTGTACTCGTTTCAGATTTGGTTGACGCGACCCTCGTTCTCCATGTCTAACTCTCTGAAATAGATTCATGTTGTAGGATTTTTCCGTGAACAAAGTATTTTGATTATCGATTCCACAGGGATTGGTGCATGTTATAGTCTTTCAATAGAAAAGTATGTTTTAAGATGATGTAACCAAAGGGTTTGTTATCTACTCTACTAGAACCATGAGTTTCCAAACAACAACTAAATTAATTCTTTCAAAAAGAGTTATGATTTGGATTAGAGAGAGTTTGAGATTGTTTTCAAGTAAGAAGGCATGTCAAGATTAGTTTCATTGATCTAGTTTCATACATATTCATTGTAATCAAGTGATGAACATAATAGATGATTTCTACAAATACATATCCTCTCACTCTTGTAGATTTCCCACCAAGATTGTGAATGTTATCATGTTAATCCTTGCATGATTCCTCAGTACAACTATTAGCATGATAATCATTAAGTTCAATATTTTGTAAACTCTAACACACAAATCTATTCCTAGCATTTGTTTGTGAGAGGATGAATATCCTAGGTCACTTTGAAATATTCTTTTCCAAGCAAAACTCAAAGCATAAGAATGAAGAACAAAGATATTCAACTATATTAATCATCAACCATGTTCATACACAAATGGATTAAAATAAATACATACTATATAGATCAACTACCTCTAATCTTGACACAAAAGGAGCTTAGCTACTCATTTCCATGGTTGCCTTGCTCTCAAGATTGTTGGTAGAGATGATGAACATGAGAAAATCAAGAGAAAAGCTATGGTTTTTCTTCCTAAACTTGCCCTAGATTTACAAAGATGAAAGATAATGATGGTCTATGTTTTCTTGCTTCCTTTACAATCCAAAAAGGTCTGGTGAAGTGATGGGTTGGTGGCTCCAAAGGTGAAAGCATGGGCTGTCCTTTTTCGATTTCAGACCGTGAGCGTTAAGTCAGTGGCCGGTCATCTTGGCATGAGCGACCTGTAGCATGCTTCCCTCTTCCAAAATTATCTTCAAAAGAATCATCCCTAAAGCTCTTCAAGTACCCTTGAATCCAAGCTTGGGAGAATTAGTTAATAAATTCCTACAATTAAGAGTAACTAAAGTCAAATAATACATATATTAAACAAAACTAGATAAAACCTAATTAAAGCAAAATACTAGAATAAATATACAAATTAAATACAAAGACATTGTTAAGGACCACAAAATAATGTACAAAATAACTACAAATTGGTCCTTAACAACTCTCTAACTTACTTCTTTGTTTGTCCTCAAACAAAAGTCAATAATCTTACAAAGCTAGAAGGAACAAAATGCAAGCATGCAAACTCACACAAGAGTAATGGTTCAAACTCGACATACCGTGCAAAAGCACACATCAATCGCTTCTTCTAAACACAACATGGCCATGAATTAAGTTCTAAACACAACATATCAGAACATATAACAAAATAAAAGATATGTTCACACTTGAATCACCTAATCATTTCTTCAAAGTTCATGAAGAACAAAATGCATATTCACAAAGGACTAAACACTCTCACTAATAATTATGCACATCCGAATAATTCATGTGTTCATCGAAACAAGTTAAATGATAAAATGGAAACAAAGATCACTAAGGACTTTCAAGGTTGTAACTTGGCTTAGGTTAGAAACAAGGGATATTTAAGTACAAAGCCATTGAAACGAATCGGGTAAAAGGATATGAAGAGCATTTCACAACTAATTCCCATCTTATTATTCGCAACCTCTTTTCTTTTCTACACAATGATCCTCTCTTTCTTTTCTTTTTCTTTTGTATCTTTTCATAAACAAATTTCTTTCTTCTTTTGTATTTTTCTTTTCTCTATTCTTTTCTTTCTTAGGATCATTGTGCCATCAATTCTAGGTTCTTTTGATCCACCTCCCCAACTTCATTTATATCAATCCTTTTTTATTCAAAATCATGCTCTTCAAGGGTTGATTAACAAAAGGGTTGGTATTCACAAACAAGAAAATTTATAGAATGAATTATCATTGAATTTTTCAAAGATTATCAACAACTATTAAGTGGCCTACTTAACAATTAGTCGATTTGATACATTCATCCTACAAATACTATTTAAGCTCAAAAGGGTTCACAAGGATTCACTCTCTCACGGGTAATTGGAGCCCTTTTAGAATTGGTGGTTTTCTCATAATGCACAAAAATTGCCTTGATCATTTCTTAGCTTCCAAGTTATCACAAACAAGTAAAGATTAAACATGAATCACACGAGTTAACACAACTATTAGACACTCAATATTTGGTAAAAAGTGGAAGCTTCTCACATATATGGTTTATGTCCTAATGATTCGAATGTGAACACAAAATTTTTGTACATGCCGAAATATCTTGCATAAAGAACAAATTTCATAGACATATTATGTTTCTATAAACGATAAAATGTGTACCTTCTTTGTGGAATGAATCAAGAATTTTATCATCACCATCACTTTGGTGAAACACGCTTACTAGCTTTGAAGAACCATTTGAACAATCCGGACAAACCACAAGAAGTAAATTCAAACTAAATACTATAATCTAAAAATAAAATAAAATAGAACAAAATAAAAGAAACTAAACTTAAAATAAAAGACACCCCAAAATGGTGTTTAAAACTTAAAAAAGTATTTAGGCTTCATGCCTACAAAAATTAATGGAATTACAAGCCAATCCCCAAAATTGGATGGCAACCAACAAAATCCAAAGTTTAAAACTAAAATGCAAAAGTAAAATCTAGACTAGAATCTGAAAGTAAAATAAAAGCGGAAATAGGAGAAAATCAATCGAGGTCTAGAATCGAATCTCCAATCGACAGTCGAGCGGAACCGAACGAACCGAACTCTCTTCACCATCATCCTCATCTCCCACCTCCTCCTCGCATTTGGCCCGACCCGGCCAACCAAATATCTTCTGAGCTGCTCACCCGTGAGTGAAATGGTTCACTCCGGCTCTCTAATCTGTAGAGCAAGGTGCTCCATGCTCTCATGCATAAACATAAATGCTCTTTGATGAGCGAGATGCATCTGTCTGTTCCATTCTTCTGATGGACTAGCTCGAGGAAGTGTCGCTGCAACTGGGACAGGCGGGGCAGCAGTATTATCAAGGACCCTACAAAATCGATCACAGTAGTGATCATCAACAACTCCATCAATGGTGAGGTGTCCTACTGCAGGAAAGGCTACCTTCGCCCTCTTCAGCAAACCCATGATCAACCCTGGATAAGTGAGAGCACACTTTATACGCTCCCCCCTGGAGGTATAACTAAGTGTAACCCTCTTCAACTCATTCGCGATCAGACGGCCGAAATCAATTTGCTCCTCATCGAGCATGTAAGCAATCAAACCCGCCGTCTCAATGGTTATCGAAGATGTGTGGCTCCTAGGTTTCAGATTGTACAAAGCCACACACATCATAACTCTGGCACTAATTTTCAGACTGGCCCTGTTGAATTTCAAAGGTTGACCAACCCGATTCAACTCATAAGAATGCCCCGACAAACAGAGCTTAGTCCTCAGCATGTTATGATCCCAATTACCACGAGCCAGGTGCTCATGGTAGACATCCAATTGGTCCTCTGGAGCTGTCCAGTTGAGGCCCAGAAAACTGTTGATAGCTGTGCGACAAAAAGAAACAGATTTGCCTCGAACAACGGAAGCAAATCGAAACTCACATCCCTCGGCCGGGATAGCATTAGCATAGAACTCGCGAACAAGCTCCACGTTCACCTTTGTCTGAGGGTTTCAAAGAACTTCCAACCCGTAATTATCGAGGATGACATGAGGCGTGTGGTAGTGCCCTTGCTCACGGAGGCTGATGGTGCGCTCAGTCCATATGTTTCGCTCCTCGAGCTCTTTGTAGCGAGCTTCCTGAGCAGTCCCCAAGAATCGCACAGGATCGAACGCAGCAGGCCGAGAGGGCCCAGCTCCAGCAGAGGAAACTCGTTGACGCTTAGGTGCCATCTGAAATTTTCAACACAAAATCAACGGAAAAGTGACACCGAGGTGTCCATTAGCAAAGAATCATGCAAACAGCAAAGCAAAGCAACCAACCAAGGCATTACAACTAATCGAAAACACTAAATACACAGCAGAAGAATTTTTCAAAATTCTGCAGACCGCGCTGAGCGTGAGGGCTCTGCGATTTTCAGAAAAATTCTTCTGCAAAACAGCAATTTTTCTCCACACAACAACTTCCTAGGGCAGCGAAAATAACATCCTAGTACTTCTCTAACACAAAAACATCCTAATCTTAAGAGAAAATTCGAAAATTCCTAACCCTAGGTTTTCAAAATCTAACCTAAACATGCAATGTACACAAAATTGAGAAAGGAAAGACATAGAATACTTACTAAGATGCCTTGGGTGAGTGATTTGACAAAGAAATTTGCAAAATTCAAGATTTTGGTTGGGGATTTTGAGATTTTGAGAGGATGAGGAATGGTGAAGAAAAGAGTGAAAAAGGGTTTAAAGAGCCCTAACCACGATTTAAACATCTCGCCACGAATGGGCCTCCAAAATGTGATTTTCAAATTTTTTTTTTAAAATCCGAGACTCTATCATGTTGCGAAATTTCAGATGGGTCAAAGTGCTAGCGAGCTCTGGCTGCGAGCTCTGAATTTTGAATTTTCAAACAGAAAATTAACAGTGCGGGCAAGTGTAAATGAGTTCAAGGAAGAATACTTACAATGTTGGGGTGCCTCCCAACAAGCGCTTTGTTTAACGTCGGTAGAGCTCGACGGTTCATGATGATCATTGATCATCAAAGTAGATCGGCTATGTTGCGGCTCACCTCTCCGCCAACGTACCGTTTCAACCGCTGCCCATTCACCGTCCATTCTTTTGTTCGTGCAAGATCTTCCAAGACAATTGCACCATACTCTTTGACTTCTTTGATTAAAAACGGACCGGACCACTTTGTTTTGAGTTTTCCCGGAAAAAGCCTCATCCGGGAGTTGAACAAGAGAACCTTTTGTCCGCCTAAATTCCTTGATCTTTATCTTCTTATCATGAGAAACCTTAACCTTTGCTTTATACCTCGGTTTGAATGATAAGCCTAAATCACGCATTTCGTCCAAATGAACAAGTTGTATTTTCGTTTTCTCCGCCAAGGATGGATCGAAATTCAAGAATCGGAGGCCCACAATGCTTTGTGCTCCATCTCTACGGAGGTGACAAGTTTTGCCATACACAACCTGGGTTAGTCAATAGGAGCTTTATAGGCGGTTCGATCGCCCACAAAGCTTCATCTAATTTTGCGACCAATCTTTTCGAGAACATGAAACAGTTTTTTCTAGAATCTTTTTGATTTCTCTATTAGACACCTCGGCTTGGCCATTTGCTTGAGGGTGATAGGGGGTCGTCACCTTATGTTTTACACCAAATTGTTTCAAAAGTTTTTGTAACAATGCATTGCAAAAGTGCGACCCACCATCACTAATGAGCACCCTAGGCACACCAAAACGAGAAAAATGTTTCTTTTCAAAAATTTGATAACAGTTTTGGCGTCGGCCTTAGGCGAAGCAATGGCCTCTACCCACTTTGACACGTAATCCACAGCTACAAGGATATATTCATTTGAAAACGAAGATGGGAAAGGACCGACAAAATCAATCCCCCAACAATCAAACACCTCCACTTCCAACATATTGTTCAATGGCATTTCATCTCTTTTTCCTATCCCACCACTTCTTTGACATTTGTCACATGATTTAGCGTGAGCACACGCATCCTTGAATAGCGAAGGCCAATAAAACCCCGATTGTAGGACTTTGGTGGCCGTCCGCATTCCATTATAGTGTCCCCCACAAGGGGAATTGTGACAATGCCAAAGAATGTTTTTGGCCTCTTCATCACTCACACACCTTCTTAGCAATCCATCACTACTCAACCTAAAATGTAAGGTTCATCCACACATAATACTTGTATCGGCTAAAATTTTCTCTTCTCATTCCAAGTCAAATCTTCGGCATTAATCCAGCGGCCTTGTAATTTGCCATGTCGGCAAACCACGGTCGCTCTTGGATTGCAAATAACTTCTCATCCGGAATTCCTCCTCATCTCTTTTCCTTGTCCGTAATTTTTCGTTCACTAAGCGAGACAAATGATCCGCTACCAAATTTTCGAACCTTTTTATCACGGACCTCTAAATCGAATTCTTGCAAAGAAGAATCCATCGGATTAGCCTTTGTTTAGAGTCCGGTTTGGTGCGATATTTTATCGCCGAATGATCCGTGAAAACTACAACCTTGGAACCAATTAGGTAAGGACGAAACTTTTCCAATGCATATACAATTGCGAGCAACTCTTTTCGGTTGTTGCATAGTTTATTTGAGCATCATTCAAAACTTTGCTCGCATAATGTATAGCATGGAAGATTTTGTTCTTCCTTTGCCTATCGGCTCCACCGCATAATCACTAGCATCACACATTAGTTCAAAATCAAGATTCCAATTAGGTGCAGTGATTATGGGTGCATTTATCAAATTCTCCTTTAATTTTTCAAAAGCTAACAAACAATCATTATCAAACAAGAAAGACTTATCTTTGTTGAGCAAGTTGCTCAAAGGTTTGGCTATTTTGGAGAAGTCCTTGATGAATCTTGATAGAATCCGCATGACCCAAAAAGCTCCGAATGCCTTTGACGTTGGTAGGCGGGGGAAGCGTCTTGATAACATCAATATTTGCTTTGTCAACCTCGATTCCTCTTGAAGATATCTTGTGGCCAAGGACAATTCCCTCGGTCACCATAAAGTTGCATTTCTCCCAATTCAAGACCAAGTTGGTTTGCACACACCTCTTCAAGACGGTGTCCAAATTTTCAAACATAAATCAAATGAAGCTCCAAAACGGAAAAGTCATCCATAAAACTTCGATTGTCTTTTCAATCAAATCGGCGAATATAGCTTGCATGCACCGTTGGAATGTTGCGGCGCATTGCAAGCCGAAGGCATCGCCTATCTGCGAAAATTCAAATGGACATGTGAACGCGTTTTCTCATGATCTTTCGGATTCACCGATATTTGATTATATGCCGAATAACCATCCAAGAAACAATAGTATTGTTGTCCAAGCCTTTCTAACATTTGGTCCATGAGCGGAAGGAAAATGATCTTTTCTCGTCGCTTTGTTAAGCCACGATAATCAATACATTCTCCACCCGTCACTTTTCTTGTTTGCACTAGCTCATCCTTATCATTAGATACAACCGTCAATCCTCCTTTCTTAGGAACCACATGAACCGGGCTCACCCACGTACTATCCAAAATTGGGTAAATCATCCCGCTTCAAGCATCTTCACTACTTTGCGAACTACCTCCTTCATCACGGATTCAATCGCCGCTGAGGTTGGGCTACGGTTTGTACTCATCCTCCATCATAATGTTGTGCATACAATAGGCGGGCTTATGCCTTTCAAATCGGCTAAGACCCAACCAATCGCATTTTGTTCGATTTCAAAACTTCAATTAAGCTCTCTTCCTCATTCTCCGACAATGTATTGCTAATGATTACGGGATTTTTACTTCCCTCCTCAAGAAACACATACTTTAAATGAGACGGTAGCTCTTTCAACTCAAGTTTTTGGTCGTCATCTTTTAGATCTTTCTTCAAACTTTCTTCTTCTTCCTCCCAAGGGTGCATTTCCTTTGAAATCTCCACTCCTTCCAAACACTCCTCAATATCTCGACTATCATCATCATCATTCACTTCTTGAGTTGCTTCCTCAATAACGTCAATCTTAAAATAATCTTTCTTATCCATGGGATGCTTCATTGCTTCAAAAAGATTAAAGCAAATCTCTTCATCTTGTACTCTCACCTTCATTAGGCCATCATCTATATCAATCATCATCCTTGCCGTCTTCATGAACGGTCTTCCAAGAATTAAAGGTGCATCCACATCTTCCTCCATGTCTATGACAACAAAATAAAAGAATTTGTCCACTTTTACCAACAAATCTAATGCTGTGGGCGAGTAATAGATTTGTCCGCTAATGCAATGTCATTTTGTGGACTTTAATTCAATCTCCCCAACCTCTTCACAATGGATAATGGAATCAAGTTGATGCTTGACCCCAAATCAATTAATCCTTTCCGACGTACACATCTCCAATGGTCACGGGCAAAGTTACGACCGGATCACTTTCTTTCTTGAATAGTGCGTTGAATTATTGCACTACAACTAGCATCCACCATTATGGTTTCTTGATCCGTGTACCTCTTCTTTTTCGTCAAGATATCCTTCATGAATTTTGCATATTTGGGCATTTGCTCTAATGCTTGATAAATGGAATATTTATTTGCAATTGCTTGAAAATATCCATAAACCTTGCATAGTGCTTTGCATCATCCTTTTAGAAGGAAGGTGAGGATATGGCAAACTTCTCAACGGATAAGTTACTTCCTTCTCTTTTCCTTCTTCATTCTTTTCTTTTCTCCTCTACTTTCTCCTTTTCAACTACACCATTTTCCTTTTCATTTTCAACTAACACCTCATTTTCAACTAAGTCATCCTCCACATCAACATTATCATATTTTCAACTTCAACCTCTTCATCTTTTTCAACTACCTCTTCCTCCACTATAACTTCTTCATCCTTCTCCACTACTTTCTTCTTTCTTTCAACTACCTTCCTTTTCTCATCACAAACTCTTCCACTTCTTGTTGTTATGGCTTTGCAATGCTCCTTAGGATTTGTTTGCGTAGTTGGGGAAAATGATGTCGAAGCACTTTGTTCGGAAAGTTGCTTAGCTAGTTGTCCAACTTGAGTTTCCAAGTTCTTGATAGATGCCTCCGTGCTCTTTTGATTAGCCATTGAGGCTTGCATAAATTGAGATAGAGTGTCTTGAATGTTGGAAGATCTCACTTGACTTTGAGGTTGGTTTTGTTGTTGTGTTTGATTTTGATTTTGTGTTTGATTTTGATTTTGTGTTTGATATGGATTTTGCCTTCCTTGGTTATTGTTATCTTGCCTCCACCCTCCTTGATAACCTTGGTTACCCCTTTGTTGGTAACCTTGGTTTTGATTTTGATAAGGGTATGGAGCTCGTTGTTGATATCCTTGGTTGGCCATATAATTCGCCTCCTTATTCTCCGGCGGACAAAATCCGGTTTTATGATCTCCTTTGCACAATTCACAACAAGCTATTTGGTGAGCTTGCTTATTTGATGCTCCTTGTAACTCCATGATTTGTTGAGGGAGTTTAGCCATTTGTTTTGTCAATTCTTCAACTTGTTTCGCAAACAATTTATTTTGCGCCACAAGTGCTTCATGACTCGAACCAATTTCTAAAACTCCGTTTTACACCTCCTTGATCATGTTGAGTTTGATGATCATTCCTACCCATCTTCTCAATTATTTGGATTGCTTCATACGGTGTTTTTCCATCAAAGAACCTCCCGTGGCATCCAACAACAATTTGTGTTGAGGTTGGAGACCATTTCGGAAAATATGAATTTGTGTAAGCTCGTCAAAACCATGGCTCGGACACTTCCTTAGCATAGACTTATATCTTTCCATGCCCGATTCAAAGGCTCGTTTACTCCTTGCGAAAATACCGAGATAGCCGTCTTAGCCTCCATGAAGCGTGATTGAGGAAAAAGCGTTCAAGAAACTTTTCCTCCAAAACGTTCCAATTAGTCATTGTCTCTTGCAATTGATCAAGATACCAATCTTTTGCCTTCCCACTAGAGAATGAGGAAAAGCCTTTGGAAATATTGTTCTTCTTGGTCTTCCGGAGCATCCGCGCTCCGCGATCTCATAAAACTTGGTAAGGTGAGTGTAAGGGTCTTCATGGTCGTGGCCATGAAATGGACTTGCATAAGAAGTTGAAGCAAGCCCGTTTTCATTTCCATAACCCTTGCATTTGCTTGTCGGGCAAATTGAGCATTATGGCGAGGGCTATTGACACGGCCCCGTGGTGGTGGTGGTGGTGGTGGTTGATTCTCCTCCATAGTGGTGACTTCTCCAAACACGGGTGGTGTTGAAGAAGTAGATGCTTCTCCTCTTTCTCCTCTTTCTTGCCTTTGCCTAGCTTGTCTTTTTCTTCTTTTAGCTGCTATTAAGTCTCCTAGTCGTCCTTTCAATTTTGGGATCGAAAAGGAGTTGGTCGACCGGAATACTTCCCGCATAAACTAATTCCTGAAAAGTCTAGCCACACAAAAGAAACAAAAGAGATTAGTGGAAAAGTCTTAAAACACACAACTATTGCTATACTAACAACATCAACGCCAATCCCGCAGCGCCATTTTGTTGTAGGATTTTCCGTGAACAAAGTATTTTGATTATCGATTCCAGGGATTGGTGCATGTTATAGTCTTTCAATAGAAAAGTATGTTTTAAGATGATGTAACCAAAGGGTTTGTTATCTACTCTACTAGAACCATGAGTTTCCAAACAACAACTAAATTAATTCTTTCAAAAAGAGTTATGATTTGGATTAGAGAGAGTTTGAGATTGTTTTCAAGTAAGAAGGCATGTCAAGATTAGTTTCATTGATCTAGTTTCATACATATTCATTGTAATCAAGTGATAAACATAATAGATGATTTCTACAAATACATATCCTCTCACTCTTGTAGATTTCCCACCAAGATTGTGAATGTTATCATGTTAATCCTTGCATGATTCCTCACTACAACTATTAGCATGATAATCATTAAGTTCAATATTTTGTAAACTCTAACACACAAATCTATTCCTAGCATTTGTTTGTGAGAGGATGAATATCCTAGGTCACTTTGAAATATTCTTTTCCAAGCAAAACTCAAAGCATAAGAATGAAGAACAAAGATATTCAACTATATTAATCATCAACCATGTCCATACACAAATGGATTAAAATAAATACATACTATATAGATCAACTACCTCTAATCTTGACACAAAAGGAGCTTAGCTACTCATTTCCATGGTTGCCTTGCTCTCAAGATTGTTGGTAGAGATGATGAACATGAGAAAAATCAAGAGAAAAGCTATGGTTTTTCTTCCTAAACTTGCCCTAGATTTACAAAGATGAAAGATAATGATGGTCTATGTTTTCTTGCTTCCTTTACAATCCAAAAAGGTCTGGTGAAGTGATGGGTTGGTGGCTCCAAAGGTGAAAGCATGGGCTGTCCTTTTTGAATTTAGACTGGCCAGTTAAGTCAGTGGCCGCGGTCATGCTGGCACATGTAGCATGCTTCCCTCTTCCAAAATTATCTTCAAAAGAATCATCCCTAAAGCTCTTCAAGTACCCTTGAATCCAAGCTTGGGAGAATTAGTTAATAAATTCCTACAATTAAGAGTAACTAAAGTCAAATAATACATATATTAAACAAAACTAGATAAAAACCTAATTAAAGCAAAATACTAGAATAAATATACAAATTAAATACAAAGACATTGTTAAGGACCACAAAATAATGTACAAAATAACTACAAATTGGAACTAAATTAATTCTTTCAAAAAGAGTTATGATTTGGATTAGAGAGAGTTTGAGATTGTTTTCAAGTAAGAAGGCATGTCAAGATTAGTTTCATTGATCCAGTTTCATACATATTCATTGTAATCAAGTGATGAACATAATAGATGATTTTTACAAATACATATCCTCTCACTCTTGTAGATTTCCCACCAAGATTGTGAATGTTATCATGTTAATCCTTGCATGATTCCTCACTACAACTATTAGCATGATAATCATTAAGTTCAATATTTTGTAAATTCTAACACACAAATCTATTCCTAGCATTTGTTTGTGAGAGGATGAATATCCTAGGTCACTTTGAAATATTCTTTTCCAAGCAAAACTCAAAGCATAAGAATGAAGAACAAAGATATTCAACTATATTAATCATCAACCATGTTCATACACAAATGGATTAAAATAAATACATACTATATAGATCAACTACCTCTAATCTTGACACAAAAGGAGCTTAGCTACTCATTTCCATGGTTGCCTTGCTCTCAATATTGTTGGTAGAGATGATGAACATGAGAAAAATCAAGAGAAAAGCTATGGTTTTTCTTCCTAAACTTGCCCTAGATTTACAAAGATGAAAGATAATGATGGTCTATGTTTTCTTGCTTCCTTTACAATCCAAAAAGGTCTGGTGAAGTGATGGGTTGGTGGCTCCAAAGGTGAAAGCAGCATGAGACCAGAGGTTAAGTCAGCTGAGCAGTCATGCTGGCACCACGCTGAGCGCGACCTGTAGCATGCTTCCCTCTTCCAAAATTATCTTCAAAAGAATCATCCCTAAAGCTCTTCAAGTACCCTTGAATCCAAGCTTGGGAGAATTAGTTAATAAATTCCTACAATTAAGAGTAACTAAAGTTAAATAATACATATATTAAACAAAACTAGATAAAAACCTAATTAAAGCAAAATACTAGAATAAATATACAAATTAAATACAAAGACATTGTTAAGGACCACAAAATAATGTACAAAATAACTACAAATTGGTCCTTAACAATTCATATCACCAAATGTCAAGTCGCCCGCCAAATTTCCACCCCCAAAAAAACAACCATTAGGCCTTTTTTCCTCAACTACTTGATTCCAAATATAGAAATCAACATCCGCATGAAGCGCCTCCCCCTATGCTGGAGTATATTCAGGATTATTTTCCTGAAAAACTGCCAGCAATGTCTGTTAATCATCCTGCACATACGTACAGTAAAAAATTTAAATTAAATATATATATATATATATATATATATATATATATATCATAATAAATTATACTAAATTAAAGTATATTAAAAAGTTGTCACATGATTTTCACGCCACAACTTATGAATTGCCACATGATTTCACGTGGCAATTTATCAATTGCCACATGATAATCACGCCACAAAATTGTTATTAAGTTTTTATTTGTCGAAAGAGATATGATAATAATATTTTGAAAATGTTTGACATGTATGGTTGCAAACCTATTGATATTCATTTAGTGTTGAATGAAAAATTAAAGAGGAAATATTGTGGAAGATTAGTAGATGCAAGCATATATAACAGTTTGGTTGGAAGCTTGTTTTATCTTATAGCTAATTCAAGGCCCGATTTAATGTTTGCTGCTAGTTTACCCTCAAGGTTCATAAGTAAACCAAGTCATTATGTCTTGGGGCAGCAAAAAGAGTTCTAAGGTACGTAATGGGAACCTTGAAGCATGGAATAATTTTTGAAAAGAATTCTAAACATGAAGCTAAAAAAGCAAGAGATAGTGGCGCAATCTTCAACTGAAGCTGAATATTTAGAAGCTGGTTTGGCTACATAACATTCACATTGATTATGTAGAATATTAGAAGATATTGGAGAGAAGCAAGAGAGAAGTCTAAAAATTCATTGTGACAACAAATCAATTATTGCCATGGCAACATTCTTGTTTTTCATAGTCAGACTAGACATATTAACATAAAGCATCACTTCATTCAAAGTGTGATTGAGGAAGGAGATGTGCAATTATCTCTCTGCATTTCACAAGAGCAACTTGCAGACATTTTTACTAAAGAACTACCAAGAGGAAGATTTCATCAACTTAGAGAAGCAATGAGAGTTAAAAAGAAATACATTAACGGAGAGTGTTAAAATTAATGTGTTGTAACAACCACTGTGTTTAGTAAATATTATGAGAGAATTGTAACCATCGTAGTATAATTATTGTCTTTATTTATATTAATGGTATAATTGTATCATTAAGATTGAGAGACCCAAACAACCTTCATCTTAATTACCAACTAAATGCATCCTTAGTCAATTTCCTTCAAACCTATATAAAGACTTTATAATGCTAAGTTATATGCAGTCAGTGTGAGGTAATTTCAATAAAATCATAGCATTTCAAAGTTTATCCACCGGTGGAAGTTTAAAGCAAAACGTGATACCTCCGGTGACTATTTAAGGACAATATAGTTAAGTCTGGTTTCATAGTATGTGAGGCTCCAAGACAGTGTGGTATCAGAGCCTCAACAGAAAAAAGGGGTGCATATAGTATGAATATAATAAAGAGAGTGAGTAAGGGATAAAACTACTCAATCATGGAACTATCACAACCAAACACTCAACCTATTGCCACCACCTCTTCCCTATCGCTTCCTAAACTCTGTAAAAAGACTGATACCCATAAAATAGAAAACCTTGTTGAGTATTTTTATGTCCCAGAAGATGCTCAAATTGCTGAAACAATACCTCCACTTTTAAGCCCTTATAATATCTTCAAAAAACAAAGAATAATTACCAGATCCATTAGAAACCTAATCTCTACCAATCACACTCATATGATAGAGTACGTCCATCATCCTGACTAGACCAATGTAGTTTGCGAGCTACAAAGCAAGAGCAATATATTAATTTAGAGATTCCTCAAAGTCTCATAAATCACTGGAAATCAGAAGGTTACCCAACTTTATATTTTGGAGCAGTTAGACTCATCCTCTCTCTCCATGGAAGAAAAAATCAGCCTGTCTTTTGCAAAATAGCTCTCCTATATTCGAGCTACCTCCACTATAGGAGAGTTATTTTGCAAAAGACAAGTTGATTTTTTCTTCCATGGAGAGAGAGGATGAGTCTAACTGCTCCAAAATGTAAAGTTGTGTAACCTTCATATTTCCAGTGATTTATGACACTCTGAGGAATCTCTAAATCAATATGTTACTCTTGGTTTGTAGCTCTCAAACTACATTGGTCTAGTCGGGATGACTGGACATATTCTTTCATATGAGGGCGATTGATAGAGATTAGGTTTCTAATGGATCTGGTAATGGTTCTTTATTTTTGAAGATATTATAAGGGCTTAAAAGGGGAGGTACTGTTTTGGCAATTTGAGCATCTTCTGGGACATAAGAATATTCAATAAGGTTTACTATTTTATGGGTATCAGTCTTTTTACAGAGTTTAGGAAGCGATAGGGAAGAGGTGGTGGCAATTGGTTGAGTGTTTGGTTGTCATAGTTCCATGATTGAGTAGTTTTCTCCCTTACTCACTCTCTTTATTATATTCATACCATATGCACCCTTTTTTTGTTGAGGCTCTGATGCCACACTGTCCGGGAGCCTCACATACTATGAAACCAGACTTAACGATATCGTCCTTAAACGGCCAACCATAGGCATACCATGGAATTTCTTGATTAGGGGAATTTATTCTTAAAATTATGTTCAAATAAAAGTACTTCTTTGTTCAAGTTTTGAATCATAGATGATTAGATGATGACATCATTACCATTTTTTAGTTAAACTCTTTGTATTTGTATTAACAGAAATAAAAATAAAATAAAAAACCTTTTTTTAAAGTCAAATGAGAAAAAATAATATTAAAAAAAGAGAGGAGGTACTACAAACAAAGTACAATGAAATTTTCAACTTTCAAATGAAGGTACGAGGAATACTAAAATGAGACCAAAACCTACAAGAACAAGCCAAAACAATGATAAAAACAACTCCAATCCATCTCAAAACAAATCTTATTTTTTGAAAAATAAAATAAATGTGCAATACCGTGATAAAATTGATATTCAAAAATCCATAAATTAAGGCGAATGTGTATAGAAGCAAATTTGAGACATAAAAGCATGTAACATTTAATATATAATACCAAGGGTTATGAAAGACCGTGATAAAATAGATTTTTAATAACATACTAAAAAACTAAGACGAACGAATAACTGTTACTACAACAATTTATTAAGTGGTTGAAGTAATATGGTTTCACCAAAAATATATTTTATAAGAGTCACATGACATAAAAATATAGATAACTATTTTTAAAATACTATTAAAGATGGTATTTGATATATAAATTTAATGTAAAGAATATTATACACAATGCATCAAAATTAATATTATTATATCATATAAAAAAAGCAGGATATATTTCATTTTATTATCATTCTCTTTTTATTTATGTCATTGTATGTACTTGTTTGATAATATCTCAATTATATATTATAGGAATAAAATAATGATAGAAAATGAATTGTTCGAAAAGCATACAAAAGGTATGAAAAACGATTATTTATTATAGTTTCATATATTTTTAAAATTACAAAGACTAAAATACCAAGTGGTATTGGTAGCATCAATGAACGTCTTTATAACTCGTGATAGAATTTGTAATTATATTCCTTCAGAGACAATTCTTATTCCTGCCTGGTCCACCATAGTAAAAGTAAGCCCCCCAGCTACGGCCAACTGTTCCTTTTACATGATAACAATTTGGGCTTTCTGCAAAATTCTGTAGATTTGTTGGCATAACCCAGTCTCTTTTTGAATTTAAAACATTCATATTTCTAACATATGCAGCTTTCTGCCAACCCTCTTCAGGAAAGTGTCCACTACCCATTTGGGTGGAAGAAGCCTTTGGATATTCTTTATTAAATATTTCTCCACCCCAATGAACCTTAGATGCAACATTCTTCAGAGTTGTAAATAAGGAGGATGGCCAGTACCCAAGATTTTTATCTCCATAACGAAGCCACCAATTTCCTGTCGTTACATCCTACACAAACATAATTGATAATAAACTTATATTTTAGGTTTTTTACATGGAAATCTAAATATATAATAAAATAAATGTGGTAAAAAAGGATAAAAAAGCATTAAAAAGTTTAATTATTAGAAAAATAATTTTAAAAGGGAATATGCATAAGGAAATTAGAAAGCATTATACGAAAAAGATCAACAGAAAATAAGTAGAAATTACCTTCCATACAGTTAAGGTAATTGAAAATTGCTTTCCATTATATGTAGAAATTGGATAAATTGTAGCTCCAAATGCAATATCTTTGTTCGTTTGAACAAAGCCTGGGCATTGTAAGTTGTAGCAACCGTTTCTATATGCATCAGGCTACAATCATAAATACAATTTTTTAATAAAATTTCTATTGAATCATATTATACATTTCCCATCTTTATTTCAATCAAATTACTTACCGTCCAGTAAATGAAAAATCTAGTGCGACCGTCCCCATAGAATTGGTTATCTACCTAGAAAAAATCACTTGAAGTTAGTTTGATTGATAAGAAAATGATGAAAAGCATTAATTAAAGGATACTCAAGACTACTACAACAATTCGTCTTCCTATTTTATCGATTAATTTTGGTTCCTTAACTAAAATTTTGACGGGAAGGTCTATTAAGTTCAGATCTATTGAGTTCTTGTTTTATAGTTTATTTTTGTGGTAATTTTCATTTTTTATATAGTTGTTTTTCATTTAGCTAATTATTTTCTGGTGTCTCTCATCCAATCCTTTGCTCAGTTATATTGTATTTAAAATTTTCAATTAATATTATTTTACAATGAAAGTAGATAGACAATTTACATGCTAACTCACTTTAATCCTAAATATTTTTTGTTTTATATTAGATTTATCATAGCACATTTGCTAGGAGAAAAACAATTTATCATATGTCCTTAAACTATTTGTTATATATTCTATTTTTTTATATCAAATGAACAAATATAATATTTTTCATGCTTTTTAAAAATACATTATGAATACAATAGATAGTTTGTTTGAAATTAATTTGATTTCATGTTATAATTTATTAGTTTTTTATAGTAAAATAGTATATTAATAAGAAAATGGAATATTTGGAAAAACAAAATTGAGTTTTGTTTTAAAGATTAAAATATATTCATGATTAAAATATATTCATGATTAAAATATAGTCATGATTAAAAATATTTCCAAAAAATATATCTAAAAAATAAATTTAATGTAAAAACCAATTAAAATAGCTTTAAATATAAATGATTTTTTGAAGTATTAATATAAAAAATAGTTACAGTAAAAGAATAAAATATTTAAAAGAATTGGTTAAAATAAGTATTTAAATAATTTTTTTTTATCAAAAACGTTTTTTTTTAATATTTTGAAATTTTTTAAAATAAAAGAGAATAATATTTATACACTGTGTGTAAAGGTTTTTTTACACAATCTACCAATAGAAAGAAAACAATATGTCATGATATTAAAAAAAATTAAAATAAAAATTGAATATAATCAAATACATGGTTATGATTGGCTGATAGTATAAAACTATTTTATAATGTCCGTGCATTGCTTTTTTTTATAAATATAAATATATAAAATTATAAAAAGTAAATAAAATAAAAAAGAAAAAGAAACTGGATCCTATTTGTGCTAATATTTTTAATTGATTCAGATGAAGTAGTTAATAAAATATGAGAACAATTAATATACCTGCCAACCAGCTTCAATGCTATTGAGGTCTTCTCCAAATGTACCTGCCATTACCCACATTTGACCCAAGCTGAATATATTTGGAGTTCCTCCATGTGGATTCCACACATTCAAAGTACCCTTTGCTCCATAGAACTCTCCATCCTGGACATACTGAATTGCATGCTGCGGAAATAACAATAACTAATTTTGTTACTTCATTTTCAAAAACAATTAGACAAACACGATTTTACAAGTTTAATTCATAGTAAATTTTCATGTTTCAAATTGAAGTATCTAGATGATAAAAAACAAGTGATAAAATTAAGTTTATGGAATTGCATACTTGGTGATTATTACTGTTCAAGATGGAGAATTTTCTTCCAAATCTACTATCAGAGCTAGCTCTTAGCAAATCTTGTTCTGTTATTCTTCTTATTGGAATTGTTCCATCTGGACATGATTCACCCGATAAACTCCATAGTTGAGAAGTTTCATTGAAATTATCCGTTTGACTATCCCCTTTTGGTATTTCTGGAGGATCCTAAAAACAAAAATATGCACGCAAACATTTTCAATTATAAAGTTAAAGTATACTAGATCTCTTGGCTTCAAGAAAATATTTTACTGAAGTAAATTAACACAAAAGAAAAAAGAATACCAATGGTTTTTGTCCTTTTAATAAAGGATGATCAAATGCTGGTTGTTGATGTGTCAAAATACAATCAATGATATCACCATCAGGACTCTGTGAGTGCATGTAATTGCATTAGCTTATAAACAAGCATATAAGTTAACATTCAAACATATAAGCTTCTAAGTTGAAAGACTAATTCTAAATTTAAAGTTTAGTAATTTTGTGAGTTTATGATTCATTGGGTTAAAAAAAAGTGGTTTGTGTTTTAATATAAAGGTCATAATTGCAATCTTTAAAAAGTTTAAGGATTATTTAGAAATTAATAAAAATATCTTGAATAATTTTTAATTTATTCAAAACTAAAGTAAACAATTTGCAAATTTATGATAAACAAAGCGACTAATTTGAAATGTTCAAAAATTTTCTTGTACATTTTAAAAAATTATAACAAACATTTTAAAAATTTAATGTAAAAAAGTATAGGTGGTATTTGTAAATTTTGCTTTAATAAGATTAATGTCTTATGAAATTTTTTCAATTTTACAAATCTAAAAATTTCAATACCCAAATAACAACACAATTTATAATAATTAATTTTATATTATTTCAAATAATTTATTTTACCATACATGAATTGTTTTAACTGCTGGCTTGTTGAGTTGCTTGAGACGAATAGCTATGCTTTCATTAAAGTTATGAAGTTCATCCTCTGATCGAAAAGTTTGATTAACAAATGGATTTTTTGTTTCTAGAGAATTATTAGAATAAAACAAAGAAACAAAAACAAGGGAATGCAGAAGGAAGCAAATGATTGGAGAGTTTAGATCCATGTTCGTTTAGTGTTTGTTTGTTCACAATTGTGTTATCTTCTTATATTAACGATTTATATACAAATTTTTGCGTTTCTAGAAATATATAAATGTTTTATTTTTTTATATAAAACTGATTCAAATTTAGAATGTTCAATATTTTATTTTTTAAACATTTGAAAAATATAGACATAGAAAAATGGCATAAGATTCAAAATAAAACAATAAACTATCAATGATATCTTCTAGAGATATTTAAATTTGTAAACCTATTCTTTTAAGCAAGTATAAAAAGAGAACAAAAGTTCTCGAGCCTGATTACAAAAAAGCGAGACAAAATTCGAAGAAGAAAAAATTACACACCAATTGAGACTTCAGAGAGATAAAATAAAAGATTTTTACAAAATTCATAAAAGTTTCAGATAATATGTATAATATTCCGATAAAAGACCACCTCCATATCAAAGGCTTGATGTTCCAAACAACATCCAAAATGTTCAAATCTTCCTCCATAAAAATGATTTTGTTCCTAAGCATCCACAAACTCTAACTTGTTGCCAACCAAACACATCCTTCCTTCTTTTCCATTTTTAACTTTCTTGGATTTGCAAAAGCAACTCCACTTCAAAAAAAATTCAAGAAACTATCTGCCTCATAATCAACAAAATCAATCCAACTGAAGACTTCCTTCCAAACCAAACCGACAATATGACATGATAACAAAGAATGTGTCGATTATTCGGGAGCACCACTAGAAAGGGGGAGAATGTGAAATCAAGCCTCTCCAAATATTAATTTTGATGAAGACATCTTTTAGAAGCAAATGATCATGACAAAAGAATGGAAAAAGTCTCAAGTAAAAGACAATCTTTTATAATTAGATTGGTTGATGGAATGGCTCAAGTCATCAAATAAATCAAATGTCAAAAGGTATAAATAATTCTTAAACTTGAATATAGATGTTCACAAATATGCATTCATAATCATATACATATCCCACATTTTTAACAATAAGAAAAACTATGTTTGAAATCCTTTTCAAAAAGAATTTTTGAAAATAAACTTTTAGGAACCGGTTCTGACCTAACAGGGAACCGGGTTCCAAACTTGTGCAAAAAACACTTCCTTGGAATTTGTACCAGGAACCGGGTTGTACCTATAGGGGAACTGGTTCCTGCGTGTTATTTTTGAATTCTGAGTTATAACGTTCACTAGGAACCGGGTTCTGCCTGGGTCGGAACCGGTTCCCAGCGAACCAGTACAGTTGTTCTTTTGTTTTTTGAACATAATTCAAATGATATTCTTTCATAATTGGATTGCATCTTTTCATATCAAATGACATGAATGAAGAGGTATTTGTGACATTATAAATTGTGCAGATTTTTCAAATTCAAACAACCTTCTTCATTTAACAATTTTCATCATTCAAATTTTCATTATCTTACAAACTTTCAAGTGTTCTTACAAACCATAATTTTATGAAACTTTCCATATACATTTTCATTAAGAAATCATTACAAGTTTCATACATTCATTTGTGAACATTTATAATCATTGCTTGAGAATTGTTTCTTTCTTGAAGAAGAAGATCAATCAAAGATTGATATTGCTCTCCATCTCTTACAAATAAACTATTGTATTACAAAAGGAAAGCATTCCCTTACTATCCAGGATTGTTGGAAGTAAGTGTTGTGATTTGAAGAGGATTGTTCTTCATTCACATTAGTGTTTGTTTGACCTTAAAGGTGTTAAGAACCTTTGGTCACCCTATAGGTTAGATAGTAAGCATAGGCTGTACAATTATTCTAAACTATAGTGAAATCTCTTCGTGTTGGAAAGGGTACTGGAGTACTCTCGGATTGTGAGGGGAATCAGGATATATCACCGTGTTCTTTACTTTTCCGCATTTATCTTTTTCATCACCATAATCAAGAAAAGATAAGATATAGTCAAAAACCTTCAAACACTTAACCACAAAAATTGCTACAAGTATTCTCATAAAACCGAATAAATTTTTATACACCTAATTCACCCCCCCCCCCCTCTCTTAGGCACTCTTAGACTTACAGAAAGAATTTAGATCCTCATTACTTGAGAGACATGGCCCAATTGGCATACATGGTTCGAATAGTAGAGCGTTTAAAGCTCGAAAAAGCTAGAGCAAATAAAAATCATAGAAAAGAGAGGGTAACATATATGTCGAAGCCAGTGTAGAGAAATTAGAATCCTGTAGCGATTTTTCAGACTTCGAAGAATATGAAGTAGACCTATATGAATTAAAGCAAGGCCCACCTTATCCTTGTAAGGTCTCAACCCCTTCGAACGAAAAGAATCATGTTGAACCAGAGATGAGCGATAAGTTCCCTAAGAAAACAAGCACTTTCGACGTACAAAATGTGATGAGATCTTTTATTTATTGGTGAAGGATGGATAAATTATAATGCCACTTGGTGCCAAATCCTTAGTTGGATCAACGGAAGAAAGACTAAAGGCCAAATAAAGGTTGATGTCGAGCCTTTACATGTGGCAGAAACCAACTATGTTGAGCCTACTGATATCCATGTGGTTGAAATTTCTAACTCCAACATTAACCATCACCCTGAAGACAAGGTTACTGAGGAAGCAAAGTTGGTTGTTGATGGCCTCACTAACAATACTACTGAAGGTTTTGTTGCAGGTATCGAAGTCCCAAAGCTTGTTGAAGGTTTGATGAACCAAAGTATTAAAGAAAAGTTTGCTCTAGATGCTGAAATAACAAAAGCCATTGAGGGCCTTAGAGTGCAGTTCAAAAGAATTAGGATCAATGATGGTCCTAATATTGAATTCAATATGGTATACTTGAATCAACCTACTCATGAGATGGAGGAAGTCGAAAGGCGCCTCAAAAAGGAAAATGAACATATGAGGAATGCTTACCCAAGGGCTGGTGAACGTTTAATTGATTACCTGGTTCGCTACCACAAGATGAATTCTAAAGGGCTAACGTGTCCTAGATGCAATATAATTCATGATCAAAAGGCAGTTCAAACTTATCAAAAGATCCAATATGTCCGAACTGGGGGCAATTGGAAGAGAGATGATCAGATATAAATGGTTTACCCAAAAGCTGAAGAAGGCCTGCTAGGATTTCTTTTTCATTTCCACAAAATAAAATAAAAATTCCTGATGTGCCTAAGGTGCAGTGTAGTCTATGATGGAAAGGATGATGAAGCCTATGAGAAAATCTAATATGATCTAATTATGGGAAATTAGAAGTAACCTAGGACCAATTTCATATTAGACAAGACGGGAGTCCCTAGAAGGTGTGACAACTCGTAACCCCAAGGGAAATCCAAGGGTCACCTTGAAACCTCCTACGAACATCCTAACTGATAGGTGGACTAGGCCGAATGAGAACGATGGAGTATGACAAGAAAAATGGAAAAGCTTAGAAGTGGGAAGAGGATCATCTGTAGCTTATAGGAAGGAATTCCAGACGTCAAAGCAGTAGACATACAGATCAAGGAACTACAAAGGAATAAATCCTATGACTAGGTCTCAGTGGCGAAAGCACCAAAGAATGAATAAGGCGCAACTAGAGCTAGCAGAAAAAGAAGTGGTAGAGTCGAGTAGAAACTAACTTCCCTCAACCATCATGGTCAAATAGAAACAACATGTGGTGAAAAAACTGTTTTCCCCAAAGAAGGAAGGAAGCGGTGAAAAAGATCAGGAAGACCTAGTAAATCACAAAGACATGTTGACTGATGATTTTGAATCTGACGAATGTGAAAATCGGAATAAAAAATTGAAATAGAAATATTAATAGAAAAAATGATAAAAATAATAAGAGACAAAATAAAAACATTATTAGCATATATTAAAATTTTATTTATTAAAGAAAAAATATTTTAAAATTGAGGAAATGACAAAAAAGACTAGAATACGAAAAAAAATATTGCACTATTACAAACCGAGGTTAAAATATATATTTTTAAATAAATATAAACACTCTTGTCAATAAGATTTGAGACTAAGGAATCAAAGACGAAAGTCAAATTTCGGTCATTAAATATTGTCTCGATTATAACTTATTTTTGTAAGTTTAAGCGACTAAATCCTTGTTAACAAAATTGTATTATAATAAAATTGGTACTCGCACAATGCGCTATTGCATCTTAGTTTTATTCACATCGTGTTAAATTTTAATTATGTTAATAATTTATTTGATAAAAATGATTCATAAATTATAGTTTTGGTTCACATGTTTTACTTAAATCACATAATTGTTCCTTCTATTTTAAAATTAAAAGGTTCTGGTCCTCTATTTAAGATTTAAACAGTTTTAATCGTTTTCATATTTATTCATTTAAAATTTAAATTATTTTTACTTTTTAAACGACAAATTATATATATATATATATATATATATATATATATATATATATATATATATATATATATATATATATATATATATATATATATATATATATATATATAAATTTATTATTAAATTTTGTATATTGAAATATATATATATTAAAAAGTGAAAAATATCATTAGTCTTCTATGGAAATCCATAAGAAAGAGATTAAAATTATTTGAATTTAAAATTGGAGGATCATAACTGTTTAAATTTAAAATAAGAGGCTAATTTCGTGAATGACAAAATAGAAGGAACAAAATTATAATTTGATTATAAGGAGATTATACTCACACAATCCACAAAGCATTATTGCATCATTGAATTTTAATTATGTTAAAGATTTTTTTAAATAAAATGATACATAAATTATAAAATTTTGTTGTGAATTATACTTGAGACAACCATATTAATGGATCACAAAAAAAGGTAATTTTTTTTAAGAAAAAAATTGTTTGAAATCTCACAATGGTATTCTAAAAGTAAGTTTGAAATTTTCAATGTCTCCAAAAGATACCCTTTATAGTTTATTATTTTATTTTAAATATCATGCCTTTTATTTATTTTTCTTTATTTTATGAATTTTTAAAATAAGAGATTCAACATTTTCTATTTATATTATATTTAGATAAAAAACTTATTTTTTATTTTCTTGATGTTCTTTGAAATTTTCAATGTCTCCAAAAGATACCCTTTATAGTTTATTATTTTATTTTAAATATCATGCCTTTTATTTATTTTTCTTTATTTTATGAATTTTTAAAATAAGAGATTCAACATTTTCTATTTATATTATATTTAGATAAAAAAACTTATTTTTTATATTCTTGATGTTCTTTGAATTAGTTTTATTTTGACAGAAGTACATATTTTAAGTATATATCTTGGGTATATAAAATACTATTAATATTTTGATGGTCTTTGAATTAGTTTTATTTTAATCCGAGTACATATTTTAGGTTTCTAAAATATATATATATATATATATATATATATATATATATATATATATATATATATATATTACAAGCTTCGAATTTATAATTGGATATTTTGTTGTTTATATTTTTATATTTAGGATCTCAAAAATACCAAAAGGGAATAATAAAATGGGTAATTTCAGTGAAAATTTTCAACTGTGGAGTTTTTCAGATGAATCATGTCCGGACGGAACAATTCCAATTTGAAGAATTACAGAACAAAACATACTGAGAGATAACTCTGATAGTAGATTTGAAAGGAAATTTCCCATCATGGGCAAATCACCAAAGTATGAAATTCAGTAAACTCATTTTTTTCACTTTATATCTTTCTTTTTCTATTTTCTTAGAGATCTCAGTTTGAAACATACGAATTTACGATGAGTTCTATAAATTGTAAGATTGTGTTTGTTTCTTATATAAGTCCTCTCTGTCTTTTTTTATTTAATTTACTATTATATTTTCTCTAATTACTTTCTCTAAATTTGTTGTTACACAGTGCACAATTAGGTTTGTGCAGGGTGGAGAGTTCTATGGAGCACAGGCTACTATGAATGTGTGGACACCACGTCTAGATATTCAAAATGGATTCAGCTTGCTCAAATGTGGATCTTGTCTGGAACATTTGGAAAAGATCTCAATTCGATTGAAGTTGGTTAGCAGGCATGTTAATTATTCTCATGTTATTCCTAACAATCTTGTAATAGTTTATTTTATTGATATCTCGATTAAAATAATACAAAATAACTTATAACTTTTAATAGATGGAGTGTCATTTAAGTCGATGCATTTCTCAAACTTTGTTCATGTGATTTTTTTATGTTAGAACATTATATAGGACATTCAAATATGTGCAACTGGAAGTTAATGAAAAAATAGAGGGAATGAAAAAGAAAGAAAACTGTTGTATAGATGCACTGGATTAACCACAAACATTCACAACACAACTATTTATATACATGTATTACAATTTCTTGTTGACCAAGTAATCTAACTAACTTGACCAACAAACTGTGATTAATAAAAAAAAATTATAACAAACTGGCATTTATGAATTATATTTTAACACTTCCCCTTAATTCATGACTGCTGTAACTTAATCACACCAAGTTGTTTCCTCAAAAACTCAAATCTATCCAGCTTCAATGCTTTGGAAAATCCATCTTCCAACTGCACTTCTGTTGGGCAGTACTTCACTTCAATCACACCATTACTCACATGTTCTCTAATGAAGTGAAATCTGGTGTCAATGTGTTTGCTTCTACAATGGGAGACTGGATTCTTGGCAAGGCTGATTGCTGACTTATTGTCAATTCTCAACACCAATGGCTTCATCACTTCGCACTTTAACTCCTTCATAACAGAATCCAGCCACATTGCTTGGCAAGTTGCAAATGTTCCAGCAATATACTCTGCTTCACATGAAGAGAGAGCAGTCACATGTTGTTTCTTAGTACACCATGAAATGGCTGCTTCATTGAACTTGAAAACATAACCAGATGTGCTTCTCCTATCTGTTATGTCACCACATCAATCAATGTCAGAATATTCAACCAATTCATCTTTTCCAGCCTGACTTTCCCTTGGAAACAACAGTCCAAAATCCTTTGTGCCCTTTATTTACCTAAGTATCATCTTGGCAGCTTTCATGTGTGTCTTTCTTGGGTCATGCATGAACTTGCTAACAACACTAACTGAGTAGCAAATGTCTGGCCTGCTGTTGCACAAATATCTCAATGATCCAATAATCTTCCTAAACAGTGTTGAATCAACCTTCTCCTCATTGTTGCACTCAACACTTTTCAAATTTGGTTCTGATGGATTTGAAGTTGGATTGCAGTTATCTATTTCAAACTTTTCTAGCAATTCACCAATATACTTCTACTGATGCATCAGAATTCCTGTTTCACCTTTAAGAATGACATGCCTAAGAAGAATGAGAGTTATCCTAAATCTGTCATTTCAAACTCAGATTTCAACTTGCACTTCACATTTTCAATTTATGATGCATTGCTCCTTGTGATGAGCAGATCATAAACATACAAACAAATTACCATGGTTTCTTCATTAGAATTCTGCACATACACTCCAAATTCTGCTGCACACTTCTTGAAACCAATTTGCATCAGCACTTGATCAATCTTCACAAGGCTTTAGACCATACAAAGCCTTGTGAAGTTTGTACACCTTGTGCTCTTTACCCTTTATCTCAAAACCTGGAGGTTGTGATACAAACACCAACTCTTCAAGTGGACCATTTAAGAAAGCTGACTTTACATCCAAATGGTTAAGTGACCACTCTCTCCTGCAAGCTGTTGTAGGATAATTCCGTAAACAAGTATTTTTAATTATCGATTCCAGAGGGATTGGTGTTGTATCGTAGTCTTTCAATAGTAAAGCGTATTTTAAGATTATGTAACTAAGGGTTTGTTATCTAAGCTACTAGTATCATTAATTTCAAGCAAACAACTTTAAAATCCTTTTTAAAAGAGAGTTATGGTTTGGATTCAAGAGAGTTTGAGTTTGTTTGTAATGATGGAAGCATGTCAAGATTAGTTTCATTGACCTAATTTCATACATATTCAATTAATCAAGTGATGAACATAGTAGATGATTTCTATAAATACATATCCTCTCAATCTTGTAGATTTCCCACCAAGATTGTGAATGTTATCATGTTAATCTTTGTATGATCTCTCACTACAACTATTGACATAATAATCATTAAGTTCAATATTTGTAAACACTAACACACAAATCTATCTCTAGCATTTGTTCATTAGTGGATGAATATCCTAGGTCTACTTTGAAACATTCTTTCTCAAGTAACATTCAAAGCATAGAAAATAGAAGAACAAAGATATTCAACATATATTAATCATCAACCATGTTCATACACAAATGGATTAAAAGAAATACATACTATTTAGATCAACTACCTCTAATCTTGACACAAAAAGAACTTAGCTAGCCACTCATTTTCATGGTTGCTTTGCTCTCAAGATTGTTGGAGGAGTGTTAAGGACCAAATTGTAGTTATTTTGTACATTATTTTGTGGTCCTTAACATTGTCTTTTTAATTAATTAGTATTATTTATTCTACTATTTTGGTTTAATTAGGTTTTTATTTAGTTTTTGTTTAATACATATTATTTAACTTATTTCACTCTTAATTGTAGGAATTTATTGACTAATTCTCCCAAGCTTGGATTCAAGAATTTTGAAGAGCTTTAGGGAAGATTCTTTTTGAAGATAATTTTGGATGAAGGAAGCATGCTACAGGTCGCGCTCAGCGCGGTGCTAGCATGAGCGCGCTCAGCGCGACTTACCCGCGCTCAGCGCGATCTGCGAAATTCAGAAAAAAGGACAGCCCATGCTTTCACCTTTTGAGCCACCAACCCATCACTTTAACTGACTTTTTGGCTTGTAAAGGAAGAAAGAAACACTTCATCATCATTATCTTTTCATCTTTGTAAAATCTAGGGCAAGAATAGGAAGAAAAACCATAGCTTTTCTCTTGATTTTTCTTGTGTTCATCATCTCTACCAACAATCTTGAGAGCAAGCAACCATGGAAATGAGTGGCTAAGCTCTTTTTGTGTCAAGATTAGAGGTAGTTGATCTTTATAATATGTATTTCTTTTAATCCATTTGTGTATGAACATGGTTGATGATTAATATAGTTGAATATCTTTGTTCTTCATCTTTATGCTTTGAGTTTTGCTTGGAAAAGAATACTTCAAAGTAGACCTAGGATATTCATCCTCTAATGAACAAATGCTAGGGATAGATTTGTGTGTTAGTGTTTACAAAATATTGAACTTAATGATTATCATGTTAATAGTTGTAGTGAGGAATCATGCAAGGATTAACATGATAACATTCACAATCTTGGTGGGAAATCTACAAGATTGAGAGGATATGTATTTGTAGAAATCATCCATTATGCTCATCACTTGATTAATTGAATATGTATGAAACTAGAACAATGAAACTAATCTTGACATGCCTCTTTAATTTGAAAACAATCTCAAACTCTCTTTAATCCAAACCATAACTCTCTTTGAAAGAATTAATTTAGTTATTGTTTGGAAACTCATGGTTCTAGTAGAGTAGATAACAAACCCCTTGGTTACAATATCTTAAAATACACTTTTCTATTGAAAGACTATAACATACACCAATCCCTGTGGAATCGATAATCAAAAATACTTGTTTACGGAATAATCATACAACACGGAGATGATGAACATGAAGAAAATCAAAGAAAACTATGTTTTTCTTTTCTTAATCCTATGCCCTAATTACAACAATGATGATGGATCATGAAGGAGTGATGTTACCTTGCCTAACACACACAAAACCAGCTGGAAAACAGTAGAGTTGGTGGCCCAAAAGGGAAAAGCATGGGTCTGTCCTTTTTCTGATTTTCGCAGACCGCGCTAAGTCCAGGTTACCAGCCTTCATGCTGAACTGGCCATGCTTCTTCTTCCAAAAATTCCATCCAAAAGAATCATCCCAAAAGCTCTTCAAATATCCTTGAAGTCAAGATTGAGAGAATCAATCATTAAAAACCTACAATTCAAATGTAAACTAAGTTAAATAATAAATTATAAACCAAAACTAAATAAAAACATAATTAAACCAAAATACTATACTAAATACTACTAATTAATTAAAAAGGCATTGTTAAGGACCACAAAATCATGTACAAAATAGCTACAATTTGGTCCTTAACACAAGCCAAAGCAACCACCAGCCTCACAGTTTCAATTCTTGCAACTGGGGCAAATACCTCATTGTAATCAATGCCATGATTTTGCAATAAGCCTTTAGCAACTAACCAAGCCTTATGTTTGAAATCTTCCCACCAGGATTTAATTTAAACTTGAATACCCATTTCACATCTATCATCTTTTTCTTGTCTGGAAGGTCAACCAACTCCCAAGTGTGATTCCTCTCAATTGATTTAATCTCTTCCATCATAGCCTTCTTCCACACATCTATCTTCAATGTCTCTACATAATTGAGAGGCTCAACATCCGCCAATAGAGTAAAATGAATGATGTCACCTTCTTCATTTACAGCATTGTCAGGAATCACCTCATAAGCATTCAGTTTGCTTGGAAACTGTCTGGTTCTTTGAGGCCTTATATTTGCTGTTGTTACTTCTGGTTCTTCTGCATTTTCCTTATTTCCTTCTTCATTTTCTGACTCATCACTTGAATCAGGATAAATACAGCTTTGTTGTTTTTCTGTATTGTAGATTGGCTCCTCTTCCCACTTCCACTTCTCTTCCTCATTCACAATCACATCCCTGATGACATGCACCTTTTGAGTTGCAGGATTGTATAACTTATAGGAACCTGTAGGATGATAACCTATATGTATCATGAATTCACTCTTGTCTTCAATCTTGCTTCTCCTCACATCTGGCACATGTTTGTAGCATAAGGAGCTAAACACCTTAAAATGATTTACACTAGGATTTCTCCCACACCAAGCTTCCTCTAGCACCTGATGTCTTAACTTCTTTGTAGGATATTTGTTTAGAATGTAGGCAGCTGCAGTAACTGCTTCACCCCAAAACTTGTGTGGTAAATTTTTCTGTTTGATCATACTTCTGGCCATGTTCAGCAGAGTTTTATTCCTTCTCTCTGCCAAACCATTATGTTGTGGTGTGTAAGGGGCAGTTACTTCATGAACAATTCCTTGAATGGTGCAGAAAGCTTCAAACTCCTTTGAAGTGTATACTCTCCTCCTCCATCAGTTCTCAAAATCTTTATAGATTTATCACTTTCTTTTTCTACTAAAATTTTGAACTTCTTGAATACCTCAAAAACATCACTTTCCAGCTTGATGGTATACAACCAGATCATCCTTGTAAGTTCATCAACAAATGTGATGAACTGTCTACTTCCCCCTAATGAAGATACTTCAAAAGGGCCACAAATGTCTGAATGGATCACCTGCAATGATGAACTGGATCTCTTAGGTGCTTCGGACACAAAAGGAAATCTGCTCTGCTTACCCTCCACACACACTTCACAGATTGCCTTCTTTAAGTTCAGCTTTGGCAGGCCATGTACCGGATCTTTAGAATTTAATTCTATGAGACTTCTAAAATTTAAATGACCATACCTCTTATGCCACAGTTCTTCCACATCTTCACCAAATGCAGTAGACAATCACAATATCTTTTCACTTGAGATGTTACATTTGTATGTTCTATTCTTTGACATGTTTGACTTGAGCACCAAATCGTTCTTTGCATCAAACAACTTCAAAGAATCACCATCCATGGTCACTGAGAATCCCTTCTCCACAAGTTGACCAATGCTCATGAGATTACACTTCATCTCAGGAACATACATCATATAATGACTCTCTTGCCATTATTGCCTTTGATCACTATATTTCCATTGCCTTCCGCCTCAAGGTTGTTGATGTTAGCAAGTTTGATACTTGTCTTCTTGCTTTTATCAAACTTTTCCATCCACTCTCTATGTGAAGTCATATGGTTTGAACAACCTGAATAAAGAAACCACTCCTTGATCGCGACTTTATCGTCTATTAATCAGCAGACTGCAAGTGCACAGTCCTATCGCGTAGTTTTAAAAGATATCGAACCCACAGAGACTATAAATCGAACTATTGTTATCCTAAGTTACGGTATACAGCTAAGGCGAATAATGTTTTAAGATTTTTGGTTAAGGAAAATATAATAAATAAATAGATATTAGTATGTAATTCGTCTAACCTAAGGGGATCTGAATTTCCACTGACGTGTTACTCAGGCTGAATAAAAAAATCCTATTTCAGCAAACAATATTCATCTAAAGATCCTATCTCAAACTGTCGCTCTGTTGAATCGGATCATGCAATTAAATCCTAACGTATGCTCTCGCTATCCCGCCGAATTTAAAAACACTTTTTGAAAATAAATAAAGTTTAATCTCTTTTAAAAACGCTGTCGCAGTCTTTAAAATTAATACCTAGTATCCACTATCTGGTTTTAAACCTCAAACTCTCGCTCTGTTGGTTTCTAACCTTAATCCAGTTTATTAACCTCAAACTTTCGCTCTGTTGGTTTCTAAACCTTTTAATAAATTAAAATAGATATCTAAGTCAGAAAGAATATTTTTAACAACGTAACATTATGCCAGTTTGTTTTAGATTCCTTTGGATCGATTAATTTACATACCAATATCAAAACAATTTAGCCAAACATATTAATTAATTCAGACATGCATAAATGATATGGTTTAATATATTTAAACATTTCCACAATTAAATAAATAATATCAGGCAACACTAAATAAAATAAAATAAAATAAATAAATAAAACCTGGAAATAAGAATACTGGAAATAATCTTGTTCTTGACTTCTTGAATTGAAAGGGAAAATAAAATACGACAAGGAATAAAAAGCACTGGATCTAACGTAAGGTTAGATCAGTGAAAACTGAAATAAAATAAATTCAAAGTACCAAACTGGAATAAAATTGCGAAATAATAAATAGCGGTTGTTCGGTAAAAAATGTCGACCCTGATTCTGAAACTGGAACTCCTATTTATAGATGCATTTGGTATCTGCCTTTCTTGAATTTTCGTACGCAAGCATGCGTGAACGTGGAGCGAAAATAGTGCCTTGAGAGTCGGAGGCGGGGGCCTCAAGAATAGGCATACGTGGGAGACGTGCGTCTTAAGCAGTTGGAAGAAGTGGTGGACCCCACTTGCGAGGGAGGCGGGCGCCTCCACGTGGCCCTTGACTTTGAGACGTGCGTCTCAACTGCTGCAAATTTGCTGAGGCGGGCGCCTCCGAGGAAAGAGGAAAGCTGAGACGACCGTCTCAGCCCACGTGGCAAGGGCATGTGCGTGCTGGTCTGGGCTTGCTTGCTTTGGGCTTGCTTGCTTTGGGCTGCTTTAATTGTTTTCTTCTTCTTAACACCTCCCTTTTACTATATCACACCTTTTGCTTCATTTCTTTGCTTTTTAATACTATTTTTCCTCGATTTTACTTCTTTGCTCGATTTATCTTTATTTAATATAAAATACCTGAAACATAGAAAATACCAACGTAATATAGAAATAAAGTGAAATAATTAAATAAAAACATTAACATTATTTATGAAAAATACATCAAATATGTTATATAAAATCGTGTTATCACTCCTCATTCTTAATTCTTTCATCACTGGTTGTGGCCATCAGCAATATTGTACCAGATTCATCTCCATGGGCCAGATTTGCTTCTTCAACTGATTCCTTTTTTTCTTGAACCAACACTCATCTGCAAAATGCCCTTGCTTCTCACAGTTGAAGCATTGCACTTTGCTCTTATGAAAATCTTCCTTTTTTATGATATGATTTTTGCCAAAACCTCCTCTTTTTGAAGATTTAGCCTTGGTCTTTCCACTATCCTTTCCCTTTCCCTTTTCTTGAAATCTTTTGGATCTTTCTTGAAGGTCTGAACTTGCAGATCCTGTTGGACAGATCTCTCAGAACTTCTATCAAACACCATAAGTTCATGAGCTTCCAAAGAATTTTGCAATTTTTCAATTTTCATAGTTTTCGTATTGTGTGCTTCTTGAATAGCCACAACTATGAAATCAAACTTTGGACTTAAAGATCTCAGCACCTTCTCTACTACCATCTGATCTGAAATGCTCTCCCCGCAATGATCTGAAATGATCTGAAATGCGCAGTTGGAAGTTAATGAAAAATACAGGGAATGAAAAAGAAAGAAAACTGTTGTTTAGATGCAGTGGATTAACCACAAACAGTTCACAACACAACTATTTATATACAAGTATTAAAATTTCTTGTTGACCAAGTAATCTAACTAACTTGACCAAAAAACTATAATTAACAAAACTTTTTTGTAACACACTGACAATTATAAATTTTTCATTTTCTGGACGGTAAGTAATTTGATTGAAATAAAAATGGGGAAATGTATACTATTATGCAGTAGAAATTTTGTTGAAAAATTTAATGGTATTTATGATTACAAGGCTGATGCATATGGACACACTGGTTGTTACAATTTAAAATGCCCAGTCTTTGTTCAAACGAATAAAGCTATTGCCTTAGGAGGTGTTGTTTCTCCAATTTCTACATATAATGGAAAGCAGTTTGAAATTTTCTTATCTGTAATGAAGGTAATTTCTACTTTGTTCATATAATGCTTTGTAATTTTTTTATGCATTTTCACTTTTAAAATTATTTTACAATAGTTTAATTCTTAATATTTTTTTTGTCCTTTTTGAACCACATCTCTTACAGTATATTTTTATTTTTTTTTCATTCTATACAACTCTTTCTTGCATCACTTTTAACACTTTGAAAACATTGGTCTTTCTTTTATCAAAAAATTTATATTAGGATTTATATATTTACATATAGCGTAAAACATAAGGGGGGAGGTCTACGTGTTTTTGTTCTACGTCTACTTTTTGAATAAAATTGTCTCTAGATGTATTTAAAGCACATATTTTTTTATTGATTTGTAGATAATATTAATAAGAGAGTAGAATGTAGTCGTCACATTTCATTTTGGATCAACAAGAAGGTTGAGTCCATATTCCGCAAGATTAGGATTCATATGTTTAGAATCCTTGATCATAAGGTTAAGGTTCAGTTTGTGGGTGAGCTAGGTTAATGTGTGACACCTCAAATAAATCGATTATTAAATAATTACGATTTTTAATTATTAATTTAATTAGGAATGTAATATTTAATATTTTGGATTATTGGAGGTCAATTAAATTAAATGGAAGTGGGTTTATTGGTGGTGTGATGAATAAAGTGAGGGTGTGAGGAGTAAAAGACTCTACTCACATTAATTATGTTATTTTTATTATGTTAGAATCATAAAAGAAATAAAAGAAGGAAAAGAGGAAAAAAGATCTTTTTGGAGAAAACTCACTGTACGTGGAATTGAGAAGAGGAGAAAAGGAGGAAGAAGACCTAAGGTGTCGGAAGTCGAAGAACCCACAAGGTAAGGGGTGATTTCGATTGATTATGGTTTATTATCGGTTTTGATTTTAATATTATAGATCATAGCATGTTAGGAAATCTATGTTTAGGGATTTCTAAGTTTCCATGGATGTATACCTAATGGTGTCAGATGATGTCAGATTGTGTCAGAATGCATAGATTAATGGATCTGTATAATATAGGATCGTTACTGACGAATAAAACATGTTATATAGTATGTTATTGATGATGAATGAGTGAAACTATGGTGTCGGAATGTGTAGCACGTTTGGAATAAAGAGGAAATGGTATTTGTGAATTTATAGGGTTCCATGAATGTGTCCCTATAGGTGTCAGAATGTGTCAGTTGATGGGTATGAATTGATTAGGATGTCAGATACCAATTATAACTGATAGGAAGATGATAATGGATGTGATAAATGATGCAAATTGATGTACTTTGGTGTTTCCAATGATGGGATTCGTATGGGTGTGTGTGGATTGAGTTGTAATGGAAGCAATGCTGTCAAAACTAAATTTTTGGGTCTGATGGTCGTGGGAACCGGTTCCCCAGTGGGAGAACCCGGGTTCCAGCTTTTAAAATGAAGAAAAATAACATTTTTGAACTCAGGAACCGGTTCCTGTGTGGGAGGAACCGGGTTCCACGTTGATTTTTCCAGAAATAAGAAATTTGATTTTCTGAGAACCGGTTCCCTACCTGGAGGAACCGGGTTCCCCATACATTTTTCCAGGGGGCGTGTATTTTTGAGTTATGGGAACCGGTTACTCCCACGGAGGAACCGGGTTCCACTGAAAACTTTTGAAAATGTTCCAAACTTTAAAAATTCATGACTTTCAAACCGTAAGTCCGTTTTGAGCGCCGTTTTGGACGTTGTTTCTTAAATTTAATGCTCTACCTTATAAAATGGAAAGATTTTCTAAAAGTTGAAATTATTTTGAAAAAGAGGTAAATTTCGAAACAAACAATGATTGACTGACGCACTTTGAGGTGCATGTAACAGTGAAACTGTGGTGACGAGTATATTGATACTGAGTAAATGTAAAGCGTGTTATGCTGTAGTTATTTGTATGCATGATGATTGGAATATCATGTTTTTGAGTTTGATTCGGTTTATGATAATTGGTGTATTCATGATTGTATTGATATCATGTGTTTGTTGGTGTTGAATATGCCTGATGGTGGTTGACCTTAGTTGTCATTGTTGTGATATATATTGGTGGTAGTCTTACCAAGTGAAGGGTAAGTGTTTGGCATGTTTATGCTTGGTGATGAATTATTTCATGATAGGTGTTTATACCATGTTGATTGGTCTGCATGTTTATGCTGATGTTAGATGTATGCATGATTGGTTGATATATCATGTTGATTGTTGTGATTCAGTTATGTTAAATGAATGTATACATAGACTGATTAATGTTGCATGCTGGTGATGTGCGTGCATATGCATTGTTTTGGTGAAGTTAATTCCCATTGTGCGGAATTTGACTTGGATTGCCGATAACCGATACCCGAGTGAGGATGGGTGGTTAGGCTGGATTCGTGTCCGGGTGTTTATGGACGAATCGATGGTACTGTATCCGGTTGATGATGGATCAGTGTTGGGTGACTTTGAGTCACGAGTCGGTACCGCATGCATTGAGTCTGCATTTTGATTGTACGGGATAGTAACATGTTAGGATGTCTTCCAGTGTTACTATTCTCTGATTGATGGTTGTTGTGCATGATGATTATAGGGTTGTAACTGTGTATTGAATCTGGAGTTATGTTGAAATGGGTGGATTAATATGCTTGAAATATATTGTTAATTGAGAAGCTTATAATATGCTTTAATTATGAGAAGTCTCGCCCTTACTTACCATTTCAGATTAAAGTTAGCAGCTGAGGAGTCGGTGAGGATGGCTCTAGAGCTTATCGTCTAGTACGCGAGTCAGTGTCATGCTCTGATTAGATTGTAACACTGGGGAATGTTAGATGAGGAATTAGATATTGGTTTATTAATCATTTAAAACTTTGTTGGGAATAATAATGATGGAATTATTCCGTGTTTGGTTATGATGTTTTCCGCTGTGTAAGACATGGTCTTATCTATATTGAATTATTTTGAAGGTGTTGATCCTCAGTGTAGCATGGCTACTGTTTGAATGAAATTTATTTTATCTATTAATTGTGACATCCCGTGATTACCGTGTTAAACTCTGGTTAAAGATGATTTAGATATTAATTTAATTAATATATTCGGGGTATTTAGATGGGGTGTTACATAATGGGTGGATGCTTTGTGATTCTAAATAGATGGGATTTCTTTTTGTTAACCTGCATTGAATAATGCAATGGAATACCTTTATCCTCATATAGTGATAAGTGGCGGTATTGGCGGGAGTTAAAAGTTGGCCTACAATTTTTATATTTCGGACTGCCTAATCGTGTTGATTCGAGAAAGCTCGATTCTTGAAAATATTTTACTGATTGGGTCTAAAGAAGGCTCTTAGGATGGAAGAGTCGCTTTCATTCTAAAGGGGGGTCGCTTGATTCTCAGTATATTTGTCATATTGTTCATTCCACTCTACATTTTTTCCTTCTTCAAGGTACCCTTAGGTATCATATTTTTTCTTAAATATATTGTTAGTGCATTTTTTTAGGGGTGGAGGTGGAGTAAGGAAGTGAGAAAATTTTATGGATTAAATGGAATAATATTTGTTTGAAAAAGGAAATGGTGGTTTGTGGTTTAGGAAGTTAAAGAAATTTAACTTAGTTTTATTTGATAAATGGTTTTGGAGAATTATGAATGAGACAAAAAGTCTTTGGTATAGGGTATTCAGTGCTAAGTATGGTGAGGAATAGGGTGTTTATTTTCGAGGGAGGTGGTGGATCTGTTTGATGTAAGAATTTGAAAAACATAAGAGAGGGTGTTGGTTTGATTAATGGAGGATCGTTGCTCGAAAATGTTGATCGGAAGACAGGAGATGAGGTTTCTTATTTTTTTGGAAAGATACTTAGCTAGATAGTATTCCTTTGAAGGAAACCTTTATTAGGTTGTTTGATTTAACGAAGATATCAATTGCGCTGTAAACCGCTTTGTTTTTTCGGAGTTTTGTCTTGTAATTTTGAACTATTTCTTGCCATCTTGAATACATCATGCGCTACAAAATACAAGCTCATTTGCGATGTGATTATCACGTCACAACATTTAAACAACATTTAAAATCGTGTCACAATAAATTTTTAGCGATGTGACTGAACTTGTCATAAGAGAGCGTGTGGTAACTTATTTGCGACATTTCACAAAGTTCTTGCAGGAAAATCACTTCACAATACTTTGCACGGTTATCCACAATGTTGCAGTAGGAGCATGCATAGCAAGTCTTGGATTATAAGTGACAGAATTTTTGTGACATGATTTTTATGTCACAATTTTATGACATGAAAATTATGTCACTAATAATAATCTGAAATCAATAGTTTGTGAAGTGATTATCATATCACAAATCTGTGATATAAAAATCACAACACTAATTCTTTTTTTTAAGTAAATTCTGAAACTATTAACATATTAATCTATTCTAAATAAATTTAGTAAAATTATAAAATCAATAATAATAAATAAATTAATACTATTTTACAACAAACATATCTCAAACATATAACATATTACATCAATTATTACATAATTTTTTTAATTAAATATAAAATATACATATAACATATAAAACAAACTTATAACATGTATAACAAACATTTAAGAAACATATAAAATAAAAAATATACACATAACATATATAAAAAATATTACATATATAACAAATATATTATAAATATATAACAAACAAATAAAATATAAAATATAAAATATAAAATATAAAATATAAAATATAAAATATAAAATATAAAATATAAAATATAAAATATAAAATATAAAATATAAAATATAAAATATAAAATATAAAATATAAAATATAAAATATAAAATATAAAATATAAAATATAAAATATAAAATATAAAATATAAAATATAAAATATATAATTTACATATAACATAAAAAACAAACATATTACAAATATATTATTACTACATTTAAAATAATATATCAACATACATTAAAACTACTATATTGATATAAATACACTATATGAATCTTATTAATTAAAGTTGTTAAGTCATTGAAGTCAATTTTAGAGCCATAATTAAGGTTGTTTTAGTAATTACAATATACTTCTTATATTTATTTAATTTAAGTTTTTAATTAATAAAACTTATCTTCCACTTACTTCTTATATTTATTTAATTTAAAATTTTAATTAATAAATAAATTTTGTAAATTTAACTATTAACATTTCAATTTCACTGACTTTTTATATTTATTTAAATTAAATTTTTAATTAATAAATAACTATTAACTTGTCTCACTAAATTTAACTATTAAAATCTTGTATATAAAAGTGGTTAATAATCTCATTTTAAATAACCAGTACTAGCCACTTCTATTTTAACTAAATAAATAATAAATGATAAATATATAAATCTTATCTTATATATTAAAGTTGTTAAGTCTCTTAGTAATTTTTGGAGCCAAAACTGAGGGTATATTTGTAATTTCCTTTTCATTATTTATTTATTTATTTTAAATTAATTCTAAAATTAGATAATTATTAATATTAATATTATTATTAATATTATATATTAAATTTATTATTAATAAAAATTAAGCTAATTAATTAAAATAAATCAAAAGATTTCTATACAATTACTCATTTGTGGAAAGTTACAAGTCATCCACTTTCTTTGCAAACTCCATCTCCATCACTTTATATTTAAAGATGAAACCAGTTCTAAATTATCCTCCTTTTCATAATAGAATTATCAATTAAATTTTACTCTCTTCACCATAGATGGAGAATTTTAGCATGAACATAAATTATATATACATACATTTTTATCAATTTAGGATATTATTCAACTTTTCTTCTGGTATTATTTTTTTATATCTTTTGTATTGGGAATCAACATGCATTATGGATGAATAATCTCTACATGAAATTAAGATAGATTAAGCTATTTTAATATTTTTAACTTCTTTTTTATTAGCTATAGTATAATTGTTTGTTAGTTTCCATAATAAGGTATTTTAATAGTTTTGAATTTTTCTATTTTATGAAGTTATTGTATTATTCAATTTTTCTATTTTATAAAGTTACGGTATTTTTCTGTTATTTTGTTGAGCTTTTCTATTTATTAAATTATTACATTGTTGAATTTTTTAACTTCTTTTTTATTAACTATAATATAATTGTTTGTTAGTTTTCATGTTTTTTTGATAATTTATAACTTTATCTAACTTTTTATAGTTAAATATGTTATATATTTATTTAGTCAATTTGTAATTGATGATACTTATAAACTTATATAAAGTTAAGGGCTTTGACAAATTTACCATTTTATCCATTTTTAAATGTACAAACATTCTAGATCTCCCATATAGTTGTTATTGATTGTTTTTCTTAAAGAACAAAAAAATATAAAAAATATTTAATAAAGGGACGCATATTTTGAATAAGTTAATGGAAAACTTGTTGAAAAAGTACAACGTAAAGCACAAGATCTCCACCCCGTATCATCCTCAGACCAGTGGGCAAATGGAAGTGTCAAGCAGGCAAATAAAGCAAATACTAGAAAAAATAGTGAACGCTTCACGGAAGGATTGGTCAGTGAAGCTGGATGATGCTTTGTGGGCCTACATAACAACTTTTAAAACACCAATAGGAATGTCTCCATATCAATTAGTATATGGGAAAGCGTGTCATCTTCCACTCGATCTAGAGCATAAGGCTTTTTGGGAAACAAAATTTATGAACTACAGTCTCACAAAAGCTGGAGCGTCAAGAATTTTGCAGTTACATGAACTAGAAGAGTTTCAGAATCAAGCATATGAGAATGCCAAAGTTTATAAGGAGCAAACTCAAAAATGGCACGACAAGAAGATCGTGAAAAAAGAATTCTGGGAGGGTCGGTTGGTGCTGTTATTCAATTCTAGACTAAGGCTATTTCTTGGAAAGTTGAAGTCAAGATGGTCTGGATCTTTCACAGTTAATAAAGTGTTCCCTCATGGACCCATTGAACTGAAAAATAAAGAGAATGAGGAGATATTCAAAGTCAATGGACAATGGTTTAAGCCTTACTACCAGGGTCAAGTAAGAGGCCTTGTGGACAATGTTCGTTTATCTAATTAAGATGGCGGACCATCGAGCCATGCGACGTTAAACGAAGCGCTTTATGGGAGGCAACCCATGCGTTTTTCTTTCTAATTAGTTTCGTTATTTTCAGGTCGATAAGTTTTTGGTTTTTTAGGTAGAGATGCATGTGGTGCCTTAGAGGAGAAGAAGGGTCGATGTCAGTCAAAAAATTGATTCTCTAGAGGCTGACACGGGTGCCCGTGCTAGAGGACACGGCCTGTGTCACAAAGTGCGTGGAAAGTAAAAAAATGGGGGTAATCCAGACTCTGACACGGGTGCCCGTGTCAACGTACACGGCCCGTGTCATAATGTGCTTGAAAAGTGAAAAAAGGAGACGCTCTAGACCTTGACACGGGTGCCCGTGTTGGACATCCTGAGATTTTTGATATTTGGTTTGGACGACACGGCCAGCCGTGTCATCGAACACGGACCGTGTCACTATGCAGAAAGTTGTTTTTTTAAAAAGTTTTTACCTTTGGTTTTGTTGGCCCATAACTTCTTTTAACTCTTATTTTCCTCTCCCACCAAACACATCATAATTTACCACCTTTATATTCCATTCTTTCTTCTTCTTCCTCACAAAACCCTAAAACCCCATAGCCACCATAACTTAAAACCTCATTTTCCTCTCTCATCTTGCCCCAAATCACTAAGCCATAGTTACAACAGTTGTTCCCCTCTGCATCCTCTACATCTCTACGGTAACCGATTTTCTTAATTCTATTTTTTAGTATTTTTTGTGTTCTTTTTTTTTGTGTTTTGCTTGTGTAAGGATTTAGCATGCCTCTAAAACGGATTACCCAAGGGAGATCGGGTGGTGAATCTTCAAGGTCAAGACCGAGAAGAAACACTTCATATGTTACACCAACTACTGCCCCACCCAATGCCCATGGCATTGTCATCCAAACACCGGAGCAAGAGGTGCGTTACTCGCATCATATTCAGCGCAAGATGACGCCAACCAGGTACATGTGCCCTCACACCCTTTCACAATTAGGTCTATTTGAGGAAGTCAATAGGTTGTTATATGTTTTGGGTATCTTAGAATTTATGCAGTTTGAAGCACCCACTTTTGAGCGAATAACGCTTGAATTCCTAAGCTCGGTTGATTTTACGCTGAAGCCCATCTAGGAAGGGTCAAATCATACTCATACAGGTACTATAACTTTTCATTTGTTCAATGTTGAACATTCGCATATGTTGGAAGAATTTGGTGGAATCCTCAATCTACCAATATATGGACCGAGAACTATCCTAGAATTATTCATTGCCAACACTTTCTGGGGAGACATTACTGGTGAAGAAACTTATGTAGCTAAGGGTGCTAAGGCATCGCTTATTCAAAACCCATGCTTCCGGTACGTGAAAAACTACCTGGCTTATTCTTTGTTTGGCAGGGGTGACAACACAACCGAAACTATTTCTTATGTACTCTATGGCTACGGAAAGCCCCATCAATGTAGTTGCGTTTGCTTCCAGCCACCTAAGAAAGATGGGGAGAGCATCCTCTGGTGATATCTCGGTGGGCAGATTGATCACCAGAATTGCTAGCCACTTCGACTATGAGGTGGATGAAGCACCAATTCCTAGTAAAAATTAAATTGATATGAATTCTATGATTAACCAAGGAATGATTTAGGTCCAGGGCAACCAGTTTGGCTACATTGTTTCAAGAAAAGTTATTATGATGCTCCCTGCTCTAGGACAATTTTAAACCGTTCGAACGGGCAATATGGGATTTTTGCTAACGATTTTCAGGTGATCGATGACGTGGTGGAACAAGCTGAAGAGCACCACATGGAGGAAGATGCTGGAGGACCTGAGTCCATGGACCAACCGCCAAGCATGAGTACTCAAGGGGGCAGTGGTCCCTCTTCATTCACCCGAGAGAAATGGGTATGGCTGCAAACGGAGCTGAGAGATTTTCGCACTGATAGGACTCGTTAAGGGGTCGAGTTGTTCCGTCAAGGTGTGGAGCAAACCCGTCAAGAGGAGATGATGAATAACATGAACAGAATGCTCCAACACCTGATGCTACAGTTTCCACCTCCGCCCCCTCCTCCGACTCAGTAGTACTCTGTGAGTCCCCTCTCTCCTCTGTCCGTAGGAATTAGGTACAATGTCTCTTTCAGGTGGGGGAGGGTTTTTATTTCATTGCTATTTCCATTTTTGTTGGTTTTGTTGAATGTTGTTTATTTAGAAATTTTTGTGTGTTATCTTTCATTTGGTTCTTCTAGTCATTGTTTCTTGGTAGATACTAATATGTTGCAGATTGGATAATGTTTTTTTGTTATGAGTACAAACATTCAATTTAGTGGATAAAAGACATGACCCGAACTTGTTCCTTGGTCACCACAGAAGTGGATACAGCTGAAGAAAAGAAAATTGTTGGACGCAAGTGGATAACACCGGACCGAGGAAGGAGAATGGCTTACCTAAGTCAGAAAAAGTTGTTGCGGGACGTGAGGAGGATTCTGGATCCTGTGAGCTTATCCAACATGGTGAGGGTACAGAAAGCCAAACACAAAAACATTATCATGAGATTTTATTCAGGTATGACTTTATCACTCTAATCTTGTGTTTATTCTATTAGAATAACATAACATGATAACACACACTGAGACACGTTGTTTGTTTAACCCAGGGCCTGTCTAGCCATCCCTTGTCATATGGTTATCCTTTGTAAACCACATTTGAGCCAAATCCATTGTTTGTTTTAATTATTCATCCATCCATCAGTTACATTTTGTCTATTTTTCACTCGACATGTTTTTCGGCAATCATCAAAATTGTGCACAAATTTAAGTTTGAGTTAGAAATCTCTGAAGAAAAGGGAAAGAAAAAATAGAAAAGAAAAGAGAAGAAAAGAAATAAATAGAAAATGAAAGAAAAATGGGAAAACATATGCTCCCAAAAAGCCTTTGTGTATTCCCTTTCTTTGATTATCCCACTGTACCAAAGCCTAGTTACAACCTAAAGTCCTTAAAAAGTGTGTGCATATTGTGTATGTAGTAATGATAGAGTTCATTTAAGTTTACGAGTCGATATTGCATATGTTGAATTGTGAGTAAATAAACACTTTAACCCCGAGAGACATGGTGAGAAGTGTGAAAAGCTTGCAGGTGAAAGAGTGCTCTAAAGAGAAATGGTAGTAGATAGCTCTGATAGGTGAGCCAAAATCTCAATCAAGACGGGCAAAAAGCCATTTGCGAAAAACATCACTTGTATTATGGTAAGAGAAATCTTAGGTGACCTTGTTGTTGTTGTCTTCATCACTTGAGGGAAAACAATGAGCTAAGTTTGGGGTTGTGATCGATCACCATTTCTACTGCGTGTTGTACTCGTTTCGGTATAAGTTTATCCAGTTTGTGAAATTTTAGTTTGTTGTTTGTTTCGTTGAGTTGCTAAAACCTTTGTTGTGATGTTTATTTGAATTTTATGGTTCTTTCGACGTTTTATGGTCTACTTTGATAGTATGTGGCATTTCAGGTACACAGAGAGTAAGAAGCCGGAGCACACCAAGAAAAGATATTTCAATGTTCACATAACCTGACACAGCCATCCGTGTCACCTGACATGGACCGTGTCAGGAGAAGGCAAAAAAACATGGTTCAGGGTGAAGGGCACGGGCGCCCGTGTCGCTGGACACGGCCCGTGTCAGAAGGCGCGAGTGCAATTTTTCAAATTATGATTTTGGATAGTTTGGGAGAATGAAGGGCATTTCATACATTGCACGAGGCTGAGAGATGAACAGGATTACTAAACCTAACGAGGAGACAAAATAAAGACACTTTTTGGGAACGGAGCAAATTGACGATTGAGGATTGAAGATTCAAGGCCATTAGGAACGGAGAATTCTTCATGTGCGAGAGTATTTGAATATCGAAGACCTTAATTTCTTGTAATGTTTCAATTTGATATTTTGATTATGATACCGTTAACTTTCATGAGAGGCTAAACCCCTTAATGCTAGGGGGTGTCCCTAATTTGTCACAATAAGAATACTTATCTCTTTGTTTTGATTAATCAACAACGTACTTTATTCCTGCATCAATTTGATTATTTAGATAATTTTATCATTTGACCCTATGGGACCATTGAATTGGATTGATTTAACACAATAGAGTCGGACGGTCGTATTTTGATTTTCTAGATGATGATATTATTAAGGATTTCACCTAGGACTAGGGATATCTTATAATAACCAGAATTGTTCTTGATAATTGCTTGCTTAAACCTTTCTTCTAATTTGAACGGAAGTGAAAATTAGGATTAGGGGTTAAAGTTCGTTTCACTAAGGAATTAGGATTAGATATTAATGAGAATCGGTAATTGAGAAGGATGGACTTGCGGAGTTGATCAAAGAGTAAGAACATTAATTGATAAATTATACACCCTCCCTAGCATATTTGAATCCAACAAAAGTCAATTATATTTATCGTTTTAATTTACGTCTAGAAAGGATTTATTCCAATTAACCTCAAACCTTTGTTTTTGTTCAACTGGTGAGACATTATACTTTGTATTTACCTCGGAATCCTCGAGATCGATACCTTTGGGGTAAAACCCACTATTACTACATCGGTCAAAATAGTACACTTGCTATTTTTTTCCGATCAATAGGTAACAACAAGGAAATGGTTAAAAAACTTAAAATAGAGATGATGAAAAAAAATATGAGATGAACTATCTTGGCTTGCTGCAACATTTTCTTGATATTGAGGTTTACCAACTTGAATATGGAGTTCTTATTTATCGAAAGGGATATGCTAATAATATTTTGGAAAAGTTTGACATGTATGGTTGCAAACCTATTGATATTCATTTAGTGGTGAATGAAAAATTAAAGAGGAAATATTGTGGAAGATTAGTAGATGCAAGCATATATTACAGTTTCGTTGGAAGCTTGTTTTATCTTATAGCTAATTCAAGGCCCGATTTAATGTTTGCTGCTAGTTTACCCTCAAGGTTCATAAGTAAACCAAGTAATTTATGTCTTGGGGCAGCAAAAAGAGTTCTAAGGTACGTAATGGGAACCTTGAAGCATGGAATAATTTTTGAAAAGAATTCTAAACATGAAGCTAAAAAAGCAAGAGATAGTGGCGCAATCTTCAGCTGAAGCTGAATACTTAGAAGCTGGTTTGGCTACACAAAATTCACATTGATTATGTAGAATATTAGAAGATGTTGGAGAGAAGAAAGAGAGAAGTCTAAAAATTCATTGTGACAACAAATCAACTATTGCCATGGCAATATTCTTATTTTTCATAGTCAAACTAGACATATTAACATAAAGCATCACTTCATTCAAAGTGTGATTGAGGAAGGATATGTGCAATTATCTTTCTGCATTTTACAAGAGCAACTTCCAGACATTTTTACTAAAGAACTACCAAGAGGAAGATTACATCAACTTAGAGAAGCAATGAGAGTTAAAAAGAAACACATTAACGGGGAGTGTTAAAATTAATGTGTTGTATCAACCACTGTGTTTAGTAAATATTATGAGAGAATTGTAACCATCGTAGTACAATTATTGTCTTTATTTATATTAATGCTATAATTGTATCATTAAGATTGAGAGACCTAAACAACCCTCATCTTAATTACCAACTAAATGCGTCCTCTATCAATTTCCTTCAAACCTATATAAAGCCTTTATAATGCTAAGTTATATGCAGTCAGTGTGAGGTAATTTCAATAAAATCATAGCATTTCAAAGTTTATCCACCAGTGGAAGTTTAAAGTAAAACGTGATACCTCCGGTGACAATATAGTTCGGTTTCATAGTATGTGAGGCTCCAGACAGTGGTATCAGTCTCAAAAAAGTACATATAGTATGAATATAATAAAGAGTGAGAGGGATAAAACTACTCAATCATGGGTCACAACCAAACACTCAACCTATTGCCACCACCTCTTCCCTATCGCTTCCTAAACTCTGTAAAAAGACTGATACCCATAAAATAGAAAGCCTTGTTTAGTATTCTTATGTCCTAGAAGATGCTCTAATTGCTGAAACAATACCTCCACTTTTAAGCCCTTATAATATCTTCAAAAAACAGAATAATTACCTGATCTTTTAGAAACCTAATCTCTACCAATCACACTCATATGATAGAGTACGTCCATTCATCCTGACTAGACCAATGTAGTTTACGAGCTACAAAGCACGAGCAATATATTGATTTAGAGATTCCTCAAAGTCTCATAAATCACTGGAAATCAGAAGGTTATATATTTTCCATGGAGAGAGAGGATGAGTCTAACTGCTCCAAAATGTAAAGTTGTGTAACCTTCAAATTTCCAGTGATTTATGAGACTCTGAGGAATCTCTAAATTAATATATTACTCTTGGTTTGTAGCTCTCAAACTACATTGGTCTAGTCGGGCTGACTGGACGTATTCTTTCATATGAGGGCGATTGATAGAGATTAGGTTTCTAATGGATCTGGTAATTGTTCTTTGTTTTTTGAAGATATTATAAGGGCTTAAAAGGGGAGGTACTGTTTCGGCAATTTGAACATCTTCTAGGACATAAGAATACTCAACAATGTTTTCTATTTTATGGGTATCGGTCTTTTTACAGAGTTTAGGAAGCCATAGGGAAGAGGTGGTGGCAATAGGTTGAGTGTTTGGTTGTGATAGTTCCATAATTGAGTAGTTTTCTCCCTTACTCACTCTCTTTATTATATTCATACCATATGCACCCTTTTTTCTGTCGAGGCTCTGATACCACCCTGTTTGGGAGCCTCATATACTATGAAACCAGACTTAACTATATCGTCCTTAAACGGCCAACCATAGGCATACCGTAGAATTTCTTGATTAGGGGAATTTATTCTTAAAATTATGTTCAAATAATAGTACTTCTTTGTTCAAGTTTTTAATCATAGATGATTAGCTGATGACATCATTATCATTTTTTAGTTAAACTCTTTGTATTTGCATTAACTGAAATAAAAATAAAATAAAAAAACTTTTTTTAAAGTCAAATGAGAAAAAATAATATTAAAAAAAAAAGAGAGAAGGTACTACGAACAAAGTACAATGGAGTTTTCAACTTTCAAAAGAAGGTACGAGGAATACCAAAGCGGGGCCAAAACCTACAAGAACAAGCCAAAACAATGATAAAAACAACCCCAATTCAGCTCAAAACAAATCTTCTTTTTTGAAAAATACAATAAATGTGCAATACTGTGATAAAATTGATATTCAAAAATCCATAAATTAAGGCGAATGTGTATAGAAGGGACATAGAAGCATGTAACATTTAATATATATTACCAAGGGTTATGAAAGACCGTGATAAAATAGATTTTTAAAGTAACATACTAAAAAACTAAGACAACGAATAACTATTACTACAACAATTTATTAAGTGGTTGAAGTAATATGGTTTCACCAAAAATATATTTTATACTAGTCACATGACATAAAAATATAGATAACTATTTTTAAAATGCTATTAAATAAGGTTTTAGATGTATAAGTTTAATGTAAGAATATTATACACAATGCATCAAAATTAATATTATTATATCATATAAAAAAAAGCAGGATATATTTCTTTTTATTATCATTCTCTTTTTATTTATGTCACTGTATGTACTTGTTTGATAATATCTCAATTATATATTATAGGAATAAAATAATGATAGAAAATGAATTGTTCGAAAAGCATACAAAAGGTATGAAAAACGATTATTTCTTATAGTTTCATATATTTTAAAAAATTACAAAGACTAAAATACCAAGTGGTATCGGTAGCATCAATGAACGTCTTTATAACTCATGAGAGAATTTGTAATTATATTCCTTCAGAGACAATTGTTATTCCTGCCTGGTCCACCATAGTAAAAGTAAGTCCCCCAGCTATGGCCAACTCTTCCTTTTACATGATAACAATTTGGGCTTTCTGCATAATCCTGTAGATTTGTTGGCATAACCCAGTCTCTTTTTGAATTTAAAACATTCATATTTCTAATATATGCAGCTTTCTGCCAACCCTCTTCAGGAAAGTGTCCACTACCCATTTGGGTGGAAGAAGCCTTTGGGTATTCTTTATTTATTATTTCTCCACCCCAATGAACCTTAGTTGCAACATCCTTCAGAGTTGTAAATATGGAGGATGGCCAATACCCAAGATTTTTATATCCATAACGAAGCCACCAATTTCCTGTGTTTACATCCTACACAAACATAATTGATAATAAACCTATATTTTAGGTTTCTTACATGAAAATATAAATATATAATAAAATAAATGTAGTAAAAAAGGATAAAAAAGGATAAAAAGCATTAAAAAGATAAATTATTAGAAAAATAATTTTAAAAGAGAAAATGCATAAGGAAATTAGAAAGCATTCTACGAAAAAATCAATGGAAAAAAGTAGAAATTACCTTCCAAACAGATAAGGAAATTGTAAATTGCTTTCCATTATATGTAGAAATTGGAGAAATTGCAGCTCCAAATGCAATATCTTTGTTCGTTTGAACAAAGCCTGGGCATAGTAAGTTGTAGCAACTGTGTCTATATGCATCAGCCTGCAATCATAGATACAATTACGTTTTTTAATAAAGCTTCTATTGAATCATATTATATATTTCCCATCTTTATTTCAATCAAATTACTTACCGTCCAGAAAATGAAAAATCTAGTGCGACCGTCCCCATATAATTGGTTATTTACCTAGAAAAAATAACTTGAAGTTAGTTTGATTGATAACAAAATGAAGAAAGCATTGATTAAAGGATACTCAAGACTACTACAACAATTAGTCTTCCTATTTTACCGATTAATGTTGGTTCCTTAACTAAAATTTTGACGGGAAGGTCTAATGAGTTCAGATCTATTGAGTTCTTGTTTTAGAGTTTATTTTTGTGGTAGTTTTCGTTTTTTATATAGTTGTTTTTCATTTAGCTAAATATTATACGTGTCTCTCATCCAATCCTTTGCTCAGTTATATTGTATTTAAAATTTTCAATAAATATTATTTTACAATTAAAGTAGATAGACAATTTACATGCTAACTAACTTTAATCCGAAATATTTTTTGTTTTATATTAGATTTATCATAGCACATTTGCTTGGAGAAAAACTATTTATCATATGTCCTTAAACTATTTGTGATATATTCTATTTTTTATATCAAATGAACAAATATAATATTTTTTAAGTTTTTTAAAAATATATTATGAAAACAATAGATAGTTTATTTGAAATTAATTTGATTTAATGTTATAACTTATTTGTTTTTTATAGTAAAATATTATATTAATAAGAAAGATGGAATATTTGAAAATAAATATTTTTTTTGAGTTTTGTTTTAAAGATTAAAATATATTCATGATTAAAATATAGTCATGATTAAAAATATTTCCAAAAAATGTATATAAATAATAATTTTCATGTAAAAACCATTTAAAACAGCTTTAAATTGAAATTATGTTTTATATATACCTAAAGTTACAATAAAAAAAACTTTAAATGAATTGGTTTAAATAACTATTTAAATAATTTTTTTATAAGACATGTATTTTTTAAATATTTATAATTTTTTTTAAATAAAAGAGAATAATATTTATACAGTGTGTTTAAAGGTTTTTTACACAATCTACCAATAGAAAGAAAAATATATGTCATGATATTAAATAAAATTAAAATTAAGTAAAATAGAATTAAATATATTAAATATATGGTTGTGATTGGTTAACAGTATAAAACTAATTTATATTGTCCGTGCATCGCTTCTTTTCTATAAATAAAAATATATAAAACCATAAAATGTAAATATAAAAAATATAAAAAAAAAAAAAAACTGGATCCTATTTGTGCTAATATTTTTAATTGATTCAGATGAAGTAGTTAATAAAATATGAGAACAATTAATATACCTGCCAACCAACTTCAATGGTATTGAGGTCTTCTCCAAATGTACCTGCCATTACCCACATTTGAGCCAAGCTGAATACATTTGGAGCTCCTCCATGTGGATTCCACACATTCAAAGTACCCTTTGCTCCATAGAACTCTCCATCCTGCACATACTGAATTGCATGCTGCGGAAATAACAATAAGCAATTTTGTTACTTAATTTTCAAAAACAATTAGACAAAAACAATTTTACAAGTTTAATTCATAGTAAATTTGCATGTTTAAAATTGCAGATATCTAGATGATAAGAAATAAGTGATAAAATTGAGTTTATGGAATTGCATACTTGATGATTATTACTGCCGACGATGGAGAATTTTCTTCCAAATCTACTATCAGAGCTAGCTCTTAACAAATCTTGTTCTGTTATTCTTTTTATTGGAATTGTTCCATCTGGACATGATTCACCCGATAAACTCCATAGTTGAGAAGTTTCATTGAAATTATCCGTTTGATTATCCCCTTTTGGTATTTCTGGAGGACTCTAAAAACAAAAATATGCACGCAGAAATTTGCAATTATAAAGTTAAAGTATTCTAGATCTCTTGGCTTCTAAGAATTTATTTTACTCAAGTAAATTAACACAAAAGAAAAAAATACCAATGGTTTTTGTCCTTTCAATAAAGGATGATCGAATGCTGGTTGTTGATGTGTCAACACACAATCAATAATATCACCGTCAGGACTCTGTGAGTGCATGTAATTGCATTAGCTTATAAACAAGCATATAAGTTAACATTCAAACACATAAGCTTCTAAAGTTGATAAATTAATTTTAAATTTAAACTTTGGCAGTTTTGTGATTTTATAATTCATTGGGTTAAAAAAAGTTGTTTGTGTTTTAAAAAAAAGGTCATAATTGCAATCTTGATAATGTTTAATGAATATTTGAAAATTATTAAAAATATCTTGAATAATTTTCAATTTATTCAAAACCAAAGTAAACAATTTGAAAATTTATGATAAATATAGTGACTAAATTGAAATATACAAAAACTTTCTTGCACATTTTAAGACATTATAACAAACATTTTATATATTTGATGTAAAAAAGTATAGGTGGTATTTGTAAATTTTGCATTAATAAGATTAATGTCTTATGAAATTCTTTCAATTTGACAAATCTAAGCATTTCAACACCCAAATAATAACACAATTATAATAATTAATTTTATATTACTTCAAATAATTTATTTTACCGTACATGAATTGTTTTAACTGCTGGCTTGTTGAGTTGCTTAAGACGAATAGCTATACTTTCATTCAACTTATGAAGTTCATCCTCTGATCGAAAAGTTTGATTAACAAATGGATTTTTTGTTTCTAGAGAATTATTAGAATAAAACAAAGAAACTAAAACAAGGGAATGCAGAAGGAAGCAAATGATTGGAGAGTTAAGATCCATGTTCGTTTTGTGTTTGTTATCTTCTTATATTAACTTTTTATATACAAAGTTTTGCGTTTCTAGAAATATATAAATGTTTTTTTTTATATAAAACTATTTCAAATATAGAATGTTAAATATTTTATTTTTTTTAAATTACAAATATATAGACAAATAGAAAAATGGCATAAGATTCAAAATAAAATAATAAACTAGCAATGATATCTTCTAGAAATATTTAAATTTGTAAACATATTTTTTTAAGCAAGTTTCAATAAAAAGAGAACAAATGTTCTCTAACCCAATTACAAAAAGCGAGACGAAATTTTGGAGAAGGAAAAATTATACACCAATTGAGACTTCAGAGTGATAAAATAAATGATTTTTATAAATCTCATAAAAATTACAGTTGATATATATAATATATCCGATAAAAGATCACCTCCACATCCAAGGTTTGATGTTTCAAACGACATCCAAAAGTTCCAATCTTCCTCCCCAAAAATCATTATATTTCTAAGCACCCACAAAATCCAAATCGTTGCCAACCAAACACATCCTTCTTTTTCATTTTAAATTTTCTTGGATTTGCAAAAGAAACTCCAGCTCAAAAAAATATTCAAGAAACTATCCGCCTCATAATCAACAAAATCAATTCAACCGAACACTTTCTTCCAAACCAAACCGACAATATGACATGATAACAAAGAATGTGTCAATGATTCAGGAGCACAACTACAAAGAGCATATGAAATATCACTAGTATTATTAAGAATACCTTGAATAACAAGCAAATCTCTTGTAGGGAGCCTCTCGATAAAACACCTCTATCCAAAAGCTTTTATCTTGTGAGGAACTTGCATCTTCCAAAAGTCAACAAATTCCTTATCAAATTTATTTACCGAACCAAACAGAATGTGAGACAATTCAAGAATCTCATAACAACCCTTGACTTTGAAAAGATGCCCCGACCCATTGTTAATTGGAAATTTCAACTATATAAATGTTAAGCTAAAATGATACATCTTGTAATAGATTTAGTTCGAAAGAAAGTATAAAGAAATTATTGTGAAGATTTTGATGGATCAAGGTTAGTAAGAACCTCATTTCACCAAGAATTGGAAAGAGATTCGATGGTGAAACATTGAAATTAAATTTATTCCATGAATTGTTAAAAATAGAAACTTGAACCATCATGTAGACGTTATTTGGCGTTTTGAGGACAAAAAGGTTTCAAATTTAAAAGTTTGATCTTATCTAAAAGTACCAATTACTCAAAATTACTCAAAATACCAGTGTTTTAGAAGCAAGTTCTGAGAATGTATGTATGATGCACTATGTTGAACTTTTTCGTGTGGCGGAAACCAACTATGTTGAACCTGCTTATATCAATGTAGTGGAAATTGTTGACTTCGACATTAACCATCACCTTTAAGACAGGGTTAATGCGTATTTTTCTATTGTTGTCGAAGCAAAGGATGTTGTTGATGGCCTTACTAACAATACTACTAATGGTTTTGTTGCAGGTATCGAAGTCCCAAACCGTGTTGAGGGTCTGATGAAACAAATCATTGAAGAAAAGTTTTTCTTTAGATGCTAAAACAACAAAGGCCATTGAGGGCCTTTGAGTCTAGTTCAAAAGAAGTAGGATCACTGATGGTCCTAGTCTCGAAGTCAATATGGTAGACTTGAATCAGCCTTCTCATGAGATTGAAGAAGTCGAAAGGTGCCTCAAAAGGGAAAATAAACAGTTGAGGAATGCTTACCCAAGGGTTGATGAAAGTCTGCTTGATTACCTGGTTCACTGCCATAAGAATAATTCTGAAGGGCTAGTGTGTCCTAGATTGTTAAGGACCAAATTGTAGCTATTTTGTACATGATTTTGTGGTCCTTAACAATGCCTTTTTAATTAATTAGTAGTATTTATTCTAGTATTTTGGTTTAATTAGGTTTTTATTTAGTTTTTGTTTATAATATATTATTTAATTTAGTTTAATTTTAATTGTAGGTTTTTATTGATTAATTATCTCAAGCTTGGATTCAAGGACACTTGAAGAGCTTTTGGGATGATTCTTTTTGAATGAATTTTTGGAAGAAGGAGCATGTTTGTGTCGCCGTTGCAGAAGCTCAACGCGAATAACCGCGTTTAGCGCGGTCTGCGAAAAACAGAAAAAGGACAGACCCATGCTTTCACCTTTCGAGTCACCTAACCCATCACTTCCAGCTGGCTTTTGGCTTGTAAAGGGTGGAACATCACTTCTTGATAATCATCTTTCATTATTGTAAAAATAGGGCATAAAATTTGTAAAAAAAACATAGTTTTTCCTCTTGATTCTTCATGTTCATCATCTCCTCCAACAATCTTGTGAGCAAAGCAACCATGGAAATGTGTGGCTAAGTTCTTTTTGTGTCAAGATTAGAGGTAGTTGATCTAACTAGTATGTATTTCTTTTAATCCATTTGTGTATGAACATGGTTGATGATTAATATAGTTGAATATCTTTGTTCTTCATCTTTATGCTTTGAATCTTGTTTGAAAAAGGATGCTTCAAAGTAGACCTAGGATATTCATCCACTAATGAACAAATGCTATAAATAGATTTGTGTGTTAGTGTTTACAAGTATTGAGCTTAATGTTTATCATGTCAATAGTTGTGGTGAGAAATCATTCAAGGATTAACATGATAAAACTCACAATCTTGGTGAGAAATCAACAAGATTGAGAGGATATGTATTTATGGAAATCATCAAACTAGTTCATCACTTGATTAATAAAATGCATATGAAATTAGGTCAATGAAACTAATCTTGACATGCTTCCATCATTACAAACAAACTCAAACTCTCTTGAATCCAAACCATAACTCTTTTTTGAAAAGACTAATTTAGTTATTTTCTTGGAAATTCATGATACTAGTAGCTTAGAAAACAAACCCTTTGGTTACTTTAATCTTAAATTACGCTTTTCTATTGAAAGACTACAATATACACCAATCCCTGTGGAATCGATAATTAAAAATACTTGTTCGCGGAATATTCCTACAACAAAAATGGCACCGTTGCTTGGGATTGGCATTTGATATTGCTAGTATCGCAATAGTTGTGTGTTTTAAGATAATTTTTCTACTAATCTCTCTTTGTTTCTTTTGTGTCTAACTTTTCGAAATTAGTTTATGCGAGGAAGTGCTCAAAGAAGGAAAGACTAGCTAGGCAAAGGCAAGAAAGAGGAGAAAGAGGAGAATTATCTACTTCTTCTACACCACCCGTGTTAGGAGAGGTCATTATGGCAGAGAATCAACCACAACCACCACCACCACCACCACGGGGGCCTTGTGTAAATAGCCCCCGTCACACCGCTCAATTTGCTCGCCAAGCAAATGCAAGGTTCACGGAGATGAAGACGGGATTGCTCCAACTTCTTTATGCAAGTCCTTTTCATGTCCATGACCATGAGGATGCTTACACCCACCTTACTAAGTTCTATGAGATCGCGGGAGCGGCCGGGGCTCCGAAAGACCAAGAAGAGCAATACTTTCAAAGGCTTTTCCCTCATTCTTTAGTGGGGAAGGCAAAAGATTGGTATCTAGACCAACTACAAGAGACAATGACAAATTGGAATGTGTTGGAGGAAAAATTCCTTGAAAGATTTTTCCCTCAATCACGTTTCATGGAGGCAAAAACCGCAATTTCGGTATTTTCACAAGGAGTAAATGATCCTTTGAATAGGGCTTGGGAAAGGTATAAGTCTATGCTTAGGAAGTGTCCTAGCCATGGTTTTGACGAGCTCACCCAAATTCATATCTTCCGAAATGGTCTCCAACCTCAACACAAATTGTTGTTGGATGCTACGGCAGGACGTTCTTTGATGGCAAAAACACCATATGAAGCAATTCAAATAATTGAGAAGATGGGGAGGAATGACCACCAAACTCAACATGATCAAGGAGGTGCGCAAGTCAAAACGGGAGTTCTTGAAATTGGCTCTAGTCACGAAGCACTTGTAGCGCAAAATAAATTATTTGCGAAACAAGTTGAAGAATTGACAAAACTAATGGCAAGGCTTCCGCAACAAATCATGGAGATGCAAGGAACATCTAGCAAGCAAACTCAACAAATTGCTTATTGTGAATTGTGTAAAGGGGATCATAAAACCGGATTTTGTCCTTCGGAAAATGAAGAAGCAAATTATATGGGCAACCAAGGGCAAGGATACCAACAACGAGCTCCTTATCCTTATCAAAATCAAGGCCAAGGTTACCAACAAAGAGGTAACCAAGGTTATCAAGGCGGGTGGAGACAAGACAACAATAATCAAGCTAGGCAAAATCCGTACCAAACTCAAAATCAAAACCAAGCTCAACCTCAAAATCAACCTCAAAATCAATTAAGATCTTCCAACATTCAAGACACTCTAGCTCAATTCATGCAAGCTTCTATGGCAAACCAAAAGAGCACGGAGGCATCTATCAAGAATTTGGAAACTCAAATGGGGCAATTAGCAAAGCAAATTTCCGACCAAAGTGCCTCGACATCATTTTCTCCAACTACTCAAGCAAATCCTAAGGAGCATTGCAAAGCTATTACAACTAGAAGTGGTAGAGTTTGTGATGAGAAAAAGAAAGTTGTTGAAAAGAAAAAGAAAGTAGTGGAGAGAAAAGATCAAATGGAGAAGGATGAAGTAGTAATGGAGGAGGTAGAAGTTGAAAAAGATGATGAGGTTGTAGTTGAAAAAAATAATGATGTTGATGTGGAGGATGATTTAGTTGAAAATGATGTTGTAGTCGAAAATGAAAATGAGAATGGTGTAGTTGAAAAGGAGAAAGTGGAGGAAAAGAAGAAGAAAATGAGAAAGGGAAAGGAGAAGGAAGTCACTCTTCCATTAAGAAACTTACCTTATCCTCACCTCCCCTCTAAAAAGGATGATGCCAAGCACTATGCTCGGTTTATGGATATTTTTAAGTAATTGCAAATAAATATTCCATTCACCGAGGCATTAGAGCAAATGCCGAAATATGCAAAATTCATGAAGGACATATTGACAAAAAAGAAGCGGTACATGGATCAAGAAACTATAATGGTTGATGCAAGTTGTAGTGCGATAATTCAACGCACTATTCCAAAAAAAGAAAGTGATCTGGGGCGTGTAACATTGCCCGTTACCATTGGGTATGTCGGAAAAGGATTGATTGACTTGGGATCAAGTATCAACTTGATTCCATTATCCATTGTAAAGAGGTTGGGGGAGATTGAATTAAAGTCTACAAAAATGACGTTGCAATTAGCGGATAAGTCTATTACTCGCCCGCATGGTGTAGCTTTAGACTTGTTGGTAAAAGTGGACAAATTCTTTTTCCCGGTTGACTTTGTTGTGATAGATATGGAGGAAGATGTGGATGCACCTCTAATTCTAGGCCGTCCATTCATGAAGACGGCTAGAATGATGATTGACATTGATGATGGCTTAATGAAGGTGAGGGTCCAAGATGAAGAAATTTGCTTTAATATTTTTGAAGCAATGAAGCATCCAATTGATAATAAATATTGCTTTAAAATTGATGTTATCGAGGAAGCAACCCAAGAAGTGAATGATGATGATGATAGTCGAGATCTTGAGGAGTGTTTGGAAGGAATGGAGATTACCAAAGAAATGCACCCATGGGAGGAAGAAGTGGAAATTTTGAAAAATGACCCTAAAGATGAAGAGCCAAAGCTTGAGTTGAAAGCACTACCATCTCACTTGAAGTATGAGTTTCTAGAGGAGGGAGGTAAGAAGCCCGTAATCATTAGAAATACATTACCGGAGAAGGGGGAGGGTGAAGCAACTCGATTTTCAAAAATCATTTAAATGAATTTTCAAAATAATGAAATCGCCACCTAATTTTATTTGTTCTAGAAAGAAGGGGAAAATATAGATAAAACCCACAAAAATCGGATAAGGCGGTCTACAAGACCAAAAAGCATGGATTCGGGAGTCGGTTACGCAAGAGGAAGGTATTAGCACCTCTTACGTCCATCGTACTCGATGGGACCCATTTAGTTCAAAATGTGTTTGTGTGTGTAATCGCTAATTTCTAAGTCATGAATAAATAAAAAGAAAATGGATTTGTTTATTATTATTTTGAGTTTGACACGGTTTCGAAACCGCGTGCCTACGTATTCCCTCGTGCAATGGGAAAGTCAAAACTCCGTAGTTCTTGTTGAAAATGTTTGAATTGGTTGTATTGATTTTAATTGAAATTTTTTTTTATTTTGATAATCGCGTATGAGCGAAAAAGGATTTGAATGAGTTGAATTGATTTTAAATGTAGATGACAAGTACCAAAACGTTGGGCTATCCTCTAACGATTCAATACTCGAGATTGGTGATTGAGGTCAACCGATCATCTCTCATCCAAAATCTTTATTATGAAAAGAGTGAGGTGAAACAAAGTTCACTTTTATTAAGTGTATGTAATAAAGTATTTAAGTCATTGGGTTACCCTCTAATGGCTCAAATACTTTACATTTTAACTAAATCGTCGGGCTAACCTCTAACAATTTAATTAAATACCATAGCACTATATATTTTTTGTTTAGTAGAAAAAATTGATTTTTGAAAGGACAAATTCAATTAATTATTTTTGACTTGAAAGTGTTTTGAAAATTGCGGCGTTGGACGTAGAGAAATGATATTTCGGGTTATGATTAACCAAGTATGTGGACTTGATTAACCTCGTGAGGATAGGTGCTCCTATCCCCAACCATGAGACCCTGGTGCATGGTGATTGATATGTGGATCAATTGTTTTTTCGGGTTATGATTAATCAAGGCAACGAGGGCCTTAATTAACCTCGTGAGGATGACCATGCCCATCCCCAACCATGAGACCCTTAGAGAATTTGGTGTGGGTAACCAAAAAAATGAGAGATCGGAGGCGTTGTTGTTAATTTTATATTAATTTGTGAGTGAGTGTACAATCGCGTAATAAACATACAAGCGGATAATATAATAACGCGGATAGTAAAAGAAAATAAATTAACACACAATACAAACTGGAATTTAAATAATTATTAGTATAGATTTTTTCTACTTGATAAAAAATCAACTAATAATTTAATTGATAATTTAGCAAACAAAAACTATCTTATACTAATTATTATTTAATACATCATTAAATAAAAAAAAACTTGCATAATAATAAATTTAAAGAGAGAGTTAGAAAATGGGCCTGATTGGAGCTTTAATCTGGGGGGTGTGAACAGCAACTCTGAGCCCAAGCCCAAAACAATGCTGTTGGATCCTGTGTGAGTGCTTCCATGGATCATATTGTGGTCTGCTATTCTGGATCGCTGGATCTGGACTTCAACAGATCTGACGGCTTGATGCAGGAAGGTGCAAAGTAGATACAATACACATGTATACACCAGATTTCGAAATAAACCACATAGGTGGTGACAAGTGTCACCACCTAAACTAACCATCATGACCAAACATTCTTACATTTTCCTAAACTCATTTTATATTATAAATTATAAAAATAAATAATACTAACTCTAATTAAATAAATAATAATACTAATAAAATAAAATAAAATCAGAAATTAGTTTATTGTCATTATATTATTATATATTATATTTTTTTAATTAAAAAAAACTAAATTAGTTTTATAACAAAAAAAATATATCTATTATACATAAATTAACTAAACCTATTTAAACTAAAAACTAATCTTAAGTTATATTTTATAAAGAAAAACTAAATCAGTTTTTTTAATTTAAGTTATGTTTTATAAATATTAAATATGAAAGACCAAAACTAAATATGATAAAATAAACAAAAACCAGTATTCCTAAACCTAATTATATTAAAGTTAACTTATCATTTAAACAAATCAAAAGAAAGATTAACCGATTCACCTCTCAAAACCTCATCGCCTCTCATTCTCTCTCACCGTCCCGAACCCTAACCAGCCGCTCTCATCATCTCTCTCGCCGGCTCGAACTCTAACAGAGATCGTTCGTCTCTCTCGATCGTGACCCTCACCGTCCCTCATCTGTTGTTCGCGATTTCGTCCTCTCTCTCTCGCTTTTACGCTCTCTCATCGCCACCGGTTTCTCAACCGCGATTTCGTCGCCGCTCACGATTCTCTCGCTGATCTCTCATCTCTCTCTCACTCAATCTGCTCTGTTGTTACGATTTTCTGGTTTTTCTGAAAACTGTTTGGTTTGGTTATGTTTTACAGATCGGAATAGAAACCCTAAATCGCTAAGCATGATGGTGATGGTGATGATATGCAGAAAACGAAAAGAGAGGTGAGGAAAGGAGAAGGATGGCGACACAGTGTTCGCAACCTCCTCCTTCCACTGCTGAACCGGTAATACCTTTCAAACTTCTTCTTTTTAGTGGCTATTTTCGGCTTTTCTGAAGGGGGGATGATGGGAAATGATGATTTCGTGTTCGAATGTTTGGGTTTCGTTTGACTGTTCTATGTCTGTGTTTGAATATTCTGGGTTTGTGTTTGAATGTTCTATGTTTTCTGGATTTTGCTTTGTGTTTACGGCTAGGGTTTTCAAAATGAACAGTTAATGCCCTCTCTTGATTACTGTGCATTTGGCTTTTATAATGTCTTGTAATTAGGGTTCTCTCCTGTCAGTCTTTGGTATAAGGGCTTTTGGAAAACAAAAATCGAAAATGGGCTTTGGTATTCTGTTGTTTGATCTGTTGGTCCGAAAAATCTGTTATGCCAGCCTGTGTTTTCTGTACTGGATTGGGCTGCTATTGTGATATATTTTCTGATTTCAGGACAGATAACATTGTACTTGCAGCAGTGGCAATGATGGTTTCTGAGCCACACCCCCCTTTTGTGAACCAACATGAGTTGTGATTTGCAAAAGGGTGGGTTCTTGAACATGAATGATAAACAATCCTTAACATAAAACTGATCCCAATCATTTCCCCCTAATGATGAGATAAGAAACTTGTTTTGAAACCTTGTTTGCTGTCCGTTATTACTAATTGCATTCTTTTTGTTGTTTCCATGAACGAGGGTGTTGCTACGAGCTCAAGAAAAGATGACGGAAAGCTTGGAGGAACAGAAAGCTTGGAAACGAGGTCAAGGACAAATCCATGGAGAAGTTGGCAGCTTGAGAAATTCAAAGAGTGTAGAACACACTAGTATTCAATAGAAACTTGTAACTTGTATTTTAGGATTGACAAGTTGTAATACATGTATACTTGTTCTTGTATCCTTGTGCGATAAAAACCTTAGAGCAATTTTGGAACTCTTGAAATTTTATGAACACAAGATTTGAGAAATATGTATCAATTTGAATTCTTGATTGTGTATGAAAGTTGGAAATTCATTATGCATCAAATATCCCAAAAATTTGTCATGAACCAAAATTAAATTGGTTAAAACAAACCATGTCGAAATATTGATTAACAAATGTATCCAATTCCACTTCAATCTAAAACTCCAATCCGTAGTCTTGAATCAAACGAGTAGTAACATGGTTGTTGTATTTTTTTAGAATTTGAATCCTCTAGTATATGAAACTTGAGAATTAAACTCTAAATGCAAAGATGGCTTGATGACTTAGATTGTAGAGATACTTGAATTCCTTTGAATATCCCGGTCATAAAGCCTTCATGTTGATCTGTTCATGTAGAAATTCTGAGCCTTTTGCCACTTGAAACAAAAATTGAAACTCTAAGTTTCAAATGAAGTTCTTGATTCAAAACCTTAGTCAACTTGGCGATTCCATGATTTCTTTAAGAAATGGGTGATAGATTCCACTTGAAATTAATGGGATTATCACCGCATTTGCAAATCGAAACATATTCGGTAGTAGAAAAAGATTTGAAACCAAGCGAATTTCAAAAAGAAACTTCTAATTTTTCATTGAATGCCTTGAATCTCGTGGGCGATGAACGCAACTAGAAAAGATCTAAACATGTGGCAACTTGGACATCCTTAAATCTTGCAAACAAAGCCTCTGGACGAATATTTTCACATACATCAACTATTTCCAAGAACGAACAAAGTTGACGAGCAAACCAAATGCACTAGAACTTGAATTGTTGGTCAATAATCGGATAATCATAATCCACCCTCTTACTCCTTGAACAATGAACTCGAAACAACAACAAATCCTAAACCCGTGATGAATTGATCTCTTGAATCAGGAGGTAATGATATTTAATATAACAAAGCTTCCATAGTTCCATCAAGAAAGAGACCACTCATTTCAACAATCAAACATCAAGCCCCGAAAACCGATAGATAAGAAAGGATAAGATTCATTATTAAACCTCGTCGTTTTCAAATATCTTAGATTGGTTGAAAGCACCACGCCTTTTCTGCTCAACGGAAAATCTCTGGGAGTCAACTCCAACCCGTAACCATAGAACCAGTGGTATGAATGTATGTGAGTGTTATGATAAACGCGAAGCCTAAACCAGATAAAATCGAGATAGGAGGGAAAATTTTGGGGTGCAACAGTTGCCCCTATTTAATCGTCTTAAACCTGAAAGTGAAATTGGCGAGTGAGCCTTTTGAACTTTCAAGGTAGAAGAAGATTAAATACTAAAAGAACCCTAAAATTTGCGCTCCGAAGAACAAGTAGAAATATTTTTGCTTTTTTTTTTTTTGATTTTTTTGTTGTTGATATTTTTTGTAAAAGATTTCGGTACATCAGGAAACGAATACGCTTAAATAAGCGGCTTCGCGGATTAGATATGAGAACTGACAGATCTTTGGAACGAGCATACTTCAATAAGTTGCTTCGCAGATCAAAAAGGTAAGAACTCATAGATCTTTGGAACGAGCATACTTCAATAAGTTGCTTCGCAGATCAAAAATGAGAACAGGCAGATCTTTGGAACGAGCATACTTCAATAAGTTGCTTCGCAGATCAGAAACGAAACCATTCAGACCTTTGGAACGAGCATGCTTCAATAAGTTGCTTCGCAAATCAGAAAGGTAAGAACTCATAGATCTTTGGAACGAGCATACTTTAATAAGTTGCTTCGCAGATCAAAATGAGAACAGACAGATCTTTGGAACGAGCATACTTTAATAAGTTGCTTCGCAGATCAGAAACGAAACCAGACAGACCTTTGGAACGAGCATACTTTAATAAGTTGCTTCGCAGATCGAAGGTAAGAACTCATAGATCTTTGAACGAGCATACTTTAATAAGTTGCTTCACAGATCAAAATGAGAATGATGATCTTTGGAACGAGCATACTTTAATAAGTTGCTTCAGATCGAAAGGTAAGAACTCATAGATCTTTGGAACGAGCATACTTCAATAAGTTGCTTCGCAGATCAAAAAGGAAACCAGTCAGACCTTTGGAACGAGCATACTTCAATAAGTTGCTTCGCAGATCAGAAAGGTAAGAACTCATAGATCTTTCGAACGAGCATACTTCAATAAGTTGCTTCGCAGATCAAAAATGAGAACAGACAGGAGTATATGTTAGGTAAGGATATTAGACACACACAAGCTGGAGACCGACTAGAGCAGACTCGCTGGGGAGAAGATATATGGAATGGTAAAATCGTCGATCGAAGACGAATTCACGGGAAAGAGGCCAACCAAAAGAGATTCTAGCAAGGATTGCCAAGCTACGTTGGACTTTGAAAGGTTGCAAATGTGCAAGAAATACAATATCCCTCAGGCCAAAGGCGAGGTGTAATTCTTCAAGAGTGGCAATTATATGAATTACCACACACCAAGTATGGATACTCAAATAACCGAGAAGCAAGAAAGGTTAGACACCGACTCTTACTCACACTCTAACGACAGAGGCAAACACGGGTAAGAACACCAAAATAAGAATTTGCAAAAATCAAGACGCTTGGTAATTGAATTGAATTGAATGGTGTAAGAGACTGACATGGAGTCAAAAGTGCATATAGCAACAAAAAGAAGATATGTCTTGAGGGAACTCTGACTGGGAATACCACTTGGGGATTTTTTTTTAATGGATAGACTTCTCTTCGGAGACGCAAAAGGTACTCGAGAAACACTTTGATCTGGCTTATGCTTAGATGCATGTTTGAGATTATTATATTTAGCGTAATGCTCCATATCAATGGAAATGCTACGCGTTTTTGAGGATGCTATGCAATGCAATGATGCATGTTTTAATATTTCACCTGGGACTATAGGCGATTGTGAGCTGCCGAGGAAATATCAACCATCCATGAATTGAATATAAATCATCTGGTTTTTATCAAAGAGATGATAGTCTGGTCTCCGACAAGGGGATTGTAGAATAGAAGTATTCTTTTTTCAATGATCAACATCACTGGGGAAGTAACTCTTAGAGATTATCATTCATCCGGGATGACAATCATGTTGCATAGAGTTCCTAACTTCAGCAACTCAGGATTTCGAGCTCTTGCATAAGAGGAGTCGACAACATCTTCTGGTACAGGTGAGCCTCTGAAAATGATCTTGCTGGTGAAAGCCGCTCTTTGCGATCTTCTGCGACGACGAAAGAGTGATAACATTTGAGGGCACACATATGCCATAGATAAATCTTGTTGGAGAGAAAGAATCTTTGTCAGTTGACCGATGCCCAGGCGCATGATGCCTTTTCATTCTAGAATCTTTGCATAACTAAAACTATAAAACAGGAGACATAACAATAATTCTGCTACAGAAATCAACTGTTTCATTTGTTAATGTGGTGTACCCGAAATTCCGAGTAACTTCAGAAATTATGCCACGTGCTGTTGGGGCACTAATGTTTTATATGCGAAGTTTATTAGAAATATCGGACGTTGTTTTTGCAAACAAAACAGTTAAAAAAACATGAAAATAAGACAGAGATAAAATAACAGAAAAACACAGTTTGGATGAAAGTAATTTTATTGATTGATTAGCCCGTAAATGAGCATTTACATCAAGGAGCAAATCCTGAAAAGAGGCAATTGCTTATACATTAAAGTTAAAAGAAAAGGTGACAATAAAATCATGAATTTTGGTCGAACCCTGAATTCGCCGTGCCCTTCACAACTTCAACGTTCCTCAATATCGAGCCGTCAACAAAAAATGCTCCGATTAGACTGACCCCCCATCACTCTGGATTATCAAGTTATTGGTAAAAAGCTGACCACAACGGGTGTCATGCAGATTGTAGTCGTTCGCCTTGAATCCCTAATTTTTTCCTGGACCGCCCTTTCGGGTTTTCGATCCACCGGGATACCCCTTTTTGCCCAAGCCGCCCTTTCAGGTTTTCGGCTTGCCGGGTGTACAATCTTTTATATTTATCCCTAACTTTTGCCTGAATCTTTTGATTCGTCGGGATGCCCTTATTTTGCTTAGGCCAGTCAACCTAACGGGTCTCTATTTATGCGAAGTATTGTTTGACTACATCTGCAATGATCGGGTGAGGGAAATCCTCTCCATCCATAGTCGCGAGCAACATAGCTCCTCCAGTGAAAACTTTCTTCACGACATACGGTCCTTCATAATTTGGAGCCCACTTGCCCCGAGCGTCCATATTGTTAGGAGGCAAAATTCTCTTCAGCACAAGGTCACCAGCTTGGAAATTCCGAGGACACACTCTCTTGTCGAAAGCCCTTTTCATACGCTTTTGGTATAACTGTCCATGACAAATAGCTGTCAATCTCTTCTCGTCAATAAGATTCAATTGATAAAGTCTGTTCTGAACCCATTCAGCTTCATCAAGTTGCACATCTGTTAAAATCCTTAAGGAAGGAATTTCAACTTCCACGGGTAGGACTGCTTCCATGCCGTATACCAAGGAGAAGGGAGTTGCCCCTGTTGAAGTGCGTATTGAGGTGCGATAGTCGTGCAAGGCATATGGCAGCATCTCGTGCCAATCCTTGTAAGTGACAACCATCTTCTGTACAATCCTCTTGATATTCTTGTTTGCCGCCTCCACAACACCATTCATTTTTGGACGATATGGAGAAGAGTTATGATGTTTTATCTTGAAACTGTCACACAGCTCTTTCATCATTTTATTGTTGAGATTCGAGCCGTTATCAGTAATGATCTTCTCAGGAACCCCATAACGACAAATGATATTATGCTTGATAAAATGTGTGACCACTTGTCTAGTGACACGAGCATAAGATGCCGCCTCAACCCATTTGGTAAAGTAGTCAATGGCAACAAGGATGAATCGATGTCCATTAGAAGCGGTGGGCTTAATTTCTCCAATCATATCAATGCCCCACATTGCAAAGGGCCATGGAGAAGTCAAAACATTCAATGAAGAAGGTGGCACATGCATCTTATCAGCGTAGATTTGACATTTGTAAGGTTCGCATGGTGTAGATCATTCTCCATGGTGGACCAAAATAGCCTGCTCTCAGGATCTTCTTGGTCATGGTGTGTCCACTAGAATGCGTCCCGAATGAACCTTCATGAATTTCTTCTATAATCTTATTTGCTTCGTGTCTATCCACACATCTGAGCAAAACAGAGTCATAGTTCCTTTTGTACAACACACCCCCATTGAGGAAAAATTTAGCTGAGTACTTACGCAGAGCCTTCTTATCAACGATGGAAGCATCTTCAGGGTATTCTTTCGTCTCGAGATACCTTTTGATGTCATAGAACCAAGGTTTTTCATCTGCCTCATCTTCTACTTCATAGCAAAAGGCAGGCTCGTCCAACCTCATTATAGTGATAGACGGGGCATCATTCGCCCATCTGACCTTAAACATGGATGACAGAGTAACCAAAGCATCTGCCAAATTGTTCTCCTCCTTGGGATGTGATCAAAAGTGATCTCGTCGAAGTAAGGGATCAACTTCAAGACATGCTCTCGGTATGGAATCAAATTCGGGTGGCGAGTCTCCTCCGTTGATTTGACTAATCACCAAAGCGAATCTCCAGATACCGCTAAGTTTTTGATTCTCGTGTCAATGGCCGCTTCAACCCCAAAAAAACAGATTCTAGCCGTGAATGGAATATGAAAACCTGTCGGAGAAGTGATAATGGCGCCAACACCATTTCCTAATGCATTTGAGGCTCCATCGAATGCCATCGTCCACTACGAGCCAGGCTCGGGTCCCTCCTCAGGGCCAAGAATGTTACAATCTCTGATATACATGATGTCCTCATCAGGGAACTCAAACTTCATCGGGTGATAGTCATCTTCTAATGGTTGTTGAGCGAGATAGTCTGCCACCACACTACCTTTGATAGCCTTTTGAGTAGTGTATTGGATATCATATTCTGTCAGGATCATTTGCCAATGGGCCACCCTTCCCGTGAGAGCCGGCTTCTCAAAGATATACTTTATCGGGTCCATTTTGGAGATTAAGAAAGTAGTGTGAGTTAACATGTACTGTCTGAGTCGTTTTGCTGCCCATGCGAGTGCACAACAAGTCTTTTCCAATAATGAATACCTCGATTCACATTCTGTGAACTTCTTGCTTAAATAGTATATGGCATGCTCTTTTCTGCCCGTCTCATCATGTTGACCGAGCACACAGCCCATGGAATTCTCCAACATAAGTACATAATCAAAGGTGCCTTCCACGGGTGAGAGAATTGGAGGCTCTTGTAGGTACCTCTTTACTTGTCGAATGCCGTCGACAATCATCGCTCCACCGGTTGTTGGATTCTTTCTTAACTTGAAAATGGGTTCACGTGTAGGTAAGATGAGAAATAAACCTAGCAATGTAATTCGTCTTCCCAAGAAACCTCGCACTTCCTTTTTCGTCCTTGGCTCGCATCTCTTGTATCGCTTTTATCTTTGGTGGTCAACCTCAATCCCTTTCTCGCTCACAATGAAGCCTAAAAGTTTCCCTGATCTCACCCCAAAGGTGCACTTACTTGGGTTTAACCTCAGCCTGAACTTTCTCAATCTTTTGAATAATTTTAACAAGTGAACCAGGTGTTCTTCTTACGTCGGGACTTGGCGATCATATCATCAACGTAGACTTCAATCTCTTTATGCATCATATCATGAAAGAGAGTAACCATAGCGCGCTGATACGTTGCCCCGGCGTTCTTCAAACCAAAAGGCATCACTTTGTAGCAGAAAGTTCCCCACGGTGTAATGAAAGTAGTTTTCTCCATATCATTGGGCGCCATCTTAATCGGTTGTAGCCGAGAAACCATCCATGAAGGAGAATACTTTAGCTTGAGCGATTATCGACCAAAATGTTGATGTGCGGAGAGGAAGTCATCTTTAGGGCTAGCTCTATTCGATCCCTATAATCAACACACATCCTTACCTTGCCGTTTTTGGTACTGGTACAATGTTTGCAACCCATGGGGATAAGAAACAACTTTTAGGAAACCCGCTTCCATCCGTCGAACTTCTTCTTTGATTTTCCTTGACATTTTGGATGTTCCAAGCTTCGCCGTGGGCAGCCTTCTTTGAGGGGCAATTCATGCATAACGATGTCAGTATCTAACCCGGGCATATCTTCATAAGACCAAGCAAAGATGTCCACGTACTCATGTAGCATTTCGACAAGTTTTTTCTTAACTCCATCTTCCAAAGCTGCCCCGATCCTGACCTCCTTTCGAGCATCCTCGGCTCCTAGATTGATCACTTCTAGAGTCTCTTGGTACGGCTGGATGACCTTTTCTTCTTGCCTCAACATTCTGGCTAATTCTTCAGGTAACTCACAGTCTTCTTCGGCTTCTTCTTCAGCTTGATAAATCGGCTTGTCGAAGTCATAATGAGCCACGGCGGAATCATCGTCAACAAAATCCGGGATCAACGAAGGATCGCATCTGCGTGGTTGGTAATTTTATTTTTATTATTATTATTTTTTTAGATTTTTTAATAATAAAATAAAAAAAGAAAAAGGCAAAAAGTTTGTATAAAAAGAAAGTTAAAACTTGATATTGTCACCTTTTAAAGAATAAGTGAAGAAAAACAAAAAGAGAAAAATTTGAATGCAAAAAGGACGTCCTTTATTAATGATAAACTTGAAAGTTAAAAACATGGTGGCCCTACAGCATCATCACTACGTCTTGGGCATAACGTAGGAATTATGACATGACATAAAAACAGAAAATTACTCTTCAAAACGGGTAACCACAACAACGTCTTCAACGAACCAATTTGAAAGCTCACATCCTGGAACAGTTGGGTAGATCCACTTGTCCAAATCATAGTCACCGTCTACTTCACCATCAATTGCATCAACATCTTCAATCTGGATTCCACCTTTGACAAACTTGACAGGAGGAGACACCCCTTTGCTCATTGGGGTGGAGACTAGAACCTTCATTCCGGGAGCAAAACCCAAACCCCTCTTATCCGTCTGGGTAGGAAGCTCTAGCACTCTTCCCCACCCTTCAGGATGTCCTGACTTGACAATAGCCTGAGCTTGCTCGTAGGATGCCATGGAGACTTCACCTTTTTGCAAAGGGATCTTATCGACTGATACGGCCTCAAAAGCTTGGCATGGAGTTTCGTGGATCCCTCCTTCAACTTCAACATATCGAAAGTTGCTCAGATGACTGACGACATAATCTTCTTCACCATAAATGGTGACCACCTTCCCATTAATTAAGAACTTCAGCTTTTGGTGCAAGGTGGATGTCACAGCACCAGCCCCATGAATCCAAGGGCGTCCAAGCAGACAACAGTAGGAGGGATTAATATCCATGACGAAAAAGGTTGCATCAAAAACCTGCGGGCCTACCTTAATAGGCAAATCCACCTCGCCAAACACTGACCTCTTTGACCCATCAAATGCCTTAACTATCAAATCATTGGGTCTCAGCACAACCCCTTCATAGTCCAACTTCAAGAGAGTAGACTTCGGAAGAACATTGAGGGATGATCCCGTGTCAACCAGCACACGGGACAAAGTAGTTCTCGCTATCTCCACAGAAACGTGCAGCGCTTTGTTATGCTTCCTTCCCTCGGGAGGTAAATCAAAGTCAGTAAAACCGAGACCATTACTTGCCGAAATGCTGTTCACAATGCCTCCAAACTGGTTAACAGAGATCTCTTGGGGAACAAAAGACGTTCCCAACAGCTGCATCAGAGCATTGCGGTGAGGCTCAGAATCCCTCAACAAAGCTAAGATAGAAATCTTGGCGGGCGTCTGGCGTCTGGCCGAGCTGGTCGATTATCTTGTAATCGCTCTTCCTTATATACCTCATCAGTTCTTCAACATCTTTGGTCATCTCAGGGCTCAGAACAGGTGCTGAAGTCTTTGGTGTTGACTCACCCCCAATCATGACTCCTTTCCCTTTTGCTTTAGCCTTGGCCAAAGCTTCAAGACTTTTCTCAACTGGATTGGGTGGAGAGAAGATTCGTTCACTTCGGGTAATCCGGCTTTCTTCCGCAATATCATGCACTGCATGCTCAATTCTTCCAATCTTCTTTCCATCAGACTTTCCTCCTTCAGAGGTCTCCACATTCAATTTCTTGCCGTCACGGTAGCACTCAGACCCATAATTCCACGGAATGGCCTTTTCACTAGTGTAGGGGACTGGACCCGGGAAAGTAATGATCACAGGAGGTTTCTTAGTCGGCACAGGGATTGTAACGGGAATCCTTCTTGAAATGACGGGGATAGTAACCACGTCAACCTCAACTTCACCATTCTGCGCATCAAGCTTTTTCTGGACGAACTGAAGAGTCCCTTCAGTAATCAAACGCTGAATCTCGTTTCTCAAATTATCACAACCTTCAACTTGGATTAAACAATGTTTACAACCATCATCACAACCAGGGAAATCTCCCCTCAACAACAATTGCTTCTTTATCCAACACAACGGAGTGGTCAGACCATTAACATCCATTATCAGGTTCAAACTTCCATCTTCGCAAATTGCATTAACAGTGTTTCCACCATGAGGAGGCAAAGGGTGCTGAATGACATTAGGAGTAGGAGGAGGTCCAAAGTTGATTGCCTCAATGTCTAGTAAATTCTGAACCTTGTACTTGAAAGCATAACAATTTTCAATGGAATGCCCCAGAGCATTGGAATGATAGAGACAGCAGGCATTCACGTTGAAGTACTTCGGCGGGTTATCAGGGTCAATCTTCAGATGGCGCAATTCAATCATATTCAGATTCTGTAAGTGGGCAAACACCTCTGCATAAGACATTGGCAAGGGGTCAAACTTCCTCATGGGTCTTGGTTGGTGTTGTCTCGGGGCAACATCCTGTTTTGGAATACTAGCGGGAATAGTCACAGCAGCGACTTGACGATTGAATTCCTGGCGCTTCTCTTTCCCTCTTCGCTCATACAGTGCGCTTGACTCGCCTTCTTTCTTCTTCTGGTAACCACCAAAAGACTTTTTGGCGCCACCAACTTGATTCTTGCCAGTACCAACATCCTGAATCTTTCCTAACTTGATCCCCATCTCAACTCTTTCACCAAACATCACCATGTCAGCGAAAGTACTGGTCAAACTGCAAGAGGCATAGTATGGCCCATCTAGTGTGCCGGTAAACATTTCCACCATCTCTCGTTCTACCATAGGGGGTTGAACTTTAGAAGCTACCTCGCGCCACCTTTGCGCATACTCCTTGAAAGATTCAGTTTTCTTATGAGCTAAGTTGTGCAACTGGGTCCTCGTAGGTGCCATATCAGTGTTAAAGCCATAGTGTTGAACAAAAGCTACAACCAACTCTCTCCAAGTTCGCACCTGGGAGCTATCAAGACCCATATACCAATCCAATGGTCCATCAGTCAAACTATCTTGTAAAAAGTGCATCAAGAGCTTCTCATCCTTCGTATAGGCGGACATCCTCCTAAAGTAGTACCTCAAGTGAGTTTTAGGACAAGAGTTGCCCTTGTACTTCGAAAGCTCTGGGATTTTGAATTTTGGAGGAATCTTCACTCCTTGAACCAATCCCAAGTTGGACATGTAGAAACCCAAAACTTCCTGATTCTCAAAGGCTTGCATGCGCTCTTCAAGCATCTTCAACTTTCGATCAGCTTCGGTTGGCTCCTCGACATTGGAAAACTAATCTTCAAAGTTATCTTCATCATGCTGAGGAACCGGAATCTGAATAGTCCTTCTGCCTGGTGGAGGAACCAATACAGGGCTCTGGCCGCTGGCGACGTGTGGGGGTAGGTGGAGGAGGAACCACCGCATCATGATTCATTTGAGCAGCCTAATTCTCTCCGGCAAGATCAGTAAGACCGACGTTAACTTCCAAGCTAATTTCAGACACAACATTCCCTTGAGCGGCTTCTTCGGTATTGGTCGCGGCGGGCCTCACAACCAAAGCTCTCAGCTCCTCTTGTTGCAGAGCCATGTTTTGAATTATCTCCATCAACTGCCCTACGCGAGCATCCATTCTTGTCCCTAGGGCAGCCATGTCAGCTTCCATCTTCTCCATCAATTTCTTCAAGTTACTTCTTGTCGGGTACCGATGAACGACGAAACCTGTAGTCTCTCGTCTGTGGAGAAGAAAATCAACGGTAGAAGTAAGATGACTGATCTCAATACCCTATTATGTATGATATGTTATGGGAGTATGTATGCATGCCCATGATATGTTTTTTTGTACATTTTATTTTCAGGGACTCGTTGAAGACTCGTTAGTTAACAATAAGCATTAGAGAAAAGACTGATTAAACTGCAATTCAACGAGATCTCATAGAAACTCAAAGTGTTAGGTGTGACTACATGGCTGTTCAAACTCAAACAGAGCAACAAGATTCATACTGGAATTTAAATCATTACATTAATCATTAGATTCAAATATTCAAATAAGATAAGTGGCTAAAAACTAGAAATGTTGTCCACGACGAGGCTTCAAATCTCTAGTTTCCGCCTTGAACCTGTTCACCACATCTTGACAAAGAAAGAGGAACTCTCTCACAGCAGGAGGTATCTGGTTGCCTTCGAGGTCTTCTAGGGCCGACCTGAGTCTCCAAGGTACGTCAACAATCAAATGGTTACACATGTCAACCCTTCCACTGTACTTCCAATAAAAACGCTCATTCTGCTCTTCAAGAAAGGACACCATTTCATCCTTTTCATCCAACAGACGATTCAGCTTATGGATCTCATCAATCCAACCTTGACATGTGTAAGCATCCCTATTGCTATCTATTTCTTCCCTCGCAATGTTCAGCTCTTGAACTTTTTCAGCTAGTTCAATCGCTTCCAATTCTCGGGCGATGCAGACTTCTTCTTTCGCAGTTATCTCATTTTCTAGCATTTTATTAGTTCGTGCTAGAGAAGCTTCTAATTTTGAAATCTTTGCTTCGAGACGTGCTTTCAATGCTCTCTTTTCTTCAACGGCCCTTTCTTCATCTAGATAAGCTTGTCCCCTTTGTTGTTGAGCAGTCTTCAATTGTCGACGGAGGTCCCTTGCCCCACTGGCAGCACTTCTCAAGTCTTCAGAACATCTCATCAGGAGCTCTTCATCCTCTTCATTCTGTCTTCTTCTTCCTGCTAATTCTTATTTTACCTCCTTGAGGTTGGCTTCCAAATTTTCAGCTCTGAGAAAAATGCGAGAATTAGAGCTTTGTAGCTCCAATCTTTCCTCCTCCATCTTCCTGATAATTTCCTAAAGCCTCATATTCTCCTCTATCGGCACATGACTGATTGCAGGTTCGGGATGATCAAAAGGCACCTCCACCAAGTAAGGCAGCTTGACTTCTTGAACTCTCTCTATCACCCACTGGCGATAAGATCTTCCATCAATTCCGCCCCTCTTGATTAGCTCTCGGCTTTCCCTATGGATCTGATCCCAAGCTCTTCGGATCTTCAATACTTCGTTGCGATCCTTTTTACCAAGCTCGTGTACAATGAAGCTTTCCAAGTGCTCAGGCCTTGGTTCATTTTCCATCGGATACCCCAATTGTCTTGTTGCAAGTCTTGGGTTATAATTGATGCAACCCATAGACCCAATCAAAGGAACATTAGAATATCCACCACAGTGAGTGATAACATCAACGAATCCCCAACCTGGAGAATGCCACAACACACCATCGGCTGTTAGTGAAGCCAATTTTTGAGACCAAGATAAGTTTCTCAGGATCCTCTCCCACGGTCCGCTCTGAGGGATATGAGATGTCAACCATAAATACAGCAGTGGAGAACAACACAAAACCACCCCTCGCTTCTTCAGATGTCTCTCATGGAGATGGTAAAGAACATCAGCCAACAGTGCAGGAACAGGGTTCTTTGACATGAATATACCAATAGCAGACGGGCTCAAATAACCAATTTCATTAGTTGGAAACAAAACCACCCCAAAGATGAGCAAAGCAAGAATGGAGCTGAAAGTCGGCCAATCGTCTTGAACACTCAGACTTAATAACTTATCCTCCAAGTTTTGCCTAAGAATACCTTTGTCTGTAATCCAAGGTGCCACCTCTCTTACAGGAAGAAACAAAGCAGCAGCTACATCAGCCTTATCCAGGTCTTGCCCTATGTTGAGGAAGGGAGTGTCGTCCTTCAAAGGCCAATTAAGAATTCTCTCGAACTCCTCAATTGTAGGAACAAGTGAAAGTCTTGGAATGTGAAGCATCGAAGAGGAGGATCATAGTATTTTGCTAAAGCAATCAAAGCTTCCATGTCCACATTGGTAGTCAAAAGATCTAGGATGTTCCCAAACCTTTTCCCAAAATAAGCTCTACTGATAGGCGGAATTCTTTCACTTTGAGTTATCAGCCTCCCCACCTTTAGTTCTTTGAATTTGAGACATGGAACGATCTTCACAGTTGGATTCATTCTTCCTTTCTGCTTACTGCACCAACAAAATCTATAAGGTTCCCTGAAAATAAAAGTTATATGCTAAATGGTTTTGTGAAAATGTATGCAATGCATGTTGCAAATTAAATAAAACTGGTGCAAAGGATTGGTCGGTCATGCTTTCGACGTCTACCCAACAATTCCCCGGATAAGGCTAATCTTATGTTTTTTTGCTAAATATATCTTGGGGTCTCAGATCCCCTTTTACAAACACTATCATCACGCGAGAGGCCTACGTGGCGATAGTATTCGTAAAAGTATACCCCAAGAAACGGCTCTTAATGGGATGCTCGAAATCCAAAATTTGAGCGTTTGGTCTCTGTTAGGACAACATGAACAAACTTAGAGTTATAGGTCATTTGTCCAAAGATTGATGTCATGCACTATCGCGGGCCAACAACCTCCTTAAAACAACCAACTCTAAGCCGGAGTCTTCGCTTCGGGCCAACAAGACAATGGAGTCAGGTGGACCTAGGCTACGCAACCCCTCTATTCCTAAAAAGGTGACCTAGAAGCCTGGGTAGTGGGCTTATCTATGTATCAATGCCCATGAATTCCCATCACAATAATATATCAACATATTAATATATAAAGCATAGAGAAAAAATAAGCAAATAAACAATAGATAAGCATAAAGAAGAAAGAGATAAACAAACACACAAACATGTGAAGAACTAAACTAGGGTTGACTCGCTTAGTCAAAAAAAGTTTTAAAATACTCTCCCCAGTGAAGTCGCCAACTGAAGCAACTCGATTTTCAAAAATCATTTAAATGAATTTTCAAAACAATGAAATCGCCACCTAATTTTATTTGTTCTAGAAAGAACGGGAAAATATAGATAAAACCCACAAAAATCGGATAAGGCGGTCTACAAGACCAAAAAGCATGGATTCGGGAGTCGGTTACGCAAGAGGAAGGTATTAGCACCTCTTACGTCCATCGTACTCGATGGGACCCATTTAGTTCAAAATGTGTTTGTGTGTGTAATCGCTAATTTCTAAGTCATGAATAAATAAAAAGAAAATGGATTTGTTTATTATTATTTTGAGTTTGACACGGTTTCGAAACCGCGTGCCTACGTATTCCCTCGTGCAATGGGAAAGTCAAAACTCCGTAGTTCTTGTTGAAAATGTTTGAATTGGTTGTATTGATTTTAATTGAAATGTTTTTTTATTTTGATAATCGCGTATGAGCGAAAAAGGATTTGAATGAGTTGAATTGATTTTAAATGTAGATGACAAGTACCAAAACGTTGGGCTATCCTCTAACGATTCAATACTCGAGATTGGTGATTGAGGTCAACTGATCATCTCTCATCCAAAATATTTATTATGAAAAGAGTGAGGTGAAACAAAGTTCACTTTTATTAAGTGTATGTAATAAAGTATTTAAGTCATTGGGTTACCCTCTAATGGCTCAAATACTTTACATTTTAACTAAATCGTCGGGCTAACCTCTAACAATTTAATTAAATACCATAGCACTATATATTTTTTGTTTAGTAGAAAAAGTTGATTTTTGAAAGGACAAATTCAATTAATTATTTTTGACTTGAAAGTGTTTTGAAAATTGCGGCGTTGGACGTAGAGAAATGATATTTCGGGTTATGATTAACCAAGTATGTGGACTTGATTAACCTCGTGAGGATAGGTGCTCCTATCCCCAACCATGAGACCCTGGTGCATGGTGATTGGTATGTGGACCAATTGTTTTTTCGGGTTATGATTAATCAAGGCAATGAGGGCCTTAATTAACCTCGTGAGGATGGTCATGCCCATCCCCAACCATGAGACCCTTAGAGAATTTGGTGTGGGTAACCAAAAAAATGAGAGATCGGAGGCGTTGTTGTTAATTTTATATTAATTTGTGAGTGAGTGTACAATCGCGTAATAAACATACAAGCGGATAATATAATAACGCGGATAGTAAAAGAAAATAAATTAACACACAATACAAACCGGAATTTAAATAATTATTAGTATAGATTTTTTCTACTTGATAAAAAATCAACTAATAATTTAATTGATAATTTAGCAAACAAAAACTATCTTATACTAATTATTATTTAATACATCATTAAATAAAAAAAACTTGCATAATAATAAATTTAAAGAGAGAGTTAGAAAATGAGCCTGATTGGAGCTTTAATCTGGGGGGTGTGAACAGAACTCGAGCCCAAGCCCAAAACAATGTAGCTGCTGGATCCTGTGTGAGTGCTTCCATGGATCATATTGTGGTCTGCCATTCTGGATCGCTGGATCTGGACTTCAACAGATCTGACGGCTTGATGCAGAAAGGTGCAAAGTAGATACAATACACATGTATACACCAGATTTCGAAATAAACCACCACCTAAACTAACCATCATGACCAAACATTCTTACATTTTCCTAAACTCATTTTATATTATAAATTATAAAAATAAATAATATTAACTCTAATTAAATAAATAATAATACTAATAAAATAAAAAAAATCAGAAATTAGTTTATTGTCATTATATTATTATATATTATATTTTTTTAAATTAAAAAAAACTAAATTAGTTTTATAAAAAAAAATATATATATCTATTATACATAAATTAACTAAACCTATTTAAACTAAAAACTAATCTTAAGTTATATTTTATAAAGAAAAACTAAATCAGTTTTTTTAATTTAAGTTATGTTTTATAAATATTAAATATGAAAGACCAAAACTAAATATGATAAAATAAACAAAAACCAGTATTCCTAAACCTAATTATATTAAAGTTAACTTATCATTTAAACAAATCAAAAGTAAGATTAACCGATTCACCTCTCAAAACCTCATCGCCTCTCATTCTCTCTCACCGTCCCGAACCCTAACCAGCCGCTCTCATCATCTCTCTCGCCGGCTCGAACTCTAACCGAGATCGTTCGTCTCTCTCGATCGTGACCCTCACCGTCCCTCATCTGTTGTTCGCGATTTCGTCCTCTCTCTCGCCGTTACGCTCTCTCATCGCCACCGGTTTCTCAACCGCGATTTCATCGCCGCTCACGATTCTCTCGCCGATCTCTCATGTCTCTCTCACTCGATCTGCTCTGTTGTTACGATTTTCTGGTTTTTCTGAAAACTGTTTGGTTTGGTTATGTTTTACAGATCGGAATAGAAACCCTAAATCGCTAAGCATGATGGTGATGGTGATGATATGCAGAAAACGAAAAGAGAGGTGAGGAAAGGAGAAGGATGGCGACACAGTGTTTGCAACCTCCTCCTTCCACTGCTGAACCGGTAATACCTTTCAAACTTCTTCTTTTTAGTGGCTATTTTCGGCTTTTCTGAAGGGGGGATGAATGGAAATGATGATTTCGTGTTCGAATGTTTGGGTTTCATTTGACTGTTCTATGTCTGTGTTTGAATATTCTGGGTTTGTGTTTGAATGTTCTATGTTTTCTGGATTCTGCTTTGTGTTTACGGCTAGGGTTTTCAAAATGAACAATTAATGCCCTCTCTTGATTACTGTGCATTTGGCTTTTATAATGTCCTGTAATTAGGGTTCTCTCCTGTCAGTCTTTGGGATAAGGGCTTTTGGAAAACAAAAATCGAAAATGGGCTTTGGTATTCTGTTGTTTGATCTGTTGGTCCGAAAAACCTGTTATGCCAGCCTGTGTTTTCTGTACTGGATTGGGCTGCTATTGTGATATATTTTCTGATTTCAGGACAGATAACATTGTACTTGCAGCAGTGGCAATGATGGTTTCTGAGCCACACCCCCCTTTTGTGAACCAACATGAGTTGTGATTTGCAAAAGGGTGGGTTCTTGAACATGAATGATAAACAATCCTTAACATAAAACTGATCCCAATCATTTCCCCCTAATGATGAGATAAGAAACTTGTTTTGAAACCTTGTTTGCTGTCCGTTATTACTAATTGCATTCTTTTTGTTGTTTCCATGAACGAGGGTGTTGCTACGAGCTCAAGAAAAGATGACGGAAAGCTTGGAGGAACAGAAAGCTTGGAAACGAGGTCAAGGACAAATCCATGGAGAAGTTGGCAGCTTGAGAAATTCAAAGAGTGTAGAACACACTAGTATTCAATAGAAACTTGTAACTTGTATTTTAGGATTGACAAGTTGTAATACATGTATACTTGTTCTTGTATCCTTGTGCAATAAAAACCTTAGAGCAATTTTGGAACTCTTGAAATTTTATGAACACAAGATTTGAGAAATATGTATCAATTTGAATTCTTGATTGTGTATGAAAGTTGGAAATTCATTATGCATCAAATATCCCAAAAATTTGTCATGAACCAAAATTAAATTGGTTAAAACAAACCATGTCGAAATATTGATTAACAAATGTATCCAATTCCACTTCAATCTAAAACTCCAATCCGTAGTCTTGAATCAAACGAGTAGTAACATGGTTGTTGTATTTTTTTAGAATTTGAATCCTCTAGTATATGAAACTTGAGAATTAAACTCTAAATTCAAATATGGCTTGATGACTTAGATTGTAGAGATACTTGAATTCCTTTGAATTTCCCGGTCATAAAGCTTTCATGTTGATCCGTTCATGTAGAAATTCCGAGCCTTTTGCCACTTGAAACAAAAATTGAAACTCTAAGTTTCAAATGAAGTTCTTGATTCAAAACCTTAGTCAACTTGGCGATTCCATGATTTCTTTAAGAAATGGGTGATAGATTCCACTTGAAATTAATGGGATTATCACCGCATTTGCAAATCGAAACATATTCGGTAGTAGAAAAAGATTTGAAACCAAGCGAATTTCAAAAAGAAACTTCTAATTTTTCATTGAATGCCTTGAATCTCGTGGGCGATGAACGCAACTAGAAAAGATCTAAACATGTGGCAACTTGGACATCCTTAAATCTTGCAAACAAACCCTCTGGACGAATATTTTCACATACATCAACTATTGCCAAGAACGAACAAAGTTGACGAGCAAACCAAATGCACTAGAACTTGAATTGTTGGTCAATAATCGGATAATCATAATCCACCCTCTTACTCCTTGAACAATGAACTCGAAACAACAACAAATCCTAAACCCGTGATGAATTGATCTCTTGAATCAGGAGGTAATGATATTTAATATAACAAAGCTTCCATAGTTCCATCAAGAAAGAGACCACTCATTTCAACAATCAAACATCAAGCCTCGAAAACCGATAGATAAGAAAGGATAAGATTCATTATTAAACCTCGTCGTTTTCAAATATCCTAGATTGGTTGAAAGCACCACGCCTTTTCTGCTCAACGGAAAATATTTGGGAGTCAACTCCAACCCGTAACCATAGAACCAGTGGTATGAATGTATGTGAGTGTTATGATAAACGCGAAGCCTAAACCAGATAAAATCGAGATAGGAGGGCGAATTTTGGGGTGCAACAGAGGGAAGCTTAATTCAAGTTTTGAAATCTAACAAAAATGCAATTGGTTGGGTTTTATCCGATTTGAAAGGCATAATCCCGGCCTATTGTATGCATAACATCATGATGGAGGAAGAGTATAAACTGGTAGCCCAACCTCAGAGGCGTTTGAATCTGGTGATGAAGGAAGTAGTTCGAAAAGAAGTGGTGAAGATGTTAGAAGCGGGAATGATTTATCCGATCTCGGATAGTACTTGGGTGAGCCCGGTGCATGTGGTTCCGAAAAAAGGAGGTTTGACGGTTGTGTCGAATGACAAGGATGAATTAGTGCCAAAAAGAAAAGTGACGGGATGGAGAATGTGCATCGACTACCGAAGGCTCAACAAAGCAACAAGGAAGGATCACTTTCCTTTTCCGTTCATGGACCAAATGTTGGAAAGGCTCGCGGGTCAACAATATTATTGCTTCTTGGATGGTTACTCGGGGTACAATCAAATATCGGTGAATCCGGAAGATCACGAGAAAACGGCTTTCACATGTCCTTTTGAAATATTCGCGTATAGACGTATGCCTTTCGGGCTTATGCAATGCGCCGACAACATTTCAAAGGTGCATGCAAGCCATATTTGCCGATTTGATTGAGAAAACAATTGAAGTTTTTATGGATGATTTCTCCGTATTTGGAGCGTCATTTGATTTGTGCTTGGAAAATTTGAACACCGTCTTGAAGAGGTGTGTGGATACCAATTTGGTTTTGAATTGGGAAAAATGCAATTTCATGGTGACCGAGGGAATTGTCCTTGGCCACAAAATATCTTCAAGAGGAATCGAGGTCGATAAAGCAAAGATTGATGTGATCGAGACGCTTCCCCCACCTACCAATGTCAAAGGCATTCAGAGCTTTCTAGGACATGCGGGATTCTATCGAAGATTCATCAAAGACTTCTCAAAGATAGCCAAGCCTTTGAGAAACTTGCTTAACAAAGATAAGTTCTTCTTGTTTGATAGAGATTGTTTAATGGCTTTTGAAAAATTGAAAGAAAATTTGATAAATGCACCCATAATCACCGCGCCTAATTGGAAACTTGATTTCGAATTGATGTGTGACGCAAGTGATTATGCGGTGGGAGCCGTGCTTGGCCGAAGGAAGAACAAAATTTTCTATGCTATTCATTATGCGAGCAAAGTTTTGAACGATGCTCAAATTAATTACGCAACAACCGAAAAAGACTTGCTCGCAATTGTATATGCATTGGAAAAGTTTCGTCCTTATCTTATTGGTTCAAAAGTAGTTGTTTTCACGGATCATTCCGCGATTAAATATTTTCTTACCAAATCGGACTCCAAACAAAGGTTAATCCGATGGATTCTTCTTTTACAAGAATTTGATTTGGAGGTACGAGATAAAAAGGGTTCGGAGAATTTGGTAGCAGATCATTTATCTCGCCTAGTGAACGTGAAAATTACTGACAAAGAGAAGGAAGTGAAGAAGGAGTTCCCGGATCAGAAGTTGTTTGCAATCCAAGAGCGGTCGTGGTTTGCCGACATGGCAAATTACAAAGCCGCGGGATTAATGCCGGAGGATTTAACATGGAATGAAAAGCGAAAATTCTTGGCCGATGCCAAGTATTATGTTTGGGACGAACCTTATGTTTTTAGGTTGAGTAGTGATGGGTTGTTAAGAAGGTGTGTGTCTAATGAGGAAGCCAAAGACATTCTTTGGCATTGTCACAATTCCCCTTGTGGGGGACACTATAATGGATTGCGAACGGCCACCAAAGTCCTACAATCAGGATTTTATTGGCCTTCGCTATTTAAATATGCTTATGCTCATGCTAAGTGTTGTGATAAATGCCAAAGAAGTGGCGGTATATGCAAAAGAGATGAAATGCCTTTGAACAACATGTTGGAAGTCGAGGTATTTAATTGTTGGGGAATTGATTTTGTCGGTCCATTTATGTCATCATTTTCAAATGAATACATTCTTGTGGCTGTTGATTACGTGTCTAAGTGGGTGGAGGCCATTGCTTCACCGAAGGCTGACGCCAAAACCGTTATAAATTTTTTAAAGAAAAATATTTTTTCTCGGTTTGGTGTGCCTTGGGTTTTAATTAGTGATGGCGGGTCGCACTTTTGCAATACACTGTTACAAAAACTTTTGAAACAATACGGTGTAAAGCATAAGGTGACAACTCCCTATTGTAACGCCCTGTTTTAATTAATATGATATTATATTAATATTTTCGATTTACCGATCGATGTTTGCTTTGCGACAAGAATATTTATGTTAATTAATATATCTATTAATTCATCTGGCGACGTTTTGTTTGGTTCGGTTTTATTCCGTTTGGTCCGATAAAATATTATTCGGATCTGATATTTAACTCCCCAGAATTATTTTAATTGATTGAGTTAATGATATTAGTGGGGGTGTGGGGAGAATTTTGTTAGAATTGGGTTTTTCACCCTTGGCTTACTAGTAGGGGAAAATACCATTATAAGAATCATTTCTCCTCACTTTCCTTCCATTCTAAATACCAAAATCAAACATGCGAACTTAGAAGCTAGTAAGAAAGCAAGTTATAAAAACCATTTTCTTTCCTTTTCCTTCCATTGTGAACACAAAACCAAAATAGAAACTTGAGAGGAATAGAAGGGTTTTGGGGGGAGAAGAATAAGAGGAGAAGAAGAGGAAGATCATGAGCAAGAGAGGAAACTTGAGGTTGAGCTTTGGAGCATCACCATGGATCGACCAAACTAGAGGTAAGTGGTTTGATTCTCCACTTCCTATAGTTTTAGGGTTTTGACACATATATGGTGGATTTGTGATGAAAATTGATGTTGGAGTTTTGAGTTGGGTGTTTGATGGTTTGATTTCCATTTCATATTGTTAGGGTTTGATTTCCATTTCATATTGTTAGGAGTTTTGTGAATGAAAATATAAATTTAAAAGGCAAGAATATCATTAATTTTTTATGGGAAATCATGAGAAAGAGATTAAAAATGTTTAAATTTAAAATAGGAGGAGTAAAACTATTTAAATTTAAATTAAACTAATTTCGTAAATTAGACAAAAATTGTTTGAAATCTCGGTGGTATTCAAAAAGTAAGTTTGAAATTTTAAATATCTCTAAAAGATATCCGTTATAGTTTATTACTTTCTTTTAAATGTCATGTCTTTTCTTTTTTCTTCTTTTTTTCTCTATTTTATGATTTTTTAAAATAAAATATTCAACATTCTATTTTTATATTATATTTAGATAGAGAGAGAGAGCAATTGTCCATAAACAAACACAAAACCAACATGGATCTTAGCTCTCCAATCATCTGCATCTTTCTGCATTCCCTTGTATTAGTTTCTTTGTTTCATTCTAATAATTCTCTAGAAACAAAAAATCCATTTGTTAATCAAACTTTTCAATCGGTGGATGAACTTCATATGTTGAAGGACACCGTTGCTACTCGTCTTAAACAACTCAACAAGCCTTATGAAGGACACCATTGCTACTCGTCTTAAACAATTCAACAAGCCAGCAGTTAAGACAATTCAGGTATTAGAAGAATAACAGAACAAGACATACTGAGAGCTAACTCTGTAGTAGATTTGGAAGAAAATTTCCCATCACGGGCAATAATAATCACCAAGTATGAAATTCAATAAACTCAATTTTTTCACTCTTTTTCTTTCTTTTTCTATTTTCTAGAGATTTACAGTTTGAAACAGACAAATTTACTATCAGTTCTATAATTTGTAAGATTGTTTTGTTTCTTATATAAGTCCTCTCTGTCCTTTTTTTAAATTTAATTTACTATTATATTTTCTCTAATTACTTTCTCTAAATCTGTTGTTACATAGCATGCAATTAGGTTTGTGCAGGGTGGAGAGTTCTATGGAGCACAGGCTACTACGAATGTGTGGACCCCACATCTAGAAAATCAAAATGGATTCAGCTTGGCTCAAATGTGGATCTTGTCTGGAACATTTAGAAAAGACCTCAATTCCATTGAAGTTGGTTGGCAGGCTTGTTAATGATTCTCATGTTATACCTGTCAATCCTGCAATTTAAATATTACAAAATGGCATAACTTTTAATGGATGGAGTTTCATTTTAGTCGATGCATTTCTCAAACTAAATTCTTGTGATTTTTTTATAGGTAAGTCGCATAATATATGGGGACCTACGCTCTAGATGTTTCATTTTTTGGACGGTAAGTAATTTGATTGAAATAAAAATGGGGAAATGTATACAATTATGCAATAGAAATTTTATTGAAAAATTTAATGGTATTTATTGTTAAGGAGAAATTCCGAGGAGGAAGCATGTTATATGAGACATATCTTTGTGAGACATACACCACATCTCCACCTAAAACCTTAAGGTAATATATGTGTCGGTTCTTTCAATTATATAATGTTCATTTTTTCTTTTTCTAATCAATGTAAGACTACTTCCTCACACTTGATTCACAATATTTATGATTACAGACTGATGCATATGGACACACTGGTTGTTACAACTATAAATGCCCAAGCTTTGTTCAAACAAACAAAGCTATTGCATTACGAGGTGTAGTTTCTCCAATTTCTACATATAATTGAAAGCAGTTTGAATATTTTTTATCTGTATGGAAGGTAATTTCTACTTTGTTCGTATAATGCTTTGTAATTTCTTGATGCATCTTCACTATTAAAATTATTTTACAATAGTTTAATTCTTAATATTTTTTTGTCCTTTTTGAACCACATCTCTTACACTATATTTTAATTTTTTTCATTCTCTATAACTCTTTCTTGCATCACTTTTTAACACTTTGAAAACGTTGGTCTTTTGCTTTTATTAAAAAATTTATATTAGGATTAATATATTTACATATAGCGTAAAATATAAGGGGGGAGGTCTACCAGTTTTTGTTCTACGTCTACTTTTTGAATAAAATAGTGTCTTCATGTATTTAAATTTAAAGTACATATTTTTTATTGATTTGTAGATAGCATCAGTAAGGGAGTACAATGTAGTCTAATGGTGCAGAACTTCTGATGGTATAGAACATCTAATGATGCAGAACTTCTGATGGTATAGAATATCTGATGGTGCAGATGTTCTGTTGGGCGGAAGTTCTGGTGGTGCAGAACTTCTAATGGCCCAAAACATTTGATGGTGCAGAAGTTCTGTTGGGTAGATGTTCTATTGGCGCAGAACTTCTAATGGTCCAGAAATTCTGATGGTGCAGAAGTTCTGTTGGGCAGAAGTTCTGTTGGTGCAAAACATCTGATGGTCCAGAACTTCTGATGGTGCAGAAGTTCTGTTGGGCAGAAGTTCTGATGGTGCAGAATTTTTGTTGGGCAGAAGTTCTGATGGTGCATAATTTCTGATGTTCCATAACTTTTGATGGTGTAGAAGTTATGTTGGGCAGAAGTTCTGATGGTGCATAACTTTTGATGGTCCAGAACTTCTGATGGTGTAGAGGTTCTATTGGGTAGAAGTTCTGACGGTGCAGAACTTCTGATGGTCTAGAAGTACAAACTTCTGAAATATGGGGATTTGTCGACGCATGGAGAAGGTGTGCGCCTTCCCGAGCGCTGCCAGACTATAATTTCTCACTAATGAGCCTACCTAAGGACCCCATGAGTCGGCTCATGCAGGCTGTTTGGAGGAAATTGCTTATTTTTGGACATTTCTCACTTTCACCGGTTTGAAGCATAATTTTGTTGATGATGATTTGCATAATACAAAATGTGATGATGTTAATGATTATGTTTTATCTCCGATGTTTGGTAAATAAAATGACATATTTTGGTGAATATTAATCCGTAACCGGAATTAATTAAATTATGAAGATTGTTGATATGCTTCTTTTAATTGAATGCATGATTTTGAAGATTGACGAATTGTTGTTGGTGATTTGAATAATGCAAAATATGTTGTGGTTGATCGTTTTACCTTGGAGTTTGGTAAACAAAATGTTGAGGGCTTATGACTAAATGATGAGTTGATGTTGTTACTAATTGTTGTTGATTTCGTGATGATGTTAATGACGATGTTTTACCTCCGATGTTTGGTAAATAAGATGACGAGGGCTTATGCCATTTTGATGTTAATGACAATGTTTTACCTCTGATGTTTGGTAAATAAAATGACGAGGGCTTATGCCATTTTGATGATTATGACGATGTTGATGTGTTGTTGTGTGTATGTGTTGTTTTTTATCGAGTCGCATACATTGCATAAATGACGAGGGATTTTTCCAAAATGATGAGGGCTTTAGCCAAAATGACGAGGGCTTTTTTCCAAAATGGCAAGGAATTTAGCCAATGTTCCTAATTACGAACAAAATATGTTGGTACCACATGCATACATAGTCGAGTCACATTGTGTCGGTTATGTTTGTTTGAGTTTATTGGTTATGTGTTGTCTTATGATGATTTATGACGATTGTGATAAATTGTGATGGTTTATGTGGTGATGATGATTTATGACGATTGTGATGAATTGTGATAAATTGTGATGATTTATGTGGTGATGATGATTTATGACGATTGTGATGAATTATGATGAGTTATGTGGTGATGATGATTTATGACGATTGTGATGAATTATGTGGTGATGATAAGAGTTATTATAGTAGGTGTTATTCAATATGTTGTTTTATTGATTGTTATGTTGTAGTTGGTTGAAGCAGTGAACATTGTATGATTCTATATCTAATATATTAGTTATCATACTTTTGCTTATATTTTTCGACATCTCACCATTTCTATTTGTTCGCTGTTGCCTTTATATTGGTAACGTGCAGGTATCCAAGAATGAAGGATTAGCCATTGTTAATTCAAGTTGGTGTCTTGCTCTGATACGTAGCACTCGGGGGGATGTTTAGTCTATGTTATTTATATGTTGACTCTTGTTGTTGTTAGTAATTGTTGAACCTTAAGTGATGTTGTGAAATAAAAGTTGTTCATTGCTTTAGAAGTTGAGCATGATGTTCAAATTATTTTGAGTGAATAAAGATGATCAGTTGCTTGATTTGAATACTTACGAATTTCCGTTGCATATTAAATAAACGGTTGTTTTGTTTTAAAAGCTGAAGCAAGTGTTTCATAATCCCCTATTAATAAAGGTGTTATGTATCTGTTATGTTTATGTTGTTAAAGATGATAGTGTGGCATCCCATGTGTTGTATGAAAAATTGAAAATACTCTGATTTTCTTTATACTTTCTGGGTAGAATTTGGGGTGTTACAATCTTTGGCATAAAGCGTTCGTTGACTTCATCAATACAAGGGGGGAATACCTGACAAACTTCTGGAGACCATTTTTGTCTAGGAACAGACTCACTGGGAAATACTTCATTTGATCTCCATCTTAGTGCATTTGGACATCTGTAAACACAAAAGAATTCCTACAACACAGTGTTAGTGGAGTGCCCCTGGGATGATGCAATCTGCCTACCATCCGGGTCACTCAAGTTTTGGAATAATATTCAAAAGTTTCTGATCATGGTTAAACCAACAATATTTGTATATGCAAAATTTTAACACAAAACTTTGAACATCTTTCGCAAACAAATCTGCAAACACAAGAAATTAATTGACAAGCAAAAAAGCTCATTTTATTAATTGGAAGTAGGCCTGTAAATAGGCAAGTACAATAGGAGGCAATTCCTTGAATGAGGCAATTGCAAAAAATAAAATAAGAGGAAAACTAAAATGCATGGCAATGCGACAATGGATCCTCATCGGGTTTCAACCTTGCTATCCCTTTTATAACTCCACTTATCTCATCACTTCGCTTTTCCCTAAAAAGGTGATTGGATTGATCATTGCCCTTCGAAGTAGCTTGAAATGTTGCCACAAGGTGCGACCGTTGACCCATATTTCTTTTGCAACTAAGCAAGTCTATGCATAGTATTTCTTGACTACGTCCGCGTTCACGGGTAGTGGAAAATCTTCTTCGTTCATTGTTGCGAGCATCATGGCACCACCTGAGAAAACTTTCTTTGCAATGAAAGGCCCTTCGTAATTCGACGTCCACTTACCCCGAGGATCAGCCTGAGGAAGAATTATCCTTATTAGCACGAGACCACCACACTTGTAATTTTGAGGTCGCACCCTCTTGTCATATGCTTTCTTCATCCTCTGCTAATAAACTTGTCCATGACCGACAACTGCGAACCATTTTTCATTGATGAGGCATAACTAATCTAAGTGGTTCTGCACCCACTCGTCTTCATCAAGCTCTGCGTCTTTCATGATTCTTAATGAAGGGATCTGAACTTCGATTTGAAGCACTACTTCCATTCCATAAACGAGAGAAAATGGGGTTGCCCTAGTTGAAGTACGAGCGATAGTCCTGTAACCATGCGAAGCAAAAGGCAACATCTCATGCCAATCTTGATAGGTTACTACCATCTTTTGCAAAATCTTCTTGATGTTCTTATTCGCCGCTTCAACAACGTCATTCATCTTCGAGCAATACAGAGATGAATTATGATGCTTAATTTTAAAGGACTCACAAAGCTCCTTCATCATCTTGTTGTTAAGGTTTGACCCATTATTAATGTTAATCTTGTTAGGAATCCCATAACAGTATATGATATTATGCTTAATGAACCGGGCAACCACCTGTTTGGTGAAGCTTGCATAGGATGCCGCTTCAACCCACTTGGTGAAATAATCTATTGCAACCAGAATGAAGCGATTCTTGTTGTACACTGTCGGCTTAATCTTTCTGATCATATCAATGCCCCACATAGAAAATGGCCAAGGAGAGGTTAAAACATTCAAAGGCGATGGTGGCACATGCACCTTGTCAGCATATACTTGGAATTTGTAACAAAATCGGGCATGATTAAAACAGTCGACCTCCATAGTAGACCAGTAATATCCAGCTCGCAAGATCATTTTAGCCATATTGTGCCCACTAGAATGAGTTCCAAATGAAACCTCGTGCATCTCTTTGATGATCTTTGCAGCTTCATCTTTACCAACACATATGAGCAACAACCCGTCATGATGTATGTGGTATAAGACACCATTGTTGAGGAAGAACTTCGCTGAAAATCTTCTCAAGAACTTCTTATCTGTCATAGAAGCTTCCTCTAGATACTCTTGAGTTTCAAGATATCGATTGATGTCATGAAACCAAGGATTACCATATTTCTCTGCTTCAATCTCAAAAAAAAATGCTGGCTCATCTAGTCTCTAAATGGTTATCGAAGGCACTTCATTAGCCCATTTAACTTTAAACATGGAGGCTAGGGTGTCCAAAGAATCAACCAGGTTGTTCTCTTCCCGTGAGATGTGATCGAAAGTGATTTCCTCGAAGTAAGGAATCGGTTTCATCACGTGCTCCCAGTAAGGAATCAAATTTGGGTGATGAGTCTCCCAATTGTCGTTAATCTAGATAATCATGAGTGTAGAGTCTCCATACACTCTTAGATGCATAATTCTCCAGTCAATCGCCTCTTCGATACCAAAAATGCAAGCCTCATATTCATCCATGTTATTGGTGCAAGCCTTGGAATTTTATTTTGATGAAAAAATACTATTTATGTATTTCGTCAATAAAACCCAATTAAATAACCTAATTTTATATTTTATCTAATTCTTTTCATTCTTATTTTTCTGAATTTTTTAATTTAATTTGAAGTCATAAATTTCCTCAACATTAATGGAATTTGGATGTTGATAGGTCACTTGGCCAAATCTACCAAGAGAATTGATTGATTTTGACGAAGTTAGATTGATTAAATTTATCTGATGCAAAATAAACTTGAAATTTTTTTCATTTGCTCCATCTTAGTTTTCTTTTGTCCCGATTCGGAAAAAGTGATCAATTGGTGGCATGAACTTCAAAGTTCAAGCATAAGCCCCAAAAGATGACTTGAGTTTTGATCTTGGTTCAACACTTGTGGTGCTTGTCGTGTGGTCGCGTTGATTTCTAATCAAACTTCTGGAAAGTTTCCACTAACTTTGGCCATTTGAAACTCTCATTCAATTTTGATCAAGTGATGCGATAATTCCAAAATTGGTGATATACTTGACAAAAAACAATTGAAACTTGTCGTGTGGTCGCATTGATTTTATCAAGCTTCTGGCAAGCCTTCATGCGTATGTTTCAAGATGGTCACCTTGCTGACGACTAATTACTAATCTCACTAATATTTATTAATTGTTCTTTATTTTTCCGCTCTTTACTTTCTTCATTTATTTTTATGCTCTTTATTTTTACGCACTTTACTTTTAGCATTTACATTTCATGTCATTTTTCCTTTTGCTCATTTGAGCATTTTTCTTTCTTGTTATTTTGAATTTCCTCACTTGAGCTTTATTTTTCTTTTCAAAACATTTAATAATCAACCTAAACATAAAAACTTTTAATTGGACTTGGTTACTATCCTTGTGCTTGGAGAATGACCTTTGGACTTAGGATTAGGACCTTTATCTCAGCTTGGGAGATCTTTGTGCTCTTGGTGTTATTCTATCTTTATCTGGTTATTATCTTTGTATGCAGGTTATTCCCTTATACTCAAATGATGAGTGGATTTCCTCAAAATACAGTCGTTACTCTACCCTTTTTTTTGTAGACAAGAATTCATCTAAGACCTGGAATTATCTGAAGCATGGTTTTTTTTTCTAGTTATTTGTTGCTTGTGTGGGTTACCCAAAGGATGGGATGTAGTATTGACTCTTGATGTCAAGTACTAATTTTCTCACCTAGTTAGATCTTTCTTTACCCCTACTTTTTAATTTATATACTTAGGTTAACCTCTTCATCTCCTTCCCTATTCTTTAATTTTCCAAATCTTCCCTCTTTTTCAAAGGATTCTTGTTTTCAAATCTCGAACCACTTTCATAAAAAACTTGGACTTAGGTCCATGACTTTTTCAAACTTCTTTTCTTAATAAACTTTCAATCCACTTAATTATACTTTGACTTCCTTTTTTCGTAAGACTAAAAAACACCTAACCTCATGCAAACCCTTTTTGAGCTCTTTGTAGCTTTTCCAAATTAACATTTTCTTAAAATCAACCAACACATAATTTTGGTCCTTTTTTAGCCAAACTACTTGGTTTTGATTTCAACATTGCAAATTGTTGGTATGTAGGCCTAAAACTTCTTGGAAGTTCTATCAAAACAAAAATCCTAAAAAATAATACATTGTTTTTCTTCTAAACCCTCCAGACACTTTTGTACAAACTCTTTTTAGCACACATATATAAATTTTCACAAAGGTTCCTGCGGATTACCAAAGACGCTTTGGGTGCCTAACACCTTCCCTTTGCATAACCAACCCCCGATCCCAGATCTCTAATATTTTAGGATTTTATTCTCTCTTTTTCCTAGTCTTTTGGATAAAATAAAAGTGCGGTGGCGACTCTTTTATTATTTTTTGAGTTAAGTCAATTCAATGGCTTATACTCGTAATTTTTACTACTACATAACACTTTATAAGTGAGAGAACCCACACACCTATCACCTTAAGGTTTTAGGTGGATATGTGGTGTTCTCTCACAAAGGTGTGTCACAAAGTAAATGCCCCTTCCTTGGAATTTCCCCCTAGCAGTGTTGTTAATGTTGAAAGTAATTCCTCATATAAGAAAATATTTGATTTTATTTGATTTAGGAGTGTTGAAACTGTTTGTTACACACATATTTGATTTTAGATTTAGATAGATTTGATTTAAATCTAAAATAGAATATATTTGATTTGGCGGGAACAAATAAAATATATTTGATTTGGCTTTGGGAGCAAGCTAACCTAAATCTATAAATATAGGGAGTAACCTCTATTTTTTGTAATAAAGTTGTATTCACAGAATTTTGCAGTTGTAAAGTGAATAAGAAGTTTTCCACAGTTTGTGGGCAGAGAGTCACTCTATAGAAAATAATTCTTTCTTTTTCTTCTTTTATTTAATTGTTCATTGTCATTGTGTGGTGATATCAATCTTGTTCATCAAGATTGGTAGAAATTCATCATAGATATTTGGTGGATTTCTAACATCTGGTATCAAGAGCTCCGGTTAATCGATTCAAGGGAAGAACAATCAAGAACGATTAAGAACGATTGTGGAAGAATAATTCACGATGGCAGTGAGTTATGGGAATGCAAACTATCCAGCAAGTCTACCAATTCTGAAAGTCGATAACTATGAGAATTGGTGCAAGCAGATGAAGATTTTATTCCGTTGTCAAGGTATTCGGGATCTTGTAAAGGATGAAGTATAAGAGCTTGAAGAAAATGCTTCATAAGAAGAAAAGAAAGAACACATACAATCGGATAAGAAGAGTTATAAAGCTCTCTTTATAATTCATTAATATCTGAGTCCAGACAACTTCGAAAAGGTTAGTGATTCAGAATCTGCAAAAAAAGCTTGGGAGATCCTTGTAAAATCTTTTGGAGGCGCTGAAAAGGTGAAAGAGGTGAGGTTATAAACTCACAAGAGAACGTATAAATTGCTTCAGATGGAAGACAGTGAAAGCATATTTGATTTCTTCACTAGGGTTACAAAGCTAGTGAATCAAATTAAGACTTGTGGAGAAGCGTTAACAACAAGAGTAGTTGTTTCAAAGATTTTGAGATCTTTGGCTCCTAAGTTCGACTACGTGGTGGTGGATATAGAAGAAGGGAAAGATTTGTCAAAATTTACAAAGAAAAAGTTTCAAGGAACGCTTGAATCTTATCTAAAGAGAATGAATGAAAGAGATGCAAGAAAGACAAAGTGTGATGTGGATTTGCAGGAAAATTTAGCAAAAGAAACAAAAGGTAAGGGAAAGTGGTTCGACAAAGGTAGAGGTGGCTACAACAATTTGACTGGAAGAGGAAATCAGAACGAATGAAACGTGTCGAATCAGAGAAGACCATACCAAGGAAACCAAAAAGGTGGTGTTGCAAATAGAGGAAGAGGTGGTGGTCGAAAACCTGACAAGAGTCACATTCAATGTTATAATTGTCAAAAGTATGGTCATTATTCGAGTGATTGTCCAGAGAAGCGAAAGGCAAAAGAAATTGATGCAAAGCTCGCTATGTGTGAAAAAGAAGAGATGATGTTGATGGTCACAACAAGAGATGAAGAGAAATTCAAGGATCAATGGTACTTGAATTCAAGATGCTCATCACATATGTCCGGAAGGGAAAGATTGGCTTGTCAATCTAAAGCCCTCAATGAAGAACATGGTGAAATTTGCAAATGACAATACTCTAGCAGCTGAAGGTATTGGAGATGTTATGATCATGAGGAAAGATGGCAAAAGGGCAGTAATTTCGAACGTACTATACATTCCAGACATGAAGAGCAACTTACTAGTATAGGGCAGTTGGTCGAAAAGAATTATAAAGTGATTGTCAAAGACAAGATGATGAGGGTTGTTGACATGAATGTAAGGCTAATCTTGAAGGCTCCTATGTCCCAGAATAAAACCTTAAAGATCAAACTCAATGTGATGGAGCACAAATGCCTTTCGACTGCAACTAGAAGAGACGAATGGATATGGCATTATCGACTATGCCATCTCAACTTTAGAGACATCGGAGATCTAAAGAGGAAGAATATGGGTTCAGGATTACCAAAAATCGACATTCCAAACAAAGTCTGTGAAGAATGTGTGCAAGCGAAGCAAGACAATAATAGCTTCAGCAAGGATGCAGGAAGCAAGTCGAAGGATGTTCTCGAAGTCATATACTCTGATGTATGTGGACCAATCTAGGTGGATTTGTTTGGATGTAATAAATACTTTGTCACGTTCAAAGATGATTTCAATAAAAAATTATGGACTTAGTTGATCCAGAAGAAAAGTGAAGTGATTGAGGTATTTTCATGTTCAAGTCTATGGTCGAAAGACAAAGTGGTTTAACACTCAAAGTTTTGAGAACTCATGGTGGTGGAAAGTATGTGTCGAAAGACTTTGATAGGTTATGTGAAAAGGAAGGGATTGTTGATAAGTGCCAAAATGTAGTTATTTTGTATATACATTTTGTGGCACTTATCCGTTCTTTTGTTGATATTCTTCGAATAAATTCCCTGCTTTTGGTATAAATGTGTACATAATAGAATAATTGAGTTTTTGTGTAAATATTGTATCATTTGATAGTTTTTCATCTCTTTTATAGGTATTCATTCATAATTGGAGCATTGAGTAATAAAGGCCAGAGGCTAAGCTTCAAGAGTGCGATTTTGCACAATACGTCATCGAATAAAGCTCAAATTCAACACAATAAAAATCATCAATTTTGTTGATATTTCTTCATGGTTGGATAGAGCATTGAATAAGCTTTCCAACGCTTCAAACCGGGCGCAATTCCGAGTTACGGTTCTCAAGATACGGCAAAAATAAAATGCTGAAAATAGCGTATCGCTTAGCGCGTGTCAGGTTTTCTCCGTGAACAAAGTATTTTTAATTATCGATTCCACAGGGATTGGTGCATGTTATAGTCTTTCAATAGAAAAGTATGTTTTAAGATGATGTAACCAATGGGTTTGTTATCTACTCTACTAGAACCATGAGTTTCCAAACAACAACTAAATTAATTCTTTCAAAGAGAGTTATAGTTTGGATTAGAGAGAGTTTGAGATTGTTTTCAAGTTAAGAAGGCATGTCAAGATTAGTTTCATTGATCTAGTTTCATACATATTCATTTAATCAAGTGATGAACTTAATAGATGATTTCTACATACATATCCTCTCAATCTTGTAGATTTCCCACCAAGATTGGAATGTTATCATGTTAATCCTTGCATGATTCCTCACTACAACTATTAGCATGATAATCATTAAGTTCAATATTTTGTAAACTATAACACACAAATCTATTCCTAGCATTTGTTTATTAGAGGATGAATATCCTAGGTCACTTTGAAATATTCTTTTCCAAGCAAAACTCAAAGCATAAAGATGAAGAACAAAGATACTCAACTATATTAATCATCAACCATGTTCATACACAAATGGATTAATAGAAATACATACTATATAGATCAACTACCTCTAATCTTGACACAAAAAGATCTTAGCCACTCATTTCCATGGTTGCTTGCTCTCAAGATTGTTGGTAGTGATGATGAAAATCCAAGAAATCAAGAAGAAAAAGCTATGGTGTTTGTTCCTAAACTTGCCCTAGATTTACAAAAAATGAAAAGATAATGATGGTGTGTGTTTTCTTTTTTCCTTTACAAGCCAAAAAGATCAGGTGAAGTGATGGGTTGGTGGCTCAAAAGGTGAAAGCATGGGCTGTCCTTTTTTCTGAATTTCGCAGACCGCGCTGAGCGCGGTTAAGTCGCGCTGAGCGCACTCATGCTGGCACCGCGCTGAGCGCGACCTATAGCTTGCTTCCTTCACCCAAAATTATCTTCAAAAGAATCATCCCTAAAGCTCTTCAAGTGCCCTTGAATCCAAGCTTGGGAGAATTAGACAATAAATTCCTACAAATAAGAGTAAAATAAGTTAAATAATATATTTTAAACGAAAACTAAATAAAAACCTAATTAAAACAAAATACTAGAATAAATATAAATATTAAATAAAAAGACATTTCTAAGGACCACAAAATAATGTACAAAATAACTACAATTTGGTCCTTAACAACTCTCCCCAACTTACTTCTTTGTTTGTCCCCAAACAAAAGTCAATAATCTTACAAAGCTAGAAAGAACAAAATGCAAGCATGCAAACTCACACAAGAGTAATGGTTCAAACTCGACATACCAGGCAAAAGCACACATCAATCGCTTCTTCTAAACACAACATGGCCATGAATTAAGTTCTAAACACAATATATCAAAACATATAACAAAATAAAAGATATGTTCACACTTGAATCACCTAATCATTTCTTCAAAATTCAAGAAGAACAAAATGTAAATTCACAAAGGACCAAACACTCTCACTAATAATTATGCACATCCAGAATAATTCATGCATTCATCGAAACAAGTTAAATGATAAAATGGAAACGAAGATCACGAAGGACTTTCAAGGTTGTAACTTATCTTAGGTTAGAAACAAGGGATATTTAAGTACAAAGCCATTGAAACGAATCGGGTAAAAGGATATGAAGAGCATTTCACAACTAATTCCCATCTCATTATTCACAACCTCTTTTCTTTCCACACAATGATCCTCTCTTTTTTTTTCTTTTTTCTTTTCATAAACAAATTTCTTTCTTCTTTTGTATTTTCTTTTCTCTATTCTTTTCTTTCTTTAGGATCATTGTGCCATCAATTCTAGGTTCTTTTGATCCACCTCCCCAACTTTATTTATATCAATCCTTTTTTATTCAAGACATGCTCTTCAAAGGCTAATTAACAAAAGGGTTGGTATTCAAGAACAAGAAAATTTATAGAATGAATGATCATTGAATTTTTCAAAGATCATCAACAACTATTAAGTGGCCTACTTAACAATTAGTTGATTTGATACATTCATCCTACAAATACTATTTAAGCTCAAAAGGGTTCACAAGGATTCGCTCTCACGGATAATTGAAGCCTTTTTAGAATTGGTGGTTTTCCTCATAATGCACAAAAATTGCCTTGATCATTTCTTAGTTTCCAAGTTATCACAAACAAGTAAAGATTAAGCATGAATCACACGAGTTAACACAACTATTAGACACTCAATATTTGGTAAAAAGTGGAAGCTTCTCACATATATGGTTTATGTCCTAATGATTCGAATGTGAACACAATTTTTTTTTGTACATGCCAAAATATCTTGCATAAAGAACAAATTTCATAGACATGTTATGTTTCTACAAAACGATTAAATGTGTACCTTCTTTGTGGAATGAATCGAGAATTTTATCATCACCATCACTTTGGTGAAACACGCTTACTAGCTTTGAAGAACCATTTGAACAATCCGGACAAACCACAAGAAGTAAATTCAAACTAATTACTATAATCTAAAAATAAAATAAAATAGAATAAAATAAAAGAAACTAAACTTAAAATAAAAATACACCCCAAAATGGTGTTTAAAACTTAAAAAAGAAGTATTTAGGCTCCATGCCTACAAAATATTAATTGGAATTACAAGCCAATCCCCAAAATTGGATGGCAACCAACAAAATCCAAAGTTTAAAACTAAAATGCAAAAGTAAAATCTAAAACTAGAATGCTGAAAGTAAAATAAAAAAAAACAGGAAAATAAAAGAGAACATCAATCAGTGATCTCGAGAATCGAATCTCCAATCGACCCCGAGTCAGAACCGGAACCAGAACCAGAACTCTCTTCACCATCATCCTCATCTCCCACCTCCTCCTCAAAGATTTGGCCCGACCCCGCCAACCAAAGATATGCACGGAGCTGCCACCCGCGCGAGTGAAATGGTTCACCCGGCTCTCTAATCAGAGAGCAAGGTGCTTCATGCTCTCATGCATAAACATAAATGCTCTCGATGAGCGAGATGCATCGCTGCTCCATTCTTCCGATGGACTTGCTCGAGGAAGTGCACAAGAATCGCACACCGGCAGCAGATTATCAAGGACCCTACAAAATCGATCACAGTAGTGATCATCAACAACTCCATCATTGGTTAGGTGTCCTACAGCAGGAAAGGCCACCTTCGCCCTCTTTAGCAAACCCATGATCAACCCAGGATATGTGAGAGCACACTTTATACGCTCCCCCCTGGAGGTATAACTAAGTGTAACCCTCTTCAGCTCATTCGCAATCAGACGGCCAAAATCAATTTGCTCCTCATCGAGCATATAAGCAATCAAACCTGCCGTCTCCATGGGTATCGAAGATGTGTGGCTCCTAGGTTTCAGATTGTACAGAGCCACACACATCATAACGCGGGCACTTGTTTTCAGACTGGCCCTGTTGAATTTCAAAGGTTGACCAGCCCGATTCAACTCATATGAATGCCTGCACAAATGAGCTTAGTCCTCAGCATGTTGTAATCCCAATTACCACGAGCCAGGTGCTCATGGTAGACATCCAGTTGGTCCTCTGGGGCTGTCCAGTTGATGCCCAGAAAACTGTTGATTGTTGTGCGAGAGAAAGATACAAGTTTGCCCCGAACAATAGAAGCAAACCTAAACTCTCTCCCCCCGGCCGGAATAGCATTAGCATAGAACTCTCGAACAAGCTCCACGTTCACCTTTGTCTGAGGATTACAAAGAACTTCCAACCCGTAGTTATCAAGGATGACATGAGGCGGTGGTAGTGCCCTTGCTCACGGAGGTCGATGGTGCGCCCGAGATATTTCGCTTCAAGCTCTTTGTAGCGAGCCTCCCGAGCAGCTCCCAAAATCGAATAAAGATCGAACGCAGAGCCGAGAGGGCCTCCCAAGCAGAGGAAACTCTTTGTCGCTTAGGTGCCATCCGAAATTTCAACACAAAATCAACGGAAAAGTGACACCGAGGTGTCCATTAGCAATGAATCATGCAAACAAAGAAAGCAAACCAACCAACCAAAGCATTACAACTAATCGAAACACTAAAACACAGAAGAATTTTTCCTCGCAGATCCGAGCGTCATGATTAAAAATTCTTCAAAATGTAATTTTTCTCCACAAAACACTTCCTAGGGCAGCGAAAATGACATTTTAATACTTCTATCAAATAAACATCCTAATTCTAAGAGAAAATTCGAAAATTCCTAACCCTAGGTTTTCAAAATCTAACCTAAACATGCAATGTACACGAAATTGAGAAAGGAAAACATAGAATACTTACTAGGATGCCTTGGTTGATTGATTGGACAAAGAAATTCACAAAATTCAAGATTTTGGTTGGGGGTTTTTAGGATTTTGAGAGAGTGAGGAATTGTGAAGAAAAGAGGGAAAAAGGGTTGAAAATAACCCTAACCCCTATTTAAACTGACCAGGCCACGAATGGGCCTCCAAAAATCTGATTTTTTCAAATTTTTTTAATCCGGATCTACCGAGCTGTCCTATCGCTACCCGAAAGTTTCTTCCAGATGGTCAAAGTACCGAGCGCGTCCGTAATTTTGATTTTTCTACTAAAACAGCAAATTTGCAGTGCGGGCAAGTGCAAATGAGTTCAAGGAAGAATACTTACAATGTTGGGGTGCCTCCCAACCAGCGCTTTGTTTAACGTCGGTAGAGCTCGACGGTTCATGATGATCATTGATCATCAAAGAAGGATTCGCTATGTTGCGGCTCACCTCTCCGCCAACGTACTGCTTCAACCGCCCATTCACCGTCCATTCTTTTGTTCGTGCAAGATCCGCAAGACAATTGCACCATACTTTGACCTCTTTGATTAAAAACGGACCGGACCACTTTGTTTTGAGTTTTCCTAAAAGCCTCATCCGGAATTGAACAAGAGAACCTTTTGTCCCGCCTCAATTCCTTGATCTTTATCTTCTTATCATGAGAAACCTTGACTTTTGTTTTGTACCTCCGATTTGAATGGTATGCCTCTTCTCGCATTTCTTCCAATTGAACGAGTTGTAATTTTGCCACCCGCCAAGGATGGATCAAAATTCAAGAATCGGAGGGCCCATAATGCTTTGTGCTCCATCTCTACCGGAGGTGACAAGTTTTGCCATACACAACTGAAACGGGTTAGTCCGATAGAGCTTTATAGGCGGTTCGACACGCCCACAAAGCTTCATCTAATTTTGTGACCAATCTTTTCTAGATGTCAAAGCTTTTTCCAAAATCTTTTGATTTCTCTATTAGACACCTCGGCTTGGCCATTTGCTTGAGGGTGATAGGGGGTCGTCACTTTATGCTTTACACCAAATTGTTTCAAAGTTTTGTAACAATGCATTACAAAAGTGCGACCGCCATCACTAATGAGCACCCTAGGCACACAAAACGAGAAAAATGTTTCTTTTCAAAAATTTGATATGCTTAAGGCCGGGCCTTAGGCGAAGCAATGACCTCTACCCACTTTGACACGTAATCCACAGCTACAAGAATATATTCATTTGAAAACGAAGATGGAAAAGGACCGACAAAATCAATCCCCCAACAATCAAATACCTCCACTTCCAACATATTGTTCAACGGCATTTCATCTCTTTTTCCTATCCCGCCACTTCTTTGACATTTGTCACATGACTTAGCGTAAGCATACGCATCTTTGAATAGCGAAGGCCAATAAAATCCCGATTGTAGGACTTTGGTGGCCGTCCGCATTCCATTATAGTGTCCCCCACAAGGGGAATTGTGACAATGCCAAAGAATGTTTTTGGCCTCTTCATCACTCACACACCTTCTTAGCAATCCATCACTACTCAACCTAAAAATGTAACGTTCATCCCACACATAATACTGATCGGCTAAAAATTTCCTCTTCTCATTCCAAGTCAAATCTTCCGGATTAATCCATGGCCTTGTAATTTGCCATGTCGGAAACCACGGTCGCTCTTGGATTGCAAATAACTTCTCATCCGGAATTCCTCCTTCACCTCTTTTTCCTTGTCCGTAATTTTCGCTCACTAAGCGAGACAAATGATCCGCTACCAAATTTTCCGAACCTTTTTTATCACGGACCTCTAAATCAAATTCTTGCAAAAGAAGAATCCATCGGATTAGCCTTTGTTTAGAGTCCGGTTTGGTAAGCAGATATTTTATCGCCGAATGATCCGTGAAAACCACAACCTTTGAACCAATTAGGTAAGTACGAAACTTTTCCAATGCATATACAATTGCGAGCAACTCTTTTTCAGTTGTTGCATAGTTTATTTGAGCATCATTCAAAACTTTGCTCGCATAATGTATAGCATGGAAGATTTTGTTCTTCCTTTGGCAAATATCGGCCTACCGCATAATCACTAGCGTCACACATTAGTTCAAAATCAAGTTTCCAATTAGGCGCAGTGATTATGGGTGCATTTATCAAATTCTCCTTTAATTTTTCAAAAGCTAACAAACAATCATTATCAAACAAGAAAGACTTATCTTTGTTGAGCAAGTTGCTCAAAGGTTTGGCTATTTTGGAGAAGTCCTTGATGAATCTTCGATAGAATCCCGCATGACCCAAAAAGCTCCGAATGCCTTTGACATTGGTTGGTGGGGGAAGCGTCTCGATAACATCAATTTTTGCTTTGTCGACCTCAATTCCTCTTGAAGATATCTTGTGGCCAAGGACAATTCCCTCGGTCACCATAAAGTTGCATTTTTCCCAATTCAAGACCAAGTTGGTTTGCACACACCTCTTCAAGACGGTGTCCAAATTTTCCAAGCATAAATCAAATGAAGCTCCAAAAACAGAAAAGTCATCCATAAAAACTTCAATTGTCTTTTCAATCAAATCGACGAATATAGCTTGCATGCACCTTTGGAATGTTGCCGGCGCATTGCATAAGCCGAAAGGCATACGCCTATACGAAAATTTCAAACGGACATGTGAAAGCTGCTTTCTCATGATCCTCCTGATTCACCGATATTTGATTATATCCCGAATAACCATCCAAGAAACAATAGTATTGTTGTCCGCAAGCCTTTCTAACATTTGGTCCATGAACGTAAGAGGAAAATGATCTTTTCGTCGCTTTGTTAAGCCTCGGTAATCAATACACATTCTCCACCCGTCACTTTTCTTGTTTGCACTAGCTCATCCTTATCATTAGATACAACCGCAAGCCTCCTTTCTTAGGAACCACATGAACCGGGCTCACCCACGTACTATCCGAAATCGGGTAAATCATCCCCGCTTCAAGCATCTTCACTACTTCTTTGCGAACTACCTCCTTCATCACCGGATTCAATCGCCGTTGAGGTTGGGCTACCGGTTTGTACTCATCCTCCATCATAATGTTGTGCATACAATAGGCCGGGCTTATGCCTTTCAAATCGGCTAAGACCCAACCAATCGCATTTTTGTTCGATTTTAAAACTTCGATTAAGCTTTCCTCCTCATTCTCCGACAATGTATTGCTAATGATTACGGGCTTTTTACCTCCCTCCTCAAGAAACACATACTTTAAATGAGATGGTAGCTCTTTCAACTCAAGTTTATGGTCTTCATCTTTTAGATCTTTTTTCAAACTTTCCTCTTCTTCCTCCCAAGGGTGCATTTCCTTTGAAATCTCCATTCCTTCCAAACACTCCTCAATATCTCGACTATCATCATCATCATTCACCTCTTGTGTTGCTTCCTCAATAACATCAATCTTGAAACAATCTTTCTTATCCATGGGGATGCTTCATTGCTTCAAAAAGATTAAAGCAAATCTCTTCATCTTGAACTCTCACCTTCATTAGGCCATCATCTATATCAATCATCATCCTAGCCGTCTTCATGAATGGTCTTCCAAGAATTAAAGGTGCCTCCACATCTTCCTCCATATCTATGACAACAAAGTCAACCGGAAAAAAGAATTTGTCCACTTTTACCAACAAATCTAAAGCTACACCGTGCGGGCGAGTAATAGACTTGTCCGCTAATTGCAATGTCATTTTTGTAGACTTTAATTCAATCTCCCCCAATCTCTTCACAATGGATAATGGAATCAAGTTGATACTTGATCCCAAATCAATTAATCCGTTTCCAACATATACATCCCCAATAGTAACGGGCAAAGTTACACGCCCTAGATCACTCTCTTTCTTCGGCATAGTGCGTTGAATTATTGCACTACAACTCGCATCCACCATTATGGTTTCTTGATCCATGTATCTCTTCTTTTTTGTCAAGATATCCTTCATGAATTTTGCATATTTGGGCATTTGCTCTAATGCTTCGGTAAATGGAATATTTATTTGCAATTGCTTGAAAATATCCATAAACCTAGCATAGTTCTTTGCATCATCCTTTTTAGAAGGAAGGTGAGGATATGGTAAACTTCTCAATGGATAAGTTACTTCCTTCTCTTTTCCCTTTTTCATTTTCTTCTTTTTCTCCTCTACTTTCTCCTTTTCAACTACACCATTTTCCTTTTCATTTTCAACTAAATCATCCTCCACATCAACATTATCATGTTTTGCAACTCCAACCTCTTCATCTTTTTCAACTACTTCTTCCTCCGCTATTACTTCTTCATCCTTCTCCACTACATTTTTTTTTCTTTCAACTACTTTCCTTTTCTCATTACAAACTCTACCACTTCTTGTTGTTATGGCTTTGCAATGCTCCTTAGGATTTGTTTGCGTAGTTGGGGAAAATGATGTCGAAGCACTTTGTTCGGAAAGTTGCTTAGCGAGTTGTCCCACTTGTGTCTCCAAATTCTTGATGGACGCCTCCGTGCTCTTTTGATTAGCCATAGAAGCTTGCATAAATTGAGCTAGAGTGTCTTGAATGTTGGAAGATCTCACTTGATTTTGAGGTTGGTTTTGTTGTTGACCTTGATTTTGTTGTTGACTTTGATTTTGATTTTGTGTTTGATATGGATTTTGCCTTCCTTGGTTATTGTTATCTTGCCTCCACCCTCCTTGATAACCTTGATTACCCCTTTGTTGGTAACCTTGGTTTTGATTTTGATAAGGGTAAGGAGCTCGTTGTTGGTACCCTTGGCCTTGGTTGGCCACATAGTTAGCTTCCTCATTCTCCGGAGGACAAAAGCCGGTTTTATGATCTCCTTTGCACAATTCACAACAAGCTATTTGGTGAGCTTGCTTATTTGATACTCCTTGTAACTCCATGATTTGTTGAGGGAGTTTAGCCATTTGTTTTGTCAATTCTTCAACTTGTTTCGCAAACAATTTGTTTTGCGCCACAAGTGCTTCATGACTCGAACCAATTTCTAAAACTCCCGTTTTCACTTGTACACCTCCTTGATCATGTTGAGTTTGATGATCATTCCTACCCATCTTCTCAATTATTTGGATTGCTTCATATGGTGTTTTTGCCATCAAAGAACCTCCCGCTGTGGCATTCAACAACAATTTGTGTTGAGGTTGGAGACCATTTCGAAAAATATGAATTTGTGTAAGCTCGTCAAAACCGTGGCTCAGACACTTCCTTAGCATAGACTTATATCTTTCCCACGCCCGATTCAAAGGCTCGTTTACTCCTTGCGAAAATACCGAGATAGCCGTCTTAGCCTCCATGAAACGTGATTGAGGGAAAAAGCGTTCGAGAAACTTTTCCTCCAAAATGTTCCAATTAGTCATTGTCTCTTGCAATTGATCAAGATACCAATCTTTTGCCTTCCCCACTAGATAATGAGGGAAAAGTCTTTGGAAATATTGCTCTTCTTGGTCTTCCGGAGCACCCGCCGCTCCCGCGATCTCATAAAACTTGGTAAGGTGAGTGTAAGGGTCTTCATGGTCGTGGCCATGAAATGGACTTGCATAGAGAAGTTGAAGCAAGCCCGTTTTCATTTCCGCAACCCTTGCATTTGCTTGTCGGGCAAATTGAGCATTATGGCGAGGGCTATTGACACACGGCCCCCGTGGTGGTGGTGGTGGTGGTGGTTGATTCTCCGCCATAGTGGTGACTTCTCCAAACACGGGTGGTGTTGAAGAAGTAGATGCTTCTCCTCTTTCTCCTCTTTCTTGCCTTTGCCTAGCTTGTCTTTTTCTTCTTTTAGCACTACTATTAAGTCTCCTAGCCGTCCTTTCAATTTCGGATCGAAAAGGAGTTGGTCGACCGAATACTTCCCGCATAAACTAATTCCTGAAAAAGTCTAGCCACACAAAAGAAACAAAGAGAGATTAGTAGAAAAAGTATTAAAACACACAACTATTGCTATACTAACAACATCAAACGCCAATCCCCGGTGTTGCACCCCAAATTTTACCCTGCTATTTTTCTACTTGCATTTGTATTTATATTATAAAAAAAATATTCACTCACCGATATGCATCATATCGTCATTTGAATTGACCAAAAGTCAGTTTAAATCGATGTTTGCATTGTTTTAATTATAAAATACCTGTTATGTTACTTCATGCATTTTTACCTATCTCTCTGTTTATTGCATTGATTTTTAAATTATTTATATGTCGGTGATATCGATATTTCGATTTTATAAAAAGACTGTTAAAAGCAATTCGATACTGTGCGGAAATTAGCGGGAAAAATATTTCAAATTTTTATCTTTTACTCACTGCTTTATGAATCTACGTGTCGCGTAGATCATGAAAATGTGCTCTCCCTAATTTTTCGATACATTTTTGAGTCTCGTTTTTAACCGTAAACGTTTTAAAATCGGATATTCTTTATTATCATTTTATTTCAATTTTAACCATTTCAATAATTTTTCTTTAATTTATAAGACCCGTAGTTTATTTTAATGTGTTCATATTATTTTTCGGATAATTTATCGTCCGAACTTTTACCGTCTTTGACAATTTTAAGTGTCTAATTTTTATCTCAAAAAATCCAAACAAAATTATTATTGGGCTTTTTATTTTTTACCCAAACCATTTGTGTGGCCCATTTCATGAAAAGGGCGTTTTTGGCATTTAAAAAAAATATGTTAAACCTAATTTATTACTATATATGTGTGTTATATTACTATTGAAAAGGGGGTGAATTGGAAAAATTTTAAAACGGAACAATTGGAGGCTGACAAAAACAAAATTATAAAAAAATAGAAACAACATCTTCCTCTTGGTGACCCATACTTCCGCGTCTCTCACTGCCAACCATCTTTTCCATCCAATCCTCCGTTTCTCTCGTCACCACTCCTTCACCGTTCAACCTTCCTCCTCATCATAAACCATCGTCACTCCCTTCTGTCTCACTGTCAATCTCTCTTCCAAACCGCGGCCATCCTTCCTCCTTGCCGTAACCCCCATCCGTTTCCTCTCAAACCAGTTTCCCCTGCTGTCATCGGCTCTCTCATCCCTTTCAATCTCACAGCCTCCATTCATACTGACAACCTCCTAGTTGCTACTCGCCGTAAGCTCCTCCATTCCCCCCAACCTCCTGTTCCGATCCCTATTTCCTCCCTCACTCACAGAAACCCTCATCTCGTCGAAATTGCCGCGGTTCTGTCACCCCTTCGCCACGCACAGCTCCCTGTTTCTCCACACCGGAACTCTTACCTTCGAACTCCTTTGTCTCGACATCCCGTCATTACTCCCTGCTGTCGCCACTGTTCTGGCTCCCGTTCCCTCTCAAAAACGCAGCAGCTTTGGGTATTTTCGGTAAGCTTCGAATCTTAGTTAAAGTTCTGGATTATGAGCATGATTGTGTTATGTTTTGAAATCTGTGAAAATAACCTTAAGGTGTTTATTAATATAACCTGTTTCGGTTCACAACTGTCTGTGATGAGGTTTTGAAACGCCTTTGTTCGTGTCTAAATTGAATCAAATTTGTTTGGGTTGGTATTGTGTTGGTTTTGTGTATCTGTGTTGGTGTTTGATGCATAAATGTTAATCACGAATTGTGTTGTGAAAATTCTGGCTTGTATTGTAACGTTATGCTATCAGTTTGTTGGATATTTAATCACAAAGGCTGCCCATAATATGCTTTAGTTGGTTTTATAACATTACTAAAATCAGATTTGGATTTATGAAGTTTTACTTTATGCGGAGCGTATCCTTGTTTAATTTTATTTGAATTCGACATTCATATAGCTTCGATGAGAGTTCAACATTGACACGTTTTATTTGTGTAATATGTGAACGAGAAACTATCGGTGCCGACGCCACGCATTTGCATTGTCCACGTTTTAATTTCAATTAGAATTGCGAGTGAAGCAATATTAGTTTGGTTTCGATGAAGGCTAAATGATGATGCCGTGTTGATTCGCGCGTGTAAATCTAGTCGAGAAACATTTTGAAACACCGTGTGTTTAGTTATTCTCTTTTTAATTTCGAGTAGAGATTATTGGTTGAACGATATTTAGAAGTGGTTTCGATGATGGCTTAACATTTATATCGCGTTATTCGTGAAAGATATGGCCGAGAAACCATTAGGGATATCACGACATTGCGTTATTTTCATTTTTAATTGAAGTTTATGAAAGCTATATGGTTTCGATGAAGGCAATTCTATTTCCGCATTTTTGTATGCGTAGAAATTGGCCAAGAAACTATGCGGACAGCTTTGTTGTTATTTCCTTTGAGGCGATTTCGAACATCATTTTTACCGCTATTTTCAATTAAAATGCAAACTGTGTCAACTTTGTATATATGTGTTTAGTTTCGATGAAGGTGATTTAGTTTCCGCGTTTATTCGCGTAGAAACTAACCGAGAAACCATTAGGATTTCCTCTTGTATTTCTTTCATTTTTATTTCGATTGTAGTTTGTGAATAAAGATGTATTTGTTTAGTTTCGATGATGGTTTGACAATGATACCGCATTTATTTGCGTGTGAATTTAACCAAGAAACTACGAGGCATCTGTTTGTTTCTATCGTTGCATTTTAATTTGTTTTGAACACTTTTTGGGATGAATTCTTGAGCATTATTAAGTATATATGGTTGCTGCCCGGATTTGTTCGATTTTACTCATTTGTTTACTAACCATTTTTCGATTCATTTGCAATTTCATTTTATCTCACACTCATGCTACTAATATGTGTTCTATTTGTGTAGACATTCAAGGATGTGGTTCAAACATACATTTTTTTGTTGCATTTATATATATATTTTTTTTACATATGCTGTTTATTTAATTTATGTCACTATTTAATATTTAGTAATGTGTATCTAAAACACATTGTATTTTATTTTTATGCTGTAAATTTAATTATACATATTATTTTTATTATTACACTTATTATTGTAAATATACATATTATATTTATTTATTATATTTAGTATCATATATACTATATACATATTATTTTTATGCTTTATCTATTCATCGGTAAACAAATTCGAATTATACTGTAATATAGTAGTTGCATTCCTTTGAATTTATTTCATAAACTTATTCTAAAGTTAACTAATCTAACAAACTACAACAATTAATATTTAAGTTTCACTGCATTTAATTTCTGTTTGTATGCTTCTAACATGATCAATTTACAGTTTCTCTTTAATTTATCTTTATCCCCATTCAAAAAAAGTATCCCAATTCCCTTGATGCGTTGTAAATAATTTCATCGCTTTCTATTTTATTTTACCGTTTAATCTCCCATTTATATTTGATGTATCCCTCTCCCAAAAAAAAACAATTCTTGTAATAATTTAGTGCACATTTATTTTATTTAATTTAACTATCACTTACACAAAACCCAAAAAATCATTTTTTAAACTAATATTTGTAAATCATTTTTAAACCCGTAAGTCGACAAAGCTACGAAGCGTCGCGATGACCTCACATGCACACATGTACGCTTGATCCTGGGCCTTCTTACAGTGAGCCTATTTCGATTAATTGTTCCAATTAGTCGTTATAGTAGACTAGCCCACTTTGCTAGTACACATGTAATTTAATTATTTTATACTTAGGTTGGCCACCTTGTATGGGCTTTGTCGATTTTTATTTGTTATTTACAATTATTTCGATCTTGATTCTTTCTCCATTCACCAAGCATTTAAAACACTTTCAATAAAAACTCGATCCAACGTCGAGTTATTTTCAAAATCAATTTTTCTACAAAAAAAGAACATTGGATAAGATTTGTTTTAATGGTTAGAGGTTAGCCCAACGAAAACAAATCAAGTTTCTAATTGATTAGAGGATAACCCAATAAATTGAGAAACTTCAAATCCATGTTCTAAAACAAAAAAACATAGAGCTATGGTATTTAATTAAATTGTTAGAGGATATCCCGACGATTTAATTAAAATGTAGAGTATTTGGGCCATTAGAGGGTAACCCAATGACTTAAATACTTTATTCCATACATTTAATAAAAGTGAACTTTGTTTCACCTCACCCTTTTCATAATAAAGATTTTGGATGAGAGATGATCGGTTGACCTCAATCACCAATCTCGAGTATTGAATCGTTAGAGGATAATAACGTTTTGGTACTTGTCATCCACAATTTAAAATCAATTCTAACACATTCAATTTCTTTTGTGCGCTCCAAGCACCATTTACCTTTAAACCCTTTTTAAGATTAGACATGATTCATTTATAATTGAGATGCTTCTTCCTCTATTCCCAAGGTTTTCGACTTCTCCACTTGAGTACTAGAGGTGTTCTCAAACCCTCCCTCATGTTGGTGCGTAGTCCTTTATTCTTTATCACGCCTTGTGGATGTTAGACAAGTCTTCTCCTTTAAAAATGACGACTTGTCTTTTCATTTAAAATCAATCAACAAACAATTATTTTTTAGAGGAACTACGGAGTTTTGACTTTCCCATTGCACGAGGGAGTACGTAGGCACGCGGTTTCAAAACCGCGTCAAACTCAAAAATAATAAAAACATTTCTTCTCCCTTTCTTTCTCCCTTTTTCAAACTTAGAAGATCGTAAAATTTTCACACTAACACACAACCACATTTTGAACTAAATGGGTACCATCGAGTACGATGGATGTAAGGGGTGCTAATACCTTTCCCTTGCATAACCAACTCCCGAACCTATATCTCTTTAATCTCGTAGACCGTCTTATTCTTTTATTCGCGGGTTTTATCTATATTTTCCCGTTCTTCTTTTAGAACAAATAAAATTAGGTGGCGATTTCACTGTTTGTTTTTGAAAATTCATTTAAATGAATAAAAAAAAAAAAAAACAGTTGCTTCAGTTGGCGACTTCACTGGGGAAATTTTCTCAAGCGAGTTAACTCTAGTTTAGTTCTTTGTGTGGTTGTGTGTTTATCATTTTATTTTACTTTCTTCTTTGTACTTTATCTTATGTTTATGTTTCAGTCATTTATTCCCTATGCTTCATTTATTATCATGTGTATATATTTATTTGTGTGGGAATTCATGATGGGATTATTGATACATAGATAAGCCCACTACCCAGGCTTCTAGGTCACCTTTTTTAGGAATAGAGGGGTTGCGTAGCCTAGGTCCACCTGACTCCATTGTCTTGTTGGCCCGAAGCGAAGACTCCGGCTTAGAGTTGGTTGTTTTAAGGAGGTTGTTGACCCGCGATAGCGCAGGACATCAATCTTTGGACAAATGACCTATAACTCTAAGTTTGTTTATGATATCCAAACCTAGACCGACCACTCAAGATTTTGAGCATCCCGTTAAGAGCCGTTTCTTGGGGTATACTTTTCCAAATACTATTACCATGTAGGCCTCTCGCGTGATGATAGTGTTTGTTAAAAGGGGATCTGAGACTCCGAGAAACACTTAGCAAAAACCTTAAAACCTTCCTGTGGGGAATTTGGGTAGAAAACTTAAAGCCATCCTATCATAGGATCCCACTTGATTCAGTTGTTTGATTACCTGTACCATCCTTGTTTCACATCCCTGTGAACCTGTTACTGTTATTATGTGGCATTCCATTTTATATATGTAACATTGCATTTAATCACATCTTTTTCATTGATGACATTACATTTCATTGCATCCATCTGCATATTTCATGCATACATTCAAGTTGTCAAAAGAACTCATTTCTTTTGTCTCCATCTTCAGTTGATTGTCTGCCGTCAATCTGATTCCTCCTCACAAGCACGGAACTAGAGCCAACGTCAAGAGAAGAATGGAATACCAAGAACAACACAATGCAGAAGTCCAAATGGAAATCGACGAGTTGAAGTCAGGCATGACTAAACTTACTGAAATGATGCAAGTTCGATCGCGAGGTGAACAACCTCAAAGGATCTGTAATTTCAAGTCTCGCGTTGTTGATCCTCGCCTTCTCGGATGCTAGTTACTTGCCGAATTGGGTTACCCGAAATTACGCTCCACCCATCGCAACTACTCCAATGGTTGGCGAGTCTTCCGATCAGCTTTTCCGTGCTCCATTTTCGAGCCTCAACCGATAATGCATCGCTCCTCTTCGACCTTTGTGCATCAACCCATCGCAAGTTGCTTATGAGAATCCTCTCTTGATTATCAGTGACGCCCCCAAGTGTGAGTCGAGAAGATTTTGATGAACTTGAAGAAGTCCGCGAGCAATATCGCACTGGAAAGAAGGATGAGAGCTATGGAAGGCAACGATGTCTTTGGTATTGCAGAGAACATGTGTTTGGTTTCGATCCGTTATGCCTCATAAGTTCAAAACTCCCGATTTCGAGAAATACAAGGCACACTTGTCCAAAAGTCATTTGTCGATGTACTTCGTGAAAATGTCGCTTATACGAGGAATGACAAGCTTCTTATCCACTGCTTCCAAGATAGCCCGAGTGGAGCTTCATTAAAATGGTATATGGGACTTGAGAAAGACCATATTCAATGCTTCCAGATCCGATTAATGCTTTCATGAAACAATACCACTACAATCTTGACATGGCTCCGATCGCCCAATTGCAAAACATGTCTCGAATGATAAGGAATCTTTTAAGGAATATACCAACGGTGGAGAGAGTTGGCCTCACAAGTTGAACCACCCTTATCCGAGATGGAGTCGACGGTTTGTTTATGGATACCTTGTCCCCTTTCTATTGGGAGAAAATGATTGGTAGTGTGTCCTCTCGCTCACGATTTGGTGACTATTGGCCAAAGGCTAGAAGAGGGAATCAAGAGGAAAAGTGTCTCATGGTGAATCCTCTAGTGGTGCCAAGAAATCTTTGGAAACTTCCATAAGAAGAAAGATGGTGAAACCACTGTTGTCTCGATTGAAAGGAGAAGACCTCGCCGAGGCCTCAATACTATGACCAACCGCAAGTAGATGCCATCACTCCCGCATTCAAGGCTCAACAAATTCAGATTCCTCAACGCCAAGTCAAGGACAAAATCGTAACTATAATGCAAGGAATAAGAATCTTTGACCCTATTCCAATGACTTACACCGCATTGTATCCTCACATGGTTGAACTAGGTCTAATCACGACTAGGCCTCGACTCCTCCGCATCCTCTCCCATCCGGATTCAGTCGATCTTCATTGTAAGTTCCACCTGTGGAGGCTGGTCACGATTTGGAACTGTTACCCATCAAGGCTAGAGTTCAAGAGCTAGTCGAAGCAAGGAGATAAATTTTGAGATCCTCCGCCAAATGTTATCAACAATCCATTGCCGTGAAAAAGTGGTCAAGAATGGGTCGAATATCCCATGTCACCTCCTAAAGCCGTGTTTTGCAGACACTCATCCTTGTAACTGATTAGTCACTAGGCCATGTTTCTTTCTGTTTGCATTTTCCCTAGTTTATGTTAAATTATTGCTTTCAAATCTTGTTTGTAATTTCAAGTTAATTTTAATGAAATGAGCATTGCACTCTTTTGATCCAAATAATTTTCGTTTGTTGCTTTCTTTTCAAATATATAGTTCCCCTGTTTAATTTCTTTACCAGACTTTTGTTTTTGCAAAGATTGGAGGGAGGATGATAAAAACAAGATACCCATAATTGTTGTTGGTATGCTTTTGAATAAAACTTTGCTGATGATATACAGGCATTGTTTCAATTCCTAAACACTGGAGAAATAAGGAAGTTAGTCTCTTGTCAACCCCTTCGAGCCTAGAAGTTGGAGTCTCTTTCTATACGAAAAAACCCGCAATTTTTTAACCTGGGGCAGGGTATTTCTCAGTTAATTCGGATGTGCATTCATTCAAGACGCCTTTCAATAAAGGTTGTATTAAATCGAGCTTCCTTCGCACACATCAAGAAGTGTTGGAGATGTCATACAAGTCAAAAAGTGATGATGATGGTTCCCCGTAATCATGAAAGTCAAGCAGTCACTGTCTTTCCAAAAAAATATATATAAGAAAATTAGGGCATCCCGCTGATCGTAATCTTAAACGAAACGGTTCAGGCAAAAGTTAGGGATGACAAATTCAAACAAGAGTTGACAAAAAGTCCTCAAACAGCAAAATGTTGCAAAAAAAGAAGTGACTGTTATCTCAAGAATATATCAGCTTCTGAGCCATCATTATTCCTATCAGTGTACAATCCAAAATCTATTGGAATCTTTAATGCACAGTTTGAATTAATTGAGCGTAGGACTGAAGAACATCACGAAGATTGGGTTGGGTACAATTAAATTTTGAGCCTTTATCCTTTGTTTCTTAAACCGTGAACTGCACTACTTACAACCCTCAAAAGACCTAATTGAAGCCAGGTTTCTTTTGAAAGCATACTACAGCAAGGTTGCGTAATATGACTCCTAAAGTCTTTTGTAAAACAATTGTCTTGGTATATCTACACCATTGTTTTCTCTTTTTACTTTTAATTTTCAAACCACTGTGTTTTAACCAGTGATCCATTTTCTATACAGCAATTACATCATTCCAAAAATGATTTTTATTTCAAAACTTGTGCATGAACTTCGCATTTAAATTTAACATGTTTGAATAAACAATTTTTGCTTGCCAACAAGCTTTCATCATCAAGGAAGTCCAAACTGTTAGGAAACTTGGTCAGTGATCCTAATCAGGGGCAAGTATCTTCCGGATCCTGTTGTGAATCAGTTCAAGATTTGTTGCTCAGTGCAAGTCATTATCAGAATTGTTTTAATCAGAAGAGCATTTTCAAGACCTAATCCGGGGCACTCCTTTCCCCTCAGTCATTTCAAGAATTGAAGCCATGATCGGTTTATCCTCAATAATCAGCTAATCTGAGGCAATCCTTAAGCAGCGTTGCAGTCCTTCCTCCAAGGATCATCATTTCAATACAATTCGCAAGTGTGTTATAAGTGTTTCTCAAGACATTTTGTCTCTAAGCAGAGTTGGTAGTGTTCTCCGTGTTGAGGAATCAGAGTTCCCATCTTACCTCCACAAATGAGTCAATCTCCATTGTCATAAACGTCTGCATTACATACTACATGCATAGATCATTTATATATCATGCATCACAAAATTCATATATCATGCATAGCAAGAGTGTTTTATCCTCATTTGCATTTCCCGAGGTCTTGTTGCAGTCATTATCTTACCTTGCAGTCAAAATCCAACTTACTTGGTACCTACCAGTGTATTTCTCTGATGTAGCTTCAGATTTGTTTAAAATCTGATTGTCTTTTCCAGTTTATTTCTCTGATGTAGCTTCAGATCTGCTTAAAATCGATTGTCTTTTCCAGCTTATTTCCGACGTAGCTTCGATCCGCTTAAAATGATTGTCTTTTCCAGTTTATTTCCCTGACGTAGCTTCAGATCTGTTTAAAATCTGATTGTCTTTTCCAATTTATTTCTATGATGTAGCTTCAGATCTGTTTAAAATCTGATTGTCTTTTCTAGTTTATCTCTCTGATGTAGCTTCAGATCTGTTTAAAGTCTGATTGTCTTTTCCAGTTTATCTCTCTGATGTAGCATCAGATCTGTTTAAAGTCTGATTGTCTTTTCCAGTTTATCTTTCCTGATGTAGCTCCAGATCTGTTTAAAATCTGATTGTCTTTTCCAGTTTATTTCTCTGATATAGCTTCAGATCTGTTTAAAATCTGATTGTCTACCACAAATTTCTAGTTTCAAAGTCTCCCAATAATTACCACAAATTACCATAGAGTCTGTGTCATATCATACATCATTCAAATAATATGTCAAAAAAATTGCATTCAGCACTTTTCTCATTATATTTTATTCACAGCATACCCATTGCATCTCAGGGCAAAATTTTGGGTTTTCGATATTTAACTATCTCCCATCGCGATAATATGAAGCTTGATCATCTTCATATAATCCGTCGAAGATATTTAAATAGGGCAATTGCACCCCAAATTTTACCTCGCTATTTTTCTACTTGCATTTGTATTTATATTATAAAAAAAATATTCACTCAACGTGATATGCATCATATCGTCGTATTTGAATTGACCAAAAGTCAGTTTAAATCGATGTTTGCATTGTTTTAATTATAAAATACCTGTTATGTTACTTCATGCATTTTTACCTATCTCTCTGTTTATTGCATTGATTTTTAAATTATTTATATGTCGGTGATATCGATATTTCGATTTTATAAAAAGACTGTTAAAAGCAATTCGATACTGTGCGAAAATTAGTGGGAAAAATATTTCAAATTTTTATCTTTTACTCACTGCTTTATGAATCTACGTGTCGCGTAGATCATGAAAATGTGCTCTCCCTAATTTTTCGATACATTTTTGAGTCTCGTTTTTAACCGTAAACGTTTTAAAATCGGATATTCTTTATTATCATTTTATTTCAATTTTAACCATTTCAATAATTTTTCTTTAATTTATAAGACCCGTAGTTTATTTTAATGTGTTCATATTATTTTTCGGATAATTTATCGTCCGAACTTTTACCGTCTTTGACAATTTTAAGTGTCTAATTTTTATCTCAAAAAATCCAAAAAAATTATTATTGGGCTTTTTATTTTTTACCCAAACCATTTGTGTGGCCCATTTCATGAAAAGGGCGTTTTTGGCATTTAAAAAAAATATGTTAAACCTAATTTATTACTATATATGTGTGTTATATTACTATTGAAAAGGGGGTGAATTGGAAAAATTTTAAAACGGAACAATTGGAGGCTGACAAAAACAAAATTATAAAAAAATAGAAACAACATCTTCCTCTTGGTGACCCATACTTCCGCGTCTCTCACTGCCAACCATCTTTTCCATCCAATCCTCCGTTTCTCTCGTCACCACTCCTTCACCGCTCAACCTTCCTCCTCATCATAAACCATCGCTACCCCTTCTCTCACCGCCAATCTCTTCCAAACCGCGCCATCCTTCCTCCTTGCAGAACCCCCATCCGCTTCCTCTCAAACCAGCTCACATCGGCTCTCATCCCTTTCAATCTCACAGCCTCCATTCATACTGACAACCTCCTAGTTGCTACTCGCCGTAAGCTCCTCCATTCCCCCCAACCTCCTGTTCCGATCCCTATTTCCTCCTCACCACGAAACCCTCATCTCGTCGAAATTGCCGCGGTTCTTCACCCCTTCGCCACGCACAGCCCCTGCTTTCTCCACACCGAACTCTTACCTTGAACTCCTTTGTCTCGACATCCCGCCATTACTCCCTCGCCGCCACTGCTCGCTCCCTGCCTCTCAAAACGCAGCTTTGGGTATTTTCGTAAGCTTCAATCTTAGTTAAAGTTCGGATTATGAGCATGATTGTGTTATGTTTTGAAATCTGTGAAAATAACCTTAAGGTGTTTATTAATATAACTGCTTCGGTTCACAATACGTGATGAGGTTTTGAAACGCTTTGTTCGTGTCTAAATTGAATCAAATTTGTTTGGGTTGGTATTGTGTTGGTTTTGTGTATCGTGTTGGTGTTTGATGCATAAATGTTAATCACGAATTGTGTTGTGAAAATTCGCTTGTATTGTAACGTTATGCTATCGCTTGTTGGATATTTAATCACAAAGGCTGCCCATAATATGCTTTAGTTGGTTTTATAACATTACTAAAATCAGATTCGGATTTATGAAGTTTTACTTTATGCGGAGCGTATCCTTGTTTAATTTTATTTGAATTCGACATTCATATAGCTTCGATGAGAGTTCAACATTGACACGTTTTATTTGTGTAATATGTGAACGAGAAACTATCGGTGCCGACGCCACGCATTTGCATTGTCCACGTTTTAATTTCAATTAGAATTGCGAGTGAAGCAATATTAGTTTGGTTTCGATGAAGGCTAAATGATGATGCCGTGTTGATTCGCGTGTAAATCTAGTCGAGAAACATTTTGAAACACCGTGTGTTTAGTTATTCTCTTTTTAATTTCGAGTAGAGATTATTGGTTGAACGATATTTAGAAGTGGTTTCGATGATGGCTTAACATTTATATCGCGTTATTCGTGAAAGATATGGCCGAGAAACCATTAGGGATATCACGACATTGCGTTATTTTCATTTTTAATTGAAGTTTATGAAAGCTATATGGTTTCGATGAAGGCAATTCTATTTCCGCATTTTTGTATGCGTAGAAATTGGCCAAGAAACTATGCGGACAGCTTTGTTGTTATTTCCTTTGAGGCGATTTCGAACATCATTTTTACCGCTATTTTCAATTAAAATGCAAACTGTGTCAACTTTGTATATATGTGTTTAGTTTCGATGAAGGTGATTTAGTTTCCGCGTTTATTCGCGTAGAAACTAACCGAGAAACCATTAGGATTTCCTCTTGTATTTCTTTCATTTTTATTTCGATTGTAGTTTGTGAATAAAGATGTATTTGTTTAGTTTCGATGATGGTTTGACAATGATACCGCATTTATTTGCGTGTGAATTTAACCAAGAAACTACGAGGCATCTGTTTGTTTCTATCGTTGCATTTTAATTTGTTTTGAACACTTTTTGGGATGAATTCTTGAGCATTATTAAGTATATATGGTTGCTGCCCGGATTTGTTCGATTTTACTCATTTGTTTACTAACCATTTTTCGATTCATTTGCAATTTCATTTTATCTCACACTCATGCTACTAATATGTGTTCTATTTGTGTAGACATTCAAGGATGTGGTTCAAACATACATTTTTTACTGTTGCATTTATATATATATTTTTTTTACATATGCTGTTTATTTAATTTATGTCACTATTTAATATTTAGTAATGTGTATCTAAAACACATTGTATTTTATTTTTATGCTGTAAATTTAATTATACATATTATTTTTATTATTACACTTATTATTGTAAATATACATATTATATTTATTTATTATATTTAGTATCATATATACTATATACATATTATTTTTATGCTTTATCTATTCATCGGTAAACAAATTCGAATTATACTGTAATATAGTAGTTGCATTCCTTTGAATTTATTTCATAAACTTATTCTAAAGTTAACTAATCTAACAAACTACAACAATTAATATTTAAGTTTCACTGCATTTAATTTCTGTTTGTATGCTTCTAACATGATCAATTTACAGTTTCTCTTTAATTTATCTTTATCCCCATTCAAAAAAAGTATCCCAATTCCCTTGATGCGTTGTAAATAATTTCATCGCTTTCTATTTTATTTTACCGTTTAATCTCCCATTTATATTTGATGTATCCCTCTCCCAAAAAACAATTCTTGTAATAATTTAGTGCACATTTATTTTATTTAATTTAACTATCACTTACACAAAACCCAAAAAATCATTTTTTAAACTAATATTTGTAAATCATTTTTAAACCCGTAAGTCGACAAAGCTACGGCGTCATGATGACCTCACATGCACACATGTACGCTTGATCCCGGCCTTCTTATTGAGCCTATTTCGATTAATTGTTCCAATTAGTCGTTATAGTAGACTAGCCCACTTTGCTAGTACACATGTAATTTAATTATTTTATACTTAGGTTGGCCACCTTGTATGGGCTTTGTCGATTTTTATTTGTTATTTACAATTATTTCGATCTTGATTCTTTCTCCATTCACCAAGCATTTAAAACACTTTCAATAAAAACTCGATCCAACGTCGAGTTATTTTCAAAAATCAATTTTTCTACAAAAAAAAAGAACACTTGGATAAGATTTGTTTTAATGGTTAGAGGTTAGCCCAACGATTAAAACAAATCGAAGTTTCTAATTGATTAGAGGATAACCCAATAAATTGAGAAACTTCAAATCCATGTTCTAAAACAAAAAAACATAGAGCTATGGTATTTAATTAAATTGTTAGAGGATATCCCGACGATTTAATTAAAATGTAGAGTATTTGGGCCATTAGAGGGTAACCCAATGACTTAAATACTTTATTCCATACATTTAATAAAAGTGAACTTTGTTTCACCTCACCCTTTTCATAATAAAGATTTTGGATGAGAGATGATCGGTTGACCTCAATCACCAATCTCGAGTATTGAATCGTTAGAGGATAGCCCAACGTTTTGGTACTTGTCATCCACAATTTAAAATCAATTCTAACACATTCAATTTCTTTTGTGCGCTCCAAGCACCATTTACCTTTAAACCCTTTTTAAGATTAGACATGATTCATTTATAATTGAGATGCTTCTTCCTCTATTCCCAAGGTTTTCGACTTCTCCACTTGAGTACTAGAGGTGTTCTCAAACCCTCCCTCATGTTGGTGCGTAGTCCTTTATTCTTTATCACGCCTTGTGGATGTTAGACAAGTCTTCTCCTTTAAAAATGACGACTTGTCTTTTCATTTAAAATCAATCAACAAACAATTATTTTTTAGAGGAACTACGGAGTTTTGACTTTCCCATTGCACGAGGGAGTACGTAGGCACGCGGTTTCAAAACCGCGTCAAACTCAAAAATAATAAAAACATTTCTTCTCCCTTTCTTTCTCCCTTTTTCAAACTTAGAAGATCGTAAAATTTTCACACTAACACACAACCACATTTTGAACTAAATGGGTACCATCGAGTACGATGGATGTAAGGGGTGCTAATACCTTCCCCTTGCATAACCAACTCCCGAACCTATATCTCTTTAATCTCGTAGACCGTCTTATTCTTTTATTCGCGGGTTTTATCTATATTTTCCCGTTCTTCTTTTAGAACAAATAAAATTAGGTGGCGATTTCACTGTTTGTTTTTGAAAATTCATTTAAATGATTATTTTTGAAAAAAAAACGAGTTGCTTCACCCGGCAACGGCGCCATTTTGTTGTAGGTTTTCTCCGTGAACAAAGTATTTTTAATTATCGATTCCACAGGGATTGGTGCATGTTATAGTCTTTCAATAGAAAAGTATGTTTTAAGATGATGTAACCAATGGGTTTGTTATCTACTCTACTAGAACCATGAGTTTCCAAACAACAACTAAATTAATTCTTTCAAAGAGAGTTATAGTTTGGATTAGAGAGAGTTTGAGATTGTTTTCAAGTTAAGAAGGCATGTCAAGATTAGTTTCATTGATCTAGTTTCATAAATATTCATTTAATCAAGTGATAAACATAATAGATGATTTCTACAAATACATATCCTCTCAATCTTGTAGATTTTCCACCAAGATTGTGAATGTTATCATGTTAATCCTTGCATGATTCCTCACTACAACTATTAGCATGATAATCATTAAGTTCAATATTTTGTAAACTCTAACACACAAATCTATTCCTAGCATTTGTTTATTAGAGGATGAATATCCTAGGTCACTTTGAAATATTCTTTTCCAAGCAAAACTCAAAGCATAAAGATGAAGAACAAAGATACTCAACTATATTAATCATCAACCATGTTCATACACAAATGGATTAATAGAAATACATACTATATAGATCAACTACCTCTAATCTTGACACAAAAAGAGCTTAGCCACTCATTTCCATGGTTGCTTACTCTCAAGATTGTTGGTAGTGATGATGAAAATCCAAGAAATCAAGAAGAAAAAGCTATGGTGTTTGTTCCTAAACTTGCCCTAGATTTACAAAAAATGAAAAGATAATGATGGTGTGTGTTTTCTTTTTTCCTTTACAAGCCAAAAAGATCAGGTGAAGTGATGGGTTGGTGGCTCAAAAGGTGAAAGCAAGGGCTGTCCTTTTTTCTGAATTTCGCAGACCGCGCTGAGCACGGTTAAGTCGCGCTGAGCGCACTCATGCTGGAACCGCGCTGAGCGCGACCTGTAGCTTGCTTCCTTCACCCAAAATTATCTTCAAAAGAATCATCCCTAAAGCTCTTCAAGTGCCCTTGAATCCAAGCTTGGGAGAATTAGACAATAAATTCCTACAAATAAGAGTAAAATAAGTTAAATAATATATTTTAAACGAAAACTAAATAAAAACCTAATTAAAACAAAATACTAGAATAAATATACAAATTAAATAAAAAGACATTGTTAAGGACCACAAAATAATGTACAAAATAACTATAATTTGGTCCTTAACACCCTGAGACATCATAATTCTTTAAAAGGGGCTCAAAACACATTTTTAGGTCATGGGTTGGGTATTTTGAGTCCCAACACCATCACCTTCATTTCTTTGGTAGATTAGCTTAGAAAACAACATTGGAGCTTGCATTTTGATGATTGGAGGTGGATTGCTCTTCGATTGGCTTGACAACCAAAGTAGATTTGTGGTTTATCTCTTCTCCTCTTTGTGTATTTCTCTTTTGTTGGGTTTGTATGTATTTCTACTCATAACTCTTGTATATTTATCGCCCTTGGCGTTGTATAAAGTTTTCTTTACGAATTTGTGTTGGTGATTGTCTTAGGTTTTTACTTTATGTTAGGGATTTGAGCTTTGCTAGGGATAGATTGCTTAGATTCTTACCTAGGATGATTATCTGTTAGTTTCTGAATGCTAGAGATAGGTTTAGAGCTGACATTCACTATAGAGTACCTAAACTTAATGCCTCTATGTCGGTGAAGTATGCCAGGAATGGGTATGGAGGTGATGCAGTTGATTCCTTTGTTGTCGAGGTATGCCAGGGATGGATATTGAGATGATTTAGGAGGATTCTCAATTTGGGTTAGAAATAGCTTAGGTTGTGAGAGGTATGTGATGACACGGACGAGTATCGTAGGCCGAGTATGACATGGGTGATAGATTTAAGTCCTGACGGGTAGTTTACATTCGTCCTGATAAGTCGCCTATCCTTTATATTTTTGTTCATTTACTTTTTGTCTTTTATTTTCATTTCTTTTAATCTCAAACTCATTAACGGTAGAATTATCGAACGACGAATCAATAACCAATCTCTGTGGACACGATACGATATAACCTAACCGGTATATATCACCCGGTAAAAATAATACCAACTCTTTCCTTGCCGCTCTACCGTCGCAACAAAATGGCGCCGTTGCCGGGGATTGGTTTTATTGGTTTTGTATTGCGATAATTCCGTTGTTTTTGAGTTTTGTAATTAATGTATATGTTGTATAGACTTTGTATATGAACTTGTATATATTACTTGTACATGTTGTGTTTACTTTCCATACTTGTACATATGTGTGTTTTTCCTTGTTTACTTTCCATACTTGTACATATGTGTGTTTTTCCTTGTTTCCATACTCGTAACGTTTGTTGTGTGGTTGTTAGGACACTTTCTTTAGGTTTGCGCGGTGTGGCAATACCATGGCATGACGAGAGGAGGTTACTAGTACTCACACAAGAAAGGCGTCGAGCTTACGACGTAAAACAAGCATGTTTTTGTTTTTTGTTTGTTTATGTTTATGTTGTTTGGAGGATTATGTTTTAACAAGTTGAAATAGGACTTGCTCTTAATTTCAAATTTTTACTTTTCAACTTGTTAATTCATTTTCACCAAGTTTATGTATTGTTATTTGCTTTTGTTTTGTTATGTCAATTTGTTATTTTCCACAAGTTTGTAGTGTTTTATCTTGTGGAATTGTGTATGTATTGTAAATATTGTTTAGATGTGTAAATGAGATTGTATAGGTGTGTAAGTGGAGCTTGCATAGCAGCTGCACCTGTTGCTGTCATTTTTCTGCAACTGGTGTAGTGCGCTTAGCGTGCTCTGCTATGCAGAGCCAGTGAATTCTTTTAAAATTTCACTTGGTTTTCCTTTTTCCCACTTTCACCAAGGCTTTTTGTATTGAATAAAATTAGTATTATTTTTCTAATGCTTTTTGTTGTTGTTTGGACTCAAATTTTGGTCCGGTAACTTGAAGACTTTTGAGGTGATTTTTCGAGTTTGATCGTTTCAACTCGCGGATGTATGGTAATGATAGTTTTCAAAGTTGGTACACGTCAGGTACTCGTTTATCGCTTTCTATAGCATAACATGTTTAGGAAATTTATCATTTGTATAATTACCATGCTATTCATTCTTTTTGCATTACTTGCTCATGAATTGAATCTCTTTAGTCCTCTTTTTACCCATAAATGTGAGGAAGCTTTCCATTGTTTACATATGAGAGTCCACATTCTTGATTTAACTGGATTTCATTATGCTTAATCTTTTGTTTTGTGTTGATTGTATGATTGCAAGAAAATGATCAAGGCATTTTGTTTGATTTTGAGCATAACTACCTTGGCCAAATATTCAATTCACCTTGTGAGTGTGTGAACCTTTGTTACCCCCTTTGAGCTTTTATCGATATCCATGTTTATTTGAACTTGATGCTTGTCTATGAGTGTCAATTCATCTTTTTTGTATGGATGTTGATTTCTTTGTTTCTTGAACCCTCAACTATATGTTGTTGTATGGATTTTTACCTTGCCTTAGAAAGTAGGGAGTATTCACACATTAATGTTGGTTGAATTCAAGTTGGGGAGAGAAATGTTTATGTGCTTATGTTGTGATTGATATGAGGTTAAGAAAAGAAAAAGAAAAAAAAATGTGGAAAAGAAAGATTAGAAAAAGAAAGAAAAAAAAGAGAAAAGTTTTGAAAAATAAAAATAAAAAGAGTGGGAATAATGTTATGTTAATAAGTGAGGTGTGTTTGGTGTGAAATTTGTGATGAAGAATAAGTTTGATGGAAATTATATTGTTTGGAACTTTGTGAGTTGATCACTCCCTTAGGTTTAAGCAAGTTTTTGTTTCGATTAGCTTTAGGACTTATCACTTGTTTGTTAACCAAGCCACATTACAACCTTGAAAAGCCCTTGTGATTCTTGCATTTGTATTTTCAATACGTTTTTGGATGAATGCATAATTTAGTCTATTGTTTGCAAGATTGTGGAGGAGTGTTTTTTATCCCTCACCTTTGTGTGTTCTTCATCCACCGATGAATTTTTGCTAGGTGTGATTCATGATTGAATTTGTTTTGTTTTAGAATGTTTTGCATGATTTTTGTACTTAGGATTTGTTTCGTTTATATGTTATGGTTGTAGTATAGTGGTAAGTTTGTGTTTGTCGTGTACATTTTTCGTTTTAACCATACATTTGTTTTCCGTTTTCAAAAACTAGTTGATTCGTGATTCATTGATTATCATTCATTGTTTCTTTAGGTTTACTTAACTTTGTTTGAGGACAAACAATGTGTCAAGTTGGGGAGAGTTGATAAGTGCCAAAATGTAGTTATTTTGTATATACATTTTGTGGCACTTATCCGTTCTTTTGTTGATATTCTTCGAATAAATTCCTCGCTTTTGGTATAAATGTGTACATAATAGAATAATTGAGTTTTTGTGTAAATATTGTATCATTTGATAGTTTTTCATCTCTTTTATAGGTATTCATTCATAATTGGAGCATTGAGTAATAAAGGCCAGAGGCTAAGCTTCAAGAGTGCGATTTTGCACAATACGTCATCGAATAAAGCTCAAATTCAACACAATAAAAATCATCAATTTGGTTGATATTTCTTCATGGTTGGATAGAGCATTGAATAAGCTTTCCAACGCTTCAAACCGGGCGCAATTCCGAGTTACGGTTCTCAAGATACGGCAAAAATAAAATGCTGAAAATAGCAGACCGCGCTTAGCGCGCCCTGTGTTGTAGGTTTTCTCCGTGAACAAAGTATTTTTAATTATCGATTCCACAGGGATTGGTGCATGTTATAGTCTTTCAATAGAAAAGTATGTTTTAAGATGATGTAACCAATGGGTTTGTTATCTACTCTACTAGAACCATGAGTTTCCAAACAACAACTAAATTAATTCTTTCAAAGAGAGTTATAGTTTGGATTAGAGAGAGTTTGAGATTGTTTTCAAGTTAAGAAGGCATGTCAAGATTAGTTTCATTGATCTAGTTTCATAAATATTCATTTAATCAAGTGATAAACATAATAGATGATTTCTACAAATACATATCCTCTCAATCTTGTAGATTTTCCACCAAGATTGTGAATGTTATCATGTTAATCCTTGCATGATTCCTCACTACAACTATTAGCATGATAATCATTAAGTTCAATATTTTGTAAACTCTAACACACAAATCTATTCCTAGCATTTGTTTATTAGAGGATGAATATCCTAGGTCACTTTGAAATATTCTTTTCCAAGCAAAACTCAAAGCATAAAGATGAAGAACAAAGATACTCAACTATATTAATCATCAACCATGTTCATACACAAATGGATTAATAGAAATACATACTATATAGATCAACTACCTCTAATCTTGACACAAAAAGAGCTTAGCCACTCATTTCCATGGTTGCTTACTCTCAAGATTGTTGGTAGTGATGATGAAAATCCAAGAAATCAAGAAGAAAAAGCTATGGTGTTTCTTCCTAAACTTGCCCTAGATTTACAAAAAATGAAAAGATAATGATGGTGTGTGTTTTCTTTTTTCCTTTACAAGCCAAAAAGATCAGGTGAAGTGATGGGTTGGTGGCTCAAAAGGTGAAAGCAAGGGCTGTCCTTTTTTCTGAATTTCGCAGACCGCGCTGAGCACGGTTAAGTCGCGCTGAGCGCACTCATGCTGGAACCGCGCTGAGCGCGACCTGTAGCTTGCTTCCTTCACCCAAAATTATCTTCAAAAGAATCATCCCTAAAGCTCTTCAAGTGCCCTTGAATCCAAGCTTGGGAGAATTAGACAATAAATTCCTACAAATAAGAGTAAAATAAGTTAAATCATATATTTTAAACGAAAACTAAATAAAAACCTAATTAAAACAAAATACTAGAATAAATATACAAATTAAATAAAAAGACATTGTTAAGGACCACAAAATAATGTACAAAATAACTATAATTTGGTCCTTAACACCCTGAGACATCATAATTCTTTAAAAGGGGCTCAAAACACATTTTTAGGTCATGGGTTGGGTATTTTTGAGTCCCAACACCATCACCTTCATTTCTTTGGTAGATTAGCTTAGAAAACAACATTGGAGCTTGCATTTTGATGATTGGAGGTGGATTGCTCTTCGATTGGCTTGACAACCAAAGTAGATTTGTGGTTTATCTCTTCTCCTCTTTGTGTATTTCTCTTTTGTTGGGTTTGTATGTATTTCTACTCATAACTCTTGTATATTTATCGCCCTTGGCGTTGTATAAAGTTTTCTTTACGAATTTGTGTTGGTGATTGTCTTAGGTTTTTACTTTATGTTAGGGATTTGAGCTTTGCTAGGGATAGATTGCTTAGATTCTTACCTAGGATGATTATCTGTTAGTTTCTGAATGCTAGAGATAGGTTTAGAGCTGACATTCACTATAGAGTACCTAAACTTAATGCCTCTATGTCGGTGAAGTATGCCAGGAATGGGTATGGAGGTGATGCAGTTGATTCCTTTGTTGTCGAGGTATGCCAGGGATGGATATTGAGATGATTTAGGAGGATTCTCAATTTGGGTTAGAAATAGCTTAGGGTGTGAGAGGTATGTGATGACACGGACGAGTATCGTAGGCCGAGTATGACATGGTGTCATACCCCAAAATTTGCCCTCCATCTACTCAAGAGATTTCATACATCCATACTCAAGGATTCCTCAAGAGTTGATCAGACAAACTCTCTCCTAGACAATCAACCCAAACTAGGGTTTGGTATCTCTCAAGTCAAGATGGATTTCCAACATCTCCAATGGCCTTCATGCCTCCTCATATGTTCCAAAGATTCTCCATGTCAAGTTTCAAGCCTCACAAGTCAAGTTTCCTCAGGCAATTGCTCAGATGGTTGAAAATCTGTATTGGACAAAAGTCAATCGTGGTCGACATACAACAAAACTTCGATTTTTGGTCAACATCCTCATTTTGAAGTTACATTCATCATTTGATCAAGGGTTGATCATGATTCATCATGAAAACTCAAGATTTGCTCAAAAGTCAAACTTTCTAAATTAGGGTTTCTAGGTGAAAAGTCAACCAACTTTGACCGATCATAACTTTCTCATACTTTCTCGTAAATTTTTCCACCACCTCTTGTTTTGAAGGAAATTCAATTCTCTACAACTTCACGTCTCACAAGAATATCCAAAAATGCTTCATTTGAGAGGTATAGCTCAAAACATTACAGTCATTTTCAAAGTCAACAAAAGTCAACTTTTGTTTTGAAGATATATTGAGCATGGTAACTCCAATTGAGATGATACCAAATACATTGTTTAGAGGACTCTTAGAGAGTCCAAGAACACTAGATTCCAAATCCACAAATGAGCTCATGATGTGCCATGATTTATATTTGAATTTTACAACATTTAATTCAAAAATAAATTATGTAAAATATGAAAATTAAGTTTCTTTTTCAAATAAGTTGGATTTATATCTTTCTTAATGTCCAAGAAAGCCCACACCAATTGCCAAATTCGTGACTCATGCACATGGAAAGAAAAAATCAAGTTTTAAAGGAAATTTGATTTTATTTATTGGAAAATATTTGCACATTCAATTTCCAATCTTTTTTCCTTGTTTTTTCTCTTCCAATCTCTTCTATAAATTGCCAGCATTGTGTACAAACCAAGGACGGAAACCCTAACCTAAAAACAAACCCAAACTCTTGCAAAAATTTTCAAGATTCTTGGAAATTCGAATTTCAAATTCCAGCTTTTCTCAACCTCTTCCAGCCATCCAAACGTGCTCAGGGGGTAAGTATGAGTAAGAATACATCATTGGTATTGATTAAAACAAGCTAAATCGTGCCATACACATTCATACATATTTGAATTTTTCTTGAAATTGCATTTTATTATTCTGCGTGCTTTAATCGTTTCTAATGGTTTGAATGTGTTCATGAGGTTATACTTGACTAATCTGGGCCATCGTTTGAGAGGTTGAACGTGAGAATCGCGTTTTGCCATTATTAGGGTTTCTGGAACTGTTTCGTTCGAACCGGCCTGTACAGGTCGATTCAGTCAAAAATAACACCACCAATGGATTCAGGAGGTCCGATTTAGGTGGACAAGGTCTCTCTTTTGTGTTTATTTCGCGTGTTTTGCAGGATCTAAGAACCTCCTTGCCGGAGAAGACGACCGGAGCTAGGGCTCCGGCGTCGTGGACTTTCTTTGACCGGCGTGTGCATGCATGGCGAAAACAAGCAATCTGATTCGTCCATCCAGTCAACCGGGGTCCACGCACGCTGACTGTGTTTCAAACTCAATCCAGGACGCGTCATCGCTCTTATGCCATTGTTTTCAACCATTCAAACATCAAATGCCAAGTGTCCCAGTGGTTAAGACGCTCACTGTGTGTAGATACCCCTCAGGGTCACGAGTTCGATCCACTCCAGGGCTGGTTTTGCTATTTTCTTTCACAAACTCATATTTTCTAACTATTTTTTCTATTTTCTAATTTATTTAATATTTCCATTATATTTTTAATTCTTTTCATAATTTTCATTTCTGCGTTAAAAATTACCAAAATATAATTTTCTTTTTGCATTTATTTTCTAAAAATGTTTATTTAATTTAATAAATTTAAAAATACAATTTTGCATGCATATTTATTTTTATTTTTATTTTAGCTTTTAAATCATTATAAATTCATTTTAAATTATTATTTATGCATTAAAAAATCCCAAAAAAATTATTGTAGTTTATTTATCTTATTTCCAGCATATAATAATTTTCTCATATTCAAACTTGCATTTTTCTAATATTTTCTCTTATTTCGATTTCATCATATTTTCCGATTTCTCGTTTGTTTCACAGGTTCATCCGATTCAGACGATTCTTCCATTTTTACTTTCATTTTTCAATAATGTAATTGCATATGGGTTGTAATAGTTTAATTTAGGACTTTATTTTCCGCCTTTTTAATTATGTATCTGCCCCAAAGCCATGTAATAGCGTAGGTTTTACTTTCCGCACCTTTACATTTCCGCTTTTACATTCCGCATTTTACTTTCCGCACCCTATAAACTGCTAGTAACTAGGCGTGTATGGCAAGAAAATAATGAACATAGCCCACTAATTTTCAAGATAAAATATTCTGAAATCAACACACTTCTTTCACACACGCACCCTTAGGGTAATTCTCTCTCGTTGCCTTTGCGAATCATAAATGGTCATGTCCCTCGAACGTAGAGGTATTCTAGCACCGTTGCCTTCCAAACAAATCATCATAGTCCCTTCGATACAAAGATCATAAGACCCACGATGTCGCCTCCGAATACATGATCTTGACCCTCGATTGTCGCCTACGAAAAATGATGATAGTCCCTTCGAATGTGCTAGAATACTTCCTACAAGTTGCCTTCTATGACCATCCGATGTCCCTTCGAATGTCCCGCTTACATCCAACGAATGGAGCTACCTACTAACTAATGGTAAGGCTAGCGCTATTCTAAAGGAATGTAAAAGTACAAAACGACCAATTCTGAGTGGGTAAATAAGTCTTTTAGTTGCTCGCTCTATCAAATGCTTTTCACACCACACACTCTTTTTCAAAGTTCAAATTCTTTTTCAAAACGAAACATTTCCGAACACTTTGTATACACTCCTACATGAGTCATTACAAAGTCAAAGCGAAATGCCTTTTCAAAACATTTTTGTCAAACACACAGAAAGCAATTTTAAAAGGTGATCTAGAGCAACTAAGAGCCCGTAGATAACTACGGATGGAAAGGGGTGCTAATACCTTCCCTTTTCATAACCATTCTCCGAACTCGTAATCTAACGAAGGTCTTTTTCTTACTTTTACCTTCCTTAATTGGATAAAAATAAAAGTCGGTGGCGACTCTTGCTATCCGCACATTTGGATACAAAATCCTACAAAAGTTCATGCGACTCTGTTGGGAATGTAAGTCCTAAAAGAGAGAATTGCCTTAGGGATTTCTAGATAACATTTACTGCTTTTTGTTTGACTTGTATGCTTTATCTTTAAGGGTTGCTTGGGTATTATATTGTTGGGGGATCCTACACCCGGATTCGGGTTTCCTTTTAGGTAAGTAGCATTAGATCATCGCAACCGTTAGACGTATAACTAAACGGTCAACATGATGGCTACGTTAGCGTGACACTTTGGTTGTCCCGATACTCTTCATTCCCAAGTTGAAGATAGTATTTGGCTTCTGCATGGTGTCATCAAGCGCTAATTAAACTTCTAGAACCTTAATTGACCCATCTTGGCCATTAGAAGGTAGTGAGATGGCCGACTTTGGTGTAGACCGAGGTTGGTTGATACTCGATGCTACGCTCATTGAGATTAGACTTTTGGGACATTTTCGATCGACCACTTGGCCGTCGTATTGAAATAAGCCTCGAGAAAGATCGTGATATGAGATTCCTAGAACCGGTTACTATTATAGACGGGATGAACCAACTCAAACTTTTGGTAGGGTAATCACCTATACCTCATGCAAGCCTTAAACCTAGGCTCATTGTGTGAATTGCTTGTGTGCCAAACATGACATCATGACATCATTCGCATTGCATATCATTTCTAACTATTTCAAGGACCTAGGATTTATCTTTGCTGCTTTGTGGGGATTATGGCTTCTAGAAAGACTATCCGAATCAACTTCATGGGTATACCTTCTCACTCAAAGAATTGGTTTCAGAAATTCCCGACCATGCTCAGTTCATCAAGAGACATGGTTATCTACTTGATTTGGTTATCTCCGGTTTTGAAGAAGATATGATGCATGTCCTATTCCAGTTCTTCAATCCGAAGCACCATTGCTTTACATTCCCAGATTATCAGTTGGTTCCTACTTTGGAAGAGTTCTCTAAGCTACATGGGATACCTATTCTTGACCAAATTCCATTCACCGGTTTAGAAAAGGTTCCTAAGTATGAAGACATTGCATCCGCTTTACATCTTAAGCGCTCAGACATTGAAGCCAATTGGGAAACTAGAAGTGGAGTTAAGGGTTTACTTTCCAAGTTCCTAATTAAGAAAGCCCGAGAATTCCTCAAAGTTATGAGTTTCCATGCATTTGAAAACATTGTGGCCTTATTAATTTATGGTTTGGTTCTATTTCCTAACTCGGATCAATTCATAGATATCAATGCCATCAAGTTGTTCCTACCCGCAATCCAAAGGCCTACTTTACTTGGAGACATCCTACATTCTCTCCACACTCGTACTACCAAAAGACAAGGAACTCTCATGTGTTGTATACCGTTACTTTCCAGGTGGTTTATTTCGCACCTTCCTCCATCAGTTTTGAAGAATGAGCAAAGGATGAAGTGGTCTCAAAGGTTGATGTCACTCTCTCATTCAGATATCCGTTGGAACCTTTTCTCTCAAAAGGACTTCACATTCATTGAGCGTTGTGGAGAATTCCCTAATGTACCGCTACTTGGTATAAGGGGAGGTATTACTTACAACCCTTCTCTAGCTTTACGTCAGTTTGGTTTTGCCCGAAGAGATGGTCCACATGATATGCTTCTCCAAGATGTTGTGTTCGACTACAATCACGATCTCCAGAATTACCGACGAAGGTTCATACATGCTTGGGGCATGGTAAAAAAGACTGATACCAAGACTTTGGGGAACCCGAACTCCATTCCTTGGGAACCTTACCTCAAATGGGTGCGAGCTCGAGCTCAAAACCTCATGATGCCATTCACGCCTGTTTTACCAGTAATTATGGAACCTGTTGCTATAGGTGACGTACCCTATGTTGTTCTCCATCCTGACATGCCTCCTGATTTTGAAGACTTGAAGAGATCCTGGATTCAACTTAAAGAAGAAAGGGATACCTTTGAAGCTCAATGTTATGCAAGTGAGAAGAAAATGTTAGAGTTGACCAAGCTACTTCACGAGCGAAACATCAACACATCGGCACAAGAGAAGCGCCATGGGAGACTTAGAGCTTTAGGATGTTTATGTTTTCTTTTATTGTTTTGAACTATCTCTTGTACTTAAAAAAGAAAAAGAATAAAAAGAAGTACTAATAAATGTTTGCTCATTGCTTGTTTAACAAATTTAAATCTCTAAGGTCCTTAAAAACATTGCATTGCATTCGCATAAACATTGCATAGCATAACATATCATAACATTGCATCACAGGTACATTGGAGATTGGTTTTCTCATTTGCTAGCTATTTATTTTAGCGAAATGGCTCTTGAACAGATGTCAAAGATCTCGAGCTCGAATGCTCGGGAGATGTTCACTGACTTGGTCCAAGGCCAAGAAGATTTGAAGAAGCTCATCAACAAGAAGAAGAAGGTTGTTGGTCTCCTCAACATGGTGTAGCCTACAAAGGGGTCCAAAAGTGGTCGGTCGGATCGAGCTCTCTGAAGGAAGTGTCCATACCGAGGGAGTACCAAGGGTGATGAAGGTGACCGTGAGCCAAAGAAAGAAGAGGACCGCTCGATTATAGCCGATACTACGATGAAGATGACAAGTACAAACAACTTGAAGATCGCCTGGAAAACTTGAAGATGTCGGGCTGAATTTTGATGATCGAGTCGTTCTGGTGTTGTGATTCCTCCCAAGTTCAAAGTTCCTTTTGCCAAGTATGATGGCATGTCTTGCCCTAAGTGCATTTGAAGTCCTATGTCGGAAGATCAATCCCAGATGATGTAAAGTTGTGGATGCACTATTTTCAAGAGAGTTTGTCCGGAACCATTGGAATGGTATTATCACTAGAGAATGACCGTATCCGTACTTGGAGTGATTTGGTGATGCTTTCTGACGATATGAGTACAATGTTGAATTGACACCCACTGCATGCAACTACAAAGCATGTCTATGGGTCGTGACGAGAAGTTCAAGGAGTATGCTCGAAATGGAGATCTAGCAGGCGAGTTCAACCACCCTTGTCCAATAGGGAGTTGGTTGATATGTTTATGGGAACACCGACAGCCCATTCTTCAATCATCGATTGGAAACTCTTCATTTGGATTCACCGGTGATATTGACAACGAGCGTATCGGTATCAAAGTGGGAAGATCCATGTAGAGTCATCTTGAATGTTGCAAAGAGATCTTTTGGTGCTAAGAAAGAAGCTAATGCGTATGAACGAGCCAAGTCGACCGTGCTCAATACGTGGGGCGGTTGGATCTCAACCCTACATCAAGACAACCTCGGTGAGACAACGCGCGAGCGCGCCACGAAGATAGTTTCGAAGATCAACATGCCTTTGTCGCAAGCCTTGCAACACATGTTGAGAGCGAGTGATTACTTTGAGGGATCCTCCTCGGTCAACACTTCCTCTCAAATACAATCCTAATGCTAAGTGTGCTTACCATTCCAACACCAGGCACGACAACGACAATTGTTGGGCTCAAGAACAAGATTCAAGACATGATTGAAGCTAAGATTGAGTTTGATCCTCCTTGAGACTCGAATGTGATCAATGCGCCTATGCCTAACCATGACAAGAGTTCCAATGTTGGTGACGATACTTATGTTTTCAACATAGATGACTTGACCATTCCTCGATGATTAAGAAGAATTTGTTGCAAGTCGGTGTCAATCCAGATGCCCAGAGAATTGTCGTTGGTGCCCATACACGATGGTTGTGCTTGGTTGAGAAGACGTGTTCGATGTATGATGGATAACCGTGAGATACTATTTCGAAACCACACATGCGGTGTGAAGAAATGTCTAAATTGAAGATTGACAATGCGAACGAAACTACACCATCTGTGGGATACCTTGGGGCAGCCAAGTGGAAAGTATGATTACATGGTGAAGTACATCACACGATAGTTATAAGATTCCTATTGAAGATGTTAAGGCGAGGATGGGGTGACGATTTCTAAGACTATCTGATGTTAACACAATAAGAATTTCCTCTCGATCCCGTGCCTAGTGGCACCTCTCATTATTACTTCTCCAAGACTAGTTCCATATTCCTCGACAAAGCTATCCCTTGGAATTATGGGTGATGTTTACTATCATGGCGTCAAACAAGATCCTCGACCATTGAAGATCTTATGCAAGTTTCTATTCGACATTGACAACATCACGGATCCAAGAAGGTGACGAGGAAGGGTATTCTCTCAGATCTCTCCTCCAAAAGACACCGCGACTCACTCGCATTCCAATACTCAATCAATATCGACTAGAGGAAAGAACCGTGACTCATCCCGCTAGAAGTACCAAAGGAAGTTATCAAGACACCTCCAAACAAGAAATGGAGGAAATTCAAGATCATCAAGAAGAGTGACTACAATGTTGTGGAACAATTGGGACAGACTCGTCCAAGATCTCCATGCTTGCTCTGCTCTTAATGCTCGAAGCTCATACTAATACTGAAGTAAAATTTACAACAACTACTCGATTTGACTCTTAACAACAAACCACTCATCGCGCAAATGTTTGTATTACTTACTACTTTGATTCTTATTAAGACCCATAGATTCTTTGGTTGCTCCTTAAAATTAAGTAAAGTCGGTCTTTTGATTCTTTGTCATGGACATTCTTACTCTTGCCTACTTGATGCCCTTGATACAGGGAACCTTGTCACGGTATGTGGTGAAGAAGAGTATATGGTCGGTCATACAATCGTTCCGTTATCTTGAGATGGGCGAATTCTTGAGACTCCTTGTCAAGCTTTTGAAACGATACCGAGTCATTCCTGTTGACTCCCTCGCTCTGAAGTCACGCAAGTTCCGCCTAGGATGGCCTCATTGAAAGATGCTCAAGCTGAACAAGGAGGTAGTGCTATTTGGGGACAGCTCCCGATCTTCCTTTCAAACCGACAAGATGGTTTAGGCTTCGTCAGTCGGGAAGATGATACCGCGAACGTGGCCAACTTCCTTTCCGCATCGCCCAAAGTGGAATCCATGCTATAGAAGCGACGACAACGACTTGACATCGCAAGTGGATCTTCCAACTCGGATCATGGGCTCAAGAATTGGAAGATCAAGACGTCATACCAATCTCCTTTAGTCGAGTAATTGCTCTTGTTTTGTTTTGCTTTTCGTATTTCTTTATGTTTTGAACAATAAACTTTGAAAGCCTAGTGCCTTGCGGCATCATGGCTCGTTCATGAGGTTATTATTTGTCGTTTGCGTATTTTCATTCAATAAATTCGTTGGACTTTTGCATTCAATTGTTTGTTTTCTTTTACTTTATCACCCTTCAAAAGCTATGTGTTCTTACACACACCCACGTGATACACCGGAATCACTCGAATCTCGTTAATACGTTATGCTAGTGCTAAATATGACTTGATAATCCGATCTACCAAACCAAGACGAAAGTGAGGAAGATTGTGAAGTGCCGGAGAACTTGCCGCACAAGAAGAAGAGCGAGTTATACAGCCACACGAAGAGCAAGTTAAGGTTGTGAATTTGGGTACTGACGAAGACAGAAAAGAGATCAAGGTAGGAGCGGGTCTTGAGAACAGTGTTAAAGAATGATTGATTCAAATGCTACGAGACTATGTTGAGGTTTTTGCTTGGTCATACGAAGACATGCCTGGTTTAGACATTGATATTGTGGTGCACCGATTGCCGACAAAAGAAGGTTTTCTCCCAGTGAAACAGAAAGTCCGTCGCATGCGTCCGGAGATGTCAGAGAAAATCAAAGCCGAAGTCATGAAACAGTTTAACGCCGGTTTCCTAGCCGTCACTTCTTATCCCCAGTGGGTTGCAAATGTGGTACCCGTACCAAAGAAGGATGGTAAGGTACGAATGTGTGTGGATTACAGAGATCTGAACAAAGCAAGTCCGAAAGATGATTTCCCACTTCCTCACATTGATGTTCTGGTTGACAACACCGCTCAGAATAAGGTTTTCTCCTTCATGGATGGTTTCTCCGGTTACAATCAGATCAAAATGGCTCTTGAAGACATGGAGAAAACTACTTTTGTTACGAGGCACTTTTCGCAAGGTTATGCCGTTCGATTGAAGAACGCAGCGCCACTATATCGTGCTATGGTGACATTATTTCATGACATGATTCATCACGAGATAGAGGTCTCGTCGACGACATGATAGCTCGACCACGATCAAGAAGAACATCTTGATCATCTGTAAACTGTTTGATAGGTTGAAGAAGTACAGATTGAGACTGAATCTAACAAGTGCACCTTTGGAGTCAGATCCGGAAAACTCCTAGGGTTTGTTGTCAGTGGTAAAGGTATTAAGGTTGACCCCGCCAAGGTTAGAGCCATTCAAGAGATGTCAGAGCCCCGCACAGAGAAAGAAGTCAGAGGTTTCTTGGGCCGACTAAATTACATTGCCAGATTCATTGCACACCTGACTGCTACTTGTGAGCCAATCTTCAAATTACTTAAGAAAGATCAAGTAGTGGAATGGAACGACGATTGCCAGATTGCTTTTGACAAAATCAAGGAGTACCTTCAGAATCCTCCCATACTGATGCCACCTGCCGAAGGAAGACCTCTCATCATGTACTTGACAGTGCTAGAGAATTCAATGGGGTGTGTGTTGGGGCAACATGACGAGTCTGGTCGAAAAGAGCATGCAATATACTACCTTAGCAAAAAGTTTACCGACTGTGAAACAAGATACTCACAATCGAGAAAACTTGCACTTTGGCTTTAAGACAAGATATGTTGACTCACACTACCTTGTTGATTTCCAAGATGGATCCGATAAAATACATCTTTGAGAAACCACTCTCTCGGAAGAATAGCAAGATGGCAAATGATCTTGACCGAATCGACATCCAAGACACTTCTCGAAAGCGATCAAAGGAAGTGTAGTAGCCGATCATTTGGCTCATCGTAGATGACTATCGAGTATGCGTTCAATTTCGAAGATGTTTTACTAGTCACAGTCAGAAGAACCGGCCGGACGAAGGACCGAACAAGGATCCCGATGGACCATGGTCTTTGATGGAGCCTCGACGCACTTGGCAATGGCATTGGCACCATCATTACATCCCTACAGGACATACGCCTTTCACCGCCAGATTATGTTTTCTTACACGGACAACATGGCCGAATATGGCGTGCATCATGGGTATCAAAGTCGCTATTGATTTAAGAATCAAATTCTTACAAGTGTATGGAGATTCCTTTAGTGATCACGGATAAAGGCGAATGGGATCGAAGCATCCGAATCTCATTCCGTATCGAGCATGTTCGAGTCGATCCCTACAAGAAATTACTTTTGATCACATTCCACGAGAAGAGAATCGGTTGGACGCGTTAGCTACTATGTCGCCTATGTTCAAGGTTAGATGGGACAACGAGGCTCCCGGATCATCATTGAGAAGTTTGACGAACCAGATATTGTTGTGAGCTTGATACGAAGAGAAACCTTGGTACTACGATGTGAAGAGGTATCTTGAGACTCGGGAATATCCCGAGGGCATCTTAATGATAAGAAGTTCATGAGAAGATTCGCCCAAGTTCTTCTCAAGAACGACATCTTATACAAGCGCAACCACGACTTGTGCTTACTCATGTAGACGAAAAACAATGCGTGTCATGGAAGAGCTACGAATTTGGTACCCACTCCGTGGACACACCATGGCTAAGAAGATTTTGAGAGTTACTATTGGTCTACCATGGAAGTTGATTGTCACGCTCGATCTTGTCACAAGTGCCGGTTATGCCGACAAAGTGCACGACCTCCAGTACCTCGAATGTTTTAACGTCTCCTTGGCCTTTTGCAATGTGGGGCATTGACATGATCGGAGAGATTAAGCCACGGCTTCCAATGGACATCGCTTTGTCCTTGTGGCAATAGATTATTTCACCAAGTGGGTAGAAGCGACCTCGTATGCATCTTACCAAGAATGTTGTGGCTCGATTCATCAAGCATAATCTTATCATCGGTATGGCACTCCGAAAGGATTATCACGGATAACGGTTCCAATCTCAACAATAAGATGATCACCGAACTCGCACGCAGCTCAAGATCAAGCATCACAATTCTTCTCCATATCGGCCTAAGATGAATGGCGCGATGGAAGCCAATAAGAACATTAAGAAGATTATCTAAGATGATGTGACTTACAAAGATTGTACGAGATGTTACCATTTGCTCTTCATGGTTATCACTTTCGAACATCAACGGCAACCCTTCTCCCTTGTATATGGTATGGAAGCCGTCTTACCTATCGAGGTTCGGATACCCTCAACCGAGTCCTCCAGGGCGAGTTAGCGAAGACGATTGGATCGGATCGCCTTGACCATTAATTTGATTGATGAGAAACGACTCGCATCTATCCGCCATGGACGATTTATCGAAACGAATGATCGAGCATTTAACAAGAAGGTCAAACACCGAGTCTACCAAGTCGGTGATCTAGTAGTCAAGCGCATCATTCTTCCACAAGGTGATCCCAGGGGCAAATGGACTCCCACTTATGAGGGACCGTTTGTAGTCAAGACAGTATTTTCGGAGCTATGATACTTAGCACCATGGATGGTGAAGACTTCCACACCACGTGAACGCAGACATAGTCAAAAATACTACGATAAAGAGACCCGCTAGGTCGACGAACCTAGGCAAAAATAAGGGCATCCTGGCGAACCAAAAGGTTCGGGCAAAAATTAAGGATATATACAAAACATGTACACCCGGCAAGTCGAAAACCTGAAAAGGCGGCTTGGGCAAAAAGGGTATCCCGAGGTGAAAACCAAAAGGCGGTCTAGGCAAAAGTTAGGATTTAAGCGCACGACTATGTCTCTTCAGATCACCGCTTCACTACTATCGGCATTCAAGGTTCAAATGGCAAATCGATTACTTTCACTTCTCACAAGGAGATGAGATAGTCGAAATATATGAGTACTAGCATAGTTGGAACTTAACGAGATTGTTTCCGCATAGCTTTTTACCTTTCTTGTGTATAAAACTACTCGGCCATACGGCACCTTTCAAATAAACACAAGCTTCTTTCTCTTTACAATTTCTGCTGTTGTTATTTGCAATAAGTCCAACGTTTGTTTTGAATGACTATACGCATTTGACAATAAGAATCTAATCGCAAACATACGAAAAGTGAACATGCAAAAGTACTTACTACAGGCTCCAGGAGTTGGGATGACGACGAAAGTCACCAACACAGTTCCCCACAGAGCATGATCCCCACAAAGGTGTCACTCACAACACGCCTTCCCCAGCGGAGTATACGTCAATCTCCAAGCAGTAACACTTCATCCCCAGCGGATATTTCTCAATCCTCCCCCTTCTCCCCGGTAGCAGTATCCAGATCCGAAACTTGGTCAGATAGTGCATCGGAGGAAACATACACCTTCTATTCCCCAGCCAGAGATTACAACGTACTTCAGACTCTTCTAGCCCGGTCTCGCAGCAACCATCAAATACTCTCAGTGAGATCTACACTCGGAATCCCGAGAGCGCCTCCTAAATTTCCTCCAAGATCTACATACAAGGTCTCCAGTTGCCTTCCGATTCTCCTCGCGTCTATATGAGATCTCCAACAACGAGTTTCTCAATCTCTACCTTCCTCAACAATATCTAGGCCCAGGACTTGGTCAAATAGTGCATCGGAGGAATTCAGGATATTTTTCTTCTCCTTCAAAAGCGGGGTTCTCACCTACACAATCCCCCAAGCAGAAGCCAGAAATCTTCAAACAGAACATCCGCATCTTCTTCAAGATGGATATGTTTTGAAATATCACAAACTTTATCATTCATACATTACTCATAAAGTCATAATTCATGCATATGTCATTCATTTACACTATCACGCATCGTACTTTGCATAAAACTAACGAATATTCTATCAAAGTTTCTCTTGTTTTCTCCAAAACAGGTAACAGTCACTTCTGACGCAAACAGGTCTAAGATTAAGCCCCGAACCGACGGGAAAACTATTTGAAAGACCTCCCCTGGTTGTCCTTCGACAGCTGGTCCAGGATTAAGCCCCGAATCGACGGGAAAACTATCTGAACGACCGCCCCCGTTGTCCTCTAACGACGGTCGAGATTAAGCCCGGCCGACGGAAAACTATCGAAGACCACCTCGGTTATCCTCCGATGTGCAATGGATCAACACCGATGCACAACAGGAAGCTATCCACATTTTGCCAACTACAATCTCCTTGAGTACTCGACACGAAGATTTATTCGATTCCTTATTATCAATACTACTAGTCTAGCGTCGACTCGGTTGCCTTGGATGGCATCTTAAGCCCATCTCCGACTACTTGTCAACATTTCTTCACTTCGAATCTGCATATATGGTTAAAAAATCAATACAAACCAATAACCTCATTCAAAGTGAACGCGAAGTCTAACGTATGACTCCCTCCGGATGGCATCCTAAGCCCATCTCCATGCTCCTTCCAGGAACAACTACAGAGCCTAGCGTATGGCTCACTCCCCAGCATCGACCTTTCCAGATGGCATCTTAAGCCCATCTCCGTCAGCTCTCCTATTAACAAACTCGAGTCTAGCGTACGACTCGTTCCCCAGTGAAGTCTCCAAATGGCATCTGTAAGCCCATTCCCGCATCATCAGCCAATAGCGAGTGCAAATTTTCAGGTGTACTCGAGTGTTCAATCATCTTCTACCTCCAGGTCACGAAAGACAAGCGTGCCAATATAACCCTCCAGTACAAGAAGATTGAACAGGGGCAGCTGTCATACCCCAAAATTTGCCCTCCATCTACTTAAGAGATTTCATACATCCATACTCAAGGATTCCTCAAGAGTTGATCAGACAAACTCTCTCCTAGACAATCAACCCAAACTAGGGTTTGGTATCTCTCAAGTCAAGATGGATTTCCAACATCTCCAATGGCCTTCATGCCTCCTCATATGTTTCAAAGATTCTCCATGTCAAGTTTCAAGCCTCACAAGTCAAGTTTCCTCAGGCAATTGCTCAGATGGTTGAAAATCGGGTGTATTGGACAAAAAGTCAAGTGGTCAACATACAGTCAAAACTTCGATTTTTGGTCAACATCCTCATTTTGAAGTTACATTCATCATTTGATCAAGGGTTGATCATGATTCATCAAGAAAACTCAAGATTTGCTCAAAAGTCAAACTTTCTAAATTAGGGTTTCTAGGTGAAAAGTCAACTGAACTTTGGTGATCATAACTTTCTCATACTTTCTCGAAATTTTTCCACCACCTCTTGTTTTGAAGGAAATTCAATTCTCTACAACTTCATGTCTCACAAGAATGTCCAAAAATGCTTCATTTGAGAGGTATAGCTCAAAACATTACAGTCATTTTCAAAGTCAACAAAAGTCAACTTTTGTTTTGAAGATATATTGAGCATGGTAACTCCAATTGAGATGAGACCAAAGACATTGTTTAGAGGACTCTTAGAGCTTTCCAAAAAGTCCAAGAACACTCAAAACTGTGGAAAATTGAGCAAGATACACCATTCAGAAGTTGGGCAATTTTGGACAATTGCACAAAAGGACATTTTGGTCAAAATGCAAAATTTTCCAAATGGGCCTATAATCTTTTGATCCAAACTTGTTCATGATGTTATTCTTGACCCATAAATTCTTGGCATTGGTGATTTTCTATTTTCATGATTTATATTTGAATTTTACAACATTTAATTCAAAAATAAATTATGTAAAATATGAAAATTAAGTTTCTTTTTCAAATAAGTTGGATTTATATCTTTCTTAATGTCCAAGAAAGCCCACACCAATTGCCAAATTCGTGACTCATGCACATGGAAAGAAAAAATCAAGTTTTAAAGGAAATTTGATTTTATTTATTGGAAAATATTTGCACATTCAATTTCCAATCTTTTTTCCTTGTTTTTTCTCTTCCAATCTCTTCTATAAATTGCCAGCATTGTGTACAAACCAAGGACGGAAACCCTAACCTAAAAACAAACCCAAACTCTTGCAAAAATTTTCAAGATTCTTGGAAATTCGAATTTCAAATTCCAGCTTTTCTCAACCTCTTCCAGCCATCCAAACGTGCTCAGGGGGTAAGTATGAGTAAGAATACATCATTGGTATTGATTAAAACAAGCTAAATCGTGCCATACACATTCATACATATTTGAATTTTTCTTGAAATTGCATTTTATTATTCTGCGTGCTTTAATCGTTTCTAATGGTTTGAATGTGTTCATGAGGTTATACTTGACTAATCTGGGCCATCGTTTGAGAGGTTGAACGTGAGAATCGCGTTTTGCCATTATTAGGGTTTCTGGAACTGTTTCGTTCGAACCGGCCTGTACAGGTCGATTCAGTCAAAAATAACACCACCAATGGATTCAGGAGGTCCGATTTAGGTGGACAAGGTCTCTCTTTTGTGTTTATTTCGCGTGTTTTGCAGGATCTAAGAACCTCCTTGCCGGAGAAGACGACCGGAGCTAGGGCTCCGGCGTCGTGGACTTTCTTTGACCGGCGTGTGCATGCATGGCGAAAACAAGCAATCTGATTCGTCCATCCAGTCAACCGGGGTCCACGCACGCTGACTGTGTTTCAAACTCAATCCAGGACGCGTCATCGCTCTTATGCCATTGTTTTCAACCATTCAAACATCAAATGCCAAGTGTCCCAGTGGTTAAGACGCTCACTGTGTGTAGATACCCCTCAGGGTCACGAGTTCGATCCACTCCAGGGCTGGTTTTGCTATTTTCTTTCACAAACTCATATTTTCTAACTATTTTTTCTATTTTCTAATTTATTTAATATTTCCATTATATTTTTAATTCTTTTCATAATTTTCATTTCTGCGTTAAAAATTACCAAAATATAATTTTCTTTTTGCATTTATTTTCTAAAAATGTTTATTTAATTTAATAAATTTAAAAATACAATTTTGCATGCATATTTATTTTTATTTTTATTTTAGCATTTAAATCATTATAAATTCATTTTAAATTATTATTTATGCATTAAAAAATCCCAAAAAAATTATTGTAGTTTATTTATCTTATTTCCAGCATATAATAATTTTCTCATATTCAAACTTGCATTTTTCTAACATTTTCTCTTATTTCGATTTCATCATATTTTCCGATTTCTCATTTGTTTCACAGGTTCATCCGATTCAGACGATTCTTCCGTTTTTACTTTCATTTTTCAATAATGTAATTGCATATGGGTTGTAATAGTTTAATTTAGGACTTTATTTTCCGCCTTTTTAATTATGTATCTGCCCCAAAGCCATGTAATAGCGTAGGTTTTACTTTCTGCACCTTTACATTTCCGCTTTTACATTCCGCATTTTACTTTCCGCACCCTATAAACTGCTAGTAACTAGGCGTGTATGGCAAGATAATAATGAACATAGCCCACTAATTTTAAAGATAAAATATTCTGAAATCAACACACTTCTTTCACACACGCACCCCTTAGGGTAATTCTCTCTCGTTGCCTTTGCGAATCATAAATGGTCATGTCCCTCGAACGTAGAGGTATTCTAGCACCGTTGCCTTCCAAACAAATCATCATAGTCCCTTCGATACAAAGATCATAAGACCCACGATGTCGCCTCCGAATACATGATCTTGACCCTGGATTGTCGTCTACGAAAAATGATGATAGTCCCTTCGAATGTGCTAGAATACTTCCTACAAGTTGCCTTCTATGACCATCTGATGTCCCTTCGAATGTCCCGCTTACATCCAACGAATGGAGCTACCAACTAACTAATGGTAAGGCTAGCGCTATTCTAAAGGAATGTAAAAGTACAAAACGACCAATTCTGAGTGGGTAAATAAGTCTTTTAGTTGCTCGCTCTATCAAATGCTTTTCACACCACACACTCTTTTTTCAAAGTTCAAATTCTTTTCAAAAGCGAAACATTTCGAACACTTTGTATACACTCCTACATGAGTCATTACAAAGTCAAAGTGAAATGCCTTTTCAAAACATTTTTGTCAAACACACAGAAAGCAATTTTAAAGGTGATCTAGAGCAACTAAGAGCCGTAGATAACTACGGATGGAAAGGGGTGCTAATACCTTCCCTTTTCATAACCATTCTCCCGAACTCGAATCTAACGAAGGTCTTTTTCATTACTTTTACCTTCCCTTAATTGGATAAAAATAAAAGTCGGTGGCGACTCTTGCTATCCGCACATTTGGATACAAAAATCCTACAAAGTCAGTTCACCGTATTACACATGGGTGGTAGATTTAAGTCTGTGACGGGTAGTTTACATTCGTTCCGGATAAGCTGTCTATCCTTTATACTTTTTGTTCATTTACTTTTTGTCTTTTATTTTCATTTCTTTTAATCTCAAACTCATTAACGGTAGAATTATCGAACGACGAATCAATAACCAATCTCTGTGGACACGATACGATATAACCTAACCGGTATATATCACCCGGTAAAAATAATACCAACTCTTTGCTTGCTGCTATACCGCCACAACAATTGTGCATGAGGTGGTGCCACCATACACTCTACAGCAGAATGGGACTGCAGAAAGGAAGAATCGAACCATCATGAATATGGTTTAAAGTATGTTGAAAGGCAAGAATTTACCTAAAGAGTTTTGGGGTGAAGCTGTGTCGACTGCAACATATATTTTGAATAGATGTCTGGCAAAGAAGCTAGAAGGAATTACTCAAGAAGAATGTTGGTCTGATGTAAAACCTAGTTTGAGTCACCTTAAGGTATTTTTATGTTGTTCGACCTAGTGAACAAGTAGATTGTGATCAGCAGGGACGTGATCATACATGATATGAAAGAATGGGATTGGACTCAAAATTTCAAGAAAGATTCAGTGAGAATCTTACTTGAAGAACCAGAAACTCAAGTCGAAAGAGAGGTTCGAGAAGAGGAACCAACAATTATAGATCATCCAAGCACAAACAGACCTCAGAGAGAAAGATGCATACCTGCAAGGTTGCAAGATTGTGTGGTTACATCAAATGATGTGGTTGATAACGAAAGTAAACTGGTACATTATGATTTCTATGCAGATGTCGAACCTGTCAATGAATCTGAAGCACTTAAAGATTCAAAGTGGGTGAAAGCGATGAACGAAGAAGTGAAGTCCATCGAAGACAACAACATTTGGCTACTTGTCGAATTGCCTCAAGGCAAGAAGGCAATTGATGTCAAATGCGTATACAAAGTGAAGATGAATCCTAAAGGAAAAGTAACTCGACACAGAGCAAGGCTAGTGGCGAAAGGATTTCTCCAGAAAGAAGGAATTGACTTCGATGAGGTTTTTGCACTTGTGGCTAGGATCGAAACTATCAGGTTGGTTGTTGGTTTAGCACAAATAAACAGTTGGCACATATGTTAGATGGACATGAAATATTCATTCTTTAATGGACCCTTAGACAAAGAAGTTTATGATAAACAACTAGTTGGGTTTGTGAAACATGACGAAGGGAGTGCAGGTTGAAGTATTCAAGAGACTAAGCGCTATGATGAATATAGATATCTTAGACACAGTGAATTAGGTGGTGTGTTGAAAGTAATTCCTTCTGTCAGAAAATATTTGATTTGATTTGATTTAGGAGTGTGGAAACACTTTGTTACACACATATTTGATTTTAGATTTAGATAGATTTGATTTAAATCTAAAATAGAATATATTTGATTTGACTTAGGGAACAAATCAAATAGATTTGATTTTTCTTAGGGAGCAATCTATCCTAAATCTATATATAGAGGGAGTAACCCCTATTTTTTGTAATAAAGTTGTATTCACAGAATTTTGCAGTTGCAAAGTGAATAAGATGTTTTCCACAGTTTATTTGATGGATTTCCAACATCTTCTAAAAAAACCTAGAATTCTAAAGTTAAATTAAATGAAAATGGAGTGCAATTTCAATCAAACATCGTGGGGTTATCACTGAGCATAACCACATGAACACAATAGTATGAAGAAAATGCAACAGAATAGTATGAACATCGTGGGGTTTCGATTCCAGCGAGGAGTTTAGATACTCAGGTAAGCTTAGATATCTTCTCTACACCTCTTATTATGCGTCATGTCCTCCGTCTTCTACTAAACTGGTTCAAAATTGTTGTTGGTAGTTGTCGGTGACTTTGTTGCAAGATTTAATTTTGATTTTGATGAAGTTTCATCTTCTTCCGATGAGAGGTCTGAGTGCGTGGGATTTTTGCAGAATTTCTGTGTTATTTTTTTGAGAATGATTTTTCTGTTGTTGTGCAGTGTGGTAGGTGGTTTTGTGGTGTATTCTCTGCTTGATTTTTTATGATGTATTGATCAAAGTTTGGGAAAGTTTTCGATGGATTATCCTCTGCCTATTTTTGTGTCAGTTTTTTTGTCTCCAAATGAGAGGAACTAAGGGTGTTTTTATAGCAGAAATTGAGTGAGGGTAAATGAGAGATTTGGATGGAACAAATAAGGATCAAAGGGAATCAAAGTTTATAGTGGAGCAGATGAGTGAACTGATTTTGTGAGGATTAGAGGAGGATTATGGAATCGAGGGAGAGATAGGATTCTTAGCTGTGAAGTTTTGTGTAATTTTTATCTTTTCTAACTTTCTAGAAGTGTAGTATATGGACTGATATGAATTGCTATTTTTTTTACAATTGCGGGTTTTTGATGTATAAAGAGTGATCATGATGGAAATGGAATGAAAAACTTTTTTTTAACCATTTTTTCTCTGATTTCTTTCTAATAATTGTAAAATGCAAATTGTAATTGTGTGCTATATCAAGGAAGAAAAGAAAAAAAAAGTTAATTCTATTTTTCATTGTTCCATCACAACAAACCATTATATAATTATAAAAAATTCTAATTATATGTGATTCAAAATGAGCAATAAAATAGTGCAATTAATAAAATTCTAATTGAAAAGTAATGGAAAATTAATGATGAAAGGCCAACAAGATATGAGGTAGAAAAAAAAATGGATTTAATGAAAATTTGGTACCAATTTGAAAATTGACTATTTGAAATGTGGGCATGGAATATTGAATTAAAAATAGGTGGACAATGGATTAGAAAAATGGGTAATAGAGGATCATGTAGTCATGTGGTTTTAAAATGGACATGGCAATGATAGATAACAAATAAAAATAGAATTTGAATCAAAAATAAGTTAAATAAATGATATGAATAAAAATGGGAGGCTCAAAATCGGGTGCGACAATATCAATCAAACATATGCACTTATAAATTGATAACAAAGTGAAAGTAAATGGACATAAATTTAAACCTAAATGGATTTCAGCCCAAATATAATATCTTAATAATTTTAAAAAATGATTTCTATATTTAATTTTGAGTTTTTGGGTTCACATTGGTCCCTTAACTTTTATCTTCGTGTCATTTAGGTCTTTTACCTTTCAAAACATTTTATTTTAATCTTTTTTGTATAATTAGCGACCAATTTTTAAGTTTTTCCGTCGCTAATTAGACAAAAAAGATAAATTAAGGGACCAAAATGAATATTTTGCCTAAAATTAATTTAAGAAAACATAAAAAAAGTGAATGCAAAAAAAAGAAAAAATCTATATAATATATAAAAGAAATAATTAAATAATTCCACGTGGGTTAAAAAATTTAATTAAAAATAATATAAAAAATCAGTTGGATTGCTAAGTCAATGAAAAATGGAATATGGGCAAAAATAGTGCATTCAAGGGCTATAAGGATGGAATATGCGTATTACAAGGGGGGTTTTACAAAAAAAACCTTACTTGATAGTTAAAGCAAAACTCGCTAACATTACTTAGGGCGGTGTTGTATATTTAATCCTTTTTCTTTTAATACAATTTTTTTTATAAAGAAGTTCATCACAATGGAAACCTCATCACTAATTTCGATTAAGATTCCTCTTTTTGCAAATTGTTCCTTGTTTGCTATCCTATTCTTGATGCACCTCCAACCAAAAACCTGTATTTTCCATGGGACTCTATTTTTCCATAAGACCCCTAAAGCTTCAAATTTCCTCACTTTGTGGAAGGAAATTCCTTCTTCAATTAAACTCAACATAACCTGAACACAATGAATACAAGTCATTCGTGCCTTTGAACCATTTATATTTGTCTGCCACTCCCCTCTCCAGACTGATCCCTCTCAAAATAATCTCCAATTTGTGAAATTGTTATGCTACCAAAGCTGAAATCCTCAAATGTGTTGTGACCAGATTCCAAACCCAATTACCACCTATAAAACTTCAAATTACCAGATTCTAAACCTAAAATTTATTGTTCTCTATATTATAGATGGGACTCAATGGAAATGTTGGTTGTTGATAAGAAATTTCACACATGTGTTGTTCTAATGCAATTGCATGTGGAACTATCTCTAGTTGAAAAGAGTAGGCTTAGGGAATAGTGGATTGTAATATGGTCTTGCTTCAGAATATATAGATAATCCTGATTGGTGAAGAAGTTTATTCAAATTGAAGCAAAATGTCGAACAATATGTCCTATGTTGAGTTACTTGACATCTGTATAGGTGGGGTGTTGAATATTTTAGTTATTTCAAATAGAAAATATTCTTTGAATATTATACAATCCTTTATGGCGCTCATATTTAAGATTGTAGAAGATTCGAGCTAATTTTAAGGAGTTTTATTAGTTTCTAATTATGGAGATAAATTAGGAAACTAATGATAGAAGTCTTATTTTTATGCAGAAGATTTTGCTGATAGCAACAGATTTTCTACATTGTTGAAACCCAATCCAGCCCAGAAGATGGTTATAAATAGAAGGTTAAAAACCTAATGTAAGCATGGAATAGATTATAATATTGCCTAATCCTTTAGGGTTTGTATTGCATTAGAATTTGTGAGCCTCTAATAGCATATTTATAGAAGAGTAGGACTGGTGTAAGTTGAGTCATAATTGTGTATCGCTCATAAGCTTTTAAGTATTGAGTTTATTACTGTTCTTGGAGGAAACTTGTAAGCAACTCTAAGTATTGTTCTTAGTCAAGAGTCTTAATTAAGTATTGTCCTTGAAGTATGTCTATTTCTTTATTCTGTGTTAGTGAAGTTTGTTTTCTAATTCATGTGAATTGTGGTTGTGATAATCTAGTAAGTGATATGTCAATTTCTCATATTTAGGGAGAATCTAGATAGATGTTGCATTGGGTACAGATTAGGCGAGAAGTTGTAAACGGGGAAGTTTAGCTTTGAACTAATATTACTGATAGTGGACTTACTTTCTGGCTTGGTACCCCTAGATGTAGGTGTTGTTGAACACCAAACTGGATTAACAATTATGCTCTTGTTTTACTTATTGCACTATTATTGATGTTCTTAATTATGCTCATTTTGTTTGAAGTCTGAATATAATGTCTCAACATCTATTAGGACATTACTATATGTATTCCAGAAATTCAAACCCTAGTTTACAACTTATCTTCTAATCTCTATGTTGTTCTACTTCTACCTTAAAACCTTCTAGATATGAGATCCCCATCTCACTTCCCACAATAACCTGAGTGATAATAACAAAAACAGAAGAATACACTTTCAATTATAATACTCAATTTATATTAAGCTTTTAACTGAGAACAATAACTTGACACACAATATACTCTTTGTTTAAAAGCTCATAAGTGATTGGAAATTAATAATGAATAATCTGTCTACCTCAATGTATTAGAAGATACATGGGTAGAATAAACAAAGTAAAATGACACTCAAACCTAACACCCTAAACTTCCCCTTTTTTATAAATTGCCAAAGCCAAATTGTATTTCGTTTAGATTTCTCTTTGTATACTCTTTAGTAGTGCATGGTCTTCGAAATATTTACCCAAATTATTTTTGATCCACAAGCAGTGGCTGTTGGTTCAATCACAAACATTGTGGCTGCATTTACCCCTGTCAATTGAGTGAGTTGTTCTCCATTGTTGCTTGTGGATTGACCATCCTTCTAACGTATTTTTTATTTGGTATTGCTTCGCTAGTTTTGGCTACTCGACCACTTTTTAATCTCATGCAATAATATTTTGGAACAAAATTTGTATGGAGCAAAATACATAACAAAACTTTACATAACACACAAAATAGACACAATAGGTCTCATTAGACGTGCCAATTTGTTTACCTTGATGCTTGGTAAATAATTGTTAATCTTCCAAAATTAAATACTTTTGGTTACTTACAAGATCGACTAGATTGATCCAAAAACAAATGTATATAGTTTCTTGTTTAAGTTTTTGTAATGCTAATTTTTCGATGGTAATTGTGACTTTTGAAATGGTGCATAAGTGGTTTTTGTGATGACAAAATAAATTTATATGTGCTTGAGATTAAGAGAAAAAAATATGGAGATGTGTAATCATTAAGGAGACTCAATCAGCAATAATTATTAGAGACATGCAACTTCACTATATTTATTACATTGTTGTATTGGGGGTTCCCATCTTTAATGTATTAGGGACATCCAACAACAAAGTTATGTAACATGAGAATAAAGCACTCCATCAAGAATTGCCAAAAGAAATTAAAATATATATATTTTTAGCTTTTTATTTCTTATTTTATTTTATAATATTCCTTTAGGGACATTTCGGACTCCTACCTGGTCCACCAAAGAAAATATATGTCTCATACAGTTTATCAAAACCTCCTTTTATACTATAACAATCTGGTGTTGCTTCTATATATTCGTTATCTGGAAGGTCAACATAAGAGTATGGATTAACTGCAACTTTCATATTCCTAATATATGCAGCCCTTTTCAATAGTTGTTGAGCAAATTGTCCACTACCCATGTGAGTGGAAGTATGATCTCCTGTTGGGTTTAAATCCACGACTTCTCCACCAAACTGAATTAAATTTGCTTCTTTGTTTAATTCTTTGAATAGAGAGAACGGCCAATAACCAATTCTTTCATAATTTTCATTTCCAGCTGCATATTCAACCCACCATCGCTGATTCTTTTGATCCTACACACACAAACATAAATAACTAAACGTAAACATTCCATGACAACAAGTAACAACAATACTAAAATGATTAACATAGTAGAATTTAAAAAAAAATTATTACCTGCTCAAACTTTAAGGTAAAATCAAATTGGTCTCCGTCTAGTTTAGACACCGGACCAACTGCAGTTCCAGGTACAACTTTTCTGCTAGTTTGAACAAATCCAGGACATTGCAAATTGTAACATCCAGTTGATTTATAAGCATCCGCCTACAATTATTATTAATGTTATCAATTTCATGTCAATAAATTTCTACACTTTCCACATCTGTTACTTCAATAAATTTACTTACCGTCCAATAAGTAAATATTCTAGGGCGGCTGTCCCCGAATCTCTTCGGACATACCTGCAGGTTAAATATAAAAGAATGTAATAGCAGTATATTGTCATTATAAAGAAGTATTACATAGATAAGTAATTAAAATATTTTAAAGTGCCAAATTATAAAAATAATTTAAAATTTACAATCTGGTTTATCAGGTTATATGATTATCATTTGGTGATAGTGTCAAAATAATTGAGATATCAAAAGAATATATATAATGAGACTATCCTATTAAGTGGTTTATAGTATATTACAATTAACACGTATATCAATAAAATAAAAATAAAAAATTTCTTGAACACAGCAAAACCATGCCTGCCAACCAGCTTCAATACTTTCTTTAGCTGTAAGAGATTGAACCCAAATTTTAGAAGAACTGGATTCCTCTCTATATTCCACTTGGGGAGCCCATACGTTTATGGTACCCTTTGCTCCATGGTACCCAGCTCCTTGCACATACGTAATTACTTCCTGTTTAGTATGATGATACAAATAAAAAAATTAATATTAACTTAAGTGTTTAGGGTTGAGAGGAAAAACATTGAGTTATTGTCATTGCATACATAGAGTCTTTCTTGAAAGGGTATGCTTTTTTTTGTCCCAAATTTTATTTCTTCTTCTTTTGTTCTTCTAATTGGTACTGTTCCATCCGGACAAAATTCGCCTGATGAACTCCATGATTGAAAGTTTACAGTTGAATTAGCCATTTGGTTGTGCCCTTTTGATATTTCTTGAGAATGCTGTAAATAAAAATATTTTCAAATATAAAGTTAAAATATGAAAACTTCCTTAAGTTGAAATTTTACTTCCAAAATGTGTTTAACTAAATTGATGAAAAAATAACATACCAATGATATTTGTCTTTTTAATTTAGGGAGATCAAAGGCTGGTTGTTTATGAAATAAAACACAATCTATGATATCACCATAGGGACTCTGTAAAACAAACACAAATTAAATAAATCTAAGTATATTAATGATGTTTTAAAATTTATTTTAACATACGTGAATTGTCTTAATAGCAGGCTTATTGATTTGTTGAAGAAGTGCCTTTATCGTTTTATTTGTTTTCTGAGATTCTTTTTCAAATCGTAAGGTTTGGTTTACTTGGTGGTTGCTTCTTTCTAATGAGTAAATAGGACAAATGAAAGTGGCAAGAAAAATAAAATACAAGATGAAGGACATGATTTGTGAGCTATGTTTCCTGTTTGTGTTTTGTGAGTGTATTTCTTATGTGAGTTGTAGGCATATATATATATAATATTACTTTTCTAAAATAATGATTTTTTATTTATTAAAATAAGACAAGTATATACTTATTTATATAATAATAATATTACTTTTCTAAAAATATTGATTTGGTCAGACATTTTGACTAATTTGTTGTATATTTTATAATAAATCTAGAAAATAATTTTTTTGTACATATATATTTAATTAATTAGTTAAACAAATTTGTTTTTCTCTATTCATGTATTCATTCAAAATAAATGCTTATTAGTTTTATGAGAGATACCATATAAAAACCCATAAAATAATTAATTTAGTAATAGGAATATTACTTTCATGGTGGATGAGGTAGATCAAAAGATGTTTTTTTAGTTGAATTAGAAAAGTATAAATTTCTAAAAATCAAGAATTTTTCATCTAATATATATTAGAACGTGAGAATGAATAACTTATATAAGAATGTGAGAATGAATAACAACTGTTGAATTTTTTTAAAAAAAATAGTTGAGATTAAATTATCAATAAATTTTTTTATATATAATCATATTAAGTTAAATAAAATCTACTCTATTTATCATGACATGTTTTCTAAAGGTTATATCTCAAAAGTAAATTTATTTATCTGATATTTAACTCCTTTATCAAATTTTTGTACCAAAAATTGCAGACATGTTAATTATTTAATAATGTGTATCTTATATTTTTAACTTAAAAATTATACTTGCAAAGATTATTATATAATGATAGATGCCGTTTCACGAGTGACATGTAATTTAATAATATATTCATCATTAATTTTAAAATACTCATAAATCAAAAACTTTTGAAAAAGTTAAATTTCAAAATATAATTATATTTTATTATATTTATATAAATGGCATTTATCTACTTTAGTCAAATATTTTTTTAAAAAAAATAAATCACAATATATATATTTTATAATACCACAAAAGTTAATTGATTTAAATATAATGACTAATATTAATTTAATTACTTGGTAAAATATATTTTGATTTTAAATATAGTTTTGGAGATCTAATTTTACCGAGAAGTGTAAATCTATGAAATGAAATTTATATATTTTATCTTTAATGTTTTTAAAAGGTTTTTTTTTTTTTTTTTTACATTTCTCACATTTTAATAACCATGAATTTTAATTTAACTTTTTAAATAAATTTATTTGAGATTTACATTTTTGAAAATTATATGTTAAAAATAAATTTAATAAAAATTGCATGTTTTATGAGTTATAATTTTTTATTTAATTTTATAAACTTTATTTTAATTTAGTTGTTTTTGATCGCGACTTTATCGTCTAAATTAATCGGGAGACTGCAAGTATACAGCCCTATCGCGTAGTTTTAAAAGATATCGAACCTAAGAGACTATAAATCGAACTAACATAACCTAAACTACTGTGTAAAGCTATAGCTATCGAATAAATAAATTGAGGAGTTTTGGGTAATAAAACTTAATTCTAATTGAAATAATAATAATGCGAATATCGGTATGTACTTCGTTAATCCTAAAGAATCCGGCTTTCCACTGGCTTATTTTCTAAAAATGATAATAATCTCTTTTTCAGCAAAAAGTATTTATTCAAAAATCTATTCTCAAACTTTCGCTCTATTGAAGTAAATTATAATTTTAAACTCTGATATATGCTTTCGCTAACCCATTGATTTTAAAATTACTTTTTGAAAATAAATAAAGTTTAATTGGTTTTAAAAGCTCATGATCTTTAAAAACAATACCTAGTATCTACTATCGATTATAAACCTCAAATCGCTCTATTGGTTTCTAATCTTAGTCGGTTTATTAACCTCAAACTTTCGCTCTGTTGGTTTCTAAGCCTTTTTTAACAAAATAAATTAGATAACTAAATCAGAAAAAGTGTTTATTTTATAAAATATAATCAAGCCTGTTTGTTCCGGATCCTTTCAGACTAACTCGTTACATACCGATATTTAAATAATTTAGCGGACATATTCATAAGCGGACATGAATAAATTAAAGGATTTAACATTCATAAATAAATTCATGGCAAAATAAATATATCTCATGCAAACAATTAATTAAATAAATAAAAGCGATGTAAATAAGAAACCTGAATTAAATAAATGCTAGAATTAATTCTTGAAGCTTGAAATAACTCGTACAATGTCTCGGTTCTTCAACAGGAATTTAAACCAAAGTGCTTGAATGGAAAATAGCTAGAAATTCTAAGAACAATGCGGAAAATAACGCTTGAATTGAATTACAATGGAAAAGAATATTGCAGGAAAGTAAATTCTAAAGCGGAAAATAATCTGAAAACGGAGAGAGCAATTATGATTCCTAGGTGTCCTTTATAGTGGTAGGATGTAACCACTTTTCCGATATTTTCGTACCACTTTCTCCTAAAATATCTCATTCTAACTGCTATTAATTGAGACGGTCGTCCCGAAAATTCCTCATGCATATATCCACGTTGAGACGGGCGTCTCACGTATTCTTCTAGGGCCACGTGGCAGTGGAGACGGACGCCTCCCACTAAGGGAAGGGTCCGAGGCGGGCGCCTCATTTGTAGGAGAGGGGTTGAGACGTGCGTCTCACCCTTGTACGTGCTTAGGGTTTGATTGCTTGCTTGGGCCTGATTGCGTTTGGGCCTAGTTTGAAGATTATAATGAACCTTTGATCTATCACTTTGCTTTTCACACCCCTTTTTCTTCATTTCTTGCATATTTAATCCAATAATTCTCTTAATTTCTTCACTTTGCTCAATTTGTCTAATTAAAATAAAATACCTGAAACAATAAAAATACCAGCGTAATATGGAAATAAAATGAAATAATTAAATAAAAATACTAACATTATTTATGAAAATCAAATCAAATATACTATATAAAAATGCGTTATCAAACTCCTCTATACTTGAACCGTTGCTTGTCCTCAAGCAAAAAAGTAAAAATGAAAATCTCTGAAGCACAGTTAAACGCAAATATAAGAACATACATCACTTTGTACCAGGTTGCATGTTAATTTTTCGTTGGAGAATTTGAGTCGAACTTAAACACCAAAGTTACCGTAGGAACACTAGACAACCCCATTTAAGCAGACCAATTTAAGTCATGTCCTTATAGCTCAACCTAATACTGCGTTTTATTTTACCCGTTTTCATTCTAGTGCAATCACATTAAGCCCTTTACCTTACACGCACATAGTGGAGTAACCGGTTAGTGAATTTGATCTTAGTAATCCAGCTAGGAGTTCTGGTAATTAAACATTTGGTACTCCTTTTTTCCAATTAAAAATTGCGGGGGATCGAACTGTAATTCGCCCTACCAAGTTCAGCACCAGGGACCACTGAACCAATTTATAATGGATTATTTTGCATTAAATTTATAGTTTCCGCAACTGTTGGATTAAATGATCTGGTAAGGATCATCTAACTTAGTAAGTGCATCTTCACATAAAAGCAATTTCTTAAAAATATTTGATCAATCACTTATATTCATCGGTTCTCCACGTAGTTTGTGTTTACGGCGGTGCCGACTGCTTAATAAACTACTCGGGGATAATCTAAAACTAAGTTTTAAAGGTTTTGGTATAATAAGTACTTAAATCGATCCAACACATCGGGGGTTTTAAAGTGTTAGGACGATAGCAATTTTGCTAAGTTGCTCGAATTCTTATTTATAATAGGCAGCCTTAATACTAGTTGAATAATGTTTTATAAATGCGTTTTAATTAATTTTTTCGTTATGGCTCAAGAAAAGGGAGAATTCGAATAAGCACTAAATTTTGCATATAAGATTAAAATCTACATAAACATGTATTTTATTGAATTGAAATTTGCAATACAAGAAAGGAAATAAAAGGAAAATACTACAAAGAGAGCAAAGGAAATAGAGATGAACAAGGAAATGATCCGACTCCCCTATACTTAAAAGGAGCAATGTCCTCAGTGCGATATTAACTTAGGAGAGTCGGAATGAAAGATGGTGGAATGCGAATATAATTGCAGTGCACGGATTACACAAGAGCAAGATTAGAAATTAAATGTGTAGCAACAATAATAATGCAATTTAAGAAGAATAATGCAACAGTAATAATATTCTGAAATAATATCCTGCAACATTATAATAATAAAAGATAACACGAATTGCATTAGAATGGAGATCAAAGTTGCTTACAATTTTAAGAATCAAATATTTGGGAAGAAAAGCATAATAAAAATAATATAAAGGAAACATTGCAAATCCTAATGAAATCAAACTAAACTAAACTAAATAAGATAAACGAACTACTTAAAATACTCTAGCCACTAGATGGTCCTGCTTTAGGAGCAGAGGAAGAATGAAAATAAGCGAAAACTTCTTGAAATTGTGCAGAAACAGTATCCATAAAACCAAAGAAGTCAGCTCGCAGACTAGTCAAATCGTCCCTCAAAGCCGATGTTCCACCGGAGCGTGGATGGCAGTCGCATAATCAATGGAAGGAGCCTCATGCATAACGGTGTCAGGAGCAACAGAGTGAGCGGTGGAAGCGTGCTGAGGAGGGCCCATATCATAATAACCTGGAGGAGCAGTGGGATCTTCCTCAGAATCCTCTAAAACCTCATAGTCTTGGGGAGTCTCAGGAGTGTTGGGCTGAGAAGGCTGCTGATCAAGACCAAAAAGCCAATTGACTTTGTTATGCATACTCGTAGCAGGATTAGGCAAGGTAAACAGCTGCATAACTTGACCATTAATCAACAAGGTAAACTGAGTCGGGCCAAGATCACCAATCATACCAGTGTTGAAACAAAACTCGATGGTCATGCAAGTAACACCGCTAAAAGCATTTAGATTCCTAAAGGGTTGTCTAAGTCCAACAAAATTTGCAATCATAGTAACGAGACTTCCCATCCGAATGGGTGCATGATCAGTATCAATGAGATCCACAAAGGTACGGAGCAGATAAGTGATCGCATTAACCGGACGGTTTTGCGAAGCACAAAACATGATAAAAAGCTCATCCTTAGAAACAGTGGTGACATTCTGGGGTTTTCCAAAAATGGTGTGGGCCAAAATCTTATGGAAATACCTGAAGGCCGGGTTATGGATATTCTCTGATACAAAGTCCTCGGGCTCAGGGTTAAGGATTCCAGAAATAAATCCCCAAAAATAGTCAAGCTCTCTAAATCCAAGATACTCCTCCTGAGTTTCATGATAAACTCCTATGCCATTAGGAAAACCAAGAAGCTCACCCAATTCCTTATGGTTAAACTTGAAAGTGATGCCAAAAAGTCTGAAAATAATAAGTCCACGGCGTTGAGCTAACCCATGAGTAGGAAAGTAAGTCAAAGAGTTGAGGAACTCCAAAGTGAGGTTCCGATAAGTGGCATCAAGTCAGCGTGAATTATCCCGGAAAGCACACTATCACGAATACCAAGAGCAGTCATAGCACCATGATGAAGGTAGATAGTAGGTAACATCTCACGCTCGGATAAAACTCCATATTTGGTGCGCTGATTTCTTCCTCTGAAACTGACTGGTATATCATCAACTCGAGACATAGTGGAAAGAGAAATAAGTAGCTAGAAGTATCACAAGAGAAGAAAATAAAGAAGATGGCAAATGCCAAATGATAAAAAGAAAAACAGAAAAAAAAATAAGAGTAAAGAAATATAATGAAAAGAGAATAGATAAAGAAAAGAAATATATTTTTTTTGTTTTTGTTTTGAATAAAGAAATAAAATAAAAAGAAAGAAATATAAAAACGGTGGGTTGTCTCCCACAAAGCGCTTTGTTTTATGTCGTAAGCTCGATGATAAAACTAAAGATTAGTCTTGAATCGAGCATGTGGCTCGTCTAGATTTATCGTTTGAGAATTTCCCTCGATTTCGGTAAGATGGTAATGTTTTAAACGCTGCCCGTTTACTATAAACGGTTCAATCGAAGGTCCCTTAATCTCTATTGCACCACTTGGATAAACTCGAGTAATTACGAAGGTCCGACCACCTAGATCGTAATTTTCCGGAAATAATTTTAATCTTGAGTTAAATAGTGTCTGAAGTCACCTATGTTAAAATTCTTCCTAGAAATACGCTTATCATGCCATTTCTTTGTGCGTTCTTTGTAAATCTTGGCGTTTTCGTACGCATCCTGTCTAAGTTCTTCCAATTCATTTATATCCAAGATACGTTTCTCACCAGCGGCAGTATAACTTAAGTTCAGATTTTTAATGGCCCAATAAGCCTTGTGTTCTAACTCAACTGGGAGATGGCATGACTTACCATAAATAAGCTTGAAAGGAGTAGTACCGATGGGAGTTTTATAGGCAGTTCTATATGCCCATGAAGTTTAAAGGACCAATCCTTTCTGGAAGTAGCGACAGTTTTTTCAAGGATTTGTTTTATCTCGCGATTTGAAACTTCAAATTGTCCGCTAGTTTGAGGATGGTAAGGTGTAGCTATGTGATGTCGAACTCCATATTTCCCTAATAATTTTTCAAAGATTTTGGAAATGAAATGAGATCCACCATCGCTTATAACGAGTCAGGGTACACCGAACCTAGGAAAGATTATGTTCTTGAATAACTTAAGTACCACTCGGGTGTCATTTGTTGGAGAAGCTATAGCTTCAATCCACTTTGAAACATAATCCACGACCAGTATATACTTGTTAGGATGAAGATGGAAAGGGTCCCATAAAGTCTATCCCCACACATCAAAGATTTCGACTTCTAAAATGCCTTTTGTGGCATTTCGTCACGTCTAGATATATTACGGTGCGTTGACACATCGCATTTTAAGATGGTGGCATGTCGTCTTTCCATAAATTAGGCCAATAGAGGCGGATTGTAAAATCTTTGCACATGTTTTGGATGTACTAGCATGTCCTCCGTAAGGTGCGAATGCGATGTTTTATAATGTTTTCGATCTCTTCTTGGCACACATCGGCGGAAAATTCCATGGGACCTCTCTTGAAAAGTAAAGGTTCATCCAGAATATTGTTTAAGATCATGGAAGAATTTCTTCTTTTGTTGGTAGGTAAGTTCGGTGGTAGAACGCTGCAGAAGGTAATTCTGAAATCGACATACCAAGGCAGAGGAGATAGCTAAGGCGGTTTCCATGAGTTTATCAGGTTCTGTGTCTTCCAAGTGGGCAATCAGTTTATCGTACTGGAATTCATCATCGATCGGCACTTGTTCATGTTTAAGAATTTCTAGTCTAGAGAGATGATCTGCTACCACATTTTCGGTTCCTTTCTTATCTTTGATTTCTAAATCAAACTCTTGCAGCAGCAATATCCATCTCAGGAGTCTAGGTTTAGCGTTCTTTTTGGTTAGGAGATATCTAATAACAGCGTGATCAGTGTATATGATTATTTTGGATCCTACTAAGTAGGAATGGAACTTGTCTAACGCGAAGATCACTGCTAAGAATTCTTTCTCGGTTGTAGCATAATTCATCTGCGCTTCGTCCGAGGTTACGCTTGCATAATATATGGCGTGGAGTCTTTTATCCTTCGCTGTCCTAAAACAGCTCCTACGGCATAGTCACTTGCGTCACACATTATTTCAAAGGTTCATTCAACTGGAGTTTGCATGATAGGTAAATTAATGCTTTCTTAAGTGTTTGAAACGCTTCTAAACATTTTTCGAAGATAAATTCAGCGTCTTTCATTAATAGCTCAGTTAGGGGTTTTGTTATCTTAGAGAAATCTTTAATGAATCGTCGATAAAAACCGGCGTGTCCTAAAAAGCTTCGAATTTCTCTAACAGTTTTTGGAGGTTGAAGGTTCTCAATAACTTCGATTTTAGCAGAATCGACTTCAATTCCTCTTTTGGATATAATGTGTCCTAATACAATTCCTTCTTGTACCATAAAATGACATTTCTCCCAATTAAGCACTAGATTAACCTTCACACAACGTTCTAATACCCTTTCTAAATTTTCTAAACATTCTTCAAAGCTTTGTCCACAGACGGAAAAATCGTCCATGAAGACTTCCATAATATTGTCCAGAAAATCAGCAAATATTGCCATCATGCATCTTTGAAAAGTCGCAGGAGCATTGCACAAACCAAATGGCATTCTTCTATAAGCAAAGGTTCCAAGGGGCATGTGAAAGTTGTTTTCTCTTGGTCATCGGGATGAATAGGTATCGAAAGAAACACGAATAACCGTCAAGAAAGAAATGAGAGTGTCTAGCTAAACGCTCCAACATCTGATCAATAAATGGTAAAGGGAAATGATCTTTTCTGGTGGCTTTGTTAAGTTTTCGATAATCAATGCACATTCTCCATCCAGATTCAACTCTTTAGTTATTATTTCTCCTTTCTCATTTTCGACTCGTGACACCTCCTTTCTTAGGTACAACATGCAGGGCTAACCCATTTGCTATCGGATATAGGATATATGATTCACGCCTCTAACAATTTCATAACTTCCTTTTTCACAACCTCGCTCATAATAGGGTTTAGTCTCCTCTGGTGTTCTCTTGAAGTTTTACAATCTTCTTCTAGCATAATGCGATGCCTACAGATAGAGGGACTTATTCCTTTAAGATCAGCGATATTATATCCTAAGGCTGTTGGATATTTCCTCAAAATTTGTAAAAGTTTTTCAGCTTCGGTTTCTCCAAGTTCTGCGTTGACTATCACTGGTCGCTCGAGTTCGGAATCTAGGAATTCATACCTTAGATTTTTAGGAAGTGTTTTGAGTTCTAGGGAAGGTTTCCTTAAACATTGTGTAGGATCTGGCGCTATAGCTAAGCATTCACTTAAATTACTATTCAGATCTTCATCGAGATTGTCTTTATTTTCAAGTTCAGCTTCTTTTCTACATTCATCGATGATATCCATGAAGTAACAAGTATCTTCAATTGCAGGTGCTTTCAGGAATTGAGAGAGGATAAATTCGATTTTCTCTTCGCCTACTTCAAAAGTAAGTTTTCCTCTTTTTACGTCTATAATTGCACCGGCTGTGGCTAAGAAAGGCCTTCCAAGAATGATTGGGGTAACTTCGTCCTCCCTTATGTCCATGATAATGAAATCAGTTGGTATATAGAATTGGCCAATGCGTACAGGAATATTTTCAAGAGCTCCTGCAGGATATTTAATTGACCTATCTGCTAATTGAACGGACATTTTGGTTGGTCTGAGTTCTCCCATGTCAAGTTTCTTGCATATGGATAACGGCATCACACTTATACTGGCTCCTAGATCACATAAAGCTTTGTCTATGACAAATTTACCAATTACACATGGAATAGAGAAACTTCCAGGATCTTTGAGTTTAGGAGGCATTGTGTCTTGAATAATTGCGCTACATTCAGCAGTAAGCATGACAGTTTCATTATCCTCTAGATTTTTCTTATTGGATAGAATCTCTTTAAGGAACTTAGCATAGGAGGGCATTTGAGTTATAGCTTCGGTAAAAGGAATTTTAACATTAAGTTGCTTCAGAAGATCCACGAATTTCTTAAATTGACCCACATTCTTAGTTTTAACTAACCTTTGAGGGTAAGGAATATGAGGTTTGTAAGGTGGTGGGGGTACATAAGGTTCATCCTTTTGTGTGGTATCTTCATTATTATCTTTCTGATTTTCCTTTTCTTGTTTATCTTTAGTTTCAGATTGTTTAACAGAACTTTGTTGCATAGCTAGGCAATTGTTTCTGGGATCTACAGGTCCATCATACTCTGTTCCGCTTCTTAAGATTACAGCATTTGCATGTCCTTTGGGATTAGGCTGAGGCTGTCCAGGAAATGAGCCAGCAGGGGCAGCAGAAGCCGCTTGTTGTTGAGCTACTTGAGAGATCTGTGTTTCTAACATTTTATTGTGTGTAGCTAAAGCGTCAAGCTTGTTAGATAATTGTTTAATATGCTCATTAGTGTCTTTATTAATTTGGGATTGGTTAACTGTGAAGTGCTCTATCATGATTTCCAAATTAGACTTCCTAGGAGCATTTGATGTGTTAGGACCATTATTAGGATGATTTGGAATAGCTTTAGGATAACCAGGTGGTGTAGCAGGAGCTTGTCCAGGTGCGTATAACGCATTGTTGTTTTTGTATGAAAAGTTAGGATGATTCTTCCAGCCAGGATTATATGTGTTGCTGTAAGGATTATTCTGTACGTAATTCGCTTGTTCAACTGGAACTCCTGTTAGAAGTGGGCATTCTGGAGCAAGATGTGATTGAAGACCACATAAGTCGCAAGTTTGAGCAATTGCAGCTACGGTAGCTGCGGGAGCGGTGGTAAGATTCTCAAGCTTTTGAGTGAGACCTTCCACTTTAGCATTGACTTGATCCAGACTATTCACTTCAACCATGGCACCTTTCGTCTGAGATTTTTCTACGCTAACTCTCTCCGTACCCCATTGATAATGGTTCTGAGCCATGCTTTTGATAAGTTGTCTTGCTTCAGTATATGGTTTATTCATCAGTGCGCCACCAGCTGCAGCGTCTATAGTCAATCTCGTATTATACAAGAGACCATTATAGAACGTGTGAATGATCAGCCATTCTTCTAAACCATGATGAGGACAAAGTCTAAGCATGTCTTTATATCGTTCCCAAGCTTCAAAGAGTGATTCATTGTCTTTTTGTCTGAAACCATTAATATTGGCTCTGAGCATAGCAGTTTTACTTGGAGGAAAATATCTAGCCAAGAAGACTTTCTTCAACTCATCCCATGTGGTGATTGAGTTGGAAGGAAGAGATAGGAGCCATGCGCGAGCTCTGTCTCTGAGAGAAAAAGGAAATAGGCGCAATCGTATCGCCTCGGGGTTTACACCATTCGCTTTCACGATGTCTGCGTCTTGCACAAACCGGATGAAGATTTGGGTCGTCGGTAGGAGCTCGAGCGGTTCTGCGACGGCGGAAAAAAGAAGGTTTCACTCGAAATCGTTTGACGATAGCGAGAGCGCAATCTTGTTATGAGGCTCCGCTGAGAAGGAACGTAGTCCTTAAGAGGACGAGGCGGAGGACTGGATCGACCATCTTCTTCTTGAATATCGGAAGTTTGGTCGAAGGAAGATTATTGTGTTCACAATACTCTTGAATTCGTCTTCTTAATCTAAGATAACGCTCGATATCGTATATAGGTATATGCAAAGGCGCCTTGAGCGAGTATTTGGCATACAGAGGAAAAGAAATAGTTGCTATAGTCTATACTTCGTAATAAAATTACGATATCAACTTAAATAGTCCCGCGGCGCAAAAACTTGATCGCGACTTTATCGTCTAAATTAATCGGGAGCAAGTATCTGACCCTATCGTGTAGTTTTAAAAGATATCGAACCTAAGGGACTATAAATCGAACTAACGTAACCTAAACTACTGTGTAAAGCTATAGCTATCGAATAAATAAATTGGGGAGTTTTTGGGTAATAAAACTTAATTCTAATTGAAATAATAATAATGCGAATATCGGTATGTACTTCGTTAATCCTAAAGAATTCGGCTTTCCACTGACTTATTTTCTAAAAATGATAATAATCTCTTTTTCAGCAAAAAGTATTTATTCTCAAACTTTCGCTCTATTGAAGTAAATTATAATTTTAAACTCTGATGTATGCTTTCGCTATCCCATTGATTTTAAAATTACTTTTTGAAAATAAATAAAGCTTAATTGGTTTTAAAATCTTGTCATGATCTTTAAAAACAATACCTAGTATCTACTATCTGATTATAAACCTCAAACTGTCGCTCTATTGGTTTCTAATCTTAGTCCAGTTTATTAACCTCAAACTTTCGCTCTGTTGGTTTCTAAGCCTTTTTTAACAAAATAAATTAGATAACTAAATCAGAAAAAGTGTTTATTTTATAAAATATAATCAAGCCTGTTTGTTACGGATCCTTTCCGACTAACTCGTTACATACCGATATTTAAATAATTTAGCCAGACATATTCATAAAAGCAGACATGAATAAATTAAAGGATTTAACATTCATAAATAAATTCATGGCAAAATAAATATATCTCATGCAAACAATTAATTAAATAAATAAAAGCGATGTAAATAAGAAACCTGAATTAAATAAATGCTGGAATTAATTCTTGAAGCTTGAAATAACTCGTACAATGTCTCGGTTCTTCAACAGGAATTTAAACCAAAGTGCTTGAATGGAAAATAGCTAGAAATTCTAAGAACAATGCGGGAAAATAACTGCTTGAATTCGAATTACAATGGAAAAGAATATTGCAGGAAACTAAATTCTACAACGGGAAAATAATGCTGAAAAACGGAGAGAGCAATTATGATTCCTAGGTGTCCTTTTATAGTGGTAGGATGTAACCACTTTTCCAGATATTTTCGTACCACTTTCTCCTAAAATATCTCATTCTAACTGCTATTAATTGAGACGGTCGTCCCGAAAATTCCTCATGCATATATCCACGTTGAGACGGGCGTCTCACGTATTCTTCTAGGGCCACGTGGCAGTGGAGACGGACGCCTCCCACTAAGGGAAGGGTCCGAGGCGGGCGCCTCATTTGTAGGAGAGGGGTTGAGACGTGCGTCTCTCCCTTGTACGTGCTTAGGGTTTGATTGCTTGCTTGGGCTTGATTGCGTTTGGGCCTAGTTTGAAGATTATAATGAACCTTTGATCTATCACTTTGCTTTTCACACCCCTTTTTCTTCATTTCTTGCATATTTAATCCAATAATTCTCTTAATTTCTTCACTTTGCTCAATTTGTCTAATTAAAATAAAATACCTGAAACAATAAAAGTATCAGCGTAATATGGAAATAAAATGAAATAATTAAATAAAAATAACTAACATTATTTATGAAAATTAAATCAAATATACTATATAAAAATGCGTTATCAGTTTTTAATTTAATGACTAAAATTTTTATTTCAGTGAATATGATTAGAGGACATTTAATACATTAAAATTTAATGAATTCGTATATGATTAAATACTTATTTTAAAAATTTGGGAAATAATAATTTAAGGTTTATTGGGGATATATTTTTACTAACTAATAAGTGAGAATTGTAGTTATTTTTTTATATATGTTTTGTTGCACTTATCAATTTTTTGTTGTTAATATTGGTTGAATAACTCTATTTTTTGTTGTAAATATGTGTAATTGTCTTTTGTGTACATATTGTATCGATTGATAAGTTTTGTATCTATTTTATAGGTATTTGAGCATGATTGTAGAAATGAGGAACAAAAGCTTCAAAATGAATTTTTGGATCAATAAAGGAATAAGGCAAAAGTGGGAGCCATTCCAAGTTCTGCAGAGAAAGTAACAAAATTTGCTGGACTAGTGTGTGTCGTCGGGCGATGGCCAGGTGAGGACCATCGGACCTGCGTCGTCGGGCGATGGTTGGAGCGATGCAGGACTAATTTTCTTGTTGCTTATGTCGTTGGGAGAGAAGAAGTTGTGTCGTCGGGCGAAGCTTTTTGTCGCCGGGTGACGAAAGATATTTATAACCAGTTGCATGCGTGGCGTAGGATTGGCCATGTAAATAAAGAGCGTCGTCGGGCGGCGCATTGGTCTCGTCGGGTGACATTGTTTGGAAAGATTTTTTATATAATTTCATATTGATTCATTTTGGAGAGTTATGCTTTTTGGGGGATAGTTTTTGCTCTCAATTTTCATCACTATACTTTTATATATTAGCTTAGAAAATAACATTAGGACTTGCTTACGGATGACCCGTGGTGGATTGCTCGTCGACCGACTCTAAAAATCTGGAAGATTTGTGGTTTATCTCTTCTCCTTTCTATGTATTTCTCTTTTGTTAGGTTTTATATGTATATTTACTCTAAACTCATGTATATTAGTTGCCCATGGCGTTATAATAAACTTGTTTTACAAATCTGTATTGATTATTTTCCTGAATTTTTACTCTGTGTTATGGATTTGAGTAGTTATAGACATATACCGCTTAGATTCTTATCTAGGATGATTCTCTGTTAATTTTTAGACTCTAGAGATATTATTTAGAGCTGGAATTCACTTAGGGTATATGTGATTAATGCCTCTATGTTGGTTGTGTTAGTTGAGAAATCATCGATGCGAGTGGCATGGTTGACTTCTGTGTTGTTTAGGTGGTAGAGATATCACTACCTAGGTGATGTAGTCGGCCTCTCAATTTGGGTTAGAAATGACTTAGGTGTCAGTGGTACGTGATGACATAGACGAGTATCGTAGGTTGCGTATAACTGGTCGATAGATTTAAGTCGGTGACGAGTCGTGTACATTAGAGCCGGATAAGTTTTCTATCATTCTTACTTTTTATACATTTAGTTTCTGTTGATACTTTTCCATAAATTCTACCTTCAAACCTATTGATGATAGATTTGTCGAATAGAGAATCAATAATCAATCTTTATGGACACAATATTGTTACCTTAAAAAATCTTAAGGTATTTAAGCATGTGGGTTAAATGAAGATTTTTCCCATAAGCTAAGGATAATCTTCTGAAATAAGGGATTTTAGGAAATTGAAGCCAAGGTGTTTGAAATTTGGCTTTGTCGAACTGAAGACCAATGTTAAACCATAAATTCAAAATTGAGAGTTATCGACCAGACGGTCGAAAGATAACATGACAAGATATTTGGAGATTGGTCTAGTCGACCAATGGATGAAGAATGAGGAAGATAGTCGAATTTGGTTTTGTCAACCAAAGGGAATTTAAGACTTAGACGAATTCTACTGACTCTTGCAAGAAGGAAGTGTCGAAGCAAGCTAGAAGCGGGAAGATTCAAATTTCGAAATCAATAGCAGCTACCAGCAGTTAGAGTTTCATTTGAGGGCCATATAGGTGGCGAGATCTGGTGGAGCAGTTGCCTTAGGTTTTTAACGTTTTAGTAGGTCATATATATAGGTAGTAACATTGTAATCACTATAAATAAGAAGTTTCAATGTAGATTTTCGGGTGTTCACTTGTACTAAAATCACTTGTCAGAACTTTGTAATTCTGAGCGTAAGGAAGCAAAGAGTGAAGAAGTGTCTGATTTACGTGAATCACTATTTATATTTCAATGCAAATACTTTACTTTTCAATTGTCTTTTTCGAATACTTTACTTGCTTTCTATTTACTTTTGAGCAATCCCTTTACGTTATTTTGTGCTTCTCGTAAACAACTCAATACTTTCTATCTGTCACGAGTTACTAGTCAGTTAGTTTATTGATTCCTATTTCGTACAAAGACCTTATGTCAGTCACGAGTCACCAGTCATTTGGTAAAATCATAATGTGGAAAGCTTTTATACTTGTTCCCGTATTCATAGAAAACTGTTTCTAGTAGTAAGGATTTCGACAGATCAAGTGTATCTTCAAACTTATAGAACATGTCTTAAGATCAACTGGTCTATCTTGCGAGTAACCCTTAGTTTTTAGGGCTTTGGGAGGACCAGCGGTTGTTTACCATTTTCCACAGTAAACAAATTGGCACACCTCGTGGGACCAGTGCTAAGTGTTTTATGTTAAATGTTACAAGTGTATGAAACTTAGGAGTGAGTATTTAACCAAAAAGTATAATAAACCACCAACTAAGAGACAAACACTAAAGATGAATAATCCTACACCAAACATAGACAAAATTCTATCACGAACATTAAGTACTACAGATCCAGTGATTTCTAAGGTTTCACCTTTGCCTCCTTTGAACAATCCAATTGCTCTAGTGTTGACTGTAGTCTCTACGTCGATTTCTCAGGCTCCACCAGCGATCCTAGGGCCTACGATGACTACGACGAAAATACCTCATGTGCCTCATTTTGGCACTGCAAATATTGTATATGGAATGTCGTATTCCATGATGTCAGGATATCAGTCGACATCAAATACAATAGTAGTGTCAGATAATGTTCAAAATCTAAATTCTCCTTTACAAGGATCTGCGCCTGGAGGGTGTAGAGGAAACCAAAATAGAGGAATGCCTTCTTAACCAATAGTATCGCTTCTCACTAACACGTTAGTAGAGGTGTTAAGGAAACAGATGGATGATGGTAACCATGAATTAATTAATATGTTAACTAATCAAATGGGTAATGTATTTAACCCCATAGTACAAGAGTCGGCTGAGACTAATAGGCAGTTCGCTGAACCAAATCGACAGGTGATTGCCCAATTAACACGTTTGTGTAATTTCTTGGGTGCTCCCCCAACGCCTATTTGACTAGCTGCCCCTGGTCAAATAGACATGGGGGAAATAGAGGATGAAAATGTCCATCAAGGACAAGTAATAGTGCCTCAAAGGAATCTTGTAATCGACCCACCTAGGGTATTAGTTAATCGACAACAAGAGGCGAATCAAATTGTTGATCAAATTCAACAAGAGGATCTAGCCGTCGAAAATAATCTAACCACTATTGTTGAAAGAATTATGGCTAGAAATGGTATGAACACCATACTTTAGAGGCTAACATATTATTCCCCTTTGTCTAAATATATTTTACATACTGAAAACCCTAGAGGATGGAAAATTCCTAAGTATACAAAATTTGGGGGAGAATCTGGGAAGTCGATAGTGGAACATATTGCTAGGTACTTGACTGAGTCTGGGGACATGACGAATAATGAAAACTTAAGGGTAAAACATTTTCCCTCATCCCTTACTAAGGCATCCTTCACATGGTTTACTACTTTGCCTCCAAACTCGATTGACTCATGGACTAATTTGGAAAAACTTTTTCATGGAAAATTTTACGAGAGGCATTCGAAAATTAGTTTTGTCGAATTGTCGAACATTAAAAGAAGGTTTGTTGAAAGTATCGACGATTATTTAAATGGGTTTAGGTCGTTGAAAGCAAGATGCTTTACTTAGGTGCCAGAACATGAACTATCAAACTAGCAACCTGCAACTTGACTTGGTCAGAGAGTTCCAATAACTTTCAGAACAATCTAAGAGTAGAAACATACTCAGTGAGGTTCAGGGAAGCTTTTTCAATCATCATTTTGCACCTGGAAGACACCAAACTCGATCTGGTATTTCATACCAAGAGGTGAGTTTTCAAAACTTTGATACCTCCATACATGCAGCTTTAGCTTCAAATTTAAAAAGGAAAATGTAGATATCCTATCACTAAAGTTATATGGATCCTTAATTTAAACTAAAATCAACTGAGTTCAAAGAATTAATCATTTAATCAGTTAGGGTTTAAATTGGGATTATTAAATTTACGTTCATCTTTGATTATTAATTTTAACAAGATACATGGTTAGAATCGTGATAAAATTCTAGATAAATCTGTATTTTGAACTTTTAAAATTGATGAAGAAACAAAGAAACTCAAATCTGAGCCATGGACAACTCGCGCTTGTTTCCACGAAGAAGATGAAGTCAAATTCAAATTTTAAAAGTTGTGTTTGTAATATATATTTGTAGTTTGAGTAAAAACCATGGATGTATAGCCACCCTAGTGGTAAAGCCAGCACGCCTTAAAATTTTCCTTCGCCTCAAGGTCCAGGGTTCAAATCCCCCTAGAACCTTTTTTTTAATAAAAGGCAAAGCAAGCTTCTAAGGCTTGCTTCTCCAGAAGTACTTATGAGGTTCAACCCTCCAGAAACACTTCTGAAGCTTCTATTCCTAGAAGCTTCCCATTTTAACGCTCTTCGGAAGCACTTCTAGTGCTTCCATCTCCAGAAGCTTCAAGCTTCTAATACCTCAAGAAGCAACGTGCTTCTCATTCCATCCAGAAGCACCAGCTTCTCAAGCAGCCAGAAGCCACATGCTCCTTCTCACACCCCAGAAGCTGCAAGCTCCAAAGCACTCCAGAAGTAGCTAATCTTCTAAGCCTTCTCACGCCCCAGAAGTAAGCTAGCTTCTTATCCTTCCGGAAGTAGCCCACTTCTGACCCCTTCAGAAGCCCAACTTCTGAACATTTTCAAAACTTCTTTTTTTCAAAAACTCCTTCTAAACAAGGTAATTAAATGACAAGTCAAGCAAATGGCTCAGTGGAAAAACTCTTCACTTCTAAGCCAAAAGTCCAAGGTTCAAACCTCCTTAGGACCAAAAACTCTTTTTTATCACTAATTTCTCAAGTTTCTAGAAAACTTCAACATTTTCAAAAACTAATCAAAACATCTCATTTTGAGATGATTTTTTGCACACTTGTCATTTAATATGCCTATTTTATGATTATGTCAAAAAAATCCAAAAATATTTTCTTTTTTGATTATATTTTTATTAAGTTTAAAAAATGAGACATTTTAAGTATTTCTTAATACTTTTCAAAATGTTTTCTTTCCAATTTCAAACTTAAATCTTTTTTTCAAAACTTCTTGTGAATATCCTTCACTTTTCAAAAACATTTTCAAAACCTTTTCAAAAACTTTTCAACAAACTTACACACCTTTTTCCATGATCAATTAGATTTAAAGATAAACCAAACCAGGTTTCTCCTTAAATTTCTTAATTGATCATGGGCCTCCCTCACGGTGTAAGTCTCAACCCTCCTATGTACATATTCATTTCCTTGTGTATATAATCACCCCTTCGTGTACATAGTCATTTCCTTGTACACATCCAAACATCTTTGTAAATATTCAAGCATAAATAAACTTATTCCGTTTATTTTCATCCGCTTGTTTATACACCGATTCTATTGGTATTAAAAGAAGCATTATTCTCGGTGAAACTGCTCTTAAACCAATGGGCCTCCCTTAAGGTGTAAGTCTCAAACCTTTGTATATATTTAAGTTACACTTGCTTTAAACGCTCGTTTTATAGACTTGTTTATATTTCCTTCATAAACTCCTGTGAATACATATCACACACTTGTTCATATAACTGTTCAGTTATAACATAACAACTAGCCTAACAACTAGGTTCTCTTTTAGCCTCCGCTTAGGCTTCATATAAGAAAACTCATTTACTGAGTTTAGCCTCCGCTTAGGCTTCATATAAGACAACACTCCCCTTCTGAGTTAGCCTCCTCTTGGGCTTCGTTCAAAAGAACTCCTCGTTGAGTTTAGCCTTCTCTTGGGCATCAAACAAGAAAGAGACCTGGAAATCTCTTAACAGCCTCCTATTGGGCTTCCAATACAAAGAATCACCCGCTAGGATAGAACCCTGAGAGTATGATTTCTCGGTGAAATCACTCTTGAATCCTAAGAGGATGGTTTCCCGGTGAAACCACTCTTAAAGCCAAAGCCAGTCATACCCTATAGCTTCCTCTTGAGCTTCATACAAGGACCCTCGATGACCCTCGGAATGCTTTCTCTTAGTCTAACAATACAAGGACCCTCGATGACCCTCGGAATGCCTTCTCTTGGGCTTACAATTCAAGGACCCACAGGCTTCTTAAAAGCATCCCCCTAATCCAATCAATTTCTCCTCGAGATTTAGACATTTATCATCTCTATGGAAGCAGTATCTCATCTATCACATCACATACAATCAAGCAATTTTCAAACACTTTTTCAAACAAAAACATTTTTTAATCTGTAAGTGGTAACGCTTGTACACTCAAGCAAAACACCTAATGCTTACAATTAAAGATTCAATCATCTTTCAAACATCTTTCTTAACTCGTAAGTGGTAACGCTTGTACACTCAAGCAAAACACCTATAACTTACGATGAAAGATTCAATCAATCAACCCTTCAAAATGTATGTGATGAAATAGATTAGATACATTTTTCATTAAGATGACATTTGTCTTTGTCTCTTAATAACACCCGTTGCTTCCACTAGCATAAGTGGGAACTACGATTACTCTGACTTTCTCAATCTCCCTTTGAGAATACGTAGGCACAAGGTCTCATCCTTGGCGAGCATACTTCTTTCTCCCTCAAACCAAACAAAACCATAGCTCCCTTTAGATCCGAGCTACAAATGCTCTGATTACCGTTAAGGGATATGTATGCAGAAGATCCCAATGATCTTTGCAAGCACAATAATAACAAAACCTAGGATCCCACATAATCTACCCTTCTTAAAATCCAAAGGAGAAACTTTCTCAAAGATAGAATAGCAAATTAAAACACACAAACATATCAAACTATTCATATATAAAGCTATAGATAACTATATATATTTAGGGTGCCAGATCTATTCTCTGTATATAACAAACCCCCTTGCCCGGAATCTCCCTAATGCGTTGCGTCTAGTTAACGCTAGTCGTAATGCATATCATATCTATTGAGGGTATTGTAGTTTTCCCCTTTTTCATCTAATTTTTCTTGTTTTGGAAATAATAAAGCTTGATGCTCACGGTATCTTTAAAAAACAAATCAAAAGAGTAAATTGTTTCGAGCTAGAGATTCGAATTTCGATTCGATTCCCTTGTGCGTCACTTTTTAACGTGAACATAGTGTATCCTTTAAATAGACTTCCCACATCTAATTTTCCAGCATTCACATCTCCTTTTCATGCTCTATTTAACATCATTCTTGATTATCAAGGCATAAGAGTTTTTGGCTGTCTTTGTTTTCCTCATCTTAGACCTTTCAATAAGCACAAACTCCAGCTCAGAAGCTCTAAGTGTGTTTATTTAGGTGTATCTCCTCAGCATAAAGGTCACAAGTGTCTTAGAAAAGAAGGAAATATTTATATCTCAAAGGATGTTGTCTTGGATGAAGCAACATCCCTTTTACGTCCTTGTTTCCCTCTGGTGGCACGAGTCAGTCAAGCACTTCATGTTCTGATAATGATCTTTCTATGTCTAGATTGATGGTGTACAGAAATACTTTTGAAAATACTGCAGTTAGTCAGTCCTGTTAATCTAGCCCTGCTTAGTATCTAGATGTATTAGATTATGTTGTCATTCAAAACAACACTGATAACTCTACACAACAACCCTCACCTGAGAATTCTCCTCAAACTCTGACAGACATCTCCAATGGTCAAAACAATACTTCTGTGCCTGTTGAATTTGCAACATCCTTGGACCAAAGTGAGTATGCTCATGTATTTGTTCCCACACAGGCCATAAGCAACTCTCCTCTCGTGTCCACTGAGTCTGAACTATCTCCCTCCATCCATGACACAATGCCAAAATCTGGTTTTTCAACCGATAATCATCCCATGGTAACTAAAGGCAAAACTGGTTGTTTAAAACCCAGAGTCTTTCTAGCACATACTGAACCTGTCACAGTTAAACAGACTCTGTCACAACCTCACTAGTTTGAAGCTATGCAGCAAGAGTGAAATGCTCTAATGGCAAAACATACTTGGACTCTCACCACTCTTCCTTCTCACAGACAAGAAATAGGATGCAAATGGGTGTTTAAGGTGAAAGAAAATTCTGATGGTTCACTCAACAAATACAAATCTAGGTTGGTTGCTAAAGGGTTCAGTCAGCAATAAGGTTTTGATTATCATGAAACATTTTCTCCTGGCATCAAACCTGCTACTGTCAAAGTTCTACTTACTTTGACTCTCATATATCAATGGGATGTTCAACAAATTGATGTTAACAATGCTTTCCTGAATAGCTCTCTTGAAGAAGAAGTCTACCTGAGTCAACCACCAAGTTTTGAATCTACCAACAAATCTCTTGTCTGCAAATTAAATAGAGCTTTGTATGGGCTCAAACAGGCTCCTAGGTCCCGGTATGAGAAGTTGCACAAGACACTTTTTCAGTTTGGGTTTGTGGCAAGTAAATTTGATCATTCCTTGTTTGTGTACAATCACCAAGGAGTCACTCTGTATGTCTTGGTATATGTGGATGATATACTTGTCACAGATTCTTCTGCTCCATTAAATCACAAAGTTATATCCAAGATTCACAGTGAATTTTCCCTGAAGAAAATTGGCAGACCAGAATACTTCCTTGGCCTTGAAGTAAAATATCAGCACAATGGCATGCTGGTTCTTACTCAAACTAAATATATAAGGGATCTTTTTAGTAGAGTAAACATGGAAGAAGCAAATGGTGTAGTTGTTCCTATGCTCAGCAGTTGTAAACCTAGCAGGTTTGGCACGGATAAAATGCAAGATCCTTTAATTTATAGATCAATTTTTAGAGTCCTACAGTATATCTTGACACGACCAGATATTGCTTACTGTGTGAACAAAGCTTGTCAGTTCATGGCTAACCCCTTAAACAGCCATTGGAGCATGGTTAAAGGCATACTCAGATATCTCAGTGGATCTGCTACGCATGGTTTGCTTCTGTCACCTGCTATTGTTACTCAAGCGTTGTTAGTAAGAGCCTATAGTGATTCGTATTGGGCGAACGATCCGGACAACAAAAGGTCAACTTTTGGCACGTGCATCTTTATTGGACCCAACTTGTTCTCGTGGAGCTCTAAGAAATAAACTCTTGTAGCTCGATTGAGTGCTGAAGCAGAGTACAGGACATTTGGCACATACTACAACAGAATTACTCTGGATGAAATCACTACTCACTGAGTTGCAGGTGAAATGCTTCCCTCCAACTCTGCTTTGTGACAACCTTAGTGTTGTCTTACTAAGTCATAATCCTGTGTTGCACGCTCGCACTAAACACATCGAGTTGAATATACATTTTGTTCGTGAGAGAAATATGGCAAATAAACTTTGAATCCAACATGTACCAACTTCTGCACAACTCGCTGACATGCTCACTAAGTCTCTCTCCAGCTCTGCGTTCAAAGATCTCAAGAGCAAACTCAAAGATGTTGTTGTTCCAGCTTGTAAGGTCACTGTAGAATCCATGTCTCCACACTAAGATCTTGAGGGGGAGTATTAGTGTATTTGGGCTTAGTGGTTTATTGTATAATGGACTTGTGAGTCATTGGGCTACAATCTCTTCTCATTCTTAGTAAGCCATCTTATCCATAATGTAACACCCCAAATCTAACCATCGAATATTATTTAAATTAGAGTGCGGAAAAAATAATCATACAAGGGATGTCACAATTTCTTCACAAAACAACATGCATTTAGTCACAACTATACAGATACATAACACTTAGATCAAGGATGAACTTATAACAAAACTTTTCACTTAAATCAACTAATCAACTAACCACATAATCATAATTCTTCAATAGAAACAACAATACATCTTTTATTCAACATCAAAACATTTCACAATATTATTAATATTATTTAACTTCACTTAGCATAATTATTCAACTAAACCAACTTCAATAATCAACATGATCAAGTATTCACATTATTCATAAACTTCAACAACTTAAGCAACTACAACAAATTAAGCAACGTTCATCCCCCCGAGTGTTACGTATCAGAGCAATGACACCAATTCGAACTAACAATAACTAACAACTTCATAATGCTACTTCGAACTTCCACGGCTACCTTGAGTACCTGCTCATTTTCCATGGTAGGGGAAATATCAGCAGAAGGGGTGAGATATCAACAACTATAAACAAGTGTATGATAAACAATATATTAGATCGAATCATACAAATATCACCACTTTCAAACAACAACTAAGATGACAACCAACGATAGCAGTTATAACAACAACTTCAGAAACAATTAGTAACAACAACGATAACAATGGTATAATAGCTACTTCGCAACAACGACAACAAAACATAATAATAACAACAATTCACAACAATAACAACTTATAACAACAACTTATAATAATATTTTAAACAACAACAATTCACAACAATAAGAGCTTATAGCAACAACAACTTATAACAACAAATTATAACAACAACTTATAATAATAACATCTTATAACAACAACAATTCACAACAATAATAACTTATAGCGACAACAACTTAGAACAACAACTTATAATAATAACATCTTATAACAACAACAATTCACAACAATAACAACTTATAGCAACAACAACTTATAACAACAACTTATAATAATATTTTATAACAACAACAATTCACAACAATAACAACTTATAGCAACAACAACTTATAACAATAAATTATAACAACAACTTATAATAATAACATCTTATAACAACAACAATTCACAACAATAATAACTTATAGCGACAACAACTTATAACAACAACTTATAATAATAACATCTTATAACAACAACAATTCACAACAATAACAACTTATAGCAACAACAACTTATAATAATAACATCTTATAGCAACAACACAACGACAATCAACAAACATCAAATAATAACAACAACTTTAACACACGACTCAATATGCGACACAACTGTGCAAATGCATGTGGATCCATCGGAGTAAAACTCCCAACTTAAAAATCATGTCAGGTTATCGAGGCATTTAACAAGGCATAAGCCTTCAACTTTCAACTTGTGCCAATCCAGGCCAACGTGGGTGAGCATAGCTCCAACATAAATATTGTCAATCCAGGCCAACTTAATAATGCAATGTATGCCATGAGACCTTAACTTAAACAACAAATACACAACAATGCGACAACAACAACGTCATACAACAACAACTTAAAATATGCATCAATGACATCAACTTAGATTAACACTGGTCATTCGACCCACAACTCAAACATGTCCATAAATTAGGACGATTCAACTTAATCAACATTGGCCATAGGCCTACAACTTCATCAACATATCAACAACAATTTATAACAACAACATATTCAACAACGATAATAGTTTATCAACTGCAACCTCGCAATTATTACAACACACGCAACCAACAACGCAAGACATTCACACAATTTCAACAAAATAAAACAATCGTAATTACTTACTAAAATACACGAACCATCTCGACAATTTTCAATTAATTCTGAACAACTAATTTTTCTGCTTAATTTACTAATTCGACCAAACGAAACTATTCTTAATTTCCCGCATTACTACTAATTATTAAATAGATTCTAATAATTTATCATCCTGCTAAATTAATTCTCGCTTATATTCAAATCCTTCTAAATAATTTCTAATAATTGTTCTTAATAATATCAATATGTTATTTCTACTAAACATCCGCTAAACCAACCTTTCTAGTTATTCTTGTTCCAATTCTGCCAATTACTGCTACTGGTTTGGTTAAACAATATTTGCCATTGTTATTGCTCCTCAATTTAATATGGATTTTGTTTGTCAATTATTCACAATAATATAATAGTAACATTAACACAATAGCAATTATTTTCACCACATCAACCTAACACAAAAACAACGAACAATTCATGGGAAAATTCATACAACTCAACCCACATACGGTCTATCATATACCCGGTTATAGAGATTGAACTCCACCCTTACCTTGGATTGATGGTCTCTCCATAATTTTCCGGTCGAATTCCTGTTTAGTTTTCCGGTCTACAATTCCTATTCCGACGGAAGTTTCCTCCAAACCCTTGTTCCTCTTTTCTTTCTCCCACGTATAATTTTTCCCAAAAATATTCACTAAACTCTTATAACTCTCCTTTTATGTCTCCAATAATTAAATCCAACTTAATAATAATAATAATAATAATAATAATAATAATAATAATAATAATAATAATAATAATAATAATAATAATATTAATAATAATAATAATAATAATAATAATTCTATTGGGTTAATTTTTACACCTCATTTCTACTACTTCTAACACCAATTAAATAACACTATTAATCCACACTTATTTCTAATATTATTTTCAATAATATTCTATAATAAAATTAATTCATCACTAATTAATCCCAACTTCCAATAATTCACTTAATCGCCCTAAATCAACTTATAAACTTATTAATGCTCCTTATAATTCTACTGATAAATCCAACTTCGACTAAATTCCAATAAATAAATCCTTAATAATTTTATTTAAATAATTAAATAATTTCCGGGTGTTACACATAGGGTTATGGCTATATATATAGGTGGCTATGAGAGAGTGTAAATGTATGATGTAAAACTCCTCTTTGTAATAGAACTTCTGAATCACTCTTAACAGAACTTCTGAACCATTCCTTCAAGATTCTCGAAACCTTGTTATCATTTCTTCCAAAACTTCTGAAAATATTGTTATCATTCTTTCCATCAAGAATGCAAACTAGTCATAAATCTAACACACAACAATGCACGTGAATGATGTATGTTTTTGTTGTGAAGTAATATAATGTGTATTTTTATTTTGGTTTTTTGTAGGACAACTCAGTCTAGTTCGGTAAGATTGAGAATTAATTAATAGGGTATAGTTTACTTTATTATCCTTGCATGCTTTTTGTAAATGGAAAGGTCGAATAAATGAACTAGAAATGGCTTAAGGATTTAAAATCATATATGGATATCGGAGATGTAATCAAGAAATTGGGTTATCTACGAGTCTAATGCACGTGGTACTTGTTTACTAGAAGTTTTAGTAAACAAAAACACATTTGAAATGCATTTGACAATAGTCAAAAATAAAAGAAATTTTAATGCAGTAAATGAAACAACGAAAAGGAAAAGAAACTGAATTTATAAATGAAATGCAAATGTTTAAATTGATTCAGATCACTTGTTCCTTTCTTAACACTTGGATACTTTCAGTATATAAAATTTGTGTGAAATTATGGACCCCTACTTCATTTCCATGCAACTTTCGTCCTTGATAAAATTCCACGTGTTAATAACTGTTTGCTCTAATTATTTACATCTTATATCGAAAATCTTACATCAATTGTCGTATCATCAAAACTAAGTCTTTCAAATTTCCCTAAGCCTTAAAACTCAAGTATCTCTTGTCTTCAAAAAAAACCTTGATTTCATGATTCACCGAAGATTCCAAACATATCTTCGACTCAAACATAACTTCCTTGATAACCATTTCAAATATGACATAACCTAAATCGAATCATATAACCAAGGTTATCATTTAATCCTTTTATTAACCTAGTGTAAAATATATAAGGTAAAATTTATCCCCCTACTGCAATTTTTTAACCATCCAAATATCAAAGAGGATAAATGAGACATTTTTTAATCAATTTTTGACACTATTGAAGTCATTATGCTGACGTCAATGTCATCAATTCTCATTTCAGCTAGACGTCATTTCCAATAGATTTTGGGATTGTTCATCATTATTCAGAGTTCATAGGAAATCATGGGTCATAACTTCCCACCAACTTCCACCATCGTTTCCACTTCTCAAAAACACAAACGTCCCTCAAACGACACTTGTTTCACCATTTGTCACCAATCCATCAAGTCATGAATCCTTATAAATACTCACTATTACTTTCCCTTATCATTTTTCTTCCCTTTGCATTCTCAGTCGTCATCTCATTTCTCTATTCTTCATAAGCATTAATGGAAACTACCTAAAATGTTGCAGCAACCACCAACAACATCCCTTTGGTGTTTACTATTCCAACGTCGAAGGAAGATTTGGAAAGTAATCAAAGGTGTTGCTTCACTACAAGGAAAAATGATTTAGCTTCGGCCATAAATCCTCACGAACAGGCCAAAAATCGACGCTACTAAGGTTAAGCGTCTGCCAAGTGTCGGTGACGGGGCTGACTCTCCAAAGTTAGAAGTTAATAAATTAGTGTTAGGCTCGCGACAGTCTCAACTTTTAACATAAGCTAAAGTCGACGCTAATATACGCAATGTGTTAAATTCTTATTTAGTTGCCCTCAACAACAAAACATTGCACACCATCACTTAGCATCGGATATGTGTGTCGCTACTTTGGGACACATCATCAAATAAAGTGTGCCACATGATGATGTGTGATTGGGTTGTCCTTCAATAAAGCTGATCGTACCTGATCAGAAGTATCTTCACTGGCTCACGGACTAGAAGTGATCTTCTGCGGTTGAACAAAGAGTTGGAAGATACCTTCAAGATACTTAGATGTCAAAGTAAGAACGAGAGTAATCAGAGTGCATATATGAGAATAAGTATGAGTGAATGAATACTTGACCCTGTCAAGTGAGAAGGTACTTATAACCCCCCCAACGCTGGGCCAAGTTCTACTTAATGAGTGGAATTCTTCAGGCCACTAAGAGACTGCCAGGACTTACATGTGTATGGAGTCCAACATATGGCCTCTTCCCTGGTCTTTAGCTTTGAGATACAAGGGGAGTTGACCATTTATTCTCGGAAGACATGATGATGGTTAAAGTAATTATTAGCCATGTTACCCTAATAGACACATGGGGAAAGTCCCCAACGATCGTGAGCAAGTGGGCCTCTGGGTCTTCAAGGAACAATGGATTAGGCCCGAGTGACTGTGGGTCAGGTGTTGATCTAGTCCAGAACAGGAGCCACCAAGTTTTTGCTCTCGGGCGAGAGTAATGACTTAAGGTTAATGTTATCTCGTTGGGGAAAGGATGTTTCGGTGTAAAGACAATTCCTAATGTCGGGGGTCTTGGCCGAGAATAGTTGTGGTCAGCATCATGGTCGGGGAAGAAATGGCAGATTTCTACGAGTGACTTGATCGCGCTCGTGTATTGTCGGGGTGAGTTGGTGCAGGCAACTAGTCCGTCTGTAAGCACAAGTGGTGCTCTTTTATGTCAAGGATGTGCACACGAGCGAGTGTCATACTTAGAGTCGAGAAACTAACCGCAGGCAGATTGTCCTAACGCGTGGGCCTTTGGCAACGTTGGACTCAACGGGTGCTAGCTGTCACGTCTCAATGAATATATTAGACACATTGATTTGGGGAAGCCCAAGAGTCCCATTAGGGTGTGACACTTCGTGTGCTCCCTTGAATGTGGAGGGGACTTGTTATAAAAGGAGGATGTTGGGCCTCATTTGAGTCATTTTCAATTTTCTCTTTGGCTTGAGGATTGGAATTCTCTATGCGAGGCCCAACAATCTTCATCGTCCCATGTAAGTGTTGCTTACCTTTGCCTTTATTTCTCCATTTTTAGCTTAGTTACTCCATAGGAGAAAACCCTTGATTTTTTTGGATTTCATGAGTTTTGGATGAATGATCATGAAGATATTCATGTAAATTCATGAGTTTGCACCACTAGTACAAAAAAACACTTGTTAAGTCGGCCTATGTACCCGACTTAATTAAAGTATGAATTAAATCAAACAATGGATCAACCGACCAAACAAATATTTCTTGTTTTAGTAAACCAATTTTAGCCCTGATACAATTATCTTTTAAAAACTAAAATAATATATTTTGTCCTCAAACCAAATATTCTACAAACTCGCCAACACTAATCTATATTATTATGCTGACAAAATAAGAAAATTGTAGGATAAAAACTAAAATATTATATTGTTACCAAACCAAATATTGACTCTCCCAACACCAATCTACATCATTATGTAGACAAAACAAGAAAACTGCATGATAAAAACAATCATGTTCCGAGACCACCGAATATCAAGGATACAACCTTTCACCCCCAAGACCTATTTATTTCACTATCAGAAACCTCTCACTAAATGCCTTCTTCTGGACTTTCTACTCTTGTAACCGTGTTTGAGGCAACACTGGGGCACCAACCTACGTCTTCGTATCGTCTGAATTTTATTATACATGGCCCTACTAATGAAAGGTTGGACATTAATCTTCAAATACAAAGTGAGTGTCTATATGGGGCAACAAACCCACTCCAGTTGGGTACTTATTTACCTTTAAACAAGGCAACATTGAAACTCTGAACCTCAAACATAAAGAGACAGTGATAACTACTTAATGCTTCATATATTGTGAAAATAATAACAACTCACGAATGAGCAAATAAAGACAATAATTTTTTATTATTAGATTAAAAGTCATTAATATTTAATACGTTAGCGAGTTATCATACCATAATTTGGTCCAAAAGTATGCTATTAGAGTCAACATTCTTGAAAGTTAGGCATGATGATATTCTTTCAAGTATTTGAGACAGAAATGAGGGAAGATCACTTAAGCATTGCTTTGTATTAACATTCCGAATCTGCACAAAGTAGAAAGGAGAGTCAGGATTAATCAAAAGTTTCACAATTTTTCCAACTTATTTGTCATCTATCTATAACACAAATTTCTAATTGGACCAGTTCAGAATAAGATCATAAATTATGTTAAAAGAATTATTATTCTCTTGGCTGGAACAAGCATGAATTCTACACTGATTTCAGTAGAGACCAAGAATTTTAAAGAGAAAATTGAAATAATCCTTACAACTCAGATCATAACAAAACTCATAACCATAGTTTTGAACCCTTCTTTTGGCAAGACAATTCCAGGGTCTACTTTCAAAAACCTTGGAGCAATTCTTGAGAAGATGGAAAATGACATTATTTTGTAAACAGAAGCAAATTCAAACAACAAAAATAATCTATTTTAAACAAAAGAACGCAATAAAAAAGCAAATATGTCAAGCACAACAATGTAGTATTTGATATGAGAGGAAAAGACTAGCAAACCTCTTCTTCTTTAGCATTAACAAAGTCATTGATTAAGTAAAGTCCAAAAATGTTTAGATCTAAGGTTGTCATAGATACATAAGCCATGTCCTTCACTTGATCCTGAATAATGTCAAGTGAAATCCATGAATAAACATAAATATAAGGCAATTGCTAGGGTGGAAAAGTATCTTATGTGGTCTAGACATACCGATGCTTGAAAATTACTTAAGAGTTAAATCACATCGCAAATGTGGCTGGGACCATGATACCAAGACTGATTGCATGGTTGTTACCACGAATGCTTCTTTAAGTCTTCTCTTACAAATTAACAAGTTCTTCATCTCTAACCCAAAACTCCTACACAAATTCAATATATTAACTTTCAACATTGGCCAATTATTGAATTTTATTGTTATATGATAATAAAGAGACATAAGAGCCAATCTAATATCCCATGACTCCTTTCCAACCAATATGCTTCATCATCGCAACCAAAGAATAAATATGATATGTAATCACAAATAATTATTTCTTGGCAACCAAGATTTTGTCTTGGGATTTAGCTTTTAATTATTTTTTAGCTGTAAAAACTTAATCATTGTATGACAAATAAAGAATGAACATAGACATAAGTCAAAACATGTTATGTTGTTTCCTACTGTATAAAATAGACCGAGATATGGATGTTTATATAGTAGCACCAAAATAAAGATATACTAGCACCAAAATGTTTACATGGAGGATAGGAAATAAATAGTCTATGTCTCTATGATATAAAAGGCATGTTCCCATTATATCACCAACTTTTATCAGAAAATCACAAAAAAGAAGAATTAATCTTAGTATCTCATTTACATCAAATGTAAGCATTTATTTCATTTGTCAAAACTTCCAGAGTTAAAAGTATGTCAAGTTAAAAACATACCCTGGTTTAACATGACCGCTAAGAACAAGATAGGGTGTCTTCATACGAGCTTGAGCTTCCCTCAATCTCTCCACGGACAGTGATGGTGTATCTAAACTCTTCATTTGCTTCTTACGCTTTTCCTACTTCATTTTGCCAAGTTCTTTTCCATGGAACTTATGAGAAACGTGCACTTTTCCTGTTTAAAGGTCGTTGATGTCGAAATCGTAACAATGTCGCGGGAATCAGAACAAATGTAAAAGCAGATGGAGTGCCACCGTCAGAATCATTTCCACGTTTCCAGAATAATAACAGTTTTTACATTGAATCGACATAAATCACACTACAAAAAAAAAGGTCATCCACCTTATCCAGAAAATCGCGGTTATATGCAAAATAACCGTGGTTACAAGCTTTGCCCACAGTTTGGCCACAAATATGTCACAGTTTAGGTATATAAGTTAAGACCGCGGTTTATCTTGCGCCTCGGTTATTAACCGTGACAGAATCTAGCCACGGTTCTTATTTAATGCATAGAATTTTAATTAATGGCCATTAATTAAGACCGCGACTATATTTTTCTCTTGGTTATACATCATTTAAGTAGGTCACAGTTTATTTTTGTGTCGCATACTCATTTTTGTGCCATAGCATAAAGAACCATTTTAGATCAATATAAAATGTCTTCCAACAAGAATACTCATTTTTATAGATATTGATTAAAAAAATTAAAATCTAATTATACAAGAAAACATTAAGCAACAATATCAAAATATTCAAATAATTTTAGTATAAAAAAATATTTCCTAATCTGCACAAAATAGTATCCATATGAAAAGAAATAAATCTACAATTTATTTGGGATAGTAAAAGAAAATATAAATTTAATACCTAATTTTATGTCAAATTTTCTCCCCTAAAAACATTCAAATAATCATGGTATATATGGGCATGTCGTCTCATAATTATGCACATGATCTTATATAGATGGCAATGTATAGTTTGTATTTTTGCCACATCTTTTAAATGCTCTCTCCCCATAGGTTAAAACAAATGATCCTATCTTTGCATATACAAGAGTAATCGATGTGAGCCACTACCCGATGGACTTGAAATGATATGTTCCGTCACTCCATTCATGTGCAGTGTTAGTGACAGAAACAGAACATGATGTAGTCAATTGAGGACATAGCATACAAGAGTATACATATCAATTCAACATAAATTCAGAGAAAATAAATTATCATGACAATTCTTTAAACCCAACATAATATACTGCTCCGTTTTATTCAAATTTAACCCCATATAAATTATTTTCATTCTCCAGTCATAATTCTTGTGATAGAAATTTACAAAAAAAATAAATTAATATAGAATATTAATAAAAATAAAATCATACAAAATTAATATGAAATATTGAGAATTGGACTCGGGGTAGATCCAAATAGATAACCAAGAAAACAAGTCTAGTTAGAACAACCCACTTGACTATTTTCTTCTACTAGGACCCTTACTAACAAAGTCTATGAATACTCAAATTCAAAGCTAAGTTAAGTTGTTCTAGCGCCCTTAGTTGTGGATTGTATAAAACAATGGTTTATTGAAATCAAATTTTACTTCACAACAATGCTAAAGTGCCAATACAACCACTATTGGACAACATTTAGATCTAAATAGCATACTGCAGGCCATTAGTGACTTTTTTAAATTCTACTAGGCTATAACCGCTCTTTAACAACACTAATTCTTACTAAGTTTTTCAATGGACGTATAAGATAGACGCATATTTATAATTGCCAAGCATTAAGTGAAAAGTTATACAATTACCACAATATAGTTGGTATAGTTTTCTTACCTTCAATTCATCATAGAAGAAAGAGTGTTATTCACAATTCCAACAACCACAATCAACAAACTTAATTCTCTCAAAGCCAAATGTTTCTTCCAATTGCAATTCTCCATCCTTACTTGATAACTTGTTGATGGTGCCAATTCTATTCTCTCTAGAACTATAAAGTTGCTTCCAAAGATTTTCAAACTTATGTTGCATGCTCGATAAATTTAGTGAAGAAATAAAACAGTATTACCACACACATCAAAGATAGGACAGTCAAACAAATCCAAAGGTTCACTTAGCGATAAACAAAAAATTCAAAAGCATAAGGAAAAACAATATGAATTCATCCAAGTTTTCAAAAACCAAACCAATCAATCTCTACTAAGGATAAAAAAACAAAAAAGTCAAATTCCACGGATAATAAGAAAACTCACTGACACTACTACTGGACTCAAAAGACTCGATTCCACAAATTTTCAAAATCCATAAACTTAATTTCGCATCAAACTCGTCAGTCACAAACTCACCAAAATCAAGTACCAGTAATTCCAAATTAATGAATCTCATCAAAGCCAGTAGCATCATCGCCCAGAACAAAACCTACCATCATAAAATTAGATCAAGTAGAATCAAAGAAACCAATTGAAAGAACTAATGGAAAGAAAAAAACTGAAAGAAAGCGCTCATAGTTTCCAAGATCCAGGTCCACCTTTCAAAAACACAAAAGGATCAAGATTCTTCATTTTTTCCCTTCTTACAAGACACTAGTACTCAGAAGAAGAAAAAAACTCATAAAGTTGACACCATTTTTTTGTTATTTAGCAGCATCAACGTAACACAAATAACAACACTTTAAAAAAATATAAAGATTATGTCAAGTTCAACTCAGACTTTCAAATCAAAAAACACAAAAGGGTTATTTGTAAATTCAGCTCATACTTTTTAACCCAAAAAGATAAATGTCAAAGAAAACTTTATCCATCTGCAAATAAATCTTCCTGGTCCTTGTTTGGATGTTGTATAGCAGGCAAGCAAAAAATAAAGTATTATTTTTACCGGGTGATATATACCGGTTAGGTTATATCGTATCGTGTCCACAGAGATTGATTATTGATTCGTCGTTTGACAATTCTATCTCTAATGAGTTTGGGATTAAATGATTGTAAAAAAAAAAGACAAAAAATAAATGAATAAAAAGTATAAAGGATAGACAGCTTGTCTGGAACGAATGCACACTACCCGTCACAGACTTAAATCTACCATCCAGTTATACTCAGCCTACGATACTCGTCCGTGTCATCACATACCTCTCACAACCTAAGTTATTTCTAATCCAAAATTGAGAATTCAACCGCATCACCTTGATAGCCATGTCTAGCCTACCTCAACAATATAGAAGTCAATCGTGTCACTCGTAACGAGTATCTCTAGCTCGAAACAACCAACATAGAGGCATTAAGCTCAGATGCTCTAAGTAAATGTCAGCTCTAAATCCATTTCTAGCATTCAGAAACTAATAGATAATCATCCTAAGTAAGAATCTAAGCAATATATGTCTAGCAAAATTCAAATCCCCAATATAGAGTAAAAACCTAAGACAATCACCAACACAGATTCATAAAGAAAGCTTTATACAATGTCAAAGGCGACAAATATACATGAGTTCAAGGTAAATATACAAACAAACCCAACAAATAGAGAAATACATAGAGAGGAGAAGAGATAAACCACAGATCTACACTGGTTTGTCAGAGCCTATCGAAGAGCAATCCACCTCCAATCATCCGTATGCAAAGTCTAATGTTGTTTTCTAAGCTAATCTATCAAAAATAAAGGTTGATGGAAATGGGGATCAAAATCCACTCCAAAACCATAACCTAAAAATGAAGAAAAATGAAGTTATAAAATAAAACACAGGCAAGCGCTCGGCGGCCTCCGTGATATTTACACGTAAGTCGATTTAAACTTTCATGGCCCGCTCGCCTCTAAAACTCTCTCTCTGAAAGCAATAAAGCACTCAACGCTCCAAAAAGCCTCAGCGCCTCGGCCTCTCCAAAACTACGTCTTCAGAGCCGTGTCTTTGACACTTTATTCCTCAATGCTCCAACACGCACAAATACCTACAATAATACATTAAAATTAATCAAACGGTGCATTATGTACACAAAACACAATAAAACGTATTTATAACAAAAAATAGGGTTATTCAACAATTATTAACAAACAAGAACGAATAAGTGTCACAAAACATATATACATGATTATTCTCTCAAAATCGTTCAATAACGCTAATTGATGATGAAATTGACAAATTTGGAATGAGCATGAAATTAGGGTTAACCTTGTCTGCGAAAAATCTTGGTGAGAGAGGAGTGAGAATTGAAGTTGATGAAATCTCTCTTTGTGAGTATTTCTTGATCGGCGAGTTGAACTGGAGAAGATTGTACGTCGTCGATCTGGTTTGGCGTCGGCATTGTGCAACATCAGTGGTTGGAGTTTCGAAGTGAGCATACGGAAGCGGCTTGGGTAGACAGAGGCGTTGATGAACGAAGGTGGATGCAAATGGTGATTTGCGACGGAGGGAGTACTTGAAGACGAAGTGGTTTGTTCGGTGGTGTCACTCGATGATGATGGTGTTGACCGGATAAGGAGGTTACGGCTAAAAAAGCGAATATCAGATACGGTAACAAGTGAGATAAAAAGGGTTTGTTTCTCCCATTGGTATGAGAGTAAAATAAGAGAGAAACTGAAACGGTATTTTCGTTCTTTTTCAATATAATACATAGAAATTGTGTATTGTTCTTTTTTAATATATTTAATTAATATTTATATTTTTAAATAATAAAGTTTTTAAATAAATTATTCTTAATCAATTGACAATAATTAAAAAGATATATGAAAACAAATAAAAATAAAGACACAAATTGTTTTATATTTTTTTTGGTTAAATAGTAATAATAAAACTTAAATACTATATTAAATTGTAAAAAAATAAAATTAACAATTAAGAAGGGAAAACTAGTTAACAATTAAGATCATATTTTAAATTTAGAGAATCATGAATATTATAGAGGGAAACTAAAAAAAAGAGGGACATTTTGGTGGAGTATATTTTTTGGGCTTGTACCACAGTTTGAAGTGAAAAACATAATGTCGCGGTTTTTTTTTGTGGCTTAAAATATCCAGAGTTTTTTAAAAGTGGCTTAAATATAAGTGTGGTTTTGTAACCGTGACAATTGAAGAAAAAACCATAGTTTCACACTTCGAATTCAATGTTTTAAAACATACGTCTACGATTTGAAAACTCTGACCAAAACTTATATGTGGCCATATTTTTTTAGCAGTGGAAAAATTTAGTGTGGCCCTAGGCCAAAAATATTGTAGTGTCATGAAAACAATACCTTCAACTTTGGCAACTTCTTCTTCAAGAATAGCGAACTCCAAATCAACAATAAATTTGATTTTATAATTGAGATTGATAGTTTGATAATCAAGGAAACAAACATGTTGATCGGAAATCAAGTAATTTTGGATGTAATTGAATGATATGAATTGTTGGATGAGAGAGGTAAACGAGAAATCATGATTTAAGGTTTCTATTGGAAGTTAGAGATGTTTTTTCGAGAGCGAGGAGTGAGTTTTTTTTGGAGGATTTTGGATTGTTTGTTTAATTCTAAAAATTAAAATAATAACCAGGTTAAATAAATAAATAAATAAATGTTAGTGATGTTGATCTGACTTATAATTATTTTTGTTAGATCGGTTGACCAATTGACCGACTTAAGTAAAGAAATTCCATGACACATCCTAATTTGAGAATGTTAAAATATTTACAAAATTACCACCACTTATTTTGTTAAGTCAGGTAACTCTTCAACCGACTTAAGAACCTTATGTAAATAGGAACTTTTGTACTAGTGAATTGGATGAATGTTCATAAAGATCTTCATGCATATTCATGAGTTTGGATGAATGTTCATGAAGATCTTAATGCAAAAAACCACATTCTTCTATGTGAAATGGATTGCACAGCAGCAGTTTTCAAAAATTTGTGCAAAAAACAACAACTGCAATCGATTGCACTAACAGGTGCAATCGATTGCTCATTGTGCAAAATAGAAAAATCACATTTCAAAAGGCCAAAATCTTGTTCAAACTTTTCATCAAACACCTTGTGATCCTTGATTCAATTGAGCACAAAAATTCCACTTAATTTTTGAGAAATCAACATCAATGGAACTAAAAACAAGTTTTCTCAATGAATCAACACACAGGAATTATCAAGAGATTACATAGTAGAAGATGAAGATCAACACTCACCACTTGAAGATCTTAAGAAAAATTGGCAAGAGTAACACTTCAAATTGCTTCAATCTAGCTCCAAAAATCAGAATCACATGTCTTGATCTAGAGAATTGATGAAGAAAAGAAGTGTGTGTGGAGGTTTATCTAAAAGTTTTAGCAAATTTCAATGAGGAATTTGTTAAAGTTTATGAAGAAGAAGAGCTTTGAGTGAATTGGGAGAATTGGGGAAAATGAAAAGAGTAGAAAGATTTTTTGACAAGGTGAGTTTCTCTATCAAAAGATTGAAATTTGAATGAGAGGAGACCTCCATTTATAAGGTTTAGGATTGAGATTACTGGTGGTTTGGAGTTTGGTTTGGATATGGAATTAGGCTTGAAAATTAGATTTGGAGAAAAAATTGAATCAATTAGTGATTATGTCATCAATTAAGAGTGTATGATAATGTTTAATGATGATGTCATAGTGGCATGTTGAGTGATCAAAGACTAAATTCGAAAATAAAAAGAAAATAAAAAAGAAAATGGAGCCAAAACCCACACACTTGAAAATTACACAATTTTTTCAGATTTTCACGTGTGCAAATCGATTGCACTTATGCAAATCGGTTGCACTGAACTTTATTTAAAATTTGACTAAAAATAGCAGTGAGAAATTGATTGCTCCCTAGTGGATATTTCTCTTTTTCCTAATTGTATTTTCAATTTTCTTTCACCATTGAAGTTTGATGTACTTGATTGAGAGATCCTTGTTAAATCATCGATAAGAATCTTGCCATTTTATCATACTTACTGCTTGAGTACATAACAAAATAATTTAAAAATACAATTCATAAACTACATATTCCTTATAAAATTTATTACCAAAATTAAATTTCAATTAAGCAAAATTATTTTATCCAATTTTTCTTAAATCATATAACAATATTATTTTCCAATATATAAACACAGATAATTTTATTTTAATAATATATTTATATAAATTATTATTCCTATTTAACTAATAAATGAATGATCAAAATTTCAATCCCCTTAGAGATAATTAAAGATGAATAAAAAGGTATGTCACGAGTTCAAATCTACGTCTCTCTAATATGATATTATTATATAACTACTAATTGAATTTAGTTAATGTGACAAATAATTCATTATTTAAATATAATCAAAAGAGTTAAAATAACCTTTAATTTTGCTTCTTTTTTTCCAGTAAGCAAGGGATATATTGAAACGAGTACTAGCTTACTCAAACCCAATTACAAAGAAACGACAAAATAAAAATATTGGAATAAGGAATTTCCCCGATTACTAGACTATTTTATTAATCATTTAACTTAAATAAAAATATATTAAAATATGGCGGTGAAGTAGCTCAACGAATATCTACAAGTAGAGTTAAATGAGTATAAATCGACAACTTTTTAAAAACATATAATAAGTAAAAATTACCACTCATAAAATATGTATATCTTATTGGTTACCCAAATGTGATCTTAAATAATGTAAAAGACAAATCAATTTTAGGGTGTTCAAAATCAAACCGGTTTAATAAAAAATGGCAAAACTGAACCGAACAAAATTAAATCCGTAAAAATTTGTATTTAGTTCGGATATGTTTGCGTCATTTTTCAACAGAATCGCGCGGTTCAATTTGGTTTCTGATTTGTATTTTATAAATCAAATTAAAGCGCATTATGTTATAAAATCTTACTAACCAATATATATTTCCTTAATTCTTTAGAAAAATTAACATGTATTTTGTATATTTTATCGTATTATTTGTATTATATTTATTTTAATTTACAAATTATAATAATAAAATATTATTCATTTATAAAAACTATTTTCACAATTGTATTTTTTTATAATATTTATGGATAATGCTAACATTTGCCAAAATAAAATAGTTTTATCTTGGAAATTGTGTTTTTAATTAATTGCACATATATATAATTAATTATTTTAAATTATTTTTTTAACATAAACTTTTTAGTTATAGGTTTCTTAACATGCACCTAAATGTTAGCATTTCCCAATATTTATTTAAGAATGCAATTTTATGCATATTATTCTCTAGATTTAGAAAAAATTATAATACACAATTTTATGTATTAAATTCTAAATTATTTTGATAATTATAAAAAAAATTATGACAATGTATGAACGATTAAAAAAAATTATATTTTTCTGTATGTATGGCTCAAATATGTTTGTAAAAAACTGAACCAATCGAACTAATCTAAGCATTAATTTGATTTGGTTTGATTCAGTTTTATTCTTAAAATCGAACTGAACCCGCACGTTTTTTCTCTTGCAACTGTGGTGATTTTTATTTAAAACCGATAAAACTGCACGACGCACGCCTTACCTCTCATAAAACACAAATAAACTAATTAAAAATAAACTATAATTTAAATATAGTACTACCATTTTTCGTAAAAACTAAATTTAATTATATTAAAAATGGAAAATAGATAAAAAATAATTGATTTAATAATCTATTTTCTCTTTTCAAAATGATAATCTATATTTATTAGACAGTTTTGTCTTTTTCCTATTTTATTTTTCTTATTATTTTATTATTTTCCTTTCTCATTTATCATTTTTTTAAGTTTTAATTATTGATTAATTTAATTAAATAATAATTGATTTAATTAAATAATGTTTGATTTTATTAATGAGAACTTTTTATTTTTTATTACTTTTTTATTTTTCCTATTTCACAATTAAATTTAAATATTTTCTGTTTTATTTAAATTTCAAAACTAAACTTGTCACATATTCGCGGTTCATATCAGTCCTCGTGCGTACGCACATATATCCTACTAGTTCTATTAAAAATAAATATTTTCAGCTATGAATAAGGTCTATATTTGGAATAAAAATTCTAAAGTCCAAAAAAATATAATCTTTTTGGAAGTCAATTTCAAAATAAAGAATTGAAATAAATAAATAATAATTTTATAAGTTTTTAAATGGTATCTCATAAAAGTAATAAAGTAATTATATATCAAAGAAATATAAGATAGGACAAAACAATATTTAACAAAAGTAATTAAATTTATATTATTCAATATAATTAAATGACTTTTTAATTTTTAGATATTATAAATTTTTCAAAAATATCAATTCTTATAAATATTTGACCAAAAATCAAGTCCATAGTAAATGTAATATAGATTTGTATCATAAATTTTAATTATTTTTCAAAATCAACTTCAAAAATTAAAATTAAAATTAAAATTTTTATCATATTATTGACGGGATAGATAATTAAGCTAGATCAATGTAAGTTGTTGGTCTAAGAAACAATTATTAAAAAAATAATAATATATTTTTTTAATAAATTAGTAGTTGATTTATAAAAATGTTGTCTATATACACTCACAAAAAACTTAGGAATAACATTAACAAAAAAACATAGGAATAACACTCACAAATAAGACAAGCATGAAATTTAACTCTCCAATCATCTCCTTCCTCTTGCATTTTATTTTTCTTGTTACTTTAATTATTCCTATTTACTCTTCAGAAACAGAAACAGACAACCAAGGCAATCAATCTTTACCATATGACAAAGAATTTCACAAGATGAATAAAACGATAAAAACCCAATTTCAACAAATCAATAAACCCGCTATTAAAATAATACAGGTATGTTAATATAATCTAAAAACATCATTGGTATACTAGAATTTATCTGATTTGTTTTATTTTTTCAGAGTCCCGATGGTGATATCATAGAGTGTGTTTTGTTTCATAAGCAACCGGCTTTTGATCTCCCTCTGTTAAAAGAATATAAATCATTGGTATGTTTTATTTTTATTAATTTAATTTAAGAGATCTCAAAAATAATGTTTCAACTTGAGGAATTTATTATATTTTAATTGGTTAATTATGTTTTTGTCCCTCTAAATATCTCAAATTTTGTTTTAAGTCCCTCTAAATATTTCTTTCAAAGAATGATCCTTCTAAAAATTTGAATTTGAATTTTTGATCCCTCATAAAAAAATCGTAACTAAAATAGTCTCTAATATTGTCGCTAAATAAAAAACCGTCGCTAAGTTATAAAAATTGTCATTAAAACATCGCTAAATTGTAAGAACTGTCGCTAAAATTGTCGCTAAGTTGTAAGAACCGTCGCTAAACTACAGAGGGACCAAAAGTTAAAATTTAAGTTTTTATGAAGACCATTCTTTGAAGGAAAATTTTAAAGAGATTAAAAATGAAATTTAAAATATTTAGAGAGATCAAAAACATATTTAATCCTATTTTAATTTATAATTGAAAATATTTTCGTCCATATTTTTATCTGCAGGATTCTCAAGAAAAATCAAAAGGGCACAGTCAAATAAACAATTTGAGTGTTGTTCAATCATGGAGTTTATCGGGTGAATTTTGTCCGGAAGGAACAATACCAATTTGAAGAACAAAAGAACAAGAAATAAGATTTGGAAAAAAAGACATGACCATTCCTAAAAGACTCTATGTAAGTAATCACAATCGCTCAATGTTTTTTTCTAAATATATTTCTTTTATAAATTTTACTGCTGGAAACTTAACACTTAATTTAAATATTAAACCTAATTGTTCTCTTCTAAACAGGAAGTGGTTACGTTTGTGCAAGGGCGTGGGTACCATGGAGCAAAGGCTACCCTAAATGTGTGGGCACCCCAAGTGGAAACTGGAGAAGAATCAAGCTCAGCTAAAATTTGGGTTCAATCTCCAACAGCTAAAGATAGTATTGAAGCTGGTTGGCAGGCGTGTTAAATATTACTCTCATTTATTATTTTCATTTATTTACATTGCATGTTTTATCTCTCTTTGCCTTATATTATTTTTATTTAATTGCTAAAAGAAAAATTGAAAACTTAATTGGTACTTTCTCACTCACAAAATAGGTGTTTTAACTGAAATTCTCATATTTTTTAAGAGAATGATTAAATATATTGATTTATTCATTTACTAAAATAACATTTTTAATAACAAATAATAGAGTAGTTATATGAATTAAAATACAATAAAAAAGAGTAAGATAGTGAAAAAAAATAATAAATATTACATTGATATTCTATGATGAGACAAAAAGAGTATATTTTATTAATTTAAAATTTATAAAGAAATGATTTATAAGTTAATATTTAAAAAAAGTCATACTAATGAGTGCTCTTTAAGAATTTCAAATAAAAAAATATTTAAAAATTCAATTAATTTGAATACAAATATTTCTAGAAAAATTACATTTTTATTCTTTATACTAATGGTCAAATGTAACAAAAAAAATCAATTTTATTTACAATTCGTTGTGGAGAACATAATTATTGATAGATACAATTAAATGATATATCATTAGAGAAAAAAATTAAGTATTATTATATTATTTGTTCATTTATTCATATAATTGTATTGCATGTTTTCTCTCTATTGATGTAAAGTATTTAAAAATATAGTATAATTTTGTATTTTGACCGATTAACTCAAATTCAAACAATATTTATGCAGGTATTCCCAAAGCAATATGGCGACCACAATCCTAGATTATTTATTTATTGGACGGTAAGTAAATTGATTGAAGTAAAGGATGTGGAATAATATATAAAATTAAAGGAGATTTAATTTTAATATTGATAATTGCAGGCAGATGCTTATCAATCATCTGGATGCTACAATTTACGATGCCCAGGTTTTGTTCAAGTTAGCAAAAGAATTGTACTTGGAGCTGCTATTGCTCCGGTGTCTAAGCGTCTAGGAACGCAATATACTATTAACTTGAAAATCGAGCAGGTAATATTCATTTTACTATTTTACATATATTTTATAAAAAATGTCATGGAACATTAACTTTTATTTTATTTAATTTTGTGTATGAAGGATCAAAAAACTAGGCACTGGTGGCTTGAATTTGGATCTGGAACTGGACCTTATGAAAAAGTTGGTTATTGGCCATTCACTCTATTCAAAGAATTAAACCGAGAAGCAAATTTAATTCAGTTTGGTGGAGAAGTTTTGGATTTAAACCCAACGGGAGATAATACTGCCACTGACATGGGTAGTGGACAATTTCCTGAACTAGGTTTAGAAGTAGCAGCATTTATTAGAAATATTCAAGTTGCAGCTACTCATGGCACATATATTGACCTTCCAAATCCTGAATATATAGAAGAAAAACCTAATTGTTATCGTATAAAAGGAGGGTTTGACAAATATCATGGGTCATATATTTTCTATGGAGGACCTGGTAGGAGTGATATTTGTCCTTAAAGAGTTTCTAAATATTAGTATAAAATTAGAAATAAAGATAGATCTAAATCTATATTATATACATGTCAATTTTCAACGCATTGCGACAATTTCTTTTATCACGTATATCTTATTTTGCCTACAATACAATATTGATATTGACAAAGGAATTCATACTAAAATATACAAAAGTTTGCATTAATAAATAAAATAAAATAAAATCATTCATATTATTTATAATTTTATAATGCATTTTTTATTTTTTATATTGAATTGGACAAATTATTGCACTAGATTTTAAACTGTATGCGTTATATGCAAGTTTAAGTTACTCCTGACACCCGTATTAATCTTTCAGATGCCAAATATTTAGATAAAAAACCAGATTCTTATAGCATAAACGAAAGGGTTTAACAAAGAGATTCGGTCACACATTTTCTATGGTGTGCTCGATATAAATTCAAAATGTCTATAAAGTAATGCTGAATAATATTATAAAATAAGAAATAAAGAACTAAATTAAATTTTTTAATTACTTTTATTAATTTTTTATCGGATGCTTTATTTTCTATTTAGTAAAATTAGCTGATAATTGTTAACGGATGATAGCTGATAACTGGTAGTTGATAGTCGATGACTGATACCTGATAGTTGATAGCTGATAAACTAATTTAAATATTTGGTAAATTAGTTGTTACACTAGTTGATAAATACAAAATGACATAAAAGAACATTATTATTATAAAAAATTGGGTGTATTTATCAAATTATATTATATTATATTATTAAATTATTTTTTATTTAATAAAAATAAATGTATTAATAAATACATACAAAACAATTTTAATATTCCACACCAATAAATATCATTTTAACTACCATTCAATACCTCCACTCATCTTCTCTTCACCATTAAAACCTTGCTTCTATATAATCTCTTGAAGAGAACTTCACTATTACACCAACTTTCTTCAACAGCTCTTCTACCTTTTAAACAATATCATTTCCAACACCTTTCCCAAATGGCAAGAAAAGAGAGGATCCAGACCTCATTGATATGGTATTTAGAAATGGAGCTGTCGGACACCGACAATAGCAACTTTACCAGAGGTTTCATCAGAGAGGTATAGTCCCAACAAAGTATATCGATGTTGATTGTTTACGTGATTTGGAATTGCTTGAAAGTGTGCAATTTATGCTCAATGAATCTAATCTACACCATATTGTCACTATGAACCTTCTAACTTATGAATCCCTCACGTTGGAGTTCTTGAGTTATTTTGTCTACCAAACACCACCTACTCCAGAATTCGGTCAGTATCCAATCGGCGCAATAACTTTTAGACTATTCAACACGGAGTACACCATGAACCAGGAGACTCTTAGTCAGATACTCCATTTCAACTATGGTGAGGGGGTGGAATATAGAATTATGCCTGATGAAGATTGGACGACAAGATCGTTCAAAATTTGAGAATGTTTAACTAGTAGTCATGTTAATGATTGGGCTGAGCTTTTATCCATCCACATCCATAACCCGTGCATCCTCTATTTCCATTGCGTTCTAGCCAATATAGTGTTTGGGCGAGCAAACAACAACAAGGTGAATGCTAGGGAACTGTATTTTCTGCATTGCACCTTTAATCCCGATCTTAGTATAAATGTCGCTCCGTTCCTTCTCAACCACATCCTATCGCTTTTATCGACAAACGTCTGCACATCACCTTTCTATATAGAGGGCCTAGTCATCGTTATTGCCCAATATCTGAATTTGCAAGATAGGTTAGATCAACTACATTATTGGCAAGCTGAGTTTCTAGATATCGATTACTACCACTCTAGTCATATTGTCAAAGCAAGAAGGGATGAAATGTACAACCTGATGCTGCAACATAGGGTCGTTCCAGGCATTTTTCTGCCAAATCTGGATATAACAAGAATTGACATCGCTGCAAATTGGATTTATGATGAGCCTAAGTTACGGCTGCTCTGGATGAAAGGAGAATAGGGGTATTACGAAATGGGACTTCCCGAGGAGCCCAAGTCACATCACATAAGATGCAGAGTATTATGCACTAATTAAAACTGAACTGTAACAAACTTAACAGTTTTTGTAGCGTGATGTCCTGATGTTTGATGTCTCGACATCTCATATGACATGTTTTTCAGATGTTGAAAAACTTTATCACAGCATGTTAAGGTATTCCACTAGGACTTTTGCTGCATATATCCTATTGTACACTATATTGTTGTTGCTTATTATTTGTTTTATTAAAATTTAGGCCAGTCCTTAAGTTCAAGGAACTTACACTTCACATGGACCTAATGGGACCAATGCAAGTAGAAAATCTTGGTGGGAAGAAATATGCATATGTAGTGGTGGACGATTACTCCAGATACACTTGGGTGAATTTCATCAGGGATAAAACAAGATTATTTGATGTCTTCAAGGACCTCTGCCAGATAATTCAAAGAGAAAAGGACAGTTATGTGATCAAAATCAGAAGTGATAATGGAAAGGAATTTGAATACAACAAATTTGATGAGTTCCACTTGTCGGAAAGAATCATTCATGAATTCTCATCACCCATCACTCCTCAACAAAATGGGATTATAGAGCAGAAAAATCGAACGTTACAAGAATCTGCCAGAGCAATGATTCATGCAAAGAAACTATCTTACCACTTTTGGGTTGAGGCCATGAACACCGCGTGCTACATTCATAACAGGGTAATGTCATACCCCAATTTTTGACCTAATATACCACCTTACATTTGCATCATTGCATCACTAACAGTTCAGAACAGAATTAATCGGGTGTAGCTTCTACAGGTCAAAATTAGGGTTTCATCAATTTTTCATCTAATTCAAGAGGCAACCAATTAGGGTTTGAGTTCCATTCACTTCATTTGATCTATCTTGATCAAACCATCAACCTCTGATCTTCAGATATCAAAATTTTCCTCATGATCTATCGAGGATCGACCAATTAGGGTTTTCATCGAGGATGAGCAATCTCTGATTTTCTGATCAATGAATGACTTTTTTGATTGGAGATTGATCTTCATATCTTAAATACAACATGTTGACCTAATTTCTGGATTCAAAACATCACAGAAGTTCACAGAATTCATCAGTCAATTTCTGAATCATTTGATGAAATTTCATCTGCACTGAAAAGTCAAACTTTGACTTTTGGTCAATTTTTTCAAGACAAAACTTTTTCAATCATCAAAATACTTCAAATGATCCGTCATGATCATAAAAAATCAAGAAATTTGGAAAAGTCAACAAAAAGTCAAAATTTTCAACACTTAGAAAATTTTTCAAGTGTTAAAATTTCATACTTTTTCCAAACTTCATGGCATTTTTTCACATAGTTCCACTTTGAATTGGAAAAAACTCAAAACAGGAAAGTTGTAGCCCTTGTTACAAGCTTTCCAAAATGTCCAATAACTCTCAAATCCATGGAGTCTAGCTATACTTTTGATTTTGAAACATAGAGCTCCAAAATCCTTGATTTTCAAGTACAAAGTTCAAGATTATAGGTCATTTTTGAGTTTCTTCTTCTAGAAGCTATGCCACCTTGCAAAGTGAGTTAGAGCTGATAAAAAATCAGATGGAGAGTAATTATGATGGGATAAGATCAAGTTGAGAAATTAACCATGGTTAAAAGGAAGCTTCCTTTTGCATTTAATGCAAAAATGACTTCCTTGCCCTCTAAGGCAACTTGTAAATACCAAAGCCAATCCCTTGTACTTACCATTCAGAACTTGTGACCTATAAATAGAGGTCTTGTTTGCAATTTCAAAACACACCAAAGCTATGCAAGAACATGTTTTCTCTCTTCTTTCTTAAAATTCAAGAAACATAGTGTAATTTGAGAAATCTTGCAATTTTGAAAACTAGTGAAAAACCATGAGTAATTTGGTGTCTAACATGTTTTAATATCACTATAAAACTTGTTTGAAACATAAAATCAACACAAGAAACACAAAAAAAGATTTGCATTTCACACTTTCAAACTTGCCAAACCGCCATAACTATCGAATTTGAACATTGGCTCGAGCAAGTGGTGTTTTGATCATCCAAACATCATCAACATACTTCATAGAGATGATGCGACCATTACTTGTGATCGTAACACCTCAAGCACGTTTAATTTCACTTTGAGCCGATGCAAGTGGACTTGGGTAGAATAGCTCGGACCATTCCAAAGCAAGGTGTTATCCTCACACCTTCCATAAGGTTCAGGTGCTATAGCCATCATCAAACAACAATGAAACACTCCGGCACCATTTTTATCTCGCTTGACGGTAAGAAACTCAACTTCGAACTCTATGATTTCTTGATTCCAGTCAAAAAAACTCTTGGCCATTTTGTTTCTGCACTATCAACAATCAATAACCCTCAATCAATTGATAAAATCATTCACCATACACGATTTCAATTAAGATTTTCAGTTTTAGGGTTCTTCGTGTTCTTGAGAAATTCAAACATGTTAGGCTTAAAATAAATTAAATTAAATGACATCATCATGTTCCTGGGCTTGAAACGATCAAGTTTCATGTTTACATCTTTTGATTTCATCAAGAAACGAAGGATTTAGGATTGACTGAAGATCGGGGAAGAAGAAGATGAGTTCGCGCGTTTTTCAAATTCAAATTTCCAGTTTTATAATATATTTAATTGGTTTAACTTCAATACGGATGTATTGCCGCAATGTTGCCACTCACTCTTAAGACTTTCATGCCATGCCTTGCCTTGAGGTCCCGGGTTCAAGCAGCCTTGGGACCATTTTTTACCAAACTTTTGTATTTTTTTACAAACTTTGACTTTTTCAAAACCCAATCAAAACTCCTTATTTTGAGGTGATTTTTTTGTACACTTGTCAATTAATGTATCTATTTTAAGATAGTGTCAAAAATTTTCACAAAAACTTTCATCCGATTATGTTTTTATCGAGCCGAAAACGGTACTTTTGAGTACTTTTCAAAACACCTTTAAAGGTGATTTTTTTTAAACTTTCGAAGCCCGATTCTTTTCAAAACTTCTTGTAAGTATATTTCACTTTTCAAAAACACTTTCAAAATCATTCTTCAAAACTTTTTCATCAAACTTACATCTTTTTCCATGATCGATCCGATTTAAACGATAAAACCGAATTCGTTTTCTCTCGAATATCTTAACCGATCATGGGCCTCCCTCACGGTGTAAGTCCCAACATTCTTTTATGTACATAATTATTTCCTTGTACATAACCAATTCTTTTATGTACACATCTATTCTACCTGTACATAATACATATACTTTTTAAATGCTCAAGTACAGACAAACTTCGTCCGTTTGTTTTTATTTCACTTGTGTATACACTGAATACCATTGGTATTGAAAGGAGCATTATTCGGTGACACTGCTTTTAAACCAATGGGCCACCCTTATGGTGTAAGTCTCAACCCTCCTATGTACATCCACATCCTCTCGTACATAAATACTCGTTCGTGTACATACTTACTTCCTTGTACACAATTCAAACTTGTAAATAATTAAGTTACGCTCGTTTTAAACGTTCGTTTCACACACACTTGTTTATATTTCCTTCATAAACTCTTATAAATAAACATCATGCATCTGTTTATATTTCCTTCATAAACTCCTGTGAATACATATCACACACACACTTGTTTATACAACTGTCTAGTTATAACATAACAACTAGTCTAACCAATAGGTTCCCCACAATTAGCCTCCTCTTGGGCTTTGTGCAAGATAACTCATTTCAACTGAGTTTAGCCTCCTCTTGGGCTTTGTGCAAGATAACTCATTTCAACTGAGTTTAGCCTCCTCTTGGGCTTTGTGCAAGATAACTCATTTTAACTGAGTTCAGCCTCCTCTTGGGCTTTGTGCAAGATAACTCATTTCAACTGAGTTCAGCCTCCTCTTAGGCTTCATATAAGAAAACTCATTCATCTGAGTTTAAGCCTTCGCTTAGGCTTCATATAAGACAACACTCCCCTGTTGAGTCAGCCTCCTCTTGGGCTTCATTCAAAAGAACTCCTCGTTGAGTTTAGCCTTCTCTTGGGCATCAAACAAGAAAGAGACCAGGAAATCTCTTAACAGCCTCCTATTGGGCTTCCAATACAAAGAATCACCCGCTAGGATAGAACCAGAGTATAATTTCGGTGAAATTGCTCTTAATTCCAAAAGGATGGTTTCCCGGTGAAATCCCTTTTAAAGCAAAAGCCAGCCATACCCTATAGCTTCCTCTTGAGCTTCATACAAGGACCCTCGATGACCCTCGATGACCCTCGGAATGCCTCCTCTTGGGCTTACAATACAAGGACCCATGGGCTTCTTAAAAGAATCCCTCTAATCCAATCAATTTCTCCTCGAGATTTAGACATCTATCATCTCTATGGAAGAAGTATCTCATCTATCACATCACATACAACCAAAAACTTTTCAAATTCTTTTCAAACAAAAACATCTCTTAATTGTAAGTGGTAACGCTTGTACACTCAAGCAAAACACCTAATGCTTACAATTAAAAGATTCAGTCTTTTTTTTCAAAACATCTTTCTTAAACATGTAAGTGGTAACGCTTGTACACTCAAGCAAAATACCGATAGCTTACGACGAAAGATTTTAATCAATCAATCCCTTCAAAATGTATGTGATGAAATAGATTAGATACATTTTTTATTAAGATGACATTTGTCTGTGTCTCTTACTAACATCCCGTTGCTTCCACTAGCATAAGTGGGAACTACGATTGCTCTAACTTTCTCAACATCCTTTTGAGAATACGTAGGCACAAGGTCTCATCCTTGCCGAGCAAATTTCTTTCTCCCTCAAACCAAACAAAACCATAGATCCCTTTAGATCCGAGCTACAAATGCTCTGATTCCCATTAAGGGATATGTATGCAGAAGATCCCAATGATCTTTGCGAGCACAATAATAACAAAGTCTAGGATCCCACATAACTTATCCTTCTTAAAAATCCAAAGGAGAAACTTTCCCAATCATAGAAATAGCAATTAAAACACACAAACATATCAAACATATTCATATATAAAGCTATAGATAACTATATATATTTAGGGTGCTCCATCTATTCCCTTTATATAACAAACCCCCTTACCCGGAATCTCCCCAATGCGTTGCGTCTAGTTCGCGCTAGTCGTAATGCATATCATATCAATTGAGGGTATTAACAACTTTCCCCTTTTTCATAATCATTAAATCATCTTTTCTTGTGTTGAAAATAATAAAGCTTGATGCTCGCGGCATCTTTATAAACAAATCAAAAGAGTAAATCGTTTCGAGCCAGAGAATTCGAATTCAGATTCGATTCCCTAGCGCGTCACTTTTTAACGCGAACAGGTAACTCTAAGAAAGGGTACATCAACTACCATTTCTAACATGTGGAAGGGAAGAAACCCTACTGTCAAATACTTTCACATCTTTGGAAGTAAATGCTACATACTGACTAATCGAGAACAAAAAAGAAAACTGGTCCACAATAGTGGTAATGGAATATTTCTAGGATACTCCACTAACATCGGATCATACAGAGTCTTCAACAATAAAACCAAAGTCATGATGGAATCCATAAATGTTGTCATTGATGATAGAGGATGAAATGGATAAGCTGGGGTCTTAGGCAATGTCGAAACATCCCTAGAAGACACTCCAGTTGCTTCAAGAAACGAACACGAGGATCCTCCTCAAAATAATGAAGAACCTCCAGAAAATCAAGTCAACAAAGGACCCTCTACCAGAATTCAGAAAGACCATCCCAAAGAGCTCATCATAGAAGATCCAAACAAAGGAGTCACCACCAGATCAAAAGAAGTCATCACCAACTCGTGTTTTATCTAAAAAATTAAGCCCAAAAATGTCAATGAAGCACTAAAAGATGAATTCTAGATCAATGACATGCAAGAAGAACTAGAATAATTCAAGAGAAATAAAGTCTGGGATCTGGTCCCAAGACTAGAAGGCATCAATGTTATTAGCACCAATTGGGTTTATAAAAAAAGTATGATTAAGAAGGAGTAATTGCCAGAAACAAAGTAATACTAGTTGGTCAAGGATACACTCAAATAGAAGGCATAAACTTTGATGAGAATTTTTCCCCAATAGCTCATCTTGAGTCAATCAGACTACTACTAGGAGTTTCCTGCATCCTGAAATTTAAACTGTTTCAAATGGATGTGAAGAGTGCATTCTTAAATGGATACTTAAATGAGGAAGTATATGTGGAACAACCTTATGGATTTATTGATCTCACAAATCCCAATCATGTATACAGATTGAGGAAAGCACTATATGGTTTAAAGCAAGATCCCAGAGCTTGGTATGAAAGGTTGACTGAGTTTCTAGTTGAAAATGGATACAATAAAGGTGGCATAGACAAAACCCTATTTGTCAAAGACGAAGAAGGATGTCTCATGATTGTCTATGTTGATGACCTTGTTTTTTGTGGAATTTCTAATAGGATGGTTCAACAGTTTGTCAAACAAATACAGTCATAATTTGAAATGAGTCTTGTTGGGGAGTTAACTTACTTCCTTGGTCTACAAGTTAAACAAATGGAAGACTCCATATTCATATCTCAAAGCAAGTATGCCAAAAATATTGTCAAGAAATTCGGCATGGAGAATGGAAGTCACAAGAGAACACCTGCTTCTACTCACTTAAAGTTATCTAAAGATGAAACAGGTGTCAGTGTTGATCACAGTCTTTATCGAAGTATGATAGGTAGCCTACTATACTTCAGCAGAGCGGACATTGCCTTCTTTGTTGGAGTCGTGCGGATATCGTCGAACCCAAAGTGAGCCATATCAATCAAGTAAAGAGAATAATGTAATATGTCAATGGAACATCTGACTATGGCATGCTATATTCTCATGGATTAAGGTACGTTCTAAGTGCATATTGTGATGTTGACTGGGCAGGAAGTGATGATGACAGAAAAAGCACATCTGGAGGATGCTTCTTCTTGGGCAACAATCTTATCTCATGGTTTAGCAAGAAACAAAATTGTGTTTGCCTCTCAACAGTTGAAGCTGAATACATAGCTACTAGAAGTATCTACTCTCAACTAGTCTGGATGAAACAAATGTTGACAGAATACAATGTCAAACAAGATGTCATAACATTAAATTGTGATAACTTAAGTGCTATTAACATATCCAAAAATCCTATTCAGCACAGCAGAACCAAACACATTGATATTCGCCACCACTTTATTAGAGACCTAGTTGAAGATAAAACAGTTACACTAGAACACGTAACTACAGAAAGACAACTAGCAGATATCTTCACCAAGGCATTAGATGCAAACTGTTGCAGCGGTATAGCGGCAAGCAAAGAGTTGGTATTATTTTTACCGGGTGATATATACCGGTTAGGTTATATCGTATCGTGTCCACAGAGATTGGTTATTGATTCTTCGTTCGACAATTCTACCGTTAATGAGTTTGGGATTAAAAGAAATGAAAATAAAAGACAAAAAGTAAATGAACAAAAAGTATAAAGGATAGACAGCTTGTCCGGAACGAATGTAAACTACCCGTCACAGACTTAAATCTACCACCCATGTCATACTCGGCCTACGATACTCGTCCGTGTCATCACATACCTCTCACAATCTAAGCTATTTCTAACCCAAATTGAGAATCCTCCTAAATTATCTCAATATCCATCCCTGGCATACCTCGACAACAAAGAAGTCAACTGCGTCACCTCCATACCCATTCTGGCATACTTCAACGCGAGGCATTAAGTTCGGGTACTCTATAGTGAATGTTAGCTCTAAACCCATTTCTAGCATTCAGAAACTAACAGATAATCATCCTAGGTAAGAATTTAAGCAATTTATCCCTAGCAAAGCTCAAACCCCTAACATAAAGTAAAAACCCAAGATAATCACCGACACAAATTCGTAAAACAAACTTTATACAAGCCAAAGGCGATAAATATACAAGAGTTATGAGTAGAAATACATACAAACCCAACAAAAGAGAAATACACAAAGAGGAGAAGAGATAAACCACAAATCTACATTGGTTGTCAAACCCAATCGAAGAGCAATCCACCTCCAATCATCAAAATGCAAGCTCCAATGTTGTTTTCTAAGCTAATCTACCAAAGAAATGAAGGTGATGGTGTTGGGACTCAAAAATACCCAACCCATAACCTAAAAATGTGTTTTGAGCCCCTTTTAAAGAATTCTGATGTCGCAGGTCGCGCTCAGCGTGCTATTCGCGCTAAGCGCGGTCCGCTATTTTCAAGATTTTATTTTGCCGATCTTGAGAACCGTAACTCGGAATTGCGCCCGGTTTGAAGCGTTGGAAATCTTATTCAATGCTCTATCCAACCATGAAGAAATATCAACCAAATTGATGATTTTTATTGTGTTGAATTTGAGCTTTATTCAATGTTGAGTTGCCCAAATCGTGCGTTTGAAGCCGTGTCTTCGACACTTTATTACTCAATGCTCCAATTATGAATGAATACCTATAAAAGAGATGAAAAACTATCAAATGATACAATATTTACACAAAAACTCAATTATTCTATCATGTACACATTTATACAAAAAGCGGGGGATTTATTCGAAGAATATCAACAAAAGAACGGATAAGTGCCACAAAATGTATATACAAAATAACTACATTTTGGCACTTATCAACTCTCCCCAACTTGACACATTGTTTGTCCTCAAACAAAGTCAAGTAAACCTAAAGAAACAAAAGATGATAATCAAAGAATCACAAATTAACAAGTTTTGAAAACGGAAAACAAATGTATGGTTCAAACGAAAACGTACACGACGAATACAAACTTACCACTATACTACAACAATAACATATAAACGAAACAAATCCTAAGTACAAAAATTATGCAAAACATTCTAAAACAAAACAAGCTCAATCATGAATCACACCTAGCAAAAATTCATCGGTAGATGAAGAACACACAAAGGTGAGGGATGAAAAACACTCCTCCACTATCTTGCAAACAATAGACTAAATTATGCATTCATCCAAAAACGTATTGAAAATACAAATGCAAGAATCACAAGGGCTTTTCAAGGTTGTAATGTGTCTTGGTTAACAAACAAGTGATAAGTCCTAAAGCTAATCGAAACAAAAACTTGCCTAAACCTAAGGGAGTGATCAACTCACAAAGTTCCAAACAATATAATTTCAATCAAACTTATTCTTCATCACAAATTTCACACCAAACACACCTCACTTATTAACATAACGTTATTCCTACTCTTTTTGTTTTTCTTTTTCAAAACTTTTCTCTTTTTTTTCTTTCTTTTTCTAATCTTTCTTTTTCACATTTTTTTTCTTTTTCTTTTATCAACCTCATATCAATCACAACATAAGTACATAAAAATTCCTCTCCCCAACTTGAATTCAACCAACATCATTATGTGAATACTCCCTACTTTCTAAGGCAAGGTAAAAATCCATACAACAACATATAGTTGAGGGTTCAAGAAACAAAGAAATCAACATCCATACAAAAAAGATGAATTGACACTCATAGACAAGCATCAAGTTCAAATAAACATGGATATGGATAAAAGCTCAAAGGGGGTAACAAAGGTTCACACACTCACAAGGTGAATTGAATATTTGGCCAAGGTAGTTATGCTCAAAATCAACAAAATGCCTTGATCATTTTCTTGCAATCATACAATCAATACAAAACTAAAGATTAAGCATAATAAAATCTAGTTAAAACAAGAATGTGGACTCTCATATGTAAACAATGGAAAGCTTCCTATTTATGGGTAAAAAGGGGACTAAAGTGATTCAATTCATGAGCAAGTAATGCAAAAAGAATGAATGGCATGGTAATTGTACAAATGATAAATTTCCTAAACATGTTATGCTATAGAAAGCGATAAACGAGTACCTGACATGTACCAACTTTGAAAACTATCATTACCATACATCCGCGAGTTGAAACGATCAAACTCGGAAAATCACCTCAAAAGTCTTCAAGTTACCGAACCAAAATTTGAGTCCAAACAACAACCAAAGAATTAGAAAAACAATACTAATTTATTCAATACAAATATCCTTGGTGAAAGTGGGAAAAAGGAAAACCAAGTGAAATTTTCAAAGACTTCAGCTCTGATAGCGAGCGCGCTAGCCACGCTAAGCGCCTACACTTGCGAAAAATGACAGCAACAGGTGCAACTGCTATGCAAGCTCCACTTACACACCTATACAATCTCATTTGCACATCTAAACAATATTTACAATACATACACACTTCCACAAGCTAAAACACTACAAACTTGTGGAAAATAACAAATTGACATAACATAACAAAACAAAAGCAAATTACAATACGAAAACGTGGTGACAATGAATTAACAAGTTAAAAAGTGAAGATTTAAAATTAAGAACGAGTCCTATTTCAACTTGTTAAAACACAAGCCACCTAACAACATAAACAAACATAAACAAAAACAAACAAAAACAAACAAAAACATGCTTGTTTTACGTCGTAAGCTCGACGCCTTTATTGTGCGCGCACTAGTAACCTCCTCTCGTCATGCCATGGTATTGCCACACCGCACAAACCTAAAGAAAGTGTCCTAACAACCACACAACAAACGTTACGAATACGAGACAACTTACAACAATACTTGAAAACAAGGAAAAACACAAATATGTACAAGTATGGAAAGTAAACACAACATGTACAAGTAATAATATACAAGTTCATATACAAAGTCTATACAACATATACATTAATTACAAAACTCAAAAACAACAGAATTATCGCAATACAAAACCAATAAAACCAATCCCCGGCAACGGCGCCATTTTGTTGCAGCGGTATAGAGGCATGTAAAGAGTTGGTATTATTTTTACCGGGTGATATATACCGGTTAGGTTATATCGTATCGTGTCCACAGAGATTGGTTATTGATTCGTCGTTCGACAATTCTACCGTTAATGAGTTTGGGATTAAAAGAAATGAAAATAAAAGACAAAAAGTAAATGAACAAAAAGTATAAAGGATAGACAGCTTGTCCGGAACGAATGTAAACTACCCGTCACAGACTTAAATCTACCACCCATGTCATACTCAGCCTACGATACTCGTCTGTGTCATCACATACCTCTCACAATCTAAGCTATTTCTAACCCAAATTGAGAATCCTCCTAAATCATCTCAATATCCATCCCTGGCATACCTCGACAACAAAGAAGTCAACTGCGTCACCTCCATACCCATTCCTGGCATACTTCACCGACGCAGAGGCATTAAGTTCGGGTACTCTATAGTGAATGTTAGCTCTAAACCCATTTCTAGCATTCGGAAACTAACAGATAATCATCCTAGGTAAGAATCTAAGCAATCTATCCCTAGCAAAGCTCAAACCCCTAACATAAAGTAAAAACCCAAGATAATCACCGACACAAATTCGTAAAACAAACTTTATACAAGCCAAAGGCGATAAATATACAAGAGTTATGAGTAGAAATACATACAAACCCAACAAAAGAGAAATACACAAAGAGGAGAAGAGATAAACCACAAATCTACATTGGTTGTCAAACCCAATCGAAGAGCAATCCACCTCCAATCATCAAAATGCAAGCTCCAATGTTATTTTCTAAGCTAATCTACCAAAGAAATGAAGGTGATGGTGTTGGGACTCAAAAATACCCAACCCATAACCTAAAAATGTGTTTTGAGCCCTTTTTAAAGAATTCTGATGTCACAGGTCACGCTCAGCGCGCTATTCGCGCTAAGCGCGGTCTGCTATTTTCAGCATTTTATTTTTGCCGTATCTTGAGAACCGTAACTCGGAATTGCGCCCGGTTTGAAGTGTTGGAAAGCTTATTCAATGCTCTATCCAACCATGAAGAAATATCAACCAAATTGATGATTTTTATTGTGTTGAATTTGAGCTTTATTCAATGTTGAGTTGCCCAAATCGTGCGTTTGAAGCCGTGTCTTCGACACTTTATTACTCAATGCTCCAATTATGAATGAATACCTATAAAAGAGATGAAAAACTATCAAATGATATAATATTTACACAAAAACTCAATTATTCTATTATGTACACATTTATACAAAAAACGGGGGATTTATTCGAGGAATATCAACAAAAGAATGGATAAGTGCCACAAAATGTATATACAAAATAACTATATTTTGACACTTATCACAAACCACTTTTAAGTCTTAAGAGAAAAGCTTGGCATTTGCATACATGAAGATGCATCGCAATTATTGATTGCTCTCCTTACCTTTGACATATTATGGCTAAAGAGGGGGAGTAAATATCATGGTGCTCCAGATGACTGGGGTGGACCAAAACAATATTGAATATTCTATTCCAGTGTGATTCCATTTGTGAGCAGCTGATGTGATGACTATGCTGAGGGGGAGCTGCTACTATGTGTTAGTTGTGTTTTTTGCTGCTAATGTGTCAATTGTGATTTGTGTGCTTCTTGTAGATGCTGGTGTGGTTTGTGTGCTTCTTGTGTTGAGAAGAAGCTGATGTGTTAATTTTATTTTATGTATCAGTGAAGATACTTTATGTTTCTAAAAAGAGGAGAAGTTATTGTGCAGGGGGGAAAACTTTTATTTGTCAATTGTGCATCTGTGTGTGCTATGTGCAGGGGGAGTAAAATGTTGCATCTGTGAATGTTCTAATTGATGTTTGAACATTTGTGTTATTTATCCGCTGCTATCTCTGTTTTGATTGTGATGCTGCTTTTACTGTGCTTCTCTGATATGTGTTCTTAAATGCCTATGTTAATTGTGATGGTGTTTTTAATTGTATAGCTAGAACCCCACATAATGTTTTAGCCAAAATTTCCAAAGGGGGAGTTTGTTAGTTCTATGGATTGGCAACAATTTTGGTAAAACATTCTGCTCAAAATATGCCTTAAAATTTACTAAAGATGCAGATTTCATAGAAGATGTCCTGACATGTGAAACTGACAGAAGTGCATAATTTTTAGGAAGTCAGTTTGTTTATTATTTATTTGTCTAGACTAAGGAAGCTTGAGAACGCCTTCAGCAATATATTTGGAGATTTAATATCCTGATTTCAAGAAGAGAAGATAGGAGACGCTGAAGACTTATGAGTAAAGCAACCCTAGTTGTTGTTACTCTATTTAAGGGATGCAAACCTTGTTTTGCAGTTTGGCCATTCCAGATTTAGAAGTCTAGATTTTTATTGTTGGTTGTTCATAATTTTGGTTCTTAATTTTTCATTGTGAGCCTCTCGAGTATTTCTACTTGAGAATGATGGCTTTTGAGTTGTAAGTTTTCAATCACCATAAGCTTTAAATTGAGTGTGATTGTGTGTCTTTGAAGAGTGTCTTCAGTTTTGATTTTATTGAGTGTCACAATGTGTGACTTAGGGAGTGAGCGGAGGTTCTCATATCTAAGTGTGGTATCTTAGGTAGAAGGGTCATTGGATATTTTGATTAAGTCAGGAGCGTAAACAGGGAAGGTTTACTCTGAATTAATACTGCTGATAGTGAACTTCATCCTTGGATTGGAAGCCCCCAGACGTAGGTTATTTAGAACCGAAATGGGTTAACAACTCTCTGTGTTTTATTGTTTTTCTGCACTCTTTAAATTCTGTTATGTTCAGCTGTGTTCATAGCAGATATTAGTGTCGTGACATTACCTTCGACATCTCATATCTGATACCAGAATTTCAGGGTTGTAAATACAGTGTGTTATATTCAAAATAGGATCTCCATAAGACCTATTTTGGGTAAGACTCCCTATGAATTATGGAAGAACGGAAACCCAATATCTCACACTTTCATCCTTTTGGTTGTGTTTGTTATATGTTAAACACTAAAGATCATTTTGGTAAGTTTGATTCCAAAGCACATGATCGTATGTTGTTAGGATAATCTAAACACTCAAAAGGCTACATAATATGTAACACAGAATCACGAATTGTGGAAGAAACAATTTGTGTTAGATTTGATGATTAGCTTGACTCTGAAAAGTCAAAACTAGTTGAATCGTTTTGAGATCTGGAGATTAGATTTTCAGAACCAAAAGAAAATGTAGAGAAAGAAAAGGACTCAGAAGCTTCTACCTCTGACGAAGTTGTTGTTTTTCCTACTCTCACTCAGAGGAAAAGTAGAGTTACAACTTCACACCTTGAAGAACTGATTCTGGGAAACAAGGATGCTCCAGTCAGAAACAAATCAAACTTCAAACCTTCTAAAGAAACACTTCTTCTTGAACCAGTTTTCAAAGAACGATGTTTGGGATCTTTTTCAGAACCCAGAGGTGTCCATGCTATTGGAACAAATTGGGTGTTCAGAAAAAAAACTCAACGAAAAGGGTGGGGTTGTAAGAAACAAGGCACAACTTCCTGCATAAAGTTATAGTCAAGAAGAAGGAATAGACTATACAAAAACCTTTGCTTTAGTCGCCAGGTTATAAGATATACATTTATTAATTTATTTTTTGATTAATCACAATATCATCCTTTATCAGATGGATGTTAAGAGTGCATATTTGAATGGATATATTTCTGAAGAAGTTTATGTTAAACAGCCTCTTGGTTTTAAAAACGCAAAGAAATCAGATTTTTCCTTTAAACTTAAGAAATATCTCTATGGTCTTAAACAAGCTCCAAGAGCTTGGTATGACAGATTGAGTAAGTTTCTTTTAGAAAATGAATTTACTATAGGTAAAGTTGACGCAACACTTTTCTGTAAATTAATCAAAAATGATATACTCATAGATCAAATATATGTTAATGATATTATTTTTTGTTCTGCTAACCACTCTCTTTGTGTGAGGAATTTTCTAAGTTAATGTCGGCTGAGTTTGAGGTGAGTCTGATGGGAGAATTAAAATTCTTTCTGGGAATCCAAATTGATTAAAAGCCAGAAGGTACTTACATTCATCAAAGTGAATATACCAAAGAACTTCTAAATAAATTCAACATGGTAGACTGCACACTAGCAAAGACTCTGATGCATTTAACATGTATTCTGGAGAAAGAGGAGGTAAGTGGAAACGTTTGTCAAAAGCTTTGTCATGGTATGATAGGCTATCTTTTGAATATAACTGCTTCTAGACCAGATATTATATTTAGTGTTCACCTTTGCGCTAGATTCCAATCAGATCCTAGAGAATCACATTTAACTACTGTTAAGAGAATTCTAAGATAACTGAAAGAAACTACTAATCTTGGCTTGATGGATGAGAAATAATCAGAGTACACTCTTTTTTATTTTTGTGGTGCAGATTATGCTAGAGATAGATTGGAAAGAAAGAGCACTTTTGGAAACTGTCAATCCCTATGCAACAATCTAATCTCCTGGTCAAGAAAGAGGCAATCTACAATTGTTGTTTCAATAGTATAAGCAGAGTGCACATCAGCATCACTATGCAGTTCTCAAATACTAAATGAAATATCTGCTGGAAGATTATCAGATATACAAAGGTAACATCCCTATCTTTTATGAAAATACTGCTACAATATGTTTAAGTAAAAATCTAATTTTACACTGTAGAGCAAAACACGTTGAAATTAAACATCATTTTATTAGAGACTATGTTCAAAAAAGAATTTTATGTTTAAAATATATTGATGTAGACCATCAATGGGCTGATATCTTTACAAAACCGTTGGCTGAAGATAGATTTCTGTTTATTCTGAAAAATCTGAAAATGGAACTTTGTCCAAAGTAATAAGTCATCATAATAGATGTGTTTAGTGAGAGTTTGGGGAATTAGATTCTTAGTTAAACAAAAAGGTTAATCTATTTATTAGAATCTCAGTCATCAGAAGATGCTTCAGTCAGAAGTGTCTCTGATCATATCGAAACTATTGATTTTCCAGAAGTTTAGGCATATCAAAATGTGTCACCTAGTTAGAAGTAATGAATAATGTGTGCAACCTTTGTTAAATCGTAATCATTATTTCGACTTAGCATACACATTGAGAGGTAATATTTATTGGAAATTGACTATATCATTATTACTATTATTTACCTATCCTCCATATCTTTCCGTTTTTAAAACTTGTTTTTCGTACCCTAGCTAACGCATGTGACCTATTTGTTCATATTCTTATTTAGTGACGGTTGTTTGCTATAATATTTTTCTTTGGTCACTAAATATTTGTGTTGTCCCCTAGTGACTATTTATAGCCTTCATTATTTTTTGTCTTTCATCCATATTCATCTCCTGGTATTCTTCTCTTCATTCTTTTACTATTCAGTTTTCATATAATTTATCTTCTCTATGGGTACCAGAAACTTCAACGGTGATGTATCTCTTCTAGAGTGATCAATGAGAAACGAACCCATAGTGATATCGATGAAGGTCAGCTTAACGCATTCATAGAAAACTAAGGTTGGTCTGGGTATACATCCATGCTTAGAGGTCATATATACCTTAGCCTTGTGAAACAGTTTCGGATTCATACATACGTTAGTTCTAATGGGGATTACATTCACTCTCATATCTTCGATAATCCAATTATTATCACTCGCCATTCCATTGAACGAGCTATTTGGTGTCCCTCTATTCTCAATTCCGGCATGAGGGTTAAGGTGTTCCGAAATGTTCCAAATACACCATTTTTGTTTTGAACCAGAAACTGCATATAGACTGAAACCTTTTGCAAAAATATGGTTTCGGTTCTTGTTGACAAATCTTCATCCAAGAGGAGAAAATCTTGATAAGATTTTTCCAAGGGATGTATGTCTTCTCTATTTTCTTCGCAAGAACTTTGTGTCAATCTTTCTGCAATCACTTTCAATCACCTTAAGCTAACCATTCTTAGCTCCATAAACTCTCGCAAATCATTTATTCTCTATGGATGTGTATTATCTAAACTATTTGAGTTAGCTAATGTAACTGAAACAGTTCGAAGGGATCTTCTATTTGAAGAAAATGTATTATTTGATGAGAGTTGTAACATATTTGAAGTTTAGCTTAGTCTAGTTTACTTTGATGTACCCTTTCTTCTTTTAAGTGGAATAAAAAATTTCTTTTATTCTCTTCTGATATATTTGTTTTTCACATTTTTTAACTTTTTGATTATGACAAAAAGGGGAGTAGTTAAAGTGCAATAGTTTTGATTGTAATTGGTCAAATTTTCTGAAAAATGTTGTTTACATTCTAAGAAATATAAAAAGTTGTTTCTTGGTAGAATTTTGTTTTCTTCTTTATTTCAGGATTTTTAATAAGAATTTAAAGAAAGCTGAAGAAAGTTAAAGATTTCTTTAAAAAATGATTCTACAAATATTTTATGCCCACACTTTTGGTCCTTTATGTCTACATCCATGAACATAAATTAACTTGGTATGCCACATAATAATGCCGGCATGACAAAATGTTGGTGTGTCATGCGACGTGATTAAGGTCAACATTATAGTTTAAGTTATAAAATTTCGTAATTAATTGATAGCAAAAATCGTAATTAATCAGTAACAAAATTATTGTTGGAATTATGATTTTAAAAAAATAAAGAATGTTCAAATTAATATATTTTATCATGATGTCCTCATTAAAAATGAAACCAACATACAATACATGTCTTTATATCTTGTTTCTTCTCCACGAAACAATGAACAAAAGACAAGTTTCAAATTTCATGTTCTAAGGTGATTTTCCCTCAAATCTCTTGCTTTTTCCCGTTACTTCACAATTCAATGTTCGTGTTGTGAATCGGATGCCTTGAAACAAATATATATAAGCTTGTTGCTCAAGGTAGTGAAAAAGAATGAAGAACACGATGAACACAAGGATTGGTTATTAACTGCTATTCTTTCCTTTATCTTCAAAACAAGATTACAAGTATACAAGAATAACAAATAACCCTCTCACCCTAAATTAGGATTTGCAGTATGCAATGATGAGAGACTAGTATGCTATTTATAATAAACCTAACATACTAAACTAATGGGTTTTTAATCACAAATATCCATTACAAGCTAACTTAGGGTACAAGCTAACTTAACCAATTGGACATAACAAACAGGCCCAATTCGCTGCTAACAATTTTAGCATCCTTCGACACAATAGAGTTCGTCCCAATATCTCACAAATCTCCACCTTGAAACAAACTCTATTATCAACTAACGAATTAGTTTTCTTCATGCAGCTTTATCAACTGCATACAGTGGAAAAACTTGCAACTAGGCAATGTCTTGGTGATCATATCAAGATTATTATCTGTCAAACCTTCAAAGACTTGGACTTCTCACGCTCGATTACCCCTCGACAAAATGCAACCTCACATCAATGTGCTTGGTTCGCTCATGATAGGCTGAATTCTTAGACAGGTGTATTGCACTTTGACTATCACATTTAACAGTGATAACTTCCCCTTGAGTTTTCAGCTCCTTAGCAAAACCTTCAAGCCACAATGCTTCTTTCACAGCTTCAGTTAAAGCAATATATTCCGCTTCAGTGGTTGATAATGCAACAACCTTCTGAAGTGTTGCTTTCCAACTAATAGCTGTACCAAACATAGTGAAAACATATCCAGAAATAGATTTTCTAGAATTCATACAACCTGCATAATCAAAGTCGACATATCCTTCGATTGCTGCTTTACTATCTTCACCAAAGGCTCCACCATAAATTAAGACTCTGTTCAGAGACCCATTTATATACCTTAGAATCCACTTCAATGCTTTCCAGTGAGCCTTTCCAAGATTCGCCATGTATCTGCTTACAAGACTTACTGCATATGCTATGTCGGGTCTAGTACAAACCATAACATACATCAAAGAACCTACTACATTAGCATATGGGATGCTATTCATATAAGTTCTTTCAACCTCAGTACTGGGACATTGATCAATACTCAACTTGAATTGAGGGTTTGTTGGAGTCACAACAGGCTTCGAATTTGACATACCAAACTTTTCGAGAACCTTTCAGAATATGCCTCCGAGATAAGCATAACTTGATCTTTCTATCTCTTCGAATGTCAATTCCAAGAACTCGGAAGCGCTCCTAGATCCTTCATTTCGAACTCCTTATTGAGTTCACCTTCACCCTCAATACCTCTTCGACATTGTTACTTGCTATGAGAATATCATCAACATAAAGCAACAAAATAACAAATGAATTACCAGGACGAAATCTGAAGTAAACACAGTGGTCGAACTGACTTCTAACGAAACTTATGTGTGTCATGAAAATTAGCATACTAGTCTCTCATCATTGCATACTGGGTTTAGACCTATATGCTTAATTTCTGGACTGCAGAAAATTATGTCTAAAGTTCTAGCTGCCAGGTTGAGTAAGTGCATCGGTACTCTCGTTGCTACCAACCAAACTGCGTTCATCCTGGGTAGACAAATTCTTGATGGGGTTTTGGTTATTAATGAAGTTATTGATTTTGCAAAAAGAAAAAAGAGGAACTGCTTGCTTTGTAAAATAGATTTCGCTAAAGCTTACGATTGCGTGGACTGGAACTACTTAAGAGCCATGATGAAAAAGATGGGATTTGGTGAGCGTTGGAGGGGCTGGATGGAAGCTTTAGTGTTTACAAGCTCTATGTCAGTTCTAGTTAATGGCAGCCCAACAGAGGAATTCCAAGTCAGTAGAGGATTAAGACAGGGAGATCCACTTTCACCATTTTTGTTCACTATTGTAGCAGAAGGTCTAGCAGGAATGGTTAGGAGTGCTATCAGCAGAGGGTTATATGAAGGTTTTAAAGTTAACAACGAAATTGAATATAGTCTCCTTCAATTCGCAGATGACACAATTCTGATAGGCGAAGGATCCTGGTCAAACTTCTGGACTTTAAAGGCAATTCTGAGAGGATTTGAGATGGTGTCTGGGTTGAAGATTAACATGAGCAAGAGTAACCTTTATGGGCTGGGCATAGAATTCGAAGTTATGGTGGCAGCTTCACGTTTTTTGGCGTGCAGAATTGGGAAACTACCATTTAAGTTTCTAGGTTTACTTGTGGGAGGCAACCATAGGCGTCTCATTTTCTGGCAACCTGTTATTAACAGCTTCAAATCCAAACTGTCATCCTGGAAAAGCAGAACTCTTTCAATAGGTGGTAGAGTAACCTTATTGAAATCTGTTTTGTCTAATCTGCCTATTTATCAGTTTGCTTTTTACAAAGTTCCGGCATCGATCGTTCGTCAAATTACATCTATTCAAAGAAAATTTTTGTGGCAAGGGTCTGAGGATAAGAAGGGAGTGACATGGGTGAGTTGGAAAAACCCTTGTAAGAAAAGAGAGGAAGGTGGTCTTGGGATTAAGGACATAGAAAAGTTTAATAAAGCGCTTTTGTCTAAGTGGATATGGAGAATAATGGTAGATAAAGAAGCAATTTGGAGAGGCATATTGCAAGCAAGATACGGAGATCTAAGTAAGCAACAGTGGGGAATAGAAGAAAATAACAACAATCAGAATTTTTCTTTGTGGTGGAAGGACTTACTTACGATAGGTGAGGATGCGCAAGGAGTAGCTAAGAGAAGCATGATAAAATTAGGCAATGGAAACTCTACTCTTTTCTGGAAGCAGAGATGGCTAGAAGCGTACACTTTGGAAGAAACATTCCCTGTTTTGTACCAGGAATGCTGGTTTAAAGAGGAATCAGTGAGCAGCAAAGATTGCTGGGAGGGGGGTCGGTGGCAATGGAACCTGTTGAAAGGAGGAGAAGTTTGGAGTGAGACGGCAACAAATCAGTTTTTGGAACTGAGTGAAACATTGGTAGGAATAGCCCCAGTTGCAGACTTACAAGATCAAACATGCTGGCCTTATCACACTTCAAGGCATTATACTGTTAGTTCTGGATATGACATTTTTATGCAGGCTCCGAATCCTCAGCCCGTTGACGGTAGAAGAAAGGAGGTGTTAGACATAGTTTGGGAGGCAAATGTTCCCTCAAAAGTGAAGATTTTTAGCTGGAGGTTAATGTTAGACCGACTCCCTTCAAAGAAGTTGCTGAATTATCGTGGAATCATAACGCAACAGCATCAAGTAATCTGCTGCTTCTGTGCTCAACAACATGAAGATTTAAACCACCTGTTTGTTCACTGTGCAAGACTGAAAATGCTTTGGAGAAAGATATACAAGTGGTGGGAATTGGAATTCGTTCAACAAACTGACTGTAGTGATCAATTGGCAAAGTTTGTAGAAGATTTAAAAGGAAAAATTCCAAAAAAGAACGCAGGGAGCATTTGGCTGACATGCTGTTGGTGTATTTGGAAACAGAGAACGAAATTGTGTTCAATAATGCGAAAGTGATTTTGATTTAATTATATTACAATATTCTGAGTTACACTTGGTGGTGGTTAGCAATAGAAGCCAAAGAAAGCATTCAGTGTACTTTCTATGAATGGTTTAAAAACCCAGCTTTATGTTTGGATCGTTTTTAGTTGCTGTATAGTATAGCTATTTGTATCTGTTTGGGTTGGAGTACCCCTAGTACTCTGTTATTAATCCAAGTTGCTTATCAAAAAAAAAAAATTGGACATAACAAACAGGCCCAATTCGCTGCTAACAATTCTAGCATCCTTCGACACAATAGAGTTCGACCCAATATCTCACAGTTTGTTGTATTTGTTTTACTAAGAGAATAAGGTACAACTCAAAAACATTAATACTATTGAAATATCATTTCAAGCAACAACACGGTTTTACTTTGTTTCTCACTAATTGCAGTTTCAGTTTGTGAATTTCATAGCTCTCCTTATGAATATCATCCATGAAGTAGTTTTCTTAAACATTTCATGTTTCTAAACTCCACCGAGTTTCTTAAACATAAAGCCTGGTCCTTTGTATACAAATCAAGTTTTCTTATATCCCTGGATTTCTTTTCCTTCTTTTATTGAATATATTTATAGATTTAAATGTGTATTGATATTTTAGCTTTGACACCTATCATACCCAATACATTCTCTAATAAAATAAAAAATAGTTTAATAATAAAAAAATTCTAGCTAGTAGTCAAGATGCATTTTACATTTTCATTAAATGTATTAACTAATGAAAAAAAAATTAATTAATTTTTATTTATCTTATATTAAATATTATATTATGTATTCAATTGTTTAAAGATATTAAATAATAAACTTTTCTTTTTGTTGATATAAAAGAGATTCCTTATCTACACAATTCTGTATAGAATATATGATACAAGTACTCAAGTAGAGAGAAAAAGAGAGAGAATACTTATTGATTAAATTGTCTTACAAATACTATTTCATATATTTATGTTCGATAGATATGGGAATAGATTTGTTTCCATGGAGAAAACCAAAAGGACAACACAAATGTGGACAAACACAAACAAAACAAAACAAAACATGAATTCTAGTTCTCCGATCATCTCCTTCCTCATGCATCTTCTTATCTTTATTTCCTTGTTTTGTCATGTTTGTTGTTCAGAAACAAGTGGTCAAAGTCAAACTTTTCTGCGAGAGAAAGAGTTTCACAAGTTGAAGAACACCTTAAATTTTCATCTAAAAAGGATCAACAAGCCTCCTCTTAAGACAATTCAGGTATGTCAAAATATATCTTGAATCTTTCCTTAAATATTTTGTTACAAATTTATACGTTTGTGTTTTTTTTTTCTCTAGAGCTTTGATGGTGATATTATAGATTGTGTTCCGTCTCATAAACAACCAGCTTTTGATCACCCGTTGTTAAGAGGACAAAAACCATTGGTAATGTGCTTTTCTTTTTAATTTCATTTCAATTTTAAAATATCTCTTAAAATTTTATGTATTTCTACTTCATAATTTGAAGGTTCCTCCTAATCGACCAAAAGAATTTTATCGTCTCGATAATTTGAGCCATAATTTTCAATTATGGAGTTTATCTGGCGAATCGTGTCCAGAAGGAACAATTCCTATAAGAAGAATAAAAGAACAAGACATGTTAAGAGGTTGCTCTATTAGCACATTTGGAAGAAAACTAAAACGTGTAGGAAGGGAGACCAGTGGGGATGGACATGAGGTATTATTCCATTGCTAAAAACAACGGAAACATGGAGTTTTTGTTTTATAATTTATTTTTATTTTAGTTTTTATGTGATTTATTCTTACATATTGGAAAAGTAACCATATGGTGTAGTTGACATTAATATTTTTAATAAATATTTTTTAGTCTTAATAATTATAAGGGTCTTTAAAATTTAGTCATTAAAATATTTTTCACCATTTTTAGTTACTTGTTTTCATTTGCATCGAATTATTATGTTGCATAGCATGCAGTTGGGTATGTGAGTGGAAATGAGTACTATGGAGCAAAGGCTAGCATAAACGTGTGGGACCCACAATTGGAAAGTCAATATGAGTTCAGTTTGTCTCAAATATGGGTCATAGCTGGTTCATTTGGAGAAGATCTCAACACAATTGAAGCTGGTTGGCAGGTATGTTAATTACTCTCATTAACAACTTCATTAATTAATCATTCCATTTAGTTATAGATTTCAAAAAAATTACTAGATAGTTACGATTAAAGTCAAATTATTTTGTGTTATGTGCATTTTCTATCTCAAATTAGGTGTAATATATTTATATTAAAATAACAATTAAAAAAGCGTTTGTTTTTCATGACTAAAATTTGAATCAACTCAAAAATTTCTAGAATCGAATTTGGTAGATGCATCAACCGCCCTACTCACTTAAATACTATATACATGATGGAAGAAGTAGCCTTACACAAAATAAAAATATGATACGTTGATTCCAACTGCCTATACCTCCCACTTTCAACTATAAGACCCCCACGAGATTTGGCGCCTCAAAAAGTTCTTCCTAATCGACATTTTAGTTTGAATGATCTTCCAAGAGAACCCAACTACTTTAGCAGATAATAGGTTATCATAAGCAAAACCAATCGAAAAACCCCTAAATTGACTTGGCTTCCAAACCCTAATATCTTCGCAATCACAGCTAACAACTTCCTAGAAAAGGAAAGAAAATCCTTAAGGAGCTCCTCCTTCCCAACACGAAGGGACCTCCTTCACTTAAAACCCTAAACTCAGGCATCCTCTACCTAAGAATCCACCACATGAGACTTCAGCTCAAATATAAGACAAGGCATCTCAACAAACAAACAAAAAAAGGTAGTTCTCACTCAAACATCATGTCAGAACCTAGTCTTCTGACCATCCCTTACCACCTTCAGACAAAAAAGGGAAAACTAATTAAGTTCCTCATCTAAAGCATATCCTAGAAACGTAACACCTATCCACCAATGAGACACCCTTCTATGGCAACCTTCTCTTCCTCCCAAAGGGGAACCAAACCTGTAAGACTTATATTTTGCCTTACAAATGTCTATCCAGAGCGATAGCAAGTATAAGATTCTTTACTCCTAAATCATATATACTCTTTTTGATTTACACACATCTTCTTACTTCACTTACACGATCTTAACTTCTCCTTTAGAGAACTTCATAGAACTCTGTAAACCAACCAATTTATTCTATACCGACACCAATATCTTCAAAAAAAACAGAAAAAACAAAGATATCAAATTCAAATGCACTGTACTCTACAACATAATACAAATTAATATCTAAAAAATTATCCATAGGCCATACCTAAAAAGTTATGATTGATGTAATTTTTTTTAAAGCATTCAGCATTAAAAAGGTAGTCAGTTAGGATGTCAACACCATACCTATCATTTACATCAATGTACTCAATTTTGTATTTAAGCCAATAAAGCTGAGTTCAAGTAATTTTTATACAGGTTAGTCCAGAGCTTTATGGGGACAGCTATCCTAGATTCTTTACTTATTGGACGGTAAGTAAATTAATTCAAGAAAAGTATGTGGAAAAGTACTACTATATGATATATGTAATTTATGTTTGCTTCAAGTTTAAGATATCCATTAATAAAATATTTAATGAAAATAAATAATGATAGAAGTAATAATTGTAGAGTGATTCATATCAAGGAACTGGGTGCTACAATTTACTTTGCTCTGGATTTGTTCAAACTAGTAGTAAAATTGCAATTGGAGCTGCAATTTCTCCAACTTCTTCATATAAAGGAGGCCAGTTTGATATTAGCTTAATGATTTGGAAGGTAATTTTTTGCAAAGTGAATTTTAAAGATTATGATAATTTGGTAGATGTTTCTCATGTTCCTATTATTTTTCTTAATTACGTTTTTCTTCAATAATAATGCGTGAATCGTCAATATTGCTTCAAAATTACAAGAATATGTCAATGTAGCTATTTATGTTTATGAGAATTAAAATTGTTCTTGTAATTATTTTTTTTTAGCCATAAACATTGTTTCGGTCAATCTATTTTTATTCACTAGAAAATTGGATTATTTACTTTTTAATATCACTCATGTTTATAAAATTATTTTAATAAAGTATAATAAAGTCTGATAATTTTTTAAAGAGAAATTGAAAATTTTCAAATTATTTATATAAGATTTTTAAGATTCATATATTTAAAATTGAAATTGAAATTGATATAATGCTATTCTTTATATATTATGCTATATCACAAATTTTAAATCTATAAAAATAAATAAGGGGTAAGAAAATTTTAAAATAAAAAAATACTAATATATTCAAGCAGTGAAAATAGAGACTAACATTTATGTCTCAATAATTGTAGTTCATAATATTGTTTTGGAGTGACATGATCAATTTTTAAAAAATTTGAAACATCTTTATAATTTATTTTTTACTTCAATAATCAAATTGACTTCCTTAGTCAAAGCCCTTGAGAAAAATCTAAAGTCTAAACTTCTAAAAATGTCAATGGTGGGGAATTGGAGCACTCTATTATTTTGAAAGTCTTATATACTTTTAAACTTTGTTATTATGTAGAATTATAGAATAAGCAAGGTGGGTTATAATAACATGTTCACAACATAATAATTATTTTGATAAAAGCAAAATAAAAGACACATAGGGGAAGGGGAAAAACAATATAATCAACAAAATTTTCTAGTGTTCCAATGTTGTATTTTGGTACAACATTTATTCACTTTACTACTTTTGTACATTATTACACGCGTGCACTTTGTGAATTTTTTTAATATAAATGCTTTATCTTTTTATGATTCGTTTTCTCTTATTTCATTTTATCTATCTTTTCTTCTTCGTTCAATATATTTTTATCATTCCTTTTTATTCTCTCTTTCTATAATATTCTCTCTGACTACTTGAAAACATCATTTTCCTTTGCTTTTTTTTATCAACTAAATATATTCGATCTCCTCACTTTTTTTATTCCTTCATTTTGCATGAATAAACAAAATCCAATTTTTCCATTTTTAAGTCAACTCCACGGCACCTTTGTTTTCCTCTTTTTGGCCCATTTTTAACATGTCCCTCTTAATAATTATACTTTGAGTAATTTAACTTTGTCACAAAACAAGTTAATCTGTGTCATTTGGATTTACAGAAGTAGCATTGACACTTCAGAATGAACCCGTGCTTGATATTTAATAGCTAAAAATCTCACATTGAATAATATTTGATTTAAACGTGTACTTATAAAATTATTAATAAGTCGGTTTTGTATGGTTAAGTTAAGTCTAATTATATTTCTTTACATAATATCAATAATTTGATTTAAGATTTATTTTTTCATCTACTATCATGTTTCTGCCATCAGTTAATTGACGATATATTTTTATGTTTTAGATGTCCAATTCTAAATGTAAGTGGTCACAAATCGATTTTATATGATTGAAATGACCCACACAATTTTTAACGTGATAAATATTGAACTTTAATGTGATCTTATTATTTATTTTTATTTTTAAAAATTATTATCAACATTAATATATTAGTATGTTGTGGATGTTTTTAATATTTATGTGTAGGATCCAAAGCATGGAAATTGGTGGCTTGAATATGGAAATGGAGAATTAATTGGATATTGGCCATCCTCTTTGTTCACACACTTAAAGGATCATGCAACTATGGTTCAATTTGGTGGAGAAATAGTGAATTCAATGTCAACAGGATTTCACACTTCCACCCAAATGGGTAGTGGACATTTTGCAGAAGAGGGTTTTGCAAAAGCTTCATATGTTAGAAATATGCAAGTTGTGGATTCTGATAATAGCTTGATTCCATTGCCAAATCTCAAGGTTGTAGCTGATCACCCAAATTGCTATAACATTCAACAAGGGATTAATAATGGGTGGGGAAATTATTTTTACTTTGGTGGACCTGGAAGGAATGTGAAATGTCCTTAAAGAAATTTATGAATAATATAGAATTAGAATTATAAAGGTGAACAATTTAAAAAATTATTTAGCATTTTTTTTTAAAAAAATATTATTTTTAGGGAGCCTTACCACACATGGAACCATTGTAAATGTCTTAAGAAAAATAATTCGGTTCAAGAAAAAGCCTCCCTAGCTAGGGATATCATTGGGGCGGGAGATACATTCTCATCTCAATCTCCACCCTCAAATTTACTCTTATTTTCGTATTAGATTTTCATCATGGAGAATTTTGTCCCTCATCTCTGTCCCTACGGACCCCGCAGATCCCAATGAATCCCCACAGTTTATGTGAATATCTATAAACATAAAATTTTTATTTATTATTTTTAAATAAATTAATAGAAAAACGTGCCCTAATTCATACATTTTTTTAATATAAGAAAAATAATTTTTAATGTTTTTAGAATAATATCAAATTATTTAATTTTACAATGTATGACATGGCTAAAAATCCCCTTGCCAAGTCATCAAACTCACAGGAAGATGGAGGGAGACTACAAAAATCCCAACTCTAGTAAACTTGAGGGACCAAAAACCTGGCTTTTAAACTAGGAGGCCTTAAACTTCAGAATTTTGAAACTAGGGGGATCAAAAGGGCATTTAAGCCAAAAATTTAAATATGATATAAATAAATGAATGTGAAAACTTAGGGTAGAATTTGGGGTACAACAACTGCCCCTATTTAAATATCTTCAACCAGATGATATGAAGATGACCAGGCTTCATATAATCGTAATGGGAGACAATTAAATATTAAAGAACCTGAAATTTTATCCGGAGATGCAATGGGTATTTTGTGAATGAAATATGACGAAAATGTGATAAATGCAATATTTTTTTACACATTTTTGTGAATGAAATATGACGCGGAAAGACACGTTGGAACAACAAGATATTTCTGAATACCCGTCGGGGTGACAAAGAGTAACCAGTAATACTTGGAAAAAGGAGGGATAAAATCCTGGAAAGATAAGTGGCGCCATCCAAGAATAGCATTGAATGAGGTGATAAACTTTGTAGAAAAGACAATCAAATACATCCAAATCTAAAGCTACATCAGAGTCATCCAGGCATGGCACTGGACGGAAAGGAAACCACGACATCCAATAATCTGCTTTGAATGAAGGGAAAAACTCTCTGGAAAAGATAATCAGATACATCCAAATCTGAAGCTACATCAGAGTCATCCAGGAATGGCACTGGACGGAAAGGAAACCACGACATCCAATAATCTGCTTTGAATGAAGGGAAAAACTCTATGGAAAAGACAATCAGATACATCCAAATATGAAGCTACATTAGAGTCATCCAAGAATGGCACTGGACGGAAAGGAAACCACGACATCCAATAATCTGCTTTGAATGAAGGGAAAAACTCTATGGAAAAGACAATAAGATACATCCAAATCTGAAGCTACATTAGAATCATCCAGGAATGGAACTGGATGGAAAAGAGACAGACTGACAAACATCTATTTTGGTAGGTGACAAATAAGTTGGACTTTGACTGCAAAGTAAGACATTGACTGTAACAAGACTTCAGGAAATGCAAATGAGGATAAAACACTCTTGGTATGAAATGATATTGAATTTTGTGATGCATGATATATGAATGATCTATGCATGTGGTATGTAATGCAGACGTTTATGACAATGGAGATTGACTCTTTGGTGGAGGTAAGATGGAAACTCTGATTCCTCAACATGAAGAACACTTCCAACTCTGCTTGGAGAGAAAATGTCTTGAGAAACATTTCCACCGCACTTGTGAACTGTATTGAAATGATGATCCTTGGAGGAAGGACTGAAGCGCTGCTTGGGGATTTCCCCAGATTAGCTAATTGTTGAAGATAAACTGATCATGGCTTCCGTCGTACGTTGATGGAAATAAACTGATTATGGCTTCAATTATTGAAATAACTGAGGGAAAGGAATGCCCTAGTATGAGTCTTAAAAGTGATCTTCTAATTAAAATAATCTGAGAATGACTTGCACTGAGCAACAAATCTTGAACCGATACACAATAGGATCTGAAAGATACTTTCCCCTGATTAGGATCACTGACCAAGTTTCTCAACAGTTTGGACTATCTTGATGAGGAAAACTTGTTTGCAAGCAAAAATTGTTTATTCAAACATGGTAAATTTAATGCAAAGTTAATGCAAAATTTTTGAAACCAGAATCATTTTCAGAATGATATTATTGGTGTATAGAGAAAGAGTCACTGGTTAAAACACAGCGGTTTGAAAATTTAAAAGTGAAAGAAAAAATAAAGGTATGGATATATCAAGACAATTGATTTGCAAAAGATCTTAGGAGTCATATTACGCAACCTTGTCGTAGTATGCTTTCAAAAGAAACCTGGATTCAATTAGGTCTTTTGAGGGTTGTAACGTGTTCTGGTTCACGGTTTAAGAAACAAAGGATAAAGGCTCAAAATTTATTTGTACCCAACCCAATCTTCGTGATGTTCTTCAGTCCTACGCTCAGTTAACTCAGATTATGTATTTAGATTCCAACAAATTTTGAAATTATACACTGATGATAATGATGATGGCTCAGAAGCTGATAGATTCTTGAGATGTCAGTCACTTTTTCTTGCAACATTCATTGTTTGAGGACTTTTTCAACTCTTGTTCGAATTTGTCATCCCTAACTTTTTCCTAAACCGTTCCGTTCAAGATTACGGTCAGCAGGATGCCCCTGTTTGTTGCCTAAGTTGCCTTTTAGTTTTAACTTAGCGACTTTTTTCTTTTTGATATATTATTTTTTAAAAGATAGTGACTGCTTAACTTAATGGTTACAGAGAACCATCATCGCCATTCTTTGACTTGTATGACATCTTCGACACTTCTTTGATGTGCGTGAAGGAAACTTGATTAAATACAACCTTTATTGAAAGGATTCTTGAATGAATGCACAACCGAATTAAACTGAGAATTACCCTATCCCAGGTTAAAATTGCGGGTTTTTCATATAGAAAGAAACTCTAACTTCTAGGCTCAAAGAGGTTGACAAAGGTTTAACTTCCTGATATCTCCAGTGTTTGGGAATTGAAACAATGCATGTATATCATCAGGAAAGTTTTATTCGAACGCATACCAACGACAATTATGGGTATCTTTTTTTATCATCCTCCCTTCAATCTTTGCAAAAACAAGAGTTCGGTAAAGAAATTAAACAGGGAAAATATATATTTTTAAAAGCGATAAATGTAGATGGTTTGAATCAAAACAATGAAATGCTCATTTCATTAAAATCAACATGAAAGTACAAACATTATCTGAAAGTGACAAATTAACATAAATAAAGGAAAATGCAAACTGGAAAGAAACATGGCCTAGTGACTAATCAGTAACAAGGATGAGCTGTCATTTCTAAAACACTGGCTTTAGGAGGTAACTTGAAATACTATGGCCCATTCTTCAGCCACTTTTTTCCTGGAAACGGATTGTTGATAACATTTGGTGGAGAATCTCCAAAATTTATCTCTTATCCTCTGACTAGCTCTTGAACTCTAGCCTTTAGTGCATAGCAGCGTTCTAAATCGTGACCAGCAGCTCCCTGATGGAACTCACAATGAAGATCAGATCTGAATCCAATTGGGAGAGGATCTATAGGAGTCAGAGGCCTAGTTGTGATTAGACCTAGTTCAACTAAATATGGATACAATGCAGTGTAAGTCATTGGAATAGGGTCAAACTGAGTCCTATTCCTTCCATTGTGGTTCTGAATTTGTCTACCATCTTGGCGTTGAGGAATAAGGATTGGTTGAGCCTTGACTGCAGGAGTGACAACATCTACTTGTGGTTGGTCATAGTATTGAGGCCTACAGTGAGGTCCTTTTCTTTCAATTGAAACAACATTAGTTTCTACTTCTTTCTTCTTCTAGAAGTTTCCGAAGGATTTCTTGGCACCACTAGAGGATTCATGTTAAGGACCAATTTGTAGTTATTTTGTACATTATTTTGTGGTCCTTAACAATGTCTTTGTATTTAATTTGTATATTTATTCGAGTATATTGCTTTAATTAGGTTTTTATCTAGTTTTGTTTAATATATGTATTATTTGACTTTAGTTACTCTTAATTGTAGGAATTTATTAACTAATTCTCCCAAGCTTGGATTCAAGGGTACTTGAAGAGCTTTAGGGATGATTCTTTTGAAGATAATTTTGGAAGAGGGAAGCATGCTACAGGTCGCGCTCAGCGCGTTGCCAGCATGACCGCGCTCAGCCTGACTTAACCGCGCTCAGCGCGGTCTGCGAAATTCAGAAAAAAGGACAGAACCCATGCTTTCACTTTTGAGCCACCAACCCATCATTGCACCAGACTTTTTGGCTTGTAAAGGAAGCAAGAAAACATAGACCATCATTATCTTTCATCTTTGTAAATCTAGGGCAAGTTTAGGAAGAAAAACCATAGCTTTTCTCTTGATTTTTCTCATGTTCATCATCTCTACCAACAATCTTGAGAGCAAGGCAACCATGGAAATGAGTAGCTAAGCTCCTTTTGTGTCAAGATTAGAGGTAGTTGATATATATAGTATGTATTTATTTTAATCCATTTGTGTATGAACATGGTTGATGATTAATATAGTTGAATATCTTTGTTCTTCATTCTTATGCTTTGAGTTTTGCTTGGAAAAGAATTTTCAAAGTGACCTAGGATATTCATCCTCTCACAAACAAATGCTAGGAATAGATTTGTGTGTTTGAGTTTACAAAATATTGAACTTAATGATTATCATGCTAATAGTTGTAGTGAGGAATCATGCAAGGATTAACATGATAACATTCATAATCTTGGTGGGAAATCTACAAGATTGAGAGGATATGTATTTGTAGAAATCATCTAGTATGTTCATCACTTGATTAAAATGAATATGTATGAAACTAGATCAATGAAACTAATCTTGACATGCCTTCTTACTTGAAAACAATCTCAAACTCTCTCTAATCCAAATCATAACTCTTTTTGAAAGAATTAATTTAGTTGTTGTTTGGAAACTCATGGTTCTAGTAGAGTAGATAACAAAACCTTTGGTTACATCATCTTAAAACATACTTTTCTATTGAAAGACTATAACATGCACCAATCCCTGTGGAATCGATAATCAAAATACTTTGTTCACGGAAAAAAACCTACAACAAAATGGCGCCGTTGCCGGGGATTGGCGTTTGATGTTGTTAGTATAGCAATAGTTGTGTGTTTTAAGAATTTTTCCACTAATCTCTCTTTGTTTCTTGTGTGTGGCTAGACTTTTTGAATTAGTTTATGCGGGAAGTATTCCTCGACCAACCCTTTTCGATCCCGAAATTGAAAGGACGGCTAGGAGACTTAATAGCAGTGCTAAAAGAAGAAAAAGACAAGCTAGGCAAAGGCAAGAAAGAGGAGAAAGAGGAGAAGCATCTACTTCTTCAACACCACCCGTGTTTGGAGAAGTCACCACTATGGAGGAGAATCAACCACCACCACCACCACCACCACCGCGGGGGCCGTGTGTCAATAGCCCTCGCCATAATGCTCAATTTGCCCGACAAGCAAATGCAAGGGTTGGAAATGAAAACGGGCTTGCTTCAACTTCTCTATGCAAGTCCATTTCATGGCCACGACCATGAAGACCCTTACACTCACCTTACCAAGTTTTATGAGATCGCGGAGCGGCGGGTGCTCCGGAAGACCAAGAAGAACAATATTTCCAAAGGCTTTTCCCTCATTCTCTAGTGGGGAAGGCAAAAGATTGGTATCTTGATCAATTGCAAGAGACAATGACTAATTGGAACGTTTTGGAGGAAAAGTTTCTTGAACGCTTTTCCCTCAATCACGCTTCATGGAGGCTAAGACGGCTATCTCGGTATTTTCGCAAGGAGTAAACGAGCCTTTGAATCGGACATGGGAAAGATATAAGTCTATGCTAAGGAAGTGTCCGAGCCATGGTTTTGACGAGCTTACACAAATTCATATTTTCCGAAATGGTCTCCAACCTCAACACAAATTGTTGTTGGATGCCACGGCGGGAGGTTCTTTGATGGCAAAAACACCGTATGAAGCAATCCAAATAATTGAGAAGATGGGTAGGAATGATCATCAAACTCAACATGATCAAGGAGGTGTACAAGTGAAAACGGGAGTTTTAGAAATTGGTTCGAGTCATGAAGCACTTGTGGCGCAAAACAAATTGTTTGCGAAACAAGTTGAAGAATTGACAAAATAAATGGCTAAACTCCCTCAACAAATCATGGAGTTACAAGGAGCATCAAATAAGCAAGCTCACCAAATAGCTTGTTGTGAATTGTGCAAAGGAGATCATAAAACCGGATTTTGTCCTCCGGAGAATGAGGAAGCTAACTATGTGGCCAACCAAGGCCAAGGGTACCAACAACGAGCTCCTTACCCTTATCAAAATCAAAACCCAGGTTACCAACAAAGGGGTAATCAAGGTTATCAAGGAGGGTGGAGGCAAGATAACAATAACCAAGGAAGGCAAAATCCTTATCAAACACAACAACAAAATCAAAGTCAACCACAAAATCAAAGTCAACAACAAAACCAACCTCAAAGTCAAGTGAGATCTTCCAACATTCAAGACACTCTAGCTCAATTTATGCAAGCCTCAATGGCTAATCAAAAGAGCACGGAGGCATCTATCAAGAACTTGGAAACTCAAGTTGGACAACTAGCTAAGCAACTTTCCGAACAAAGTGCTTCGACATCATTTTCCCCAACTACTCAAACAAATCCTAAGGAGCATTGCAAAGCCATAACAACAAGAAGTGGAAGAGTTTGTGATGAGAAAAGGAAGGTAGTTGAAAGAAAGAAGAAAGTAGTGGAGAAGGATGAAGAAGTTATAGTGTAGGAAGAGGTAGTTGAAAAAGATGAAGAGGTAGAAGTTGAAAAATATGATAATGGTTATGTGGAGGATGACTTAGTTGAAAATGAGGTGTTAGTTGAAAATGAAAAGGAAAATGGTGTAGTTGAAAAGGAGAAAGTAGAGGAGAAAAAGAAAAGAATGAAGAAGGGAAAAGAGAAGGAAGTAACTTATCCGTTGAGAAGTTTGCCATATCCTCACCTTCCTTCTAAAAAGGATGATGCAAAGCACTATGCAAGGTTTATGGATATTTTCAAGCAATTGCAAATAAATATTCCATTTACCGAAGCATTAGAGCAAATGCCCAAATATGCAAAATTCATGAAGGATATCTTGACGAAAAAGAAGAGGTACACGGATCAAGAAACCATAATGGTGGATGCTAGTTGTAGTGCAATAATTCAACGACTATTCAAGAAAGAAAGTGATCCGGTCGTAACTTTGCCCGTGACCATTGGAGATGTGTACGTCGGAAAGGGATTAATTGATTTGGGGTCAAGCATCAACTTGATTCCATTATCCATTGTGAAGAGGTTGGGGGAGATTGAATTAAAGTCCACAAAAATGACATTGCAATTAGCGGACAAATCTATTACTCGTCCGCATGGCGTAGCTTTAGATTTGTTGGTAAAAGTGGACAAATTCTTTTTTCCGGTGGACTTTGTAGTCATAGACATGGAGGAAGATGTTGATGCACCTTTAATTCTTGGACGACCATTCATGAAGATGGCAAGGATGATGATTGATATAGATGATGGCCTAATGAAGGTGAGAGTACAAGATGAAGAGATTTGCTTTAATCTTTTTGAAGCAATGAAGCATCCCATGGATAAGAAAGATTGTTTTAAGATTGACGTTATTGAGGAAGCAACACAAGAAGTGAATGTCGATGATGATAGTCGAGATATTGAGGAGTGTTTGGAAGGAGTGGAGATTTCAAAGGAGATGCACCCTTGGGAGGAAGAAGAGGAAAGTTTGAAAAAAGATCTAAAAGATGATGACCAAAAACTTGAGTTGAAAGAGCTACCGTCTCATTTAAAGTATGTGTTTCTTGAGGAGGGAGGTAAAAAGCCCGTAATCATTAGCAATACATTGTCGGAGAATGAGGAGGAAAGCTTAATTGAAGTTTTGAAATCGAACAAAATGCGATTGGTTGGGTCTTAGCCGATTTGAAAGGCATAAGCCCGGCCTCAGATGCACAACATTATGATGGAGGATGAGTACAAACCGGTAGCCCAACCTCAACGGCGATTGAATCCGTGATGAAGGAGGTAGTTCGCAAGAAGTAGTGAAGATGCTTGAAGCGGGATGATTTACCCAATTTCGATAGTACGGGTGAGCCTGGTTCATGTGGTTCCTAAGAAAGGAGGATTGACGGTTGTATCTAATGATAAGGATGAGCTAGTGCAAACAAGAAAAGTGACGGGTGGAGAATGTGTATTGATTATCGAGGCTTAACAAAGCGACGAGAAAAGATCATTTTCCTCTTCCGCTCATGGACCAAATGTTAGAAAGGCTTCGGGACAACAATACTATTGTTTCTTGGATGGTTATTCGGATATAATCAAATATCGGTGAATCCGAAAGATCATGAGAAAACGGCGCTCACTTGTCCATTTGGAATTTTCGCAGATAGGCGATGCCTTTCGGCTTGCAATGCGCCGCAACATTCCAACGGTGCATGCAAGCTATATTCGCCGATTTGATTGAAAAGACAATTGAAGTTTTTATGGATGACTTTTCCGCTTTTGGAGCTTCATTTGATTTATGTTTGAAAATTTGGACACCGTCTTCAAGAGGTGTGTGCAAACCAACTTGGTCTTGAATTGGGAGAAATGCAACTTTATGGTGACCGAGGGAATTATCCTTGGCCACAAGATATCTTCAAGAGGAATCGAGGTTGACAAAGCAAAATTGATGTTATCAAGACGCTTCTACCAATGTCAAAGGCATTCGAGCTTTTGGGTCATCCGGATTCTATCAAGATTCATCAAGGACTTCTCCAAAATAGCCAAACCTTTGAGCAACTTGCTCAACAAAGATAAGTCTTTCTTGTTTGATAATGATTGTTTGTTAGCTTTTGAAAAATTAAAGGAGAATTTGATAAATGCACCCATAATCACCGCACCTAATTGGAAACTTGATTTTGAACTAATGTGTGATGCTAGCGATTATGCGGTGGGAGCCGATAGGCCAAAGGAAGAACAAAATCTTCCATGCTATACATTATGCGAGCAAAGTTTTGAATGATGCTCAAATAAACTATGCAACAACCGAAAAGAGTTGCTCGCAATTGTATATGCATTGGAAAAGTTTCGCCTTACCTAATTGGTTCCAAGGTTGTAGTTTTCACGGATCATTCGGCGATAAAATATCGCTTACCAAACGGACTCTAAACAAAGACTAATCCGATGGATTCTTCTTTGCAAGAATTCGATTTAGAGGTCCGTGATAAAAAGGTTCGGAAAATTTGGTAGCGGATCATTTGTCTCGCTTAGTGAACGTAAAAATTACGGACAAGGAAAAGAGGTGGAGGAGGAATTTCGGATGAGAAGTTATTTGTAATCCATGAGCGACCGTGGTTTGCCGACATGGCAAATTACAAGGCGGATTAATGCCTAAGATTTGACTTGGAATGAGAAGAAAATTTTTAGCCGATACAAGTATTATGTGGGATGAACCTTACATTTTTAGGTTGAGTAGTGATGGATTGCTAAGAAGGTGTGTGAGTGATGAAGAGGCCAAAACATTCTTTGGCATTGTCACAATTCCCTTGTGGGGACACTATAATGGAATGCGGACGCCACCAAAGTCCTACAATCGGGTTTTATTGGCCTTCGCTATTCAAAGATGCGTGTGCTCACGCTAAATCTTGTGACAAATGTCAAAGAAGTGGTGGATAGGAAAAGAGATGAAATGCCATTGACAAATATGTTGGAAGTGGAGGTATTTGATTGTTGGGGATTGATTTTGTCGGTCCTTTTCCATCTTCGCTTTCAAATGAATATATCCTTGTTGCTGTGGATTACGTGTCAAAGTGGGTAGAGGCCATTGCTTCGCCTAAGGCCGACGCCAAAATCATATCAAATTTTTGAAAAGAAACATTTTTCTCGCTTTGGTGTGCCTAGGGTGCTCATTAGTGATGGTGGGTCGACTTTTGCAACGCATTGTTACAAAAACTTTTGAAACAATTTGGTGTCAAGCATAAAGTGACGACCCCCTATCACCCTCAAGCAAATGGCCAAGTCGAAGTGTCTAATAGGGAAATCAAAAAGATTTTGGAAAAAGCTTTTGGTTCTAGAAAAGATTGGTCACAAAATTAGATGAAGCTTTGTGGGCGTATCGAACTGCCTATAAAGCTCCTATTGGACTAACCCCGTTTCAGGTTGTGTATGGCAAAACTTGTCACCTCCCGGTAGAGATGGAGCACAAAGCATTATGGGCTCTCCGATTCTTGAATTTCGATCCATCATTGGCGGGTGAAAAGCGAAAGACACAACTCGTTCAATTAGAAGAAATGCGCGAGGGAGCTTACCATTCAAACCGGAGGTACAAAGCAAAGGTTAAGGTTTCTCATGATAAGAAGATAAAGATCAAGGAATTTAGGCCGGGACAAAAGGTTCTCTTGTTCAATTCCCGGATGCGGCTTTTTCCGGGAAAACTCAAAACAAAGTGGTCCGGTCCGTTTTTAATCAAAGAAGTCAAAGAGTATGGTGCAATTGTCTTGGAAGATCTTGCACGAACAAAAGAATGGACGGTGAATGGGCGGTTGAAACGTACGTTGGGAGAGGTGAGCCGCAACATAGCCGAATCCTTCTTTGATGATCAATGATCATCATGAACCGCCGAGCTCACCGACGTTAAACAAAGCGCTTGTTGGGAGGCACCCCAACATTGTAAGTATTCTTCCTTGAACTCATTTACACTTGCCCGCACTATCAATTTTGCTGTTTTCTGAAAAATTCAAAATTCGAGCCAGCTGGCCCAGCCGCCAGAGCTTCGGGCCAGAGCCCCGGCGCACTTTGACCCATCTGGCTTTCGCTCATGATAGGGACCGCTTCTGGATTTTAAAAAAAATTTGAAAAATCACATTTTGGAGGCCCATTCGTGGCTCGAGATGTTTAAATCGTGGTTAGGGCTCTTTAAACCCTTTTTCACTCTTTTCTTCACCATTCCTCATCCTCTCAAAATCTCAAAAATCCCCAACCAAAAATCTCCGAATTTTTGCAAATTTCTTTGTCAAATCACTCACCCAAGGCATCCTAGTATGTATTCTATGTCTTTCCTTTCTCAATTTTGTGTACATTGCATGTTTAGGTTAGATTTTGAAAACCTAGGGTTAGGAATTTTCGAATTTTCTCTTAAGATTAGGATGTTTTGTGTTAGAGAAGTACTAGGATGTTATTTTCTGCCCTAGGAAGTTGTTGTGTGGAGAAAATTCTTTGCGTAAGAATTTTTAAAATCGCAGAGCCATGCGTAATTTTGAAAAATTCTTCTTGTATTTAGTATTTTCGATTAGTTGTAATGCCTTGGTTGGTTGCTTTGCTTTCTTTGTTTGCATGATTCTTTGCTAATGGACACCTCGGTGTCACTTTTTCGTTGATTTTGTGTTGAAAATTTCGATGGCACCTAAGCGCCAACGAGTTTCTCTGCTGGAGCGGGCCTCTCGGCTGCTGCGCTCGATCTGTGCGATTCTTGGGGCCTGCTCGGGAGGCTCGCTACAAAGAGCTCGAGGAGCGAAACATATGGATCGAGCGCACCATCGCCTCCGCGAGCAAGGGCACTACCACACGCCTCATGTCATCCTCGATAATTACGGGTTGGAAGTTCTTGCAACCCTCGGACAAAGGTGAACGTGGAGCTTGTTCGCGAAGTTCTATGCTAATGCTATCCGGCCGAGGGATGTGAGTTTCGATTTACTTCGTTGTTCGAGGCAACTGCTTTTTCGCACGCTATCAGCAGCGGGCCTCAACCCCAGAGACCAATTGATGTCTACCATGAGCACTGCTCGTGGTAATTGGGATCATAACATGCCGAGGACTAAGCTCTTTATCGGGCATTCTTATGAGTTGAATCGGGCTGGTCAACCTTTGAAATTCAACAGGGCCAGTCTGAAAACAAGTGCCAGAGTTATGATGTGTGTGGCTCGCATAATCAAACCTAGGAGCCACACATCTTCGATAACCATTGAGACGGCGGGTTTGATTGCTTACATGCTCGATGAGGAGCAAATTGATTTCGCCGTCGATCGCGAATGAGTTGAAAAGGGTTACACTTAGTTATACCTCCAGGGGGGAGCGTATAAAGTGTGCTCTCACTTATCCTGGCTTGATTATGGGTTTGCTGAAGAGAGCGAAGGTGGCTTTTCCCGCAGAGGACACCTTACCATTGATGGCGTTGTTGATGATCACTGTGATCGCTTTTGTAGGTCCTTGATAATATCTGCTGCTATACCATTTTGCACTTTCTCAAGCTAGTCCATCGGAAGAATGGAATGACAGATGCATCTCGCTCATCGAGAGCATTTATGTTTATGCATGAGAGCATGGAGCACCTTGCTCTCTGATTCGAGAGCCCGGAGTGAACCATTTTACTCGCAGGTGAGCAGCTCGAGATATCTGGTTGGCCGGTCGGGCCAAATCTTGAGAGGAGGTGGGAGATGAGGATGATGGTGAAGAGAGTTCGGTTCGTTCGGCTCGACTGGGTCGATTGGAGATTCGATTCTCGAGACCTCGATTGATTTTCTCCTATTTCCTGCTTTTATTTTACTTTCAGATTCTAGTCTAGATTTTACTTTTGCAATTTAGTTTTAAACTTTGATTTTGTTGGTTGCCATCCAATTTTGGGGATTGGCTTGTAATTCCAATTAATTTTTTGTAGGCATGAAGCCTAAATACTTCTTTTTAAGTTTTAAACACCATTTTGGGGTGTCTTTTTATTTTAAGTTTAGTTTCTTTTATTTTGTTCTATTTTATTTTTATTTTTAGATTATAGTATTTAGTTTGAATTTACTTATTGTGGTTTGTCCGAATTCTTCATCGGGTCTTCAAAGCTAGTAAGCGTGTTTCACCAAAGTGATGGTGATGATAAAATTCTTGATTCATTCCACAAGGAAGGTACACATTTTATCGTTTTGTAGAAACATAACATGTCTATGAAATTTGTTCTTTATGCAAGATATTTTGGCATGTACAAAAAAAAAATTTGTTCACATTCGAATCATTAGGACATAAACCACATATGTGAGAAGCTTCCACTTTTTACCAAATATAGAGTGTCTTGTAGTTGTGTTAACTCGTGTGATTCATGCTTAATCTTTACTTGTTTGTGATAACTGGGAAACTAAGAAATGATCAAGGCAAATTTTTGTGCACTATGAGGAAAACCACCAATTCTAAAAAGGGCTTCAATTACCCGTGAGAGCGAATCCTTGTGAACCCTTTTGAGCTTAAGTAGTATTTGTAGGATGAATGTATCAAATCAACTAATTGTTAAGTAGGCCACTTAATAGTTGTTGATAATCTTTGAAAAATTCAATGATAATTCATTCTATAAATTTTCTTGTTTGAATACCAACCCTTTTGTTAATTAACCCAAGAGCATGTTCTTGAATAAAAAGGATTGATATAAATGAAGTTGGGAGGTGGATCAAAAGAACCTAGAATTTATGGCACAATGATCCTAAGAAAAAGAAAAAGAATGGAGAAAAGAAAAATACAAAAGAAGAAAGAAATTTGTTTATGAAAAGATACAAAAAGAAAAAGAAAAGAAAGAGAGGATCATTGTGTAGAAAAAGAAAGGAGGTTGCGAATAATAAGATGGGAATTAGTTGTGAAATGCTCTTCATATCCTTTTACCCGATTCGTTTCAATGGCTTTGTACTTAAATATCCCTTGTTTCTAACCTAAGCCAAGTTACAACCTCGAAAGTCCTTATTGATCTTTGTTTCCATTTTATCTTTTAACTTGTTTCGATGAATGCATGAATTACTCTGGATGTGCATAATTATGAGTGAGAGTGTTTAGTCCTTTGTAAATATACATTTTGTTCTTCATGAATTCTGAAGAAATGATTAGGTGATTCAAGTGTGAACATATCTTTTGTTTTGTTAAATGTTTTGATATCTTGTGTTTAGAACTTAATTCATGGCCATGTTGTGTTTAGAAAGAAGCGATTGATGTGTGCTTTTGCCTGGTATGTCGAGTTTGAACCATTACTCTTGTGTGAGTTTGCATGCTTGCATTTTGTTCCTTCTAGCTTTGTAAGATTATTGACTTTTGTTTGAGGACAAACAAAGAAGTAAGTTGGGGAGAGTTGTTAAGGACCAATTTGTAGTTATTTTGTACATTATTTTGTGGTCCTTAACAATGTCTTTGTATTTAATTTGTATATTTATTCGAGTATATTGCTTTAATTAGGTTTTTATCTAGTTTTGTTTAATATATGTATTATTTGACTTTAGTTACTCTTAATTGTAGGAATTTATTAACTAATTCTCCCAAGCTTGGATTCAAGGGTACTTGAAGAGCTTTAGGGATGATTCTTTTGAAGATAATTTTGGAAGAGGGAAGCATGCTACAGGTCGCGCTCAGCGCGTTGCCAGCATGACCGCGCTCAGCCTGACTTAACCGCGCTCAGCGCGGTCTGCGAAATTCAGAAAAAAGGACAGAACCCATGCTTTCACTTTTGAGCCACCAACCCATCATTGCACCAGACTTTTTGGCTTGTAAAGGAAGCAAGAAAACATAGACCATCATTATCTTTCATCTTTGTAAATCTAGGGCAAGTTTAGGAAGAAAAACCATAGCTTTTCTCTTGATTTTTCTCATGTTCATCATCTCTACCAACAATCTTGAGAGCAAGGCAACCATGGAAATGAGTAGCTAAGCTCCTTTTGTGTCAAGATTAGAGGTAGTTGATATATATAGTATGTATTTATTTTAATCCATTTGTGTATGAACATGGTTGATGATTAATATAGTTGAATATCTTTGTTCTTCATTCTTATGCTTTGAGTTTTGCTTGGAAAAGAATTTTTCAAAGTGACCTAGGATATTCATCCTCTCACAAACAAATGCTAGGAATAGATTTGTGTGTTTGAGTTTACAAAATATTGAACTTAATGATTATCATGCTAATAGTTGTAGTGAGGAATCATGCAAGGATTAACATGATAACATTCACAATCTTGGTGGGAAATCTACAAGATTGAGAGGATATGTATTTGTAGAAATCATCTAGTATGTTCATCACTTGATTAAAATGAATATGTATGAAACTAGATCAATGAAACTAATCTTGACATGCCTTCTTACTTGAAAACAATCTCAAACTCTCTCTAATCCAAATCATAACTCTTTTTGAAAGAATTAATTTAGTTGTTGTTTGGAAACTCATGGTTCTAGTAGAGTAGATAACAAAACCTATGGTTACATCATCTTAAAACATACTTTTCTATTGAAAGACTATAACATGCACCAATCCCTGTGGAATCGATAATCAAAATACTTTGTTCACGGAAAAAAACCTACAACAATTCACCAGCAATAGACACTTTTCTTCTCTTGATTCCCTCTTTTAGCCTTTGGCCAATAGTCACCAAATCTGTGAAGCAGGATGACACACTACCAATCATCTTCTCCCAATAGAAAGGAGGCAAGGTATCCATAAACAAACCAGTGAGCTATTTCTCAGATAGAGGTGGTTCAACTTGTGAGGCCAACTCTCTCCAATGTTGAGCATACTCCTTAAAAGATTCTTTATCATTCTGAGACATAATTTGCAATTGGCGACAATCAGGAGCCATGTAAAGATTATAGTGGTATTGTTTTATGAAAGCATCAATTAGGTACTGGAAGCATTGGATACGACCTTTTCATGTCCCATATACCATTCCTTGTATAAGCAGACATCTTTCAAAAATACATCACCAAGTGACTTTTTGGACAGGTGTGCCTCTTGTATTTCTTGAAATCTGGAGTATTGATCTTAGGAGGCATAACCTGATCAGAAACCAGACACATGTTCTCTAAATAAATACCAAAGACATCATTGCCTTCCATAGCTCTCATCCTCCTTTCTAGAGTCTGATACTGCTCGCAGACTTCTTCAAGTTCACCAAAATTTCCTTGACTCACACTTCGGGGAGTGTCAGTACGGTAATCAAAGAGAGGGTTCCCATAAGCAACTTGGGCAACAGGTTTATGCATGAAAAGTTGATGAGGAGCAGTATGAACAATGGGTTAAGGCTCGGTGAAGTCTGGAGCTTGGAAAACTGGTCGGGAAAACTCGCCAACCATTGGAGAAGTTGCAACAGGTGGAACGTATCTGAGGTAACCCAAATTCTGGCCAAGTAGTAACTGGCATCTGAAAGGATTGAGGATCAATAACAGCAACTGAGACTTTAGAAATTACAGTCCTTTGAGGCTGCTCACCTCTGGAGATCAGAACTTGCATCATTTCGGTAAGTCTAGTAATGCCTGACTTAAAATCATTGATTTCCATTCAGACATCTGCATTGTGTGGCTCTAGTTCCGTACTTGTACTGAGGAATCAGATTGACGGTAGACAATCAACTCAACATGGAGACCCTAATACTTAGAGTTATAGGCCCTTTGTCCAGAAATTTCCATCCCGCACTAGCTTACGGTGCAACAACTTCCATAAAAAGACCAAATCTAAGTTGCAGTCTTCACGTCGATCCAAGAGACACGGATGTCTAATGGACCTAAGCTACGCAACCACTATATCCTAATGTTACCTAAAAGCCTAGGTATTGGGCTTATTTATGTACCAATAATCCCATCAAGAATTCCCACACAATGGATATATACACATGATAAAATAAAATTATAAAGTAAATAAATGACCGAAACATAAATAAGAGATAAAGTACAAAGAAGAAAGTAAAACAATAAACACACAACCACACAATGAACTAAACTAGGGTTGACTCGCTTGAGAAAAGTAGTCCCCAGTGAAGTCGCCAAACTGTCGATGCCTATCGAAAAATTAATTTTAATAATTTGATCATCGAAATAATGAAGTCTCCACCAAGATTTATTTATTCCAAGAAGGAAAGGGAAAATATCTAATAAAACCCACAAGAAAAAAGAATAAGACGGTCTACGAGACTAAGAGATGTAGGTTCGGGAGTCGGTTATGCAAGGGGAAGGTATTAGCACCCCTCACATCCATCGTACTCGATGGTACCCATTTAGTTCAAAGTGTGTTCGTGTGTTAGTGTGAAAATTTACGATCTTCTAAGGTTTGAAAGGAGAAAATAAGAGAGAAGAAATGTTTTTATTATTTTTGCTCGCCTTTAGTCGTAAGACTTAGTGCCTACATACTCCCTCGTGCAATGGGAAAGTCAGAGCGCCGTAGTTCGGCTAGAAAATGATTGTTTGTTGATTGATTTTAAATGAAGAGACAAGTTAACATTTTTAAAGGAGAAGACTTGTCTAAAGGCCCACAAGGTGTGATAAATAATAAAGGACTACGCATCGACATGAGGGAGGGTTTGAGAATGCCTCTAGTACTCAAGTGGAGAAGTCGGAAACCATAGGGATAGAGGAAGAACATCTCAATTATAAATGAATCATGTCTAATCTTGAAGAGGTTTTAAAGGTAAAAGGTGCTCGGGCGCACAAAAGGTTTGAATGAGTTAAGTTTGATTTTAAGTGGGTGAAAAGTACCGAACAATAGGACTAGCATCCTACGATTCAAATACTAGAAACCAAAAGAGCTCAATGCTCAACGAGTCGTCTATCATCCCAAAAAAGTTTTCTTATGAAAAAGGTAAAGTGAAACGAGGTTCACATTATTAAGAGTCTTAAATAATTGGTCTAGCAACCAACGATTTAACGACTCGGAGTTTAATTTGCATAAGTATTTACACAATTGGTCTAGCAACCAACGACTTAAATACTCGGAATTTATTATGAAAAGGTTTTTGAAAAGTCACTCGACTTGGGATCGAGGTTTGAAAAGAAGACTCGACGTTGGATCGAGTTGAAAATTTATTGAAAGTGTTTTAAATGCTTGGTGAATGGAGAAAGAATGAATCAGGTTATGATCAACTAAGCCATGAAACTGGACCGATCTCGAGAGAATAAATAATCCTACTCTCTGCTATGAAACCCTTATAGAAATGAGAAACTTGGTATGTGGAACAAGGCATGAGAGATATAGGATAAACGAGTAATTGTGAATAAATCAATAATTTAGAAAATAAAAATCAAGAAAAACCCATGCATGGTGGCCAACACAATCATAAAGCGATTAAATTACATGTGTACTAGCAAAGTGGGCTAGTCTACTATGACGATCAATGGGAACAATTGATCGAAATAGACTCACTTTAGAAAGGCCCATGATCAAGCGTACATGTGCGCATGTATGGTCATCACGATGCTTCTAAGTTTTTTCGACTTACGAGTTTAAAATGATTCACAATTGAATATTAGTTTGAAAATGATTTTTTTGGTTTTGTGTAAGTGACAATTAAATTAAAATTAAAAAAATGCGAACTAAATAATTATTACAAGTCTTTTGGGGAGAGGGATACATCGATTACAACTGGGGATTAAAGAATAAAATAAAAATAGAAAGCGGTAAATTATTTACAACACAACAAGGCAGCGAGATACATTTTTCCGAATGGGGATGAAAATAAAATAAAGAGAAAACGATAAATTAATTACATCACAACGGAATACAAACAAAAGCTAATGCGGAGAAGTTTAAATATCGATTATTGACCATTGCATTTTATTGGATTAATTAGAATAGATTATATAAATTAATTCTAAGAGACAAACAACATTTTTTGTGTTCATACACGTTCGAAAGTTGAATTGAATTTCAATTTCGAAATCGCAACACAAGGAGGAACATTATAATATAACTTATTTATTTACAAATGAATTGAATAAAAATATAAGAATAAAAGTAGTAAGTATAATTATATATTTACAATACTAAATGTAAGAATAAAATATTAAGTATTTTATATTTACAAAATTAAAAACAATATTACTAAACATTAAATCTAAATAATAGAATAACTATAATAAGAATGTAATGGGAGAAAAGGTATAAAGATGCTAAGTGAAAATGATGTTTGAACTATTCTTGAATGCCTTCACAAGTAGCAAACTAGTTAGTAGCATAAGGTAATAACAATTGAAAAGAAATGAAATTAATGTATATGAACATGTGAAGAAACAAGAAATTGATTATAATCAAACAAGTTACTATTTACAAAAGTATAAACTTGAAATAAATTACATGATACGATATGTACATGCATAGAAGAACCAAAACAATCAAAAATTTGAGTATTTCGATTCACAAAGGAATTAAAACCAAAGAAGCTTACACTTTTATCAATTCAAAATCGAAACATATAAAGTTGATTTAAAAACAAACTAAGATCAAACAAGTACAATTCGGATAGCCATGAAGATAAACGTATAACACTAAAAAATTCAACTTAAATTGAATGAATGCTACCGGTAGAAACATCCTATTGCAATCAAGACTTTATCATTTGAATTCCACAACACAAAGCAATCGAAACAACATCAATTATTAATTCGAATTGGTTCAACTCATGAGACAAAATAAATTTAAAAAAAATAAAAATTTATGCCAATAAATTGAATTCCGGGCAGCAACCATTCTTACAAGAAACAAACCAAATAATCTCAATGAGTTTCAAACCAACAACATCAAATTGTGAACATACATTCCAAATGGTTAGATGAATATAACAACGGTTTCGAAGGAAATTCAGAGGATGGTGTTTCGGATATGGAGGGAGTAATGAGAGGTGGTGTGAGGGACGGTGGAGCAGTGTCACGGAGGGACTTTCACGGTGAGAATGAAGGGTGGTTTTGATGTGTGAGGTTGAAGGACATATGTGAAGGAGTGAGGTGGCTGAGGGACGAAGAATGGATGTTGGTGCAATGAGGATGAAGGCGGTGAAGGGCAAGGGTGTCGCAATGGTGACGAAAGCGACGACGGAGAGAGGCTTACGGTGGGAAGGTTGGATGAATGGTTGGAGAAAAGCGAGATGGCAGAGAGGGAGTTGGTAACAGTGAGGCGGAGATGATAATGATGGTGAGGCGTGGCTGACGAAGGCGATGGGGGTTTACTGTGAGAGACGGAGTGAGTTTGTTTTGCACAACTTCCTTTTTCTTTTCTTTTTTTTAACAAGTTATGATATATATATATATATATATATATATTACAATACCTAAAATGCCCCTAATGCCTAAATGGGCCACAAAAATGGAATTGATAAAAAATAACAAATCCAAAAGTATTTTTGTTTTGGCGATGGGGGTTTACTGTGAGAGACGGAGTGAGTTTGTTTTGCACAACTTTCTTTTTCTTTTCTTTTTTTTTTAACAAGTTATGATATATATATATATATATATATATATATATATATATATATATATATATATATATATATATATATATATATATATTTTACAATACCTAAAATGCCCCTAATGCCTAAATGGGCCACAAAAATGGAATTGAAAAAAATAACAAATCCAAAAGTATTTTTGTTTTAATTTTTGGAGATAAAAAATAGACACTTAAAATTGTCAAAAATCATATAAATTCGAACCCTAAGTTATCCGAAAAAATAAAAATGAGTACATTAAAATAAACTACGGGTCTCAGAGATTAAAGAAAAAATATCAAAATGGTTAAAATCAAAATAAAATGATAATAAAGAATACCCAGTTGTAAAACACTTACGGTTAAAAAAGAGACTTCGAAATGTATTGAAAAATTAGAGAGAGCAAATTTTCATGATCTACGCGACACGTAGATTCATATAGTAGTCAGTAAAAGGCAAAAACTTGAAATATTTTCCCGCTAATTTTCCGCACAATGTCGCATCGCTTTTCCGGTATGTCTATAAAACTGAAATATCGATATCATCGACATATAAACAACTTAAAACGATACAATAAACAGGTAGAAAGATAAAAATGCATGAAGTAAAATAACAGGTATTTTACAACTACAAAATGATGCAAATATCGATTTAAACTGACTTTTGGTCAATTTAAATACGACGAAATGATGCAAATGCAATGCGTAAATGATTGTTTTATGTCAATGACTTAATGGAAGCATATGTAGATGAATGTGAAGCCTAAGCCAGATAAAATCGAGATAGGAGGGCAAATTATATTGGAAATAAATATGGAATGCGAATTAAATATGAAAAATATGCAAATAAAATTTAAATATGATATAAATAAATGAATGTGAAAACTCACGGTAAAATTTGGGGTACAACAGGGAAACGAGCATCAGACCATAAACGTTCAACGGCTAATGCCCCAAGTACTCAAATGAGTGGATAGAACCATCCTAATCATCTTTTTTTACCCAAAAAATTTTATTAAGAAAAAGGTGACGCGAAAAAAAGTTCGTCTAATTAGATTCAATTAAAGAAAGCAAACGTACGATCGAGGGTCGAAACAGGACTGACTACCTTACGTTTAGGAAAGGAGAAGTAGAGTATTTATTTGTGAAATATTTTGAAAAGAAACTCAAACTTGGATCGAGGTTTGAAGGTTTGATTATGAAAGTGTTTTAGCGTTTGGTATACGGACCAAGAAAAATCGAATCGGGTTATGATTAATCAAGTGTATGAGCTTAATTAATCTCGTGAGGATAGGTGCTCCTATCCCCAACTATGAAACTCTTATACATGGATGATTGGTATATGGACCAAATTATTCGGGTTATGGTTAATCAAAACAAACTAGGACTTTGATCAACCTCGTGAGAATGGCGACACCCATTCCCAACTATGAGACCCTTTTTGACATATGAGCCAAAATAAGAAAAAGAATCGTTTGTGTCAAGTGTGTGAAGTGTATATTTGTGAATAAAATATCAAAGCATATGAGTTATAAACTAAAAAACATTATCACACAATACAAGCCCAAACCTTAAATGATTATTAGAATTGATTTTTTTATTTGGTAAAAGTCAATTAATAATATAATCAATAATTACCAAATAAAAACTATCATAAAAACTAATAATCATTTAACACATCAAATAAAAATTTAATTGCATAAAAAATGTAATTAAAAGGAGAGGTTTTTAGAAATAGCCTGTCAGGAGCAATTCTTGGGGGTGCAGAAAAGAAAATCATAGAGGAGTCCAAGCCCATATAAAGGGAGGCCCATTGGTTGTTGAATAATCTAGCACGAGAAGCTTTTGGGAACATACTATGGAGGTGCATATCTGGTGCGTTGGATGACTCTTCAGCCATGAAAATCATTGGATGACAAGATGATGATCAGATTTAATGATGATTAGAGATGGAGAAGTGGGGTGCATTACAAGACCAATGAGGACACAACATCGGATTACAAGTTAAATAATTAAAAAGTGATGACATGTGTCACCACCAGATTAACAATAAAAACATGATTAATTTAATTAAAAAATCTAGTAAGCAAAAATTAAACAATATAATCAGAAAAACTCTCTCTCTCTCTCTCTCTCTCTCTCTCTCTCTCTCTCTTTATGCAACATGCTCTCACCTCTCTCTCTACGCACATGCTCTCATCTTTTTCTAAATTGCCTCAACGAAGAAGATTAAAAGGCCACGCTGAAAGTCGCCCTTGCGGCGGTGGCGACACCCCGATTCTTGATTTTTTTAGTTTTTCTTTCTCGCCTCTCTCTTCTTATCTCTAATCCTTGGTTAATTTTTGCAGATTGGCTTCATATCTCCCTAGAATTAAAGGAATAGAAACGAAACCTTAACTCCTTTTTTTCGTGAATCCGATGGTGATGATGACGTTCCACAATGAGATAAAGACAATTAGAGAGAAAAAAGGAGAGGAAATTAGAGCATGTTATCCTTGGTGACGATTTAAAACCTTTGTAACTGGCTTCAGTGAGATCCTTCTAACTTCTTCTTCTTCTTCTTTTGAAATTTCTGAAGGGTTGGTGCTATGGAAAATGATGAGAAAAAAACATTGGGTTAGGATTTATGATGGTTAATGTTGTTTATGAGTGGACGAAATTGATTCTTCTATGTTTTTTGTGAACAATCAATTTTTCTGTGCTTGTTAATGATGGTCTTTGTTTCTGGAAAAATGAAGAGTTTTTTTTATTTGTTTGTTTTCTCTAAAAGGTTCGATGATTTTTTGAAAAAATGATGGACTATTTTTGGTTATGTGTTTGCTGCAGCTATGCTAGGGTTTGTGTAAGAACACTCTCTGCCTTGATATTTGTGTCATTCAATCATTTTATACTGATGTTGGGAATTAGGGTTTTGTTGCTCTTGGACTTGGTTATTTGTTAACAGGCTGTGTAATTCTGTTGTGCTGGGCTTAAATGATTTCTGATATGTTGATTTTTTTCTTTCTGTGATGATTCTGGCTGGTACTATGATGATATTTCTGAATTTGTACTTTTCGCACCCTCCTTTTTGTGAACAAAAATTTCCTTTGTGATTTGCAATATGAGCTTTTTTTCCTAATGATTGCATTTTGGTTTTTGTATGAGGCTTTCGGTTGCTCGTGAGTTTAAACATGTTTGAAAACTTCCCTAAAAACCTGATTCCTTGCGCTAAACCCTAATGATGAATTTAGAAGGAAACATTCTCTTGAAAATTCTTGCTCATGTTCAATGGTTATGTTGCTAACCACTTCCTTTCTTTGTTTTCATGTCAACATGTGATGGCGATGGACAAAGGGTTTGGGGATTTGAAGACCAAGAATGAAGAAAGGCCGTGGATATCTATTGGAAAAAACATGGAGCTTGGCATGGAGGATTTGTGATCCAAGACAATATCAATGTTTTGTTGTATAGACTAGTACTAAGGAAAAAAAACATAAAGTGTTGTAACTAAGAACAAATTTACCTTGTAATTCACGCATACATTTCCTTATGTTAATTTTGAATCTTGTAATAACATGATTTTGTATTGATTATGAAACTTTGAGAAACTTGTAGCTTGAATTTTGAACGCCATAAAATCTGGATATACCTTTGATTGTATTGATGAATCTTGAATCTTAGGTCCCTTGGAATTTTGAAGTTCTACCACACTTGTTTATGGTTTGTAAAAATGGCAAACCTTGAAACTTAGAAGCTTGAGATGTACAAAGGAAAACTTGAAATGCGGAGATACTTTCTTTGGGAGAAAAATTGATCTTGAAGACTTTGTAGTTTTAAGAAAACTTGTAACTGCGTTCTTTGTAATCTTGAACTTTGAACCAACTTGTATTGTATTAAGTGAAACCTATAATTTTAGAACTTTGAATCCTTCTTGTGTATAGATAATATAACCTAAAATCTAATGTAGCTTTTCCTTTAAGCTTGAATAGAGTTCTTTTGTAGAAACTTTGAATGAAATTTGTATTTTGGCCTTTCTTTATGAAAATTGATAACTTTCATTGTTTATTTTGGAGAAAACAAACTAAGACAAATGATTTGAATTTCAAATCCTTGTGGAGGCTTGAAAGAAATCAGATGACCTAAAAATGGTTTTGAAAGTTGGGCTTCTTGAATTTTTAATGAATCTGAATTACGTTAAAACTCGCAAGAATGATCTTGAACTTTTCCAAACTTAAGAACATAAGAATTTCCTTCTAATATTATTTGAAACATAATGATCTTGATTTCTTGAATGCCCATTGAACTTTGAAATATAATTCAAGCAAAACTTCTACACTTCTTTCATAAACAAAATTTAATGAGCGAACCCAATATCTTTAAAGGCTTGATCTTTTTGAAATACAGAACTTCTATTAGAAGAACGCAAATCCTCTCCTTCCAGTACATTTCTAACTAGATGATCATGTTAAAACTTTGAATATTTGATAGAGCCAAACATCCCATGAATTTTTTAGAGAAATATATAGGCATGAGTAATGATAGGGAAAATTTTAGGGTGCGACAAAATTCAAATGCAAAAATCAACATGCTCATCAAGAAAATGGCTAGGAAAACTGTTATCTCTCTAGTGGCTTCCAGTGAGGATGATGATGAGATGACTTAAGTGTTTCTTAGATGTTTTCACATTTTCTCTAGTGCACTTTGAATTCTGAAATTCTTCTTTGTACTTTCATTTTTATGCAATTTCCATTATATAATTGAATTTTTAGTAATATAATGTTTTCACTTTCTTAAATAACTTAATTGTCATTGTTTTGCACATTTACTTCTCACAATACATCTATATCCGCCTTTTTTTATTTTAACAAAGAGGGATAAATATACTCTTAGGGAAATGGTCTATTTTATTTCAAACCCTCTTAGTCAGTTTGCCAAAATTTCATTCAAAAAAGAATATAGTATGTGATGTGTGCCAAAAGGGTAAGAAACTAGGGTCCTCTTTTAGAGCGAAAAAAATTGTTTCCATTGAACGACCCTTACTACCTCTTCATATGGATCTTTTTGGCCAATCTAAAACTGTAAGTCTTGATGGTAACTTTTACTCCATTGTAGTTATGGATGACTATTCTCGTTACACCTGGACATTATACTTATCTTAGAAAAAAGATGCAGTTGTTGCATTTCGAAAACTAGCCAATTTCGTCCATAACGAGAAAAGATTAAGTATTTCATCGATCAAAAGAAATCATAATGGAGAGTTCCAGAATGACAAATTTGAAAGTTTTTTTAAACAAGAATAGTATTTGGCAAACATTTTTCACTCTATTAACTTCCCCCCAAAACGGGGTAGTAGAGTGGAAATATATCACTATAAGAGTTTGTTAGGATGATGCGCAATGAGACTAATCTTCCAAAATACTTTTGAAGTGGTGTAGTAGGCATTTATTACTATGTTATGAATTGTGTCTTGATGGGACCAATTCTAAAGAGGGCGCATTATGAGTTATATTTAGAAAGACAATAGAATACTTCTCACTTAAATATCTTTGGGTAAAAATGCTTTATTCTTAACAACAAGAAAGATAATCTCATAAAATTTGACACAAAAGCTAACCAAGGCATATTAGTAAGATATTCCACTTCAAGAAGATCTTTTAGAAACTTTAACAATAAAACCCTGACTATAGAATAATCGTTTTATGTAACTATTGTTGAACTTTATCTTAATATATAACTTGATCACGAATTTTGATGAACTTGCTATTGATGTAGTCATTCGTTATGATTAAGATATTCCTAGCGAATAAAGGAAGATCAGGGACCATCATATTCATAATGTAACTTTGTGGCCTTTATTTCATAAATTGATCCAAAAGGAATTGTTGATGAACATTGGTCTGTATCCATGCTAGAGGATTTAAATCAAATTGAATGAAATAACATTTAGAAACTTTTTCACAAAGCTTTAACTAATCAAGTAATTGGTACATGTTGGGTCTTTCATAACAACCCTAACAAAGATGTAAACATTTCAAGAAACAAATCCAGACTAATTGCAAAAGGATACAATCAACAGAAAGGCATATATTTCGATGAATCCTATGATTATGCGGTAATATTAGAGTCCATAAGAGTGTTATTCTCTTTTTATTACATAATGTATTTAAAATTCTTTCAAATGATTGTAAAGAGTAAGATATTTAATGGTTACATCAAGGAGGATAGGGTTTTCATTAACCTCCTAGTTTTATCAACTCAACCTTCTTGGATCATGTTTTATAAATTAAGAAATTTCTATACCGTCTGAAACAAGAAAATTATTGCTTGAAAGAAAGTTTTAAAGATGACAAGTTGAAAAAGCTTATTTTATCAAGGAAATCGAGCATGATATCTTATTAGTTCAGGTTTATGTCGATGATATCATATTCAGTACTTTTAACAAATCCTTATGTAAGGAATTTTCTTAAATGATGTAGAATGAATTTCAAATGTCAATTATTAGGGAGCTATGATGCTACCTAGGACTTCAAATCCATCAATCTAAGTAAGGAACTTTCATTAATTAAGTTAAATACTATAAAGAATTGCTAAAGAGGTTTGACACAGAGACGTCCAAAGTAAAAGCAACCCCAATGTCAACATCATGCAACCTCGATAAGGATGAACATGGGAAACTATTTGAAGAAAGCAAGTCTCGAGGTATATGTGAAATTCTGGTATATTAGACTTTAGATGTCCTATGACATGTTAAGACATTTAATCTGACTTAAACAACCAGGCAAGGTATAAACATATATAAATAGTACTGAAAAGTAAACAACTCATCAGTATTGTTAACCCATTTCGGTGCAACATAACCTACATCTGGGGCTACCAGGCCAGGAATAAAGTCCCATATAATAGTATTAATTCGAAGCTAAACTCTCTCGTTTACAACTTCTCACTTAATCACTACCCGTGATAACTTTTTACCTAAGACTCACATAGGCATGAGGACCTCCTCAATCCCTCATCAATCACAGACAACGATTGGAATAAACAGGAAAACACACTTCCATGATAGCAAAACTAGAAGACACACTTTCATGAAAATACCTAGCCAAGACACTTGACTAAGAACACAACTTGGAGTTTCTTAAAAGATTCCTCCAAGAACAATATTCACTCTTGCTTCACAGCTTCGAGGAGAACAATGATAGAGACTTACAACTCTATAACAAAATAGTCTAACTCACATGTCAAGTGGATCACACACAAAAACTCTCCTAGAGAGTGACTTACAGACTTAACCTTAATAATATTACAATTTTGGCTAGTACCTTTCCTATGTTACAAAGCCTTTTATTATTAACCTGTTTCCCAACTGGATTTGGACCTAAAAAAATGCAGCAAGGAGACTTCACAAAGCTTGCGAAAATTACTCCAAGAAAATATGTCTTCAATCAAAACTTTACTAAAATGTCTCCATATTTAGAAAATTTGAATATATTGAATACCAATATTAAATCTTTGATTTATCAATCTTGATTGCCACATAGGATTTAAAAATATTCCCAAAATATTCAGTAATTAAATCACAACAACTGAATCCAAACTGTCAACTGTAGCAGACCTGATGTCATATACTTCTGGTTAGGACATCCCGTTCGACATATTCAAACAACTAGTTGAAACATCTTGTTCAACATGTTGCTGCCAAGTTAGTTATACCAAAATACATGCTAATCATAATTTTAGAGAAATAACAATCTCCCCCTTTGGCACATTTTGCCTAAAACAACCAAATAACCCTTGCACAGGAAAACACCATAATCACATCGGAGGCACAATAGCAGAAACATAACATAGGAGTTATGAGAAGCAACAAAACTAGAGAAATGGTTAGTAATTAGTCAGTCTACTAAACACAGATGCAACAGATAGAGAAACTAAATTCTCAACACCATGATGTCAAGATATCATGTTTGACATCTCTTTAGAGCACCTCAATCCAGTACAACAGGAACTCCTCCTCAACACTTACTATTACAAAAAATACCAATTGAAATTATCTCCTCAATAACATCTAACAACAACCACACACTTCTCCCCCTTTTTATCCATAATATGAAAAAGGAAGCAACTAACAAAAGTAACTATTGTAACACATTAGCACATTAATGCAATGCTAATGCAAAACCAAAAAAAAAAAAACACAAATGCAACATTCATGCATAATGAGATATACGGACCATACTCCCTTTTGATAGCACCGTCCATAATATTTCCTTGCCAGCCTTAAGGAAAACATGTCCTGAACAATATCCTGACATCCGTTCAAATATTTATTTCAATCAAAAAACTTCTTCAACAATCAGTAGAAGATGTTTCGCATGCTTTTCTACACATTAGGAAGCAAGTAAACCCAGTCTTCCACTAGACTCTAAGTGTACAACTTTCATCCAAAAGTAGAAGCACTTACCAAGACATCATAACATCACATGTGCGAAAATTCCAATCGACTAAAAATCTCCATGGAGTCCTTCCAAAAACTGCAGAGAAAATAAATTCTCCCAGACACAAACAATATTTCCCTCTAGAACCCTCCTAAGAAGCATGTGAGCACATGATTGAACCAAATAATTTTGCATAGATAGCACCATACATATCTAGAAGCCTAATGTCACAACATTTTCTTTGACATCACAAACTCACCAGAGGTAATACTCTTCACAAGTTTGATCGGCGCACACGCTTATAAAAATCTGCACAATTGCAGTCACAATCCATAGACTAGTATTTCCCCACTGTCATGGATAAACAATGCTCCTGCTGAAGATTAATTATTTGAGCACCAGATAAAGTCACATAAATACTTCATATTCTCATAGTCAAGAGCTACCACTTCACACACATGCTGAACCATAACCACACCCTTGTGAAAACAATCTGAACTAGATACATCAATTTCAGGCCTTATGACTTCTTCAAGGACATATATGATACATGGACTTAAAAAACCCCACACTTCATCATACCTCTTTGGATGACCAAGATATCATGCACACTTGCTTTGACATCACTTAAGCAAAAACAATCACATGTATTCCAGGCTGACACACTTGCAGTAGAGGAAAACACTTCTCCACAATCTTCCTGATCAGATCACACTATCTAATCCTAGTCTTATGTCCTTATATTCAATAGTAATTGATGATACGAGTGAAGTCTTCAATATAGTAGTCATGCATTCACCAAACATACTACTGTAGACAAGATTTGAAATTTTCTTTCTTACCCTAAATGTCCCAAGACTATAATAACTCATTCATGTATCTTTTACAACTTGATGATACCATAAAATAAAATTAAATTTTCTCTTCACCTTCAACATCCAATATATACATACACACTAACATTACATTCTAATGATGTTTCGTTTGGGTGCCATCTAGACGAGGATTGAGATTTTCTGATTCAGTGCTTGAGTAGCCAGAGAAATTGGATTGAGATTTGTAGGGATCTTCATTCAGAAAAAACCTCAGGTTTATCCTCCAAGATCATTGGTTGATTTAGGGGTTTTCTTGCAAGACGCTAAAGAAGTAATTGTAGCCAAGTGAATTCCTTTGGAGATTAGGAACACAAGGGATCCTTTGGAGATAAGGAACGCAAAGGAAGTAGAGTGAGAATGTTAGATTAAAATTAGAGTCTTGTGGTGCAATAGGTAAAGTTGGCGGTGCACAAATGCTTTGGAGATAAAGTATGCAACAGAGTAGCAAGATCCAAATAGTCAACTTTCAACTATTATGTGCTTGGTCTTTCTCAAGATCGAAAGAGGAAAAGGGGTTGAATCAACAACAAACTTAGCGTTTGTGGAGTTTTTCTTGAACACTTCTCTTGTAACGACATTTTTTTATAGTAAGAATTATCCTAAATCAACTGAATTAGGCAAAAACTTACCCACACACGAGCATGAACATGGGGAACTGTGAAGACAAATTCCTCGTGTCTCTTTTACTTTTCTCTTTCACTCGCTTTAATATTCATCGAGAAATTTATCAAATAGCATTGTGTTATCAATTGAACTGTAAGAATTTTCCTAAGTATTTTTGATTTTGAATAAAGTGTAAATATAGCTTATAACCACTTTTGGTTATAAGTGGTTTTGTATATCAATATTAATCAAGGAAAAATTATGAAAATTCACTCGCACACAAAGTCCTTGAAAAATTGTTCTAGCTAGTTCTTTATATTTGTGGCATTGGAAATAGCCTTACAAATTAAGTGCTTCAAACGTTAAATAATGTGTTCATTGATTTAAGTGATTTTCAATTCATTATCACTCTTGTTCCATACTTAATTTTAAATAACAAATTTGCATATCCGAGCTTCAAATAATTTTGATTTAGACGACTTATCCAAAAAAGTGATTTCGCGTAAACTCTTTCAAAAACAATCTTAATTCTATATTTTTGTCTAGTAATATTAATTGAGTATCTATTCCCCCCTCTAGATACGTTATCGTTGTCTAACAATTATAAGGCAACATATAATAAGTTGACGAAGAATAAAACGATTGCACATGAATTATGCTATAAAATGGTGGATATGATTTAATAATAGATAATTGAAGCTTACTTAAAAGTTGATATCTTTTTAGAATAGCATTTTCCCCAACATTAGACAGTTACGAGGCCTTAGTTCTAGTGGTTCTGAAAGGGAATGATGGTCAGAGTTTGTTCGATGGAGCGGTGAATAACCTTGGTCTTGGACAATAATGAAGAAATTTTGCTCGTTTTACCCTCTTTGAGTGAGATATCATTATTGTCAATATGATTGTTAATAACATGGAAATCAACAGAATAAGAGTTTATGAGTCTAGATCCATATCATGTTAGTTATCATTATGTTCCCCAAACGACGTCAGTTCCACTTTCACTTTGAAATCCTAGATTGAATTATAAGGAGGAAAGTAAAGTTGTTTTGAAATAGTTGTGGTTGTCTTTATTGTATGAAATTTTAAATTCCAAGCAAGTTCCTCTTCCTTGTCATACTAATTATAAGCTTCTTCCGTTTCTTTTGAAGTTGTAGTTCGATCCAAGGTGTCACCTTTAAGAGATTTTATGCACATATATGAAGATGGTGATTCTACTACGTCATACTCAACAATTTTAGAGATTGGATCTATGGACTCCATTGATTCATAAGTTATTTCCATTTATTCATCTAATTCCAGAAAAAGAAACACTTTTGTGAATGTATTTCAAGACATTGATGGATGTTGTTGAGACTGTCATACCCACCATTTGAGAGCATGATCTCTCATTTACATTGTAACCACATTCATATTCTCCTCATACTTCACAATAATTCTTACTATGCATATTTTTCAATACAAAGGATCCACCAATATGCTTCTAATACTTCGTAAAAGTTCCAAAAGTTCAACCCTTATTTAGAAGGAATGAGATCAAAATGAAAGCACCAATTGATAGTAAGTTTTTTATATAAACTATGAAACTAGGGTTTCAATAACAAAAGAGAAACAACACTAAAAACTATCTAAAACATTAAAATAATAGACACTAATATTTTTCATTGGATTGATAATTTTCACTCTCACAATAAAAGTACATATATGCAGTGGATTACGAACTAAAGATCTAAAGACTAAAACATGAACAAAAGGTTAAAGCCCAAATAACATAATTCTATTTCTAACTTAAATAATTAAGTTATTTAAAAACTAATTACACATTATATTACATTATCCATTTAATCTTCATTCTTGTATCACCATCATTGAAGTTAAAGAAATGGTTGTCCCAAGTTCTTGAGAGGAACCCACTCTAATCTTATTAAGGAGGGCTTACCTTAAGCTTTCAATATTTAATGAGGTTTAGATGAAATGCTAATAATGAATGTTGATATAACATGTTTTTGTAGCATCAAATTATTATGTATTATTGTATCAACATAAACTTGATGTTTACTTTTATCCTGGGTTCTAACGAAGATGTGAGAGAGGTCAAGATTAGAGAACTGCTTCATCCCGAGGTAAAGAGCCATTTGATTGAGATGTTGAAAGAGTATGTGGATATCTTTACTTGGTCATATCAAGACATACCTGGATTAGACACCGATATTGTGGAGAATCACTTGTCGTTGAAGCCTGAGTGCCCGCCAATCAAGCAAAAGTTGAGAAGAACTCATCCCGATATGGCAGTAAAGATTAAAGAGGAAGTTTTAAAACAGATTGATAGAGGTTTTCTTGTGACACCAGTTTATCCTCAATGGATTTCCAATATTGTGCCAATTCCAAATAAAGATGGAAACTTCCGCATATGTGTTGATTATAGAGATCTGAATAAAGCTAGTCCGAAATATGATTTTCCTTTGCCACACATTGAAATGTTGGCAGACAGTACAACAAAATGCAAAGTGTTCTCATTCATGGATGGATTTTCTAGATACAATCAAATTAAGATGGCTCCTGAGGACATGGAAAAGACAATGTTTATCACACCCTGGGGATTATTCTGCTACAGAGTGATGCCCTTTGGGTTGAAGAACCCTGGTGCAACGTACCAGAGGGCCGTGAAGACCCTATTCCATGATCTGATGCACAAAGAGATTGAAGTATATGTTGATGATATGATTTACAAGTCTCAAACCGAGGAAGAACATTTGGTAGACTTATTGAAATTGTTTCAGCGTTTGAGGAAGTACCGTCTCCGCTTGAATCCTGATAAATGTATGTTTGGTGTCCAATCTAGGAAATTTTTGGGTTTCATCGTTATCCAGAAAAGAATTGAAGTTGATCCTGATAAAGTTAGGGAAATTCAAGAAATTCTTGCACTAAGGATTGAAAAGTAAGTTAGAGGCTTCCTTGGGCGTTTGAATTATATCTCCAGGTTCATTTCCCATATAAATGAAACATGTGAGCCAATCTTCAAGCTTTTGAAGAAAGGTCAAGGTTGTGTACGGACAAATGTTGCGAAAGGGCATTTGAAAGTATCAAAGAATATTTGCTTGAGCCTCCTATCATGCTCCCTCGTGTTGAAGGAAGACCATTGGTTATGTATCTGACAATGTTGGATAATTCCATGGGTTGTATTTTGGGACAACAAGATGAAACAGGAAGAAAAGAGTATTCCATTTATTATTTAAGCAAGACTTTCACCGATTGTGAGTCACAATATTATATGCTAGAGAAAATTTGTTATGCTTTAGCCTAGGCAGCGAAGCGTTTGCGGAAATATATATTGAATTATACTACTCGGTTGAACTCTCGAATGGATCCAATCAAGTACATCTTTGAAAAGCCTTCCCTTACAAGAAGGATTTATTGTTGGTAGATGTTGTTATCTGAATATGATATTGAATACCGTACCCATAAAGCTATTAAAAACGGTGTGTTGGAATAATACTTAGCTCATCATCCGGTTGGAGATTATCAATATGTTAGATTTAATTTCCCTGATGAAGATGTGAGGTATTTGAAAAAATGAAAGATTGTGATGAACCTTTACCTGAGGAAGGTATAGATCCATAATCCAGATGGGGTATGGTGTTTGATAGAGCTATGAACACTTATGAAAAAGGAATTGATGTTGTAATCATTACTCCCCAAGTGTCTCACATCCATTTCACTGCAAGGTTGACATTTGATTTTACGAATAATATGGCAGAGTATGACGCTTGTATCATGGGTCTTGAAGAAGCCATGGATCTTAGAAGTAAAATTCTTGATGTGTATGGTGACTCGGCTTTTGTAATAAATTAGATTAAAGGAGTATGGGAAACTCATCACCCTGGCTTAATCCCTTACAAAAATTATGCAAGGAGGCTGTTGACTTTATTGAATAAGGTGGAGCTTCACCATATTCCTCGGGATGAGAATCAAATGGAAAATACCTTAGCTACTTTGGCTTATATGTATAAAGTGAATCGGTGGAACGATGTACCTCAGATCACCATTGAGAGCCTTAAGAGGACAGCTTATATATTTGTAGTGGATGTGGCGAAGGACGATAAACCTTGGTATTATGATATCAAGCACTTATTGATGACTCAGGAGTATCCAGTTGATGCATCTAACAAAGATAGAAAGACATTGAGCCGCTTAGCTGGTAAATTTTTTCTCAATGAAGGTGTGTTGTACAAGAGAAATCATGACATGGTCTTGCTCAGATGCGTGGATAGACACAAAGCAGACATGTTGATGCATGAGATTCATGATGGTTCTTTTGGTACCAATGCCAATGGACACTCTTTGGCTAAGAAAATGTTAAGGGCGTGTTATTATTGGTTCACGATGGAATCTGGTTGTTACAAATTTGCGAAGAACTATCATAAATGTCAGATTTATGCTGACAAGATTCATGTGCCTCCAACACTTCTCAATGTTATTTCTTCCCCATGGCCTTTCTCTATGTGGGGGTATTGACATGATCAGAATGATTGAACCCAAGGCTTATAATAGACATCGTTTCATCTTGGTAGCAATTGATTATTTCACCAAATGGTTTGAAGCGGCTTCGTATACCAATGTTACCAAGAAAGTTGTGGTGTAGTTTATTAAGAACAATCTCATTTGTCGGTATGGTGTTCCAAGTGGGGTCATCACTAACAAAAAATCGAATTTGAATAATAAGATGATTGCACAGATCTACAAAGAATTCTAGATTATTCATCATAATTCTTCTCCTTACAAACCTAAGATAAATGGGGGCTGTTGAGGCTGCTAATAAGAATATTAACAAGATTATCCAGGAGATGGTTGTTACCTATAAGGATTTTCATGAGATGCTCCCTTTTTCTTTGCATGGGTGTCGGACCTTGGTCCGAACTTCAACAAGGGCAACCTCTTTCTCTCTTGTTTATGGCACAGAAGTAGTGCCCCCCATCGAGGTTGAGATTCCTTCTTTGCGTGTGATTATGGAAGCTGAGTTATTAGATGCTGAATGGGTTCAAAATCGGTTTGGCCATTTGAACCTGATTGAAGAAAAGAGAATGACCGCTTTGTGTCATGGTCAGTTTTACCAGAAAAGAATGATGAAAGCTTTTGATAAGAAGGAGACCTCGTGCTCAGAAAGATCATGTATTTAAGCTCTGATTCTAGGGGCAAGTGGACTCCCAATTATGAAGGCCCATATGTTGTCAGGAAAGTCTTCTTTGGCGGTGCATTGATTCTTGAATCTACGGATGACGAGGAGTTCCCACATCCTTTAAATGATGATGTAGTCAAGAAATACTTCGTCTAAATAAATAAAAGAACAACTCGCTAAGTTGAAAACCCGAAAGGGCGGCTTAGGAATAAAAGAGCGTCTCGGTAGGCTGAAAACCTGGAAGGGTGGTCTAGGGAAAAGTTAGAGATATAAACATAATAAATTTCCTGGTAGGATGAAAACCCGAAAGGGCAATCTAGGCAAAAGTTAGGGACTTTCATGGCAAGTAACTAAATCAGACAAGACTTGATCGCGGAAGCAACAATCTGCATGAATCATTATTGCACCTCAATTGAAGCCTATATAAAGGAGTTTAAATTTGTTAGGGAGGATAGTGGTCATTGTATTTCGATGTACCTTTTCCATGTATTTACCATTTTCCAAACTTTGTAATCATCCATGGAGTCATGCTATTGGCAGGCTACCATTCTATCAATAAAATTTGAGCCTTTATCTAAATTGTTGTCAATCTTATTTTATTCAGCTTACAAAAAAAAACTTTCTTTTATTATTGATAATGAATTTTAAAATAAAAAGATTTAATAGAACATACTCGTGAGAAAATTTTTCAAAAAAAGTGTCTTATTTTTTAAATGTGAATCAAAGGAATAAAAGTAATAATCCTAATGATGAACAAAAATGTTCGATTTGGTGGTGTTCGAAGGCGATCCCAATTTCTCCCCAATAAGGCTTCCAGGGAAATATTCTCTGAACATGGTGAGTTAATTCAGAGTTAATATCTCCGTTTTCCCATGAAGTTTCGTTGGCCTTCCCCAGATGAATCGAGGATAATGTTTCCCTCTAAGGTTGTAATTCCCGTGAAGTTTCTTTAATCTTCCCCTGAGAAGTTCGTGCAACCACTGTTCCTGGTATTGAAGAATGTTTGTGGTTTTCAACATATGTGGTATCATTATTCCCCAACAAAGTCCGAAAAGGAAGAACTTTTTTGTATCCCTGTAATCTGTTTGGACTTGTTTCTATATGCTCGTGCTTTGGTTATTTTCGAGGCATGTCTCTATTAAAAATAAGCCAATCTTTGAAGTAGGACAATGTTTCCTCAAGTGATGGCTTATTCTCCTCCAGATTTCCATCTTGGATGTGATAAGTGCCAAAATGTAGTTATTTTGTATATATATTTTGTGGCACTTATCTATTTTTGTTTGTTAATAATCGTTGAATAACCCCAATTTTTGTTGTAAATACGTTTTATTGTGTTTTGCGTACATAATGTACCGTTTGATAGTTTCGTATCTATTTTTGTAGGTATTTGTTGCATATTTGGAGCATGGAGGAATAAAGTGTCGAAGACACAGCTCTGAAGACGCATTTTTGAGAAGAAAAACAGCAACTTTCGCGGTTAGCGCGGTTTTGAACGCGCTTAGCAATTTAGCGCGATCTGCGGGATTTTATTTTATAAATACTTTTCAAAATAGATTTCTAGGTTATGGTTTTGGGGTGGTTTTTGATCCCCATTTCCATCAACCTTCATTTTTGGTAGATTAGCTTAGAAAACAACATTAGGGCTTGCTCATGGAAGATTGGAGGTGGATTGCTCTTCTATTGGCTCTGACAACCTGTGTAGATCTGTGGTTTATCTCTTCTCCTCTTTGTGTATTTCTCTTTTCTTAGGTTTGTATGTATTTCTACTCATAACTCATTATATTTATCTCCCTTGGCGTCGTATAAAGTTTGCTTTAACGAATTTGTGTTGGTGATTGTCTTAGGTTTTTACTCTATGTTAGGGGTTTGAGCTTTACTAGAGATAGATTGCTTAGATTCTTAACTATGATGATTATCTGTTAGTTTCTGAATACTAGAAATGGGTTTAGATCTAACATTAACTATAGAGTATCTGATCTTAATGCCTCTGCGTTGTCGAAGTATGCTAGAGATGGTTATGCAGGTGACGCAGTTGACTTTTGTGTTGTCGAGGTACGCTAGAAATGGATATCTAGGTGATTCGGGAGGATTCTCAATTTGGGGTTAGAAATAACCAAGGTTGTGAGAGGTATGTGATGACACGGACGAGTATCGTAGGCCGAGTATGACATGGGTGTAGGGATGGCAAGCAGACCCAAACCCGCGGGCCCCACCCGCACCCGCACCCGAGTCAACGGATGAAACCCGAATTGACTGGGTTTGGGTTCGGGTTCGGGTGCCACCCGATATTTCGGGTGTGGATTTGGGATAGCTTAAATCCGCACCCGAAACCCGAAACCACACCCACTTATATGTTAAATTACATAACTATCAATAATATATATATATATATATATATATATATATATATATATATATATATATATATATATACATATCTATATATATATATACATATATATATATATATATATATATATATATAAATATAAGTATTAAAAATAAAATGTAGGGTTTATTTTTCAAAGAATTAAGTTACATGTTTTATATGTTTTAAGTTTCACATGTTTTTATCCATATATATATATATATATATATATATATATATATATATATATATATATATATATATATATATATATAAAAATAAAATGTAGGGTTTATTTTTCAAAGAATTAAGTTACATGTTTTATATGTTTTAAGTTTCACATGTTTTTGATGCGGGTTTGGGTTTGGGTTTGGGCGAAAAAACCCGAACCCAACAGGTGCGGGCGCGAGTGTTATTTTGTCACCCGAATAGCCTTTGGGTTCGGGTTCAGGTTCGGGTGATGATTTCGGGTGCGGGTGTGGGTAGTGTGAAACCCGCACCCGACCCGACCCGTTGCCATCCCTACATGGGTGGTAGATTTAAGTTTGTGACGGGTAGTTTACATTCGTTCCAGTCAAGTTGTCTATCCTTTATACTTTTTGTTCATTTACTTTTTGTCTTTTATTTTCATTTCTTTTAATCTCAAACTCATTGACGGTAGAATTTTCGAACGAAGAATCAATAACCAATCTCTGTGGACACGATACGATATAACCTAACCGGTATATATCACCCGGTAAAAATAATACCAACTCTTTGCTTGCCTCCATACCGCAGCAACAAAATGGCGCCGTTGCCGGGGATTGGTTTTATTGTTTCTGTATTGCGATAATTCCGTTGTTTTTGAGTTTTGTAATTATTGTATATGTTGTATAGGCTTTGTATATGAATTTGTATATGTTACTTGTACATGTTGTGTTTACTTTCCATACTTGTACATATGTGTGTTTTTCCTTGTTTTCAAGTATTGTTGTAAGTTGTCTCGTATTTGTAACGTTTATTGTGTGGTTCTTAGGACACTTTCTTTAGGTTTGCGCGGTGTGGAAATACCATGGCATGACGAGAGGAGGTTACTAATGCTCGCACAATAAAGGCGTCGAGCTTACGACGTAAAACAAGCATGTTTGTTATGTTGTTTATGTGTGTGGTGACTTGTGTTTTGACAAGTTGAAATAGGACTTGCTCTTAATTTCAAATTTTCACTTTTCAACTTGTTAATTCCTTTTCACCAATTGTGTGTATTGTTATTTGTTTTTGTTTTGTTATGTCAATTTGTTATTTTCCACAAGTTTGTAGTGTTTTAGCTTGTGAAAGTGTGTATGTATTGTAAATATTGTTTAGATGCGTAAATGAGATTGTATAGGTGTGTAAGTGGAGCTTGCATAGAAGTTGCACCTGTTGTTGTCATTTTTCTATTGGTGTAAGCCTGCTATCTTGAGGCTGAATTCTTTAAAATTTCACTTGGTTTTCCTTTTTCCCACTTTCACCAAGGCTTTTTGTATTGAATAAAATTAGTATTGTTTTTCTAATTCTTTTGTTGTTGTTTGGACTCAAATTTTGGTCCGGTAACTTGAAGACTTTTGAGGTGATTTTCCGAGTTTGATCGTTTCAACTCGCGGATGTATGGTAATGATAGTTTCAAAGTTGGTACATGTCAGGTACTCCTTTATCGCTTTCTATAGCATAACATGTTTAGGAAATTTATCATTTGTATAATTACCATGCTATTCATTCTTTTTGCATTACTTGCTCATGAATTGAATCACTTTAGTACCATTTTTAACCATAAATGTGAGGAATCTTTCCATTGTTTACATATGTTGAGAGTCCACATTCTTGTTTTAACTGGATTTTATTATGCTTAATCTTTTGTTTTGTGTTGATTGTATGATTGCAAGAAAATGATCAAGGCATTTTGTTGATTTTGAGCATAACTACCTTGGCCAAATATTTAATTCACCTTGTGAGTGTGTGAACATTTTTTGGACCCTTTGAACTTTTATCAACATCCATTTTTATTTGAACTTGATGCTTGTCTATGAGTGTCAATTCACTTTTTTGTATGGATGTTGATTTCTTTGTTTCTTGAACCCTCAACTATATGTTGTTGTATGGATTTTTACCTTGCCTTAGAAAGTAGGGAGTATTCACACATTAATGTTGGTTGAATTCAAGTTGGGGAGAGGAATATTTATATACTTATATTGTGGTTGGTATGAGGTTAAGAGAAGTGAAAAAGAAAAAGATTGGAAAAAGAAAGAAAGATTAGAAAAAGAAAGAAAAAAGAGAAAAACTTCGAAAAAGAAAAACAAAAAGAGTAGGAATAATGTAATGATAATAGGTGAGGTGTGTTTGGTGTGAAATTTGTGATGAAGAATAAGTTTGATTGAAATTATATTGTTTGGAACTTTGTGAGTTGATCACTCCCTTAGGTTTAGGCAAGTTTTTGTCTCGATTAGATTTAGGACTTATCACTTGTTTGTTAACCAAACCACATTACAACCTTGAAAAGCCCTTGTGATTCTCGCATTTGTATTTTCAATACGTTTTTGGATGAACGCATAATTTAGTCTATTGTTTGCAAGATTGTGGAGGAGTGTCTTTTATCCCACACATATATTGTCTATGATATATGTATATGATATTAAAATGGTACATAAAATGATCATACATAAACAGCAGAATAGGATAAGTATTAGTATATATTACAAATACACGCCGAAACTGTGATGGCCATAAAATACAAATCCAAAAAAGGGTACTAATACATGATCCCAAAAGAGTACATAAGCGGAAAAGATACAAAAAAAAAGATAGGTCATCACCAATGAAATACCACTGCAAGACTAAGCCATCTTACCCTTGCCTTTGTCCTGCCTCGAAGATCCTGAAAAAATAATAATTAGAACGGGGTGAGATTACTAAATCTCACTGAGCCTCTCTATCTTAGGGTTTTGCTCGGTTCTACAAGGAACATTTATCAAGAACGGATCCACCTAGAATCCAGTGTTAAAATCTCACGGTCGGGTCCAAGTACATCACAAGGGAACACCACCATTGGAAGTCTCTTGACTAACCAATGAGGTAACACACAAGAAAAATAATACACAATATGCAACCCCTCATCCATATGTGAGAAATCAAGGAGTTATACCCATCTAACTAGGATACCCCTCTGCCACATACCCTCGGTGAGTACACGAGTGCATATATGTCAAGAGACTTGCATAAGCACACATTTTAATGAAATCAGATAATTCCTACATGGAATTCCATCTGAGATGAGTTACCGTTGTGACATTGCCTAAGCGGCGTCACAATCCCATCGCCAAGAACGCCAATGTGTTACAGAAAGTGAGGAAACACCATGAAAGACCCTCAAGAGCACATTGCAATGACATTCATTTTAATACGCCGGTGTGTTACGGCAAATGTAATACGCCTTCTTGACGCGCAAGCTCACCGGGCGAAAGCCTAATGACATTGTCTAATTGGCGTCATTATATGGCAAGTAATTCATGGTGATATTGCCTACATGGCATCACACTTACCAATACCAATCACGCTAGTGTTTTACGAAAAATGGGGAAACGCCATAAAAGACCCATATAAGCACACTACAATGGTAGCTCAGGTAACACAAAATATACGGTTAACACACATATATACAACAGGCATAAAAGCCAAAACATACCATGGTATAATATATATCACAAATTTCCACTCGAGCTACCAATAGTGCATCCACATAGTGGGTAAACAGGAATTACCATCCTAGTAGTACGGTTATACTCCGATTCGCGCATATTCAATCAGTTCAGGTTCCCACAAACCAATCATCTAAACTATCCATCAGAACAATGGAAAACAAGATTCACAAGCATCACACATGCCAAAAAGTCATTGAAATATATTCAAGGCACAAGGAGACACAAAAGTCATTAGTCCATATTTATTACTTGTAATTTATTATAATTTCATTATGGCATATGTTAGACATAATCGACCCATGTGATTATTTAAGGTACAATCAACCATGCATTAATCACCTAATGAGATGTAGTATCAATTCAAAACGGTTTTAGGCAAATGGTTCTGAAGTAGGAACCATTCTGCACTTTCTAAGAAAATATATGATTCTGCACAGGGGGAAGAAAATACAGCATTCTGTCAGGCTAACTTCGCTAAGCGAACTCCCAGCAAATGCTCAATTCGCTACACGAGCTCCAACGAACAAGACCAGAGGCTTCACCACATTCTAGAAGTTTACAATCTATACATACAAAAATGCAGAAAATCACGTAGTGAAACAAAAATGTTTCCAATTTAGTATTAGGGTGGCATGGGTTCAAAATAATTAATATATTATTTTATAAAAATTGATGGAAAATTAATGATGAGTTATAATTAGGGGTTTAGATCTTATTGGCATTGAACAACGGTTTTCATCTTTTTTAATCATCTCCTCGTATATAATTTCCTCATCTCTTTTAAGTTTCTACTCGTATAATCTCTATTGCAATCAAATACATCAAAAAAAATTTACAAACAAACAACAAAAGTATCAAAACAAACAATAATAATATCAAAACAAACAATAATAATCATCAAACATAACATCATACACATCAAACAACGTGAAAGATAAGGTTAAATGCTTCGAAACTACTTTTCTTCTTTCTTTGTTTTTCCGTCCTCTCTTTTTTCTTCTACTGTAAACTCTGAAATTGGATTCTACAGTATATAACAAAAACATCACAAAATTAACAACGACAGAAAAACAATCATTTGAAAACAAATAAGAACCATGAAGACAAACCAATTATTGTAGAGAAAAAATAGAAATAGTAAAATAAACAAAGCGTGTGATAGATGAAGGAGATGAAATAGATGAAAAATGGAAGTAGAGAGAGGGGATGAAGCATGCAATGAACGAGTTGAATGGAACAAATGATACATGTGATTTATAATGACAATTGATGTGCAACATGGAAAGTTGTTGAAGTTGGGAGACTTTTCGTTGTCCAATGTGTTGATATTTTATTTTCAAAAATGTTTCTCACATTTGAATGATTATTAATCTTTTTATTTTAACATAAAAAATAAATAGTAAAGGTTGAGAAAAATTATGGGCATGCCACATCAGCCATATTAAATGTTAAATCAATATGGTGCAAGTAGTGTAATAAAAAGTCCAATATGTCCCTAGAATCAGAAAAGATTAAGTAATTTATCAGAGAGTTATACGTGGTATTTCTAGGTACTTTGATTTTTATATATAGATAATAGATTTGAGACGCGTCACTACATCCTCCAGGGAAGTTGTGGACCTCTAGGAGAATGACTAAATAAAATGCCTTACCCTTAAATCATTTTGGAATGGTCCCATGAACTTCTCATAGGATAAATGAACTTCATAGTCGCCTAATTAAAGAGAATGGGGCACTATCACAAAGATTCAGATGGGCTTTGGTGAATGTCGAACAGGGAAGTTGTAAACATCTTCTTGTGTCTGCTCACTTCAAATCAATGGACCAATTTCTTTACTAAGTCTCGATAATTGGTGATCGAGAGGCACAGTAGAATCATGTAACACCTTAATGATGTGTCTTTAAAGGTTCTAGGAAGACGGAGGTGGCATGTTCTTAGGGTTCGTTGCATTAATCAAATTTGGCAAGAGAGGAGAGCTTGAAGTTCACCAGTACTAATTCCCCCTCTATTTCTTAGAGAGAGGTTAAGGGTTCACAATTTTAGTATACTTAGGAGGATCAGCCTCTTGTTAGTGTTATTGGATGTGAATGACCTTATCTTCCAAAGTCTGATTTTGAAGAAGTAAATCATCCATGACGGCGCACATTTCTGCCACAACGTCCTTATCGTCAGTAGTATTGTTGGCCAAAGTTGCTACCTTCTTATTCACTATACTGGATATATGGGTCCAAGATCTTAATATAATTTAACTGTCTAATAGAATTGTGGTCCAGGTCAGTTTTAGCGGGTTACACAACAAGTGTCCATTGTACTTGCTAAAAGTATAATGAAGGACAACCCCAGTTGTGTAGGGTTGTTTGAGTTTTGTGATTGTTGTGGTGTTAGAGATAAATCCTGCATGAATGGGATAAGCTTTATATATAGGTAAATTGTTGAGTAAATTGAATGTTCTTCTCTCGAGTTAAGGATCGAGGTATTTATAGAGAATGATTGGCATGGATCCTTAGACCTTGAGGAGAATTATTCTTCTCCTCAGCGTGGGGCTATTGTTTACCTTATTCTTCGAGAAAATGTGACTTTCCTTATTCGAATGAGCTTCCATGTCGTTAGTGCTTTAGGACACGTCAATCCCACATTTTCATAAGTGGGCAAGTGATGCAATCAAGGGGCACATAATGTAGATGTTGGGTTGAAATTGAATGGTTCCTCCTTTGGGCCAGGAATGTTATCTGTCTTTCTTTTGATGAATTATATGTTGCCTCCTGAGGTTCATTTACAAATATACCATGATAAAATTCCATGTAGATGAGTTATAACCTTAGATTAAGAAAAATGACTCTAATAGGGATCTTATTCTACAAAAATTTCCATGAAAAAACCAATTCACAATTCACCACCTAATCATTTCCTTAATTATGCAATCTGCATGAAATTTTACACTTCCTTACACTCTAACTTTTCATATTACCATAATATGTGAACTAGATTAAAAAAAAACCAATAAAAATCGAAGATCTCAACTACTACAATTTTAGACCATTAAAATCTTACAAATATCTCATGCGTAAGACAAAAGAAAAACTAAAGATGATAAAATACTACAGAAAAATCATTAAGCGAGAAATAAGACAATACTCCTTTCGCACATGCATGTGAGTCTCCATCAGTTAGTTAGTTTTAATCATCCTGTGGAAAATTCCCTGCATATATTACATCATTGTAAAAGTATAATTAGATGAAAATACACATGCATTAACAAGCCATGGAATATGACAACAAATGAAATAAAACAATTGAAAGCTATAAGATAAATATATCAAAGTGTGAGAGAAATCTTTAGAGTAACAACATTATGAGAAAATTAAATAAAACTAGAGGCTTAGACATAACAAATAATTATTTTTTAACTTAACTGTCAATGCAGAAACAAGCTCCAAAATGGCATTCCCCAAATTTTCCATGAGGACAGCCAATCCATTTACAATTAAAGTCAAAGTTACACGGATAAGGTGATTCTACTACATATAAAACAATTAAAAAGGGAATGTAAACAAAAGAGTAAAACATTATATGTATAATAGAAAGAATTGATTTTCGAAAAGGATGATATAAAAGTCTTACGAGGAAGCTCGATTGCAAGAAATGGAGTAACGAATAGAATCATAATATAAACAAAATTTATAGTTTTAGTCATATTTTTCTTCTATTGCATGTAATAAAAATTGTTTGATCACTTTATAATGTAAAAAACTTAGTGCTATGTTTACTTTAAATAATTCTTAAGTAAGAACCCTTCAAAAATAAGAATCGTTAATGACTTTAAAGTACATTTATAGTATCATAATATAAATAAAGAGTAAATCATATTATCAAAATTATATATAAATAAACTTGAGAAATTATTTCTTACACTTTCTACCTCACCATGGAACAAGTTAAAAATGATTTGTTGTTAACACCCAATGATTTATTTGCTTCAATTAAATATTTTTTTATCACTCATAGAATTGTAATACAAGCTTCCTAATATTATTGAATATCTCTCAATTACATCAATGTGTGTCATTGTCCATTGAGCTCGCTCAATTGATCGTTTGAACTTAATAAGGATCTTAAAAAAAGCTCTTGAAGTATATCAAAGATAGTTATACTTTTTTTTTTATTGTTGTTGAATTTAAAAATTAGCTTGGGATTCCTTTTAAGTCAAGTGATTATGCTAATGAATGAAATGTGTTCCGAATTAATTCATATCATTTTTGACTTTAGGCAACAGAAATATAAGCAACGGCTGAATAAACATGCCTAACAGTATTATAGACCACACTTCTTTACACATTGACGAGTTTCTAGGCAATGGCTGGAAAACTGTCCCTTATTCACCATATGCTATGGTTTAATAACTGCGGGCATAACATAACCGTCCTCTATTCAATATAAGCGACGCTTAAAGATGCGTAGATAAAACGTAACCGTTGCTTATTCATTTTATACTACACTTCCAAAATGTGGCTGGACCTTATTGACAAGGCAACTCTTAAAAGGTGCGGCCACTTCTTAAAGGCTACGGTATTTATTTTTCTTGTTTTTTTTTTTTTTTAATTTGAACTCTATTTGTTTTAAAATAAAATGTACAATATGGGAATCGAACACCCATGTTCCTGAAGTGTTTTTTAGTTGTATTATATTAATTTTTTGTGCTTATCTAAAAATAGAAAATTTATTAGTTGGAAATGAACCAAAGTCCTTGGTATTTTATATTTATTTAAGTTATATTAATTTAAAATTCTTATATAAAATTGGAATTTCAAACTTCTAAACTCACAAACAGAATTTCAAACTTTTAACCAATCAATTGCATGAGGCTATTGATGAGATAGGTAGCAAGCACTATGTCATAAAAGATCTACGAAAGCGTTTTTTTGGGCTTTAAAAGCGCTTTCGTAGGTGGCGCTGCTATAGGTTTTAGCAGCGCTTTTTGTTTAGGCAAAAGCGCTTTTGTAGGTATACCTGAGGCAGCTCTTTTTCCTAAAAAGTGCTTTCTTAAGTTGATTTTTAACAACGATTTTTTATGAAAAAACGCTTTCTTAGGCCTACTTTAGAATGTCTTTTATGCTTTCTGTAGACACCCTAAGAAAGCGATTTTTCAGTAAAAGTGCTGCCTTAGTCCACCTATGAAAGCGCTTTTTGATAAAAAAAATGCTTCCTTAGGCCTACCTATGAAAGCGCGTTTAAAAGTGTTTTCTTATGTATACCTTAGGCAGTGCTTTTACTCAAAAAGCGCTTTCATAGGTGGCCTAAGGCAGCGCTTTTACTGAAAAACGTTTTCTTAGGGTTTTTACTGAAAAACCAAAAATTTATATAATTTTTAAACTTGCATTTTTTGCAGCATTATTTCATAAACCTGTAATTCATAAACTTGTAATTCGTATACCTAAAATTCATAAACCGGTAATTTACAATCCTAATCCCGTTATTTCAACAAAGATTATATACAAATACCATTATATATCATTGTTATCCAAAATATATATACACCATTGTAATTCAATTCACATATTTTTAACATTACCAAAACCAACCCTAACAAAATCAACTATAATAATAATTAAAGCAGTCCTAATGTATGAACAAAACACGATCAATTATATATTCAAGGTCCTGGTCTTGCAAGATATGAACACAATAACACGATCAGTATTGTATTCACACAACAATGTATTCATAACCATTTTCATACAATAATGTATTCATACCTTATAGGATTCTTTGCTCAATAAAATATTGACATAATTCCTCTTTGAGTTCTTCCAACTGAAGTTTCGTGTAATATGCACACTTGTGTTCATCGAAATACTATAGAACAAAACAAATAATATGCATGATTTAGTTAAAAATAATAAATTATATGAAATATTCGATAAATAATAAAACAAATCATAAGTTATAAATCCATACCGTGACTGAAATCTTTATTTGATTCATTTGAAGGATTTCTTTGATAAACTTCAAAACGAAGTATCCGCAATCTATGCCGTGTTGTTGTTGAGGACACTACATAGAAAAACAAATAAGAATATATAGTTGTCTTGTTTTATCAAGTAGCATAAATATTATAAGAAAAATTGTGGAAATTAATATACCTGCACTTTGATCCAATTAATGTTGTTTGATTTAGACCGTGGTACCCGAGCTTCTCTTTGACATTGAAATACTTGAATTGTGCTAACAAAATAAAAATATATATTTAGAACAATGTCACAGAAATAATTAAATATATAAATACGCACGAATATTTAGAATAATGTCACTTACGTATCAATCATTAACTTCATATCCGGGTAATTTGTTCAATCACCGTCAACCGAATTCAGATAATAGACCACTTCTTTTATAGGATCGATAGCAAGCAACAACCAGTGACATCTATAAATTAAAGCAACAATTTAGATAAAAAATTTCATGCAAAAAATAAAAATATTAAAATGAACTTAGAATGAAAATCTAACCCTGAATTATATGCCAAAAGATACAAACTTTCTGTACTGCCAGTTGCCATGAATCTATCGACCAAGTGCTCTCTTACTGACTCCGGTTCCCTAGCAATTGTCGCTCCGCTGACACGGGAGGAAGACACGAAATAGAATCTATTTGATAATTGTTTCCCGCGCATCAATTTGTCATATAACGACCTTAAATAAAAACATAATTAATATTAGACTATTTTCATTGAAATGTTTAAAAAAAATGTTCAACCAATTAAATAATATATTGACCGGATTACCGGATATATGAGTGCATAACATTGACGCCTAATTCTCCATGAAGAAAAATTTGTTCCATGTCCTCTTGTCCAATTGTTTTGGTGCAAGGAAAACCAAAGATACCTGCATCCATATCCATTTGACAAATACCACCATTCATCAAATCTGATGTGCCCACTAGTGTTTCAAGACACTGCCAAAATCTAGGCACAAATATTCTGACAGGATCTCTTTTCTTGGGTGGTACCCTACCAACTTTCTGGCTCACTTGTTGTGACCCTTGAAAAGGTACCTAAAAATCATATAGACTTAGGCAAACTATAAATTTATACAGTTTTTTATTCGGATCATATAATTAACAATTTAAACATACCTCTTTTGTGATGCAACTGACTCTCCGTGCTATAAAATCTCTTTATCCATAGATGCGGGCTTTGTAGGAGTCTAAAATTACCATGTAAAAAAATGAGGTCAGAACTGTCTGTTGAATACTTAAAGATTCATAATGGTTTTCAACATACAAGATCATCTATGAAAATAAGGTCTGATGGCCATACAACAAAAGATCCTACTGCATCTCGCAGAAATGTGGTCTCAGCAACAATGTTAGGTACCGGTAGCAACGTATCCAGATCTAAAACAACATCAACCGATACTTTCATGTGTCCATCCGGGAGCGGTCTATGGTGAAGTGAATCTCCCAAAGTGCTGTGCACTTTTTCCTTGCCAACTAGCCGATAAATCGGTGACGATAGATATAGCCGGCAACATGAAATTCCCTAAACCAATAATAACCGTTAGAAGTGACTAAAAAAATTATGTAATAATAAACAGATCTATATTGTTCAGTTCATTTTCCTTTATAAATTACAATTAAATTTTCTCCAATGGATTATCATCTTAATTACCTCGGGAAATTTATGTTGACAGTTGATACTAGCCTTGTCACTAGTTTCTTTCAACTGTGAGCTGCTCTTTTCCACCATATCTCTTTCTTTATCCTTCTGCAATTCACGGACTTTGCATCACTTCTGCATTGCTAGGATTTTTTTTCCTTGGATTCTGATACAAACAGGTTGGAGTCACACCATGACCTTTACCCCTTACCCGACCCGGATACTCAGCAACATTTAGTGCTCGACTAAGTATGCTCCTGATATCCTGGTCCTCACCTGTGGATACCGATTGCGATAGGGTCTCCTGTAATTCATTTGCATATCGAAAATATTAGTGGAGATAAAAAAATTAATTATATATTAATAAACATTTAATATAATTTAATTTAAGACACAATGTTATACTTACACACTCATAATAAACATGTTACAGATCAGGATTAACAACTCGATCTTTGCCAACACGAGCTTCCTTCCATAACACATGTGCGGGTAGTGATGTTTCGTCACTTTTTGTCTCTTCTAACTACGCATTGTTACAAATAATAAGATCATCAATTATAACATATTGAGATTATTAATAAGATCGTAGAATTTATATTTACTTACAATTTTTTCCTATAAGCGTGCATATCCCAAATGCCATTTTTTATATGGATATGTGGGTTTTGACGCTCTCTCGCGATTTACGGCACTCACTTTCTTGAAATTCTCGTCTCTTCTATGGCATACAAAAGCAACCCATTCTTCAGGTGTAATGAAACTCTCATATTTCTTTGGACGTTCAGGATCCTCTTCAACAAAATTTCCTTCCTCATTTTTAAGATACTTGTTTGTTAAAAAAGTTCTCCACCCTTTGTGTGTTTTTCCAGCCAAACCCATTATATACTTTTTGCGCGTATCTTCAATGTTAAAAGACCTCTACAAAAAACATACGCATAAAGTGTGTTAGTATAAGTAATTTAAACACATTATCGTCAAGATAAAGCAAATAACAACAACCATATATGGTACCTTTATCTCAGTCCAAATTTTTTCTTTAGCCTCATCCAACTCTCCTCTTTTCCATCTAGGAGTGGTGATCGAAAAGTGCATACGAACAAGTATACCGATGTAACTTGTCAACTTTGCAGCATTAGACCCAATTAGTTGGTCCCCATTATTCCAATATACATTATATGTAACTCCTCTATCTCTATCACGGATGATTCCCCTCATAATAGTTATGCCTCATGTAATATCTTTTTTAAAGTATCTTCTGGAACATTTGCATCTTGCGAGTTTTCTTGATTACTAGCCATTTGACCTGTAATAAAGAAAAATCAAATCAAATCAAATGACAAATATAAAAATCCATAATCATATATACTATAAAGAAAAAAAATGAAATGCCATATATTTAAATTTTATTGAATGATATAAACTATAATTATATATACTATTACCTTTTTTACTAACGTATCTTTCTTTTCTTGGTAGGAATATGTTCTACTCGTCTCTTAACAACGCGGACGGTTGGATTAATCCAAATATCCTCATTATGATTATTTCTAATACATGATTCATTCTCGTTTTGATCATTTATGGTAAAAGATTCAATGTCAACACCAATATCGCCTTGAGCTCCAATGTTTTCATCAATTACTTTGTTAGATAAAAGAACTATAGACCATTTCGTACTTGTCGGAGCAGTGACATAGAACACTTATTTAGCTTGAGAGGCTAGAATGAAAGACTAATCTTTGTACCCCACCTTGTTAAGATCCACTTGCAAAAATCCTGACTTATCCATTCGTATGCCATTGTTATTTTCAACCCACTTGCAACCAAATATAAGAATCTGAAATTTCTCGTAATCAAACACCCAAATGCGCTCGATAACCCCAAAATATGACAGATTTGCAAATTTCGGGTTTAAGTCCTTCACTTTTGATATGTGCATTACTTCAGCTACCAAGGTGACACCACTATTTTGCATAGTACTTTTATCATCCTGTTCTTTGATATAAAATGTGTATCCATTAATTGCGTATGCGCTATAAGAAAACACAACCAAACTTGGACCATATGCTAAACATCTCAACCTTTCTGTTACTGAAGCAGGATCTGAACGATACTTTGAATAAATGTGTTCCTTAAACCATGGTATAAAACTTCGATTATGGTCTCGTACAATCTAATTCTCATTTCTATTTGGATTTAAACCTCGAAGAACACCCATGTGCATTTCAACATACGACTCAACCTCAATCTCATTGTGCAGAACATACAAATGCGCTTGATCCCGTTCGACCGTTGATACTGTCACAACTTTATTTCCAATTAGCTTCTTACCTTCTTTTTTTTTTACAACAATATGATATTTGGGGAGTCCAATTGATTAAACATTTGACAGATATTTAGTACAAAAATCAACCGCTTCTTCAACAATATATCGTTCGGCAATACAACCCTCTGGTCGACTTCAGTTTTTCACATACACGTTTAATATTTTCATATAACGTTCAGCAGGGTACATCCATCTCATATAAGTTGGTTCGCACAATTGTGTCTCTTTCACAAGATGAACGACAAGATGAACCATTATGTCAAAAAACGAGGGAGGAAAATACATTTCAAGCTCACACAAATAACAACTATTTCTTTTTGAAATGTTGGTAAGATCTCAGGATGGATCACCTAACTACAAATTGACTTGAAGAAAAAACACAATTTAGTTATTGTGCTTCTTACTTTTTTGGCAGAATAGAACATATACCTATCAGTAGAAAATGTTCCATTATAACATGGAAATCATGCGTCTTTAAACTCTTTAACTTGAGGTCTTTCATAGACACAAGTCTTCTAAAATCTGATGAGTAGCCTTTTGGAACTTTAACTTCACTTAGGAACTTACACAATATTTTTTTCTCCTTTCTAGATAGAGTGTAAACAGCAGGTGGTAGATATGTCTGTCTTTCTTTCTTCACGGGTCCCAATTCATTTCTTATTCCTATTTGTACCATGTCCTCCCTTGTGTTAAGGCCATCCTTATACTTCCATTTTATATTGAGTAAAGTACCAATAACATTGTCAAATACATTTTTTCAATATGCATCACATCAAGAAAATGTCTTACGTACAAAGATTTCCAATATGGCAATTCAAAAAAACTGACCTCTTCTTCCACCCACCTGTGACAACTTTATGTGAAAAAGGCTTTCCAAACTGAATACACACATCTGTCACCTTTTCAAAATTTTGATCACCTGTCAATCCAAGCGGAGCTCTACGTTGTTCGGTATCTCCATTGAACACTTTTCTCCATCCACAATATTAATGTTTAGAAGTTAATAATCTATGATGACCGAGAAAGACATTCTTCTGACAAAGTTCCAATTGTGTCGTATTGGTTCCATTTTCACATACAGGACACACTTTTTACCTTTAATGTTATACTCTGATAGATTTCCGTATGTTGGAAAATCGTTAATTGTTCCAAACAACATCGCCCTCAAGTTGAAACTTTCTTTCCTATACCCATCATAAACTTCCACACCCTTCTCCCACTAAATATTCAAATCTTTGATTAAAGGTTCCAAGTATGCGTCTATGTCATTTCCTGGTTGTTTAGGCCCAGAAATTAACATAGATAACATCATGTACTTATGCTTCATACATAGTTGTTGTACCCCAAAATTTACCCTCTTCTCTCTCGCGTTTCTCTGGCTTATAATTCAATTGCATAAAAAATACATGTAGTAGCATGCATAGCATTATTCATGAGGAGTATCAGGTTCCAGGTATTCCGAATGGCAGCCAAAACGAGTTTACTCGCTCATTACTCGACGAAGCGGATTTCGGGTTTTCGCCGCATTTTGGGCACTCTAGAAGGCGTATCTCTCATCTCCTTGGGTATTTTCAGTTGATTTTCAACTGGAATTTTCCTCTCATTATTATCCACGACTTTAATTTGAGATCCGAGAGTAGATTTTGTGAAGAAGGTTCTCAAAAGAATCGTTCTCCCCAGTAGATCAAGATGTTTTTAGTGCTGAAACCGTGCGTTGTACCCACTAAAGGGTATTTATCTCTTAGTTGGAAACTCAGAATCGAGTGGGACCAATTTCTAAAATTCTGTATTGAATTCCTCTACAACTCTCATTTGCAACTCGGGAGCTGATTCCCCACCGATCAGTACCAGAATTTTATTCTCTGAGGTTAATTTTGAGCTGAACCGAGCAATTTTCATCTGATACGCGGAGTTCGAAAAATCATATCTCGCTCGATTTTCATCGAAACAAGACGGGACTAGTGCCAAAAGTTCACAAATTTCATTAGCTTCAATTGTCTCAGAGATACGTATGTGCAAATTTCGATCAGAAGATCTTCGTTCGAGGCATTTCCCCATAGAGCGCGGACAAAATTCTGTATGTGCCAGTGGTCCAAAATTTGTGCTGAAACTTCAAAAATTCCTATCTCCTTGACCATTCATCAGATCAAGTCGGAATTTTGATTCACTCAAGCAAAATCGCATTCCGGACACTTTTCGTTTAAATTCCGACTCCGAATTCTGCACGGATTTGGCCGTTTTGGATTAATTACGAAAATCATTCGGATAATCATAATTTGGGCTTATTATGGATCCAAAGCTATAAATAGATTTTCCTCTCCACAAATAATAACAACACAATCATTTGCTTAATTTTCCACTATCACACACACTCCAATTTTCTCAAATTCCAAAGCACAAAAACTCAAAAAGTTCAAACTGCAACTTTCCCTCCAAGCAACCACCACAGGCCGCCACCGGACCTCCGTTCACCACAGGTTTCAACCACGCATCGCTAAGCTCCGCTGCGCCGATTCGATTTTTTTCTTTGCAACACATCCTACTTCAATCTTAAGCCTCCTCTCCTTCTTCTACTCACATTTGATATGGAAGGAATGGTTTCATCTTGATTTTCTCTCCAATTGCAAGATTCAAGGATTTCTCCTTCATCTTCTTCAATTCTCCATTGAATATTTTTTTAGTTTCTTCAAGAATTCAAGGCTAATTCTGAAGGTTATCATCAATTTGTCATTGATTTGGTATTTTCTTTGAAGAGCACAAGGAATTCCTCTCCAATTTGACTCAAACTTCAAGTTCAAGTAAGTGTTAGGTTCAAATAAGCACTTATTTTAAGTTGTTCTTGACTTTTAGCTTTTCGTGAAATTGAATACTGAAATTGCATGCAAATTCAATGTAGATTCTGATTCTAGAACTTGCACTCTTGAATTCCTTGATTTGAATTGAATTTTGCCGCCTTATTCGTGTCGGAGTGAGGATTTCTTTGTGGATAGCATGTATATACACTTGTACATTTGTTTTCCTCTTGCACATAGGGCATAAACTTAGACATGTTGCATCATCTATCACATGCTCATGCATTGGTGAGTATTTAGTTTGATTGATTTACATCGATTCATGGTGATTCGAAGCATAACTTGCATTCAATATGTAGATATCCAAACATTTAGTGCATCATGCATAAACTTGTTGCATGTGCACTCCAAGTGTTTATGATAATGCATGACTTAGATTCTTTAAAGGAAAGCTTCCAAATGCCATGACTAGCATGCATGTAATTTCACAAACGAACATTGGTTTTATCGATTCGATTTGCATTCCTCACATGTTCATGCATCTTCACATGTATATGAACATTGGTTTTATCGATTCGATTTGCGTTCCTCACATGTTCATGCACCCTCACATGTTCATGCATCTTCACATGTATATGAACATTGGTTTTATCATCGTTCATGCATCCTCACATGTATATGAACATTGGTTTTATCGATTCGACCATTCCTCACATGTTCATATATGAACATTGGTTTTATCGATTCGATTTGCATTTCTCACATGTTCATACACCTTCACATGTATATGAACATTGGTTTTATCGATTCGATTTACATTCCTCACATGTTCATACATTGCTACATGCACGTGAACATTGGTTTCATCGTTCGATTCGCATTCCTTGCATGTTCATTCGATTTTCGCTTGCTCCGGGATTGTGGCCTAACAATACGAATTGAATTTTGGCATGGAAACATCAAAAACAGGTGGTTCGGATCAAAAAATAAAATTTCTGCAGGTTGCAGGTCGCGCTTAGCGCGGTCCAGAGCGCGCTAAGCGCCAAATGTTCTGAATTTTGTGTTGCAAGTCGCGCTTAGCGCGATATACCGGGCTTAGCGCGGTTCACTGGTGCATTTTTCTGTTTTTCTCGATTCTAATGGCGAACAGTAGTCACCCTAGCTATGCTTGGCTACTGTGTGTGTCCCATTTCATGGGACTGTGGTGCCTATACATTCGCACATTTCCCGATACGCATATTTCTTCTACTTGCTTTTTGGGTCTAACTCCTTCTTGCGGTGTCGTGAACTCGTACACCCACTGCACGGTGCCTTTGCCTTGTGTGTGTTTTTCTAACCTTGTTCTTTGCATTGTTACGGATGCGTGTCGACACGTATTCCGCTTGTTTTAGTGCTTTGAACAATTCTCACCGGTTTACTCTTATTGCATGGCTGCAGTACTTGAAGTTTTCCGGAGTATTTCTATAGCTCGCAATGCTCTTCGGATTCTATATCCGTTCGGTAGTTTCTACACTATTTATTGCATTTTCTTACAGCTTTCCTAGATATCATGAGAAGTAGGGCTTTACAACTTTCTTTTGCCATGAGAAGTAGGAATAGAGATGCATGATGGGGCTTCCGTAGTTGGAGCATGTTCAGGAACCCCTCTGGTTTATTTAAAGACCCGTTTAGGGAAATTCTACTTGTGATTTGTGCATATTTGCTTGTTTGTCTGTTTTTTTCCCAGGAGCTTGGCTAGGATTGATTCTTTAGCCTAGACATTAGGATCCACATCCTTTGCATATCAACATAGGTAGAGATTTCCTTGCATCCTAAACCATAGGTCCGGCCTCTTGCATAACAACATTAGTGTAGCGCTTAGCTAGTCTCCCTTTTGTTTTGCTAATTTCTTTTGCATTTTTGCATGTGATTAAAACTAAAACTTGCTTCTCTTTTCCTTTCAAAAAACAAAACATCTAATAATGGTTTGAACTCCTTTCTCAGGGTAAAAACAACCAACCAACACAAACTCTTTTTGCCTTTGCACGCTTTCCTTTCTTTTTGTGTTTAAAACCTTTTTCACAAGTAAAAAACACAAAACCCACCAAAACAAGTGAGCCGAACTACGACGCTCTGACTTTCCCATTGCACGCGGGAATACGTAGGCATCTTATCACGGGGCTCGATCGAGCAAACTTTGTAAATACTTCCTTCTTTTCCCCGTGGTTTCTTATTTTCTCTTTTCTTTTTCATGCATGATAGTGATTAAGCATACATTGACATAACACACCCTTTAGCTAGAAATAGAAAGTGGATACCGTAGAGTACTACGGGCGTGTGGGGTGCTAATCCCTTCCCCTCGCGTAACTAACTCCCTTACATAGATTCTCTCGATTTCACGGTCACAGGACCACGATTTCTCCCCTCAGGTTTACTCGATGTTTTCCTTTCTCCCGCGTGAGATAAAAGACGTTCGATGGCGACTCTATTTGATACTCGTTATCAGTCGGAGGTTCGGCCAGTGTTTTCAATTGCCACGGAGGTAGGTTATAAATCATAAGAATCATAGACCATGTGCTATGCAAGATACTTTGATTACTGTGTGGGTTCATTCCATCAGTAGACAATGCCAAGCGAAGGTTTCTTGCTTCTTTTCCAAATTCAGGATAATCATTATCAATTTTCATCCACTGTGGTGAATCTGCCGGATGTCGAAATTTTTAATCAATAATTCATTCATCTGCATGCCAAGTTAAGTTTTTTGAATCGGTTTCACTATGATACATCCGTCTAAATCTCGGAATTATAGGAAAATACCATAAGACTTTTTTCGGAGACAACTTTTTCTTATATCGAGGGGCACCGCATTTAGGACACTCATTTAACAATGCATACTCGTTTTGAAACAAAATGCAATCTTTTGGACATGCATGTATCTTATCATAGCTCATGCCAATAGAGTACAACATCTTTTTGGCCTCATACGTTCGATTGGGAAGAACATTATCCTCTGGTAGCATATCTTTCATAAGGGCTAATAACTCTGTGAAACTTTTATCCGACCATCCGTTACCCGCCTTTAAGTTGTACAACTTTAATACCGTAGACAATCTTGTGAATTTTTTATAACCATTATACAACGGTTTCTCTGCATCTCTTACCAACCTCTCGAACATTTTGGGAAAATCATAAGATCTTCTTCAAGCGCTTCTGCAATTTCTACGACTCGATCATAATCGTATGTATCTGTGCCGTTGTCGTTTGAAGCATAGGTCCTCTTATCCCCCGATTCAACATTCCCATTACTTTTCTCACCATGCATATTCCAACATGTATAACTTCTATCAATTCCATACCTTATTAAATGTGATGCCAACTAAACCGCGTCAACCCGGTTCTTATAACAGCAATACAAACAAGGACATGTCATTCGGCTGGGGTCTTTGGCGTGCGCAACAACAAACTTAACAAATTTTGATACCCCATTCTCATACTCTTTCGTAAATCGAATGGAATACATCCATGTCTTATCCATGGTTTTACTAATTAAGCTAAACAAAAACAACTAATTAGGGCAACAAAACAGTATACTGTGTTTCTGTCAAAATGCAATGTATACACGGAATGGATCCATATCAAGAAAACACAACATACGAAAGGCAATTTAAGACAAATTCATCACAATACCAGTAATTTAAGGAAGAAATTTATCTCGGATTTATCGAACTCAAAGAAACGCGGAGAATGAGCGTCGTACGTCAAACTAGGATGGGAAATGCTGCTAATTCAAATAAAAGAAAACTTCTATTATAAAAAATAGGATGAATGTACATGAACGGTAAACACAAAACAATGTCAACAGCAAACACAAAACAATTTCATAATCGATTTGAACTTTCAAAGTCGAATGCAAGTGAAACTAACATGATAAACCAAATTCTATGCAAGCTATAAATCAAACGTAACAAAATCCGGGCAGCCATGAACAAACTTAGTAACACGCATTAAATTCTATTATAAAAAATAGGATGAATGTACATGAACATTTAACTAAACGGCATGAATGAATGACCTTTTTCTTAAGTAAAAATCAACATAGTATTATTGTTCATAACATATTCAAAATCTAATAAACACAACGGTTAACATGGTTTTTCAATCACAAATGAAACAAAAGGAAAGAAATAGTACTACAACATGAAAATCAAGTTCTAAATAGGCTTCGAACCTTCAAATAAAATTTTGGGCAGCAACTATGCCCATGAACTAGAGCTTGATAATATCATTTCAATCATGCTTAATATCAATGGTAAACACAAAACAATGTCATAATCGATTTAAACTTTCAAAGTCGAAAGCAAGTGAAACTAACATGATTAACCAAATTCAATGCAAGCTATAAATCAAACGTAACAAAATCCGGGCAGCCATGAACAAACTTAGTAACGCGCATTAAAGTTCTATTATAAAAAATAGGATGAATGTACATGAACATTTAACTAAACGACATCAATGAATGACCTTTTTCTTAAGAAAAAATCAACATAGTATTATTGTTCACAACATATTCAAAATCTAATAAACCCAACGGTTAACATGATTTTTCAATCACAAATGAAACAAAAGGCGAGAAATAGTATTACAACATGAAAATCAAGTTCTAAATAGGCTTCGAACCTTCAAACAAAATTTTGGGCAGCAACATGCACATGAACTAGAACTAGAGAATGATGAAATTCCTAGCAACATAATAGTAACTAGCAACAATGTTGTACAAACTCAAATGTCAGTTGTATCTAGACAGCAACACACATCCGGGCAGCAACACACATGAAAAGAAACAATAACATTGTATAATACTATCAATCAAAATCTCCTTCCAACTTGACACAAACAAACCATAATCAAAATTCAACTTAAATAATAACAACAAAAATGAAAGTACCTTGAAGAATTTGAAGACGAGTAAAGGCAGTGGGAAGGCGAGTTCTAGAACGGAGAGAAGCAAACAAGGAAACAGAGTTCTGGAACGGAGAGAAAAAAAATAGGGAAACAAGGAGTTTCCGACCGTGAGAGGCTGAGGAAGAGACGGCCGTGAGAGGTTGAGGATGAGACGGTGGTGGAACGGGGTGAAATGCAGCAAGAAAGCAGGTAGCACGCATGGGGAGAGAAGAAGATGAACAGGGAAACGATGATTTTCTAAGAATGAAACAATGGAATCGTATTTAGGGTTATTAATTTTAATTATAAAATTATCTATGAAAGCGCTTTCTAAAGCCCAGATATAAGAGCGCTTTTTCCTTTAAAAGCGCTTTCGTATCATAGGCCTATAGTAGCGATTTTAAAAGCGCTTTCTTAAGGTCAACTATAAGTTGAAAAGCGCTTTCTTAGATGAGATTTTTCTAAGGCCTTTAGCAGCGCTTTTTGAAAAGCGCTTTCTTAGGGTACCCTATGAAAGCGCTTTTTTTAAGCGAAATTTTTTTAATGCCTATGAAAGCACTTTCTCTTAAAAGCGCTTTCGTAAAGGTGCTGTCAAAACTTATTTTTGGCGTAGTGAAGTTAAGTTATTAAGCGCAAGATTTATGTCAAGTGTTTGCTAAACAACTTAACTATCATATATAGTAAAGTATTAACTATCATAGTTATATGCTAAATAAATGGTAAGTCGAGATAAAGGAGATATTTTGGTTACTGTGTTAGCTAATTTATATATAAGATGACACATATCACTACAATAAAAATGAGTTTAGGCAACGACTGAGAACCGCGGCCTTTAGCCTAAATCGTAGTCGAAGCCTTTAGTCTACAATTATATGGGCGTGAAATATACAGTCGTAGCCTCTTATAGGCTACGGTTTTGTCACTTTATCCCACGGATTTGATAACCCGTCGCCTAAATGTGCGAATATGCCGTGGTTTTTAAACTTGTTTTAGGCCACGGTTTCTTTTAAGCTACAATTGTGTAACCGCTCCTAATAGATTACACTACGATTTATTAAATTCATTTTAGACTACGATTTTTACTTAGGCCACCATATAAAATCGTTGCAGTTGCTTCTTTTTTATAAAAAAAAAGTGTTAATAAACTATAGAAATTTCATTAAAAAAATTGTTAATAAACTAAATAGATATTTCATAAGATGCAACTTCAATCTTTATACACCACATACAAAATAAAGTTGATGCAAGAACCCTTAAACATCACATGTTAATTTTTAGAATTTTATAACAACTTCCATAATAAACTATATAACATTGTCAACCTTAAAACAACTCATGAGCTATGTACCATAACATCACAACTTAATTTGTGAGAGACTTTTCTTGATTTGTACAATAACAAATTAAACCAGATATGATATCTCAAGTGTCTCAATCTAAATATATATATATATAATGAACCTAAAACAACTCATAGCTATACCATAACATACCTATATATATATATATATATATATATATATATATATATATATATATATATATATATATATATATATATATAACCTAAAACAACTCATGAGCTATGTACCATAACATCACAACCTAGTTTGTGAGAGACTTTTCTTGATTTGTACAATAACAAATTAAACCAGATTTGTTGAAGAGCCATGATATCTCAAGTGTCTCAATCTAGAGCTTTATAAACATTGTGGTAGGTTCCTTTTCCAACCTGCGAGTGTAAACAAAACATAGGGCAATTAAATTATATCATTCTACCTTCTAATTTAGTATTCTCAAAATAAACAATAAATTTATGAATTTCATTCTTGTATATTAAAAAGAAGGGTAAATTACAATTTTGGTCTCCTATTTTGTTATTTTCATGATTTTAGTTCTCCTATTTTGTTTTTAAATATTTTTGGTCGCCGTTCCCACTTTGTCTACAAAAAACACATATGTTTCATTTTTTTAAATACATGTCTTTTTCTTCCTTGTACTTATATAACGCGCAACTGATATTTTACTATATGCCACGTATTTTAAAAAATGACATATCGGCGTTTTTTTGTACTAAAGTATAAATGGGGACCAAAAGTGTTTAAAAATAAAATAGGAGGAATAAAACATCAACAAAGTTAAATATTCGGAAAAAAATCCTATTATATTTTTATCATTTTTTCTTTCACAATTACAATTACATATGAAATTTTGATTTTAGAACTTTAAATATTTGATACCACAAGTGACCTATGTCAGAAAATTAAATTGAGATGAAATATTTCTCTTAGACAAATATATGAATTTCTTCTCCTAATATAAGTCAAGAATGCAGACAAGTTCATGTAAACAATAACAGGTAAATATTAAGTAAAAGAAAGGATGGTTCTTAGAAGAAACACTAATCAAAATCATAGACTTTTAGCTTACTTTAATCATTTCCAAGGTTGCCTGCTGAAAGAAGGTGCAAAATCTCCCTTCAGAAAGAGCATTGTACAAAGAAATCCAGTAAAACCTAGATGACTATCTTCCCCTCTATTTTGATGTAATGACGTAACAAAACCGCCCCAGCACTGAAGAGAAAAGAAATATATCAATTAAGGCGACTTTGAAGCAAGAAGAAAGAAAAGGATTTTGTGTGAATCAAAGAGAAAAGGGTTTCAATTTCAGAGTGAAAGCGAAGAAAAAGTGAAAAGAAAAGGGTTTCAAAGTGGTTGAGTAAATGCAAAGAGTAGATTCAGGAAAAGGTTTTGTATCCCTTAAAATTTAGATTGATTTTTTAATATATATATTAATTGATTTATTAAATAAATAATCTGATGGTCGTGATTTACACCCGACCCTTGCAATTCTCAAGAAAATAAATCCAAGTGAAGTAGATAGGTTTTCTATGATAACATACACTCATATTCAATTAATTAATGTATTGGTCAAAAAGTACAGATGTGCATGTTCACCCTATAAGGGCTATGTGACACAGAGGCCTTAGTAGGTTTATAATATTTTATGGAGGTTAGGGCTAGTCCATGGTGGTTAGAAGCTCTGTACAGTGGTATTTTGAGGTGGTTTAGAATATCTGCTCACTTGAGGTGAGAGGCCTTACCAAAGATCAATGATGATTGGTAGCAAGCATATAATTATCAATGGTAGTGTGTTAAGACTTTAATGCCTATTGTGCTCTATAGGGTGTAGAGAATGTGTATGACTTAGGGTCTGTCTTTCTTTCCTTGAGGGGAAATGTATTTATAGAGGCCTTTGGGGCCTAGGGTTTTAGTGGAAAGGGTCTCCACCCACACAATCAATGGTGGACAGTTGAATCCTTATTTCTAAGGGAGTAGTGGGTTAGCTATTGACCTTGACTAACGATGGGCCAATTGAAAGCGTCTTATCCCGCATATCCCATGTATGGGCGATTGAAAAACGATGGGCCGAGGTAATAACTCTCTATGGTAAAAACTATATCGTCGTCTCTTCTAGGGCAATCTATCGCCATCACCTTAGGCGATGCCTTTCACAAATATAATAATGCATAGTCCCTCAAGCACCAGACCTTTGGTAGAATACAATGTGTTTTTCAGTCACGACTTATGGGAGTATCCCGTGAACCATTTTATCCTCTCGTGACGTCTTAGCTATCCTAAGAAATATATATGTTCTTTGGATGAAGAGACACAAAATCCCTTAGGCGAGGAGTTTTTCCTACTAAGGTGATATTTCCATCGAGCCCTCAAGCAAGACTTGTTACCAAGTCTCTCAAGCTAGATATTTGTCATACCTCGTAGGAGTGATTCTTGAATCTCGTCCCGCCTGATGAGACATGAAGTCCCTCAAGCGAGGGTTTATTTAGCTCTGAGAATCTCATTCTTCCATGACCAATTATACATAACCCCCAAATAATGAGACTATAAGTCCCTCAGGTAAGATTTTAGTTAGCCTAGATAATTTAAGTCTTCTAGACGAAATTATACATAACCTAGTTGATTAGACTATGAATCCCTCATGCGAGGTATTTTACCTACTACGGTGGGAATTTCATTTAGCCCTTAGGTAAGACTTATTATCAAGTCTCTCAAGTCGGGTATTTGATGTGCCTCAAAGGCGTGATTCTATAGTCTCGTCCCTCTTGATAAGACACTAAGTTCCTTTGGAAATAAGCTAGATGGACTATTTTTATTACCCTATAGGGTGACAAGGAACTATGCTAAGAATTCTAGCAAAGAAGATGTTATATAAGTGGCAGAAAGAATTTGCGCTATGAAAACCATCAAAGGATATTTTTCCCCTGAGAGATGGCAAGGATCTTTGCAATTAAGTCCTTCATAAAAAATGTTGCCCTAAGGAGCGATAAGGATCTTCGATATGAAAATGAGCATATGACAGATTTCCCAGAGGTACAATAAATATCTTTGCTATGAAATCTAACATGGAAGTGCAGTTGCGGTATCGTATGATATCACTTATTTGATTTGATGTTTTTTTTTTAAATTTGAATGTAGTTGTTTTAGTACTTGATTATTTGTAATTTGATTATATAATTGTGTGCTTGTACTCTATTCGTATTTCATTTATATTACAATCATTTTGGCTATTATATTATTGTACACTAAGAAACCTCCTTACCAAATTAGATAAGACTCTTTGATAGATGATAATGTTGTTTCCTAGCTAGTTGCTACTTAGTCGTTTCATCAGGCGTAGCTTGAATCACAAGTTAGAACTATTAAATTTGTATTTTTAGCTATTTCATTCGAATCAAGTATAAAATATGGTTTAAATCAGAAGCTATGTAAATATTGGGAATTGCCTCGGGACCACTTGATTCAAATAACAACCTCGTGTGATCTAAATCAAGTGTAAAAATTACTCTGAATAAACTCTTTTCATGAAGCTATACTTGGGCCCTGCTCAAATTGATTTGAACCAAAGTTTCTATTTTATATGAATCAAGGCTTCACAAGACCCATTTTCCATCCTTGATTTAAATAGTTGTTTATTTGGTGAAAACAACAAGTGAGTGAAACATATGGGTGAAACATATGGGTGAAACCCGTAGAGAGAAAGATTAAATTTGCATTCTCTTCTTAGTGTGTTTATACCCATCACCGTGAATCTTTATCTTCTTCTATAGAAAAACTTCTTAATTATGAATTTATGTCAAATTCATTCTCCTTTTTGTTGCATCTTGTTCTTGAAAAAATTGTTGTTGTTTTGAGCGAATTAGAGTAAGGGATTTGATTACTCTTGTTGCATTGTTCATGATTAATCAATTTCTTTATAATAATTAAAACCAAGACCCATTTGTAATTATGGCACTTTCAACACATGTTACTAATGATGACTCAACATCAGAATACTATGTCAAGACAAATGTTACAACATATGTTCATGATACATTAAACTATTAAATATGCAGAAGAATAAATTGTAGAATGATAAATAACACACTTGATTTTTAACCCAATTCGGTGCAATGTCACCTACTCAAGGGGCTACCAAGGCAGGAAGAAAATTTACTATGATAGTACTAATTCAAAGCCTAAACAGTCTCAGTTTACAACTTCTCGTCTAATCAATACATTGTGCAACTTCTACCTGGATATCAACATCTAGATATGAGATCTCCATCTCACTTCAAATCATCGCAAGGATACCTACAGTCACAAACCTTATGACTAGAATTAAAACCATAAGATTCCACTTTCAACACAATAATACTCAACTCTTTGCTTAAAAGCTCATGAGTGAGAACAATATTTAGTTTTGCTTAATAGTTTCAACAAAGAATAATAACTAGATAAACAATCAAGTAAAAACAAGATAATTAACAATCAATTAAAAATCATTCTACCTCACTATATCAAAAGATACATGGGTGACTTATAAAAATACAAAAGACTCTCAAAACTAAGACTTTTGACTTCCCCTAATTTTACAATTGTGAAATTTAAATTACATTAGGTCTAGGTGCCTTTTTAAATACACCTTAGTAGTCCATGGGCTTCAAAATCTTCACCCAAATATTTATTGATCCACAAGCTGAGGGTTGCACCAATTAAGAAGAAAAATATCCTTAAATCTTGGAACAAAACATCAAGTTTCCTAAATTATCTCAACATCCAATTTTAGAAACTTATGTATAGTTGGATATTAGATCACTTATTTCATATTAAATCTTCTTGACCTACAAAATATATTCAGATATATCCAGAAGAAATAAAACAATATCAAATCAAATTCGTCAAGATTTAAACAACATGTACTAATGTTCTAGTTTAGCATGTCACAACATTTGTCCGAACATATGTCTTCATTGCAACCTTCACACTATGTTGTAGCAGTTTGATGAAGATGTTATGAAATCTTGCTCAGCATCAGTCATGAACCATGTTTTAGCAACAAAAAAATGTCAATCCTAAAATTATGGATCTAACAATCTCCCCCTTTGCCAAATTTTGGCTAAAACAATCTTAAAATACTTAAACTGGAAGAGGAATAAAACCATATTAATAAAACACAATCTACATACTAACTTGTAAACTTTGTACAAACCGCCAAAAGTAACCTGTATCATAAATAACATGTTGTTTCATATCTATCCAATACTAACCCCCCCTGTCACAAGGAATCAATTATAGTCATAAAGAATCAAAATTCTCGCTCAGAGGAAAAATCCAAATCACCAAAGAAAGAAGAAACTTTTTCAAAAGGAAGAAGAAACTTTTTCCCAAGAAGAAGCATAACAAACTTGAGCTCACACATTAGAAGGACATGCATCTAAAGCATCACACATAACTCAGAGCACTAGAATTCTAGACTACCATAAACCCAACCACAAGACACAACAGACACGATTTTAGAATATCAGGTAGGACATCTTGCACATAACTATATCAAAGGTAACAACCGAAATAGAAACACAAGATAGACAAGACAGGCCACCATGGTCTCTCTAAATAGTTGCATATAGAAACAATAGACACTAGACCATGCTTCACTAACACTTTACTCCCCCCTTTTAGCCAAAAATTGTCAAAAAATATATTAAATGTAAAAACACAAAGAAAACACACACACACACAAACAAACACATACACACACACACACACACACACACACACATACACACACAGTTAAGAGGGACAAAAGAAATATGCACAACTGATAAAAACAAAACAAAAACAAGGGAAACAAATTGCATTAATGGAACCTGTCCTTACGTACTCAACTATCTAAAAAATAAAATAAGAAACAGAATGGAAACAAAAGACTCCACTGGAACCAAACAACACAAACTCAAAAAGAACAAACAAGGCACATTTTTTATCATTTTTTTAATTATATATTTTATAATAGAAACAAACAGCAACTACCCAATCCTTCCTCCCGAGTCAATGAAATTGACCGAATCTTCATCGGCGTCAGAGTTTGAATCATGTAATTGAACATGGTTCTTTTTGAAATACTTCATCCTTTTTATATATTTCTTTCATGTCATAAATTCTCCTGTAGTTGTTCCAACAAATGTATCACCATTAGAATCATCCTTCTTAGGATCAATGCTCTTTTCCTTCTTGACCACCAACAAATGAACTTTCGTTATATCATCTCTTTTGGAAGAGTTGTTAATGTTGAAAGGAGCTAGTGAGGAGAAACAACGAGTAAGGTATTAGTTAAAACTTTAGTTACCAAGTTTATAATGATAAACCATTCAATGAGAGAGTTATCCTTATTCTTAAAATACCACTTACCATATCAAAGAGACACTCTCTTATTCTACTTTCTCTCTTTCCATGCTTTGAATGTTGGAAAATGTTACAACATTTGAAATGACATTCTCTTGTAGGCAAACCGTCCACATAGTGACTACTATAAATCTTCAGCAGTGCAAATACCAAAATCACCCTTTATATTTTCAAGCTAACTTGAACATCAAATATTGATAAATATACTTTCTAAAGCTTTTCATACATACCACACTTAGGAATAACTTATTTTTGCTTCTAATAAGACATATGACACATTGTTGATTAGTATCAATGACTTTGTCCTGCAAGCAGAATGAAATCCTTGAATACCTTTATTTCAATAGCTTGTCATATTACAATGTCATGACATCATGTTTGACATTGTACTCTTTTAGCAACCAACTCCATTGAGAGCATAAATTTCCTCCAGCATTATACATAGTCTTGAGTAAATATTTAGAATACAAAAAAGTAACTTCTTGCTGAACTAAGATACAACATTGTTTCTCAAGAAGAAACTACCTTCATTAACACAAACTCCACCATACCTTTTCTTGTAAACAATTTTGTGCCAGAAGCTTTACTCTAATAGACAAGGTCTCAATTAATCTGAATACTAATATCTGTCTTGTGAATAATTAACAGTATAGAATTCTAAAGTGTAGAAAACAATGAAAACACAGTGAATTGTTTACCCAGTTCGGTTCCAACCATCCTACGTTTGGGGGCTTCCAAGCCAAGGATGAAGTCCATTATTAGTAGTATTAATTCAGAGCTAAACCTTCATGTTTACACTCCTCCCTTAATCCCTACCCAATGACCCGTATACCTAAGAAACCTATCTTAGATATGAGAACCTCCACTCACTCTCTAATTCACACGCGTTGACAATCAACAAGAACAATTAATGAAGATACTCTTCAAAGACACACAATCACACTTGCTTCAAAGCTTATGGTGATTGACAAATTACAACTCTACTAACGTCCTACTCAAGTATCAATTAATACTAGAGAAGCTCACAATAAACAATCAACATAATAAAAAACCAAAAATAGAAAGTACTAAGTTCTATATCTGGAATAGCCAAGCTACAAAACAAGGTTTGCAGTCTTTAAATAGAGTAACAAGAGTTAGGGTTACTTTACTCACAAGTCTTCAGCACTTCCTATTCTGTCTCCATAAAAGCAAGATTAAAACTCTCCAAGTACATTGCTGAAGATCATTATGAAGCTTCCTTAATTGAAGCATACAATAACAAACAAACTGACTTCGTAAAAAATATAAACTTAAACCAGTTTTGTCAGTTTCACATGTCAGGACATCTGCTACTTCAGTATTCTTCATGACATTTTTCTGAGCAAAATGTTTTACCAAAATTGTTGCCAATCAATAGAACTAACAAACTCCCCTTTTGGCAATATTTGGCTAAAACATTACTTGGGGTACAAGCCATGCAAAAGTTACAACATCACAATTAACATAGGCAGTTAAGCACACATAGAAGAGCAGCACAGTAATTTTAGCATCACACACATAACATAGATATAGCAGCGGATGAAAAAACAAATGTCCAAACATCAGTTAGAACATTCAAAGATGCAGAATTTTACTCCCCCTGCACAACACACATAACATTTAGAAGCACACACAAACAAATAATTAACACATATAGCAGCAGCTTCCCATGAACACATTCATCACATCAGCTGCTCACACATGAAATCACACAAACATTCACAGCTGCTCCCCCTAAACACAATCATCATCATTAGGCTCAGAACATTCACACTCACTCACTCTCCCTCTTTTTAGCCATAATATTAAAAACTACTAATAAACTCATAGAGAATGAGAGAAAGTAAATTCTAGAATTAACTACCAGGTACGAATGTCTAGAGTTAATTACAACCCAAAATAAGTTTTAAGCACTTAGGTGCCAAAAATTACATAAAAGGTTATCATTAAGTCATTGAAGCACAATTAACAAGTCTTCATGCACAATCAGTTTTTTGCAGAACTTGCAGACTTTCCACTTCCTTCATTTCCTGAGCCATCTATAGAAGAGCCTTGAGTGGCTGAGTTGGTTGCTTCTTATTGTACCTCTTGTGCAGCACTTGCATCAGCATTCTTCTTCACATTTTTGATGTTCTCCTTAAATAACAGCTTCCTTGCTGAGCTTATGTGTATTACCTCATCGAATTCTTTTCATGCTTCAGTCAGTTCAACAATCAAATCCCCCTTACTAGCAGTTTTCTTTTCATCCCCTGCAGATGTTGAGATAGTGTCCGGGACATGTGCTCCTGCAAATAATTTTTGATAAAGGGACAATGGGGTACCTCTCTTCCATTTAGAATCTAGGGTGGACAGGATACGAGGGTGTTGTTGCAGAATTATACCACATATGAGAATGGGAAAAGCAATGGGCAGCTTTGTGGCAAAGGTAACAACATGTTTAATTGTCTGATAAAAAATGTAGGTACCATAATCAAATGGTATTTTCATGCCTACATCATAAATAAATCTCCCCAGCCCCACTAAAATTATTGAGGTGTGATTTTTGGGCACGCAATTTGAAGCTCCAATCCTATGCAGGATTGCATATTTGACACTCAATTTTCCAGATGATAGTTTTCCTTTAATAGGCCAAGCACTCACTTGATTGGCAGTTATAGTATTGCATACTTGGTTGTCAGTAACTCCAAGCTCACTTTCTTCCTTCTCACTCCTTCCTAGATATTAATTGATAATTGTAGGTGAGAAATTTACACACTTTCCTCTTACACAGACCTTCTGAAATTCTTTGCTTCAATTGTTATCAGAGTCGTCAGGGATGTTAACTATGAACTCCCTGACTAAAATTTCATAAAATTTGGGCATCTTGGTAACTATCTTCATTAGACCAGCTTCAAAGATTAGTTTCATAATCTCCTTATGTTCTAAGGCATATTTTCCCAGCTCCTTCTCCAAGGCTATTCACCACTGGTAAATGTACTTCCATCTTGCAGCAAACTTGATAGAATGAAAAGATATGTTATCTGTGGGGGCATCAGGTACATCATCATTAGACCTCTAAATTATGGATTTCTTCATAGGTGTGATTTCTGGGAAATCAGTCTCAAAATCATAGTCAAAATTAGATTCAGACCTCATTTTCCTCTTGCTAGATGATGGAGTAGCTTTGCTCCATGCTTTTGGAGGTCCATACATAACTTTCTTCTTGACAGGTTTGGATGGAGTGCTTGAAGTAGCTGCCTTGCCTTTTCTTGTCTTTAATCTCATTGCAATCCCAAGGTTTACATTTATAATTAGCTCATTGTCAAACATATTGTCTATATTTACAACTGCCTCATCTACATTTTCCTCAGTCCTTTTTGTGGGTTGGATCAGCCTGCTTGTATGGAGAAGTTCTTCTCATAGATGATGTTCCAACATCAGTAGGGACTTTTTCAAGAACACTTTCTTTTTCAAGACTTCCTTCATGGATCTCTTCTTCCCTTATGGATGAATCAGTAGGCCCTTGTGGGGAAACCTAAGTAGATATATGTGAAGAGGTATGGTAATCCCTTGAATAGGTAAGCCCACACTCAAGGTATTAGCCACTAATGTCCTTATGACCCTATCAACATCTACAGTATCTTGATTAGTTTCAACATCAATAGGTTCAGAGGCATTATCTATAATTGGAACAGGTGTCTCTCTTGGTCGTCTTGCATGGCAGGTGCAAAGCTTTTTAGATCTTCCATCCGAGCATGGAATTATTGAGAGAGGAGTAATGTCTAGGGCTTCTTCAGTTGAGACATTTTCGTTGATGTGGCTTGGTCTTGATTCAGTGTGTTGAGACATCTTGATGGCGGAGGGCTAAAAGTTGATTTTTTGGAGGTTGAAGATGAAGATATTGTGGTTTTCAGAGCTTGTATAGCGTGTGGTGGAACTTTAAAATGTTTGAACTTGGTGTGGTCCTTTTATATGTTGCGCCTCATATTTAAATATAGTTAAGTGATACTTTGAAAATTCAAGCCCTTTAATGATGTTCCCACACGCTTTTAATTGCTATAATTTCTTTAGCAAACAGACCCTTTGCTCTCTTCTTGAAATTTCATATACATTCCATCCTCTTGAATAACAGTTGACTAACTTCATTTCTGAAAATTTCTGGGCCAGATCCATAGTTCTTCTTTTAGTAGACTGGTCATTAACTCTTGCAGATTTATAAGATCTCATGACATCCCTTGGGACATTGTGATCAGTTGACCTCATATTTTTCTTTTTCTTCTGGAAACTCCTACCTTTAACTTGTTTGACCTCAACACAAGTGGGATAACTTTTATCTTGGGGAACCCATAGATAACTATTGTCCTTGATTCTCATACCTCTCATAGCAGTTTCACCCTTCTTATTTGTAGTAATACATTCAACTTTTCTGAAGTTCGCTTAAATACTTGATCACATAGTTGACTCATGCTAATTAGGTTTGAAATTAACCCTTTGACAAGTAATACACCTTCAATGTTAGGAAATGTTGTGTTGTTTATCTTCCCTGCTCCCTTGATGTTACCCTTCATTCCATCTCCAAAGTTGACATAACCTGTTGGATGATTTTGAATATTGAGCAGTAAGTTTTAGTCTCTTATCACATGCCTTGGACATCCATTGTCAAAATACCAATTTTTTGTGGTCTTCGCTGTTGGTGATGTGTGAGCTAAGAAACATGAAATATTAGATTTCGGAATCCATTATTTCTTTGGGTTGGTCTGACTCACATTTGATTGGTGTGTAGGGTTGGGGTAACCATACAGTTTGAAGCTGAAAGGCTTTATGTGACCATGTCTTCCATGGTAGTGACATCTCCAGCGTTGAGGTCTTTTGTTAGGTTGTCTGTAGTTGTTTCTTCTATGATGTTGAAACATTTGATTCGACATCTTTGATTCAGCCTGTATTTGAGAAAGTTCTATAGAAGAATCCTTTGTTCCATTGTATACCACACCAATCATGTCTCCTTCTACTCTTCCAGATTGAAGTATCTTATCCAGTGTCTTAGATCCACTATTTAGCATCTTGACAAATTTGGACATTTTGTCAAGGTCAGACTTCAGCATAGTCACTTCACTTTCCAACTTCTTAATAGTCTCTAGATGCTCCTTCTTTATGTCTTGCAGTTGTATTATGAACTTCATATGCTTCTCATTTTCCTGGCATACTTCAACACTTTTAATTCATAGTTCCTTGTAAGTAGTAGCTAACTCTTCAAAGGTTAATTCTTCATCACTTGAGTCTCCATCCGAAATATATGTACCAATCAAAGTTGTTAAATATTGGCTGATTCTTCTTCCACTTCATTTTTAGAATCCTCATCTGACCAGAGTACATTCAGTCATTTTCTTTGTCTTTTGAGGAAAGTTGGACATTCATCTTTAATGTGACCAAAAGCTCTGCATTCATAAAACCTTATTTCTCTTCCTTGAGTAGGTCTTTCCTCAGCTTCTACTTTCTTCCTATAATTATTTGTTTTACTGATGTCTTATGGAATGTTCTAGACATTTGGTCTTGAGCTTCCCTCCATCCTCTTCAACAATCTATTAAATTTCCTTCCAAGAAAGACTATGGTGTTTGATAGTCCTTCCTTAGTGTCCAGATCATATTCCTTGCATGTTTCTTCAGTGTTGGACTTGAACGTTATGCTTTTAGGCTTCTTCTCACACCTCTCATTAATTCCTAGATCAAATGGTTGGAGAGAACCAACTAGGTCATCCACTTTCATATTGTTGATTTCTTGAGCTTCTTCAATGGTTGTAACTTTCATATCAAATCTCTTAGGTAGAGATCTGAGCATCTTCCTTACCAGTTTCTCTTCTGGTATCTTCTCACCCAAGGCACTGCATGCATTGGCTACCTCGAGAATGTTCATGTGAAATTCTTGAATGCTCTCTTCTACTTTCATCCTTAGGTTCTCAAAATTGGTAGTGAGTAGTTGTAGCCTTGATATCTTAACTCTGGTGGTGCCTTCATGAGTAATTCTGAGAATTTCCCAAGCATCCTTGACCACTTCACATATATTAATCAGTCTGAAGATGTTTCTGTCAACTCCATTGAATATGGCACTTAAGGCCTTTGAATTATCAAGATCTAGTTCATCGTCATCCTTTGACCAATTTTCTTCATGCTTCAACTCACCAGTAGGTTGATTATCAGCTCCAATAATGATATGATGTGTCCATCCTTTCAAAATAACTTTCCAAGCCCTGCTGTCTAAGGAATTTATGTATGCTTCCATACGAGGCTTCCATATGTCATAGTTAGAACCATCTAGAATGGGTGGTCTGTTCATAAATATTGCCTTCTTTTTCATGTTACCAGAAAATATCTTCCCAAGATCTCTCCTAGAGATATAGCAGAATGCCTGCTCTGATACCAATTGAAATTCTGGTACCAGATATGTGATGTCGAAGGTGATGTCACAACCCTGATATTTGTCTTATGAACAATTAACAGTACAAAATTTTAAATTGCACAAAACAAGAAAAACACAATGAATTGTTTACCCAGTTCATTCCAACCAACCTACGTCTAGGGGCTTCCAAGCCATGGATGAAGTCCATTATTAGCAGTATTAATTCAATGCTAAACCTCCCTGTTTACACTCCTCACTTAATCCCTACCCAATGACTCTTATACCTAAGAAACTTATCTCAGATATAAGAACCTCCGCTCACTCCCTAACTCACATGCGTGTCATTAACAAGAACAATTAATGAAGATACTCTTCAAAGACACACAATCACACTTGCTTTAAAGCTTATGGTGATTGACAAATTACAACTCTACTAATGTCCTACTCAAGTATCAATTAATACTAGAGAGGCTTACAATAAACAACCAACACAATGAAAAACCAACAATATAAAATACTAAGTTCTAAATATGGAACAACCAAGCTACAAAACAAGGTTTGCATTATTTAAATAGATTAACAGTAGCTAGGGTTTCTTTACTCACAAGTCTTCCGCGCTTCCTATTCTGTCTCCATAAAGCAGGATTAAAACTCTCCAAGTATATTGCTGAAGATTGTTCTGAAGCTTCCTTAATTGAAGCATACAATAACAAACAAACTGACTTCCTAAAATATCTGAACTTAAACCAGTTCTGTCATTTTCACATGTCAGGACATCTGCTGTGACATCTTCTACTTTAGTATTCTTCATGGCATTTTTCTGAGCAGAATGTTTTACCAAAATTGCTGCAATCAATAGAACTAACAAAGAATTTTTTTCATTCTCTAAATTTAAACTACTGAGATAATGTTTCAACATCTGGATGGACATTAATCTCTTTCTCAATAAATAAATCATTGAATTTGGTTGTGAAGTTGACATCTCTATTTAACCTGTTCTTGGTAAAGTAACTAAGACATATCCATTCATCTCATTTGGAACTCATATTTTCCTGAATAAGTTGACAAATACCTTTGAATACTTCATAAATATCTGATTTTATAGATTACCCAGATCATTTCAACATAGATATTCCTTTATCCACTCAGATTCTAACCTTGCATTGGGCTCACTAGATTCATAATCAGAAGTTGTAGAACTATGTCAAAAGTTATATGTTACAGCTTTCAGAGTGACATCTTGACTTTGTCTTCCTTGTACATTAAGCATGTGGATAACCCATAAAAACAACCTTCCTCATCACACGTTAAATTTTTTCATTGGTGATAAAATACACTACCTCAAAGGGATTTACCTACAGACCTTGAGCATAAATATCTTATGATAATCATGTTACATGCGAAACATTTAATAGTGATACCATCAACAATCTAGTTCTTAAACACCCGTAATTACACCTTTGGTACTATCACCAAAGTAGCATAGATGATAAGATGAGACACAAAGTACATCAGAAACAACTTTACTCCAGTCATGTGTCTAGAACAACCACTGTCAAACTTTCAAACTTAGACTTTCTAAAAGAAAAAGATCAATAATACAAATTTCCTTCAGATACCATATATTCCTAGTTTTGAATACTACATAGTCATCTTTAGGTTGAGTTGGACTGCAAAAAAAATTCATCTTCACCCAAAAAGTTGTTACCATTCAACATAGTAACGCTTCACTAAATCCCCAAAAAGAGGATCTAGCTACTTGCACCCAATCCACACTATGGTATTGAGACTCAACACATGCGAACCAACATCCAAAAATGTTACGAATGAATGATGCATAACAACTTCGTATACAAGAATTCGACCACGACTAGTCCAGTGCATCATTATTCACATAATCATTACATAGTCCTCATCACATTGCATGTATCCATATTAACATGCACATTATCCAAGCATTATCACATACAACATCAAATGCATCACAATAAAACCACAGTACATCACAACAATATCATAGTACATCACAGTAACATCATAGTACATCATTAGAACAAATAGAATATCATGGCATATTACACATACAATAATTCACCACTCCTAATAACATAGGCAATGGAATAATTAATAAAATAACTCATTTTGTTTTTTCACAATATATTTTAGCATGTTATCTTTCTAATGCTTTGAATGGCGCGTTAAGCAATGTCCTGAAACTCAAGTTATGGCCTTTAAAAGTTACTATCACGGTTGCTCGCCACTTCACCGCCCGACGATGATTGTGAAACAACAACTTTTCAAATGTGATTTCTGCATTGTTCCCATCAATTCCAATTGTGATTACAATTATCATAATCATTCCAAAATGCATTATAACCATCAAAATTAATATATCATTAACAACAACAATTTCATCATATTTCATCGAATCAATCACATGCTTCATCAAATAAATCAAACAACAAAAATCCTACATTTACCTTGACCCATATTGATCATAATAAATCTGATTAAACCCCTTACCTTAATTCTTAGCAATCGATAATTTCCTTCGCGTTCTACAGAATCTTCCTCTGAGTCCTAGCCTTTTCTTCACGTTTTCCCAATCTCACGATCGTACCCACTGAACTCTCTCTTCCTTATTTTCTCCTTTTACTTGTTTAACCCTTCGACCTTTTCTATGATATTTCTTTTATGCCCTCACTTCTCACCATATATTACCACCATACCCTTATTATCTCTACACACCAATTATTCTATTTTAACTCATTATTAAATTATTCTAAATAATATAAACTATATTATAACTTCTAGCTAATTAAATAAAATTATTTAAATCCAAATTATTCTAATTACGACCATAACCCCATAACATACAACACACATCTCACAGATAATCACCAATAATCTACAAAAGTAATTAAATAAATTCATTCTAAATCTGAGGTGTTACACATGAAGCGCGAGTATATTTTCTTACACATGATGATTTCTAGACCATGACAACATATATTGATGCAACAACTTCAATCAGCGGCTATCTGTGGGATTTTAGCAAAAAATGTTAGAGTAACTATAAAAAGATTGTGTTTATTCTTTAATGCCATATGTAATAAAGTTCTTTATTAAAAAAAATGAATTAGAAGATGAGGCTCCCATAATCTTGTGTGAATTAGAGATGTATTTTCCTCCATCGATTGTTAACATTATGGTTCACTTACTTGTTCATATAGTCAGAGAAATCAGATTTTGTGGTCTATTTTATTTTAAGGTGGATGTACCCAATAGAGGGATATATGAAGATCTTTAAAGGATATACGAAGAATCATCACCGACCGGAAGCTTTGATAGTTGAAAGGTAAGCCAGTGAAGAAACTATTGAGTTTTGTACAAACAATTTGTCGGAAGTAGATTCTATAGGTATTCCAAAGTTTCGTCATGCTGATCACAAACAGAAAAGGTATTCAAGGTCTAAATGTTACATCAATGGCTCAGGTTGTAGTTATTCAAGCACATTTCTATATATTTAATAATATTGATAAAGTGAAACCATACGTAGATACTCATAAAAGACTATTAAATAAAAAATATCCTTGAATGAGCAATAATTTGTTGTTGATAGAGCATAAAAAGAGATTTATAGATTGGTTTAATAAAAGGGTATTTAATGATCGTAGTGCCTCCGAGATACTTAAGTGGTTGTCGTAGGACCCAATATTTAATGTCATAACTTGGATTCCATATGATATTGGTCATTATACCTTTTATATAAAATTAAAAGATGATCATAGTACAATGCAAAATAGTGAGGTTATGCTAGAAGTTGAATAAATGTATTTCTCTAGTTCGAAAGATAATAATTATGTATTGGCAACTATCACGTTCTATGGTGTCATTAAGGAGATTTGGGAGATTGATTATGTTATTTTCAAAGTACCTTTATTTAAATGCAAGTGGGTTCCTAATAACAAAAGTGGTGTACACATTGATGACTTAGGATTCAGACTAGCATCTTTTATGATCGAACCATTGATTATGGCTTCTCAAGCAAAACAAGTTTTATATGTGACTGAATCTTCGAACATATCGGGGAAATGGTCAATCGTTCTCCAAGGAAAACACAACCTTTTAGTGATAAAAGTCTTGATATTGCATCCACTCCTTCTTACACAACATAAGTTCCTACCTCATATGATGAAGTTGATGGAGATGTTGTGCATACTATTCGAATTTATCATGAAGAGACATATGAGAAAACTAACAAGTATTTTATTCCTAATTCATAATATATTAACTGTATGTTATAATTTATATGTATTTCCACTAATACATGTATGATTATTTGAAATCATAGGTATTTGTATGTCAAGACACCAAGAGACAAGACACCGAGAGACAAGACACCTAGAGACAAGAATCCAAAATTCCAAGATATGATTATGTGATATTATGTAATATGTAAACTATAGATCATTTTGTGATATTTTGGTTTTGAAGTAATATACAATTTTTGGTTCTTAATCCAATTTTTATTTTTATTATAATAAAATTATATTATGATAACTATATCACAAATGCAAATTGTCAGTTCTATTGTGATTGTTTATTCTGTTGTAATATGATCCACCAAAATACAGGTTAAAAAATGGGAAAATTTAGAAAGCATGATTATTTTTATTACTTCAGCAGAAAGTTTCTCAACGGTTAAATAACACAACTGCTGTAATATCTCGCATGCTGTCCAGAATAATATAAATACCAAAATGGTACTGTTGAGAATCTTTCATGATTGTTGGATGAGTGAAAAAGCCCTCATGTGGTTTCTCATCCATTGATGAGTGTGTGTTAGGTGTGATTCACTTTTTGAGTTGTATTGTGTGGGAAATTTTGGTATGTTTTATGCACTTAAACCATTGTTTCATGTTTATGGTTTGTTGTAGTATAGTGGTGAGCATTGTCTTGTGTGTTATTTTAATTTGAACTATGAATTTGTCTTCTACAAAATCTTGTTGTTCTTCATTCTTGTGGTTTGTTTTGGTTTTCTTTTAGTTGTGAAATTTTTGTTTAGGGACAAACAAAATGCTAGGTTGGGGAGAGTTATTAAGGATCAAAATGTTGATATATTTGTAGATAATTTCATGGTCCTTTACAATATCTCTTGTTAATTAGTAGTACTTAAGATTGCAATTTGATGTATATATATATGCTTTTATTTAGTTTTGTTGTAAATCAATTAGTTTACTTAGTTTTATGCTCATTTTGTAGGTTTTTGTTGTCGATACTGAAGCATTCAAGTTATGGGCATGCTTGGACCATTTTGGAGGTGCTGAAAAAACATATTTGAAGTTTTATTCAGGCTAGGCCGCTGAACGCAAATTAAAGCGCGCTATGCTATTTTAGAATTTGGCACAATGTCATTTTTGAGGCTGCTACGTGGCTTGGTCGCGCTTAGCGCAATCCACTGAACTGGATTTTGTTGTTTCACTGAGCCCGTTTAGCGCGGTCAGGCCACTGAGCGGGACTCACTTTTTAGGGCACTTTTATAAGTACCATTGTTAGATATCTTTCTCAACAAATCTTACACAATCTCTCAAAATTAGATTTTAGGGCAAAAGAATATTATTTCTTCCATTGTAACTCAAAATCATTGAAGGAAATCTTGAATCTTTGCTTGTTTTCCATCCATGTTCATCATCATCTCTCAATTTCTTGATCATCGATCTACCATGACAATGGATAGTTAAACACTTTTGTGTCAATATTAGAGGTATTTAACCTAACTAGTATGTATTTCTTTTGATCATTTTGTGTATGAGCTTAGTTGATGATTAATATATGTTTCATATCTTTGCTTTAATTGTTCTTTTTATGGCTTGGATCACTATTGAGAAGTATGTTTCAAACTTGACCTAAGATATTCTTATATTAAGGAACGGACTCTAGACGTAGATTTGTAAAATAAAATTCACTAGTATCAAGCTTTAAAAATTATCATGTTAATAGTTAGGTTGAGACATCATTTAAAGATTAACATGATAATACTCACAATATTATTTAGACATAAATTTTATTGAGAGGATACATGAATATATCGATAATTAATTAGTTCATACACTTGGTTAATCAAATATATATGAAATAGGTTAATGAAACTAATCTTGACATGCTTTTACCAATCGATTTCAAATCCAAAACTCTCTTTTATCCAAACAATTCTTTTGAAAGAATATTAAACATCTTTGAATGAAATTTACTCTCTTTGTGGCTAAAACCAAAAACCCTTTTATAACTATATCACTTAAATACACTTGAACTATAAAACGACGGTGATATCACACCAATCCCCGTGTTAAGCGATAAATGAAATACTTGTATTAGAAAATACGTACAACAAAATAACGTCGTTGCCAGGGATTGGCGTTTGATATTGCAATAGTTTTAGTGTTTTAAGATAATTTATTATATTAATATCTCTTTGATCTATTTGTTTGTTTAGTATTTTCATATTGTAGTTTATGCGAGGAAGTGTTCCTGAAGATTAAATCCTTTTCGATCCAGTAATTGAAAGGACTAGCAGGAAACTGAATAGCAGAACTAGAAGAAGGAGAAGGTTAGCAAGAGAAAGGGAAACAAGAGGGTAAACATCTATTTCTTCTACACCTTTGAGGTTGGAAGAAGTCACAGCGGATCCACCTAGAGGACCATGTACAAATAGCCTTAGACACACTGTTGAGTTTTCTCGCCAAGCTAATATGATGCATACTGAGATGAAAACTGGGATACTTCAACTATTATATGCAAATCTTTTTCATGGTCATGACCATGAAGACCCCTGCACCTATCTTACAAAGTTCTACAAAAATGCGAGTGCTTTGGGAGCTCCTGAAGCTGAAAAGGAACAAGTTTTCCAAAGAGTTTTTCCTCATTATTGGGTAGGGAAAGAAAAGGATTGGTACCTCGACCAACCAAACCAAACAGTGATGGATTAAAACTTGCTAGAGGAGAAATTTCTTGAAATATTTTTTCCACAATTTAGATTCATGTAGGCAAACACTATAATTTCTGTATTCTCACAAGGTGTAGGTGAGTATTTGAATGGAGCATGGGAAAGGTACAAGTCAATACTAAGAAAGTGCCTAAGTCATGGTTTTGATGAATCTACGCAAATTCATATTTTCCACAATGGTCTTCAACCGCAACCTAAATTATTATTGGATGCTACGACGTGGGGTTCATTAATGGCGAAGACATCTTTAGAAGCGATAGAAATCATTAAAAACATGGGAATAAATGATCACGAGGTCTAGAATGATCGTGGGAGTTCACAAGTAAAGTCGAGAGTTCTTGAAATGGATGTTAATGATGAAGCTCTTTTGGCCTAGAATAATTTGTTTACTAAATAAGTGGAAGAATTGACAAAGAAAATGGCAAGGCTTCCACAACAAATAAAATAAATGCAAGAATCATTGAGCAAGCAAATTCAACAAATTTCTTATTGTGAATTATGCAAGGGTGAACATAAAACCTGATTTTGTCCTCCGGTCGAAGAGGAAGCTAATTATATGGGAAATCAAGGGCAAGGATACCAACAAAGACCACCATATCAAAATCAACGCCAAGGTTACCAACAAAGAGGTAACCATGGTTATCAAGGTGGGTGGAGACAAGAGAACAACAATAAAAGTAGACAAAATCCATATCAAAATACATCACAACCTACTCAATCTCAAGATAGAATTTCAAACATACTAGACACACTTGCTTAATTTATGCAAGCGTCTATATCCAATCAAAAAAGAAATGAAGAGGCAATCAAGAATTGAGATACCCAAGTGGGTCAACTTGCAGAGCAAATTGCCGATCAAAATGTCGGGCCCTTGTTTTTGGCAACTACTCAACCAAATCCGAGGAAGCATTGTAAAGCAATCATGACTAGGAGTGGATGAGTGGTTGAAAGTGGAATAGGCGAGAATAAAGAAGATGAGGAAGTTATGATTGAAGAAGAAATTGTATTTGAAAATAATGATGAGGAGAATCTAGTTGAAAAGCATGTAGTTGAAAAGAAAAGTATAGAAGAGAAAAAGAAAAAGATGAAGATAGGGAAGGAGAGAGTAGTCACTTTGCCGGTGGAAAATTTACCTTATCCTCATGCTCCTTCAAAGAAGGATGATGCATGACATTACTCTTATTTCATGGATATATTCAAACAATTACAAATAAATATTCCATTTACCGAGGCGTTGGAATAAATGCCAAAATATGCCAAATTCATGAAAGATATATTGACAAATAAGAAAAGATACACGAATCAAGAGACGATTATGGTTGGCGCTAGTTGTAGTGCGATCATTCAATGGACTATACCAAAGAAAGAAAATGATCAGGGAAGGATCACTTTACCCGTTACAATTGGTGACATGTATGTTGGTAAAGGATAGATAAATTTAGGATCTAGAGTTGAAGTCTACAAAGATGACATTGCAATTGGCGGACAATTCTACTACTCATCCTCATGGAGTAGCATTAGATTTGTTAGTTAAAGTTGATAAATTATTTTTCCCAGTGGACTTTGTTTTCATAGAAATGGAGGAAGATTTGGATGCACCTTTGATTCTTTGTCGACCTTTCATGAAGACCGCATGAATGATGATTGACATTGGTGATGGTTTAATGAAGGTAAGAGTACAAGTGGAAGAAATTTTTTTTAATCAATTTGAGGAAGTGAAGCACTCCAATAACAAAGGAGATTTCTTTAGGATGAATGTTACCGAAGATTTCATACAAGATGTTACTAGCCAAGTTTATCTTGCAAATCATCTTGAAAGAACATTAACTGATGCTTTTAATGTTCTAGATGATAGTGACAAGAAAGAGCTTGAAGATTTTTTGACGGATTTGGAGATTTAAAAAGAAGTACTACCTTGGGAAAAATGAGTTGGAAATTTTGAGAGAAGATCCAATTGAAGAAGAATCAAAACTTGAGTTGAAAATTATACCTCCTCACTTGAAGTATGTGTTTCAAGATGATGGTTGTAACAAGCTGCTCATTATTAGTAATTCTTTGTCTAAAAAAGAGGAATTTGGTTTAATTCAAGTTTTGAAGAAGAATCAAAGTGCAATAGGTTAGGTGTTATCGTATTTGAGAGACATTAGCCCGGCCTATTGCATGCACAAAATAATGATGGAAGAAGAATTCAAGCCGGTTGCCCAACCTAAAAGGCTTTTAATCCCGGTGATGAAGAAAGTAGTGCAAAAGGAAGTTGTCAAGTTGTTAGAGGTGGACATGATTTAACCTATCTCGGATAATAATTGGGTTAGTCTGGTGCATATGGTTCCTAAGAAGGTGGAAATATTATCGGGTCAATAATTATATTGTTTCTTGGATGGTTACTCGGGGTACAATCAAATTTCTTTCAATCCGGAGGACCACGAGAAAACTGCTTTCGCATGCCCCTTTGGTATTTGTGCATATAGTGTAACACCCTTCTAAATACCCTGCAAATAATATATTTAATTCAGAGTTTAACATGCATACAAGGGCGTCACAAATGATTAAAAGTAGAATTTCAATACAATGTCATGCTTTCATGGGAAACATAGATAAATTAAAAATGAATTACATGTTTAACACAACGGAATTATTTATTCAAAACTCGGATAATTCAAAATATCAAATACCACCAAAAGGTCAACACCTTAATCCATCAAAATAATTATCCAACTAAAACAATTAAATAATTTAAGAGTTTCATAGTAACTCTAAAGACAAATATTCCCCAGTGTTACAAGACCAGAGCATGGCATCGACACGTGACAAAATAAATAGCATAGCTCTACGACCCATTCTCACCAATGCCTAAGCCGCTAAAACTTCAATCTAAAATCATCAAAGTAAGGGTGACACTACATCATAATTAAAATGCATTATAAATTCATAAAACAACAGAATTTCATAAGCTATTATTTTACCCTATTCAGCATAATCAGATTATGGCGATATTCTTCATTCCCAATCCATCCAATAGTTCCAATTATGAACCCATACAAAAATAACACCAAAATACATTCTAATACATGATTCCAATGCCATAACAACACACCACAACATCATACAACAACTCTATAACACCAATTGCATCAAGAATGTCAAAAGTCATGCATTTAGGGTCAAAACTCATAAACCTAAAAATCCTAAATTGGGATTCCTAATCTACTCAATCAATTCTATGATTCCAAAAATCTATAAGACATAATAACTATAGAAAGTCACCCCTTACCTTGGTCAATCTCTTGAATCCTTGAGCTTTGGATTCTTCCTCCTCCTCTTTGCCTCTTCTCTTCTCACGTACGATTCCTTTGTTTCTCCCAATTTGGTTTCCAATTCCTTTTTCTTTCTTATTATTCTATTAGAATAATAATAACAAAATAATTAGAGGCTTTCACTCCTCACACCCCTCTCCTCTACTAATCACCACATAAGCCCAATCTCTTTTTCTTTATTTATTTTCCAATAATTCTAATATTCCAATAATTCCCAAAAGTTAAATTTTAATTGACTAAATAATTAAAATTCCAATTTAGTAATAATTGAAAATATGGGGTGTTACGACTCTCCCCCACTTAGAATATTTTCGTCCTCGAAAATTCACTTGATACTAATAACTGCTGATACGACTCTTGCATCCTTCCTTCCAACTTTTGGGTCATGTTTGACATCATTTCAAATACCAATAACCAATATCCTTCTTAGTCAACCGCCATAATCTCACATGATTCATTGCTACCAGGTTAAGAATGCACCGGTTCATCTCACTTCTTGCCCCATCACTCTATGATACATGATTTATCACTTCATTACACCGAAACACAGTTATAAGAACCTCCACATAACCACAATATCAACAATATTTATACTTAATGCTAGTACCACAAGGCTACATTCCAACAATCGAGCTTGCAAATTAATACATATATTAGAATGGCTGTAACACCAATAACACATAGAACCCTTCACATAATAATTCCATTTTGGAATTTCTAATAGTTGCATAAACTCCACAACTTCTAACGTTTACTTTGTGACTTCAAAATTCATACCTGCATAACAAAGTGTGTCATCTTACGCTTCCGCTACGCGACTCTGATCGTCTACCTTAAATCACTATCTTAATCTGATTCCCATCAACTACCATCTCTACAAGTTTTACATCTATCTTCAGACTCTCTTTATTATCCACCAAAAAATCATTGTTCACCTTTTTCCATTCTCAACCTTCCACTCTACGGCATTAGCTCGCATACACACTCAAGTCTCTAACCTGCTGAAATAATTTCCATGTCTCTTTCATAGCCACTTTCCTCTTAGGTTCACGCGAACTGATGAGCTACTATCCACTCGATAGAACATCAATCACTTCACACACTATCAATCTTGCAAGATAAGTCTATTCAATCCAACACGATCTCGTCTATCATCAACAAGAGATTAAGGGTGATCAGTTCCTCAATTTTTCAATAGATAGCCGACAATCACAATGGAGTATAAACCATCGTTACCAAATTAGGATAGCATTCCTTTAGAACTCGTGCTCGAAGTCACCTAAGCACCATGGTCCAATAATCTTCTTTTAAGGTTTACAACTTCCTTCACAATTATTTCTCATTTGATCTCGGCGATGAAATACCATCGATCGAACAAATTATATAATCTTCTTCGCACTCATTTAACATCACACAAATGTTAAGTATTTTCCCACTCATGAAATGCTAACATACCAAATACACCATAACTCATTTTGTTTCCATTTGAAGTCTTTACCCATGCAGAGAACTTTAACAATATTCACAATTCTTAGTCTTCCTTGAAATCTCATAACATCGAGGATCCACATATTTTCAATTTGAATCTTGTTCCAAATGCAATCTCAACAATACATCTCATCATATGATTGGTAAAATAAACTCCCAAAATTTTCGTGACACATGTCAATATTTTGATGTCTTAAACATGATTCCATTTCCTTTCGAATTTATTTTTCCTCTAGCATTACTTATCTTTTCCTCAAAAGCTAATGTCACTCTATTCATTCATAATAGACATGAGTTGCATCTCTAATACTTTCACATTCTTACTAATACCAACATCTCATTCATTAACAATATATCATTCTTGACCTCGTCTCAAATAAACTGCGACTATTACTAGTTATATCCCAAAAAATCTTCTAATACCCGTAACTAATTTTGGATTTTCCCACTGCAACACTGTATCAATCTTAGATGGGTCTACCGCAATACTGTCACTTGAAATAACATGATAAGAAAAACTCATATCCTCATACCGTAATCTACACCTTGAAAACTTAACAAAATTCTACTCCCTTTCGAAGCTGAAATTCAAATCGCAACATTCAACATGCCTATACCAAGTTCTAGAAGCTTCTCTCTAACTATCTTTATCCTTAACCTGACAACGTAGGTAAGTTAACCTCAATTCAACTTTACTAAAGACATAATCTCCTATCAATTGATTCATCAAATCAGCAATCATTTGAAATGGATATTTACTTTCAATCACCACTTTAATCAGTTATCTGAAATCCACACGCAATTCGTACTAGTTAAATTCTCCTTGACTAATGAAATTAGAGCTCCCAAAACAATACACTTGGGTTTACAATCTATTTATCCATGCATCTTCCAATAGCTTCTTCAATTTTCCTAACTCTGAAATTGACGTCTTGTATGGTGTCATAGAAACGAGTTTGGTACCAAGAACGACATCAACAACAACTCCGATTCTCCTCCAACATTACTACATGATAAATAAATTACTTCCAGGTGCTGGAACCATTTTTTTAAAACAAAGTTCATCACATTAGCACTCCAACGCTTCAAACAGAACTAAAATTAGACGTCCAGAACTCAAGTTATGAATTTTACAAGTTTTCGAAAAATGTTGCCAGCTTCAGGAAATCAATTCCCCTTAATAGGTAATCGATTTCCACCTTGTGAGAGTCAAAAATCCCAAAACATCATAGAATACAAAATTTGAGATCCTAACTTCAACATACCGCAACACACATTATTCACCATGATTAATTGCGTCAATTTACAATTCCAATAACAAATTCACACAATTGCATACTTTATAGCAACCATCGACACTAACACAATCAATCTTTTCAAGAACACAAAGAGGTAACTCACACTCACAACTTCACGATCACCCGAGCTTCATCTTCTAAGAGTTATCCTTCTTACTTAGCAAATATCTTCTAGCACAAGAATATGCATCGACTCATCAAAACAATTCATAATAGCTTGGTTTAACTTCAAACATCCAACCCAAGGATAACCTCAAGCTAATCCATCATCTTGCCCTAACGAAAAGTCATTGTTATTCCAAGGAAAACATCCGAACTCACACCCGACTGGAACATCATTATCCATAACATCATCCTCCACTCCCAGAGATGCGAACAACACAAGTACCTAATTGTTACCCCTTAAGAGCACTCTATCTAACCGTTAGACTGAATTCTTGAATTCGTACTTCCTCCGAATTCGGGAAACCACATGGTCTAGCCAACATTTGCACTCATGTAATCAATAACACATAGATCCAACTCTTCACACCAGAACATCTCGGAGAAGTAAAGCTTTTCCCCCATTTGCTTCAAAACCACTCCTGCAACCAAGTAGTTAGAAAAATAAGCAAGTACCGACAGTGTTTCACACACATGTCGCATACAACAGGAAGAATTACATTAAGACACTAATCACAATGACCGACTATGCTCTGATACCGCTATTGTAACACCCTTCTGTTAAGGACCAAATTGTAGCTATTTTGTACATTATTTTGTGGTCCTTAACAATGCCTTTTTAATTAATTAGTAGTATTTATTCTAGTATTTTGGTTTAATTATGCTTTTATTTAGTTTTGTTTATAATATATTATTTAACTTAGTTTACTTTCAATTGTAGGTTTTTATTGATTAATTATCTCAAGCTTGGATTCAAGGACACTTGAAGAGCTCTTGGGATGATTCTTTTTAATGCATTTTTGGATGAAGAAGCATGCTCCTGTGTCGCCTTGAGCAATCTTAGCGGTCTCAAAAAAAAAAGGACGACCCATGCTTTCACCTTTTTGGCCACCAACTCCATCATTTCCAGCTGGTTTTTGGTGTGTTAGGCAAGGGAGCTTCACTTCATCATCATTATCTTTCATTGTGTAAAAATTAGGGCATAGAATTTGTAAGAAAAACATAGTTTTTCATCTTCATTCTTCATGATCATCATCTCCTCCAACAATCTTGTGAGCAAAGCAACCATGAAAATGTGTGGCTAAGTTCTTTTTGTGTCAAGATTAGAGGTAGTTGATCTAACTAGTATGTATTTCTTTTAATCCATTTGTGTATGAACATGGTTGATGATTAATATAGTTGAATATCTTTGTTCTTCATCTTTATGCTTTGAAACTTGCTTGAAAAAGAATACTTCAAAGAAGACCTAGGATATTCATCCACTAATGAACAAATGCTATAGCTAAATTTGTGTGTTAGTGTTTACAAGTATTGAGCGTAATGTTTATCATGTCAATAGTTGAAGTGAGAAATCATTCAAGGATTAACATGATAAAACTCACAATCTTGGTGAGAAATCCACAAGATTGAGAGGATATGTATTTATAGAAATCATCAAACTAGTTCATCACTTGATTAATAGAATGCATATGAAATTAGGTCAATGAAACTAATCTTGACATGCTTCCATCAATTGAAAACAAACTCCAACTCTCTTGAATCCAAACCATAACTCTCTTTTGAAAAGACTAATTTAGTTACTTGTTTGGAAATTCATGATACTAGTAGCTTAGGAAACAAACCCTTTGGTTACTCTAATCTTAAAATACACTTTTCTATTGAAAGACTACAATATACACCAATCCCTGTGGAATCGATAATTAAAAATACTTGTTCGCGGAAATATCCTACAACACCTTCTAAATACCCCGCGAATAATATATCAAATTCAGAGTTTAACATGCATACAAGGGCGTCACAATTGATTAAAAGTAAAATTTCAATACAATGTCATGCTTTCATGGGAAACATAGCTCAATAAAAAATGAATTACATGTTTAACACAGCGGAATTATTTATTCAAAACTCGGATAATTCAAAATATCAAATACCACCAAAAGGTCAACACCTTAATCCATCAAAATAATTATCCCACTAAAACAATTAAACAACTTAAGAGTTTAATAGTAACTCTAAAGACAAACGTTCCCCAGTGTTACAAGACCAGAGCATGGCACCGACACGTGACAAAATAAATAGCTTAGCTCTACGAGCCATCCTCACCAATGCCTAAGTCGCTAAAGCTTCAATCTGAAATCCTCTAAGGAAGGGTGAGACTACATCATAATTAAAATGCATTATAAATTCATAAAACAATAAAATTTCATAAGCTATTATTCCACCCTATTCAACATAATCAGAATTGTTCATTCATTCCACAACACAAATCATAATTCCACACAATGGTAATTATCTACCACCAAATGTATATGCATGCACATCAACAAGCATGCAACATTAACAACAACACATGATATCAACAACCATCATGAACCATCACCAAGCATACAATATGCACAAGCGATGACATAATCAATCTGTAATCACTATCATCATTATAAAAATACAATTATCTCATGTATTTATAAAAACACCAAACTCACCAACCAAAAACATGATACAATAATTTATCATGAACACATAGAATCACATAAATATGGACATCATCAAGCATGCAACATCATCAACCAAAACATAATGCAATCATTTATCATGTACGTCACCAATAGCATAACATGCAAGACAATTACTCATTAATTAAGAATGCTATCACCAACATAACCATACAGCCATCGATATGCACACATACATCATCACAAAACAACATGCCATTGCCTACCCATCAAGTGTACAAAATACGAATAACCACAAGTCGGAAAATCAATACTTTTCAAAATATAATCAAGTTTTACTGTTATTTTCTTTATTTCATAAAATAGAGTATTTAATTTAAGAAACAACGTCCAAAACAGCGACTAAAACAGACTTACGTTTTGAAAGTTATGTATTTTTAAAGTTTAGTATTTTTCAAAAAGTAACAGTAGGAACGGGTTCCTCCATGGGGGTAACCGGTTCCCACAACCATGTGAAAACATGTTGCTAGAAAATGTATGGGGAACCCGAGTTATCCTATAGGGGGAACCGGTTCCCAGACCCAAAAATCAATTTTTCAAGTAAAATACACAATGGTAACTGGTTCCCCCCACAGGATAACCGGGTTCCACGATCCCTGTAGCAGAAAATAACTAGTTTGACAATATTCTTCATTCTCAATCCATCCAATAGTTCTAATTACGAACCCATACAAAAATAACACCATAGCACATCCTAATACATGACTCAAATGCCATAACAACACACCACAACATCATACAACAACTCTATAACACCAAATGCATCAAGAATGTCAAAAATCATGCATTTAAGGTCAAAACTCATAAACCTAAAAATCTTAAATTGAGATTCCTAATCTACTCAATCAATCCTATCATTCTAAAAATCTATAAGGCATAATAACTAGAGAAATTCACCTCTTACCTTGGTCAATCTCTTGAGTCCTTGAGCTTTGGGTTCTTCCTCCTCCTTTTTGCCTCTTCTCTTCTCACGTACGATTCCTTTGTTTCTCCCAATTTGGTTTCCAATTTCTTTTTCTTTATTATTATTCTATTATAATAATAATAACAAAATAATTAGAGGCTTTTACTCCTCAGACCCATATCCTCTACTAATCACCACATAAGCCCAATATCTTTTTCTTTATTTATTTTCCAATAATTCTAATATTCCAATAATTCCCAAAAGTCAAATTTTAATTGATTAAATAATTAAAATTCCAATTTAGTAATAATTGAAAATATGGGGTGTTACATATCGACATATGCCTTTTGGCTTATGTAATTCGTCATCTACTTTCCAAATATGCATGCTAGTTATCTTCTCTGATTTGATTGAGAAGACAATTGGAGCGTTCACGGATAACTTCTCCGTTTTTGGAGCGTACTTCGAATTATGTTTGGGAAATTTGGACACCGTCCTGAAGAGGTTTTTTGAAACAAATTTGGTCCTAAATTGGAATAAGTGCAATTTCATGGTTACCGAAGGCATCTTTCTTGGCATCGTCCTGCAATTTCATGATTTCATCAAGATGGATCGAAGTTGATAAAGCCAAAGTTGATATGATTCAGAAACTTCCCCCACCAATAAATATCAAAGGAATCTGAAGTTTTCTAGGCCATGTTGGCTTTTATAGAATATTCATCAAAGATTTCTCAAGAATTGGAAAGTCGTCGATCAATCTTCTCAACAAAGATAAGTCTTTGGTTTTTGATAATGATTGTGTAGTAGCTTTTGAAAAATTGAAAGAAAATATGATTAATGCATCCATAATCATTGCGCCAAATTGGAAAATGGATTTTGAACTTATTTGTGACGCAAGTGATTATGCGTTGGGAGCCGTGTTAGGACAAAGAAAGAACAAAATTTTCCATGCTATACATTATGTGAGAAAAATTTTGAATGATGCTCAAATAAATTATGCAACAACAAAAAAAGAGTTGTTTTCTATTTTTTATGCATTGGAAAAAATATGTTCTTATCTTATTTTCTCAAAAGTTGTTATTTACACAACCCTTCGGCAATCATGTACTTGCTAACCAATTCGGATTCCAAACAAAGACTATTTCGTTGGATTTTGTTATTACAAGAATTTCATTTCGAAATCCTGGATAAAAAAGGTTCTAAAAACTTGGTAGCAGATCACTTTTCCCGATTGGTTAATGTGGAAATTACAAAGAAGGAAGGAGAAATGATAGAAGAATATCCGGTTGAAAAGCTTTATGCGATACAAGAAATGTCGTGGTTTTCTGACTTGGCTAATCACAAGGCCTCCGGATGATTTAGGATGGAATGAGAAAAGAAATTTTTTTTGCCGATGCAAAATATTATGTGTGGGATGAGCCCTATCTTTTTAGACTAGGAAGTGACCAAATTTTGAGGAGGTGTGTGACATTTGATGAATCTAAAAGTATTCTTTGGCATTGTCACAAATCTCCTGATGGAGGGAATTTCAACGGAATACGGATGGCAATAAAAGTCCTTCAACCGGGATTTTGTTGGCCGTCCATTTTTAAAAATTCGTCTCTTCATGCAAAAAATTGTGATAAATGCCAAAGAAACAGAGGAATTGGTAAGAGGGATGAAATTCCCCTCAATACAATGTTGGAAGTAGAAGTTTTTTATTGTTGGGAATTGACTTCATCATACCATTTCCTTCGTCATTTTCAAATGAATACATTCTTGTAGAGGTAGACTATATTTCTAAGTGGGTGGAAGCGATAACATACCAAAAGGCCGATGGGAAGATAGTCATAAAATTTTTGAAGAAAAATATATTTTCTAGATTTGGGACTCCGCGGGTTTTTGGTGAATCCCATTTTTGTAATGCACCTCTTGAAAAAAATCTAGAAAATTATGGTTTAAAACACAAAGTGGCGACTCCTTATCATCCACAAACCAATGGCCAAGCGGAGGTATCCAATAGTGAGGTTAAACGAATCTTGGAAAAGACCGTTTCAATCTCAAGAAAATATTGGTCTAGTAAGCTTGATGAGGCTTTGTGGGTATATCACACTGTGTATAAAGCCCTGATTGGTCTAACACCAATTCAAATGGTGTATGGTAAAACTTGTTATCTTCTAGTCGAAATAGAGCACAAAGCCCTTTGGGCCTTAAAATATTTGAATTTTGATGTTAACTTGTCTGGAGAAAATAGAAAAATTGAATTGCAGGAATTAGAGGAAATGTGCCATCATGCGTATTATTCAAACAAACTTTACAAAGAAAAGATGAAGTTGTACCATGACAAAAAAATCAAGCATAAGGATTTCTAAGAGGGACAAATCGGGCTCATATTCAATTCTCGGTTAAAGCTTTTTCTGAGAAAGTTGAAATCAAAGTGGTCGGGTCCATTTATAATAAAGGAGGTGAAAATTTATGGTGCAATAGTGGTGGAAGACCCTACGTTAAAAGATATTTGGATGGCCAATGGCCAAATATTGAAAATCTATCTCGGAGGTGAGGTGGATCGTGAAACAAGTATGGTGCATTTTGGTGATAAGTGATCACCTTGGACCGTCGAGCTTGAAACGATGTTAAACAGAGAACTTGTTGGGAGGCACCCCAACATTGTAAGTATTCTTGTCTGTGTACTTTTATGCTATGTTAGGAGTTTGTGAAAATGCTGAGTAGAAACAGACCTACTATCTGTTCTATTTTTTACAGAATTTGTTGAGGCTGCTTAGTGCGGTGTGTTTTTTCCGGAAAAAACAAAATCGTGGGCCAGAAGGGCTTAACTCGACCCTAAGGTCTACTAAGCGACCTTATAGTGTAGCTAAGGCAGAAAAACCTCATTCTTACCATTTTCAATTACTTTCTTTGCAATTTCTCTCTTCCTCTAAAGTTGTGTTAGATTTTAAATTGCTAGGGTTATATTCATGTTAAATTTTCATAATAGGTAGTTGTTGAATGATTTTGGTAGTTCCCACCATGTTAGAATGCTGATATAGGGTGTGGGTAGTGTTTTGAGCAAACTTCTGCCATGGTAGAAACAGAACCAGAAGCTACAAGTTTTGCAGGCGCGCTCAGCCTCTTCGCACGACTTAGCGCGGCCTGCTGGAAGAATTTTTTCTTTCTAAAATCGGTTCCAGCATGGTTGTGATATTGATTTATCATTATTGTTAGCAGTTTTTCATAATTTTCTGGATAGTTTTTATTTTTTGTTGTTTTGTTGGTACAAATGAGTTCAAGAGGAAGTCAACCAAAGATATCTCGGTTTGCTACTACCGACTCTTCATCTCGATCTCAACAGAGGGATGGTGCTGAAAATGTGGGGTTTGATAACTCAAGGTTCATCGGGCCATTTCAAAAGGATCGTTTTCCCAACTTGATTGAACGGAAAATATGGCTGGAGAAGATTTTTACATTGAATTCGCAAGGGAGCTACATGTATTTTCTGGAGGATGTCGAGAGTAGGAAATGGGATACTTTGTTGACTCCTCCCACTGAGTTAAATTATGATTTGGTTCGTGAATTCTACACGAATTCCATGTCGATTGAAAAATGTTTTCTATACATACATTTCTTTTGTGCGGGGGAGAGATTTTCCATTCACAAGAGATGATATCAGTGACTATTTGGGGAATCCTCTTGTTCTTTAAAGAGGGAAAAGTGTGCTTATCAGAAAAAGGTGGCTAGCAAAAATTGGAAGTTAGATGTGGTAGGTGAGACTTTAGCTCTCACACCTAATCATGGTTTTCATCTTAATGCATCAAACCAACTTGTCCATTTCAAAAGGCATAACATGAACACCAAGCCACCATTTTACTTGACTTTTATGCTTTATAACATCAAGCCGAGAAGTCATACTGCCACAGTTCCAATTGAACCTTCATGCCTTTTAAATGCTATGATTGATGGATGAGAGATTGATGTGGCACACATTATTTCCAATGAAATTCGTAAGGTGGAAATCAGTGGTCATAGCCATGGTAATAAGACTCTGATGACTCTTAGATTTCCAGGCCTTATTATGGAGTTGTGTAGGCGTGTTGGGGTGGTTTTTCCTGAGGTGGCAACCAAAGTGATAAAGAGTGTAGTGAATGCTGATTATGTGGTAAGGCATTTTGTTCCAAAGCTTGGTGGTGAGGGAACCCCTTAACCACAGGCTAATGCTCCTCCTACAGGTCCGACTGGTTTTATAGAGCAGCAGACATGTATGTATAATTGGCAGATGATTGAGGCTAAGATGAGAGCCTCATTTTTTACATGATTTTATGTAGATGCAGTATCACCATTAGAATGTACCTGAGGAGGTACAAAATTTTCCCACTCGGGAGGATTTTCCACTTATGCTAATTACCCTAAAGACGGGCCATTCTTCAGAGAGGTGGCGGTAACAACAACAACAGAAGATGATGCTAAGGATGAGGAGCAACATGATGATACCCAATAGAGTGATTATGAGATGGATGGTTGATCTTAGATTGGTAGTTTATGTTTTTACTTATTTATGTTTTTAAGTATTATATTTTGATTATTCATACAATATTGTAGTTGTTTCCATCCTTTTAAGGATGAGTGTTTTATTTTGTTTACTTTGATATATTGGAGGCATTATGACTTAGTTACTTTTGGAACACCAGTTTGGGGTGTCTTTATTTTATTGAAATTATGGTACATCAGACTCAGATGTCTTATAAGGATGTCGAGACATCTAATCTAACATAAATACACAAGAAAGGTAAACCAGTACTGAAAAGATAAATAACACATCAGAATTGTTTACCTAGTTCGACGATAAACACACCTACATTTGGAGGCTACCAAGCCAGGGATGAAGTTCAATATCAGTAGAATAAATTCAGAGCTAAAATATCCTGTTTACAACTCCTCACATAATCTCTACATTTCAACTTCTACCTAAGAACTCTTAGATATGAGACCCCTCTCACTCCCCCTCAGTCACTCGCAGTGAAAGACAATTACAATAACCAGAAGATACACTTCTATCACAACATAGCTAAGTCGCAAAGCTAAACTTCAATGTTTGTTAGCTTTGCTTCTAACTAAGGACATACCTTGGAGTTTCTTCAAATCTTCCTCCAAAAACAATACATACTGCCTCTAACCTATAGGTTTTGAGGAGTATGGTGACCATCCCACACACCGGGTGGTTCACTACATCTAGCCCTAATAAATTACATCTTTGATACTGTTGGCTAGCTATATAAACTAGGTTACAAATCCTTATTTATAACCATACCCAACTGGATTTGGGCCCTCAAACTATAGCATATCAGTTGTAACAAACTACAGAAACTTCTGCTTCAAGAAAGGTCTTCAATCTTCACCTTCAAAAATAGTCTCCTTAATTTTTGTTTGAGTCTTCTAGACCTTTAAATGTGCGTCATATAGGATGCATAATATTCCCTTAATATTCTGCATACTTTTAAATAAGACTGAATCTCAATAATGAATTCAGTATGCATGATGTCTAATGCTCCTTTATAGGACATCCTCTTCGACATGTTGTTCCAGTTGTTGAATAAGTTCAACACACATGTTCTAACATTTCAATAGGACTTCTTGTTGTACATGTTCTTCTTATCAAGTTTATTCATCCTATTCTACATTACATTATTGATGTTATTATTTGTTTTACAAAAATTAAGCCAATCCTAAAACTAGAGAACTAACAATCTCCCGCTTTGGAAAATTTTGATTAAAACAAATAAATAAAAATTACAATCCAGGAGATTACAGGAAAAAAATTAAACCCATCAGCAGTAGTATCTAGGGGCTACTACATACAGCAACAAAACTTTAGTTGACAAGTGAAGTCTCAACATCTTGTTTGATATCTTCGTCGCAGCACTCTAAAAATTCTCCATTAAACCAACACCAAATATGCAGGATAAAAGGAAGGAAAGTCCTGAAGTTGGGTTGATGCACACGAGGAAGAAGATAGAAAAAGACAACTTGTTCTCCCCCTCAATCTAGAAACCACCAATGGTGGAATATGTGACCTTTACTTGTCATTAAATCAACAACCATGTGTCCAACCAAATCAACCACCACGCCTGGTAACTCAGAACACATGTCACAATTGTGTTTATAACTCAGATCACAAGTCACAAAGCAAAAACAACACATATAAAACATTTTGATGTGACATGTTTTACTAATATGTATAAACACCATTTCATGTCTGAGCAGCTTATATGCTATGCAACATGACTTTTCTCCCCCTTTTTGGCCAAAACTAGACAAAGGAAGCCTTCACAAGACCAGACCCAGGCACATTGTACCCATACCTAAACAAAAATCATAGTGATGAAAAGACTCACTTGATAGTAGAGGGTAGAAAAGGCCTCTTTAAGTAGCATATTCGTTTCTTAGGAATTAACGATTTTTAATTGTTGGTCAAGGCATCATTAATTGAGAATGAAAAAACGGTTTCATGAATCAATGTGCATTGTCTAAATGACCTTTGAATACCTTTATTAGCTTTAGAATGTTTTTGCTGAAAATAATCAGTCCCAATAAATGCTTAGGTCACTTCGCCCTTGTTGATCATGCAGGAACATGTCCTGAATAATGTCATGACACTTAGTCAGATATTGTTTTCTTTTTCATGTGATCAACACCTCTACCAAATTTTCCACCTGTTCATGCTGGGTATTAATTGTCCTTATTTCACTCATAATTAGAGGCAAATACTAAGCTATCAAAGTATTATATTTGTGACATCTCTTCATAATAAAGGACCTTAAGGAATCTTTTAGACTTCTACAGAGTTTCCCAGACTTCCAATTCAGTTTTTGAGTGACATATGACCTTCTGATATTTACCCAGTTTCTCATAGTGATATACAATCATGTTGTGTTAGGACTATTCATGACATTATAATGTCACAATATGTTGTCTTGACATCATTTCCTCATGAGTATTGACTTCCTCAGAAAGGTCAATCTTTCAGGGGTACTTCTGATTTATATCCTTGAGTATCCAAAAAGTTTCATGACTTTTTGAATGGCTAAGATATCATGCAAACATAGTTTGAACCTAATCACTAACCTCTTCTTAGTGTACTTAAAAGATTCACTAAAATTCAGACTATCCAACAGAAGAATTTCCCTTTTTAATCACCTTGCATATTAATTATTCTTTTGTGTAAACCCTTCACTAGTGGTTGTTTAGTGAAGTTTCTAAATTAATCCAGTAGTTATGCATTGTCTGAGCATACTACTTCTTCAACATCTCTTTATTCAACACTATAGGCAGAGCTGCCACTTTGGAGTTTGAGATTCACAGTCCCAAGTATTTGTACAATAATTATCAAAAATGATGTTCCAACATCATTTTGGAACATCCTCAATAGTACCACAAAATCTATGTGACTTGGTTCTGGAATCATTATCGAAGGAGTTTATTTCCATCTATTCCTCTTAACAAACTTCTCAAATATCCCTTAACAAACTCCCTCCTTTTAGCCATAAAGTGACGAATAAAGCTACAAACTAAAATAAACCACAACGGTACAAATACGCTTCTTCATATGTATAGTCTAAGATCCTTACTAGACTCATCCATCAGAGCGTAATCATGAGCATAATGTTTTCCCATTGGACTTCAAATGTACTTCTTTCAGCCATTAAGAGTGATACAATCCAAGATACAAAACATCACACGAGGTATCTCTACACAGATTATTCACTAGGCTCTATCAAGTACTGTAGGGACGGATATGTTCTTGCAGATAAATCATACAGTCTTTTGGAGTATGACAGTACAAACTAGCTTCTCCTGGATAGTATCACAAAGACCCACTTAAGGACATAAGCAACTATTCCCTGAATAACAATCTTCATAAGCGTGGATCATAGCCAAGTTTCATAGTATTTGCACTACTGCAGTAGTAATTCATAAACATTCATTTGACTCTCCTATCAAGGATAAACTATACTTCTACTGATTATAATCATTTGGACCCAAGTCAAGAACATATAAGGGTATTCAAACTCTCTCAATTCAGGGCAGCCACTTCACACATCTGGAAGAACACACCCGTTGAACACTTTCATGAACTATAAAGTCTAACTTTTACAGATCCAGATATCCTTGCTCTTTGGGGATAACTCCAAACATCATGAGTTATACATACAACAAGGACACATTTTTTGAGGTCCCCACAATACTACAGGCACTCTTGATTTGGAATTTCTCGCATATTCCAAAGCAAGTGTCCTTAGTTTTCTTGCTATACAAGATTAAAATTACCTCACTCATTGACTTATAGTAGAAAAAACTATAACATAGACGAACACATTGATCAGATCATCCTGTCTGAAATTCTTTTTCATCTCTTTCATCCACAAAAGTTCGTTGTAATGTCAGAACATACTACTCTCACCAAGTTCAGACTCTGTACATTATAATCAAACAAATATCCAGTTCCCGTCAAGATATTTTCCATTATTAGTATGTATATTTGTATCATAGGATCATGTCTTCATGACAGATGAAGTTACCGCATATCATAACCTTGTTAAGATTAACATATGCTCAATCATTCTTGGAATCATATTATTATGAACACATCATACAATTACTCAGCTCCCGAAAAAGTATTTGCAGACAGTCATGTACATATTTTTTATCACTAGAGTATTTTCTTCACAATTTTCTCTGAGAGAGACAAATAATAGATAGAGTCACATACTCACACATGGTTGAGCAACACCACCACAAGTGGATTCTTCATCACAGCTGACGGACATGTAAAATATTCATAACACCGACCACACAAGTTTTGATTAGTTAATCAACCCTACATGCCACCTTGATCAAAATTATCTTCCTTGATTGAAGAACTAGAGAAATGAATGGATGTATCAGCATCAGTTCAAACATTAGCCTAAAATTCACGAGCTTACCATACCCATGAAAGTCCATACACATCTTTTACAGAGGTCACAACATAGTGTACTGGTATAAGGTCCATCTCCAAGATTAGTCTGTGTAACAGTCTGCATGCTCCATACTTTAAGAGGCTTCTTCTGATAGGTACACTAATCAGACTTATTCTTTGTCTCAGAGATCATATAATCTCCCAGATGCCTCATCTTTTATACCAGGAGAAGGTTCTAAATATATGTGCTCAGAGCATATTTACTTAGCACCCATTGCATATGCTATGCCAACTCTCAGTGCAACAAGATTCTTCACATTTTGTTAATAGGATGTTTCAATATCTTGTAGGCCAACTTTTCAAGACAATCATCGAACACCAAAAATTTTCCATCAGATATAAGTGCAACGAAACATAGACAATTCAGAAAACTCTTCAACAATCTTTAGGCATGGCTCAGTCACTCTAGTGTATAAGCATCACAACACTCGTGACCACAAATAAACCATGATTTAAGGATAAACCAAACCATCAAGACATAAGTATACAAGCCTGCTACTACCATGCCTTACACCTTCAAACGGAGTCATATCTCAACCTACCATAGATGGTTCATCCTCCACTTCAAGGGCCAATTGAATCAGTAATATGAGCCAAACAAGTATCTTTTCAAAATATACCTTCTTCTTGCCCTTGTCACTACAAAGTATCTTCCCAAGATCTCACCCAGAATAGAATAGGATGCTTGCTCTGATACGAATTGAAATTCTGGTACATAGACTCAGGTTTCTTATAAGGATGTCGAGACATCTGATCTAACATAAATACACAAACAAGGTAAACCAGTACTAAAAAGATAAATAACACATCATAATTGTTTACCCATTTCGGTGACAAACACACCTACATCTGGAGGCTACCATGCCAGGGATGAAATTCACTATTAGTAGAATCAATTCAGAGCTAAATTACCAAGTTTACAACTTCTCACTTAATCTCTACCAGTGCAACTTCTACCTAAGAACTCTAAGATATGAGACCCCTCTCACTCCCCATCAATCACTCACAATGAAAGACAATTACAATAACTAAAAGATACACTTTTATCACAACTTAGCTAAGTCGCAAAGCTAAACTTCAATGTTTGTTATTTTTTTCTTCTAACTAAGGACACACCTTGAAGTTGCTTCAAATATTCCTCCAAGAACAATACATACTGCCTATAACCTACAAGTTTCGAGGATTATGGTCACCATCCCAATCACCGGCTGGTTCACTACATCTAGCCCTAATAAATTACATCTTTGATACTCTTGGATAACTACATAAACTAGGTTACAAATCCTTATTTATAACCATACCCAACTATATTTGGGTCTTCAAACTACAACATATCAGTTGTAACAAACTGCAGAAACTTATGCTACAAGAAATGTCTTCAATCTCAACCTTTCTAAATAGTCTCCTTGATTTATGTTCGAGTCTTCTATACCTTTAAATGTGCGCCATATAGGATGCATAATATTCCCTTAATATTCTGCATACTTTTAAGTCATACTGAATTTCAATAATCAGTTCAGCATGTGTCATGTTGAATGCTCCTTCTTAGGACATCTTCTTCGACATGTTATTCCAGTTGTTGTATAAGTTCAACACAACATGTTCTGACATTTCAATAAGACTTCTTGTTGTACTTGTTCTTCTTAGAAATTTTATTCATCCTATTCTACATTACATTATTGCTGTTATTATTTGTTTTACAAAAATTAAGCCAATCCTAAAACTAGAGAACTAACATTTATAATGAATGCATTATATTTTTAAGTATAAGTTGTGTGTATAGTGTTTTGTTTGCTTTAAATTTTTAATTTTAGAAAGATAGCAATGTTAATGTTTTGTTCCTAAGTTTTACAACTTGAAGGAACCATGTGAATTTTGTCAACGTGAGTTCAACTTGCAATTAAGTGGTTATGATATGAGTTAAAAACTTGTTACAACTTCAAGGTACATGTTTATTACTTTCTAAACTTAGCATAAATATGAAACTTGTGGTGTGTGCATAGATTTATACTTTTAATTATTATAAAATACTTTTCAAATGTGAATCACTTTAGAATCTAGATTTGTGTGACGTGGCTTTTTATTATGCACTAAAATGCAAGAGATCAATAATTATGTTAACTCGATCTTATGATGTTTAATCATGCATGTGTGCTGATTTGTTAAAGTTGGAAAGTGATCAAGGGCTTCTTCTTTGTTTGTAAATAGAAAAACCACTGAACCAAATAATAATCAACCTACCTTAAGAGTGAGTGATCATTTGTAACCCCAATTGAGCCCTTCTATCAAGATCCTTGTGAATTCTGAATTGTGTAAATATTGACACGAACAGCAATTTCATTGCTAACTTTTGAGTAATGATCTTGATTTTTGTTTGACAATTATAAACCCTTAACCTTAATATGGTTTCTTACATTTTCCTTTTTCTTAGTTGTGTGGGAGCATTCTTGTCACTATGTTAGGTAGTGTTCAAAGTTGGGGACAAAGATAGTTATTTGTGAATAAAAATAAAAACAAATAAAAAAAGATAATAAATTGAAAATTTGAGCCATAACAAAAAGAAAAGAAAATCCATGGGCATAAATTGTGCCGGCAAAAGAGCTCAAGGTTGTATGCTTGATATCAAAGAAAATAATTTATGGAAGGAAAAAAATTTCATTGGTGTAAGGTGGAAGATTGAATGCTCTCATGCAATTAGGCAAGTTAGTTTCAATTACCTTGAGATATATCTCTTCCTTGTAACTAAGCCAAATTACAACCTTTTCATTGCCTTGTGATTCTTGCTTGACATTTTTGATGTTTTGTGTGTGATGAATGAATGATTTGATATGGATGTTGCATGATTGTTGGATGAGTGAAAAATCCATCATGTTATTTCTCATCCAATAATGAGTGTGTGTTAGGTATGATTCACTTTTTGAATTGTATTGTGTGGGAAACTTTGATATGTTGTAAGCACTTAAACCATTGTTTCATGTTTATGTTTTGTTGTAGTATAGTTGTAAGCATTGTCACGGGTGTTATTTTAATTTGAACAATGAAATTGTCTTGTGCAAAAACTTGTTCTTCATTCTTGTGGTTTGTTTTGGTTTTCTTTTAGTTGTGGAATTTTTGTTTAAGGACAAACAAAATGCTAAGTTGGGGAGAGTTATTCATGACCAAAACGTTGATATATTTGTAGATAATTTTGTGGTCCTTTACAAAATCTTTTGTTAATTAGTAGTATTAAAGATTGCAATTTGATATATATATATATATATATATATATATATATATGCTTTTATTTAGTTTTTGTTGTAAATCAATTAGTTTACTTTGTTTTATGCTTATTTTGTAGGTTTTTGTTGTTGATAATTGAAGCATTGAAGTTATGGGCAAGCTTGGACCATTTTGGAGGTGCTGAAAAGATAAATTTGAAGTTTTGTTATGGCTAGGCCGTTGAACGCAAATCAAAGCCCGCTATGTTGTTTTAGGATTTGGCAAAATGTCATTTTTGAGGTCGCTACGCGGCGTGGTCGCGCTTAGCGCAATCCACTAAACTGGATTTTGTTGTTTCGCTAAGCCCGTTTAGCACGGTCAGGCCGCTGAGTCAGAATCACTTTTTGGGGCACTTGTATAAGTACCATTGTAAGATATTTTTCTCAACAACTCTTACAAAATCTCTCAAAATCAGACTCTAGGGCAAAAGAACACTATTTTTTCCATTGTAACTCAAAATCATTGAAGAAAATCTTGAATCTTTACTTGTTTTCCATCCATGTTCATTGTCATCTCTCAATTTCTTTATCATCAAGCTACCATGACAATGGATAGCTAAACACTTTTGTATCAAGATTAGAGGTAGTTAACCTAGCTAGTATGTATTTATTTTTCTCATTTTGTGTATGAACTTGGTTGATGATTAATATATGTTGAATATATTTGCTTTAATTGTTCTTTTAATGGTTTGGATCACTATTGAGAAGTATATTTCAAACTTCACCTATGATATTCATCTATTAAGGAACAAATTCTCGATATAGATTTGTGAGTTAATATTCACTAGTATCAAGCTTTAAAGATTATCATGTTAATAGTTAGACTGAGACATCATTTAAAGATTAACATGATAATACTCACAATATTGTTTAGACATAATTGATATTAAGAGGATACGTGAATATATCGATCATCAATTAGTTCATATACTTGGTTAATCAAAGAGATATGAAATAGGTTAATGAAACTAATCTTGACATGCTTTTACCAATCGATTTCAAATCCAAAACTCTCTTTTATCCAAACAACTCTTTTGGAAGAATACTAAACATCTTTGAATGAAATTTACTCTCTTTGTGACTGATAGGAAAAATAGCAAGGGTACTATTTTGCCTTGCAGTAATAATAGGGAAGTTTCCTCAGATATCGATCTCGAGGACTGCGTGTAGTACCGAGTTTAATGTGTGGTGCAATTAAACAAGAAACTTGAATTTTTGTTTTGGTTTGTTGTTGTCACTGTCAAATTAGAATAAATATAAATTGGCTTTTTAACAATTATGAGGAGCATGCTAGGATAAAGTGTATAATTTTCCCTATAATGACCTTGAATCCTGATCTCTTCAACAAGTTCATAATATCAATTACCATCCTTTAGGTTGTTTTTCCCTAAGTCCTTAGTGGTAAAACCTATGAACATTCCCACTAAACCCCTAAGTCTTTAGAGAAGTATTAGGAAAACAAGTTTTGGTTTTATCAAGAGTTAAATTATGTAACTATAGGTATCCCTAGTTGTAGGTGATATTTACTATAGCATAATCCCACAAAAACCTTAACAACCGTGGTCCAGCTAGTTGTTAACCATAAATCAATCTTAATTGGTTCGATCAGGAAAGCATAGAAACATTGCACAATTAAATTAAATAATAAAACCATGAAATTGATCACTCATGAATTCAACATCCTTACATAATAAAATCAGGGACACCCCCTAGCATTGGGGATTTAACTACTCATAATATTGTTTAAACTAATTACAAGTTAAAAGTTACACATTACAGGTATTTTGGATAACTTGGATCTTCAATTGCTTCCGCTCATGAGAATCCTCCGCTCTCCAAGAACCTCCAACTCTCCAATCTTCAATCGTGTAAAAATATTCTTTTTCGCCAAAAAGAAAGTCTTCTAAACCAAATAAGGGTTTTTACTACTAACTCACACTAGGTCAGAAACATAAACTAGGCCCGTAAAACAACCCGAAACAACTTAATTTCCAAAGTCTGCAACTTCAATGATTTTTTTGAGGCATCTAAAGTTCGAATCAGCTTCTGACTTCAAAATGAAAGTTGTAGCTCTTTCTCTCAGCTTTTCGAAAAGTACTAGAACGCGTCGATCCAATTTCTGTAGCGCTAGTTTTAATTTTTAGTGGCCGATCAATCATTTGCGACACGAGTGGGCGACTCCAAGCATCGGAAACTTTTCTGAAACTTCGAATTCAACATTTTTTGGCCCGAATTTGTCTCGACTTATTCCTGTAAGTCTAAAAACACTAAAATACACAACCAACGCATAGAATATGGTAAAACGAAATAAAACACTCAACAATTAAAAGAAAATATAATTAAAATTAATGGTAAATAACCCTTTAAAAACCATTGATCGGTGACTAAAACCAAAAACCCTTTTATAACTATATTACATAAATACACTTGAACTATAGAACGGAGGTGATATCACACCAATCCCAGTGGAAAACGATAATTTAAATACTTGTGTTAGAAAATACGTACAACAAACCTTTATGTATATCACAACAGTTCTTTAGCTCAACTGTTGTGATAGGGCGCACGCTTTCCAGTTTTCTACAATAGTTACTAAACTGTGATTGCAAGTAGCGCATATACAACCACACACTACATAACAATGTTTGGTCCCGCATAATTATTTATCTTTCCCAACCGTTTTTGAATGTCGTTTCCTTAGTAGTGTTGAGGGTTGAGTAGCAGGGAGATCACCTCGAAAAAGATGATAATGACCCTTGTTTTCCCTTGTGGGGGTTTTGGGAAAACTAGTGTATATTACATTTATCGTAAATATCTGCCTTGCAAACTTTCTCTTGTAGGTTGTGGTTTTGTCGGCCATCTTTTAGGGGAATATGGAGAGACTTAGAGTAGGAGTGCGGCCTAGGTTACTTTTACCAAGGCCTCAGGGTGGGCACCACTGTACTTGTCAGAACGTACAGGTGTGCATGTTTCCATTCCAAGGGCAGAGAGACTTAAAGACCTTAGTGGGTTTATAACACTATGTGATAGTTTGGGGTTTCCCATGATGGCGAGAAACCTTGTATGGTGGCAGTTTAAAGTGGTTTAAGAGACGTGCTGATATGAGGTGGGAGGCTCTAGTGATGATTGATGATGCTTGGTAGGAAGTGTATAATTACCATTAGTCATGTGTTAAAGTTGTAGTGAGCGTTGTGCTCTTAGGGAGTAAAGAATGTGTATGACTTAGGGTTTTTCCTTCTCCCGTTGAGGGAGATATATTTATAGAGGCCTCTAGGGCCTAGGGTTTTCTTGGAAAGGGTCATTGTTCACTCAATCAATGGTGGACGGTTGAATCTCTATTTCCAAGGGAGTCATGGATCAACTAATGATCTTGACTTTTTCTCTCTACTGAAGAAGCGACTTATTCCATGTTGCTCATGTAGGGACGATGGAAAAACCACCGAGTAAGGCAATACCTTTATTTAGGCAACATTCTATCATCGTCATTTCTAGGATAGTCTATAGAACATCACCCTAGGCGAGGCCTTTTACAAATATAGCACTAGAATAAATTAACTGATTAATTAATTAATTATTAAATAAAAAATAATTACTTTTTTAACTTTATATGATCAATAAATTAATTAAGCCTCTTAATTTGATAAATAACTAATATAATTAGCATAAATATATATGTCCACATAATAATCATTAGAATGAAATACTTAAATAATATTTAAATATAAAATATTTCGACAATTTCAATATATCTTAATAATTATATCATAGTTCTTTAGGCGCTCATCCGAATATTATTTATACTAATGTCTAAATGATTACTCTCGAGTTCGATTGTTCGATTGTCCGCTTTTTTAATACATACATGCACAAAAATATAAATAGGCATTTTTATTTAATTTTAATTATTTTTGTATTAAGCTTTTATAATATGCGCTATCATGATTGGCTGTCTGCTTTTTTTTTGAATCTGCACACGCAAGAATTTATAAAATACCAATTTTTTTTAATTTTTGTTTTAAGTAAAATTTATTTGTAAACTTAAATTAATATAAAGTATCACAACAAGAAAATCTTAAATTAGCTAGGGCAAATATACTAGCTAATTCGTAGCTAATCTCTATCAAACAAAAATTGTTGGAGATTTGTTGGAGATTAACTACCATATTTGCGCTAGCATGGATTGAGTGGCTAATTATCTTGGAAAAAAATTCCTAGTAAAATTCAAACTAATATAAAATTATTCCTAGCTAAACCACAACAAAATTGTAGCAAAATTTCAAAGTTGAATTTTTACTTCCGAACTAAAGAGCTACAATATGACTATGATAATATCATAGTAAATCTCAAGCTAAATATTAGGGACAATTTTACAATTATTTTTTATTTTATTTTTTAAATAAATGTTAATTAGACTAGTTCATATTTTTTTATAATTATTTAAAATAAAAACTAATTAGACTATTTGTAACAAATTATTCGTAAAAAATAATTTTTTAAAATATTGTAATTATTGATATTTATTTAAATTAATTAATATAATTTTTACTTTATTACTAAAGTGAAAATACAGTTAAAAGATATTTCAGTCATATATCTTCATACTAATCCACTAGTCATTATAATAACAAAAAATAATCACAGAACTAAAACAATATACATCAAAATAATATTCTAAAATTAATTTTTTAATATATTTAACAACACTAAAACAATGTACATCTCAATAATATTCTATTTTATTTGCAATTCAAAAATCACAACTCAGGTAGCATATCAACTCCAGTTTCTAAAGTAGACTAGAAAATATTGTTTCACCTTGTATCTCCATAATCTTTTTCCGGTACTTCACTTTGCATGGATGATTTTGGCATTGATCGAATCATGGAAAGGATTGGATCTAACATCGGCGCCAAATGTGTTTGGACAAAAGAGTTCATTGCTTTATCCACAGCTTTCTTGATTTCTTCCTCTATGGTTTTGGAATGACTAGTGACGTCAATAAATGGGGCAGACATAGTTCTTCTAACATCTAAGTTACGATCCATAAATGTATGTCTTGTCTTTTTCTGGCCAGAAACTTCTGCCCACACTTTAGGATCAATCATAGGATGAGTGGAAGAGTCTTCTCCATACTTTTCCAATATAGCTGTGTCATATGACTCCTAAAAAACACATACGAAGAATATATTAATTATGTAACCTACATTTATGTTAAACATTACATATTTAATTTTTAAATTTTAGTAACTTACAACAAATAACTTTGATCGTTGAGAGACATATTCTCCATCTTTTTTCTTATGAACTCGAGCATACACGTCTCTAAACGAAACCGTATGTTTAAACTCCTCCTCCTACAATTCACATTACACTATTTATATCAAACAAAAAAATACTGCTAACAGTAACAAAACCTCCATAAACCATAATTTAAATAGTATTTATCTCAAACAAGCAATACTTTACACAAATATCTATCTTTGATATAATTTGATCATTTTGACTATATTGCTTTTTTAAACTTTTGATCTGTGCATGATCTGGTCTGGATACTTCTGTGTAATATAGTGCAGCAAAGCTTTCTAAGTTTACTAACTTAGATCTAATTCACAATCTGAAGAGACAAACACTAGTTTTAATCCAACATGTTATAATCCAAGTTAAGAGCATAATGCATATGAAAATCTGCTAGTAGGAAAAACATGTCAGATACAAAACTTACCATCCTTTTCTTATGTTCACCTAAGTTTATAGAACCTCCTGTGCAACACTGCATCTGGTAAGGCAGTTACAACGATTTGCATCGGATTTCTTCTTCCACTCTGGTTTCAACCAAATGTCAACCAAACCGTCCCATACTTCAGCCTTCATTCCTTTAGGACCATGGCCCTTAGTGTCGACCAAATTTGTTGAGTTCACTTCTCGTAAAGCTATTTTTCTTGCATTTTTTAAATGATCAGGATACCGATCCAAACATGTTTTTTCCCATACAGTTCTTGCCATATTACGATCATAATCAGATGGGAACTTATATTTATCCTACATCATTGTTATAATATAATTAGAAAGTATACAACTATAAGTTATAAATACAAAGCAAAGTGCTTTAAAGTTAAATATGCAAATTATGCAGTAACAATTTATATTTCAAGCAACTGTCAAACTGAGATATATGAAGTTTTAAGTTTTTTCTTTTGCATCAAATGGAACAAGTTCAAACAATAGGTAGGATGAGGGGTGTACAGTATAAACATACAGCTATGAGATAGATGAAGATCAGTAATCACATTCCATTCTTGCAGACTAGTATAGTGACAATTAAGCTGGACAAGATCCCTCCTTAATATATTTGATTCCATATAGAATCTGCACTTTGGCTTATTTTAAGGATACTCTATTCAAAATCATCAGATAAGATTTAAAATCTCTCAACTCCATCTATATTTCTACTAAAATACAAGAAGCTGATAAGAGTTTGTAGTTCCTAGTATGAATGAAAATAAGAACGGTACACTCAACTCATTTAGAATTATAATAGTCAAACAAAAAAAACTACAGAGAGCAAGAGTTCTGTTTCTTTGTCAGCAGCCAAAAACAAAACATATCAAGCAATTGGAAGCTCACCACAGTCACTGATCGAAAGAGTTCTAGATATGCTTACCAGAACATAATCAAGAAAAATAGATGAATGTTTTGAAGTAATTTATGTTAGTAAAGTATCATTTAAGCTTATATGTATTCTCACATGATATATGTTAAGTCATATATAAATAGAAAGTATACTGCCCTAAGTTATAAATACTTACCATAAAATCCTTAAATAACTCGTCCTTTGCTTCAATCGGATAATTTTTCCACTTTTCAGCAGGAATAGGCATCCTCGACATCACCCTAGATATAATATCACGAGTCACTTCTTGAGGAATAAACCTCCTCCTACAAATAGGATATAAAGTCATTTGATTAACTAAAATCATGTATTAGAATTTTGTTGATAGAAATTATCTCTAAGAATGAAAATGGCTCACTATCAATGTGTTCTCACTAACAATAATGTATTTATAATTCATGATAATCTTACGGGTTAGAGACTGCCTCAACAAATATCATTTTTCTCCTATCATGAGATATTTCACTTGAAGGTACTGAAGTTGAGTTGCTAGCAGGTGGAATCAAGAGTGTGGAAAGAATCAAAAGTGGCGCCACAAATTTTCTCACCGTTTGAAACTCCATAAGTTCCTCCAGAAATTTTCTTGCATTATTTGCATCAATTCCTTGTTTGAGTGATTGTTGTTGATTTTTTTTCTTCTGAATGTGCAACCTCTCTTCTTCTTCACCATCATTTTCTTCACCATCATTATAGGCATAATATTCATCATTCCCTGTCAGACCTTACAAACGTAATCATATAATATGTTTAGCAAAACCGTGTGACCAAATATGCAAAATATGCAAAACCGTGTGACCAAATATGCAAATTAGTTGGACTATTCATATATGCTGCATTAGCTTAATTTTAGATTGAATCTTAATAGAAATTTGAATATCCGTTTTTTGAATATCCATCTTAATACCTGTCGACTTGGAATTGAGTTGTTGACTGAGAACTAACTGGTGATTTACCTATAAGGTCTTGAATCTTGGTGATGATGCAAGTTAGAGCAACTAGAAGAAGATTCCAATGAACTAGCTCTTAAGAGTGCCCGTCGTTCTCAAGGTTTGATGAGTGCAATGTCGGTGCCAAAGGGATGGTCTATGGAGTATGGTACATTATCCTCTTTATTTATTTGCTTGATACAACAAAGCGTTTGATACAACAAAGCATGCCTAGTGTTGATATATATCGAGCTGTTCGGTTTTATTTTTGAGATCTTAATAAGAACTTGATCAGTAAACTAGATACAAACTATACTTCTTTAATGGTGATTGCTTTCTTCCCTAATGCAGTAATAAGCGTAAAGGCCAGATGATTAAGAGCAAGCCGAAAGATCCAGCAAAGAGACACTACTTATTTAAAAGACGATATGGCCCAACCTAAAACCTCATCTGTGATTCGAAAGTACCGCATGGTGTCATAATAATCTAATGTATGTGACCATGATCAAGAATACAAGATTTAAAATACTATACAACCATAATATAATCAACTAATGGATTGTATCTGTGTTATACTCAAATATTCTCGTAGTAGAAGAGAAATAACTCTATTAAATGGTGATGGTGCACAAGGAGATGGTGGTGCTGGTACACAAGGAGGTGGTGGTGCTGGACTAGTGCAAGATTGTGAAGCTTCTGGTTGAGCATTATGACCTCTCCCTTGATTGTTTATAATTCTTCTACTAGATTGTCCCATATTGTTGGAAAATGAAAAACTCACCCCTTTACCTCTTTTTATTTTATATGCATCAATTGTTTGGTGCTTGAGTAATTGGCGTTGATAATTTCTCTCCTTGATGAGTTGTGTCTCTTCATCTTCAATATCATCATAGAGATCATCAAAATCATCAGTGAATTTCTGCTTACGCTTTAATGCATCAACCATCAATAACCTTTGCCTTTTATTCTGGTCAATATGCACACCTATATATAGAGTTGTATTTAAAAATATTATGCAGTAAGGTTATTGAAATATAAATACCTAATTCACATAGCATCTCATTATACCAAAAATCAAATAATGCAATATAAAAATCCAGTACCGATTCACCCCTTCATTACTTTTTTTTTTTAGATCCAAAGAAAATTTCCAATAATAATCTTACACAAAAAGTAGAATTGTATTAAAGAACCGAATCTCGTCCCACTAATATACCTCGCAAATGTGAAGGGTGAAGTTGATTGCGACCACTCCCTTGACTTTGTCCAGTTCCTCTACCTCGGATTGTCATATTAAGATATCTAGAAAAAATTGATCTTACTATTGTTAACAAGTGAAAAAGTTAATATGAAAACATGAATTTGATGAAAAATAAGATCCCTCCTTAATATATACATTCTTGTGAGTATACTTCCTGAGCGTGATTCATGCTCTGTTTTCTTAGTTTTTAGTTTTATGACTGTGTTTCTTATTTCCTGCTTGGTGTAATACAATAGGGGTGTTTTGGCCTCTTCATCAAAACAAGGGATCATAAAGAGTTGGTAGTTGAAGCTAAGAGCAAGATACCGATTGTGAGTAGACTTCCTATTTGTTAATATTTACACATTGTTTCTTGCATCTTTATAATTTATATTCAGATATTTATTTGAGGAAATTAAAATTAAGAGCTATTGTGCTTTTGTATTAGAAATCACTAACTGTGCTAAAATTTTATGCCATTGGAAAAGCTCTAGCCCATCTTAACTTTAATTCATGACTATGGGTCAATGGGATGGGAAAGCTGAGAATGAATTCTGTCTTGGAGAAACATTTTTTTTAACAACGAAGCTGATAATTGATTGGCATCTTTTCTAGAAGCTAGGTTAAGATGATAATTGATTGGCATCTTTTCTAGAAGCTAAGTTGTTAACTGAAGGTTCAACAACCTTTTAATTACATGAATGAAAAGTAAGTTTGTAAAATCCTAAAATCCTTCTATCCATCTGCTAAGTGCTTTAGAGAATAATTATTGTTCATGTTACCATGCTAAGCTTAGGAAGTTCGTTTACGCTTTCCTCTTTCATCTTGTTACCTCACATTTCAGGAATCGTTAGATTCTTCGCTATCAAGTTTTAACAATAGAATATATACATTTCAACGTTGATGATACAAACACCTAACTCTAAGCATCTTATGTCTCCTAGCCAACTTTAGAATTTTTATATAAGTACTCAATTTCTAAGGTTATTTTATCTTTAAAATAAATATATTAAATCATTTTCTAAGGTGCGCATAATTGAATATAACATATCATATGATACGGAGAAAGCGTATATTACAAGAGAGAGGAATCCTTTAAGGGCACGGTCGACAGAAGGTGACACATCAGGAGGTGTGTTGCAGATGAACAATCAACAAGATAAACATCTCCGGTAACAAGTTTCATGCATTTTATTAGCGGAAAAAAAGACTAATGAAGGTAGTAAACTAACAGAAAATAAGAGAAATCACTTTACAATTCATATCAATTTTAACAAGTCACTAGTACTACCATGGTTAAGCGTATAACAGATTCACAGAGACAACAATCTCAGGTTAAATATTTATATTAGGATATTCATGACAGTTATATCTGAAAGAATTTAAAATCAACATCAACTCATTTATGAATGATTCTAGTGAAAATTAGTAAAAAAATGATTACCTCAAATATTAGGTTTAGAGAATTGCGTGAGCAATTTCAAACGGAACTTCAAAGTTTGATTAAAACAACAACCTAATATCATCAGAATTTCTTTTCCAATTTCAATCCACCATTAGTACATTACCGATAAGAACATACAAACTGAAATCGCTATCATACACCCAAATGCCAACACAAATAACTTCTAAATCAATCATCAAAACGAGTAATGCTAGCAGGAAACCATTCAAACTTCGACATGCCTTAACACGGACAAAAACATTTTCAGGATTTTATCACAAACATCGTAATGATCTCTACTCGAAAATACGACCTAACAACAGATTCTTCACATGTTTCAACACAAAAAATCAACTAAGAATCATATTAAAATTAATCACATAATTTGTTTAACAACATGACAGTCTAACAAATTAAGAAGGTCGAAGATTTACCGACATGGATAGGGGTTGTTGGCAGCGTCGCAGCTTGCTGAGATGAAGAGCGCGTAGGCAGCGGATCTGAATGGAGACGGATGTTGTTGTACGTGAGTTGAAGGGTGGTTGGATGAAGTGGTTTGGAGGTCACAGAGGTGTGAGGCGAATGAAGAAGAACGTGCGGTTTCGATGACAGAGAAGTAGCAAGTTGAATCGGAGAAACAACGAATCGATGGAGAAAAGCGATGGAGAAAAGTAATTTTAGAAAAAGTGATTCGATGGAGAAAAGCAATGGAGAAAAGTGATTTTAGAAAAAGTGATTTTGATGGAGAATTTCCATCTGTGAAGAAAATGTGATTTGGGGGAAAGAGTTACTTTTTATTAAAAGATAATTTTCTTTACAAGAATACTATATTTTAAAAAATCACTTTAATATATAAAATAATATTTTATTTTATTTATTTTTGTTTATGTAATTAGAGTTAAATAGATGTCTTTTAAATTGAAATTAACTATGAAAATAATTTGTAGCAAAAATTGGTAGCTAATGTACTATTTTCTTGTAGTGTATGAAAGATGATTGGTTGCTTTTCTCTTACAAACATGGTAATAATATCTAATGGAATAAAAACATGAAATTGCTTATTCTTGAAAACTTAAGTGACGACATAAACTTGAAAAAAGATGGACATGAAAATCCTAAATTGACTTATTTTTTATTGTTAAAAAATCATTTCTTTAGCAGCTCGTATATTATACTCTTAAAAAAAACAGTTTGAACCACAAATTAACTGTTTGCGTACCATATTACACTTTTTGAACTAATAAATAAAATAAAAATTGGATGCTACTGTGACCCCAAAATATTAGATTTATAAGAAATATGATTTATTTATTTAACACTTTAAGATTTTGAATTAAGGTTTTGAAATAAGATTTTGAGTTGAAATATGACTTCTTTCTGTTTTATGATTTTGGAGCATTAGTTTTATTGATGTTGCCAACTTCTTCGAACTCCGGCAAATCAAAATTGTCACAGCTCAATCCTTGATATACACTGACTTCTCACTGCTCTCTATAGTCTATACACATGCGAGGAAGAGAACACACAAAAAAGAGTTGAGACATCGTTTTAGATGTATAGTTAGATGAGCATGCTCAATGCTCATGCACACAATAAACTTACAATAATCATGGATATGTAATTCTTATTGAGCACTTAGTTCATATTTACCCTAAAACATCTCTATATGCAAAAGCCAAAGAAGGTGATAACACTTACCATCTCAAACTTTTTTAAAAATCTTATATAAATGAACAGTAGTTTAAGTATAACAAAATAAATAAAGACTCTATTAAAATGCAATTTAATTGTGGTAAATATTTAATAAAATTATGTTTAATTGAACAAATTTTGTGTTATGTACGGTAGCCTGTCTATACGTCTTCAAAAAATAATTGAAAAAATAATTAAGTTAAGAACAAATAAACTAGAGTCTTATAAGTATAAACAATTGTTTGTAAACTTACTGTCAATGCAGAAACACGCTCCAAAATGACACTCCCCAACTTTGTTAAGAAGACAGTCAATCCATCGACAATTAAAGTCAGAGTAACATGGATAATGAAATACTATTGTGTAAAAAATTAAAAAGGATATAAAAGCCTTACGAGGAAACTCGAATGCCATAAGAATCATAGTACAAACAGAGTAGATAATTTTAGTCCTTTTTTTTTTATGTTTGCATATAACTTAAATAATTGTTCTAACACTTTATAATTCATAAACTATCAGCTTTGCTTATTTCAATTAGTTTTTAGTAAGAAACCTTTTCAAATGTAGAATCGCTATTATATATCCTTATATTATATTTATAGTATCATATAGAATAAAATATAAGATGAATAAATCATATGATCAAATATATGTATAAATAAAGTTGGTAAGTGATTTCATGGAATTGTAAGAAACTATTCCTGATATTACAATAATTATTGAATGCCTCTCAAGTACATTCACGAGTCATCGTCTAGACTAGCTCACTTAATTGATTACGAGTCTAGTTAGGATCTATATAAAAAAAAGGCTCTAGATGGTTATTAAAGATTGATTTGTTTTCTTCTAAATTTTCTAAATTTAAAATTTATTAAAGATTTGATTAATAATTGACAACAACAATTATTCTCGATTGATAAGAGAGCTATGAGGGATGATTGAAGATAGAAACCAGAAAATAACAAAGACAACTTTTTAGACACTATGCCAAAATTCGCTTTTCGCTGTTCTAAATAGACAACGCTTTTATCATAAAGCGCTGTTATAAGTTGTAAAAAACATTTGCTAAAAAAAAGAGCTGCTAAAGACTACTGTTATATCTCAAAATTTGTCCTCCCATTTCTAGGTCAAGATGTCTCTCCATACTCAAAAATTACTCAAAGATTGATTAGACAAACCCTCTCCTAAGCAATCAACTCACAACTAGGGTTTTGCTTCTCTCAAGACATAGGTGGTTTCTAATGGCTCAAGTGAATGTCATGCCTCATCATATGCCTTAATGATTGCATGTCATAATGATTGCATATTATATAGGAAAGATTATGATAACTTGAAGGAATGTCCAAGGTTTTAGGAGTCACGCTACAAGCAGAAGGACAATGGTCTTGAAGACGATGATGGTGTAAATAAAAAGGGTGTTTCTTCCAAGGTGATGTAGTACCTATCGATAATTCAAAGGTTCACGATATTGTTTGCTAATGTTAAGGACACAAAGAATACTAGATGGCATGCATATGAAAGAGTGTGTGATGAAAAAATTTGACATGTAGCGTATTCATTGCAATGGAAGAAAATTGATTCATTGTTTATAGTTTTGCCTTTGAACCGAGAAACCTTAAAATTGGACTTTCTCCAACGGCTAAATGAACTCTTTTGGTAATTTGAGTACTAACCATACGTCATGGCATATTCTTTTCATAATTTATAATCTATATCCATGATTGTGCATGACGCGCAAATATATAATGTTATCAATGATGATTTCGGGTCCAAGACAATTAGGAAATAAAATATATGTTTATTTAACACAATTTATTGAAGATTTGATAATTTTGTGGAAAGAAGACGTTGATGTTGATGATGCAAATACAGGTGATGACTTTAACTTGAGTGTCATGTTGTTGTGACAAGATTACAAAATTATGTACTCAATACAAGCAACATTGGATGCTTCAAATTTTGACATGGTTTCTCATGCTTAGAATGCAAAGTAGACATGGGATATCTTGACCAAATACTATGAAGGACATGATAAAGTGAAGGGTGTTAAGTTGCAATATCTGAGAAGACTGTAAATTGTTGCAAATGGAGAGAATGAAACTTTTGCAACCTATGAATCAAATATTCAAGATTTTGTTCATACAATAAAAGGTTGTGGTAAAGTGTTAATCGAGAAAATGGTGATCCAGAATGAAGTGAGTTTGGTGCAAAGCAGTGAGAATTACGGTCAATCTGTAATGACTATAATTGTTGTAATGATATCAGGTATTTAAGAGTAAAAATAGTAAGGTTTGCATCCAAAACATGGAGCATTAAGACCAACTCGTAATGGTCATTACAATCATAATTCTTCTAGGCCTTTAAAATATCAAAAAATGGAATTTGTGGAAAAACATGGAGCGTTACAGCTAATTTGTAATGGGTATTATGGTTTTAATTCCTTCAAGACATTTGGTTTTCTTCTGGTTTATTGTTCCGTTTTCAAGACTGTTATGCTATTTGATTGTTATGTACTTATTAGCCAAGACTTTGTCACAATTTATCATACATTATAAGGTAATTAGGCTATATAAACAATCTTCTAGCTTCAGTTTAAGCTCTCACCAATTTTTTTAGAATTCATAGTATTAGTTCACTTGGTAATATGTTTTTCTCTTCTATTATTTTATTGTAAATTCTACTGTAATTTTAATAAAGGTTTTGTTTTTGTTTTAAAATTTATCTTTTCGTTCTTTCTTTGACTTATTATGCCTAAGAGTATGATTCTTGTTTTTATCATTGACATGAGATAGTAGATCCTTATATACAGATCTAGGATTAGAAGGATTTTCTAAGATAGACCCAATGTAAGTCTTATTTCCGTACTCAAACATAAGTACTTTAGCAAATACTATGACTTTAAGCTTTTAACAAATGTCTACGAAAGTAGAGATAATATAGATATCAATCGATGGTTTGAAGCGCCGGTAAAAAAAAGACAATATAATTTTAAAATTTACATCCGATTTTTAAAAATTGAATGTAAATAAAAAAATACGGTGACAATTTTATAAATAAAGTTTGATTCAAGCATTATCATGTGACAATGTATCCTCATTTTCTAAAAATGAGTTTAAAATAAAAATATTATTATAATCAAATCTCAATTACTCTCTTACTAAAAATAAGTGTAAATAAAAAATATGGTGACAATTTTGTAAATAAAATATAATTTTAAATATTATCATGTGATAATATACCCTCTATTTTCAAAAAATGGATTTAAATTAAAAATATTATTATAATCAAATCTCAATTGCTCCTTTTAAAATAAATAAATGGGTGTAAATATATATAAACTAAAAAAATTTATAACTTAAAATATGTAATCAATGTGATATATTAATGAGTGACTATTAATAAATTAATGTGACAATTTAAATGATTTTATTGGTCCAACTATTTATTAAAAAAATTAAATAAAATGCTTCAGTTTTTTATGATAAATTATTATTTTATTAGTGTTTATTTCAGTAAATGAATAAAAATCAATAGTTTGTAAAAAATATTTCATTTACTTAATATTTCATTTTCACTCTTTACTGAATATTTCATTTTCACCCTTTTTCCACTTCAGCTTTCACCTTTTCAACATTCACCCATATTTAATCTTCCAAACCCTTTACTGAATATTTCATTTTCACCCTTTTTCACATTCATCCTTCATCAAAACCCTTCTTCAGCTTTCATCCTTTTTCCACATTCATCCTTCACCTTCACTGAAACCCATTTTCAACATTCATCCTTCACTGAAACCCTTCTTCAACTTCCACCTTCACCGAAATCCTTCTTCAGCTTTCATCTTTCACGTTTTCATCTTCACCGAAATCCTTCTCGTCTTCATAGAAACGTTTCTCCGTAACCCGTCGCTGAAACTCTTCATCCTCAAAATCTTTGTTCCAAACACAGAAATCAAAGTGCATGACGAAACCAACTCTTCATCCTTAACTCTGAAACGATTCATCCCAAACGCTTTCTCAAACGATTCATCCCCAACTCTTCTAAGCTCAAGGTTAGTGAACCAAACTCTTCTCAACTCCCAAACCATCACGATATATTTTGAGCAACATGCATTGGCAGGGTTTGAGTGACATACATTGATATCTGAAAATAGATTATTGCTTACACTACGTCAAAAATAAGTTTTGGCAACACCTCTACGAAAGTGCTTTTAAGAGAAAGCGCTTTCATAGGCCTTAAAAAAATTTCGCTTAAAAAAGCGCTTTCATAGGGTACCCTAAGAAAGCGCTTTTCAAAAAGCGCTGTTAAAGGCCTTAGAAAAATATCATCTAAGAAAACGCTTTTGAAAAGCGCTGCTAAAGGTTAACCTTAGAAAGTGCTTTTCAAAAGAGCTCTTATAGCTGGTCTTAAGAAAGCGGTTTTAAAAGCGCTGCTATAGGCCTATGATACGAAAGCGCTTTAATGAAAAAAGCGTTCTTATATCCGGGATTTAGAAAGCGCTTTCATAGATAATTTTATAATTAAAATTAATAACCCTAAATAAGATTTCATTGTTTCATTCTCAGAAAATCATTGTTTCCCTGTTCATCTCCCTCTCTCCTCCTGCGTGCCACCTGCGTTCTTGCTGCATTTCAAGTCGTTCCACCGCCGTCTCGTGCTCAGCCTCTCACGGCCGTCTCGTCCTCAACCTCTCATGACCGGAAACTCCATGTTTCCCTGTTTGCTTCTCTCCGTTCCAGAACTCTGTTTCCCTGTTTGCTTCTCTCCATTCCAGAACTCGCCTTCCCACTACCTCTACTCGTCTCCAGATTCTTCAAGGTACTTTCATTTTTGTTGTTATTGTTTAAGTTGAAGTTTGATTATGGTTTTTTGTGTCAAGTTGGAAGAAGATTTTGGTTAATAGTATTATACAATATTATTGTTTCTGTTCATGTGTGTTATTGCCTGGATGTGTGTTGCTGTCTGGATACAACTGACATTTGAGTTTGTACGATATTGTTGCTAGTTTCTATTATGTTGCTAGGAATTTCATCATTTTGTCAACCATATTTGTGCCATATTACATTATGCTATATGATTGAGAGGCATGTCATAAAACGTTACTAAGTTTGTTCATGGCTGCCCGGATTTTGTTACGTTTGATTTATAGCTTGCATTGAATTTGGTTTATCATGATAGTTTCACTTGCATTCGACTTTGAAAGTTCAAATCGATTATGACATTGTTTTGTGTTTACCATTGATATTAAGCATGATTGAAATGATATTATCAAGCTCTAGTTCATGTGCATAGTTGTTGCCCAAAATTTTGTTTGAAGGTTCGAAGCCTATTTAGAACTTGATTTTCATGTTGTAATACTATTTCTCGCCTTTTGTTTCATTTGTGATTGAAAAACCATGTTAACCGTTGTGTTTAATAGATTTTGAATATGTTATGAACAATAATACTATGTTGATTTTTTTTAAGAAAAAGGTCATCCATTCATGCCGTTTAGTTAAATGTTCATGTACATTCATCCTATTTTTTATAATAGAACTTTAATGCGCGTTACTAAGTTTGTTCATGGCTGCCCGGATTTTGTTACGTTTGATTTATAGCTTGCATTGAATTTGGTTAATCATGTTAGTTTCACTTGCATTCGACTTTGAAAGATCAAATCGATTATGACATTGTTTTGTGTTTACCATTGATATTAAGCATGATTGAAACGATATTATCAAGCTCTAGTTCATGTGCATAGTTTCTGCCAAAATTTTGTTTGAAGGTTCGAAGCCTATTTAGAACTTGATTTTCATGTTGTAATACTATTTCTCGCGTTTTGTTTCATTTGTGATTGAAAAACCATGTTAACCATTGTGTTTATTAGATTTTGAATATGTTATGAACAATAATACTATGTTGATTTTTGCTTAAGAAAAAAGGCATTCATTCATGCCGTTTAGTTAAATGTTCATGTACATAATGGGTTTGGTCGGAAAAAGACACAGAGGGTGGAAACTTTTTTAACAAACAAGTATCTTAAAGATGAGGAAGGAAATTTTTTTGAAGAGGATCCTGAACGTCCAAAGAAATATGAGAGCTTCATTACACCTGAAGAATGGGTTGTTTTTGTAGGCCAAAGAAGAGACGAGAATTTCAAGAAAGTGAGTGTCGTAAATCACGAGAGAGCGTCAAAACCCACATATCCATATAAAAAAGGAGTTTGGGATATGCACGCTTACAGGAAAAAATTTTAAGTAAATATAAATTCTACGATCTTATTAATTCTCTCAATGTGTTAGAATTGATGATCTTATTATTTGTAACAATGCGTAGTTAGAATAGACAAAAAGTGACGAAACATCACTACCCGCACATGTGTTGTGGAAGGAAGCTCGTGTTGGCAAAGATCGAGTTGTTAATCCCGATTTGCAACATGTTTATGATGAGTGTGTAAGTATAACATTGTGTCTTTAATTAAATTATACTAAATGTTTATTAATATATAATTAATTTTTTATCTCCACTAATAATTTTCGATATGTAAATGAATTATAGGAGACCCTATCGTAATCGGTATCCACAGGTGAGGACCAGGATATCAGGAGCGTACTCAGTCGAGCACTAAATGTTTCTGAGTATCCGGGTCGGGTGAGGGGTAAAAGTCATGGTGTGACTCCAACCTCTTTGTATAAGAATCCAAGGAAAAAAAATCCTAGGAATGCAGAAGTGATGCAAACATTGCAGGAATTACAAGCACAAGTCCGTGAATTGCAGAAGGATAAAGAGAGATATATGGCAGAAAAAAGTAGTTCACAGTTGAAAGAAACTAGTGACAAGGCTAGTATCAACTGTCAACATAAATTTCCCGAGGTAATTAAGATGATAATCTATTGGAGAAAGTTTAATTGTAATTTATAAAGGAATGAACTGAACAATATAGATCTGTTTATTATTACATAATTTTTTCAATCACTTCTAACGGTTATTATTGGTTTAGGGTATTTCATGTTGTCAGCTATACCTATCGTCACCGACTTATCGGCTAGTTGGCAAGGGAAAAGTGCACAACAGTTTGGGAGATTCACTTCACCATAAACCGCTCTCAGATGGACACATGAAAGTATCGGTTGATGTTGCTTTAGATCTAGATGTGTTGCTACTGGTACTTGACATTATTGCTGATACCACATTGCTGCGAGATGCAGTGGGATCTTTTGTTGCATGGCCATCAGACCTTATTTTCATAGATGATGAGGTATGTTGAAAACCATTATGAATATTTAAGTATTCAACTGACAGTTCTGACCTCATTTTTTTACATGGTAATTTTAGACTCCTACAAAACCCGCATCTAAGGATAAAGGGATTTTGCAGCACAATGAGTCTGTTGCATCACAAAAAGAGGTACGTTTAAAGTGTTAATTATATGATCCGAATAAAAAACTGCATAACTTTATAGTTTACCTAAGTCTATATGATTTTTAGGTACCTTTTCAAGGGTCACAACAAGTGAGCCAGAAAGTTGGTAGGATACCACCCAAAAAAAGGGTTCCTGTCATAAAATTTGTGCCTAGATTTTGGTAGTGTCTTGAAACACTAGTGGGCACATCAAATTTGATGAATGGTGTTATTCGTCAAATGGATATGGATGCAAGTATCTTTGGTTTTCCTTGTATCGAAACAATTGCATAAGAGGACATGGAACAAATTTTTCTTCATAGAGAATTAGGCGTCAGTGTTATGCGCTCATACATCTAGTAACCCGATCAATACATTATTTAATTAGTTGAATATTTTTTTTAAACATTTCAATGAAAATAGTCTAATATTAATTATGTTTTTATTTAAGGTCTTTATATGACAAATTGATGCGCGGGAATCAATTGTCAAATAGATTCCATTTCGTGTCTTCCTCTCGTGTGAGCGGAGCGACAATTGTTAGGGAACCGGAGTCAGTAAGAGAGCACTTGGTCGATAGATTCATGGCAACTGGCAGTCCATAAAGCTTGTATCTTATGGTGTATAATTCAGGGTTAGATTTTCATTCTAAGTTCATTTTAATATTTGTATTTTTTGCATAAAAATTTTCATCTAAATTGTTGCTTTAATTTATAGATGTCACTGGTTGTTGTTTACTATCGATCCTATAAAAGAAGTGGTCTATTATCTAAATTCGGTTAACGGTGATTGAACAAATTATTCGGATATGAAGTTAATGATTGATACGTAAGTGACATTATTCTAAATATTCGTGTGTATTTATATGTTTAATTGTTTCTGTGACATTGTTCTAAATATATAATTTTTATTTTGTTAGCGCAATTCAAGTACTCCGATGTCAAAGAGAAGCTCGGGTACCACGGTCTTAATGAAACAACATTAATTGGACCAAAGTGCAGGTATATTAATTTCCATAATTTTGCTTATAATATTTATGCTACTTGATAAAATAAGACAACTATATGTTCTTATTTGTTTTTCTATGTAGTGTCCTCGACAACAAAACGACATAGATTGCGGATATTTCGTTTTGAAGTTTATCAAAGAAATCCTTCAAATGAATCAAATAGAGATTCCAGTCACGATATGGATTTATAACTTAGGATTTGTTTTATTATTTATCATATATTTCATATAATTTATTATTTTTAACTAAATCCTGCATATTATTTATTTTGTTATATAGTACTTCGATGAACACAAGTGTGCATATTACACGAAACTTCAGTTGAAAGAACTCAAAGAGGAATCGTGTCAATATTTTAGTGAGCAGAGAATCCTATAAGGTATGAATACATTATTGTGTGAAAATGGTTATGAATACATTCTTGTGTGAATACAATACTGACCGTGTTATTGTATTCATATCTTGCAGGACCAGGACCTTGAATATATAATTGACCGTGTTTTGTTCATACATTAGGACTGATTTAGTTATTGTTATAGCTGATTTTGTTAGGGTTGATTTTTTAATGTTAAAAATATGTGAATTGAATTACAATGGTGTATATATATTTTGGATAACAATGGTATATAATGGTATTTGTATATAATCTTTGTTGAAATAACGGGATTATGATTGTAAATTACCGATTTATGAATTATAGGTATATGAATTACATGTTTATGAATTACAGGTTTATGAAATAATGTTGCAAAAAATGCAGGTTTAAAAATTATATAAATTTTTGGTTTTTCAGTAAAAACCCTAAGAAAGCGCTTTTTCAGTAAAAGCACTGCCTTAGGCCACCTTGAAAGCACTTTTTGAGGAAGAGCGTTGCCTAAGGTATACATAAGAAAGCGCTTTCATAGGTGGCCTAAGGCAGCGCTTTTACTGAAAAAGTGATTTCTTAGGGTTCCTACAGAAAGCATAAATGACATTCTAAAGTAGGCCTAAGAAAGCGTTTTTCAAGAAAAAAACATTGCTAAAAGTCTACTTAAGAAAGCGCATTTTAGGAAAAAGCGCTACCTTAGGTATACCTACGAAAGCGCTTTTGCCTAAACAAAAAGCGCTGCTAAAACCTACAGCAGTGCCACCTACGAAAGCGCTTTTAAAGCCCAAAAAAAGCGCTTTCGTAGGTCTTTTATGGCATAGTGTTAGGTTTTTTTAGTATTGAATTTTGAACTGGTTTGAACTGGAATGTGGGTCTGTCAACTTGAACACTAGCTATTTGATCATTTTCCCAACTTCTTCGAAGGACCGGTGGTAAATACTGTAAGTGTGTATTCCTACCTATGAATGTTGAACGAATTCTGAATTTTGATGATGATTTAGTTATTCGAGAAATGCGTATTTTGATTTGTTTTCAGGGAAGATTAAACCCTAGTTTTTAGGAATTATCTGAAATGATGTATTTTGTATTGTATACTGATATTGATAGGTTCTATTTGTTGTTATTGAACAGTGTGTAATAAATGGAAAACAAATTGATTATTTATAAAAAAATCTTGTTAGATCAATAGAAAATCTTGAATATTTTTGAGCTGAAGTGAAGATCATGCATTTCTTAGTCACAAAAGTTTGTTGAAGTGAGTACTGTGGTTTTTGGTGGGAAGTCCAAGGTGGGATCGTGGAATAAACTTGCAAGTGCCTGTCATGTTGCGTCAGTGTAGCCCTTCCAACGAAGCTTTACTTCATCATCTACAAAGTCTGTCAAATTTGCGACAACGACAGTGTCCGAGTCTAGTGAGACAAGCCCAGTTTCAGGATTACCAATTAACTTGAAAGGTTGTTTTTCATTTTCTTTATATGCTCACTGATTAATATGTTTTTAGTCTTATAAATATATGTCTAAATGATGTCTAACTACTATTTATGAAGCATGGTATATCGTCATAATGCATTTGTCCATTTTGTCTTGGACATTATTGTCTTTGACGACCGAGAATTATCAATTTACTAAAAATATTGCTTCTTTAGGTAAATAGCTTTCATTACTGGTGTGGCTGATGACAATGGGTATGGATGGGCAATTGCAAAATCTCTTGTTGTAGTAGGAGCTGAGATTCTTCTCGGCACATGGGTTCCTGTAAGTACTATTTTATTTCAGATGAAAAATGGGCATTTACCAGTCAATACCAATTGACTTGGTTATCTGTCTGCGTGCGGCCTTTTTTATTATCGAATTTGCCGAAGAGATTAGGGGATTGTAGTTTAGAGTAGTGAGCTATACACCAAGAGATTGGGTATATCAACTTAGTTAGATCGTCGTGGTAATTAAACTACTCATCATAATGATCGATAGACGCTAACATCAACAGAGACATACAGGCCCGGTCCAAGACATAGGCAAGTGAGACTATGGTCTTGGGCCTCACTTTGTTGCAATATAAAAAGGCTATAAAAAGGCCTCCAAATATTATAATTAAAATATATTAATTCGAAAGCAAAACTTTCCTTGAATCATTAGTGTCCTAGCGGTAGGGGTGTTCAAAACCAAATCAACCCAATAGAAAACCGCAAACCAAACCAAATCGAAATCGCAAAAAAACCGCATTTGGTTCGGATTAGTTTGAGTCATTTTTTTAACAAAACCGCATGGTTTGGTTCGGTTTACGGTTTGTATTTTGAAAACCGAACCAAACCGAATCAAACCGCATTATGTTAGAACCTAAATTTTACTTAACGCGCATCTAACCCAAACCTAAACCTATTATACATTAGCCTTATGATTACAAACAATTTTATCATCTTTATAGTTAAAGTTATGGTTTCAGTTTCAATCTTCTTAAATATCTCCTAATATTATCACTTCATCTTCATTAATTACATCCTCTTCTCTAATCTCTACTCTCTTATATTATTTCCTTTTCACGTTCTTATTTTTTATGCAATTTTTCTCTCTTTCAATTTCATTTTATCGCACATCTTTATCTCTAATCTCTCCTCTCTTATGTTTTTTTTTTCATCTTCACTATTTTCTCATCTCTTCTATTTTGTTTTGTTTTATTTTAATATTTTTTATATTATTTTATGTTTATTATTCACTTTTGTCTAATCTAACTTTTACATATTAAATGGAAAGTTATTGTCCAAATATGATTAGTTTTTTTGTTATAATTTAGTAGTGTATCATGAATGAATGACCAAATATAAAGTTATGTTGTCATATATATGTGAATGTATGACTCAACAAATTATTTGTAAAAAACCGAACCAACCGCGCCGAACCAAACCGCATTGGTTTGGTTTGGTTTGGTTTGGTTTTTTTTCCTAAAAGTCAACCGAACCAAACCAAACCGCATGCCTTTTTCTCTCGCGGTTCGGATTATTTTTAAAAACCTAAATCGCATCACACCCTTACCTAGCGTTTACGGTTTGCTGATGTTGTATTAAACAGCGGAAGTTCGATTCTTGTCGTTGTAGAGTTGTCATTTTACCGTTTAATTTTGTTAAAACTTAATATATTGGTTTAATTTTGTTAAAACTTAATATATTGGTCCAGCCCTTAAAAAAATGGGTCTAACAATTCCTTTCTTTTATGACTTTATATAAAAAAAATTGGTTCAATAATTTATGTTACAATTAATAATTTATTTCTATAATTATATAAATATTATTTATATAAATATTAATTTTTAATAAAAAAACAATAATTAATATGGTTTAATTAATTATAAACAGAATATTTAGTTATTTTTTAATTAATTATAATAGTTTAACAAATTGGTCCAACAATATACTAGACATTTATGTTATAATTATTTAATTATTTTTAAAATTTTATAAATATTTTTTAATTAAAAAATAATACTTAATGACAAATAATAACATATATATTTTATTTTATATTTGAGATAATTATGTGTAATTTTATATAAATATGTTATTTATCTTCTTTTAGTTTAAAAAACTGATTAAGATTTACTATTATTTACACAAGAGTAAAATAAATATTTTTAATGTAATTTAAATATTAAATTGAAAATTTTAGATATTTTAGTGATTATTAGTTAATTTTAAATTACTTAATGACTAAATTAAAAAAAAAAACTTTAATTGATAACTTATTTTGTGTTTAACATAAAACTTAATACAATTTTAATAAATATAGTTTTTAATTTTAAAAATTTTAATTTTATTTTGTATTAGGCCTCTAAATCTGTTGGGCCGGTCCTAGAGACATACAGGAAATTCAAGATGAAACCTAATCGCCTTTCGCAATCTAATAATCTTTCTATTTTATTTTTCGCTTTCAAACATCAAAACCCCCATTATTACTTTTTAATTCGCACACAACTGTACACCTTATTAAATTATAATTTCCATAGAAGTATTACTTCGATACTATCATGCACTTGCGGATTTGTTAACACAGATCCTCTACAAAATTATGTAGCCCATAAAAGGAAAACCATTAAGGGAGCGTGGTCGCCCCTATCAGAGCATTAATAAACAAGGACGCTAGTAAACAGTAACTTGACAAAAAAGAAGTTTTTGAGGCAAAAATATGACAAAAAAAAGTAAACACGGCCTTTAAAAGATACAAACGTTGTTCAAAATGCATAAAACAAAAGGAAATACATAGTGTTAATTGCATGGGACGACATGGGATGAATCTTTCAAACTGCAGTGTTACTCTTGGAGGAATCCTTGGCCTTGCAATTACCCAATGAAGGAGATCCACAAAGACCTGGATTATTTGCATAATTTACAGTAACTTTACCGCCAGTGAAAGTTGGAACTTTCCCGGTCAAAGAATTGTTGGATACATCAAACGTCTTAAGACGTGTGAGAGTGCCTAATTGTAGAGGAATTTGACCAGTAAGTTGATTCTGATCAAGTTTAAGGGTATTCAGATAAGTACAATTCGCAAGACTAAGAGGTATCTCTCCGGAAAATTTATTTGAAGATAGATCAAGAGTTGTCACGTACTTTAGAAGCGAAGAAATATCAACTGCGATGGTTCCAGAGAGATCGTTGATCGAAAGATCCAATCCTATTAAACTCGAACAATTAACAATGCCGCGTGGAAACTGTCCCTTGAGTCCCATATTCGATAACTTAAGATTGAAGACTCTATTCTCATCAGGATGCCAACATTCAACACCATTAAATCTACAGATAAACCCTTCGGTTTTATTGTTGAAATTCCATGAAGATGTCAAATAATTATTCGGATCTTGGATGGAATTTTTTATCGATTTCAAACAGAAGATATCAGTTTCAGTCCCATAGGTTATACCAGAACTAATCAGCAACAACAAACTAACAAAAACATGATAAATGAAAATCCAGCTACTTAGAAGAACCATCATCTTCACCAAAATCCTAAACACATACCAAAAAATAGTAATTCAGAAACCTCATTCAATTGTATCCATAGCACTAACAAATCCACCTAAGAACACATCCAGAAAGAAATATCAAAATGACAGAAAAGAAACACAGTTCAGAACTTCACACAAACCAAGTCAATTAGTCAACCATAAAAAATAGAGCAAGTCAATAAAAACAGTCCCATAAAAAACCTTAATTTAGAACACACATATATGAATAAAAAAGCATATATTTTTAATTTTTCACATAACTACTAAAACACCCACCTGGGTTTTTCACAACCCAATGAAGCTTGCATGAAAATTTCCTCTACCCAGAAGGAAATTCAAAAAGAAAATACACAAATAAATATAAAGTTTGAAACTTTGAGATGAGAAGAGAACAAACAAGGAGGTTACCTGAAGATGATATTTCTGATAGATTTGTTGTGAACAAAGAAACAGAAAAAGGAAATATTAAATGGAAATTGGAACGGGTCAAAGAAGAAAAGGCAAAAAATTCCAAGGATGAGAGGAGACTTGGAAAAGAGAACTGCGAAGACTTGTGAATGTGAAAGTGCTTCATCACTTGTTGACTATACCCTTTGGTTGAAAAATTGAGGTGTTTTGTTATTGGACAACTAAAGAAAATTGTGACACAAAGGAACAGAAAACAAACATTTTCATTCAATAGGACAAATGATGTGGAGTTAATTTTATGTTTTGTTCAAAAATGAATAAATGTATTATTGGTCTTTTATATTAACTCACCATTTATGTTCTTACTAACTTTAGAAATATTTTCATTTATTTTTATATATAAATAAGTGTGAAAAGCAGCAATTCGGATTTAATTCATGAGATAAGATGTAGTAGTATTTTTGAGTTTATAGAAATTCATAAAGGTAATGTATAACGGTCAAAGTTAAGTGGTTTTTAGTGTTTCATGTTTATAATTAACTATTTAAATAGCTATTTACACTAAGATATATTCTAAGCGAAGGATGTGTATGAATAGAGAAAATAGAAATGTAGTTAAATAAAGAGAAACTACTCAAACATGGGGTATCAGATGCTCCCAACAACGGTAAGAATCATACACTATCGTGTAAAATTAATTGAGCAAGATTATGTTATTAGTTAATCAATCATGACTAAGTAGTTAAGTAGTTTCAATTATCTCCATATGTTGAAGTTAGTTATACAGTGGTTAAGTAGTTTCAATTATCTCCATATGTGATTACTACTATTACTACTGGTTCTATACGAGGCTAATTATTACTAACTCTGTTTGTGGCACTACAAGAAATTTGACATTTACTGACAGTAAAATTTTGTGGATAAAAAATCCTAAGACCGTTGATAAAGATAAAAAAACCACTGAAATTTTTCGTCCTAATATCTTATACCAACGGCAATTATGAAGGGATGCACAAAAGTTTGGGCTATATCAACAACTAATTTTCGTTGGTATTGGACAAAATATGTCTTGGTATATATCTATTTTTTTTACAAATATCTCTTTCTTATAATTATTTTTTTTTAATAATTAAATTTTGAAACAAAATATGTGGTTGGTATAATTAAATTTTAATAATTAATATTTTTTTGAGATAAATGATTTTACACCACTGACATCATATTTGCCACAAAGTCCTCAAAACTGATGACACTATCCTGTAAAAACATGAAATATAAAAAATGGTGTAATTATTTATATGGAGGAAACTATGAGGTGTACATGAGAAAAGCAGAAAAATAATTGTATTATCAAATAAACAAATCATGTTTTAAGAGAAACAATGGCATCAAATAGCCACATTTGTTAAAAATTACCACAAGCGTTTATGAATAATTATTCATTAAACTCACTATTGGATGAAATAGAAGGTGTCGACATTAAGTTAAGGCCAAAGTAGAGTGTCAAAATTAATACAATAGTTTGCATTACCTAAATTGGTAGTACTAAAGGCCAAAGGCCAGTATCTAGTATCTGAAAAGAGAGGGTTTACATTTGTACAAAATTAAATTGAGACATTATTTCATTTTATTTTAGAGTTATTTCTAAATAAAAATCTAAAAACTAAAATTTCAAAAAAAACATGGTAAACTATTACTTTTATGAAGCTTTACATTTTATGTGGACCGAGTGGGGCTGAAGATCAATTAAGATTCATGTATAAGAGACAAAAAAACAATCAATGGAGATTTTTTTAATTTTTTTTTAGCACAATCAATGGAGATATAAATCAATAAGACTTTGTTCCAATAATTTAAGAAAATCCAAATAGTTCACACGTTCAGTAACTGCTACACCTTTTATTTTGAGGGGAAAAGTCCTATGGATCAGCCATGAACCTCTAACTTATTCAAGACACAGATGAATAAACATTGAATAAATATTATATTCAAATGAACATAATAAAAAACAAAAAATAGAAACATTTCAATCAAAAAACAAAATTATTATAGTTAAATGAATACCAAAAAGCAGTTAATAGAAAACCAAAAAGCAGAAAGATTATAACCAAAAACCATGGTTACTAACTAGCAGTTAATTAATTTGTAGTATGAGCGGATATAAGAAATCTAAATCATATTTGTATGAACAACTAAATATAATTGAATACAATTTTAATTTCTGTTTAATCTTTCTCAATTCTCTCTTTATTTTCTCTTCCACTTATTTCTTGAATAGCAAGAAACTCTTGCTCTAATAGATTTGGCATCAGAGTCTAGTTCTTAATTGTGTATAATACACAGATTCAGGAACTTTTCTGCAAATATATCCAAATTAAGATGATTGATGGTAATGGCCTCCCAACCCTACAACAAATAATATATCTTATGACAACTTTTATGTCCAACACGTTAAAAACTAAAAAATATATCCTGGGAGCGTAATGTTTGATTTTATTATTAAAATAATAAACATGTTACGTCGGTGTTATAAAAACCCGATGTAACACAACTATATGTTAGCGTCCTCTTTAATCCATAAAATATTAAACATGTTATATCGCTTTTGTTTTAGAACCGGAATAATATAGCTATAAGGAACCTCACTTCAAATCCTATTTGTCGTATTTTTAATTGTTTTCTACGACTTAACACAAAAACTGCGTTAAACATGATTAGGCAATAATAGTAAAATTTAAATATTTCATTGATATGAACTACAACATCACCAAAGCAACTACAACAACATACACAAATAAAACTAATCAACAAATTCAAACTTCTTAGTCTAATCAACTACAACATCACCCCTAACCATCCTTAACTTATTGAAAAATTCAGAAAGAACTCTTGCATAAGGTATGAGGAAACTTTTTTCCTAACGAGAAGTCTCTATCATTTCCTTCAAGAAGTTGAAAATGGTAAGAGGGAGATTAACTCTCATGTTATAGGTGAGGAATAACAAGAGATGCTTGTCATACCAAGTAAGCGTTTTCATGTCTTTCTTTCTTGGGAAGATATTTGACACTAGAAGTTGAAATCAAAATTTTGCAATAGGGTATAGAGAAGTAGGACTAGAGAGATTAGTATCTTTAGCATAAATTCGGTGAAGGAGGTTTGCGTAAACACGGTTGGATTCATAATATTCAACACAACTACCAAACTCTTCACAATTGATTGTCAAAAAGATAATTTAACATTTATGGTAAACCACAACGGACACATTCATCCAGAACTCTTTAACAAGGTTAGTGTATATGAGGTCATGTAAAATGTAAAATGTTAAAGTAACAGCTACCCTCAATATTTTTCTAAACCTTTGAAATCATTGAAGTTAACATACTTTTCTTTGATAACAAAAAACTTATTTGCATTAATTTTTGAAAAGTTTGTAACAAGGAACCAAAGAGTTGGTAATGAGAAGTTGAAAATAGAAAAAGACTTTGAATCAATGAGTTGGTAATTAGACATCTAAATAGCTCAAAAGCCTCTTTGATAATGCGTTACAATTTAAAATAAGTGATTGTTAACTAGAGATTTGATGAGTTTCTATAACCAAATCCTTATTAAATTCTTGTTAAATTCTAACCATCGTGAACTCTAACATTAAAATTGGAACCTCTATTTAATTATATTTTTTATTTTTAAGTTAAAATGTCATAACACATCCATTTTCCTAAACAACTGACATAAAATTTAGCGTTAAAATTGATACATTTAACAAATCCTTAATCAAATTCTCGCCGTCTATTTCATGACTATCAACGCTCAAGATATTACCATTAGTGATCCGCGTGAAACATAAAAAACCTCCACTATAAAAGCATAATGAATATCAAGACTTGTGCCTCTCACGCATTGTAATGTCATGAAGAGTTTTAGGTTTGCAAGGGTGTATGCCATGAAGAGTTTCTCTATAATGGATTGCAAGAGAAGAAAATCATTTGGGTTTAAGGTTTATGTTCTTGAATATTTATTTGAGCAAAAGATTATTTATTTATCTAACCCTTTTTGTGTCTAACCCTTTTTTTGTTCATATCAGAAACAAATGGGTGCAAAAGCGATTGAAGATCATCTTGCACACAATATTTAATCTATCCTTTTATTATATGATTTGAGATAAATAATGTAACGATTAAAGAAACATTTTTACCCATTTGATCTTTGCTAAATTTTTATGATCTTGGAATTATTTAAAAATCAATATGAAAAAGTATGTTTCAACAAGTTCGATTATATTTGTAGTCTTTCAATAGAAAAGCGTATTTTAAGATTTAGGTAACCAAAGGGTTTGTTTCCTAAGCTACTAGAATCATGAATTTCCAAACAAGTAACTAAATTAGTCTTTTCAAAAGAGAGTTATGGTTGGATTCAAGAGATGGAAGCATGTCAAGATTAGTTTCATTGACCTAGTTTCATATGCATTCTATTAATCAAGTGATGAACTAGTTTGATGATTTCTATAAATACATATCCTCTCAATCTTGTTGATTCCTCACCAAGATTGTGAGTTTTATCATGTTAATCCTTGAATGATTTCTCACTTCAACTATTGACATGATAAACATTAAGCCCAATACTTGTAAACACTAACCCACAAATCTAGCTATAGCATTTGTTCATTAGTGGATGAATATCCTAGGTCTACTTTGAAGCATTCTTTTTCAAGCAAGTTTCAAAACATAAAGATGAAGAACAAAGATATTCAACTATATTAATCATCAACCATGTTCATACACAAATGGATTAAAAGAAATACATACTAGTTAGATCAACTACCTCTAATCTTGACACAAAAAGAACTTAGCCACACATTTCCATGGTTTCTTTGCTCACAAGATTGTTGGAGGAGATGATGAACATTCAAGAATCACTATGAAAAACTATGTTTTTCTTACAAGTTCTATGCCCTAATTTTTACACAATGAAAGATGATGATGATGAACCTTGCCTAACACACCAAAAGTCAAAATGATGGGTTAGGTGGCTCAAAAGGTGAAAGCAGACCTTCTAGCATGCTTCTTCATCAAAAATTCATTCAAAAGAATCATCCCAAGAGCTCTTCAAGTGTCCTTGAATCCAAGCTTGAGATCATTAATCAATAAAAACCTACAATTAAAAGTAAACTAAGTTAAATAATATATTATAAACAAAAACTAAATAAAAACATAATTAAACCAAAATAATAGAATAAATACTACTAATTAATTAAAAAGGCATTGTTAAGGACCACAAAATCATGTACAAAATAGCTACAATTTGGTCCTTAACAACTCTCCCCAACTTACTTCTTTGTTTGTCCCCAAACAAAAGTCAATAATCTCACTAAGCAAGAAGAAACAAAATGTAAGCATGCAACTCACACAAGAATTATGGTTCAAACTCAACATACCCGGCAAAAGCACACATCGATCTTCAAACACAACATGGATATGAATTAAGTTCTAAACACAATATATCAACACATGTAGACAAAATAAAAGATATGTTCACACTTGAATCACCTAATCATTTCTTCAATATTCATGAAGAACAAAATGCAATATGTACAAAGGACTAAACACTCTCACTAATAGTCATGCACATCCAAAATAATTCATGCATTCATCGAAACAAGTTAAATGACAAAATGGAAACAAAGATCACTAAGGACTTTCAAGGGTTGTAACTTGGCTTAGGTTAGAAACAAGGGATATTTAAGTACAAAGCCATTGAAACAAATTGGGTTAAAGAGTATGAAGAGCATTTCACAACTAATTCCCACTTCCTTCTTATTATTCACAACCTCTTTTCTTTTTCACACAATGATCCTCTTTTTTCTTTTCTTTTGCTTTCTTTTCATATACAAATTTTTCTTCTTTTGTATTTTTCTTTTCTCTATTCTTTTTTCTTTCTTTAGGATCATTGTGTCATCAATTATAGGTTATTTTTGATCTACCTCCCCAACTTCATTTATATCAATCCTTTTTTATTCGAGAACATGCTCTTCAAGGGTTAATCAACAAAAAGGGTTGGTATTCACAAACAAGAAAAATTTATAGAATGAATTATCCTTTAATTTTCAAAGATTATCAACAACTATTAAGTGGCCTACTTAATAATTAATTGATTTGATAAATTCATCCTACAAATGCAATTAAAGCTCAAAAGGGTTCACAAGGATTCACTCACTCACGGTTAGTTGAAGCCCTTTTGGAATTGATGGTTTTTCTCATAATGCACAAAAAATTGCCTTGATCATCTCTAAGTTTCCAAATTATCACAAACAAATGAAGATTAAGCATGAATCACACGAGTTAACAAAACTATTAGACACTCTATATTTGGTATAAGGTGGAAAGCTTCTCACCTTTGTGGTTTAAGTCCTAATGATTCGAATGTGAACACAAATTTTTTTGTACATGCCAAGATATTTTGCATAAAGCACAAATTTCATAGACATGTTAATATTCTACAAAACGATTAAATATGTACCTTATTTGTGGATCGAGTCGAGAATTATATCATCACCATCACTTTGGTGAAACACACTTACTTGCTTTTGAGTACCGTTGAAAACCTGGGACAAACCAAAAGAAGTACAATTCAAAATAAATAAACTATAATCTAAAAATAAAATAAAACAAAATAAAATAAAACAAAATAAAATAAAATAAAAGACACCCCAAAATGGTGTTTAAAACTAAAAGGTATTTAGGCTCCATGCCTACAAAATGCCAATTGGAATTACAAGCACATCCTAAAAATGGATGGCAACCAACAAAATCCAAAAGTTTTAAACAAAACTAAAAAGCAAAAATAAAAACTAAAAACTAGAAAGTGCTAAAATAAAAATAAAGACAATAAAGTAAAAACAATAAAATAAAATCAGTCTGAAGAAGCCTCGAGGATGGAATCTCCAGGAGTCTCAGAACCAGAATCAGAACGGCCCTCTCCATCATCATCACTCTGCTCATCACCATCAGCATCACCCACCTCCTCCTCTACATTTGGCTCGACCCCGGGCCAACCAGCATAAGCACTCACCTGCTCGCTCGTACGAATGAAGTGATTCACCCCGGCTCTCTGATTTGCAACGCTAGTTGCTCCATGCTCTCGTGCATAGACATAAATGCTCTCTGATGAGCAAAATGCATTTGCTGGTTCCACTCTTCAGAGGGACTGGCCTGAGGAAGTGCAGCAACTACAGGAACGGCCCGGGCAGCAGAGTTATCATCCAAGGCTCTACAATAGCGATCGCAGTAGGAATCATCAATGATCCCATCGATCGTCAAGTGCCCCACAGCAGGAAAAATAACTTTGGCCCTTTTCAGAAGGCCCATGATCAACCCAGGATAAGTTAGGGCACATTTTATACGCTCTCCTCTGGAGGTATAACTCAATGCGACCCTCTTTAGCTCATTTGCAATAAGCCGACCAAAATCAATTTGCTCCTCATCGAGCATATAAGCAATGAGGTCGGCGGTCTCCATGGGAATAAAAGATGTGTGGCTTCTAGGTCTCAGATTATACATAGCCACACACATCGGCACACGGGCACTAGTCTTCAGGCTGGACCGATTGAATTTTAGTGGTTGGCCAGCCATATTCAGCTCATAAGAGTGCCCTGACAAACACAGCTTCCTCCGCAACATAGCATGATCCCAATTACCACGAGCCAGGTGGTCGTGGTAGATATCCCAACTGATCCTCTGGGGCTGTCCAATTTATGCCCAGGTAATTGTTGATAGCAGTGCGAGAGAAGGAGACCAACTTGCCCCTTACAACAGAAGTGAACGGGTAATCACGTCCCTCAACCGGAATGGCGTTGGCGTAGAACTTCCTTACCAACTCAACATTAACTTTGGTTTGGGGCTCACACAGAACGCCCAAACCATAGTTGTCCAGGATAGCATCAGGGGTGGCATAATGGCCCTGCTCTCGGAGCCGGATGATTCGCTCAGTCCATATGTTACGCTCCTCAAGCTCTTTGTATCTCGCCTCTTGAGCAGGTCCCAAGAAGCGATCACCATCAAAAGGAGCGGATCGAGAGGACCCAGCCCCGGCGGAAGAAACCCGTTGTCTTTTAGGAGCCATCTGAAAACAACACAAAAATCAACGAAAATCGACACCGAAATGTCCGTTAGAGATAATTCATGCAAACAGCAGTAGAAATCAATCAACCAAAGCATCTAGAATTTTTCAACCAAATCAATCAATCAACCAGTACAATTCAAAAACACAGCAGAAGAATTTTTCAGAATTCTGCAGATCGCGCTAAGCGCGCTGACCGCGCTCTGCGATTTTCAAAAAAATTCTTCTATAAAAACAGAAATTCCTCAAGGAAAACAAGCCTACTATGATCAAAAATCCTACCCTAAGCCTTCTCTACAATCTAAACAACCTAATCCTAAGAGAAAAATCAAAAATTCCAAAACCTAGGTTTCCAAAATCTAACCTAAACAGCAGAAAATAGCGAAATTGAAAAGGGAAAACGATAGAATAACTTACTTTGATGCTTGGGTTGATGATTTGCACAAGAAATTCACAAGAATGTGTTGATTTGGGGTTGGGGTTTTTGGGATTTCTTGAGAGAGTTTTGAATGAAGAGGGAAAAGTGAAAAACAAAGTGAAACTAACCCTATTTTATTTACAATTAACCCAAGATTAAGTTGGGCCCAAGAAAAACCGGTTTTTGCAAAATATTTTTAAAAAAAAATCTCACAGACCGCGCTAAGCGCGAAAGTTTCTGCCAGATGGGCCAAAATGCGCGCTAAGCGCGACCTGCAGAATTTTGAAATTTCTTGAAAAACAGCAAAATAACAAAATGGGCATCTCAAAATGAGTGTAATATAAATACTTACAATGTTGGGGTTCCTCCCAACAAGCAACAAGCGCTTTGTTTAACGTCGGTAGAGCTCGACGGTCCAGGATGATCATGGATCATTGAAATAGGATGAGGCAATGTCGCGGCTCACCTCTCCGCCAACATACAGTTTCAAACGCTGCCCATTCACAGTCCAATCACGCTTTCCTTCTAGGTCTTGCAAGACAACGGGACCATAGTCTTTCACTTCCTTGATTAGAAACGGACCGGACCACTTTGTCTTAAGTTTTCCCGGAAAAAGTCTCATCCGGGAATTAAACAAAAGGACACTTTGCCCCGGTCTAAATTCCTTGTGCTTTATCTTTTTATCATGAGAAACTTTCACTTTAGCCTTGTACTTCCGGTTGGAATGGTATGCTCCCTCTCGCATTTCATCCAATTGAACGAGTTGCACTTTTCTCTTTTCACCCGCCAAAGATGGATCGAAATTCAAGAATCGGAGGGCCCATAAGGCTTTGTGCTCCATCTCCATAGGGAGGTGACAAGTCTTGCCATAAACAACCTGAAACGGGGTTAGTCCTATAGGAGCTTTATAGGCGGTTCGATACGCCCATAAAGCTTCATCCAATTTTTGTGACCAATCTTTTCGAGAACCCGAAACAGTTTTTTCCAAAATCTTTTTAATTTCCCTGTTTGACACTTCGGCTTGACCATTCGCTTGCGGGTGATAGGGAGTTGTCACCTTATGCTTTACACCGTATTGTTTCAAAAGTTTTTGTAACAGTGTATTGCAAAAATGCGACCCGCCATCACTAATTAAAACCCGAGGCACGCCAAACCGAGAAAAAATGTTTTTCTTTAAAAAATTTATAACGGTTTTGGCGTCGGCCTTCGGTGAAGCAATGGCCTCCACCCACTTAGATACGTAATCAACAGCCACAAGAATGTATTCATTTGAAAACAATGACGGAAATGGACCGACAAAATCAATTCCCCAACAATCAAATACCTCGACTTCCAACACGTTTTTCAAAGGCATTTCATCTCTTTTGCCTATACCGCCACTTCTTTGGCATTTATCACAACACTTAGCATGAGCATAAGCATCTTTAAATAGCGAAGGCCAATAAAATCCCGATTGTAGGACTTTGGTGCTCGTTCGCAATCCATTATAGTGTCCCCCACAAGGGGAATTGTGACAATGCTAAAGAATGTCTTTGGCTTCCTCATTACACACACACCTTCTTAGCAACCCATCACTACTCAACCTAAAAACATAAGGTTCGTCCCACACATAATACTTAGCATCGGCTAGGAATTTTCGCTTTTCATTCCATGTCAAATCCTCCGGCATTAATCCCGCGGCTTTGTAATTTGCCATGTCGGCAAACCACGGCCGCTCTTGGATTGCAAACAACTTCTCATCCGGAAACTCCTCCTTCACCTCTTTCTCTTTGTCCGTAATTTGCACGTTCACTAAGCGAGATAAATGATCCACTACCAAATTCTCCGAACCCTTTTTATCTCGTACCTCTAAATCAAATTCTTGTAAAAGAAGAATCCATCGGATTAACCTTTGTTTGGAGTCTGGTTTGGTAAGCAAATATTTAATCGCGGAATGATCCATGAAAATCACTACTTTTGAACCAATAAGGTAAGGACGAAACTTTTCCAATGCATATACAATTGCGAGCAACTCTTTTTCGGTTGTTGCGTAATTAATTTGAGCATCGTTCAAAACTTTGCTCGCATAATGAATAGCATGGAAAATTTTGTTCTTCCTTTGGCCAAGCACGGCTCCCACCGCATAATCACTTGCGTCACACATCAATTTGAAATCAAGTTTCCAATTTGGCGCGGTGATTATGGGTGCATTTATCAAATTTTCTTTCAATTTTTCAAAAGCCATTAAACAATCTCTATCAAATAAGAAGGACTTATCTTTGTTGAGCAAGTTGCTCAAAGATTTGGCTATCTTTGAGAAGTCTTTGATGAATCTTCGATAGAATCCCGCATGTCCTAGAAAGCTCCGAATGCTTTTGACATTGGTAGGTGGGGGAAGCATCTCGATCACATCAATCTTTGCTTTATCGACCTCGATTCCTCTTGAAGATATCTTGTGGCCAAGGACAATTCCCTCGGTCACCATGAAATTGCATTTTTCCCAATTCAAGACCAAATTGGTATCCACACACCTCTTCAAGACGGTGTTCAAATTTTCCAAGCACAATTCAAATGACGCTCCAAAGACGGAGAAGTCATCCATAAAAACTTCAATTGTTTTCTCAATCAAATCGGCAAATATGGCTTGCATGCATCTTTCAAATGTTGTCGGCGCATTGCATAAGCCGAAAGGCATACGCCTATACGCGAATATTCCAAAAGGACATGTGAATCGTGATCTTCCGGATTCACCGATATTTGATTTTACCCCGAATATCCATCCAAAAAGCAATAGTATTGTTGTCCCGCGAGCCTTTCCAACATTTGGTCCATGAACGGAAGAGGAAAGTGATCCTTCCTCGTTGCTTTGTTAAGCCTTCGGTAGTCGATGCACATTATCCATCCCGTTACTTTTCTTGTTGGCACTAATTCATCCTTGTCATTCGACACAACCGTCAAACCTCCTTTTTTTGGAACTACATGCACCGGGCTCACCCAAGTACTATCCGGGATCGGATAAATCATTCCCGCTTCTAACATCTTCACCACTTCTTTTCGAACTACTTCCTTCATCACCAGATTCAAACGCCTCTGAGGTTGGGCTACCGGTTTGTACTCTTCCCCCATCATGATGTTATGCATACAATAGGTCAGGCTTATGCCTTTCAAATCGGCTAAAACCCAACCAATCGCATTTTTGTTAGACTTCAAAACTTGAATTAAGCTTCCCTCCTCCTTCTCCGATAATGTATTACTAATGATAACGGGCTTCTTACCTCCCTCCTCTAGAAACACATACTTCAAGTGAGATGGTAGTGCTTTCAACTCAAGCTTTGGCTCTTCAACTTTTGGATCATTTTTCAAAATTTCCACTTCTTCCTCCCATGGGTGAATTTCCTTGGAAATCTCCATTCCTTCCAAACACTCCTCAAGATCTCGACTATCATCATCATCATTCACTTCTTGGGTTGCTTCCTCGATAACATCAATTTTGAAACAATCTTTCTTATCAATTGGATGCTTCATTGCTTCAAAAAGATTAAAGCAAATCTCTTCATCTTGAACCCTCACCTTCATTAAGCCATCATCAATGTCAATCATCATTCTAGCCGTCTTCATGAATAGACGGCCTAGAATTAGAGGTGCATCCACGTCTTCCTCCATATCTATCACAACAAAGTCAACCGGGAAAAAGAATTTGTCCACTTTTACCAACAAGTCTAAAGCTACACCGTGCGGCCGAGTAATAGACTTATCCGCTAATTGCAACGTCATTTTTGTAGACTTTAATTCAATCTCCCCCAACCTCTTTACAATGGATAATGGAATCAAATTGATACTTGATCTCAAGTCAATTAATCCTTTGCCGACATAGACATCCCCAATGGTAACGGGCAAAGTTACACGCCCCGGATCACTTTCTTTTTTCGGAATAGTGCGTTGAATTATCGCACTACAACTTGCATCAACTATTATAGTTTCTTGATCCGTGTACCGCTTCTTTTTTGTCAATATGTCCTTCATGAATTTTGTATATTTCGGCATTTGCTCTAATGCCTCGGTGAATGGAATATTAATTTGCAATTGCTTAAAAATATTCATAAACCGAGCATAGTGCTTAGCATCATCCTTTTTAGAGGGAAGGTGAGGATAAGGTAAGTTTCTTAATGGAAGAGTGACTTCCTTCTCCTTTACCTTTCTAATTTTCTTCTTCTTTTCCTCCACTTTCTCCTTTTCAACTACACCATTCTTATTTTCATTTTCGACTACAACTTCATTTTCAACTAAATCATCCCCCACATCAACATCATCATTTTTTTCAACTACAACCTCATCATCTTTTTCAACTACATCTTCCTCCACTACTACTTCTTCATCCTTCTCCACTTGATCTTTTCTCTCCACTACTTTCTTTTTCCTTTCAACAACTTTCTTTTTCTCATCACAAACTCTACCACTTCTAGTTGTAATAGCTTTGCAATGCTCCTTAGGATTTGCTTGAGTAGTTGGAGAAAATGATGTCGAAGCACTTTGGTCGGAAATTTGCTTTGCTAATTGCCCCATTTGAGTTTCCAAATTCTTGATAGATGCCTCTGTGCTCTTTTGGTTAGCCATAGAAGCTTGCATGAATTGAGCTAGAGTGTCTTGAATGTTGGAAGATCTCACTTGATTTTGAGGTTGATTTTGAGGTTGAGCTTGATTTTGATTTTGAGTTTGATATGGATTTTTCCTAGCTTGATTGTTGTTGTCTTGTCTCCACCCTCCTTGATAACCTTGGTTACCTCTTTGTTGGTAACCTTGGCCTTGATTTTGATAAGGATAATGAGCTCGTTGTTGGTATCTTTGCCCTTGGTTGGCCATATAATTTGCTTCTTCATTTTCCGGAGGACAAAATCTGGTTTTATGATCCCCTTTACACAATTCACAACAAGCAATTTGTTGAGTTTGCTTGCTAGATGTTCCTTGCATCTCCATGATTTGTTGCGGAAGCCTTGCCATTTTTTTGTCAATTCTTCAACTTGTTTCGCAAACAATTTATTTTGCGCTACAAGTGCTTCGTGACTAGAGCCAATTTCAAGAACTCCCGTTTTTACTTGTACACCTCTTTGATCATGTTGAGTTTGGTGGTCATTCCTCCCCATCTTCTCAATTATTTGAATTGCTTCATATGGTGTTTTTGCCATCAAAGAACCTCCCGCCGTAGCATCCAACAACAATTTGTGTTGAGGTTGGAGACCATTTCGGAAAATATGAATTTGGGTGAGCTCGTCAAAACCATGGCTAGGACACTTCCTAAGCATAGACTTATACCTTTCCCAAGCCCTATTCAAAGGCTCGTTTACTCCTTGTGAAAATACCGAGATTGCGGTCTTTGCCTCCATGAAACGTGATTGAGGGAAAAATCTTTCAAGGAATCTTTCCTCCAACACATTCCAATTTGTCATTGTCTCTTGTAGTTGGTCGAGATACCAATCATTTGCCTTCCCCACTAAAGAATGAGGGAAAAGCCTTTGAAAGTATTGCTCTTCTTGGTCTTCCGGAGCCCCGGCCGCTCCCGCGATCTCATAGAACTTAGTAAGGTGGGTGTAAGGATCTTCATGGTCATGACCATGAAAAGGACTTGCATAAAGAAGTTGAAGCAAGTCCGTCTTCATCTCCGTGAACCTTGCATTTGCTTGGCGAGCAAATTGAGCGGTGTGACGAGGGCTATTTACACAAGGCCCCCGTGGTGGTGGTGGTGGTGGTGGTTGTGGTTGATTCTCCGCCATAGTGACCTCTCCTAACACGGGTGGTGTAGAATAAGTAGATGATTCTCCTCTTTCTTGCCTTTGCCTAGCTAGTCTTTTCCTTCTTTTAGCACTACTATTAATTCTTCTAGCCGTCCTTTCAATTTCGGGATCGAAAACGAGTTGATCGGCCGGAATACTTCCTCGCATAAACTAATTCCTGAAAAAGTCTAGCCACACAAAAGAAACAAAGAGAGATTAGTAGAAAAATATCTTAAAACACACAACTATTGCGATACTAGCAATATCAAACGCCAATCCCCGGCAACGGCGCCATTTTGTTGTAAGAATATTCCGCGAACAAGTATTTTTAATTATCGATTCCACAGAGATTGGTGTATATTGTAGTCTTTCAATAGAAAAGCGTATTTTAAGATTTAGGTAACCAAAGGGTTTGTTTCCTAAGCTACTAGAATCATGAATTTCCAAACAAGTAACTAAATTAGTCTTTTCAAAAGAGAGTTATGGTTTAGATTCAAGAGAGTTGGAGTTTGTTTTCAATTGATGGAAGCATGTCAAGATTAGTTTCAATGACCTAGTTTCATATGCATTCTATTAATCAAGTGATGAACTAGTTTGATGATTTCTATAAATACATATCCTCTCAATCTTGTTGATTCCTCACCAAGATTGTGAGTTTTATCATGTTAATCCTTGAATGATTTCTCACTTCAACTATTGACATGATAAACATTAAGCCCAATACTTGTAAACACTAACCCACAAATCTAGCTATAGCATTTGTTCATTAGTGGATGAATATCCTAGGTCTACTTTGAAGCATTCTTTTTCAAGCAAGTTTCAAAACATAAAGATGAAGAACAAAGATATTCAACTATATTAATCATCAACCATGTTCATACACAAATGGATTAAAAGAAATACATACTAGTTAGATCAACTACCTCTAATCTTGACACAAAAAGAACTTAGCCACACATTTCCATGGTTTCTTTGCTCACAAGATTGTTGGAGGAGATGATGAACATTCAAGAATCACTATGAAAAACTATGTTTTTCTTACAAGTTCTATGCCCTAATTTTTACACAATGAAAGATGATGATGATGAAGTGAAGCTCCCTTGCCTAACACACCAAAAGTCAGCTGGAAATGATGGGTTAGGTGGCTCAAAAGGTGAAAGCATGGGTCTGTCCTTTTTCTGTTTTTCGCAGACCGCGCTAAGCCCGGTTATGCGCGCTGAGCGCGCTCATGCTGCAACCGCGCTGAGCGCGACCTGAAGCATGCTTCTTCATCCAAAAATTCATTCAAAAAGAATCATCCCAAGAGCTCTTCAAGTGTCCTTGAATCCAAGCTTGAGATCATTAATCAATAAAAACCTACAATTAAAAGTAAACTAAGTTAAATAATATATTATAAACAAAAACTAAATAAAAACATAATTAAACCAAAATACTAGAATAAATACTACTAATTAATTAAAAAGGCATTGTTAAGGACCACAAAATCATGTACAAAATAGCTACAATTTGGTCCTTAACAACTCTCCCCAACTTACTTCTTTGTTTGTCCCCAAACAAAAGTCAATAATCTCACTAAGCAAGAAGAAACAAAATGTAAGCATGCAACTCACACAAGAATTATGGTTCAAACTCAACATACCCGGCAAAAGCACACATCGATCGCTTCTTCGAAACACAACATGGATATGAATTAAGTTCTAAACACAATATATCAACACATGTAGACAAAATAAAAGATATGTTCACACTTGAATCACCTAATCATTTCTTCAATATTCATGAAGAACAAAATGCAATATGTACAAAGGACTAAACACTCTCACTAATAGTCATGCACATCCAAAATAATTCATGCATTCATCGAAACAAGTTAAATGACAAAATGGAAACAAAGATCACTAAGGACTTTCAAGGGTTGTAACTTGGCTTAGGTTAGAAACAAGGGATATTTAAGTACAAAGCCATTGAAACAAATTGGGTTAAAGAGTATGAAGAGCATTTCACAACTAATTCCCACTTCCTTCTTATTATTCACAACCTCTTTTCTTTTTCACACAATGATCCTCTTTTTTCTTTTCTTTTGCTTTCTTTTCATATACAAATTTTTCTTCTTTTGTATTTTTCTTTTCTCTATTCTTTTTTCTTTCTTTAGGATCATTGTGTCATCAATTATAGGTTATTTTTGATCTACCTCCCCAACTTCATTTATATCAATCCTTTTTTATTCGAGAACATGCTCTTCAAGGGTTAATCAACAAAAAGGGTTGGTATTCACAAACAAGAAAAATTTATAGAATGAATTATCCTTTAATTTTCAAAGATTATCAACAACTATTAAGTGGCCTACTTAATAATTAATTGATTTGATAAATTCATCCTACAAATGCAATTAAAGCTCAAAAGGGTTCACAAGGATTCACTCACTCACGGTTAGTTGAAGCCCTTTTGGAATTGATGGTTTTTCTCATAATGCACAAAAAATTGCCTTGATCATCTCTAAGTTTCCAAATTATCACAAACAAATGAAGATTAAGCATGAATCACACGAGTTAACAAAACTATTAGACACTCTATATTTGGTATAAGGTGGAAAGCTTCTCACCTTTGTGGTTTAAGTCCTAATGATTCGAATGTGAACACAAATTTTTTTGTACATGCCAAGATATTTTGCATAAAGCACAAATTTCATAGACATGTTAATATTCTACAAAACGATTAAATATGTACCTTATTTGTGGATCGAGTCGAGAATTATATCATCACCATCACTTTGGTGAAACACACTTACTTGCTTTTGAGTACCGTTGAAAAACTGGGACAAACCAAAAGAAGTACAATTCAAAATAAATAAACTATAATCTAAAAATAAAATAAAACAAAATAAAATAAAACAAAATAAAATAAAATAAAAGACACCCCAAAATGGTGTTTAAAACTAAAAGGTATTTAGGCTCCATGCCTACAAAATGCCAATTGGAATTACAAGCACATCCTAAAAATGGATGGCAACCAACAAAATCCAAAAGTTTTAAACAAAACTAAAAAGCAAAAATAAAAACTAAAAACTAGAAAGTGCTAAAATAAAAATAAAGACAATAAAGTAAAAACAATAAAATAAAATCAGTCTGAAGAAGCCTCGAGGATGGAATCTCCAGGAGTCTCAGAACCAGAATCAGAACTGCCCTCTCCATCATCATCACTCTGCTCATCACCATCAGCATCACCCACCTCCTCCTCTACATTTGGCTCGACCCCGGGCCAACCAGCATAAGCACTCACCTGCTCGCTCGTACGAATGAAGTGATTCACCCCGGCTCTCTGATTTGCAACGCTAGTTGCTCCATGCTCTCGTGCATAGACATAAATGCTCTCTGATGAGCAAAATGCATTTGCTGGTTCCACTCTTCAGAGGGACTGGCCTGAGGAAGTGCAGCAACTACAGGAACGGCCCGGGCAGCAGAGTTATCATCCAAGGCTCTACAATAGCGATCGCAGTAGGAATCATCAATGATCCCATCGATCGTCAAGTGCCCCACAGCAGGAAAAATAACTTTGGCCCTTTTCAGAAGGCCCATGATCAACCCAGGATAAGTTAGGGCACATTTTATACGCTCTCCTCTGGAGGTATAACTCAATGCGACCCTCTTTAGCTCATTTGCAATAAGCCGACCAAAATCAATTTGCTCCTCATCGAGCATATAAGCAATGAGGTCGGCGGTCTCCATGGGAATAAAAGATGTGTGGCTTCTAGGTCTCAGATTATACATAGCCACACACATCAGCACACGGGCACTAGTCTTCAGGCTGGACCGATTGAATTTTAGTGGTTGGCCAGCCATATTCAGCTCATAAGAGTGCCCTGACAAACACAGCTTCCTCCGCAACATAGCATGATCCCAATTACCACGAGCCAGGTGGTCGTGGTAGATATCCAACTGATCCTCTGGGGCTGTCCAATTTATGCCCAGGTAATTGTTGATAGCAGTGCGAGAGAAGGAGACCAACTTGCCCCTTACAACAGAAGTGAACGGGTAATCACGTCCCTCAACCGGAATGGCGTTGGCGTAGAACTTCCTTACCAACTCAACATTAACTTTGGTTTGGGGCTCACACAGAACGCCCAAACCATAGTTGTCCAGGATAGCATCAGGGGTGGCATAATGGCCCTGCTCTCGGAGCCGGATGATTCGCTCAGTCCATATGTTACGCTCCTCAAGCTCTTTGTATCTCGCCTCTTGAGCAGGTCCCAAGAAGCGATCACCATCAAAAGGAGCGGATCGAGAGGACCCAGCCCCGGCGGAAGAAACCCGTTGTCTTTTAGGAGCCATCTGAAAACAACACAAAAATCAACGAAAATCGACACCGAAATGTCCGTTAGAGATAATTCATGCAAACAGCAGTAGAAATCAATCAACCAAAGCATCTAGAATTTTTCAACCAAATCAATCAATCAACCAGTACAATTCAAAAACACAGCAGAAGAATTTTTCAGAATTCTGCAGATCGCGCTAAGCGCGCTGACCGCGCTCTGCGATTTTCAAAAAAATTCTTCTATAAAAACAGAAATTCCTCAAGGAAAACAAGCCTACTATGATCAAAAATCCTACCCTAAGCCTTCTCTACAATCTAAACAACCTAATCCTAAGAGAAAAATCAAAAATTCCAAAACCTAGGTTTCCAAAATCTAACCTAAACAGCAGAAAATAGCGAAATTGAAAAGGGAAAACGATAGAATAACTTACTTTGATGCTTGGGTTGATGATTTGCACAAGAAATTCACAAGAATGTGTTGATTTGGGGTTGGGGTTTTTGGGATTTCTTGAGAGAGTTTTGAATGAAGAGGGAAAAGTGAAAAACAAAGTGAAACTAACCCTATTTTATTTACAATTAACCCAAGATTAAGTTGGGCCCAAGAAAAACCGGTTTTTGCAAAATATTTTTAAAAAAAAATCTCACAGACCGCGCTAAGCGCGAAAGTTTCTGCCAGATGGGCCAAAATGCGCGCTAAGCGCGACCTGCAGAATTTTGAAATTTCTTGAAAAACAGCAAAATAACAAAATGGGCATCTCAAAATGAGTGTAATATAAATACTTACAATGTTGGGGTTCCTCCCAACAAGCAACAAGCGCTTTGTTTAACGTCGGTAGAGCTCGACGGTCCAGGATGATCATGGATCATTGAAATAGGATGAGGCAATGTCGCGGGCTCACCTCTCCGCCAACATACAGTTTCAAACGCTGCCCATTCACAGTCCAATCACGCTTTCCTTCTAGGTCTTGCAAGACAACGGGACCATAGTCTTTCACTTCCTTGATTAGAAACGGACCGGACCACTTTGTCTTAAGTTTTCCCGGAGAAAAAGTCTCATCCGGGAATTAAACAAAAGGACACTTTGCCCCGGTCTAAATTCCTTGTGCTTTATCTTTTTATCATGAGAAACTTTCACTTTAGCCTTGTACTTCCGGTTGGAATGGTATGCTCCCTCTCGCATTTCATCCAATTGAACGAGTTGCACTTTTCTCTTTTCATCTGCCAAAGATGGATCGAAATTCAAGAATCGGAGGGCCCATAAAGCTTTGTGCTCCATCTCCACAGGGAGGTGACAAGTCTTGCCATAAACAACCTGAAACGGGGTTAGTCCTATAGGAGCTTTATAGGCGGTTCGATACGCCCATAAAGCTTCATCCAATTTTTGTGACCAATCTTTTCGAGAACCCGAAACAGTTTTTTCCAAAATCTTTTTAATTTCCCTGTTTGACACTTCGGCTTGACCATTCGCTTGCGGGTGATAGGGAGTTGTCACCTTATGCTTTACACCGTATTGTTTCAAAAGTTTTTGTAACAGTGTATTGCAAAAATGCGACCCGCCATCACTAATTAAAACCCGAGGCACGCCAAACCGAGAAAAAATGTTTTTCTTTAAAAAATTTATAACGGTTTTGGCGTCGGCCTTAGGTGAAGCAATGGCCTCCACCCACTTAGACACGTAATCAACAGCCACAAGAATGTATTCATTTGAAAACGACGACGGAAATGGACCGACAAAATCAATTCCCCAACAATCAAATACCTCGACTTCCAACACGTTGTTCAAAGGCATTTCATCTCTTTTGCCTATACCGCCACTTCTTTGGCATTGATCACAACACTTAGCATGAGCATAAGCATCTTTAAATAGCGAAGGCCAATAAAATCCCGATTGTAGGACTTTGGTGCTCGTTCGCAATCCATTATAGTGTCCCCCACAAGGGGAATTGTGACAATGCCAAAGAATGTCTTTGGCTTCCTCATTACACACACACCTTCTTAGCAACCCATCACTATTCAACCTAAAAATATAAGGTTCGTCCCACACATAATACTTAGCATCGGCTAAGAATTTTCGCTTTTCATTCCATGTCAAATCCTCCGGCATTAATCCCGCGGCTTTGTAATTTGCCATGTCGGCAAACCACGGCCGCTCTTGGATTGCAAACAACTTCTCATCCGGAAACTCCTCCTTCACCTCTTTCTCTTTGTCCGTAATTTGCACGTTCACTAAGCGAGATAAATGATCCACTACCAAATTCTCCGAACCCTTTTTATCTCGTACCTCTAAATCAAATTCTTGTAAAAGAAGAATCCATCGGATTAACCTTTGTTTGGAGTCTGGTTTGGTAAGCAAATATTTAATCGCGGAATGATCCATGAAAATCACTACTTTTGAACCAATAAGGTAAGGACGAAACTTTTCCAATGCATATACAATTGCGAGCAACTCTTTTTCGGTTGTTGCGTAATTAATTTGAGCATCGTTCAAAACTTTGCTCGCATAATGAATAGCATGGAAAATTTTGTTCTTCCTTTGGCCAAGCACGGCTCCCACCGCATAATCACTTGCGTCACACATCAATTTGAAATCAAGTTTCCAATTTGGCGCGGTGATTATGGGTGCATTTATCAAATTTTCTTTCAATTTTTCAAAAGCCATTAAACAATCTCTATCAAATAAGAAGGACTTATCTTTGTTGAGCAAGTTGCTCAAAGATTTGGCTATCTTTGAGAAGTCTTTGATGAATCTTCGATAGAATCCCGCATGTCCTAGAAAGCTCCGAATGCTTTTGACATTGGTAGGTGGGGGAAGCATCTCGATCACATCAATCTTTGCTTTATCGACCTCGATTCCTCTTGAAGATATCTTGTGGCCAAGGACAATTCCCTCGGTCACCATGAAATTGCATTTTTCCCAATTCAAGACCAAATTGGTATCCACACACCTCTTCAAGACGGTGTTCAAATTTTCCAAGCACAATTCAAATGACGCTCCAAAGACGGAGAAGTCATCCATAAAAACTTCAATTGTTTTCTCAATCAAATCGGCAAATATGGCTTGCATGCATCTTTCAAATGTTGTCGGCGCATTGCATAAGCCGAAAGGCATACGCCTATACGCGAATATTCCAAAAGGACATGTGAATCGTGATCTTCCGGATTCACCGATATTTGATTTTACCCCGAATATCCATCCAAAAAGCAATAGTATTGTTGTCCCGCGAGCCTTTCCAACATTTGGTCCATGAACGGAAGAGGAAAGTGATCCTTCCTCGTTGCTTTGTTAAGCCTTCGGTAGTCGATGCACATTATCCATCCCGTTACTTTTCTTGTTGGCACTAATTCATCCTTGTCATTCGACACAACCGTCAAACCTCCTTTTTTTGGAACTACATGCACCGGGCTCACCCAAGTACTATCCGGGATCGGATAAATCATTCCCGCTTCTAACATCTTCACCACTTCTTTTCGAACTACTTCCTTCATCACCAGATTCAAACGCCTCTGAGGTTGGGCTACCGGTTTGTACTCTTCCCCCATCATGATGTTATGCATACAATAGGTCAGGCTTATGCCTTTCAAATCGGCTAAAACCCAACCAATCGCATTTTTGTTAGACTTCAAAACTTGAATTAAGCTTCCCTCCTCCTTCTCCGATAATGTATTACTAATGATAACGGGCTTCTTACCTCCCTCCTCTAGAAACACATACTTCAAGTGAGATGGTAGTGCTTTCAACTCAAGCTTTGGCTCTTCAACTTTTGGATCATTTTTCAAAATTTCCACTTCTTCCTCCCATGGGTGAATTTCCTTGGAAATCTCCATTCCTTCCAAACACTCCTCAAGATCTCGACTATCATCATCATCATTCACTTCTTGGGTTGCTTCCTCGATAACATCAATTTTGAAACAATCTTTCTTATCAATTGGATGCTTCATTGCTTCAAAAAGATTAAAGCAAATCTCTTCATCTTGAACCCTCACCTTCATTAAGCCATCATCAATGTCAATCATCATTCTAGCCGTCTTCATGAATAGACGGCCTAGAATTAGAGGTGCATCCACGTCTTCCTCCATATCTATCACAACAAAGTCAACCGGGAAAAAGAATTTGTCCACTTTTACCAACAAGTCTAAAGCTACACCGTGCGGCCGAGTAATAGACTTATCCGCTAATTGCAACGTCATTTTTGTAGACTTTAATTCAATCTCCCCCAACCTCTTTACAATGGATAATGGAATCAAATTGATACTTGATCTCAAGTCAATTAATCCTTTGCCGACATAGACATCCCCAATGGTAACGGGCAAAGTTACACGCCCCGGATCACTTTCTTTTTTCGGAATAGTGCGTTGAATTATCGCACTACAACTTGCATCAACTATTATAGTTTCTTGATCCGTGTACCGCTTCTTTTTTGTCAATATGTCCTTCATGAATTTTGTATATTTCGGCATTTGCTCTAATGCCTCGGTGAATGGAATATTAATTTGCAATTGCTTAAAAATATTCATAAACCGAGCATAGTGCTTAGCATCATCCTTTTTAGAGGGAAGGTGAGGATAAGGTAAGTTTCTTAATGGAAGAGTGACTTCCTTCTCCTTTACCTTTCTAATTTTCTTCTTCTTTTCCTCCACTTTCTCCTTTTCAACTACACCATTCTTATTTTCATTTTCGACTACAACTTCATTTTCAACTAAATCATCCCCCACATCAACATCATCATTTTTTTCAACTACAACCTCATCATCTTTTTCAACTACATCTTCCTCCACTACTACTTCTTCATCCTTCTCCACTTGATCTTTTCTCTCCACTACTTTCTTTTTCCTTTCAACAACTTTCTTTTTCTCATCACAAACTCTACCACTTCTAGTTGTAATAGCTTTGCAATGCTCCTTAGGATTTGCTTGAGTAGTTGGAGAAAATGATGTCGAAGCACTTTGGTCGGAAATTTGCTTTGCTAATTGCCCCATTTGAGTTTCCAAATTCTTGATAGATGCCTCTGTGCTCTTTTGGTTAGCCATAGAAGCTTGCATGAATTGAGCTAGAGTGTCTTGAATGTTGGAAGATCTCACTTGATTTTGAGGTTGATTTTGAGGTTGAGCTTGATTTTGATTTTGAGTTTGATATGGATTTTTCCTAGCTTGATTGTTGTTGTCTTGTCTCCACCCTCCTTGATAACCTTGGTTACCTCTTTGTTGGTAACCTTGGCCTTGATTTTGATAAGGATAATGAGCTCGTTGTTGGTATCTTTGCCCTTGGTTGGCCATATAATTTGCTTCTTCATTTTCCGGAGGACAAAATCTGGTTTTATGATCCCCTTTACACAATTCACAACAAGCAATTTGTTGAGTTTGCTTGCTAGATGTTCCTTGCATCTCCATGATTTGTTGCGGAAGCCTTGCCATTTTTTTGTCAATTCTTCAACTTGTTTCGCAAACAATTTATTTTGCGCTACAAGTGCTTCGTGACTAGAGCCAATTTCAAGAACTCCCGTTTTTACTTGTACACCTCTTTGATCATGTTGAGTTTGGTGGTCATTCCTCCCCATCTTCTCAATTATTTGAATTGCTTCATATGGTGTTTTTGCCATCAAAGAACCTCCCGCCGTAGCATCCAACAACAATTTGTGTTGAGGTTGGAGACCATTTCGGAAAATATGAATTTGGGTGAGCTCGTCAAAACCATGGCTAGGACACTTCCTAAGCATAGACTTATACCTTTCCCAAGCCCTATTCAAAGGCTCGTTTACTCCTTGTGAAAATACCGAGATTGCGGTCTTTGCCTCCATGAAACGTGATTGAGGGAAAAATCTTTCAAGGAATCTTTCCTCCAACACATTCCAATTTGTCATTGTCTCTTGTAGTTGGTCGAGATACCAATCATTTGCCTTCCCCACTAAAGAATGAGGGAAAAGCCTTTGAAAGTATTGCTCTTCTTGGTCTTCCGGAGCCCCGGCCGCTCCCGCGATCTCATAGAACTTAGTAAGGTGGGTGTAAGGATCTTCATGGTCATGACCATGAAAAGGACTTGCATAAAGAAGTTGAAGCAAGTCCGTCTTCATCTCCGTGAACCTTGCATTTGCTTGGCGAGCAAATTGAGCGGTGTGACGAGGGCTATTTACACAAGGCCCCCGTGGTGGTGGTGGTGGTGGTGGTTGTGGTTGATTCTCCGCCATAGTGACCTCTCCTAACACGGGTGGTGTAGAATAAGTAGATGATTCTCCTCTTTCTTGCCTTTGCCTAGCTAGTCTTTTCCTTCTTTTAGCACTACTATTAATTCTTCTAGCCGTCCTTTCAATTTCGGGATCGAAAACGAGTTGATCGGCCGGAATACTTCCTCGCATAAACTAATTCCTGAAAAAGTCTAGCCACACAAAAGAAACAAAGAGAGATTAGTAGAAAAATATCTTAAAACACACAACTATTGCGATACTAGCAATATCAAACGCCAATCCCCGGCAACGGCGCCATTTTGTTGTAAGAATATTCCGCGAACAAGTATTTTTAATTATCGATTCCACAGAGATTGGTGTATATTGTAGTCTTTCAATAGAAAAGCGTATTTTAAGATTTAGGTAACCAAAGGGTTTGTTTCCTAAGCTACTAGAATCATGAATTTCCAAACAAGTAACTAAATTAGTCTTTTCAAAAGAGAGTTATGGTTTAGATTCAAGAGAGTTGGAGTTTGTTTTCAATTGATGGAAGCATGTCAAGATTAGTTTCAATGACCTAGTTTCATATGCATTCTATTAATCAAGTGATGAACTAGTTTGATGATTTCTATAAATACATATCCTCTCAATCTTGTTGATTCCTCACCAAGATTGTGAGTTTTATCATGTTAATCCTTGAATGATTTCTCACTTCAACTATTGACATGATAAACATTAAGCCCAATACTTGTAAACACTAACCCACAAATCTAGCTATAGCATTTGTTCATTAGTGGATGAATATCCTAGGTCTACTTTGAAGCATTCTTTTTCAAGCAAGTTTCAAAATATAAAGATGAAGAATAAAGATATTCAACTATATTAATCATCAACCATGTTCATACACAAATGGATTAAAAGAAATACATACTAGTTAGATCAACTACCTCTAATCTTGACACAAAAAGAACTTAGCCACACATTTCCATGGTTGCTTTGCTCACAAGATTGTTGGAGGAGATGATGAACATTCAAGAATCACTATGAAAAACTATGTTTTTCTTACAAGTTCTATGCCCTAATTTTTACACAATGAAAGATGATGATGATGAAGTGAAGCTCCCTTGCCTAACACACCAAAAGCCAGCTGAAAATGATGGGTTAGGTGGCTCAAAAGGTGAAAGCATGGGTCTGTCCTTTTTCTGTTTTTCGCAGACCGCGCTAAGCCCGGTTATGCGCGCTGAGCGCGCTCATGCTGCAACCGCGCTGAGCGCGACCTGAAGCATGCTTCTTCATCCAAAAATTCATTCAAAAAGAATCATCCCAAGAGCTCTTCAAGTGTCCTTGAATCCAAGCTTGAGATCATTAATCAATAAAAACCTACAATTAATAGTAAACTAAGTTAAATAATATATTATAAACAAAAACTAAATAAAAACATAATTAAACCAAAATACTAGAATAAATACTACTAATTAATTAAAAAGGCATTGTTAAGGACCACAAAATCATGTACAAAATAGCTACAATTTGGTCCTTAACAACTCTCCCCAACTTACTTCTTTGTTTGTCCCCAAACAAAAGTCAATAATCTCACTAAGCAAGAAGAAACAAAATGTAAGCATGCAACTCACACAAGAATTATGGTTCAAACTCAACATACCCGGCAAAAGCACACATCGATCGCTTCTTCGAAACACAACATGGATATGAATTAAGTTCTAAACACAATATATCAACACATGTAGACAAAATAAAAGATATGTTCACACTTGAATCACCTAATCATTTCTTCAATATTCATGAAGAACAAAATGCAATATGTACAAAGGACTAAACACTCTCACTAATAGTCATGCACATCCAAAATAATTCATGCATTCATCGAAACAAGTTAAATGACAAAATGGAAACAAAGATCACTAAGGACTTTCAAGGGTTGTAACTTGGCTTAGGTTAGAAACAAGGGATATTTAAGTACAAAGCCATTGAAACAAATTGGGTTAAAGAGTATGAAGAGCATTTCACAACTAATTCCCACTTCCTTCTTATTATTCACAACCTCTTTTCTTTTTCACACAATGATCCTCTTTTTTCTTTTCTTTTGCTTTCTTTTCATATACAAATTTTTCTTCTTTTGTATTTTTCTTTTCTCTATTCTTTTTTCTTTCTTTAGGATCATTGTGTCATCAATTATAGGTTATTTTTGATCTACCTCCCCAACTTCATTTATATCAATCCTTTTTTATTCGAGAACATGCTCTTCAAGGGTTAATCAACAAAAAGGGTTGGTATTCACAAACAAGAAAAATTTATAGAATGAATTATCCTTTAATTTTCAAAGATTATCAACAACTATTAAGTGGCCTACTTAATAATTAATTGATTTGATAAATTCATCCTACAAATGCAATTAAAGCTCAAAAGGGTTCACAAGGATTCACTCACTCACGGTTAGTTGAAGCCCTTTTGGAATTGATGGTTTTTCTCATAATGCACAAAAAATTGCCTTGATCATCTCTAAGTTTCCAAATTATCACAAACAAATGAAGATTAAGCATGAATCACACGAGTTAACAAAACTATTAGACACTCTATATTTGGTATAAGGTGGAAAGCTTCTCACCTTTGTGGTTTAAGTCCTAATGATTCGAATGTGAACACAAATTTTTTTGTACATGCCAAGATATTTTGCATAAAGCACAAATTTCATAGACATGTTAATATTCTACAAAACGATTAAATATGTACCTTATTTGTGGATCGAGTCGAGAATTATATCATCACCATCACTTTGGTGAAACACACTTACTTGCTTTTGAGTACCGTTGAAAAACTGGGACAAACCAAAAGAAGTACAATTCAAAATAAATAAACTATAATCTAAAAATAAAATAAAACAAAATAAAATAAAACAAAATAAAATAAAATAAAAGACACCCCAAAATGGTGTTTAAAACTAAAAGGTATTTAGGCTCCATGCCTACAAAATGCCAATTGGAATTACAAGCACATCCTAAAAATGGATGGCAACCAACAAAATCCAAAAGTTTTAAACAAAACTAAAAAGCAAAAATAAAAACTAAAAACTAGAAAGTGCTAAAATAAAAATAAAGACAATAAAGTAAAAACAATAAAATAAAATCAGTCTGAAGAAGCCTCGAGGATGGAATCTCCAGGAGTCTCAGAACCAGAATCAGAACTGCCCTCTCCATCATCATCACTCTGCTCATCACCATCAGCATCACCCACCTCCTCCTCTACATTTGGCTCGACCCCGGGCCAACCAGCATAAGCACTCACCTGCTCGCTCGTACGAATGAAGTGATTCACCCCGGCTCTCTGATTTGCAACGCTAGTTGCTCCATGCTCTCGTGCATAGACATAAATGCTCTCTGATGAGCAAAATGCATTTGCTGGTTCCACTCTTCAGAGGGACTGGCCTGAGGAAGTGCAGCAACTACAGGAACGGCCCGGGCAGCAGAGTTATCATCCAAGGCTCTACAATAGCGATCGCAGTAGGAATCATCAATGATCCCATCGATCGTCAAGTGCCCCACAGCAGGAAAAATAACTTTGGCCCTTTTCAGAAGGCCCATGATCAACCCAGGATAAGTTAGGGCACATTTTATACGCTCTCCTCTGGAGGTATAACTCAATGCGACCCTCTTTAGCTCATTTGCAATAAGCCGACCAAAATCAATTTGCTCCTCATCGAGCATATAAGCAATGAGGTCGGCGGTCTCCATGGGAATAAAAGATGTGTGGCTTCTAGGTCTCAGATTATACATAGCCACACACATCAGCACACGGGCACTAGTCTTCAGGCTGGACCGATTGAATTTTAGTGGTTGGCCAGCCATATTCAGCTCATAAGAGTGCCCTGACAAACACAGCTTCCTCCGCAACATAGCATGATCCCAATTACCACGAGCCAGGTGGTCGTGGTAGATATCCAACTGATCCTCTGGGGCTGTCCAATTTATGCCCAGGTAATTGTTGATAGCAGTGCGAGAGAAGGAGACCAACTTGCCCCTTACAACAGAAGTGAACGGGTAATCACGTCCCTCAACCGGAATGGCGTTGGCGTAGAACTTCCTTACCAACTCAACATTAACTTTGGTTTGGGGCTCACACAGAACGCCCAAACCATAGTTGTCCAGGATAGCATCAGGGGTGGCATAATGGCCCTGCTCTCGGAGCCGGATGATTCGCTCAGTCCATATGTTACGCTCCTCAAGCTCTTTGTATCTCGCCTCTTGAGCAGGTCCCAAGAAGCGATCACCATCAAAAGGAGCGGATCGAGAGGACCCAGCCCCGGCGGAAGAAACCCGTTGTCTTTTAGGAGCCATCTGAAAACAACACAAAAATCAACGAAAATCGACACCGAAATGTCCGTTAGAGATAATTCATGCAAACAGCAGTAGAAATCAATCAACCAAAGCATCTAGAATTTTTCAACCAAATCAATCAATCAACCAGTACAATTCAAAAACACAGCAGAAGAATTTTTCAGAATTCTGCAGATCGCGCTAAGCGCGCTGACCGCGCTCTGCGATTTTCAAAAAAATTCTTCTATAAAAACAGAAATTCCTCAAGGAAAACAAGCCTACTATGATCAAAAATCCTACCCTAAGCCTTCTCTACAATCTAAACAACCTAATCCTAAGAGAAAAATCAAAAATTCCAAAACCTAGGTTTCCAAAATCTAACCTAAACAGCAGAAAATAGCGAAATTGAAAAGGGAAAACGATAGAATAACTTACTTTGATGCTTGGGTTGATGATTTGCACAAGAAATTCACAAGAATGTGTTGATTTGGGGTTGGGGTTTTTGGGATTTCTTGAGAGAGTTTTGAATGAAGAGGGAAAAGTGAAAAACAAAGTGAAACTAACCCTATTTTATTTACAATTAACCCAAGATTAAGTTGGGCCCAAGAAAAACCGGTTTTTGCAAAATATTTTTAAAAAAAAATCTCACAGACCGCGCTAAGCGCGAAAGTTTCTGCCAGATGGGCCAAAATGCGCGCTAAGCGCGACCTGCAGAATTTTGAAATTTCTTGAAAAACAGCAAAATAACAAAATGGGCATCTCAAAATGAGTGTAATATAAATACTTACAATGTTGGGGTTCCTCCCAACAAGCAACAAGCGCTTTGTTTAACGTCGGTAGAGCTCGACGGTCCAGGATGATCATGGATCATTGAAATAGGATGAGGCAATGTCGCGGCTCACCTCTCCGCCAACATACAGTTTCAAACGCTGCCCATTCACAGTCCAATCACGCTTTCCTTCTAGGTCTTGCAAGACAACGGGACCATAGTCTTTCACTTCCTTGATTAGAAACGGACCGGACCACTTTGTCTTAAGTTTTCCCGGAAAAAGTCTCATCCGGGAATTAAACAAAAGGACACTTTGCCCCGGTCTAAATTCCTTGTGCTTTATCTTTTTATCATGAGAAACTTTCACTTTAGCCTTGTACTTCCGGTTGGAATGGTATGCTCCCTCTCGCATTTCATCCAATTGAACGAGTTGCACTTTTCTCTTTTCATCTGCCAAAGATGGATCGAAATTCAAGAATCGGAGGGCCCATAAAGCTTTGTGCTCCATCTCCACAGGGAGGTGACAAGTCTTGCCATAAACAACCTGAAACGGGGTTAGTCCTATAGGAGCTTTATAGGCGGTTCGATACGCCCATAAAGCTTCATCCAATTTTTGTGACCAATCTTTTCGAGAACCCGAAACAGTTTTTTCCAAAATCTTTTTAATTTCCCTGTTTGACACTTCGGCTTGACCATTCGCTTGCGGGTGATAGGGAGTTGTCACCTTATGCTTTACACCGTATTGTTTCAAAAGTTTTTGTAACAGTGTATTGCAAAAATGCGACCCGCCATCACTAATTAAAACCCGAGGCACGCCAAACCGAGAAAAAATGTTTTTCTTTAAAAAATTTATAACGGTTTTGGCGTCGGCCTTAGGTGAAGCAATGGCCTCCACCCACTTAGACACGTAATCAACAGCCACAAGAATGTATTCATTTGAAAACGACCGACGGAAATGGACCGACAAAATCAATTCCCCAACAATCAAATACCTCGACTTCCAACACGTTTTTCAAAGGCATTTCATCTCTTTTGCCTATACCGCCACTTCTTTGGCATTTATCACAACACTTAGCATGAGCATAAGCATCTTTAAATAGCGAAGGCCAATAAAATCCCGATTGTAGGACTTTGGTGCTCGTTCGCAATCCATTATAGTGTCCCCCACAAGGGGAATTGTGACAATGCTAAAGAATGTCTTTGGCTTCCTCATTACACACACACCTTCTTAGCAACCCATCACTACTCAACCTAAAAACATAAGGTTCGTCCCACACATAATACTTAGCATCGGCTAGGAATTTTCGCTTTTCATTCCATGTCAAATCCTCCGGCATTAATCCCGCGGCTTTGTAATTTGCCATGTCGGCAAACCACGGCCGCTCTTGGATTGCAAACAACTTCTCATCCGGAAACTCCTCCTTCACCTCTTTCTCTTTGTCCGTAATTTGCACGTTCACTAAGCGAGATAAATGATCCACTACCAAATTCTCCGAACCCTTTTTATCTCGTACCTCTAAATCAAATTCTTGTAAAAGAAGAATCCATCGGATTAACCTTTGTTTGGAGTCTGGTTTGGTAAGCAAATATTTAATCGCGCGGAATGATCCATGAAAATCACTACTTTTGAACCAATAAGGTAAGGACGAAACTTTTCCAATGCATATACAATTGCGAGCAACTCTTTTTCGGTTGTTGCGTAATTAATTTGAGCATCGTTCAAAACTTTGCTCGCATAATGAATAGCATGGAAAATTTTGTTCTTCCTTTGGCCAAGCACGGCTCCCACCGCATAATCACTTGCGTCACACATCAATTTGAAATCAAGTTTCCAATTTGGCGCGGTGATTATGGGTGCATTTATCAAATTTTCTTTCAATTTTTCAAAAGCCATTAAACAATCTCTATCAAATAAGAAGGACTTATCTTTGTTGAGCAAGTTGCTCAAAGATTTGGCTATCTTTGAGAAGTCTTTGATGAATCTTCGATAGAATCCCGCATGTCCTAGAAAGCTCCGAATGCTTTTGACATTGGTAGGTGGGGGAAGCATCTCGATCACATCAATCTTTGCTTTATCGACCTCGATTCCTCTTGAAGATATCTTGTGGCCAAGGACAATTCCCTCGGTCACCATGAAATTGCATTTTTCCCAATTCAAGACCAAATTGGTATCCACACACCTCTTCAAGACGGTGTTCAAATTTTCCAAGCACAATTCAAATGACGCTCCAAAGACGGAGAAGTCATCCATAAAAACTTCAATTGTTTTCTCAATCAAATCGGCAAATATGGCTTGCATGCATCTTTCAAATGTTGTCGGCGCATTGCATAAGCCGAAAGGCATACGCCTATACGCGAATATTCCAAAAGGACATGTGAATCGTGATCTTCCGGATTCACCGATATTTGATTTTACCCCGAATATCCATCCAAAAAGCAATAGTATTGTTGTCCCGCGAGCCTTTCCAACATTTGGTCCATGAACGGAAGAGGAAAGTGATCCTTCCTCGTTGCTTTGTTAAGCCTTCGGTAGTCGATGCACATTATCCATCCCGTTACTTTTCTTGTTGGCACTAATTCATCCTTGTCATTCGACACAACCGTCAAACCTCCTTTTTTTGGAACTACATGCACCGGGCTCACCCAAGTACTATCCGGGATCGGATAAATCATTCCCGCTTCTAACATCTTCACCACTTCTTTTCGAACTACTTCCTTCATCACCAGATTCAAACGCCTCTGAGGTTGGGCTACCGGTTTGTACTCTTCCCCCATCATGATGTTATGCATACAATAGGTCAGGCTTATGCCTTTCAAATCGGCTAAAACCCAACCAATCGCATTTTTGTTAGACTTCAAAACTTGAATTAAGCTTCCCTCCTCCTTCTCCGATAATGTATTACTAATGATAACGGGCTTCTTACCTCCCTCCTCTAGAAACACATACTTCAAGTGAGATGGTAGTGCTTTCAACTCAAGCTTTGGCTCTTCAACTTTTGGATCATTTTTCAAAATTTCCACTTCTTCCTCCCATGGGTGAATTTCCTTGGAAATCTCCATTCCTTCCAAACACTCCTCAAGATCTCGACTATCATCATCATCATTCACTTCTTGGGTTGCTTCCTCGATAACATCAATTTTGAAACAATCTTTCTTATCAATTGGATGCTTCATTGCTTCAAAAAGATTAAAGCAAATCTCTTCATCTTGAACCCTCACCTTCATTAAGCCATCATCAATGTCAATCATCATTCTAGCCGTCTTCATGAATAGACGGCCTAGAATTAGAGGTGCATCCACGTCTTCCTCCATATCTATCACAACAAAGTCAACCGGGAAAAAGAATTTGTCCACTTTTACCAACAAGTCTAAAGCTACACCGTGCGGCCGAGTAATAGACTTATCCGCTAATTGCAACGTCATTTTTGTAGACTTTAATTCAATCTCCCCCAACCTCTTTACAATGGATAATGGAATCAAATTGATACTTGATCTCAAGTCAATTAATCCTTTGCCGACATAGACATCCCCAATGGTAACGGGCAAAGTTACACGCCCCGGATCACTTTCTTTTTTCGGAATAGTGCGTTGAATTATCGCACTACAACTTGCATCAACTATTATAGTTTCTTGATCCGTGTACCGCTTCTTTTTTGTCAATATGTCCTTCATGAATTTTGTATATTTCGGCATTTGCTCTAATGCCTCGGTGAATGGAATATTAATTTGCAATTGCTTAAAAATATTCATAAACCGAGCATAGTGCTTAGCATCATCCTTTTTAGAGGGAAGGTGAGGATAAGGTAAGTTTCTTAATGGAAGAGTGACTTCCTTCTCCTTTACCTTTCTAATTTTCTTCTTCTTTTCCTCCACTTTCTCCTTTTCAACTACACCATTCTTATTTTCATTTTCGACTACAACTTCATTTTCAACTAAATCATCCCCCACATCAACATCATCATTTTTTTCAACTACAACCTCATCATCTTTTTCAACTACATCTTCCTCCACTACTACTTCTTCATCCTTCTCCACTTGATCTTTTCTCTCCACTACTTTCTTTTTCCTTTCAACAACTTTCTTTTTCTCATCACAAACTCTACCACTTCTAGTTGTAATAGCTTTGCAATGCTCCTTAGGATTTGCTTGAGTAGTTGGAGAAAATGATGTCGAAGCACTTTGGTCGGAAATTTGCTTTGCTAATTGCCCCATTTGAGTTTCCAAATTCTTGATAGATGCCTCTGTGCTCTTTTGGTTAGCCATAGAAGCTTGCATGAATTGAGCTAGAGTGTCTTGAATGTTGGAAGATCTCACTTGATTTTGAGGTTGATTTTGAGGTTGAGCTTGATTTTGATTTTGAGTTTGATATGGATTTTTCCTAGCTTGATTGTTGTTGTCTTGTCTCCACCCTCCTTGATAACCTTGGTTACCTCTTTGTTGGTAACCTTGGCCTTGATTTTGATAAGGATAATGAGCTCGTTGTTGGTATCTTTGCCCTTGGTTGGCCATATAATTTGCTTCTTCATTTTCCGGAGGACAAAATCTGGTTTTATGATCCCCTTTACACAATTCACAACAAGCAATTTGTTGAGTTTGCTTGCTAGATGTTCCTTGCATCTCCATGATTTGTTGCGGAAGCCTTGCCATTTTTTTGTCAATTCTTCAACTTGTTTCGCAAACAATTTATTTTGCGCTACAAGTGCTTCGTGACTAGAGCCAATTTCAAGAACTCCCGTTTTTACTTGTACACCTCTTTGATCATGTTGAGTTTGGTGGTCATTCCTCCCCATCTTCTCAATTATTTGAATTGCTTCATATGGTGTTTTTGCCATCAAAGAACCTCCCGCCGTAGCATCCAACAACAATTTGTGTTGAGGTTGGAGACCATTTCGGAAAATATGAATTTGGGTGAGCTCGTCAAAACCATGGCTAGGACACTTCCTAAGCATAGACTTATACCTTTCCCAAGCCCTATTCAAAGGCTCGTTTACTCCTTGTGAAAATACCGAGATTGCGGTCTTTGCCTCCATGAAACGTGATTGAGGGAAAAATCTTTCAAGGAATCTTTCCTCCAACACATTCCAATTTGTCATTGTCTCTTGTAGTTGGTCGAGATACCAATCATTTGCCTTCCCCACTAAAGAATGAGGGAAAAGCCTTTGAAAGTATTGCTCTTCTTGGTCTTCCGGAGCCCCGGCCGCTCCCGCGATCTCATAGAACTTAGTAAGGTGGGTGTAAGGATCTTCATGGTCATGACCATGAAAAGGACTTGCATAAAGAAGTTGAAGCAAGTCCGTCTTCATCTCCGTGAACCTTGCATTTGCTTGGCGAGCAAATTGAGCGGTGTGACGAGGGCTATTTACACAAGGCCCCCGTGGTGGTGGTGGTGGTGGTGGTTGTGGTTGATTCTCCGCCATAGTGACCTCTCCTAACACGGGTGGTGTAGAATAAGTAGATGATTCTCCTCTTTCTTGCCTTTGCCTAGCTAGTCTTTTCCTTCTTTTAGCACTACTATTAATTCTTCTAGCCGTCCTTTCAATTTCGGGATCGAAAACGAGTTGATCGGCCGGAATACTTCCTCGCATAAACTAATTCCTGAAAAAGTCTAGCCACACAAAAGAAACAAAGAGAGATTAGTAGAAAAATATCTTAAAACACACAACTATTGCGATACTAGCAATATCAAACGCCAATCCCCGGCAACGGCGCCATTTTGTTGTAAGAATATTCCGCGAACAAGTATTTTTAATTATCGATTCCACAGAGATTGGTGTATATTGTAGTCTTTCAATAGAAAAGCGTATTTTAAGATTTAGGTAACCAAAGGGTTTGTTTCCTAAGCTACTAGAATCATGAATTTCCAAACAAGTAACTAAATTAGTCTTTTCAAAAGAGAGTTATGGTTTAGATTCAAGAGAGTTGGAGTTTGTTTTCAATTGATGGAAGCATGTCAAGATTAGTTTCAATGACCTAGTTTCATATGCATTCTATTAATCAAGTGATGAACTAGTTTGATGATTTCTATAAATACATATCCTCTCAATCTTGTTGATTCCTCACCAAGATTGTGAGTTTTATCATGTTAATCCTTGAATGATTTCTCACTTCAACTATTGACATGATAAACATTAAGCCCAATACTTGTAAACACTAACCCACAAATCTAGCTATAGCATTTGTTCATTAGTGGATGAATATCCTAGGTCTACTTTGAAGCATTCTTTTTCAAGCAAGTTTCAAAATATAAAGATGAAGAATAAAGATATTCAACTATATTAATCATCAACCATGTTCATACACAAATGGATTAAAAGAAATACATACTAGTTAGATCAACTACCTCTAATCTTGACACAAAAAGAACTTAGCCACACATTTCCATGGTTGCTTTGCTCACAAGATTGTTGGAGGAGATGATGAACATTCAAGAATCACTATGAAAAACTATGTTTTTCTTACAAGTTCTATGCCCTAATTTTTACACAATGAAAGATGATGATGATGAAGTGAAGCTCCCTTGCCTAACACACCAAAAGCCAGCTGAAAATGATGGGTTAGGTGGCTCAAAAGGTGAAAGCATGGGTCAGTCCTTTTTCTTTTTGAGACCGCGCTAGTTATGCTTGGCCTTATCGCAATTGCTGAGCGACCAAGCATGCTTCTTCATCCAAAAATTCATTCAAAAAGAATCATCCCAAGAGCTCTTCAAGTGTCCTTGAATCCAAGCTTGAGATCATTAATCAATAAAAACCTACAATTAATAGTAAACTAAGTTAAATAATATATTATAAACAAAAACTAAATAAAAACATAATTAAACCAAAATACTAGAATAAATACTACTAATTAATTAAAAAGGCATTGTTAAGGACCACAAAATCATGTACAAAATAGCTACAATTTGATCCTTAACAGTAAACAATGAAACGATTTTTATTATAATAAAAATGATCATCCCTCGGTTTTATTGAAAATCGAGATTAAAATGATGCTAGTTTTTGTAAATAATAAAAATGCAGACATTGTGGATCGAACTCATGCGCTATTACAATACTCCTCGGTATTTTAAACACCAAGGTGATAAGTCTATTCTTTGTATGATGACTTTATTTACATTGCTTCAGGTGCCAATAAAAAACATCTTTCACGTTTGATATTTGATGTGTTATTTGTAGTAGTGGAAGGTATAGATAATTAAGTTTACACCTATAAAGAAATAAAAACATAAATTGCAATAGTTGGGACTTGAAGCATGTCCTGAGCTATTTTTCTCCTCAGTTATAATAAAAATTGAGGAAATATAAATTTTGTAAATAAAATATGGTGTGTCTTGGTCTTATACCTTATTTTTTTGGACGAAGTGGAAATTTAGTCCTAAAATATATTATATGATGGTAAATAAATGAAGATGACACGATGGTGAATGAGCAAGAGATGAAATATGTTTAGGGTTTTCTTCGTTAATAGAAATGGAAAAATTGTTAGGTTTCAAATGATTTTTCTAAGTGTTGAATGCGTGTTTCACAAGACAATAAAAATTGAATAGGTTTTACAAGTTAAGAAGTGGTTCTAAATAGAATATTACATTTCAACACGTTTGGATAATTCAACCTTGGTGACATCCCATTTTATTTTATCTAAGCCACAATTTTTAACTATTTAAAAAAAACATATCATAACGCCTATAATATCCAACTGTGGTGAAATATGACTTATATTTAGTTTAAAAATAAACAAAAAATAAAGGTTACAATATAATATTAAACAAATCACAAATTTGGTGACGTTGGGATTCAAACCCATGGTTGCCTTATTCAAGCATGGTAAAATATAAATTATTTTTAATTATAAATAAATAAAATAATGGCGCCTGATTTTCAAAATATCACCATGATTTTTCAATGAACCATGGTGTAATGGGTGTCATAGTAACTATTATTTGTAGTAGTGTGTTATTCTTTAGTTTCCATTTGACAGTGACTGCGGTTCTATTTGAAGGGGGGCATAAGTTAGATCGTGTGTTAGATCTTGCTATAGGATGTGAGAACTCATACTTATGGGAGATAATCTTTGGTACAAGTGTAGTGGTTAAGTCTCACATTAGTTACATATGAGTGGAATGTATAATTTGTATGTGAGATGCCATATATACCTAATGTCTTAAGACTTTTGATGGAGATGTCGCACCTCTTCTCTTGTAGTCCTAGAGAATTGTGCGCTCCTTGTTGCTCCTGAATTCCCCAAACTCCTTAACATATCGAAAAAGATGAGGAATGTAATTCGGTAGAAAAAGTAAGAATTGATGTATTATCAACTTTCTCCTTTACTTGTTTTTGTTTATCCTGATATTTTGTTCAATATTTGTATATATATGTGCACATTATCTACCTAAAACTAGAGATTCACCTTTGTATATATCATGCACTGAGTAAATTTCGACATCATATTTATCTTACCATTCATGCCTCATGATGAGTAGGCCAATTCGATAATGTAGATTCCGTCTACATAAAAATCTAGGTAAGGTGCAAAATGATATAAATACTTACTTTAACCCAACGATAATCAAATTCCAAAAGCTAACAAAGACTTCTATTCAATAATTGTTTTTCAAAATTATATTAATATTCTTCTAATCATTAATTTAACTATGTAATGGTTCATTTAATTTTTCCAAAGGAGATAAATATAATGACACCACCTGATTTATGTTTTGTCATCATCAAAAAATAAGAAAATACGATTCCATGTTATGAATATATTTTGATGATTAACTCAACAAAGATCGGTTATTATAACAAATATACTTGAATCAATATATTTTGATGATTAACTCAACAAAGATCGGTTATTATAACAAATATACTTGAATCAGTAAGTGTTAAATATTCAAGACTCTTTATCTTTTTAGGATCATGTTGAAAATAGTGATATGTTTGTCTTACTATTCGAATATACACATACACACGTACAAAAGTCATTTTCTAAACATTATTCTTTCATAACCTTCTAAAATATGTGCTTGAAAAAGAGAAAAATGTGTTTTAATCTTGGATAAATTTATTATGGTTTGAAGGTAATTGATTATGAAGTGCATCTTGTCCCATAATCAATTTTTTGTATAATCAATTATGAGGTGTATCTCGCTAAATAGTCGATTGTAATTGTTCTATAATCTATTATGATATAGATCATAGTAAATATTTTCTAAAACTCTTTTGAATAATCGATTATATTCATGTCATAATTAATTATCGACCGATTTCAAGCTACTTTCATTATTTCTTTTTACTATTTCTTTTTTATGAAAATTCATGACATCTCAACTATATAAAGCTTTTTTTATCATCATTCGTAAAACACGGCCATTGACATTTTAAATAAAATTTATTAATTCCCCCGTCAAAAATGGCCCAAGTACCATAGCATCGTAAATTAATCAATGAAATCATACCGGAAAAATCAAAAAGAATGATTTTCCTAAATTTTGATTATAAAGTACATTTGATTCAGAAACACTCAGAAGTTTGTTTTTTTGTCACTATTATAAACAACAATAAAAAAATTTAAATTTATTCAATGAAAATGAAAAGTTTTTTTTTTTTCTTCTTATAATAGTACGGAGAGTGTAAACTCAAAAAAAAACAATTCACAATTAAATATCATGACTACTCGACAGGCTCAAATAAAAATTAATACAATCTACTAATCCAAACCAATCCACATTAACCCAATTTCAACCAATAGGTGGTTTGAATATAAATAGATAAAATCTAGTAATCCAAACCGACCCACATTAACTCAGCTTCAACCAATATATACTCAACTGCCTAATCAGTACAACCGATCCAAAACAACTATTTCTTTTTATTTTATATGATTTTTCTATGATTAATTACGTATAAAAATATAATTCATTTAAGAGCTAATATCACTTTACCTATGTAATATAGGTAAATTTTAATTTTTCCTTGTAAAAAAGTTTTGAATTATTCTTTGTAATATTTTTTAAACAAATTAAACATTAAATTTAAGATAAATAAATAAAATATTATACTGAATAATTTTTGCATCTAAGAAACAAAAAATATAAAATTTTAACATTTCAAGAAAATGATCTAAATATTCTTTTTATAGAGAGTAAATCAAAATTTAACTATATTACAAGAAAGATTATATATTTAACCCTTAATTTAATTGAATAAATGTTAATTCAATTCAAATTAAAAATATAAATAAGTCACCAAAATTTGAATAAATTATAATTTTAACTATAAATTAAATTAATAATCTATTCGATAGAATTAGCTATATTTCTCTACCTGGTTAACCAAGTAATACATAAATATGCAAAAATAAGTGTACATGTATTATTTCTCTAAATTTTTATTATCATGCAGAAAATTTCCTGCAAATAAAAAATGTATAAGAAAAAAATTAGAGTAACAATATTATGATTAAAAAATAAAATTATAGATTTAGGTGTAACAAATAATTTGTTTTCCACTTAACTGTCAGCACAGCAACACGTTCCAAAATCACACACCTTAACTTCTCGATGAGGAGGACATGTAATCCAATGGCAATTAGCGTCAAAGAAACATGGATAATGAAATGCTATTAAGTAAAACAATAAACAAAAAAGAATATTAATAAAAAGAGACATAAAGGTTGTAGGTAATAAATTTTTCAAAAACGTAAAATAATTGATTTTTTAAAAAGTTGATGAAAGGCTTACGAGGAAAATCAAAGGCAGCAACAAATGGGGTAAGAAATAGCATCATTAAAAAAATATACTTAATAATTTTAGTCATATTTTTCTTGATTTTTCGTATAATGTAAAAAAATGTATGGTATGTTTACTTTAAATAGTTTTTAGTAGGAAACCCTTACCAAAATAGAAACGTTATTAAGTATCTTTAAAATACATTTATAATTCATATTATAAAAAAGAAAAGTACATTATGTGTTCAAAGTTAATATATATATATATATATATATATATATATGCTTGAGAAAATATTTCTTACCTTTTCTACCTTAGCATGGAACAAATTAAAAACAGTTTGTTTATTTTATATTCTACAAACACCCAATACTTTATTAGATTCAGTTAAATGTTTTCAATAGCAAGAAACGCCTCCTTATAAAATAAGTAATAATTATTTAATGTCTCTCAAATACATTGATATTGATATTTCAATTTTCATTTATCTCTCCCAACTGTTAACTTAAAACTAATAAGAATATCAAAAAATGTTTTTGATTTCGTCTCAAAATCAGTGATTCAATTTACTATTTTATATAAATTAATATTTTGGTTGTAATTTCATATCTTTTCTGAATATATATATATATATATATATATATATATATATATATATATATATATTTGAGGAGAGATCAAATTATATCCGAAGAGTTACACTATAAGTTACACTCGCTCAAAAATATCACTTCGGATTACTATTTTTTAAAATCAACCGTTGGAGTGAAACATACCATCATATAGATCATACCTATAAAGTTTGAGATTAATCTATAATGATTTACTATGTCATTGAACTACATAAAAATTAATGTTATATGAAAGTCTATTTTAACCTTAATCTTTGGATATCTTGATCGTATAATAAATCATTATAGATTAATCTCAAACTTTATAGGTATGATCTATATGATTATATGTTTCAATCCAACTGTTGATTTTAAAAAATATTAATCCAGTGACGTTTTGAGCGAGTGTAACTCATAGTGTACCTCTTCGGATGTAATTTGATCCCATATATATATATATATATATATATATATATATATATATATATATATATATATATATATATATATATATATATATATATATATATATATATATATATATATGAAAGAGAATAATGTTTGTACTAAAACTACTCTTTATTAAATATTGAAAATGATCAAGGTAGTATTTATTAAATGATAGACTTGAAAAACAAATCATATATCATTCGTTTTAAGACAACTTTGTATTATTTTTAAATTGATCATTCATCGTAGAACAGATGAAATAATAAATTAGGATCATTATTTTTTTATCTCCATAGTTAAACCTGAAAGTTAGTTGTCAATTCAACTAATAGATCTAAAAATTAAAAGTATTTACCTGCGAGAAAAATGTGAATGTTAGTTGTTACATACAAATATATAAGAGAGAGAGAGATCAAATTATATTATATATATATATATATATATATATATATATATATATATATATATATATATATATATATATATATATATATATATATATATATATATATATGAGTCGAAGAGTTACACTATGATTTACACTCGTTCAATATATTTACATGAGATAAATATTTTTAAAAATAATCCTCTAGATTGAAACATATAATCATATAGATCATACATATAAAGTTTGAGATTAATCCATAATGATTTACTATGTCATTGAATTTCATGAAAGATCCATTTGACGTTAATCTTTGGATATGTTGAAGGTATAATAAACTTCATATGTATGATCTATATGATTGTATATTTCAATCTAAAGGTTAATTTTAAAAAACATTTATCTGATGTGAAGATATTTGACGAGTGTAAGTCATAGTGTAACTCGTCAATATATATAAGTAAGAGAGAGAGAGAGAGAGGACTGATCAAATTATAATTAGATTAGTCATCTCTCTTTTACATATATATATATATATATATATATATATATATATATATATATATATATATATATGAGAGATCATGAGTTACACCCGCTCAATAACTTTACATCAAATAAAAAAATTTAAATCAATCGTTGGATTGAAACATAATATCATATAGATCATGCCTATAAAGTTTGAGATTAATATATAATAATTTATTATGTCATTGAACTAAATAAAAATTAACGTTATATGAAAGTCCATTTTGGCTTTAATCTTTGGATATCTTAATGGTACATTAAATCATTATAGATTAATCTCAAAAACTTTATAAGTATGATCTATATGATATTATGTTTCAATCTGATGGTTGATTTTAAAAAATACTTATCTGATGTGTAGTTATTGAGTGAGTGTAACTCATCTGGTGTAACTCTTCGGTCTAATTTGATCCATGATATCTCTCTCTCTCTCTCTCTCTCTCACTCTCTCTCTCTCTCTCTCTCTCTCTCTCTCTCTTTTATATATATATATATATATATATATATATATATATATATATAAAATTCATGATGGCACTTGAGCAATGTTGGGTTGAACTATCATCGTCATGGTTATAATCTCAAGTCTCGAGTTCATCATTCATTACAAGGCTTATCAAGCTCATCTCAAGCAACGTTTCATAATGGTTTGAGGTGTACATATCAAACAAGTGTGATTCTTATGATTCTTCAAGAAGTGAAGCAGAAATTAGGGTGGTAGACCATGATTATCATAGACTTTCTTCTTCATTAAGCTACAAGGCTATTCACCTCTTCTCAACACCTCAAGTTACTTTCTTCACTCAACATATGTATTGAATTCAAGAGGATTAGAGTTTTTATTCTTGGTGTTTGAGGTAGGTAGAGATTTCAATTGAGGATCTTGAAGTAGGGTTAGATCCATGGCTATCTTCTCCTTCAACATTTCAAGTTTGGTTATCATCTGAGATTCGCTTCTAAATACATGATATAATCAAGTGGCTTTCTCAAGGAATAGGATGTGCATTGGGTTTTCTTTGTGGCTTTAGATTCAATCTATTTATTCTTATGTTTATGTTCATTAATCAAAGACAAGGGTTAGAATTCCAGTTAGACTTTCTTCTGTTATTAATACAAGGGAACTCTCTTAGTTGCTTGAATCACTACTAAAAATAATGCTTCTAATGTTGGACACGAAAAACGTTGTACGTTGGAAACAAAAGCGAGATAAACAAGGTTGTCATAAAGATTCTCCATTTAACACGTTGGTGTTTTCAAACCCGACATGAATATTTATTTCAAAACCATTTAGTACATGAGTTAGAACCCCGGGTGCCTCACTTTTATAATATTTCAAACTAGCGTATCTTTTATATCAGTTTCTTCAAAAATCGAGGGGTATATAAGTTATTTTTTTGTAAATTGTTACGTTTACATTCTTTATTCAGAATATTACATTGTTTACACATAACATTATTTACCCAGAAAATTATATTGTTTATCCAGAAAGTAAAGATAAAAGTCAAACTACATAGGGTGGTTCAAGATAAAAAAAACAAATTCCTTAGGGTATCTTGTATCCCCTCAAGATGTAAATTTAAATTTTTGTATACTAGAATCTTGGAGAACATCTTCTGTTAGATCTTATTTGCAATGGTTTCTAATGAAAAAAAAAGGTAAGGTGAGTAATATTTGAGAATACAAAAGTCTAAAAATCAAATAATGAAACAATATTTAAGAAAACAATCCTTGAACCCAGATGATTTTATGCGCTTGCAATCCATCGTAGAGAACTTTTCCAACCGTTCTTATGTTTCAAGTGCTTCATATGTTTCATTTTGATTAGATTTCCTATCGTAAGACAACTTATATAGTGGATGTCCCTTAGATTTCACGCGGATCACTAAAGGTGGATTCTTGAGTGTTGATAACCTTTAAATGGACGACATAGATTTGTTTAAGGTAGTTGAAAACAATGAAAATAACACTTAAATATCATCTGGGTTTTAGAATATTGTATTGCCTAACTAAAATAAAACAATGTTGTCTTCTAAGACAAACTCATCCAAAAGTGTTTCTATGTCTTCTACTTCTGTAAAATCATGATCTTGACCATTATGTGGGTGTGATGGTCATATGGTTTCGTACCAATGCAAGAAGGTACAAAATCAAGGAAGACTTTTTTTGAAATGTCCATTTTGGAAGAGTGAAGAGACATGTAATCTATTCATATGGGATGAAAACATGGTGGCAAAAGGTGGAAAGGAAGATGCGAGCATGATGAAGTCAGAGGTGGAAGCTATGGGTTATTTGAATGTTATGTATGAAGATTCAAAGACGAAGAACAAGACAATTAAGAACAAATTGAAATCAGAAAAATTTTATGGAAATTTAAAGATGTTATATTTTGTTATCTCATGTATGTTTAATGTTTACTTTTTTATGAAATATAATAGATGAAGTAGGGTTTGAATTGCATTATTAACGTTATGTGAAAACTGTCAAACCAAACAAATCTATGTATTAAAAAATGGAATTAAATATCCTCTCAATTTTGGAATCAACCTGAGGGGTTAAACTAACCCCTCGGCTTTTCAAATAAATCGAGGGGTTAAATTAAATGTTTTTAATGGTTACATTGTTTACTCATAATATATAAAAATACATACTATCCAGATCCCATACAAGATGCTAGATAGTAATCCAAGATTGGTTGTTGTGGTATCAATATCATTGCATCCTAGATGGATCGTTGCACTATCATTATCACTGCCTTCACTAGCGTAGACAATGAGTTTGAATGCTTCCAACTTTTAATAAGGTGTCTGTTGCAAAAATTTGAGAAAAAAATTATGCACTTGCAATTCATCAGTAACGACGAATATATCATAGTTTTTTAAAACCTTCAACAACAACACCAATATCAACATCGTTATTTGATATGGATCGCAAAAGCCGAAAAAATGTTTTGCTCAAGGTAGAAGAACATTATTTCGGTTTTGCAATCCATCGCAAAAATGGTGGGACGGTGTTTACAGGGAAATCTGGTAAACAACCGCTAGCCCTCCAAATCGAATAATTTTGGTAACTTACAGGATCAACTAGATTGATCCTAGGACATGTGTCTTAGTATTTGGTATTAAACTTGTACTAGAATTCTTGTTTGACTTTCTTTCTGCCTATAGTACTAAAAATATTAAAGATTACTGATTAAAGTAACTTCGATTAAAGGGCTTAAATGGTTAAAGTAAACTTTTCGACTGGAAACTTGAAGAAATATAAAGGATACGTAAAGAATGACAAAGAGAATATAAATGGCTGGAAAGATAAAGATTTCGACTGGAAGTAAAGAAAGTATTTAAAAGACTTTGTATTGATAAAGTAAATGCTTCGAAAAACTAAACAATGGTGTTGCTTATGCGTACATTTCTTTGTAACTCTTTTCTCTAACACTTGATACTTTGAGTATTTCGAGTGATTTGTACAAAATGAACACACCGAAATCCTAACACTAAGACCCTTATTTATACTAATTCGACCCTAACGTTCCTATCTTAGGAAGACGCCACGTTAGAAGATTTCATGTTCTTCGAGTTCTCTGACTTCCATGCGTCCTCCATGAGTAACGTCTTGATTTGAATTTGAATCTTCTCTCGTTATGAATATCGATCCTTCAGCATATTCGAATTCGAATCCCCCAATGGATACTTTCCAATCCAAAACCTTCTTTCTTTCGAACGAATTGAGTAATTTGGGCTTCCTTAACCTTATTCGAACAAAAGCCCAAAACTAATTAATCTCTGTTATTCATAGATTTATAAAATGGATAGACAATATAGGTGAAGCCCTCAACGACCTTTAGATTTTACTTGATCAAATTAGTACTGGGTATAAAAGGGAAAGTGATGCTGAATCAAAAATTCAATCAAAGCGACAAGCGTTAACTGTTATATATGACCAAGCCCTCAAAACTTCCCAAGAGGCCGAAGCAATGGAGCTTACTCAGAAACAAACGCAGTCAAATATGATGTTTACACAAGATCAATTTCTCTCTGGGAGTCCCAAATCGAAGAACTCAAGAAAAAGATTGAGGACTGATAAGTGTCAAAATATCGATATTTTTAGTGTAAATTTGTGACACTTATTATTCTATTTTTGTGTAATAAATCCCAAATTTTGTGCGAATAATAATATAATCTTATTATTTTGTAAATACTATTCTTTTAATAGTTTTGTCCTGTTTTTGTAGGATTTATCGCATGGTTGAAGCACGGAGCATTCGAGATCGAATAAAGCTTCAAACACGCGATTTTGAGCAATTTATCAATGAATAAGACTCAAATTAAAGAATAGAAAATAATAAATTTGGTTGATATTTAGTCATACATATATATAGGGAATTGAATAATATTTTCAACGCTCCAAACCGCGCACAAATCCGAGTTACGGTTCTCAAGTTATGGCGAAAACAAGAAGCTAATTTTTTTCAACACAGCATAGACTGTGCTGAACGCCCACAGACCAGGCTAAGAGTTCCCTGCAATTTTATAACTCTTTAAAATGGGAAACAAAACACTTTATTAGGTTATGGATTGGGTATTTTTGAGTCCCAACACCATCAACGTCATTTTTTATAGATTAGCTTAAAAGTAACTCTGGATCTTGCTTACGGATGATCCGGGGTGGATTGCTCTTCGATTGGCGTCGACAAACCAAAATATATATGGTTCATTTCTCTTCCTATTTGTGTAATATCTTTTAGTTTTTTTTTTGTATGTATATTTACTCTTAACTCATGTATATTTGTCACCCATGGCGTTATATAAAGCTTGGTTTACAAATCTGTGTTGGTTGTTATCTTAGGTTTTTACATTGTGTTAGGTATTTAAGTTGTGATAGACATATATTACTTAGATTCTTACCTATGATGATTATATGTTAGTTTCTAAACTCTAGACATAGATTTAGAACTGACATTCACTTTGGGTATCTGAGATTAATGCCTTTGTGTTGGTTGTGTCGGACGAGACATCGTCGATGGGAGTGACACAATTGACTTCTGTGTTGTTAAAGTGGGTGAGGGATCACCAGTGAGGTGTTACAGTAGGATTCTCAATTTGGGTTAGGAATAAATTAGGTTGTGATAGATATATGATAACATAGACGATTTGTTATACCCTAAATTTTCCCTCCTATTTTCAAGTCAATACAAATCTCCATACTCAAGAATTTCTCAAGGGTTGACCAGATGAACCCACTCCTGAGCAATCAACCCACAACTAGGGTTTAGGTTCTCTCAAATAAAATATGGTTTCTAATGATTCAAGTGATCATTATTTCTGCTCATATGTCTCAAGGTATCACCCAGTCAAGTTTCAAGCCATATAGCTCAAGTTTGCTCAGTAAATTCCTCAGATGGTTGAAAATCAATTGTATTGGACACAAAATCAACTGAGGTCAACATACATTCAAACTTCATCATTTTTGGTCAACATCAAGACTTTGAAGTTACATTTACCATTTGATCAAGGGTTGATCATGATTCATCAAGAAAACTCAAGATTTGATCAAAAGTCAAAGTTTCTAAAATAGGGTTTCTTAAGTGAAAGTCAACAGAACTTTGACCAGGCATAACTTTCAGATACTTTGTAACACCCCTTTCTATTTACCCGCGTTTTATAAATAATAATCAGAGTATTTAATCATAATCCAAGAGGCGTCACAATTTAAATAATTTAAATCAATCAATACAGTTGTCATGCTTTCACTGAAGAAGATTTATTTAAGTAAATAATGCAAAAGTTATGTTTAACAGGGGAAATGAAACATAACCAAAATTCCGAATACATCATTCATAGTATTCCAGGATATTAACCAAAACATGATTCAAAACATTAAGGAATTCCATTAAAGGATTTCAAAACAAACGTTTCCCCAGTGTTACATCTACCAGAGCACGACACTGACACGCGGATTAACTAACTGACTCAATGCTAGAGCTATCCTCACCAATCCAAGCAGCTAATTACTTCGGATCTGAAATCGTTAAAGTAAGGGTGAGATTTCAATTCAATATAACATGCATTATACGTTTTTAAATACAACAGAATAATCATATATATTAGTCCATTATCCAAACACAAAACCATAGAAAATTCACAACACATCTCACACAATTGACATGTAATATAACAAACAATGGAAATTGCAACACTGAAAACCATCCTAGCATGTTACAATTCCATATGCAATGAAGACTCTATGTATGTGGTACCAAAACGTGAACCGAGTTCACCCACTGCTCCGTTTACATGTGGAAAGACAGTGTAATCCACGATTCGCCCATAGCCACTGGGTCAAGAATCCAGCCTCACTACCTCAATCTCCGGGTAAGTCTATTGGCTCATCCAGTTCACTTCCGCACAATGGGAATGATCCAAATCAACAAATGCTTATGCATGCATCATAAAAGCATGCAACATTAATTCTCAGATCATGATATCAATATAAATCACATAATGTCAATTCACCAAGGTATCACATTCAATCATAATGAATATCAGGATACAACATTGTAAGCATTAATATCTCATCCGGTAACTCAGACCATTGGTAATAGTTCCCCATTATCCTTAACTAATCACTCTTTTCAACAATCGGAAGCTCGACTCATTTTAAAATAATTTTAGCAAAATAATGTTTTTCCCTTTTTAAAAGGTAGTATTTTAAATTTAAGAAATAACGCTGAAAACGGCACTCGAATTGGAGTTACGGTTTAGAAAATATGAATCTTTGAAGTTTAAGTATTTTTGAAAAATTGCACATGGAACCCGGTTCCTACCTATACAGGAACCGGTTCCTGTGAAGTTTAAAAATCTCGCTCCCTGGTTTTTGTATGGGAACCCAGTTCCGACATAGACAGGAACCGGTTCCTGAGCCCAATTTTGCCCAGTTTTGAAAATTAATACTGGGAACTCGGTTCCTCCCCACAGGGAACCGGTTCCCACAACCTATAACAGCATTTTCTGCTACTTTTGACAGCATTATGCATCCTTTATCATTTCCACACTTTCCAATACGAATTGTGACATTAGGAACACCAAATTATCATCATTTCACACCATTATAACATTAAACAACATAACTTACTCATCCCTATTAGTTATTTGACACACTAATGATCCTAATTCCATACACCGACACAAAATAGGGTTTCGTTCTATAAACCTATAATCAATTTCCTAGCATACCCAATTACCCGGTCGATTCCCAAAACCCATAAGGCATATTAACTAAACGAAATCACCCCTTACCTCGCGATGATCTTCGATTTCTCTCGGCGTCGGCTTTTCCTCTCTTCTCTTCTCTTCTCCAATTCTACGTATAATGACTTTTCTCCAAAAAGACCTATATTTCTTTCTTCTCCTTTTTATATTCCTTTATTTATTCCAATAAAATACAAATAAGTGGTAATTAGTAAGAGTAGAGTAATTTACTCCTCACACCCCTAATTACACCTCTCACCTCCATCTCTTCTTTTCTTTAATTAATCCCATTAAATTCGAAAATATAAATAATCAAGCCTTTAATTAATTAAATAATTAAATTCCTATTTATTTAATATTTGAATTAAATTAGGGTGTCACAACTCTCCCCCACTAAAAGAGTTTTCGTCCTCGAAAACATACCTTAGACGAAAAGTTCGGGATACGAGTCCTTCATCTGACTCTCCAGCTCCCAAGTTACATTTCCATGGTCCTCCCAAGCTACTCTCACCGGCTATCTCTTTACCACGCAGTTGCTTCACTTTCCGATCCTCAATTCTCGCAGGCACTGCTTCAACAGTCAGATTATCTCGTACCTGTACATCATCTACTTGAATCTCATGAGACGGATCCGCAATGTACCTCCTCAACTGAGATACATGGAAAACATCATGCAAATTCGCAAGTGACGGCGGTAAAGCAATCTGATAAGCAACCTTCCCAACTCTTTTGGTAATCTGAAACGGACCAATAAAGCGCGGAGTCAACTTCTTTGACTTCAAAGCTCGACCAATACCAGTCATTGGAGTAACTCTCATGAACACATGATCTCCCTCACTAAACTCAAGATCTTTCCTTCTCTTATCGTGATAACTCTTTTGACGACTTTGAGAAGCCTTCATCTTCTCCTGAATCATCTTGATCTTTTCGGAAGTTTGTTGAACAATCCCTGGCCCAATCACAGCACTTTCTCCAGATTCGTACCAACACAACGGTGTCCGACATCTCCTACCATACAAAGCCTCAAACGGAGCCATACCAATTCTCGAATGAAAACTATTGTTTTTGGTAAACTCTATCAACGGCAAATAGCTATCCCAAGCTCCACCTTTTTCTAACACACAAGCTCTCAACAAATCCTCTAACGACTGAATCGTCCTCTCCGTCTGACCATTTGTCTGCGGATGATATCCGGAACTCAATCGTAACTTAGTACCCAGAGCTTCTTGCAATCCTGTCCAAAACTTAGAAGTAAACCTCGGATCTCTATCCGACACAATGCTAGACGGAATACCATGCAAACTTACAATCCTTTCAACATACAATTCTGCCAACCTCTCCATCGGATAATCCATTCTTATCGGAATAAAGTGAGAAGACTTTGTCAATCGGTCGACAATAACCCAAATAGAATCACAGTTCTTGGTTGTCCTCGGCAAACCAGACACAAAATCCATAGAGATGCCATCCCATTTCCACTCCGGAACAAACAACGGCTCCACCAATCCCGACGGCTTCTGATGTTCAATCTTTGATTTCTGACAAACCAAACACGCGTACACAAACTCGGCAATTTCCTTTTTCATTCCAGACCACTAAAATAATTTCTTCAAATCTTGGTACATCTTAGTAGCACCAGGATGAATACTCAATCCACTACGATGTCCTTCTTCCAAGATACTTTTTCTAATCTCAGCAACATCCGGAACACACACTCTATCACCAAATCTCATAACGCCATTCTCATCAATTCGGAACTCACCTCTGTGACCTTGGTTAATCAATGCCATCTTATCCACCAAACCAATATCAGATTTTTGTCCATTTCGAATCTCTTCCAAAATACTACTAGTCAGCTTCAACATGCCAAATTTCACACTATTCGAAGTAGTCTCACATACCAAACTCAAGTCTCTGAATTGTTCCACTAAATCCAATTCACGAACCATTAACATCGACATATGCAAGGACTTCCTGCTCAATGCATCTGCCACAACGTTTGCCTTACCAGGATGGTAATTCAACCCGAAATCATAATCCTTAAGAAATTCTAACCATCTTCTCTGCCTCATATTCAACTCTTTCTGATCAAAGAGATACTTCAGGCTCTTATGATCACTGAACACTTCAAATCGTGAACCATACAGATAATGCCTCCATAATTTCAACACAAACACAACAGCCGCCAACTCTAAATCATGAGTCGGGTAATTCCTTTCATGAGTCTTCAACTGCCTTGAAGCATAAGCCACAACCTGCTTATCTTGCATCAAAACACCTCCTAAACCCATCAAGGACGCAACACAATACACCACGAAAGATTCTTCCGGATTCGGCAAAATCAGAATCGGAGCACTAGTCAACCTCCTCTTCAACTCTTGGAATCCTTTCTCACAATCTATATCCCAAACAAATGCTTGACCTTTTCTCGTCAACTTAGTCAACGGTAAAGCTAACTTCAAAAATCCCTCAATGAATTTCCTGTAGTAACCTGCAAGACCAAGAAAACTACGAATCTCTGAAGCATTCTTCGGCGCTTCCCACTGAGATACCGCTTCTACTTTTGTAGGATCAACAGCAATACCATTCTTGGAAATCACGTGACCAAGGAAACTTACTTCGCTTAACCAAAACTCACATTTAGACAACTTAGCATAAAGTTTCTTCTCTTTCAATAATTCCAATACAATCCTAAGATGCTTTGCATGCTCCTCATCATTCTTTGAATAGATCAGGATGTCGTCAATAAACACTACCACAAACTTGTCAAGATACGGATGAAATATCCTGTTCATATACTCCATAAACACACCAGGTGCATTAGTAACTCCAAATGGCATAGCAGAATATTCATAATGCCCATACCTCGTTCTAAATGCAGTCTTCTGAATATCTCCCGCCTTAACACGAATCTGATGATATCCAGACCTCAGATCAATTTTGCTAAATACACAAGCTCCGACCAACTGATCCATCAGATCATCAATCCTCGGCAATGGATACCGATTCTTGATTGTCACTTTATTCAATTGCCTGTAGTCAACACATAGTCTCATTGTACCTTCCTTCTTTTTAACCAACAATACTGGCGCACCCCACGGTGAAACACTAGGCCGAATAAACTTCTTCTCAAGCAGTTCTTCCAATTGTTTCTTCAACTCTGATAACTCAGATGCCGATATGCGATAAGGCGCCATCGACACCGGTCTAGTTCCAGGAATTAAATCTATAGCAAATTCCACTTCCCTCTCAGGTGGTAACTCATTAACATCTTCCGGAAACACCTCTGGAAATTCATTCACCACAGGTAATTCACCACCCTTCGCCTTTCCTTTCACTTCCGTCGAAGAATATAACATAAACACCACAACACCATCTCTAACAGCTAAATTCATCTGCTTAACTGACATAGTCCCATCTTCCACTTTAACTTCTTCAGGAAATATGACCGTCTTCTCAAAACAATTAATATGAACCTGGTTGAAGACCAACCAGTTCATTCCAAGGATAATATCAAGTTGTTCTAAAGGTAGGCACACTAAATCCATACCGAAACCTCTATCAAAAATAACAATAGGACAATTCCTACAAACATACGAAGTAGTCACTGAACCCGACGCAGGAGTGTCAATAACCATACTTCCATCCAAATTAGAAATTTTCAGGTTCAATCTTTTAGCACAATCCAAAGCAATAAAAGAATGTGTCGCTCCAGTATCAATAATTGCTATTAAAGGTATGTCATTAATAAAACATGTACCTTTAATCAACCGATCATCTGGTTTAACATCTGATCCTGACAAAGCGAACACCTTCCCACCAGCTTGCTCTTTCTTTGGCTTAGTACACTGCGGACGAGTGTGTCCTTCTTCGCCACAGTTGTAACATGTTATCCTTCGGGATCTGCACTCAGCAGCTAAATGACCAAACCTCCCACAATTGTTGCACTTCCTCGCATCATTCTTGCATTCAGGAGCTCGGTGACCCAATTCACCACATCTGTAACACTTTACAGAAGAACCAGAGTCTCCCCTACTAGGCTTCTTCCAACTTCCAGATTTCTAATTAGTTCTATCATATGGCTTACCACGATCCATATGTCTCTTGCCCTTACGATCAGCATAACTCTGAGCATTTGACTTAGTACTAGCAAGATCTTCTTCCAGAATCCTACTACAGTCAACCAAATCAGAAACCTTCTAATGCTACGATACGATACTGCTTGATCTCATCACAAACCATTCTCAAACTTGATACATTTGGAAAATTCTCCATCGCATCGTTAGGGTAATTAGCATAATACTTTGCTAATTGATAAACTTGGTTGCATACTCACTCACGGACTTGTTGCCTTGCTTGAGCTCGAAACTCAATCTCTTTCTTTCCCGAATGTCTTTGAAAGTACCTTCTCGAGAAAAGCTCTCCCGAACACACCAAGTCAATGCAATTCCATCTTCTTCCAATTCGATCTGGTAGCAACCCACACCTTCCCGCCAACATGTGAGTACCATACCTCACCTTTTTCGGCAAAATCAATCACCCTGAAGATCCTCTCGATCTCCTTCAACCACTTCTGAGCACCCTCGGGATCATGCGTGCCCTTGAACAATGGAGGATTATTCCTCTGAAAATTCCCCAATTGTCTGTCAGCACCAATCACAGCTCCCTGCTGATTCCCTTCAAGCACTCCAGCCAACATTCCCAAAGCCTCAGCAATAGCGTCGTCGTTCCTTCATTTACCTCTTCCAGCCATTGTTCTATAGCATTACAAAACAATCCACATCAGCACACAAGTATCGACAGTGTTACTTACACTAGTCGCATACTAAAAGGGATAACGACGCTAAGACAAGACCGACTATGCTCTAATACCACTATTGTAACACCCCCTTCTATTTACCCGCGTTTTATAAATAATAATCAGAGTATTTAATCATAATCCAAGAGGCGTCACAATTTAAATAATTTAAATCAATCAATACAGTTGTCATGTTTTCACTGAAGAAGATTTATTTAAGTAAATAATGCAAAAGTTATGTTTAACAGGGGAAATGAAACATAACCAAAATTCTGAATACATCATTCATAGTATTCCAGGATATTAACCAAAACATGATTCAAAACATTAAGGAATTCCATTAAAGGATTTCAAAACAAACGTTTCCCCAGTGTTACATCTACCAGAGCACGACACTGACACGCGGATTAACTAACTGACTCAATGCTAGAGCTATCCTCACCAATCCAAGCAGCTAATCACTTCGGATCTGAAATCGTTAAAGTAAGGGTGAGATTTCAATTCAATATAACATGCATTATACGTTTTTAAATACAACAGAATAATCATATATATTAGTCCATTATCCAAACACAAAACCATAGATAATTCACAACACATCTCACACAATTGACATGTAATATAACAAACAATGGAAATTGCAACACTGAAAACCATCCTAGCATGTTACAATTCCATATGCAATGAAGACTCTATGTATGTGGTACCAAAACGTGAACCGAGTTCACCCACTGCTCCGTTTACATGTGGAAAGACAGTGTAATCCACGATTCGCCCATAGCCACTGGGTCAAGAATCCAGCCTCACTACCTCAATCTTCGGGTAAGTCTATTGGCTCGGCCAGTTCACTTCCGCACAATGGGAATGATCCAAATCAACAAATGCTTATGCATGCATCATAAAAGCATGCAACATTAATTCTCAGATCATGATATCAATATAAATCACATAATGTCAATTCACCAAGGTATCACATTCAATCATAATGAATATCAGGATACAACATTGTAAGCATTAATATCTCATCCGGTAACTCAGACCATTGGTAATAGTTCCCCATTATCCTTAACTAATCACTCTTTTCAACAATCGGAAGCTCGACTCATTTTAAAATAATTTTAGCAAAATAATGTTTTTCCCTTTTTAAAAGGTAGTATTTTAAATTTAAGAAATAACGCTGAAAACGGCACTCGAATTGGAGTTACGGTTTAGAAAATATGAATCTTTGAAGTTTAAGTATTTTTGAAAAATTGCACATGGAACCCGGTTCCTACCTATACAGGAACCGGTTCCTGTGAAGTTTAAAAATCTCGCTCCCTGGTTTTTGTATGGGAACCCGGTTCCGACATAGACAGGAACCGGTTCCTGAGCCCAATTTTGCCCAGTTTTGAAAATTAATACTGGGAACTCGGTTCCTCCCCACAGGGAACCGGTTCCCACGACCTATAACAGCATTTTCTGCTACTTTTGACAGCATTATGCATCCTTTATCATTTCCACACTTTCCAATACGAATTGTGACATTAGGAACACCAAATTATCATCATTTCACACCATTATAACATTAAACAACATAACTTACTCATCCCTATTAGTTATTTGACACACTAATGATCCTAATTCCATACACCGACACAAAATAGGGTTTCGTTCTATAAACCTATAATCAATTTCCTAACATACCCAATTACCCGGTCGATTCCCAAAACCCATAAGGCATATTAACTAAACGAAATCACCCCTTACCTCGCGATGATCTTCGATTTCTCTCGGCGTCGGCTTTTCCTCTCTTCTCTTCTCTTCTCCAATTCTACGTATAATGACTTTTCTCCAAAAAGACCTATTTTTCTTTCTTCTCCTTTTTATATTCCTTTTAATATTCCTTTATTTATTCCAATAAAATACAAATAAGTGGTAATTAGTAAGAGTAGAGTAATTTACTCCTCACACCCCTAATTACACCTCTCACCTCCATCTCTTCTTTTCTTTAATTAATCCCATTAAATCCGAAAATATAAATAATCAAGCCTTTAATTAATTAAATAATTAAATTCCTATTTATTTAATATTTGAATTAAATTAGGGTGTCACATACTTCATCATAAATTTTTCCACCAAAGATCAATTTGAAGGGAATTCAATTCTCTACAACTTTGTGCCTCAAAAAATTTGTCTAAAAATGCTTCATTTGAGAGTTATGGATCAAGACATTAGAGGTCCTTCTAAAAGTGAACAAATAGTCATCTTTTTCCAAAGAGGTGTACATGAATATGGAAGCTTCAATAAAGATGAAACCAAAAGGAGCTCTTAGAGGACATATTAATCTTTCTAAAAAGTCCAAGAATACTCCCAAATGATAAAAATTGAGCATGTTATAACTTGAGAAAGTTTGAAAATTTTAAAGAAATGCATGAAGAGAATATTGACCAAACTTGAAAATCTTGCAAATTGGCCTAAGTTTTTATGATCTAAACTTGTTTCTAAGATGGCCTATGACACTAAGCCCATTTACACGCCCTTGCACCATTTGTTTAATTTATTTTTGAATTATTCCCTTGAAATTCAATTTAAAAAAAAAATCAAAACAAAAGGCAAGGCATGTTGGGCTTGTTATTTGTATTTCTTAAAGACCAAGGAAGTCTATCATAAGCTGGCAAAAGCGCATGGAAAAGATTGGAAGAACATTGATGCCAAAAAGGAAGTTTTTCATACAAAATTTCAATCAAATATTTTCTAATGAATGCAATATATTTTCTCATTATTTCTGACCTAAGACACTCCTCACTATATATACTACAAGACCAGATGAGAAACACAAGGTTGGCTGCGCTAAAAAACCCTACACGAAATTCTCCAAAATTTGCAAACTTATGACAAGTTCAAAGTAAATTTTACAGCCATTCTCAAGGTGATTTAAGCATCCAATCACCTTCCTATGGTTTCCAGGAATCGATTCCAGTCGATTGCAAAGCCAAGTCGTGCCCAGAAGTCACTTCCTCAAGTACACTAGTTTGGTAAGGTTGTCTGATTTCGATTTCGATTTTCATGCATAATTAACATATTTGATGTGTTTGTTCGTGTTCAGAACACTAGTTAGAATAGGTACAAAGTTTCAGATGCAAGCTTTAAGGGTTAAATCATCATACGTCATTGTTAGGGCATAGGAAGTTATGAGCTTCCAACCCATTGATACAAGGACTGTTAGGCCATAAGAACACCACCAATCGATTCGCAAGGGTTGAAGTAGGGGGTAGGGTCTTCGTTTTGCATTTTTTCGTTTGATTTTGCAGGTTTTGATTTTGGCAGGGCCGGAGAAAACGACCGGAGCATGGCTCTGGCGTCTCTGACTTTCTTTGACCGGCGAGGACTCAGGGAGGCAGGTGTGACATTCTTTGATTCGTTCATTCAAACCCTCTAGACCCTAACGCGTTTGGCTTTGGTTTTGTTTAATTTTCCGAAATCAATATCACATATATATTTATCAAAGTGCATAAGTTAATGGATGTATCACCACCCTAGTGGTTAACCATGCGTGCGCGAGTCCTCTTACTCTCTTAGAGCGTGGGTTCGATCCCTGCCATTTACAATTTTTCTCAATAATTTCTGATTTTGCAGGTTACACATACATACTCTTGGAGGTGTGATTATAACACCAGAAACACCTGGCGCAGTGGCTAGGTTTTGGACCTGTGACCTTCAAGTCCTGGGTTCAACACCTTCCAAGGCCATCCCTAATTTTAGTCATTTGTTTCTTCAATTTTTCTTATTTTCTCTAATATTCCAACTTATTTTATTTTTTTCAAATAATTTTAAAACTATTTTCTAAAACCCTAAAAAATATTTTAATTTTATATTTAGGTTAATAAAATATTTAATTAATTTTAGACACAAAAATATTTTATTTTTCCTTTCATTTAAAATTATTTTCTTAATTAATTGCTAATTAATTAGAAATAGGTTTTCCACATTAAAATCAATCCAGAAAATTCACAAAAATATTTTTCTTTCTAGTAATTAGGTTTACTAACCTTAAATATTTTTACTAACCTCAAAACATTTTTATTTTATTTATTTATTGCTTTTTTCGCATTTAAATTCTAGATATCAATGTATAGGTCGCAAGAACATTTTTGTAATAACGTAGAAATAAATTTCTCGCAATTTACTTTCCGCACCTCTATCATGTAACTGCCCCAAATCCCTGTAATATCTTAGGACTTTACTTTTACGCACTTTTACTTTCGACACCTTTATTTTATGTACATATATTAACTGTTTAGATGTATGGCTAATAGGATTGCATGCTAAGACTAAGATCAACCGTTAGATCACTCTAATAATCAAGACAAAATATCTGAATCAAACACACTACTTTCACACTTGTACCCCTTAGGGCATTCTCTCTTGTTGCCTTTCGGATTAACACGGTCATGTCCCTCGAACGTAGGGGAACCATTAGCAAACATCCCTCGATTCAAAAATCATCACAAAGATCATAGTCCCTCGATGACCCTCGATGTTGCCTACAAATATATGATCTCGTCCCTCGGTTGTTGCCTACGAATAAGTGATGATCGTCCCTTCGAATTTCTAAGGTATCCTTACATAGTGCCTTCAATGACCATACGATTACCCTACAATTTTCTCTTCATATCCAACGGATAGAGTTACCTACCAACTAATTGTATGAATAGTGTTATCCTAAAGGAGAAGGAAAATAACAAGAAATGACCATTCTGAGTAGGTAAATAAGACTATTGCTTGCTGCACTCAAAAATTACTTTTCACACCTCACACTTATTTTCAAACTATTTTTCAAACAAACACTTTGTATACATTCCAACGAGAATCATTACAAAGTTACATCTTTCAAAACAAAATATTTCCAAACACTTTGTATACATTCTTGAGGACTGATACAAGAATCATTACGAAGTCGAAGCGAAATACTTTTCAAAATACTTTACAAATCACATACACAGAAAGCAAATTTTCAAAAAGTGAGCTAAGCAATTAAGATCCCGTAGATAACTACGGATGCAAAGGATGCTAATACCTTCCCTTTTCATAATTGCCTCCCGTACTCAGAATCGATAAAAGGTTTTCCTGTTCTTTTGACCTTTCCATTATTGGATAAAATAAACGTCAGTGGCGACTCTTACTAACCGCAAAATTTGCGATAAATGTAAAACAAACAAGTCAGTTCTTCCATCGTGTTACAGAACTGGCAACTCTGCTGGGGAGAACACCCAAAGAGAGGTTACCTTAGGGCTTTAGATCACTTTTAAATCGCTTTCTGTTTGCTTTGTATGCTTTACTTTTAAGGGTTTCTTGGGTATTATATTTGTGGGGGATCCTACACTCGGATCCAGGTTTCCTTAGGTAAGTAGCAATAGATCATCGCGATTGTTCGGTGTAGACCAAAACGGTTAAAATGATGGCTACGGTTAGTGTGACACTTTGGATGTCCTGATGTTCCTCATGTTCAATTTAGGAAATATTTGGCATCTGCGTGGTGTCATCAAACACTAACTAAACTTTTAGAACCCTAATTGACCCATCTTGGCCATTAGAAGGTAGTGAGATAGTCGGTTTCGGTACAGACTGAGGTTGGTTGATACTCGATGCTACGCTCATTGAGATTCAAATTTAGGTATGTTTTAGTCGACCATTTGGTAGCCGTACTGAAATAAAGCCTGCGAGAAAGATACATGATATGAGATTCCTAGAACCCGGTTACTATTATAGGACAAGTTGAACCAACTTAAACTTCGGTGGGGTAGACACCTATACCTCATGCAAGCCTTAAACCTAGGGCTATTGTGTGAATTTCTTGTGCTTGCTATTTGTACATGACAGCATGGGATCATAACATCATATCATCATACATTTTTTACCATTTCAAGGATCTAGGGATTTATCTTTTCTTTGGATTGTAGGGTTATGGCTTCAAGGAAGACTATCTGAATCAACTCTGTGGGTATACCTTCGCAACTCAAGGAGTTAGTCTCAGAGTTCCCGATCACTCTTAATTTATCAAAAAGCATGGTTACCTACTAGACTTGGTTACCTCCGGTTTTAAGAAGATATGATGAGCGTCGTATTCCATTTCTTTGATCCGAAGCATCATTTCTTTACTTTACCATATTATCAGTTGGTGCCTACAATGGAAGAGTTCTCTAAGCTACTTGGGATACCTATCCTTGATCAGATACCTTTCACCGGTTCAGAAAAAATTTCGATGTTTGAAGACATCCCATCAGCGTTACATCTAAAGTGGTCAAACATTGAAGCATAAAATGCTAGATCCATGGCTTGATCTTGCATTTGTGCCTTCAAAGCTGAATTATCTGATTGGAGTTACTTGTAGAGCTCGGCGCGCACAAAACCCGATATAAAAATAACGGATGAAGAAGAGGAAGAGGCAAAATCTGGTGCAAGACCTTCAATCATGGAATCAGGCTGTGGATATAATGGTGCTTCCCTTTTAAATGGTAACAAAACTTTGAGACTCGATCCTTCAACCAGTTCACATAAGGATCGAGTGCATAGTTTCCCTTTTGGCCAAAGAAAATCGTGCCCCTTCTATGAAGTACGCGCCATGCAGCAACTACCCACTTCAGCATAATCGGATCCTCGCCGTTTACAAATAAAACACTTTCTATTACCTAACGATTAATGGGTGCTTTTGTCAGAGGATACCCTAATTGAAGGTGAGCCAATGTAGGATTATAACTGATACAACCCTTAGTTTCCATCAAAGGCATGTTTGGAAACTCCCCGCAACTGATAATAATTTCTGCTTTGCTCGACATCGTGTTCCATACTATATCATATGATGTGAGTGCAACGATCTAACTGGACCACTTCATGATCTTGGCACAATCAACAAATGCACCATTCTTTGGCAAGTGTGTATTAAACCAACGATAAAGCAAAGGTATACAACAAGTGACACACCCCTTCTTGCCATGGCGAGAGTGAATAGCATAATATGTATCGGCCAAAATAGTAGGAACTAGATTGTCATTCATGAATACATAAATGGCAGCAAGATCTACAAACTTCTCAACAGTAGGAAAAATCACCGTACCATAGATCATGGCGGCTAAGATAATATTGAATTTTCCCCAACAACCATTATGGCAAACTCATCAACTTTGGATAAGAGAAAACCCTAAGGGAACCCGTATGTGAGATCTTTTGAAATGGAGTATTTGTTGAAATGGCTCAGAAATCAGGAGTATCCGACACTTTGACAAAAGGCATACCGCTTGTGATATCGATACCCAAAAGAAAAGACTACTCTTCGAGGGTAGGTGCTAACTGATAATCTCGAAAAGTGAAACACCTGAGCTCACTATCATAGAATTGAAGCAGAGATTGCATGGCGAAGAACTCATAATCCTCCATCAGTAACGACAATATATTCCCATAATCCTTCCTAAAACTTCTCTCAATCAAACCTTCCACAAGAGCGCCTATGGCTCTCACTTCGAAGATGCAAATGAGCAGAAAGAATACACGGAAGACTTCTTGAGAACCTCGCTTTTGGCCTGGTTGTTGGTATCCATCCCGATGCTGACGATAACCACAGAAAATCTTGGAAATGATATGCATGCAGTGTTAGATAAACAACATATTTTTCTAACATTTCTTTTATGAAAGTAAACATGCTATGATGCAAGGTGAAAAGTGCATTGGTCATCGGTTTACTACTTCCATGACATTGATCAAACTGATGTGTTGTTTCTGATCTGGTTGAAGAAAAAAAAGATCACGCACAGAGTAACGGCTAGAAAATACCCCTGAATGGAACCATAGTCACCAACAGAAAATACCAAGTCACCATCAGTATCAAGTCACCAACAATACCTATAATAATCATGATCCCGCCCCACTTGTAACGCCCCGAATTTAATAAATTGGTTAATTAAATTTTTTAAGGATTTGATTAATGGATTTACTCAAAGTTCGAGAATCAATCAGATTTGTCAGTATTATTTTGGAAAAACGTATTTGGATTATTAAGTTAAAGTCGGATTTTATTCGGTTAGTCGGAGAATTAATAAAGTTGATTACATTGAAGAAATAATATTAGAAATAATATTATTATTAATAATGGACTATGTTATTAAATTGAGTTGGACTTTAATTGTGGTGTCGCAAAGTAATAAGGAGGTGTGTCTCTTAGATCCGTTTAGATTACTAAGAGATTGAATAAAATAGTATTATTATTATTATTATTATTATTATTATTTGTTGGATTATAAAAGAAAAGGAGAGTCATTTGAAGAAAAGAAAAAGAGGAATAGGGTTTTGGAGAAGGAGGCAAGAACAAGGAAAGTTGCTAGAGCCAAGGTTCTAGAAATCTGATCAAGGTTTAGAGTTTCCATCAATCCAAAGAGGTAAGGGTGGGGTTCTGACTCTATAATGGGATACATGATGGATGATATGTGGGATGGGGTTTATAAATTTTGCTTGTTTTGAGCCTTGTTGTTGTCAAATTGATTCTAAATGGTTGCTTGATAAACCATGAAATTGGTTGTATGAATTGGCATTTGTTGTTTTGGTTTGATTCTTTATGTTGCTATTGCATTGTACCGAATCATTTTGGTCTGTATGTGATTTGGGTGCCAAAAATTGGGGAAAAGGGCATGAGGAAAATGCTGGCAGCGCAGAAAATTCCATTGACTTACGTTCAATTCGCGGCACCAACGGGTGGACGCGTTACCAACTGAGTTTCTGCTAAGATCGCGGCGCCAAGGTTAGGTCGCAGCGCGTACTGTGCAATTTTGGACATATTTTTCTGATTTTGAACTTTTCCCATATTGATTAGTTGATGTACTTAACTTATAGTAGGCTACTTTGAGTGAGATAATACTGGTGATTAGTAAGGGATTTAGCTCTGACAATTGAAGTAGCGTATTAGAGAGATTAGTAAACTAATTGATCTATAATGAAGATAATATGAATTCCAAATGGTAGGGTTATAGCAATTGAACATAGGCATAATAAGAACTTGGAATAAATTGGAATTAATGATACCGGAATTAATTAAAAATAATACCAAAAAGTGTGTTGATAGTTTTAAACGGTATAGCTAAATAATCAAAATTTGAAGGAATTAAAGTTGTATGCCATTAGAATCAACTAAGATAAGTGATTAAAATTGGTAGAAAGTTTATTAATAAAGTGATAATATGGTTGTATGGTGTTAAATTAAATTAATTTGGTTTAGTTGGATTATGTAAATTATATGAATACCGACAAGAGCAAAATGGTTGAAGATAACAGGCAGTGTTTTTGTTAACCGACGTATTATGGTAGAATTGAAATGGTAGAAGTTGGTTAGTTGCAGTGTTGTGGACTAGTAGATACAAACACCTAGCAGTATACTTTAATGACTATAATTAATATACTAATTCGATAGTGAAGGAACAGTAGCGGAATGGTGTTTGATAGCAGTGCAGAATCGAAATACTAGTAATTCTAACCGACAAGTAGTTAACTATAATTATATGAAAACAATCTGAATAATTATAAGTTGAATTGTAGAATAAGTTACTCGAAGATTAATGTAGTAACTAGTAGTGGGTTATTAAGTGGATGAAGGTAGTATATGTTGGTAGAAAGTGGTATTAATAAGACTTATAATAATAGTATTGGTATAAATAAGTTGTAGGCTTATAGCCAGTATTGTGTTGTTGGTGAGATACTAAGTTATAGGCTTATGGCCAGTGTTGAATTACTGTTGACATGTTGATATCAAGTTGTAGACTTTTATCCAATGATGAGTTGTTGTTAATTACGTTAATTACATTGATTACGTTGTAAGCCTATGGCCATTGTTGAATTGGGATAACGTTGATATATTTATTACGTTGTATGCCTAAGGCCAGTGTTAATTGGGATTACGTTGTTGTTGTGTGTTGTCGTTGAGTTTCCGTCGTTGATTGAGTTGATGTTGTGGTTGTGGTTGCATACATACATTTTCATATTATGTTGGCTTGGATTGGAAAAAACATGTTGGCCGTTAGACGCAAAATGATTACGTTGAAGGCTTATGCCTTGTGCCTCGGTAAATTGGCAAATGATTATGTTGGGAGTTTTACTCCAATGGTACCACCTGCATGTGCATTGTTAAGAGTCACATTATAAATGGGTTTGTTGTTGATGATTTTGTTGTGATAAGTGTTGTGTTGCATTGACGATGTGATTGTTAATACGTTGTTGATGACTTTGAGTGAATTTATGCTAACGGTTTGATGTGACAGTGTAACACGGTGGGAGAACTGACTTGTTTGTTTTGCGTTTTATCGCAAATGTTGCGCATAGCAAGAGTCGCCACTGACTTTTCTTTTATCCAATAAAGGGAAGGTGAAAAGAACAGGAAAAGACCTTCGTTAGATTCTGAGTAAGGGAGGTAATTATGAAAAGGGAAGGTATTAGCACCCTTTCCAAGGCTTTGAGGCAGTTACATTATTGGAGGTGCGGAAAGTAAATCCCTAATTAGACTACTACATCCCATGAGAATATACATAATAGTAAAATATGTGCGAGAAAATAAACTCAACCTATTACAACTTGTGAGCAGTTACAACAATCGGAAAAATATCGCAGAAAGGATTAAATTGAAATAAGAGAAGATAATGTTAGTAAAAAAAGCATTATGTTAGAAAAATATTTTAGGGTTAGTAAACCTATTTGAAAGAAAGAAAATATTTTTTGTGAATTTTTGGATTGATTTTAATTAGGAAAATAAATTAAAAGTTAATTTTAATCGTTAATTAACAATTAATCAAAATAAAAGGAAAAAAAAATATTTTTTTGCATCAAAAATTAAATAAGTATTTTATTTACCTAATTCTGAAAATAAAAATATTTTTGTGATTTTTTGTTGTGTTTTAGAAAATATTTTAAAAGAATTAAAATAGAAAAAGAAATTGAAAATAAATAAGAAAATAGAAAAAAGGTTAGTTTTGCAAAGTGGAAAAAATATATATGGGGTAGCCAAGGATCGAACCCATGCCCCTAATGTCACACATGCGCCTCCCTGCCATTTGAGCTATGCTGTTTTTGTGTTATTATAGTGAACGAAATAGCATATATATGAAAAACGAAATTTAAAATATAAAATTAAAAAAAAAAACACGCGCTAGGGCTTCGTCCTTGATTTGAATTTCCCACGGACATTACCCACGAATTTTTTGTGGGTAAACCTATACCGACGACACTGGTTTGTAGCTATATCCCTGCAAAAATCAAAACTTGAAAAATATGAATGATAAATGAGATAAGAGACCATGGATCAATTGAAATTGATCCTCTGAACACGATGGTGCCCATGGTTTGGTCCAATTTTGCCTGATTCATAAAGCCCTAAATCGAAGCTTGGAACCCTAGCAATCGTGGATTCTTGTGCCTGTACTCAAACTCGAATTAAACCATACATAAAGCATCGAAACAACATCAATAACACAAATATATGATCAATTCATGTTATAAATGCATGTATATATGAAAACGAATTTGAAAATATGTAAGTGCAACCGTGATGGTGATTTTACGTTTCAGGAAATTTCGATTGCTTAGAAGAATCTGGAATGAATCAGAGGATCACCAGGAAGTTGTTTGAATGCTTGGAATGGCTTGAATTGAAACAAAACTTTGGCTGCAAGTTGCTTGTAAGGCACGATTTTTTGTAGTTAGGTTAGGGTTATTGGCAGCCAAATTTCGTCATTAGATCATCTGAATAGCTTGTGTGTTTATAGAGGATGGAAATTGGATCAAAATATGTGAAGAAAATATATGCTTTCAATGAGAAAATATTTGATTTAGAATTGCACCAAATACTGCCTTTTTTGGATTCAATCTGATTTAATTCATTGCCAATCCAATATATTTTGAAATTGACAGCTATTTTGACTTGTTTGGACCTCAAGAATGACAAATATCCAGCCTTGCACCAATTGATTTGATTTTTAGTATTTTATTTTAATTAAAATTTGATTTAAATGAATAAAACCCAAAATAAATAAAAATAAAATAAAGGAGGCGTGCAATTGGTCTTGGAAGTCATGGATAATCTCAAAAACAAGTTTGGATCACAAAAACTTAGGCCCATTTGAAAAAAATTTGAATTTGCTAAGTATTTATCATCATGAATTTCTTCAAAAATGCCAAACTTGAACAACTTGTATCTTGCTCAATTTCCAACATTTTGAAGTGTTCTTAGACGTTTTAGAAAGATAATGTTGTCCTATAAATACTCTTTTTGGTTTCATCTTCATTGAAGTTTCCATGCTCATGTACACTTCTTAGCAAAAAGATGACTTTTGTTGACTTTTAGAAGGACCTATAATGTCTTGATCCATAACTCTCAAATGAAGCATTTTTGGCCAAAACTTGTGAGACATGAAGTTGTAGATAATTGAATTCTCTTTAAAATGATAATTGGTGGAAAAGCTTCTAATAAAGTATGTGAAAGTTATGTCTGGTCAAAGTTCTGTTGACTTTTTATCAAATCTTGAGTTTTCTTGATGAATCCTGCTCAACCCTTGATCAAATGATGAATTACTTCAAAATATTGATGTTGACCAAAAATGATGAAGTTTGACTGTATGTTGACCACAGTTGACTTTTTGTCCAATACAATTAATTTTCAACCATCTGAGCAATTGATTGAGCAAACTCGAGCTGTGAGGCTTGAAACTTGACATGGTGATACCTTGAGTCATATGAGGAGGTATGATGACCACTTTAGGCATTAGAACTCATCTTTGACTTAAGAGAATCAAAACCCTAGTTGTGGGTTGATTGCTTAGGAGAGGGTTCATTTGGTCAACCCTTGAGAAATTCTTGAGTATGGAGATGTGGAGTGTCTTGAGAAATAGGAGGGAAAATTTTGGGGTATAACAGTTGCCCCTATTCAATCTTCTTGTACCTGAAGGTAGATTGGTATGCTTGCCTTTCGTTTGTGTATGGAATGAGATCGTCAATTTACGGTGTACTGTTTGGAGAAGCTGATGTAAGGGAATGAGGTGTACGCTAGACTCCACGCTCGTCTTTGAATGAAGTTACTGGTATACATTGATTTTTCACCAAATATATGGCATTCTACAGACGGAGAGATAATAATGTGTAGTCAGAGATGGGATTAAAGATGCCATCTGGAATAGTTGATGATAAGAGAGAGTCAAAATAAACCTTCATCTTGGCTTTATCTGAAATGAGTATTCGTCAGGATGTAGATAGTTTTCCCTTCTTATTTCGGGTATTAATCTAAATCCTATTGTCTGTTGGGAAACTCGCCTGGTCGTTCAGATAGTTTTCCCGTCTTGTTTTGGGAATTAATCCTTGATCATCTGCCTGGGAAATAACTTTCACCTGTTGGGGAAATTTAACTTGAAAGGATGTGGTTAGTTCTATGTAGATTATGATGCATGCGAGTATATGATAATGCTCGTGAATGATATATGCACATGTTATGACTTTTATGAATAATGTATGAAAGTAGATGTTGTGGTATTTCAAATCATATCCATCTTGAAGAAGATGGGAATGTTCTACCGGGGGACTTTAATTTCTTCTTGGAGATGTAGTTGTTGGAGACCCTGACTGAGGAATAAGAGAGATATGAATTCCTCTGATGCACTATCTGACCAAGTTTCAAGTCTGGATATTGGTGTTGTTGGGGAATGATAATCCTTGAGAGATACTCAGTTGGGGATGAACATCTCGTGTACGAATCTTGCTGGGGAATAATGTGATCTTTTATAACCTATTACTGCTTGGAGACTGACATAATAATTCGATTGATGATTGGTTACTGCTCGGGGACCAATGTAACAAAGTTGAAGTTCACTGCGTGGGGACTGACGTGACAATGTATATGATCACTACTCGGGGACTAACGTGATGAGTTAAGAATATAGATAATCACTGCGCGGGAACTGACGTGATGATGTTGTAGATGATCACTGCGCGGGGACTGGCGTGATGATGTTGATAGGATCACTGCTCGGGGACTAATATGATGAAGTTGATAGGATCATTGCTCGAGGACTAATATGATGAAGTTGATAGGATCACTGCTCGGGGACTGACGTGATGAGTAGATAGAATCACTGTTGGGGGACTAATGTGATGAGTAGAAGTGTCAGACACTGTTGGAAGAAGATGATAAATTCGTAGTCTGGTTGGGAAATCTGTTTTTGTTGAGGGAGCGATGGCTCTGTGGGGATTGTGGATATTATTCTTGTGGGAATATACCTTTGTGAAAATGAATCTGTGGGGATGTGTTGGTGACTTTAGTTGTCATCTCAATTCTTAGAGTCTGTAGTAATTGTTGTTTCTATTCGCTTTTCGTATATTTGTAAACATATATTTATTGTCAGATGCATCTAAACATTCAAAGCAATCATTTGACTTTATGCAAACAAAACAGATAAAAGTAAAAGTTTGAAACTAGAAAAGAGGATTATATTAATTTTGAAGAGGGGCCTATAGACAGGCAGTTCGTATATAGAGAGACAAATATCCTAGAAAGAGGAAATTATCAGAAACATTTGGAAAATAGTAAAAGCTATGTGGAAACAATCTCGTCGAGTTTCAACTCTTCTATTGTTCATGTATTTTCGACTATCGCATCTCTTTGTTGCTAGAAGAAGGTGATAGAACCGACCTACGCCATTTGAATCTTGAATCTTAATAGTAGCATAGTGTGATACGATGAACTGACTTTGTAGGATTTTTGTATCCAAATGTGCGGATAGCAAGAGTCGCCACCGACTTTTATTTTTATCCAATTAAGGGAAGGTAAAAGTAACAGAAAAAGACCTTCGTTAGATTACGAGTTCGGAGAATGGTTATGAAAAGGGAAGGTATTAGCACCCCTTTCCATCCGTAGTTATCTACGGGCTCTTAGTTGCTCTAGATCACTTTTTAAAATTGCTTTCGTGTGTTTGACAAAATGTTTTGAAAAGAGGCATTTCACTTTGACTTTGTAATGACTCATGTAGGAGTGTATACAAAGTGTTCGGAAATGTTTTGTTTTTGAAAGAGTATTTGAACTTTGAAAAAGTGTGTGAGGTGTGAAAAGCATTTGATAGAGCAAGCAACTAAGAGACTTATTTACCCACTCAGAATTGGTCGTTTTGTTGTACTTCTACGTTCCTTTAGAATAGCGCTAGCCATACCATTAGTTAGTAGGTAGCTCCATTCGTTGGATGTAAGCGGGACATTCGAAGGGACATCGGATGGTCATCGAAAGCAACTTGTAGGAAGTATCCTAGCACATTCGAAGGGACTATCATCATTTTCGAGGCGACAATCGAGGGTCAAGATCATGTATTCGGAGGCGACATCGTGGGTCTTATGATCTTTGTTTCGAAGGGACTATGATGATTTGTTTGGAAGGCAACGGTGCTAGGATACCTCTACGTTCGAGGGACATGACCATTGTTTGAAATCGAAAGGCATCGAGAGAGAATTACCCTAAGGGGTGCGTGTGTGAAAGAAGTGTGTCAAATTCAGAATATATTATCTTGAAATTAGTGTGAGCTATGTTAAATTATTATCTTGCCATACACGCCTAATTACTAGCAATTGATAAGGGTGCGGAAAGTAAAAGTGCGGAATGTAAAGGTGCGGAAAGATAAATCCTACGCTATTACATGGCTTTGGGGCAGATACATAATTAGGAGTGCGGAAAATAAAACCCTAGATTAAACTATTACAACCCATGAGCAATTACATTATTGGAAAAAATAGAATGATAAAAAGAAAACGTCCGAATCGGAGCAACCTGTGAAAGAATAAGAAAATCGGAAAATGCAATATGAATTGGACAAGAGAAAAAATGTTAGAAAAATGCAAGATTTTAATATGAGAAAATTGATATATGCTGGAAATAAAATAAATAAGTTAAAATAATTTTTTTGGGATTTTTGGAAAAGATTTAATAATTAAAATGCAATTTATAATGATTTAAATGCAAAAATAAGAATAAAATAAATATGCATGCAAAAATTATATTTTTTAATTTATTAAATTAAATAAAGGTTTTTATGAAAATAATGTAAAAAGAAAAAATGTTTTTGGTAATTTTTAAATGCAGAATAAAAATCATGAAAACAATTAAAATAACATGCAAATATTAGAAATAATTGGAAAATAGAAAAATATGAAAAATAGAATTTTGGAAAAGAAGAAAAAGGGATTGTCTGAACCAGGAATCGAACTGGAGACATCCCCTTCAAACCTTAAAAACCAACATGCTGACCACTGCGCCATGATGCACTTGGTGTTTGAAAAGCTGGAAACAAATCAATATAAGTGATGACGCGTCAGGGATATTTTGAAAAATCAAACACAGTCAGCGCGCGGGCCCCAGTTGATTTTGAATGGACGAATCAGAGCAAGCTAAACTTCCACGCGAGCTACGCCGGTTTCAACATCGGTCAACGACGCCGGAGCCCTAGCTCCGGTCGTCTTCTCCGATCGAGCAAAATCCAAAAACCTGCAAAACACGAAAGATAAACGGCAAAGGAATACCCTACCCCCCTAAATCGACCCTTGCAATTCCAATGGTGGCCTCAGTTTTCCCTAAAAGTGCCTGTATAGGCCGGTTCGATCGATACAGTTCAAAAAGCCCTAGCCATGGAAAATCGTGATTCCCACGTACAAGCTTTGAAACGATGGCCCAGATCCATCATATGCAACCTCATGAACACAACCAAATCGTTAAAATCAATTGAAAGCAACATATAATAAAAATGCAAAAATCAGAAAGTTTTGAATATGTATGTATGTATATGCATCGATTCAGCTTGCCTTGATCAATGATAAGAGTGTATACTTACTCAAACCTACCTCCTGAAGACAATGAGATGGTTTTTGATGGCTGAAAGTGGCTGTTGTATGGAATTCGATTTTCAAAAGTTTTGAGAAAATTTTTGCAAGAATAAGGGTTTGGCTTGAGCTAGGGTTTCGTCCTTTGTACTGGCTGCATTGCTTGGTATTTATAGGAGTTTTTGGAAGAGAAAAAACAAAGAAAAAAAGATTGGAAATTGAATGTGCAAATATTTTCTTTGAAAATCAAATCAAATTTTGAAGAAAATATGATTTTCTCATCAATGCCATGGCTTGCACGAATTTGGTAAATGGTGTGGGCTTTCTTGGACATTAAGAGAGATATAAATCCAACTCAATTGAAAAAATAACTTAATTTTCATATTTTACATGATTTATTTTTGAATTAAATGTTGTAAAATTCAAATATAAATCATGAAAATAGAAAATCACCAAGGCCAAGCATTTATGGGTCAAGAATATCATTATGAACAAGTTTGGATCAAAAGATTGTAGGCCCATTTGGAAAATTTTGCATTTTGACCAAAATGTCCTTTTGTGCAATTGTCCAAAATTGCCCAACTTCTGAATAGTGTATCTTGCTCAATTTTCCACATTTTTGAGTGTTCTTGGACTTTTTGGAAAGCTCTAAGAGTCCTCTAACCAATGTCTTTGGTCTCATCTCAATTGGAGTTACCATGCTCAATATATCTTCAAATCAAAAGTTGACTTTTGTTGACTTTGAAAATGACCTGTAATGTTTTGAGCCATACCTCTCAAATGAAGCATTTTTTGGACATTCTTGTGAGACATGAAGTTGTAGAGAATTGAATTTCCTTCAAAACAAGAGGTGGTGGAAAATTTCGAGAAAGTATGAGAAAGTTATGATCATCAAAGTTCATTGACTTTTCATCTAGAAACCCTAATTTAGAAAGTTTGACTTTTGGGCAAATCTTGAGTTTTCTTGATGAATCATGATCAACCCTTGATCAAATGATGAATATAACTTCAAAATGAGGATGTTGACCAAAAATCAGAAGTTTTGACTGTATGTTGACCACAGTTGACTTTTTGTCCAATACAACTGATTTTCAACCATCTGAGCAATTGTCTGAGGAAACTTGACTTGTGAAGCTTGAAACTTGACATGGAGAATCTTTGAAGCATATGAGGAGGCATGAAGACCATTGGAGATGTTGGAAGCCCATCTTGACTTGAGAGATACCCAACCCTAGTTTGGGTTGATTGTCTAGGAGAGAGTTTGTCTGATCAACTCTTGAGGAGTCTTTGAGTATGGATGTGTGAAATCTTTTGAGAAGATGGAGGGCAAATTTTGGGGTATGACAGCTGCCCCTGTTCAATCTTCTTGTACTGGAAGGTTAGATTGACATGCTTGTCTTTCGTGACCTGGAGGTAGAAGATGATTGAACACTCGAGTACACCTGAAAATTTGCACTCGCGGTTGGTGGATGACGCGGGAACGGGCTTACAGATGCCGTTTGGAGAAATTGGAGATTTCGCTGGGGAACGAGTCGTACGCTAGACTCGAGGTTGTCAGTAGGAGAACTGACGGAGATGGGCTTAAGATGCCATCTGGAAAGGTCACTGTTGGGGAATGAGCCGTACGCTAGGCTCTGTAGATGTTCCTGGAATGGAGAGGAGATGGGCTTAAGATGCCATCCGAAGGGAGTCGTACGTTAGACTTCGTGTTCGCTTTGAATGAGGTTATTGATTTGTATTGATTTTTAACCATATATGCAGCATTCTGCGAGTGAAGAAATGTTGACAAGTAGTCGGAGATGGGCTTAAGATGCCATCCAAGGCAGCTGAGTCGTACGCTAGACTCTGTAGTTGCTGTTGATAATAGGAAGAGGTCAGAATAAATCTTCGTGTCGATTACTCTGAGAGAGATAGTGGTTGGCAAAAATGTGGATAGCTTCCCTGTTGTGCATCGGGTGTTGATCCATTGCCTATTATCGGTGGTTTTTCGGATAGTTTTCCCGTCGGTTCGGGCTTAACTCGGACGCTGTCGGAGGCGGTCTTTCGATAGTTTTCCGTCGCTCGGGCTTAATCTGGACGTCGTCAAGGCGGTCTTCAGATAGTTTTCCGTCGGCTCGGGGCTTAATCTCGACTGTTCGCCGAAATGATCATACTGCTTTGGAGAAAACAAGAAAATCTTTGATAGAATATTTGTTAGTCTTATGCAAAGTATGATGCATGACAGTGTATGTGAATGACATATGCATGAATTATGCTTTTTATGAGAAATGTATGAATGATGAATGTTGTGATATTTCAAAACATATCCATCTTGAAGAAGATGCGGATATTCTGTTTGAAGATTTCGACTCCTGCTTGGGGAATTGAGTAGGTGAGAACCCTGCTTTTGAAGGAGAAGGAAGATATCCTGGATTCCTCCGATGTACTATCTGACCAAGTCTTGGGCCTAGATACTATGGAGGAAGGTAGAGATTGGAGAAGCTCGTTGTTGGAGATCTCACATATAGCCCCTGCTGAGGAGACTCTGGGAGGCGATCCGTTGGGGACTTTGTATGTAGATCCTGCTGAGGAAATTTAGGAGGTGCTCTATTGGGGATTCCGAGTGTAGATCTCGCTGGAGAGCAATTGATAGTTGTTGAGAGACCGGGCTTGAAGAGTCTGGAGTCTGTTGTAATCTCTGGCTGGGGAATAAAAGGTGTATGCTTCCTCCGATGCAATATCTGCCCAAGTTTTGAGTCTAGATACCGCTGCCGGGGAGAAGGGGGAAGATTGAGAAATACCCGCTGGGGATGAAGTGTTACTGCTGGGAGACTGATGTAACGCTGCTCGGTTGAGTGGAATCACTGCCTGTGGATTAACATATACTCCGTTGGGGAAGGTGTGTTGTGAGTGACACCTTTATGCTCTGTGGGGAACTATTGGTTGACTTTCGTCGTCATCCCAATTCCTGGAACCTGTAGTAAGTACTTTAGCATGTTCACTTTTCGTATGTTTGCAAAGAAATTTTTATTGTCAGATGCGTATAGTCATTCAAAGCAAACGCTGGACTTATTGCAAATAACAACAATGTAAATTGTAAAGAGAAAGAAGTCAGTATTTTTTGAAAGGTGGCGTATGGCCAAGTAGTTTGTACACAAGAAAGGTAAAAGCTATGCGGAAACAATCTCGTTAGGTTCCAACTATGCTAGTACTCATATATTTCGACTATCTCATCTCCCTTGCCAAGAGAAAGTGAGTAGACCGATCTTCGCCATTTGAACCTTGAATGCCGATAGTAGTCCGGAAGGTGTGATCCGAAGAGACATAGTCGCTTGAATCCCTAACTTTGCCTAGACCGCCTTTCGGTTTTCACCACCGATACCCTTTTTGCCCAAGCCGCCTTTTCGTGTTTTCGACTTGCGGTGTACATGTTTTGTATATATCCTTTATTTTGCCCGAACCTTTTGGTTCGCCAGATGCCCTTATTTTTGCCTAGGCCACCGACCTAGCGGGTCTCTTTATGCGTAGTATTTTTGACTATGTCTGCTCACGTGGTGTGGGAAGTCTTCACCATCCATGGTGCTAAGTATCATAGCTCCCGGAAAATCTGTCTTGACTACAAACGGTCCCTCGAGGTGGGAGTCCATTTGCCCCAGGATCACCTTGTGGAAGAATGATGCGCTTGACTACCGATCACCGACTTGGTAGACCTTGTGCTTGACCTTCTTGTTAAATGCTCGATCATTCGCTTCGATAAATTTGTCCATGGCGGATGGACTCGAGTCGCTTCTCATCAATCAAGTTAATCGGTCAAGGCGAGTCCGACCCAATCGTCTTCGCCTAACTCGCCTCTGGAGGACTCGTCGAGGGTATCCGAACCTCGACGGTAAGACGGCTTCCATACCGTATACAAGAGAGAAGGGGTTGCCCTGTTGATGTTCGTTGTGCGATAACCATGAAGAGCAAATGGTAACATCTCATGCCAATCTTTGTAAGTCACCGCATCTTCTCAGATAATCTTCTTAATGTTCTTGTTGGCGGCTTCCATCGCGCCATTCATCTTAGGCCGATATGGAGAAGAGTTGTGATGTTTGATCTTGAGCTGCGTGCGAGTTCGGTGATCATCTTATTGTTGAGATTGGAACCGTTATACGTGATAATCCTTTCGGAGTGCCATACCGATGATAAGATTATGTTTGATGAATCGAGCCACAACATTCTTGGTAATGATGCATACGAGGTCGCTTCTACCCACTTAGTGAAATAGTCAATTGCCACAAGGATGAAACGATGTCCATTGAAGTGGGCTTAATCTCTCCAATCATGTCAATGCCCCACATTGCGAAAGGCCACGGAGAAGTTAAAACATTCGTGAGGTACCGAGGTACGTGTACTTTATCGGCATAAACCGCACTTGTGACAAGATCGCAGATAGCGGTGACAATCGCTTCCATGGTGGACCAATAGTAACTGTTCTCAAAATCTTCTTAGCCATGGTGTGTCCACCGGAGGGTACCAAATTCGCCGTGTAACTCTTCCATGATACGTATTGCTTTTCTCGTCTACATAGAGTAAGCACAAGTCGTGGTTGCTTGTATAAGATGTCGTTCGAGGAAGAATTTGGATGCAAATCTTCTCATAAACTTCTTATCATTGATGATGCTCCCGGATATTCCTCGTCTCAAGATACCTCTTCACGTCATAGTACCAAGGTTTCTCTTCTGCGTCAAGCTCATAACAATATGCTGGTTCGTCAAACCTTTCAATGATGATCTGGGGAGCCTCGTTGTCCCATCTAACCTTGAACATAGACGACATGGTAGCCAACGCGTCTGCCAACTGATTCTCTTCTCGTGGAATGTGATTGAAAGTGATCTCTTCGAAGTAGGGATCAAACTCGAACATGCTCTCTGGAATGAGATTCGGATGCTTCGATCCCACTCGCCTTAATCGATCGATCACTAAAGCTGAGTCTCCATACACTTGTAAGAACTTGATTCTTAAGTCAATAGCAGCTTTAAGACCCATGATGCACGCTTCATATTCTGCCATGTTGTTGGTGCAACTGAAACAAAGTCTGGCGGTGAAAGGCGGTGTCATAGGGATGTAATGATGGCGCCAATGCCATTGCCAAGTGCGTTTGAGGCTCCATCAAAACCATAGTCCATCGGGATCCTTGTTCGTGTCCTTCGTCGGGGTTCTTCGAATCAGAACTAGTAGAACATCTTCATTTGGAAATTGAATCGCATAGATCGATAGTCATCTACGGCTTGATGAGCCAAATGATCGGCTACTACACTTCCTTTGATCGCTTCGAGAAGTGTATCGATGTCGATTCGGTCAAGATCATTTGCCATCTTGCTATTCTTCCGAGAGAGTGGTTTCTCAAAGATGTATTTTATCGGATCCATCTTGAAATCAACAAGGTAGTGTGAGTCGATATACTGTCTTAGTCGAAGCCCAAGCCAGCGTTGCAAGTTTTCTCGAGTGTGAGTATCTTGTTTCACATCGGTAAACTTTTGCTAAGGTAGTATATTGCATGCTCTTTTCGACTGCACTCGTCATGTTGCCCCAACACACACCCCATTGAGTTCTCTAACACCGTCAAGTACATGATAAGAGGTCTTCCTGCGGGCGGCATCGGGATGGGAGGATTCAGGGTACTCCTTGATCTTGTCAAAAGCGATCCGCAATCGCTGCTCCATTCCACTACTTGATCTTTCTTTAATAACTTGAAGATTGGCTCACGAGTAGCGTTAGGTGTGCAATGAATCTGGCAATGTAGTTCAATCGGCCCAAGAAACCTCTAACTTCCTTCTCGGTGCGGGGAGCTGGCATCTCTTGAATAGCTTTAACCTTGGCGGGATCAACTTCAATACCTTTACCACTGACTACAAACCCTAGGAGTTTTCCGGATCTGACTCCAAAGGTGCACTTGTTAGGATTAAGTCTCGATCACTTCTTCACCACAAATAGTTTCGCAAATGATCGAGATGTTCTTCTTCCAGGATCGAGCTATCATGTCGCCGACGAGACCTCTATCTCGTGATGAATCATGTCATGAAATAATGTTACCATAGCACGCTGATAAGTGGCGCCTGCGTTCTTCAATCCGAACGGCATAACCTTGTAGCAGAAAGTGCCCCACTGTGTAACAAAAGTAGTCTTCTCCATGTCTTCGGGAGCCATTTTAATTTGATTGTAACCGGAGAAACCATCCATGAAGGAGAAAACCTTATCTTTGAGCGGTGTTGTCTACCGTAACATCAATATGAGGAAGTGGAAATCGCCTTTCGGACTTGCTTTGTTCGATCTCCGTAATCCACACACATTCGTATTTTACCATCCTTCTTAGGGTACCACATTTGCAACCCACTGGGGTAAGAGGTGACAACTAAGAAACCAGTTGAAGCTTCATAACTTTGGCTTTGATTTTCTCTCGACATCTCGGACGATACGATTTAATCTTTCTTTCACCGAGAAAACCTTTTGTTGGCAATCGTGTACCACAATATCAATGTCTAAACCGGCATGTCTTCGTATGACCAAGCAAAACCTCAATATAATCTCGTAGCATCCGAACCAACTTTTCTTTAACACTGCTCAAGACCCGCTCCTATCTTGATCTCTTTTGCCTTCGTCAAGACCCAAATTCACAACCTCAACTTGCTCTTTGTGTGGTTGTATAACTCGCTCTTCTTGTCTGTAGCAATCGGCAAGTTCTCCGGCACTTCACAATCTTCCTCACTTTCGCCTTCGCTTGGTAGATCGGATTATCGAAGTCATATTTAGCACTAGCATAGTTATTAACGAGATTCGGAGTGATTCGCAGTTGTATCACGGGTGTGTAAGAAACACATAGCTTTTGAAGGGTAATAAAGTAAAGAAAGAAAACACACAATTGAATGCAAAAGTCCAACGAATTTATTGAATGAAAATACGCAAACGACAGATAAAAACCTCGCAACGAGCCATGACGCCCGGCAAGGCACAAGCTTTCAAAGTTTATTGTTCAAACATAAAGGAATACGAAAAGCAAAACAAAACAAAAGCAATTACTCGGCTAAAGGAGATTGGTATGACGTCTTCGCCTTCCAATTCCGAGCTCATGATCCGAGTGGGAAGATCCACTTGCGATGTCGAAGTCGTTGTCGCCGCCTTCTATAGCATGGATTCCACTGCGATGCGAAAGGAAGTTGGCGGCACGTTCGGGCGTATCATCTTCGACCCTTGATGGTGAAGCCTAAACCGGTCTTGTCGATTTGAAGGGAAGATCGGGAGCTGTCCCCAAATAGCACTACCTCCTGCTCAACACTTGAGCATCTTTCAATGAGGCCATCCTCGGCGGAGCTTGTGTAACCTCAGAGTGACGGAGAGTCAACAGCACGACTGGGTATTGTTTCAAAAGCTTGACAGGAGTCTCAAGAATTCACCCTCCATCTCGAGATAGCGGAATGATCAAGATGGTGACCATATACTCTTCTTCACCACATCGTGACAACCTTCCCTTTCACCGGTACTTCAACTCGATGTAAGGTAGAGTAATACCGCCCCATGTATCCAACGGCGCCCAAGTAGGCAAGAGGCGGGACGGATGTCCATGACAAAGAAAGTGGAATCGAAAGTCCGGGAACCGACTTTAACAGAATGAGCTCCAAGCATGCTCGCTTAGAACCATCAAAAGCCCTCACAATAATGTCACTGGTCTCGAACCAACCCTTCGACATCAAGCCGATCAAAAGCGTCTTGTAAGATATTCGCGTAACCGGTGTCAACCAAAACATGAGATAGGGTAACGCCCTTGCATTCAACAGAGATGTGCAAGGCCTTGTTGTGTTTCCTTCTGGAAGGAGTTAAATTAGCATCAGAGAAGCCTAAGCCGTTGTTGGCAGCCAGGCTAGCAATACAAACTTCAAATTGATCAGTAGTAGTGTCTTGCGGTACATGAGCATTCTTCAGAAACTTCACCAAGGCATTAGCATGAGCCTCGGAGCACAAGAGCAAAGCGAGCATGGAAATCTTGGACGGAGTCTGTCCTAATTGTTCCACAACATTATAATCACTCTTCTTGATGATCTTCAGAATTTCCTCCATTTCTCGTTTGGAGGTGTCTTCAGCAACTTCCTTTGGCACTTCGTCGAAAGGTGATGAGTCACCGTTCTTTCCTCTAGCCGATATTGGTTGAGTAGCTGGAATGCGAGCTGGAGTCGCAGTGTCCTTTGGAGGAGAGATCTCTGGAGAGAATACCCTTCCGGTTCGGGTTACCTTACTGGATCCGGTGATGTTGTCGATGTCAGGAATGGTAACTTCAACAGTAAGATCTTCAATGGTCAGAGGGTCTTGCTTGACGCCATGATAGTAAACATCACCCATAGTTCCAAGGGATAGCCTTGTCGAGGAATATGGCACGGGTCTTGGAGAAGTGATAATGAGAGGTGCCACCAGGCACAGGATCGCAGAGGAAATCCTTATCGTGTTAACATCAAGATAGTCTTCGTGGAAATCGTCACCCCATCCTCGCTTTAACATCTTCAATAGGAATCTTGTAACTATCGTGACGTGTACTTTACCATGTAATCATATTTTCCACTTGGCTGCCCCAAGGTGTCCCACAGATGGTACAGTTTCGTTTGCATTGTCAATCTTCAACTTAGACATTTCTTCACACGCTTCGCACGGTGGTTTCGAAATAGTATCTCACGGTTATCCATCATGCATCGAACACGCTTCTCAACCAAGCACAACCATCAAAAGAGGGCACCAACGACAATTCTCTGGGCATCCGGATTGACACCGCTTGTAGCAAATTCTTCTTAATATCATCGAGGAATGGTCAAGTCATCTATGTTGAAAACATAAGTATCATCACCAACAAAGATTGGAACCCTTGTCATGATTAGGCATAGGCGCATTGATCACATTCGAGTCTCAACAGAGGATCAAATTCAACTGCTTAGCCTCAATCATATCTTGAATCTTGTTCTTGAGCCCAACAATTGTCGTTGTCGCCGGGCTGTTGGAATGGTAAGCACACTTAGCATTAGGATTGTACTTTGAGAGGAAGTGTTGACATTTCGAGGAGGATCCCTCAAAGTAATCAACGCTTTCAACATGTGTTGCAAGGCTTGCGACAATGGCATGTTGATCTTCGAAACTGCCTCGTGGGCGCTCGCTACGCGTTGTCTCACCGAGGTTGCTGATGTAGGATCGAGATCACAACCGCCTCTACGATTGAGCGGTCGGACTTGGCTCGGCTTTTCCGACCATACACAAGATTAGCCTCTTTCTTAGTACCAAAGATCTCTTCGCAGATTTGAAGATGCCTCTACATGAATCTTTCCACTTTGATACTACAATGCGCTCTGTCAATATCATTCGGTGAATCCGGATGAAGAATTTCCAATCGATGATTGAAGAACGGGCCTGTCTGTTCCCATAAACATATCGACCAACTCCCTATTGGACAAGGGTGGTTGAACTCACCGCTAGATCCCTCCACTTCGAGCATACTCCTTGAACTTCGTCACGACCCATAGACATGCTTTGTAGTTGCATGCGAGTGGGTGTCAATTCAAGATTGTACCATATGTCTCAGAAAGCATCACCAAATCACCCAAGTACGGATACGGTCATTCTCTAGCCGATAATACCATTCCAACTGGTTCCGACAAACTCTCTTGAAAATAGTGCATCCACAACTTTCATCGTGGGGATTGATCTTCGGACATAGGACTTCAAATGCGCTTAGGGCAAGACATGCCATCATATTTGGAAAAAGTAGGAACTTTGAATTGGGAGGAATTACAACACCAGAACAAGACTCGATCATCAAAATTCAGCCCGACATTTTCAGTTTTCCACAAAGATTCGACGGTCTTCAAGTTGTTTGTACTTGTCATCTTCCTCGAGTATGGCCATAATCGTAATGATCCTCCTTTCTTTGGCTCACGCTGCACCTTCATCACCCTTGGTACTCCCCTAGGTATGGACACTTCCTTCAGAGAGCTCAATACGGCTGACCACCTTAGGACCCCCTTTGAAACGTCTACCCATGTTGAGGAGACCAACAACCTTTTTCTTCTTGTTGATGAGCTTCTTCAGATCTTCTTGGCCTTGGACCAAGCTGGTAAACATCTCTAAACCGAGCATTCCGAGCTTGAGATCTTTGACAATCTGCTCAAGAGCCATTTCTCCTAAAATAAATAGCGAGCAAATGAGAAAACCAATCTCCGATGTACCTGTGATGCAATGTTTATGCTATGATATGCAATGTTTATGCGAATGCAATGCAATGTTTTCAAGGACCTAAGAGATTTAAATTTGTTAAACAAGCAATGAACAAACATTTATTAGTACTTCTCATTATTATTCTTTTTCTTTTTAAGTACAAGAGATAGTTCAAAGCAAATAAAAGAAAACATAAACATCCTAAAGCTCTAAGTCTCCCATGGGCGCTTCCTCTTGGTGCCGATGTAGGCGTTGATGCTTCGCTCCTCATGAAGTAGCTTGGTCAACTCTAGAACTTTCTTCTCGCTTGCATAGCACTGAGCTTCAAAGGTATCCCTTTCTTCTTTTAGTTGAATCCAGGATCTCTTCAAGTCTTCAAAATCAGAGGCATGTCGATGGAGAACAAGATAGGTACGCCACCTATAGCAACAGTTCCATAATTATGGTAAAACAGCGTGAATGGCATCATGAGGTTTTGAGCTCGAGCTCGCACCCATTTGAGGTAAGGTTCCCAAGGAATGGAGTTCGGTGCCCCAAAGTCTTGGTATCGCCTTCTTTACCATGCCCCAAGCATGTATAAACCTTCGCTTAACTCGAGATCGTGATTGTAGTCGAACACAATATCTTGGAGAAGCATATCATGTGGACCATCCTTTCGAGCAAAACCAAACTGACGAGAGCTAGAGAAGGGTAAGTAATACCTCCCTTATACCAAGTAGTGGTACATTAGGGAATTCTCCACAACATTGATGAAAGTGAAACTTTTGAGAGAAAAGATTCCAACGGATATCCGAATGAGAGAGTGACATTATCTTTGAGACCACTTCATCCTTTGTTCGTTCTTCAAAATCGATGGAGGAAGGTGCGAAATAAACCACCTTGAAAGTAACGGTATACAACACACGAGAGTTCCTTGTCTTTAGTAGTACGAGTGTGGAGAGAATGTAGGATGTCTCCAAGTAAAGTAGGCATGGATTATGGTAAGGAACAACTTGATGGCATTGACATCTATGAATTGATCCGAATTAGGGAATAGAACCAAACCATAGATTAGTAAGGCCACAATGTTTTCAAATGCATGGAAACTCATAACTTTGAGGAATTCTCGGGCTTTCTTAATTAAGAACTTGGAAAGTAAACCCTTAACTCCACTCCTAGTTTCCCAATTGGCTTCTATGTCTGAGCGCTTAAGATGTAAGGCGGATGCGATGTCTTCGTACCTAGGAACTTTTTCTAGACCGGTGAATGGCATTTGGTCAAGAATAGGTATCCCAAGTAGCTTAGAGAAATCTTCCAAGGTAGGAACCAACTGATAATCTGGAAAAGTAAAGCAATGGTGCCTCGGATCAAAGAACTGGAATAGGACATGCATCATATCTTCTTCAAAACCGGAGATAACCAAATCAAGTAGATAACCATGTCTTTTGATGAACTGAGCATGGTCGGGAATTTCAAACCAATTCTTTGAGTCGAGAAGGGATACCCATGAAGTTAATTCGGATAGTCTTTCTAGAAGCCATAATCCCTACAAAACAGAGCAAAGATAAATCCCTAGGTCCTTGAAATAGTTAGAAATGATATGCAATGCGAATGATGTCATGATGTCATGTTTAGCACACACAAACAATTCACACAATGAGCCTATGTTTAAGGCTTGCATGAGGTATAGGTGATTACCCCACCAAAAGTTTGAGTTGGTTCATCCCTGCCTATAATAGTAACCGGTTCTAGGAATCTCACATCATCGATCTTTCTCGTAGGCGCTTATTTCAATACGACGCCAAGTGGTCGATCGAAAATGTCCCAAAAGTCTGATCTCAATGAGCGTAGCATCGAGTATCAACCAACCTCGGTCTACACCAAAGCCGGCCATCTCACTACCTTCTAATGGCCAAGATGGGTCAATTAAGGTTCTAAAAGTTTAGTTAGCGCTTGATGACACCACGCAGAAGCCAAATACTTTCTTCAACTTGGGAATGAAGAGTATCGGGCAACCAAAGTGTCACGCTAACGTAGCCATCATGTTGACCGCAGAGTTATACGCCTAACGGTCGCGATGATCTAATGCTACTTACCTAAAAGGAAACCCGGATCCCGTGTAGGATCCCCAACAATATAATACCCAAGCAACCCTTAAAGATAAAGCATACAAGTCAAACAAAAGCAATAAAAGTTATCTAGAAATCCCTAAGGTAATTTCTCTTTGGGTGTTTCCACAGAGTCGCCAGCTCGGATACTTGAACCGACTTTGTAGGATTTTGTATCCAAATGTGCGGATAGCAAGAGTCGCCACCGACTTTTATTTTTATCCAATTAAGGGAAGGTAAAAGTAATGTAAAAAGACCTTCGTTAGATTCTCGAGTTCGGGAGAATGGTTATGAAAAGGAAGGTATTAGCACCCTTCCATCCGTAGTTATCTACGGCTCTTAGTTGCTCTAGATCACTTTTTAAAATTGCTTTCGTGTGTTTGACAAAATGTTTTGAAAAGAGGCATTTCACTTTGACTTTGTAATGACTCATGTAGGAGTGTATACAAAGTGTTCGGAAATGTTTTGTTTTTGAAAGAGTATTTGAACTTTGAAAAGTGTGAGGTGTGAAAAGCATTTGATAGAGCAAGCAACTAAGAGACTTATTTACCCACTCGAATTGGTCGCTTTGTTGTACTTATCGTTCCTTTAGAATAGCGCTAGCCATACCATTAGTTAGTAGGTAGCTCCATTCGCTGGATGTAAGCGGACATTCGGGACATCGGATGGTCATCGAAGCAACTTGTAGGAAGTATCCTAGCACATTCGAAGGACTATCATCATTTTCGAGGCGACAATCGAGGGTCAAGATCATGTATTCGGAGGCGACATCGTGGGTCTTATGATCTTTGTTTCGAAGGGACTATGATGATTTGTTTGGAAGGCAACGGTGCTAGGATACCTCTACGTTCGAGGGACATGACCATTGTTTGAAATCGAAAGGCATCGAGAGAGAATTACCCTAAGGGGTGCGTGTGTGAAAGAAGTGTGTCAAATTCAGAATATATTATCTTGAAATTAGTGTGAGCTATGTTAAATTATTATCTTGCCATACACGCCTAATTACTAGCAATTGATAGGGTGCGGAAAGTAAAAGTGCGGAATGTAAAGCGGAAAGATAAATCCTACGCTATTACATGGCTTTGGGGCAGATACATAATTAGGAGTGCGGAAAATAAAACCCTAGATTAAACTATTACAACCCATGAGCAATTACATTATTGGAAAAAATAGAATGATAAAAAGAAAACGTCCGAATCGGAGCAACCTGTGAAAGAATAAGAAAATCTAAAATGCAATATGAATTGGACAAGAGAAAAATGTTAGAAAATGCAATTTTAATATGAGAAAATTGATATATGCTGGAAATAAAATAAATAAGTTAAAATAATTTTTGGGATTTTGGAAAAGATTTAATAATTAAAATGCAATTTATAATGATTTAAATGCAAAAATAAGAATAAAATAAATATGCATGCAAAATTATATTTTTAATTTATTAAATTAAATAAAGTTTTTATGAAAATAATGTAAAAAGAAAAATGTTTTTGGTAATTTTAAATGCGTAATAAAAATCATGAAAACAATTAAAATAACATGCAAATATTAGAAATAATTGGAAAATAGAAAATATGAAAAATAGAATTTTGAAAAGAAGAAAAGGGATTGTCTCGAACCAGAATCGAACGAGACATCCCTTCAAACCTTAAAACCAACATGTCGACCACGCGCCATGATGCACTTGGTGTTTGAAAAGTCGGAAACAAATCAATATAAGTGATGACGTCGTGGATATTTTGAAAATCAAACACGCAAGGGCCCCAGCTTGATTTTGAATGGACGAATCGAGCAAGCTAAACTTCCACGCCACGCCGTTTCAACATCGGTCAACGACGCCGGAGCCCTAGTCTATTGCCTTTCCGATCGAGCAAAATCCAAAACTCGCAAAACACGAAAGATAAACGGCAAGGAATACCCTACCCCTAAATCGACCCTTGCGATTCCAATGGTGGCCTCGTTTTTAAAAGTGCCTCAGATAGGCCGGTTCGATCGACATCTAAAAAGCCCTAGCCATGGCAAATCGTGATTCCCACGTACAAGCTTTGAAACGATGGCCCAGATCCATCATATGCAACCTCATGAACACAACCAAATCGTTAAAATCAATTGAAAGCAACATATAATAAAAATGCAAAAATCAGAAAGTTTTGAATATGTATGTATGTATATGCATCGATTCAGCTTGCCTTGATCAATGATAAGAGTGTATACTTACTCAAACCTACCTCCTGAAGACAATGAGATGGTTTTTGATGGCTGAAAGTGGCTGTTGTATGGAATTCGATTTTCAAAAGTTTTGAGAAAATTTTTGCAAGAATAAGGGTTTGGCTTGAGCTAGGGTTTCGTCCTTTGTACTGGCTGCATTGCTTGGTATTTATAGGAGTTTTTGGAAGAGAAAAAACAAAGAAAAAAGATTGGAAATTGAATGTGCAAATATTTTCTTTGAAAATCAAATCAAATTTTGAAGAAAATATGATTTTCTCATCAATGCCATGGCTTGCACGAATTTGGTAAATGGTGTGGGCTTTCTTGGACATTAAGAGAGATATAAATCCAACTCAATTGAAAAAATAACTTAATTTTCATATTTTACATGATTTATTTTTGAATTAAATGTTGTAAAATTCAAATATAAATCATGAAAATAGAAAATCACCAAGGCCAAGCATTTATGGGTCAAGAATATCATTATGAACAAGTTTGGATCAAAAGATTGTAGGCCCATTTGGAAAATTTTGCATTTTGACCAAAATGTCCTTTTGTGCAATTGTCCAAAATTGCCCAACTTCTAATAGTGTATCTTGCTCAATTTTCCACATTTTTGAGTGTTCTTGGACTTTTTGGAAAGCTCTAAGAGTCCTCTAACCAATTTCTTTGGTCTCATCTCAATTGGAGTTACCATGCTCAATATATCTTCAAATCAAAAAGTTGACTTTTTGTTGACTTTGAAAATGACCTGTAATGTTTTGAGCCATACCTCTCAAATGAAGCATTTTTTGGACATTCTTGTGAGACATGAAGTTGTAGAGAATTGAATTTCCTTCAAAACAAGAGGTGGTGGAAAAATTTCTGAGAAAGTATGAGAAAGTTATGATCACCAAAGTTCGTTGACTTTTCATCTAGAAACCCTAATTTAGAAAGTTTGACTTTTGGGCAAATCTTGAGTTTTCTTGATGAATCATGATCAACCCTTGATCAAATGATGAATATAACTTCAAAATGAGGATGTTGACCAAAAATCAGAAGTTTTGACTGTATGTTGACCATAGTTGACTTTTTGTCCAATACAACTGATTTTCAACCATCTGAGCAATTGTCTGAGGAAACTTGACTTGTGAAGCTTGAAACTTGACATGGAGAATCTTTGAAGCATATGAGGAGGCATGAAGACCATTGGAGATGTTGGAAGCCCATCTTGACTTGAGAGATACCCAACCCTAGTTTGGGTTGATTGTCTAGGAGAGAGTTTGTCTGATCAACTCTTGAGGAGTCTTTGAGTATGGATGTGTGAAATCTTTTGAGAAGATGGAGGGCAAATTTTGGGGTATGACACATAGTATGTAAGTAGATGACCACGTCGAGACATAGTCGTACTCTTTAGTCCCTAACTTTTGCCTAGACCATCTGTCATACCCCAATTTTTGACCTAATATACCACCTTACATATGCATCACTGCATCACTAACAGTTCAGAACAGAATTGATCGTGTGTGGCTTCTAGAAATCAAAATCAGGGTTTCATCAAAATTTCATCTGCTCAAGAGGTGATCAATTAGGGTTTGAGTTTTCACTCACCTCAAATGATCTATCTTAATCAAATCATCAACCTTTGATCTTCAGATATCCAACTTTTCTCATGATCTATCAAGGATCAACCAATTAGGGTTTTCATCGAGGATAGGGAATCACTGACTTTCTGATCAATGAATGACTTTTTTGCCTGGATATTGATCTTCATATCTTCAATTCAACATCTTGACCTAATTTCTTGATTCAAAACATCACAGAAGTTCACATTTTTCATCAGTCAATTTCTGGATCATCTGATGAAATTTCATCTACACTGAAAAGTCAAACTTTGACTTTTGGTCAACTTTTTCAAGATAAAACTTTTTCAATCATCAAAATACTTCAAATGATCCATCATGATCATAAAAAATCAAGAAATATGGAAAAGTCAACAAAAAGTCAAAATTTTCAACACTTAGAAAAATTTTAAGTGTTAAAAATTTCATGTTTTTTCCTACTTTCATGGCAATTTTTCACATAGTTCCATTTGGAATTAGAAAAAACTCGAAACATGAAAGTTGTAGCCCTTGTTACAAGCTTTCCAAAATGTCCAAGAACTTGCAAAACCATTTTGTCTAGCTATACTTTTGATTTTGAAACATAGAGCTCCAAAAGCCATGAATTTCAAGTTCATACTTCAAAATTATAGGTCATTTTTTGCATTTTCTCCTTCTAGATGCCTTGTCATCACTTAGAGGCAGCTAGTAACTGATAAATATCAGCTTGAATGATTGAATATAGGATTGGATCAAAGAAGGAAACGTAACCATGGTTAAAGAAAGTAACTTTTGCATTAAATGCAAAAGAATCCATTATGACCTCTTAACCAAGTTGCAAGTTTCCTTCAATGATTTTTGCCAAATCATTCAGTTTTCTTGGCCTATAAATAGAGGTCATGTTTTCAAATTGAAACCACACCAAAGCTATGCAAGATCAAGCTTTCACTCTTCTTTCTTGAATTTCAAGTTTTGTGGTTCAAAAGTGAGAATTTTGTATTTTTCAAATCTTGTGAAACACTATGAGAAACTTGGTGTCTAACATGTCTTAAACTCAATATACAACTTGTTTGAAACTTAAAATCAACTGAAGAACAACTAAAAATCAGAATCATTGTTCAAACTTTCAAACTTGCAAAAACTTGCCTTAACTTTCAAACTGATAATTCACTCGAGTTAGTCTTGATTTTATCATTCAAACATCATCAACATACTTCATATGAATGATACAAATCATTACCCTTGACCTGTAACACCTTTAAGCTCGAATTCGAAACTCATGCCAACGAACTGCAGTTGGACTTGGTCAGAGTAATCCAGGCTATTTCAAAGCAAGCATAGCACTTCCACACGTTCCATGAGGTCCACTGGTGCTATAGCAATCATCAAATCAACTCTGTAACACCTCCTTCGAAGAATCAAAGTCCAGCTTCAAGAGGTAAGAACTAGAACTTTTAACTTCATAATTTCTAACTTCCAGTTCAAAAATGGCTTGGCCGTTTTGTTTCTGCACCCTCACTGATCCTTAACCCTCAATCAATTGCCTGATTCCATGATCATACACGATTTCACATTGATTTTTAGGAATTAGGGTTCTTCGTGTTTCTGGAGAATTTAATCATCTAAAACTAAAAATAAATGAAATTAACCACCACCATCATGTTCCTAGTTAAATTTCAAGCAAGTTTGATGTTTACATCATTCATTTTCATTGAGAAACGAAGAATCTGGGATTGGATGAAGGATCGAGGAAGATGAAGAACAGTTCGCGCGTGTTTTTGTTTTCCAGAAAATTCAAATTTCATTTTATAATATAATTAAATAGAGTAAGTTATATAAACGGATGTATTGTCGCCCCAGCGGTTGCCAGCTCACTCTTAAGTCACTTGCCTTGCCTTGCCCAATGGTCCCAGGTTCAAATCCCCTTGGGACCATTTTGCCAAATTGTTTTGCTTTTCCTTCACATTTTTTTTCAAACTTCAACACTTTCAAAACCCAATCAAAACTCCTCATTTTGAGGTGATTTTTTGCACACTTGTCATTTAATATGTCTATTTTATGATGATGTCAAAAAAAAAAATCCAAAAATATTTTCTTTTGATTATATTTTCATCGAGCCGAAAACGAGACGTTTTAAGTACTTTTCAAGTACTTTCCAAAGATGTTCTTTCAAACTTTTGAAACTCGAATCTTTTCCAAACTTCTTGTGGATATATTTCATCTTTCAAAAACACTTTCAAGATCTTTTCAAAACATTTCATCAAACTTACACATTCTTTTCCATGATCGACTCGATTTGAAGATAAAAACCGAACTCGTTTTTCCTCAAATTTCTTAATCGATCGTGGGCCTCCCTTACAGTGTAAGTCCCAATTCTTTCATGTACATAGCTATTTCCTTGTACATATCCAATTCTTTCATGTACATATCAATTTTACTTGTACATAATACAGATACCTTTGTAAATATTCGAGTATAGCAAACTTTCGTTCGTTTATTCGCTTGTTTACACACCATTTCCATTGGTATTAAGAGGAGCATTATTCCCGGTGAAACTGTTCTTAAACCAATGGGCCTCCCTCACGGTGTAAGTCCCAACCCTCCTATGTACATACACATTTCCATGTATATAAGTATCCATTCGTGTACATATTCATTCCCTTGTACACATTCAAACTTGTAAGTAATCAAGTTACGCTCGTTTCGAGCGTTCGTTTCACACACACTTGTTTATATTTCCTTCATAAATTCTTGCAAATAAATATTACACATTTGTTTATATTTCCTTCATAAACTCCTGTGAATAAACTTCATACACTTGTTTATATAAATTGTCTAGTTATAACATAACAACTAGTTTAACAATTAAGTTCCCGCAGAGTATAGCCTCCTCTTGGGCTTTGTACAAGATAACTCATTCATCTGAGTTAGCCTCCTCTTAGGCTTCATATAAGAAAACTCATTCATCTGAGTTTAGCCTCCACTTAGGCTTCATATAAGACAACACACCCCTGCTGAGTCAGCCTCCTCTTGGGCTTCATTCAAAAGAACTCCTCATTGAGTTTAGCCTTCTCTTGGGCATCAAACAAGAAAGAGACCGGGAAATCTCTTAACAGCCTCCTATTGGGCTTCCAATACAAAGAATCACCCGCGCTAGGATATAACCCTGATAGTATGATTTCCCGATGAAATCGCTCTTCAAATCCTAAGAGGATGGTTTCCCGGTGAAACCACTCTTAAAGCCAAAGCCAGCCATACCCTATAGCTTCCTCTTGAGCTTCATACAAGGACCCTCGATGACCCTCGGAATGCCTCCTCTTGGGCTTACAATACAAGGACCCATGGGCTTCTTAAAAGCATCCCCCTAATCCAATCAATTCCTCCTCGAGATTTAGACATTTATCATCTCTATGGAAGAAGTATCTCATCTATAACATCACATACAATCAAAAACTTTTCAAACTCTTTTCAAATAAAAACATCTCTTAATCGTAAGTGGTAACGCTTGTACACTCAAGAAAAACACCCAATGCTTACAATTAAAAGATTCAATCATCTTTCCAAACATCTTTCTTAAACTCGTAAGTGGTAACGCTTGTACACTCAAGTAAAACACCTATAACTTACGATGAAAGATTTTAATCAATTAACTTTTCAAAAATGTATGTGATGAAATAGATTAGATACATTTTTCATTAAGATGGCATTTGTCTTTGTTTCTTAATAACATCCCGTTGCTTCCACTAGCATAAGTGGGAACTACGATTGCTCTGACTTTCTCAACATCCCTTTGAGAATACGTAGGCACAAGGTCTCATCCTTGCCGAGCAAATTTCTTTCTCCCTCAAACCAAACAAACCATAGATCCCTTTAGATCCGAGCTACAAATGCTCTGATTCCCATTAAGGGATATGTATGCAGAAGATCCCAATGATCTTTGCGAGCATAATAATAACAAAACCTAGGATCCCACATAATCTACCGTTTCTTCAAATCCAAAGGAGAAACTTTCCCAACAATAGAAATAGCAATTAAAACACACAAACATATCAAACATATTCATATATAAAGCTATAGATAACTATATATATTTAGGGTGCTCCATCTATTCCCTTTATATAAAAAACCCCCTTGCCCGGAATCTCCCCAATGTGTTACGTCTAGTTCGCGCTAGTCGTAATGCATATCAAATCAATTGAGGGTATTGCAGCTTTCCCCTTTTTCATAATCATTTTTCTTGTGTTGGAAAAAATAAAGCTTGATGCTCGCGGCATCTTTATAAACAAATCAAAAGAGTAAATCATTTCGAGCCAGAGAATCCGAATTCCGATTCGATTCCCTAGCGCGTCACTTTTTAACACGAACACCATCCTTTCAGGTTTTCAGTCTACTGGGATACCCTTTTTTCCTAAGCCGCCTTTGCAAGTTTTCGACTTGTCGGGTGTACATTTTTTGTATATATGTCCTTAACTTTTTCCTAAAAAATTTTGGTTCGCTAGGACGCCCTTATTTTTGCCTAGGCCAGTCGACCTAGCGGGTCCCGTTTATGCGTAGTATTTTTTGACTATGTTTGCATTCACAGGGTGTGGAAAGTCTGCTCCGTCCATAGTGGTTAGTATCATGGCTCCGCTGGAAAATCCTGTCTTGACAACAAATGGTCCCTCATAGGTGGGAGTCTATTTTCCCCTAGGATCACCTTTTGGTAGGATGGTGCACTTGACTACTAGATTGTCGACCTTGTACATTCGGTGCCTAACTTTCTTATTGAGGGTTTTGAACATTCGTTTCTGATATATTTGTCCATGATAGATGGTTTTGAGCAGTTTCTCATCTATCAAGTTTATCTGGTTAAGTCGAGTCTGGACCCATTCGTCTTCGTCTTCGTCTTCGTCTAACTATGCGTCCTTTAGTACTCTGAGTGAGGTTATTTGAACCTCGATAGGCAGAACTACTTTCATACCATATACAAGAGAGAAAGGGGTTGCCCCAGTAGATGTTCATACTGAAGTGCGATAACCGTGGAGAAAAAAGGGCAACATTTCATGCCAATCCTTATATGTCACTGTCATCTTCTGTATGATTTTCTTAAGATTTTTGTTGACGGCTTCCACTGTGCCATTCATCTTTGGCCGGTATGGAGAAAAGTTGTGATGCTTAATCTTGAACTGTGTACAGAGTTCGGTGATCACCTTGTTGTTGAGATTGGTCTCATTGTCTGTGATAATCCTTTCAGGTACTATGTATCGGAAAATGAGATTATGTTTGATGAATCGAGCCACGACATTCTTGGTAACATATGCGAATGAGGCTGCTTCTACCCACTTAGTAAAGTAATCGATATCAACGAGGATGAAACAGTGTCCATTAGAAACGGTGGGTTTGATTTCTCCGATCATGTCAATGCCCCACATTGTGAAAGGCCACGGGGAGGTCAAAACATTCAATAGAACAGGAGGTATGTGTACTTTGTCTGCGTATATCTGGCATTTGTGACAAGATCGAGCATAGCAATAACAATCAGCTTCTATAGTGGACCAATAGTAACCTTCTCTCAGAATCTTCTTAGCCATTGTGTGTCCATTGGAGTGGGTACCAAATGCTCCTTCATGTAACTCTTCCATAATTCGTTCAGCTGTTTTCTGATCTACACATTGGAGTAAGGCCAAGTCATGGTTATGTTTGTATAAGACGTCGTTATTGAGAAAGAACCTGGCGGCGAATCTTCTTAGGAACTTCTTATCGTTTTCAGATGCCCCTTCAGGGTATTCTTGAGCCTCGAGATACCTCTTCACTTCGTAGAACCAAAGTTTCTCTTCTACTCCTTCGGTATCGTCTGTTGTGCCCATGAAAACTAGGTTTGCATGCTCATCTTCTGAGTCAGATTCAGCTTCAGAAGATTCTGAGTCATCCCATATGACCATCATTCCTTTCTTCTTTTTAAACCTTTTCTTTGGTTTTTCTCTCTGCAGCTTGGGACATTCACTTCTGAAATGTCCAGGTTCTTTGCATTCATAGCATGTGATGTTTCTTTTACTGAACTTATTGTGTCCAGAAGATTCTCCTCTATCTTCAAATCTTTTGTGGTTTCTGAACTTCTTTTGCCTGTGTTTCCATATTTGATTTATCCTTCTAGAAAGCATAGATAGCTCATCTTCTTCTGACTCTGAATCTTCATAGCTTCCATCTTCAGCCTAAAAAGCATTAACATCAAATTTTTTAGTAGGTTTCAAAGCAACTGACTTACCTTTCTTCTGAGGCTCAAATTCATCAAGCTTGATTTCATGACTTCTCAGCACGCTGATGAGTTCTTCTAAGGATATAGCGTTCATATCTTTTGAAACTTTGAAAGTTGTCACCATTGGTGCTCATCGTCTAGGTAAGCTTCTGATGATTTTCTTTACATGATCATCCTTGGTGTATTCTTTATCAAGCACTCTCAGGCCAACAGTTAAGGTTAGAAACCTTGAGAACATTGCCTCAATGGATTCATTTTCCTCCATTTTAAATGCCTCATACTTCTGGATAAGCGCCAGAGCTTTAGTTTCCTTGACTTGAGCATTTCCTTCATGTGACATTTTGAGTGACTCAACGATATCATATGTTGTGTCTTTGTTTGTAATCTTTTCATATTCTATTTTTGAAATAGCATTCAACAGAATATTTCTTGATTTGTGATGATTCTTAAAATCTGCTTTCTGTATTTTGTCCATTGCTTTTCTTTCTATCTTGTTTTCGTCCTTGTCTACTGGGTGTTTGTAGCCATCCAAAACCATATCCCAAAGATCAGGATCATAGCCAAGAATAAAGCTTTCTAATCTACCCTTCCAGTATTCAAAATCCTCTCCATCAAACATAGGAGGTTTAGTTTTGTTGTTGTTGTGATCTGTTGCCATTTGTATTTTCCTTCTGGAACTTTACCTGTCATTGTTAAGTGTTTGCATCCATAACCAAGAGCTCTGATGCCAATTGAAGGCTTAGAAAACACTTAGAAGGGGTGGTTGAATAATTTTTTCCCTTTTTAAATTTTTCTTTTACTTAACAACAAGACTAAACACACAAGGATTTTTATCCTGGTTCGTTTGAAACTCAAACTACTCCAGTCCACCCGTCAAGGTGATTTCTCCTCTCTCAACGAGGACTTAATCCACTATAATAAAAAGATTACAAATGCACAACCAACTGTTGTGACTAACAATAACGCACAAGCCAAGTGCAAGTGACTAACACCTCTAAGACTCAACTAGTCCTAGCCCTCTTGAGAAATCTAACCCAACTGGTCTCTCAAGGAACAATTACTCAAGAACTTCTAGACAAAGTGTATATAATTGCTTCTGAAAAGCTTTATCACTAAAGTGATGTTTACACAAAATGTTTAAGCTCAAAACTGATAAATAAACTTTAACAGAATATGGTTTTGATTTTAGCAACGTAAGTTCTCTTTCAGAAAGTTCTTGTTCTTCTTTGAATGTTGCACTTTATATAAAGCTTCTAAATTTTGTCCATTGCAACGTTTGCGTGTCTTGGGTACTGGAAAGTGTAATTAAGATTTTTTTAGCTTCACGTGTTTTGTTTACTCAATGAATCTTGAAAGTTGAGCCACTCAAGCACTTCAGTCGTCTTAGCTTCAGTAGGGTAATGTTATTGTAGCAGACTTTGTCTTAGAAGATGACGTATACATAGATCATGTTCTTCTGTAAGCCTTGTTCAAAAACATCTTCTAATCAGAACATTCTTTGGTGCTTCTATCAGAGATTTGCGCTAGCATGCTTCCTTTAGAAGTTGATTTTCAGCATGCATGACCAGAAGTTCTATTCTTCATTAGAACTTCTACTACTTATTTGCTCAGCATAATTTGATATTTCTATATTCTTGAGCGCTTGAGTCAGAACATTATCTGAAATGAAAATAGTATACATTAGAGTATCATATCTATTATAAAAAATTTATTTCACTTGTTATCATCAAAACTCTAAGATATGATTAGAACCAAACTATGTTTTAACAAATGCTTCGAAAAACTAAAAAATGAAGTTTCTTATACGTACATTTCTCTGTAACTCTTTTCTCTAACAATTGATACTTTGAGTATTTTGAATGATTTGTACAAAATGAACACACCGAATTCCTAACACTAAGACCCTTATTTAGACTAATTCGACCCTAACGGTCCTATCTTAGGAAGACGCCACGTTCGCAGATTGCATGTTCTTCAAATTCTCTGACTTCTACACATCCTCCATGAGTAACATCTTGATTTGAATTCAAATATTCTCTCGTTATGAATATCGATCCTTCAGAATATTCGAATTTGAATCCTCTAACGGATACTTCCGATCCAAAACCTTCTTTCTTTTGAACGAAGTGAGTAATTTGGGCTTCCTTAACCTTATTTGAACGAAAGCCCAAAAATAATGAATCTTTGTTCTTCAAATTAACTGATTTCGAAATCTCTAGCCAACAGGAGGCTACAAATAAGATAACATTAGGGTTAAATCTGTTCAACGAGTATTTTTATAGTAAAATCGGATTATTTATCCCTCGATTTATTAAAGAAACCAAAAGAGTTAGATCATTAATTTTACATTTTTGTACTGAAATTCCTGGCAGCAGATACTTAATGTCACAGAGAATGTTATGACACAGTATCTGACACTGCTTTGACAATTCACACAGTAAATATAGAAAGCAGTAAATAACACAATAAGTTGTTCACCCAGTTCGGTTCTAACAAACCTACGTCTAGAGGCTACCAAGCCGGGGGAAATTCACTATTAGTAGTATCAATTGAGTTAAACTCACCGTTTACAACTCCTCACTTAATCACTACCCAATGACACTTCAACCTAAGTCCTACTTAGATCGAGTTCCCACCACTCCTCGATCACCGCGATGATATCAACCTATTGACTAATTGAATTGTGAAGACACACTTCAATAAAATATCTTGATCTTGCTTCAAAGCTTTAATCAAGAGACAAACACTCGTGCTTTAAAGCTTTGGTGATAAACTACTTACAACAAATCCTAGTCAATGCACTTATCAATTGATAGTTGCTTGGCTCCTGAAAACTAGAATTACACAATACCAAGCATTACTAACCTTAACGGTACACAACACAGTTACTAAACCTAACGATTACACAAACAAAAGCCTTCAATGTCTTCAATGAAATCGAGGCGTGGTGTAGAGTAAGGGTTGAATTCTTTATATAGAAGCGATCCTGAATCTTGAGTTTGGGCTTCCATAAAGATAGCTAGGGTTTACTTAATTCTCTCCTAAAAACATGGTTTGTTCAACAACCAATTTAGGTTTAATTAAGATTAACCTAGCAGCCACGTGACATGCTTTCTAATAACAGAAAAACATAAATAAAATGCTCAACAAACTTCACGAAAAATCTCGGGAAAAAGCGATTACGCGAGAATGTCTGCCGAATGTCATAACATCTTATGACATCGAGACTATTTTCTGAAATTTCCGGCCTGACTTTAGCTTCCATTACGGTGTACTTTTACCATCCTTGTCCGGTGGGATTTATCTTCAATCTCACGAATGTCATGACATCTATCAAGACATTTCTAAAGCCTAGTTTACCAAAATTGATGCCAACTTAAAACACTAACAAACTCCCCTTTGGCACATTTTTGGCTAAAACAAATTGACTATCAGTACAAATGCGTGAAGACTATTACCTAGTTCTAAGTTTTCCTAAGCTTTCCTAAGCTTCAAGTAACTAGAATTAAGAGAAGATAAATTCTACCCATACAAAGATCCCATAATTGCCCACAGTTGACCCACATACAATTGCCCACAAAATTTTAAACTGGCCATACAATTCCCCCCCCCATACAGTTTCCCAAACATTAATACTTCCCACAGTATTTCTTCTCCCCCTTTTTAGCCATAAAGGGCCAAAGGGAACCATACAATTGCCTCAACCCTTTTAATCAAAAGTGTCTTCAGCAACAAAAAAATAATATACCAGCAAGTAATTAAGTACCAGCAAGTATAACAGGGATACATCTCAGTCAGGACCATGTTTACAGTCATCCAACAAGAAGAACAATTGGAAAAAAATACAAGACACAAAACAGAACAGAATACAAATAACAAGAGAATTGACAGAATATTGGAAGCAACACGTAGGCGGCGGGGGGGCTTCAAGTGTTTTCTTCTCCGGAAGAAGCCTTGTGGAAGCTTCTTGAGCCTTCTTGACACCGACCATCTGAATATCATCATCTTCAGCATCACCTACATCATCATTATCATCTTTCTCTTCATCCTCAACCTCTATGTACGCTCTAGTTGAGAGATAAGCGCTTCAGACTTTGCTTTCTTGCTCAAGCTCCTTGCAAGTTGCTCTTAGCACAACAATGACATTTGCTACGAGAATTTTCTTTGACAGTTGATGTCTCGGAGATGTCATGACAATGTCAGGGACATACTTCCCTTGGAACAGTTTGTAGTGGAATCAAGAGCGGGGGCTCTCTTGCGGTGAATCTCTGTCACCAAGAAATGTCGGATCTTGATCAAGTATAATTCCACATGCGAGGAGGAAAAGCTATTGGACCTTTGATAGCATAGTGTTAGCATGCTTGAGTGTACGATCAAATATGTAGGAGCCATAGTCAAAGGAAGCTTGAGTTCCCTTGCATAAATGAATCTTCCCAATCCATTAGAAATAGTGGATTTGTGATTGGTTGGGACCAGTTTGCAGACCAATCTTATGCGGTATGGCAAACTTAACACTCAATTTCTTTGGTGAGAGTTTTCCCTTTAGGGCCATTGTCGACTTGTTTGGCGGTGATGGTTTGACAAATCTTGTTGTCAGTTTCCTCCAGCTCTGGTTGAGTTTTAGCAGATCTTCCTAGAAATCTATTGATCACATTTGGGAAAACGACTTTTCTCCCCTCACATAATGATCGGTAATCATCGAATTTCTATCCGATCATTTGAGAGATTGACAATAAACTCTCTCACCAAAGCTTCATATGATTTGAGAGTTTCTCCACTGTTTTCATCAGTCCTGCCTCCTTAATTAGGTCAATGATCTCCTTGCACCCTAAAGCACTCTTGTTCAACTCTCTTTCTAGTGCAACCCTCTTTAAACAAACATACTTCCATCTTCCAGCACTTTCAGGATGATGGAATGAGATGTTATCAATTGCCACTTCAGGCACTTTGGGAAGTTTGACAAGTGTTGGCTTCTTTCTTGAATGTATGTCAGTGACATTCTCCTCAACATCAACCTCAGTGTCATGATCAGACTCCACAGGTTCAGGTTCCTTCCTCTTTTTCACAATAGGTGTTCTCTTTGGTGTAGAGTCACCACCAATAGTTGTCACTCTACTTCTCTTTGTAGAGGATCCAGCCTTGTGATACTTCTCAGCTTTGCACATCTTGATTTCTTTTTAGGGCTCGTATTGCTGTTTTCCTTTTCTTTTCATCATTCTTTTTGCAATGCTTGGATTGACATTGGCAATAAGATCATTGTCAGAGAACATCTCATCTAAATCAATGACTGGAGGTTCGGTTAAGTGGTTAGATTCTTGAGTGGTGACTCTTCCAAAATCTTTGTCGAAATGTAGTCATCGGGACTTTACGGAGGAACATTTTCTTGGTGATTCTTCAAGAATACTATCGAAATATAACCAGGTGGCTTTATCGAGCAACATTTTCTTTGGGACTTCTCAAGAATCTTTGTCGGTCTCATCTTCTTTATCGTGAGAGATGTTGTTATGAGCATCATCAATACCTACATCAATCTCCTTAACAGAATGGTCTTCATTATTCTTGATAGGAAGTATTATGATCACCGGATGTCTTGACATCCTCTGACATCTGGATCCTTTGCTAAGCTAGGGCTAGCACTTTTCATTAGAGGCTGAAACTCCGGTACATATTGATTCTCATTTAGGATACTCATCACTATCCTAGCGATTGCTACATCATGAGACCTAGACTCCTCTGGGTTCACTCTTTACGGGGAGCAGAAGATGATGGAGCAGAGGTCTTACGGAGGGGATGCTTGTGATCTTCTTGCATTTCTTGTGCGCAATTTCTTAACTTTTTGGATCGTAGCTATTGCGCGCAATGGAGTAACCTTGCTTGACTTGCATGGATTCAACATTTTCCACGACTTCAACCATGGAGGAGATGGAGGCTTTGTCTTTTGGGAGGATGGCGAGGATGAAGACATTTTCTGTTGGTTGTTGAGAGGCGAGGCGAAAAAGGCAAGGGATTCGGAGTTTCTTTTAGATGAAGAAAGAATGATACTATTTTCAGAAGGAGAACCTTTTATATGTGGGTGTCTCTTCCTATTCTTGGACTTTTTAAAATGAGGATGAAAATACCTAAATGACCCACTTATGAGTAATTTAAATAACAAGTCCATTTTATCCCTTGTTGTAGACACAGTTAATTGCTACAACTCCTCATATTGACAAAAACCCAATTTGTCCCTTAAAGTCTTAAGCTGACTAACTTCAAGAACTTTTGTAACAATGTCACAGTACAAAGTCATGACATCCTGTATGACATTGTACCCAATCAGTGTCTGCTTCATCCAGACCACCCTAGAACAATTGCTATCATTGTGAGCTCAGCTTCAACATTGTATAGGACCACATAGTTTTGCTTCTTCTGATCAATTACTTCTCAGGGACACTTCCAACGAAATCCTTTTCCACAAGCTTTGATTAACACCTTTTCCACTTGTTCTTTTGGACACCTTCAAATGTGGAAGGGTAATAGTCCTAGTGTGGTGCCATTCTTCATTGTATGCGAGACTCTTTGAAACCAAGTGATTATCATGGATTGAAGCCACCATGATATTTCCTCCTCGATAATGAGGATTTCATCCAATACTTTTCTCCTGTAACATTTGACAGTAAGACACTTGTGTCATACCCCAAAATTTGCCTTCCATATATTCAAAAGATTTCATACATCCATACTCAAGGATTCCTCAAGAGTTGATCGACAAACTCTCTCTAGACAATCAACCCAAACTAGGGTTTGGTATCTCTCAAGTCAAGATGGTTCCAACATCTCCAATGGCCTTCATGCCTCCTCATATGCTTCAGATTCTCCATGTCAAGTTTCAAGCTTCCTGAGTCAAGTTTCCTCAGCAATTGCTCGGATGGTTGAAAATCGGTGTATTGGACAAAAAGTCAAGCTGTGGTCAACATACAGTCAAAACTTCGATTTTTGGTCAAAATCCTCATTTTGAAGTTACATTCATCATTTGATCAAGGGTTGATCATGATTCATCAAGAAAACTCAAGATTTGCTCAAAGTCAAACTTTCTAAATTAGGGTTTCTAGATGAAAAGTCAATGAACTTTGGTGATCATAACTTTCTCATACTTTCTCAAAAATTTTCCACCACCTCTTGTTTTGAAGGAAATTCAATTCTCTACAACTTCATGTCTCACAAGAATGTCCAAAAATTCTTCATTTGAGAGGTATAGCTCAAAACATTCTGGTCATTTTCAAAGTCAACAAAAGTCAACTTTTGTTTTGAAGATATATTGAGCATGGTAACTCAATTGAGATGAGACCAAAGACATTGTTTAGAGGACTCTTAGAGCTTTCCAAAAAGTCCAAGAACACTCAAAAATGTGGAAAATTGAGCAAGTTACACCATTCACAAGTTGGGCAATTTTGGAAGAATGCACAAAGAGATACTTCAAAAATCAAATCTTTTGCAAATGGGCCTACTTTTCTTCATCCTAAATTGTTCCTCATGCAATTAGGAATGTCCAAGCCCAATGCCACGAATTTTTGATTTATTTTTCTATTTAATTTGTAATTTATTCATTTAAATGCAAATTAAATCTTAAAATAAATTATAAAATCAAAATTAATTGGAAGATTGATTTTTATTGCTTTCTTGTGATCCAATCAACCCATAAATGCCAGCAATTTCGAAATTAGATCAAATTTGGCAAGATTGGATTGAAATTGGACAAAATTTGAAAATTTGATTTCATGAGAATATCAAATTTGATTTCCATTGAATGTTGATCAATTCTTTCCAAATTCAATCCCAAATCCATCCAGCATATATACTTGATGCATACCTATCAAGAAAAAACGAAAAAATTGGCTCAGAAACCCTATTCTCAAAGTGAAAAAATCGTGTTCTTGAAGCAATTGGCAATCCTTGTTCCAGCTCGTTTCAATCGGTTTTGAGGTGTCAAACACATTCCTTGATACCCCAGGAGTGATTCCAGATACTTACATTGCCAAAATACATCCAGAATCAAGAAATACGATCTCGGTTTGTCCATCTTTTTTCCAAATTCGATTTCTGTTTTTCATGCATTTTTAACACATTTGGTTGTTATTTTTGTGATTAGTAGGAAGATTGCAAGCGATCTGGGTTGTTTGATTGAGTTTCCATGGCCGGGAACGCATGATACCATTGTTAGGGTTTCTGAATACGTTTTGGGGTTTTTCTCAAATGGAAAAATTGGACCGTGAGACCTATGCCAATGAACTCGGAACGATCTCAGGAATCGAACCATGGTCTTAGAACTTATTTATATTATGCGTGCTTGATTTTCAAGTTTTTGCCAGGAACATAGCGTCGAGCAATGGCCGACGCTGGATTTTCAAATATTTGAAAGGTTGAAGACGAAGCTTGGCGCGAGTGGGAGGAAGCCAGGGGACGACGCGTGTCTTAGCCCACTCATTCCGTTTCCAAACAGTAGAACACTCCAGCTCAGTTGGTCAAGGCTTGTGGACTTGAGATTTCGCTCCAGGGTCATGGGTTCGATCCATATGGGCACCGGTTTTCATCTTTTTTCCAAAACTTGCATTATTTTCACATTTTCATATATTTTCTATTTTATTTTAATATTTCTATTCATTTTAATTTCTTTTCTATATTTTATTTCTGCATTAAAAAATTACCAAAAACATTTTTTCTTTTTACATTATTTTCATAAAAATCTTTATTTAATTTAATAAATTAAAAAATATAATTTTTGCATGCATATTCATTTTATTTATATTTTTGCATTTAATTCACTTTTAATTGCATTTTAATTATTAAATCTTTTCCAAAAAATCCCAAAAAATTATTTTAATATATTTATCATATTTCCAGCATATATTAATTTTCTCATATTAAAATTTGCATTTTTCTAACATTTTTTCTCTTGTTCGATTCATATTGCATTTCCCGATTTTCTTATTCTTTCACAGGTTGCTCCGATTCGGACGTTTTTCTTTTATCGTTTTATTTTTCCAATAATGTAATTGCTCATGGGTTGTAATAGTTTAATCTAGAGTTTTATTTTCCGCAAGTTTAAATTATGTATCTGCCCCAAAGCCATGTAATAGCGTAGGATTTACATTTCCGCTTTTACATTCCGCATTTTAATTTCCGCACCCTATCAATTGCTAGTAATTAGGCGTGTATGGCAAGACTAATAATCAACATAGCTCACTAACTTCAAGATAAAATATCTGAAATCAACACACTTCTTTCACACACGCACCCCTTAGGGTAATTCTCTCTCGATGCCTTTTCGATTCAAATGGTCATGTCCCTCGAACGTAGAGGTATTCTAGCACCGTTGCCTTCCAAACAAATCATCATAGTCCCTTCGATACAAAGATCATAGACCCACGATGTCGCCTCCGAATACATGATCTTGACCCTCGATTGTCGCCTACGAAAAATGATGATAGTCCCTTCGAATGTGCTAGGATACTTCCTACAAGTTGCTTTCGATGACCATCCAATGTCCCTTCGAATGTCCCGCTTACATCCAGCGAATGGAGCTACCTACTAACTAATGGTATGGCTAGCGCTATTCTAAAGGAATGTAAGTACAACAAAGCGACCAATTGTGGGTAAATAAGTCTCTTAGTTGCTTTCTCTATCAAATGCTTTTCGCACCTCACACACTTTTTTCAAAGTTCAAATTCTTTTCAAAACTAAACATTTCCGAACACTTTGTATACACTCCTACATGAGTCATTGCAAAGTCAAAGCGAAATGCCTTTTCCAAACTTTTTTGTCAAACACACAAGAAAGCAATTTTAAAAAAGTGATCTAGAGCAACTAAGAGCCCGTAGATAACTACGGATGGAAAGGGGTGCTAATACCTTCCCTTTTCATAACCATTCTCCGAACTCGAGAATCTAACGAAGGTCTTTTTCTGTTACTTTTACCTTCCCTTAATTGGATAAAAATAAAAGTCGGTGGCGACTCTTGCTATCCGCACATTTGGATACAAAAATCCTACAAAGTCAGTTCACCGTATCACAGAACTGGCGACTCTGCTGGGGAAAAGTACCCAAAAGAGAGAATCACCTTTGGGATTTCTAGATAACTTTTATTGCTTTTTGCTTGACTTGTATGCTTTATCTTTAAGGGTTGCTTGGGTATTATATTGTTGGGGGATCCTACACCCGGATCCGGGTTTCCTTTTAGGTAAGTGGCATTAGATCATCGCGACCGCTAGACGTATAACTACGCGGTCAACATGATGGCTACGTTAGCGTGACACTTTGGTTGTCCCGATACTCTTCATTCCCAAGTTGAAGATAGTATTTGGCTTCTGCGTGGTGTCATCAAGCGCTAACTAAACTTTTAGAACCTTAATTGACCCATCTTGGCCATTAGAAGGTAGTGAGATGGCCGGCTTTGGTGTAGACCGAGGTTGGTTGATACTCGATGCTACGCTCATTGAGATCGACTTTTGGGACATTTTCGATCGACCACTTGGCGTCGTATTGAAATAAGCGCCTACGAGAAAGATGCGTGATGTGAGATTCCTAGAACCGGTTACTATTATAGACGGGATGAACCAACTCAAACTTTTGGTGGGGTAATCACCTATACCTCATGCAAGCCTTAAACCTAGGCTCATTGTGTGAATTGTTTGTGTGTGCTAAACATGACATCATGACATCATCCGCATTGCATATCATTTCTAACTATTTCAAGGACCTAGGGATTTATCTTTGCTTGCTTTGTAGGGATCATGGCTTCTAGAAAGACTATCCGAATCAACTTCATGGGTATCCTTCTCAACTCAAAGAATTGGTTTGAAATTCCGACCATGCTCGGTTCATCAAAAGACATGGTTATCTACTTGATTTGGTTATCTCGGTTTTGAAGAAGATATGATGCATGTCCTATTTCGTTCTTGATCCGAAACACCATTGCTTTACATTCCAGATTATCGGTTGGTTCCTACCTTGGAAGAGTTCTCTAAGCTACTTGGGATACCTATTCTTGACCAAATGCCATTCACGGCCTAGAAAAGGTTCCTAACGAAGACATCGCATCCGCCTTACATCTTAAGCGCTCGGATATTGAAGCCAATTGGGAAACTAGAAGTGGAGTTAAGGGTTTACTTTCCAAGTTCTTAATTAAGAAAGCAGAATTCCTCAAAGTTATGAGTTTCCATGCATTCAAGATCTGTGGCCTTGCTAATTTATGGTTTGGTTCTATTCCTAACTCGGATCAATTCATAGATGTCAATGCCATCAAGTTGTTTCTTACGCAATCCGATGCCTACTTTACTTGGAGATATTGCATTCTCTCCACACTCGTACTACTAGCGACAAGGAACTCTCATGTGTGTATACCGTTACTTTCAAGGTGGTTTATTTCGCACCTTCCTCCATCGCTTTTGAAGAACGAACAAAGGTTGAGATGGTCTCAAAGATTAATGTCACTCTCTCATTCAGATATCCGTTGGAGCCTTTTCTCTCAAAAGGACTTCACATTCATTGAGCGTTGTGGAGAATTCCCTAATGTACCACTACTTGGTATAAGGAGGTATTACTTACAACCTTCTCTAGCTCTACGTCGGTTTGGTTTTGCTCAAGAGATGGTCCACATGATATGCTTCTCCAAGATATTGTGTTCGATTACAATCACGATCTCGAATTCGAGCGAAGGTTTATACACGCTTGGGGCATGGTAAAGAAGATCGATACCAAGACTTTGGGGCACCAAAATCCCATTCCTTGGGAACCTTACCTCAAATGGGTGCGAGCTCGAGCTCAAAACCTCATGATGCCATTCACTGTCTACCCAGAATTATGGAACTGTTGCTATAGGTGGCGCCTATCTGTTCTCCATCCCGACATGCCTACTAATTTTGAAGACTTGAAGAGATCCTGGATTCAGCTTAAAGAAGAGAGGGATACCTTTGAAACTCAGTGTTATGATCAGTTTCTCTTTGCCCCAACTTCACTTTCTCTTCATCTGTAGAGCACATAGATGACAGAGTGGGGTTCTCAGATTCCCACAAGTAGCAGTTGTCCTTTGATCTGACACCTCTCATAATCACTGCTTGTTCATCATTAATCACAAGACATTCAGTCTTAGTGAAGTTGACTATGAATCCCATATCACATAGCTGACTTATGCTAATGAGATTTGCAGTCAAACCTTTTACCAGCAATACTTCATTCAGGTTTGGAACTCCAGACCAGTTTGAGTTTCCAACACCTTTGATTTCTCCTTTAGCTCCATCTCCAAAGGTAACAAAGCTGATAGAATGAGGCTTAACATCATTGAGAAGATTTACATCTCCATATATGCTTGGAGCACTTCGTCAAAATACCAATCTTCCTTGGAAGGAACTCTAAGAGAAGACTGTGCTATCAGAGCTGTAGTCTTTTTCTTCTTCCACTGGTGAGTGTATGATGCCTTGTTGGACTTATGCTTCACATAAGGAACTTGATTAGGATACCCATGTAGCCTATAGCAGGTGGACTTTATGTGACCAAATCTTCCACAATAATAACATCTCCATCTTTGAAATTTTTTGTTCATGTTTCTATGATTTTGATGTTGAACCCAATGTTGTGACATCGATTTGACATTGGTTCATGTGGTGCTTTTTCTTTACGTGGTCAACAAATTCCTTAGCCTTCACATGTCCGAGGCGCCTATTTCTGTTTTGTGGAATGGCAACCTCTTTGCCTTTGACTTCCCGTGTTTGTTCCTCTCCGGTTATTGGCAAATCTCTTTGCGATCACATACCCTTCCGCACACATTTCTAGTTTGTCTTTGTGACAATTGTTTTGACATTGTTCTCCCATGTCTCGCTTCTTAATGTCACCAAGGTTTCTTTTCAACCACATATCCTAGACCATGCTTATTCCACGCATCTTGTCAGTCAAGAATTTCCTCTAACTTATCCGGATGTCATCATTTTGATGATTTAGACATCGATCAAGTTTTGAGTTCAACATGACAATGTCACTGAGGAGATTTATAGTGGTTGTGTTTTCCTTTTCTCACCTCTAGCTTCACATTCTCGACCCAACTTCTCAATCGACTTTTTTTCCTCATTCCGACACACTTCACCACTTTTCACACACTTCTGTAGGTCTCAAGAAGCTCTTCAAATGTCACTTCCTCATCACTAGAGTTCATGTCGAGTTGTATACTCCGGTGAGAGCGGTGACAAGTTTGGCACCTTCTTCCCGATTCACTTCACGAATCGGACCAAGTGACACCATTCCTTTCTTTTGTTTCTTAAGAAAGGTGGGACATTCAGACTCTAATATGTCCATATCCTTCACATTCATGACATTGGACTCCTCGATTTGACTTCCTTTTTCTTGACTTGGATCTTCTTGGAGTCATAAGATCTGATGTCGATGGAATGTCCTTGACATTTGACCTTGACTTTGGATCAATCCTCTTGATGAGTTTGTTGAACTGTCTTCCAAGCATAGCTATAGCTTCGGATATCTTCTCCTCATCTTCCACCTTGCATCCTTCTTCATTTGATACAAGTGCTATGCTTTTGTTCTTCTGTCACGCTTCACCGATTCCCATCTCAAAAGTCATAAGAGATCCAATAAGCTCTTCAACTTTCGGTCTTGATGTCTGTGCCTCCTCTGCGATTACTTTCATTGCAAATCTTTTAGGCAAGGATCGAGAATTTTCCTCACTAGCTTCTCCTCGACATCTTTTCACCAAGAGCTCCCGAGGCATTGGAAATCTCAAAACATTCATGTGAAACTCATGAATAGTCTCATCTTCCTTCATCTTCAAATTCTCAAATTTGGTAGTGAGCATCAAGTCTTGACATCTTCACCTTGGATGTTCCTCACGAGTGGTTTTGAGGGTGTCCCAAACATCCTTGGCAGTTCACATTGATGAACCAATCAAGATGTTTCACAATACCATTAAATAAAGCATTCTGCTTTAGAATTCCCCAGCAAGCTCCTCTTCCTCTTTGCTCCATTCTTCCTCGTGTTTCAAGACAAGTAGTCCCATCTTTCTCAACCTTGGTTGGATGTTTCCATCCTTTATCGCAGCCTCTCAAGCCTTGATATCCACCGATCTTAAGAAGGCAACCATATGAGGCTTCCAAGACTATAATTAGACCCATCCGAATAGGTGGTCTACCTCAAATCTGTTCCTTATCCATTAAGCCGTAAACTATAATCCCTAGATCTCACCGAAATAACAAGCGGTGCCTGCTCGATGCCAATTGAAATTCGGCGCAGATACTTAATGTCACAGAATGTTATGACACAAGATTCGATTCGCTTTGACAATTCACACAAGAAATATAAGCAAAATAACACAATAAGTTGTTCACCCGCCTCGGTTCTAACAAACCTACGCCGGAGGCTACCAAGCCGTGGAGGAAATTCACTATTAGTAGTATCAATTCGAGTTAAACTCACCCGCTTACAACTCCTCACTTAATCACTACCCAATGACACTTCAACCTAAGTCCTACTTAGATCCGAGTTCCCACTCACTCCCCTCAATCACCAGTTGATATCAACCTATTGACTAATTGAATTGTGAAGACACACTTCAATAAAATATCTTGATCTTGCTTCAAAGCTTTAATCAAGAGACAAACACTCGTGCTTTAAAGCTTTGAGTGATAAACTACCCTTACAACAAATCCTAGTCCAATGCACTTATCAATTGATAGTTGCTTGGCTCACAAGAGAAACTAGAATTACACAATACCAACTAACCTTAACGATACACAAACACAATCACACTAAACCTAACAAGACACAAACAAAAGCCTTCAATGTCTTCAATGAAATCCAGAGGTGTGGTGTAGAGTAAGGTTGAATTCTTTATATAGAAGCCCCGAATCTTCGCTTTGGGCTTCCATAAAGATAGCTAGGGTTTACTTAATTTCTCCTAAAAACATGGTTTGTTCAACAACCAATTTAGGTTTAATTAAGATTAACCTAGCAGCCACGTGAGCATGCTTTCTAATAATGAAAAACATAAATAAAATGCTCAACAAACTTCCCGAAAATCTCAGAAAAACCGATTCTCGGAATGTCACGAATGTCATAACATTATGACATCATTTTCAGAATTTCCAAGTGCCTTTAGCTTCCTGCTCGATTTGTACTTTTACCATCCTTGTCCAGTAGGATTTATCTTCAATCTCTGAATGTCATGACATCTATCAAGACATTTCTAAAGCCTAGTTTTACCAAAATTGATGCCAACTTAAAACACTAACATGTACAAATAAAAACATAAAGTGTCGTAGCTGGGATTCGAAGCTTGTCCGGAATGGTATTTCTCTGCGGTTTTATATTTAATCAAGGGCTCAAGTTGTTTTTTATAAATAATTATATGGGGCGTGATGGTGAAAATCCTCAGTTTGTTCTGGTTTACGTGAAAGCTTTGTCATGAAAAGCGTTATTTGTTGTAGTGAATTACAAGAATATGGAGTTGCTTGGTTCAGTCCTACCAAATAGGTGGTGTGCGTCATTAATTCACGGACATGGTCTCTCTAATCAATTTATTGTTTGAAGCACAAGGCATTGTGGATAGTGGATCTTTTAGGTATATTTACTTTCATCACTCATTCAAAATTACTCTGGGAGCCTCACATACTATGAAATCAACCTTAATTGTATCGTCATTAAACCGCCAACCATAGGAATAACATAGTAAAGTATGGTACTAAACATACTTTGGAACTTCCAAAAAATGTTGATCTAATACCTTTATTTATGTACTCAATTACCGCACCAAATTATAGCCAACAATTTCCTGCTCTAGAAAGGAAGATGGATCCAATCACCGATAGAATATCCAAACCCTTCATTCATCCTAATGAAGTATAATTCGGTGGAAAACTCAAACCTTTAATTCAAGTTAAAGAAGTTATAAATTGGCAATCATAAAACATGATTTCCCAAAATGATATCCTCCAAAATCTCGACAAAAAGGTGGATGAGAATTTTGATAAAATAGACGAGACAGATGATTATCTCAAGGTTCTATCCCAGAAAATGCAGAAGCATTACAGAAGCTTATTGGCCCAAGTGTCTTGTTGTGAAGGTAATAGCGGAAAGAAAAAAGTAAAGTATTATTTTTACCGGGTGATATATAGGTTATATCGTATCGTGTCCATAGAGATTGGTTATTGATTTTCCATTCCATAATTCGATCATTAATGAGTTTGGGGTTAAGTGGGCTGTAAAGAAAACTATCAACATAAAATAAATGTATACAAAAGTAAAAAAGGATAGACAACTTATTTGGAACGAATGTACGTTATCCGTCACAGACTTAAACTTATCGTCCAGTTATACTCAACCTACAATACTCGTCTATGTCATCACATATCTCTCACAACCTAAGTTATTCCTAACCCAAATTGAGAATCCCACTGCATCACCTCGATAGTGGTCCCTTACCTACCTTAACAACACAGAAGTCAACCGTGTCACTCACATTGACGATGTCTCGCCCGACACAACCGACATAGAGACATTAATCTCGGATACCCAAAGTGAATGGTATCTCTAAACCTATGTCTAGCGCTCAGAAACTAACAGATAATCATCCTGGGTAAGAATCTAAGTAGTATATGTCTATCACAACTTAAATCCCTAACACAAGGTAAAAACCTAAGATAACAACCAACATATATTTGTAAAGCAAGCTTTATATAACGCCATGGGCGACAAATATACATGTGTTAAGAGTAAATATACATACAAAATGCAACTAAAAGAGATTACACAAAGAGGAAGAGAAATGAATCACAAATATTTTGGTTTTTCGATGCCAATCGAAGAGCAATCCATCTCGGATCATTCGTATGCAAGATCCATAGTTGTTATCTAAGTTATATAGACCAAAATTTGAAGTTTTGATGAATTTGGACCAAAAATACCCAACCATCACTTAAAAATGTGTTTTTTCGCCTAAATATGAGTTTTTGCCCAGCCCGCACCGCCTGGCGCTCAAACACCACCGTCGGATGCTCAAAACTACATTTTTAGTGTATTTTCACGCTCCCGGAGCGCCTCTCCACCGTCGGACGAGCTCGGGCGCTGCTGGAAAAAAACCAGAAAATTCCAGCATTATTTTGGCCATAACTTGAGAACCGTAACTCGAATTTGCGCCCGATTTGAAGCGTTGGAAATCTTATTCAATAACCTATCTAACCATGATAAAATATCAACCAAATTAATGATTTTTTATTCTTTGATTTTGAGCCTTATTCGGTAATGAGTTGCACAAATTGCGCGTTTGAAGCCGTGTCTTCGACACTTTATTACTCAATGCTCCAATTATGAGTGAATACCTACAAAAGAGATAAAAAAATCATCAAATGATACACAAAAATACTAAAACTTGATTATACACTATATATACACATTTATACAAAAAAACGGAGGATTTATTCGAAGAATATCAACAAAAGAACCGATAAATGCCACAAAACATATATACAAAATAACTACATTTTGGCACTTATCATGTCTTAGCTGGATCATGATTTGCGAAAGATGTTAGAAGAAAGAAATTCTGGAAAAACCTTTGACCAAAGAGAATCAGAAATCAGAAATCTACAAGTCCAAGTAAAAGAAATAGATGGTTTCTTAATAGCTTTGCAAGAAAGAATGTTCAAGCCTATTGAAAACTCTTTCTTTGACCCTCTTACTTTCCCTACATAATTCAACAACCAAAAATACCTTCTTCTTTCTTCCATGCCTATGTTTCTTCACCACCATATCAGTTCAAATACATACCTACATCTTAAAAACCAAAATCTACTAGAACTATCATTACCTCAATCTCCAAGATAAAAGGAAATGATACCTGTTTGAGCGTTCATCCTCAGAATCTCATGATTTCTGTGAAACACCTCCTCCAAAATTCCAAAAGGAAGAAGAAAATCCTGATAAAGGTATCCAGGCCATGGCAATCACTAGAAATTATGAGTTTCCCCAAAAACGTTACTCTCTTGTCGAATCGTCAGCAAAAAAAGAAGAAGAGTCATCCTCGTATGATGACAAAGATTCCTATCATGAAACGTCTACTGATGAAACATCAAGATTGTTTTCATCAGAATCACAATCTGTGAAGTAAACTACTGTTCGCGTTAAAAAGTGACGCGCTAGCGAATCGAATGTGAATTCAGATTCTCTAGCTCGAAACGATTTACTCTTTTGATTTGTTTATAAAGATGCCGCGAGCATCAAGCTTTATTATTTTCAACACAAGAAAAGATGATTTAATGATTATGAAAAAGGGGAAAGCTGTTAATACCCTCAACTGATTTTGATATGCGTAACGACTAGCGCAAACTAGACGCAACGCATTGGGGAGATTCTGAGTAAAGGGGTTTGTTATATAAAGGGAATAGATGGAGCACCCTAAATATATATAGTTATCTATAGCTTTATATATGAATATGTTTTGATATGTTTGTGTGTTTTAATTGCTATTTCTATGATTGGGAAAGTTTCTCCTTTGGGATTTTAAGAAGGATAGATTATGTGGGATTCTAGTGTTTGTTATTATTGTGCTCGCAAAGATCTTTGGATCTTCTGCATACATATCCCCCTAGTGGGAATCAGAGCATTTGTAGCTCGGATCTACAGGGATCTATGGTTTGTTTGGTTTGAGAGAGAAAGAAATTTGCTCGGCAAGGATGAGACCTTGTGCCTACGTATTCTCAAAAGGATGTTGAGAAAGTCAGAGCAATCGTAGTTCCCACTTATGCTAGTGGAAAGCAACGGATGTTATTAAGAGACACAGATAAATGTCATCTTAATGAAAATGTATCTAATCTATTTCATCACATACATTTTGAAAAGTTGATTGATTAAAATCTTTCATCGTAAGTTCTGTGTGTTTTGCTTGAATGTACAAGCGCTACCACTTACATGTTTAAGAAAGATGTTTGAAAATGATTGAATCTTTTAACATAAGCATTGGGTGTTTTGCTTGAGTATACAAGCGTTACCACTTACAATTAAGAGATATTTTTGAAAAGAGTTTGAAAAGTTTTTGATTGTATGTGATGTGATAGATGAGATACTTCTTCCATAGAGATGATAAACGTCTAAATCTCGAGGAGAAATTGATTGGATTAAAGGGATGCTTTTAAGAAGCCCATGGGTCCTTGTATTGTTAGCCCAAGAGAAGGCATTCCGAGGGTCATCGAAGGTCATCGAGGGTCCTTGTATGAAGCTCAAGAGGAAGCTATAGGGTATGGCTGGCTTTGGCTTTAAAAGGGATTTCACCGGGAAACCATCCTTTTGGAATTAAGAGCAATTTCACCAGGAAATTATACTCTCTGGGTTCTATCCTAACGCGGGTGATTCTTTGTATTGGAAGCCCAATAGGAGGATGTTAAGAGATTTCCTATCTCTTTCATTGTATGATGCCCAAGAGAAGGCTAAACTCAATAAGGAGTTCTTTTGAACGAAGCCCAAGAGGAGGCTGACTCAGCAGGTGAGTATTGTCTTATATAAAGCCTAAGCGGAGGCTAAACTCAAATGAATGAGTTACCTTGTACAAAGCCCAAGAGGAGGCTAACTCTGTGGGGAGAGTTATCTTTGTATAAATCCCAAGAGGAGGCTACAACTGTGGGGAACCTATTGGTTAGACTAATTGTTATGTTATAATTTGACAGTTGTATAAACAAGTGTGTGCGTGTGATATATATTCACAGGAGTTTATGAAGGAAATATAAACAGATGCATGTAAAGTTTATAAAATATAAACAAGTGTCTGTGAAACGAACATTTGAAACGAGCGTAACTTGATTATTCACAAGTTTGAATGTGTACAAGGAAGTAAATATGTACGAACGAGCTATTTATGTACAGACAAAGATGGATGTACATAGGAGGGTTGGGACTTACACCATAAGGGTGGCCCATTGGTTTAAAAGCAGTTTCACCGGGAATAATGCTCCTTTCAATACCAATGGTATTCAGTTGTATACTGTCGCACCCCAAAATTTCCCCTGTGTTTTACCACATTGTTTCGTTGTTTGTTCTGATCATAATTCGTCCATTCATTGTGGCTTCAGAGGAGTCTCTACAGAGAAATTTCCACAAAAAAAAGTTGTGTTGGGGTTTCGAAAGAAAGCTTCGTTTTGTCACCGTTGCAGTTTTAGTTCAGGCTACCTTTGAGCAGAATTCAAATTTGAGAGGTTTCGAGTTATTTATTCTAAAGGAGCTGTTTGGATTTTCTCTTGTTCGGAAAGAATTATTGTTTTTTTTGGAATTTGGATTCAAAATATTTATTTATTTTGAAATTTAAATTTTTAAAGGAATTCTTTATTTCTTGGGGAGTTTAAGTCCAATGAAGAAACAGATGTTGTTCTTGGTGTTTGAATTTACTAACAAAGAAAGATAGTTACGAGTAGTTATTCAATTCATATTGGATGTTACTCGTTCATTTCAAGCAAAGGTACTTGAGCCAGGTTTAATCCCGTTCTTTTTGTGCGAGTTTTCATTCAATTGAAATGCTATGCAAATGGTACTCACGTTTGTATTCTTTCACCTCAAGATACACAAAGTTATGGAATTACAGGTTTAATTTTGAAAAGGAGAAAATAAATTATTTCACTGGAATTCAATTACAAGTGTGAATTACAAAGTTACAAGTTACAAAGGTGTCCTAATTCTACGATATTGCTACAATCTTCTAAGGTTTGTTCTTGATTTGAGCGAGTTATTTGTCTTCCTCTGGGCTGTTCTTCGTATTCAAGCATCCTTCATTTCCACGCCATGCCATCCATTGTCACCGAAACAACAAAAGAAACATAATTAATAAGTAGACAATTTTTACGAAAACAAGAAATTTGTTTTGGCTCATCATTAGGGTTGTGTTGAGGAATCGAGATGAAGGTTAATTGTTTCAGATGACAAAGCCTCGGAACCAAAGTTCCTTCATCGGCCGTTACGCTACCTCCTTTGAAATCACAACAACATCCGTTGTTGGTTCACAAAGAGAGGTGTAATTTGGAAATCAAGGACCATCACTTTTCCAAAGGAACACACCAGTTTAATTAATCCCACGCTCACTAAATTCCAATAGGAGAAGACCCCAAGGTCAGCATATAACAAGCAATAGGCAGCCAAAGAGAGAGAGTTATTTTACCCAACAAGCCATAGTTATTAGCACAGGTGAAAGTTTTTCACTCATAGAGAAAAGCATTGATACAGCAGGCAAACAACAGAGTTAACAGGATTTAAAGCCAAGAATGGCAAGACCAGCATTAGAAGGAAATAACAAACAGCATCATAAAAAGGGAAAGAGTTTGGTTCCAAGAGAAAACAGGTTGCAGCTTCACCAAGGAATATGCCATAAAACAAAAACCAAAATGAGATAATGATCAATGCAGTATCTGTTCATTCAAAACCAGCAGAGAAAAAAGTATAATGGCAAAAAAAAAAAGCAAAGTCTGTTCTGAGGTTAAGAAGGGTAAACCAGAAAATAAGCTATCAGCAATTGCATCATGAGAGAGAAGAAAAAGGATGATGACAAGGTAGCAGCAGAACAGAGCAAGGATTCAAGGCCAGCAAAGATATAATATCTGTTCTTATATACAATACCAAAAAACCAATCTTGAAGGGAGGGTTCTCAACATTTCAAAAACCAGAAAAATTAGTAGCATCTGTTCTAGCCTTTTCCAAACCCAGTTGAAAACTATTTTTCCAAACCATTTTTCTTTCCCAAACGATTTCCAAACCAGAAAACCAAAAGACAAGTGAGGCATCGTGTTCTACTGATACAGACCAAGAACATTGTAGTATCTGTCATAATAATTTCCCAACCAAAATGGTCAAACCAGTGCAGTGTCTGTCTTATCCTAACCAATCGATATAGCCAAAAAGGAACCAGATACCAGAAATTGTAAAACACAGAAAATAGACCAAAATCCAAAACCTAACACTAATCATCATCATTTTCCTAACAACACTAGCCCTTCAGAGTGGTTCTTTCAGAAATCATTTTCTGACAGAGAAAGAAAAGAGGAAGAAGAGATTTGGAACTGTCTCACCCGGTTCGTGTCAAAGAGGTACGATTTCCAGCGACCATGGGGGTTAGGGGATACCCCAGCCAGATCATCTGTAAAATAGCAATAGACATGTATCAGTAATCAAAAATCGAAAAAACATAAGGGAGATCGAAACCACAAGGCCTTGCCGCCGCCGTCACCGCCATAGGGTGATTTTTGGCCGTGGTTCCGGTTGGTCTTTTTTTAGAGCGAAATGGAGAGTGAGACGAGATCGCAAGGTCGTGAGAGAGAAGAAGCGATTGGGAATTTCTGGGGATGGCGATTTGAGAGAACACCTGCATGCATCGGTTCAACAGAGAGAGAAAGAGGATCGCGTGAAGCATCGTGTGTTTTCTATTTGATTTTAAGAAGTAGGATTAGTTATAACTTTTGTTTTCTTTATCTACTAACTAATACTAATATTATTATTAATACTATATTATTATTATTATATTATATTACTAACTACTAACCATTATTTATTTACTACTATTATCACTATTCTTTTTTATATTACTGTTACTATTATATTATTACTTATCATATTATTATTACTTACTATTATAATATTATTACTATTATATGTATTTATTTTATCATTACTATCATCACTATTATTATATCATTATTATTATTAGCACCATTATATCATTATTATTATTTTTACTACCATTATATCATTGTCATTATTAGTACTGTTATTTATACCATTACTCTATATTATTATTATTACTATTTAGTATTATTATTAGTAACAATATTATTTTATTTTTTTTATAAAAAAAAACCAATAACATTCAATATTAGTATATTTAAACTAATAAAATATTTAGTGTACAAAAAATAATAATAGTGTAGTTAGATTTTCTTTTATTATTAATTAGGAAATTTTTAGCATTTTCTTTTCTATTTATTCCCCATTTGTAAATTTGTACCCCCACTCCCCGGTTGTAATAGCTAGTAAATATTTGTATTTATTGCTTTATTATTTATTTATTATTCGCAAAGCACAAACAAAAACGTTTTCAAACTAATACTCGTGCGAGCCATCTTTTATCCTGAGTGGACAAAGCTTTGAAGCGTCCCAACGGCCACACTTTTATGCACACACCACGCTTACTCTTGGGCTTACAATGAAACTTTGGTTAATTAGTTAAACATTATTTAATCATCTAATTAGGTTATTTAAAATTAATTAGTTCGCCTAATTAATTTTATTAAACTAATTACTTGGTTAAGTTTCGCTTAATTAGTTGATTAAATTTATTTCGCGCATGCACCTACACAATGTAAATCATTTATTTGTGCAAGCCACTTTGTATGGGCTCTTAATTTATTTACTCGCTTTATTTAATGCTTGTATACAATTATTTGTTCATTTCCGTTATCGCACCTTAGTCCATATGTTCAATTAACCATAACTCGCATATCAAAAACACTTTCGCAATTAAAGTTTCAAACCTCGATCCAACGTCGAGTGTATTTTCGAAACCTTTTTCATAATAAAGAACAAGTTTTTAAGTCGTTGGACGCTAGACCAGTTGCTTAAAAACTTGTCCCTCAAACAAACTTTAGTCTTTAAGTCGTTGGACGCTAGACCTGTGGCTTAAAGACTCCTAAATAACGTGAACTCATTTCACTTCACTTTTTCTCAAGAAAACTTTTTGGGTGATAGACGACTTGGGCGAACTTTCGTTCCTCGGGTTTCTAGTATTTGAATCGTGAGACGCTAGCCTCGTTGTTCGGTACTTTTTTCATCCACATAAAAAAACAATTCAACTCATTCAAGTTCTTTTATCGCTCGTATGCGATCGTAAAAACTCTTTTCGGATAAAGAGGGTGCAATAAGTCGTTTCAAACACGAACGAGGACTTAAGCTTTTCAAACAAACAAAACAAGTCCTAGTTCAAAGTATGTGAAATGTCTAAATGCACGATTTTTCTTATAAAATCAATACAACAAACTTAAAACCTTTTTAAGAGGAACTACAGAGTTTTGACTTTCCCATTGCACAAGGGAATATGTAGGCACACGGTTCCGAAACCGTGCCAAACTCAAAATAATAATAAACATTTCCTTTTGGTATTCATAACTTAGCAATAAACACACACACAAACGCGTAGAATTAAATGGGTCCCATCGAGTACGATGGATGTAAGGGGTGCTAATACCTTCCCCTTACATAACCGACTCCCGATCCCACTTTTGGTCACGTAGACCGCCTTATCCGCTTGTTTTGGGTTTTATCTATATTTTCCGTTCTTTTAGAACAAATAAAATTAGGTGGCGATTTCACTAGTTTTCTAGAATTAAAAGATTTTTGAAAATCGAGTTGCTTGATTGGCGACTTCCTGGGAATATTTTTAAAGCGAGTTAACCCTAATTTAATTCTTCGCTTGTGTGTTTGTTTATTGCTTTGATGTTTACTATTCATTGCCTATTATTTCTTTATATCCTGTTGATATATTTGGATATTGGGGCATTTGTTTGGTTATGATTCGTAGATAAGCCCAATACCCAGGCTTCTAGGAAACATAAGTTTAGAGTGGTTGAGTAGCTTAGGTCCATTGGACATCCGTGTTCCTTGGATCGACGTGAAGACCACGACTTAGAGTTGGTCTTTTTAAGGGAGTTATTGCATCGTACAATAGTGCGGGATGATAATTCTTGGACAAAGGGCCTATAACTCTAAGTATTAGGATGTCCAAAACAAGCCGACCACTCAAAAGATTTTGAGTATCCCTTTAAGAGCCGCTTATTGGAGTATACTTTTGGAAGTATTATCCCCACATAGTCCGATCGCGTGGTGATAATATTTCTAAAAAGGGGATCTAAGTCTCCGAGAAGCATTTAGCACAAAAAACATTAGAACCAACCTTGTTTGGGGAATTGTGGGTAGACGTCGAAACCATGTCCGACCGTCCTTTTAAACCCTTGTGCTATTTAACTTTACATGTGATTTTGCGCATAACATCGATATGTATCGCATCACATTGCATTCTTACATGCATTATCATCACATCGCATTCTTACATGCGTCACCACCATGTTGCATTCTTACATGCATTACCATCGTTGCATTCTTATATGCATTACCATCAATGCATTCTTACATGCACTACCATCACATTGCATTCTTACATGCATTATCATCACATTGCATTCTTACATGTATCACCATTATATGGCATTCTTACATGTATCACCATCATATGGCATTCTTATATGCATTACCGTTACATCGCATTCTTACATGCGTTACTACTATATTACATCGCATTCTTACGTGCGTTACCATTACATTACATTTGCGTTCCTTCATGCATTATCACGCATTTCATCAAGAAAAAAAAAGCTCATTTCATTTCTTCTGTCCAGAAATATCAAACTGTCTACTCGACGCACGTTCAAAACTCCAAGGATGTCTCAGAGGACTATAGACGAGCTTCAGTGTGGGGAACTATTGAAGGCGGAAGTTAAGCACCGAAAAGTCGATGAGTCGGTCTTGGATCTCTTGCAAGTTGTGTTGAAAGAGAATGCAACACCACACCAATCTCCGCAAGTTTGGTTCTTTGCTCTATCATCCGATGTCTCCATGGGTCAAGGACATCCACATGTGGCGAACTCTCGGTCAATTTCTCCTCGAGTATCATCCTCGACCATCACCTTCGAGGATTCCTCGACAACAAGAATTGCTTGCTCCCGATCAAGAAGAAGGATCCAAATCGGCGATAATCCGCATTATCGCCGATATGCTCAACAGGATATTCAATCGATCCCGATGTCGTATTCTCAACTATTGCCTTACTTGATTCAGAGTGGTGTTGTGATACCAAGGGAGTTGAAGCCAGTACCAGGAGCTGCTAAAGCTTGGTTCGATGAGAAAGCTAAATGTGCTTTTCATGCTAACTCATGGGACACAACCGAATTGTTCGGCCTTCAAATGCACAGTTCAAGAGTTAATTGATGATAAGATTCTGTTTTTCAAACAGAATGGATCGAGCTTAGACATTTTGCTTGCAAGGTCTAATCGTAGCAATTTTGAGGAATTTCCAAAACTCATTGGGACAACTGCTTGCCAAAAGGGAGTTGAGACTTTGAAGAGTAGTGATGAAGTAGACCAAATGATTACTTCAGAAAAGGTGGTAACCTTCAGCAAAGATATCTCAAGTTCTAGCAAAGGGAAGTCGGTTGCAACACCAACTCATTATCCTCCATTACCGTCTTTCAAGTCTTTGCATCAACAACTTTTTGTCTGATCTTCGTCAACTTCAGAGTCAGAACACTCAAAATCAAATTGTGCCTCGAATATAACGGAAAGAGGCTCCTCTTGATCCAATTCCTGACCTACCAACTTTATCGGTTCAAAGCTCTTTGGTGGTTCCCAAGTTCATTAAGCCACCGAAGTCATTCCCGCCACAATATGATCATAATGCACGATGTGGATACCACGCTGGTACGGTAGGACACTCAACAGAGGATTGCAATCCTTACAAAGCCAAAGTTCAACAATTGATTGACCAGAAGTACTTGACTATTCAAGGAGGGAATCTGTTTGTGAATGGAAACCCCGTATTCAAGTGAACGTCAAACCCACTGAAGTTCATCTGAATCAACAAGTCAAGACCGAGATCAAGTCTCCTCAACAATGACAATCTTTTATTTCTTTACTGCATTTTCATGTGTATCTTGTTTAAGTGTTTAAACTTTGTTTGCATATAGAAACTTGTTTGTTTTAACTTTAATGCAATGAGTATGTTTGTCTTGAAGTAATCCATTCGTTATCACTCTTTAAATGATTTGCGAGCATTTTGATACCAACGTTACCGAATATGTCGCCTAGGCAAAGATCGGAGGGAGGATGACGATAATTGAAAAAAACGCCAGGTCTCTAGTCATATGCTTGAGTAAAAACCTTGCTGATGATGTATAGGCCTTGTTTCAAATCCCCAAACACCGGAGTTATAAGGGAGATAGACCCTCGTTAACCCCTTCGAGCCTTGAAGTAGAAGTTTCTTTTCTGTTCAGAAAAACCCCATTTTTTCAACCCTGTGGGCGGGTAGTGTTCAGTTAATCTGATCGAGCGTTTAAAACTCATCAAGAGAGTAAGCCAAAGGATACAACAATGGCTATCCTTCAAAAGGTTGAGAAAGGTCAAAACCACAGTAGTCGACCTCCATCTATCAATAGTGTGCATCAAAGGAGAATGATACCATGTTGGGTATCTCTAGCACATCAGAAAGGTCAACAGATGACGACATCATAACGGTTACCCTTCATCTACCCAAGGACTCAGACAGTCACCATCACTTCTAGCAAATTAAAGGTTGTGTATAGATCCACGACTTGTTCAAAAAAAAACCGAATAGAAAAAGACAAAAAGCTCGCTAAGTTGAGGCTTAGTAATAAGTCGCTTAGGCAAAAGTCAGGTAAAATCCCAAAATGCAGTATCAAAGGATTCTCAACAAAGAACAAGTTGTATGGTCAAGTACCAAAAGACAAAATGTGAGTGACTGGCGTGTCCAAGAAACCTCATATTGGTTCCTCAACCACCATAACATCTCTCGAGAGATGAGTGCTTGTATCAGGATAGTTGAACTTAGGACCGAAGAACATCATGGAGAAGGGGCGGGCACCAAATATTTTGAGCCTAAAAACCTTTTTTCTAAAAAACTCGTGAACCAGGCCACGTTACAACCCTTAAAAGTCCTAATTGAAGCATGGGTTAATTCAAAAGCATATAACGAAGAGATCGCGTTTACCTCTGACTCCTACAGTGTGTGTTAAGTATCTGTGTTGGTATCATATGCTCGTCTTATCTTTCAAAAAAAATTTTAGTGTTGCATTCCAAAAAGTGTTTCACTCACAAAAAAAATCATAATGTTTTTCATACAAAACTTCAAGACGCATAAATGTTGCATTATAATTGTCACAATAAACATTCTTCTACATGTAAAACATTTGTTTGACATTAAAGAAGTTCTCATAATGGACATCAGTGAAGGATTTAACTTTGTCCAAAGAAGAAAGACTTGATCATCTCTTTGTATCAAGCAGGATGTCTAAGGACTCCTTTGAGCATATCACAAGTTGTCTTCTCAAGATTCTGTTAATTTGGGGGCAATTAAATCGAAATTCAGCTCCTCGAATTTCTGGCAATCCGGGGGCAAATCCTTAAAGAGCAATCATCAATTGAGTTAGTCCTTCTCAAAAGAGCAGTTAACCTGGGACAACTGTCATCCCATGTTTCATTCAACTTGAAGCAATCACCTCGAGACATGGGAGTCTCTCTAACACTGTTTACATTGGGACATTTCGAACTAATCGTTCGGTTCCAATCAATCTGAGATAATTACTTCGACGCGTGGAAGCCTTCAAAAGCTCTTGTTCCACCAAGTTAGTCGCTCACTTGTTGTTGATCTGAAGCAGTTACTTCATAATGGTGAAGCTCTTTTAATTGGAGCAAGTGTTCGTTCAAGAATCAGTCATCCTGAAGTAATTACTTCGAGACGTAGAAGTCTCTCTAAAGCTCGTCCTGGGGCAGGTCTTCCCGAGGCTCGCATAACTCCTTATTCAGATGCAGTCAGTCCGAGGAAATTACTCGAGATGTAGAAGTCTTTCCAAGACTCATTCTAGAGCAAGCTTGCTGAAAAGATTCATCTGAAGCAACTACTTCGAGACGTTGGAGTCTCTCCAATGTTCATCCTGGGGCATGTCGTCCATCTACGCAAAGTCCGTCACTCTGAGGTTCAATAAATCTAAGGAGGTTATTTTGAGATGCGGAAACACCTCCAAGACTACTATCAAGGCATGGTATTCCCATATTAGAATATCTAGTTCCTTTGAAATACTGATGATCAGTAAAGTATTGCGTCAGAATACAGGATGCCGGGGCACTCCTTTTCGGGAAAGATTTTTAGAAGGTCTACCAGACCGGGGCATATTGAGATTCTGAAGTGCAAAATCTAATGCAGCCGCATTCCCACGCATGGGGCACGCCTCTACACATCGTTATCTAATCAACTCAGAAGTTTGCTATTCTTCGTTCTACAAGAATTAGCATTGCAGCCTTTCCAGCGGCAATTCAACATTTGGAGTTTGGTCAATCATCTTATCGTGCCATGTTCTTTTATCCTCCGGACTAACGATGTCGAGGATTCAGTTTGATAGCCAGTGCATTAACCAGTATATTCATGCATTCATTCATTCATGCATTCATATCATATACTACATAGCACAGTCATTCATAAACCTCAGCCAGGACTCGGGTTATTCCAAGATCGGTTAGTGATTTTTCTCAGCCGAATCGTAATTTGAAGACTATTTTGAATGACAAATTTAGTTCTTCCGATCACAAGTTTGAGGGCTCGACCATAATTGGTCTACAACGATGATGATTCTCAAATTGAATCTATTCCAGAGTGATTGGGTTTCCCCAAGCGAACTCTTGCATCAATGAAGCTTCTTATTCGGGATTTCCCCAATGATTCTTCTTCATAGAGTTCCTTTTAAAAAGTACACCATTACAAGAAGGAGACTTTTCTCAGATGACAATCTAGCTTTTCTCCCCAGTGCCAGGTAAACGCTTGGGTGACAGACTATCGACAGTAGTATCAACTTTCCAATGAAGTCTCTTCCCTAGAGAATCGATCGATCATCCCCAGTGAACTCTTATGACAACAAGATTGTTCAATTGGATTCCCCAGTGATGTCTTCCTTCTCTCAACAATATCAGGAAATCATACACCATTTGCATTAGAAAAAAAATCATATCATGCATATCATAATCATGCATATCATACTCATGCATTAGCTTCGGCTATCTGTTTTGCAGGTTTTTCAACTGAAACCGTAGATATCCTCGTAAGGATCAAAATTGAAGGATTAGTTCTCAGACGACAAATTATCCTCTTTTCGACAAGCACAAGTTATATACTTGTATGGATCTTAACAACTGATTTGATGTCTCCAGTCGAGATTTCTTCCCCAGAAACAGTTGTCTCTTTCAAATAAGACTCTAATGTCAGCAAAATTATTCAACCGGGAATCCCCAGTGAATTTTCCACATGGTTTTCTTACGAAGTTTCCCCAGCGAAGCTTATTTCTCTCCCCAAGTGAGTCTCCTTCAGAAAGGATTACTACAATATCATTCTTGGTATTTTCGAGATTTCTTTCAGACAAGAATCTTCCCAACAATTTCTACCGGCAGCGAATTCCGCATTTCGTTCTCTGAGCTGTTCTCAGAAAATTACATCAAACTTCTGGTGTGTTTATTTCCCCAGTAAGTCATCAACTACTCAACACATAAATATCCACCCGGCGGGATGTTTATTCAAATCTCAAGATATTTCTCCAACTCAGACGTTGATCTATGTAACGCCCCGAATTTAATTAATTAGTTAATTAAATTATTAAAAGATTTAATTATTGGAATTAGACGAAGTTTGAGAATTAATCGGAGTAATTGAATTTATTGGCATTATTTAAGAGACATATTTGGATTATTAAGTTTAAGCCGGATTATTTGGTTGGTGTAATTGGAGGATTAATATTAAGAATAATAGTATTTATTTATTGGACTAGTTTATTTAAGTGAAATAATCAGTTTAGTCGGAGAATTATTATTATGAGTAGAGATTAATTAACTAGAATAATTTAGTGATGAATTAATTTTGTGGTAGAATATTATTGAAAATAATATTAGAAATAAGTGTGGAAATAATAGAGTTATTTATTTGGTGTTAGAAATATAGAAAAAAAGGTGTGAAAATTAAGTTAAGTAGAAATAATAGAAATATTATTATTATTACTATTTTATTATTATAATAATAATATTATTAGTTGGATTTAATTATAAGAGAAGGAATTAGGTTTAAATAAATAAGAGATATTAAAGGAGAAATATAAGGCTAATAGTTAGAATAAAAATAATACTAGAATTATTCTATTATTTGGAATTAATAGATTAAATGTGGTATATTAATTATAGGAGAAAAATAGTATTTTTGGGGAGAATTATTTAATAAAACAATTTTATTAGAAGCTACTATATATTGAATTAACCTAGTAAAATAAGGAGTGAATGTTGCTTGCAAAAACCAAAAAGAAAACCCTAGCCGTGGAGAGAAAAACCAGAAGAGAGAAAGGAAGATAGTTGGAAACAAGGTGCTAGTGAGGATCGTTGCTGTCTGAGAGTTCGCCAATTCCGATCGAATTTCCGAGTTTCTGTCAATCCACAGGTAAGGGGTGGGATTCGGGTTTTATAATCGATTGTAGGATGGTTCGTATGTGGGGTTTAGGACTGCTTAATGATACTGTAAATTCGATTTCGTCGATAAAATATTGTTGTAGGAATATGCTATTAAATTAATTGTTGCATGTGATTGTGTTGAAAAACTATATCGATTTAACTACCTGGCACGTGTGTGTGGCTGTTTGGTGTGGATTTACTTGGAGGAGGCGACCGTCCTTCTTGGATGAGAGAGTAGGCGTCCGCCTCATTGAGAGAGAGAGAGGAGGGGACCGTCTCATTCTTAAGGGAGGCGTCCCTCGGGGCGAGGAGGTTTTCAGTTGTTGCTTCGTGGGTCGATGAGTGTTGGCTATGAATGCTTTATATTAATGAATGCTTTACATAATGCAGGAAAATATATTAACATTAGTAGAGAGGATTACATCAGCAGAGTGTAATTAATAGTGCAGGGGTACCTAGTAGTATGGGTTAATTAATAAAATGATTCATAATAATCCTGATTTATTAATAAACTATCAGGAGTAATTAGTAGGATAATAGGACTAGTTATTAAAGTTGCAGAAAACTGAAAAATAGTGCAGAAAACTATACTGTCAGTGAAATTAAGCGGAGAAAATAGTTTATCGGAATTGAACGAAACTTTACGGGATAGTTCGAGTATACGGGTAGTTAATTAAAATAGTGTCATTTTGTTGAATTTCGCATTAGTTGCTTGATTGTTGATACAGCCGAATCGTTGTTGTTTATGTACGAATTAGATGATTTAAGAACCGTAGAATTATGCGGCAAAAGCTGAAGATGAAGTTGATTGAATTAAATTATAATTGTATTGTTGTTAATATTGCTAATTGTTGTTAAAGTTGTTAATTGTTATTGAGGTTGAATTTGATCGTGTTAATTATAAATTATATTGTGGTTGATATTACTAATTGTTGTTGAAGTTGTTAATTATTGTTGAAGTTGAAGTTGATTATGTTAATTGTAAGTTGCATTGTTGTTGACGTTGTTGATAGTTGTTGAGGTCAAGTTGATCGTGTTGATTAAGTTGATGCGCTTAATGCATGATTAAGTTGTTGTTGTTTTAAGTTGTTGATCTGTGGTCGGTGTATCATACATAGCATGTGCATTATTAAGTTGGCTGGATTGGCACCACGTTGTAAGTTGGCTGGATTGGCACCACGTTGTAAGTTGAAGGCTTATGCCTTGTTGAATGCCTCGATAACTGGCATATTTTTCGTTGGGAGTTTTGCTCAAATGGATCCACATGCATTTGCATTTGTCGAGTCGCATTGAGTCGCATTTAAGTTGTTGTTGAGTCTATGTTGTTGGTGGATATTATACGTTGTTGATTCTATGTTGTTTGGTGGAGATTATATGTTGTTGACTAGAATGTTGTTTGGTAGATATTATGTGTTATCGATTAAAGTAGTAATTATTGTATGTTTCTTTACTTAAGCATATGAATTATCGTACTTTCGCTTATATTATTCGATATCTCACCCTTTCTATTTTGTTGGCCGTTACCTTTATATTGGTAACGTGCAGGTATCCAAGAATGGAGGAATTAGTTAATGTCGGTTCAAGTCGGTGTCTTTGCTCTGATACGTAACACTCGGGGGGGACGTTTGGTCTATGTTGTTTATATTGTTGACTCTTGTTGTTATTAGTATAATTTGTTGAATCCTAAGCGATGTTGTGAAATAAAAAGTTGTTAAGTATGCTGAAAGTTGAATAACATGTTTCAAGTTGTTATTAGTATAATATATTCAGTTGTATAACTATGAATTTTGCTGCGTAGTAATGAAAAGTATTTTGTTTGAAAGTTATTGCAAGTTGTTATGAGATCCTCCGAATTAAAAAGTGTTATGTATCTTATCTATGTGTGTTGCTAATGTTGAAATGTGGCATCCCATGTTTGTTGAAAATTTTAATTACTCTGATTTTCGATATATTTTCCGGGTAGAATTGGGGTGTTACAATCTACATATCCACTTGCTGCAACGCATTGTCCATACAATGTCAGCAAATCGAAGCTCATTACCTTAGAAGTTTTTCATCACGGTACCGAATCGATTCTTCTATCAACGGTAAAGCTATCGCATACAAATTGAAGATTTTGTCAACTCGGTTGTTCAACATGTCCGTACATGTTCGATGAAGATCTCTCATCGAAATGTCGAAACAAGATTTACCGACTTCATAAACATCTATATCACGCCGGTGTGCTGAATATTGTTATGTTTATCCCCAGAGAATTGTACTCTCGGGTGCGCTACTGATTTTGTTCTGCTTGTAACTCGGAAGTTACATGGTCAAAGACATTCAGCATGCCATGGCTCCTCGCACCTTCGTGCACCAACAATTCCGATATTGTTCTAGCCATATATTCAGAGAACTCTTTGTTAAGTTCTCAATCATGTCAATCAGGGAACTCTTTGTTAAGTTCCCAATCATGTCATTTCAATTCTGTTTAAGGTTTCCAGGTATTCCTTAGTTATCATAGAACTCTTTGTTAAGTTCTCAATCATGTCAATCAGGGAACTCTTTGTTAAGTTCCCAATCATGTTATTTAAATTCTGTTTAAGGTTTCCAGGTATTCCTTAGTTTTCAGAGAACTCTTTGTTAAGTTTTCAATCATGTCAATCAGAGAACTCTTTGTTAAGTTCTCAATCGTGTCATTTTTCAATTCTGTTTAAGGTTTCCAGGTATTCCTTAGTTTCAGAGAACTCTTTGTTAAGTTCTCAACCTTGTCTATTCAGAGAACTCTTTGTTAAGTTCTCAATCGTGTCGTTTTTCAATTTTGTTTAAGGTTTCCAGGTATTCCTTAGTTCAGAGAACTCTTTGTTAAGTTCTCAATCATGTCATTTTTCAATTCTGTTTAAGGTTTCTAGGTATTCCTTAGTTTCAGAGAACTCTTTGTTAAGTTCTCAGTCTTGTCAATCAGGGAACTCTTTGTTAAGTTCCCAATCATGTCATTTCAATTCTGTTTAAGGTCTCCAGGTATTCCTTAGTTCAGAGAACTCTTTGTTAAGTTCTCAGTCATGTCAATTCTTAATATATTGTTTTTCTTTTCGCTTGAGAAGTTCGTTTCTCTTCTCATAGCATTTTCATTAAAATTGTTGTCAAAGCCATTACACGGTTATCCCCAGTGTTGTTGAAAACTCCTAATTGTTTCTCATTGGGTGCTACTATGTTAAAGCATTCTGTTGGTGCTTAGCAAGTTTTCTCTCCAAGCGTTTTTCCTTGACACTGTAGTCAAGAGATATTATCTGTGTCCCTCGTGGCATTGGTTTCCCGCGTAGGGAAAATTTCGGGGTTCTCGGGTATTCAATCTTCTTCCACCTTGAATGTTCGAAAGCTGTCGCTTTTCCTCACTTATCAGGTTTAAGATGATTGAATAGGGGCAACTGTCGCACCCCAAAATTTCCCCTGTGTTTTACCACATTGTTTCGTTGTTTGTTCTGATCATAATTCGTCCATTCATTGTGGCTTCAGAGGAGTCTCTACAGAGAAATTTCCACAAAAAAAAGTTGTGTTGGGGTTTCGAAAGAAAGCTTCGTTTTGTCACCGTTGCAGTTTTAGTTCAGGCTACCTTTGAGCAGAATTCAAATTTGAGAGGTTTCGAGTTATTTATTCTAAAGGAGCTGTTTGGATTTTCTCTTGTTCGGAAAGAATTATTGTTTTTTTTGGAATTTGGATTCAAAATATTTATTTATTTTGAAATTTAAATTTTTAAAGGAATTCTTTATTTCTTGGGGAGTTTAAGTCCAATGAAGAAACAGATGTTGTTCTTGGTGTTTGAATTTACTAACAAAGAAAGATAGTTACGAGTAGTTATTCAATTCATATTGGATGTTACTCGTTTCGTTCATTTCAAGCAAAGGTACTTGAGCCAGGTTTAATCCCGTTCTTTTTGTGCGAGTTTTCATTCAATTGAAATGCTATGCAAATGGTACTCACGTTTGTATTCTTTCACCTCAAGATACACAAAGTTATGGAATTACAGTGTTTAATTTTGAAAAGGAGAAAATAAATTATTTCACTGGAATTCAATTACAAGTGTGAATTACAAAGTTACAAGTTACAAAGGTGTCCTAATTCTACGATATTGCTACAATCTTCTAAGGTTTGTTCTTGATTTGAGCGAGTTATTTGTCTTCCTCTGGGCTGTTCTTCGTATTCAAGCATCCTTCATTTCCACGCCATGCCATCCATTGTCACCTGAAACAACAAAAAGAAACATAATTAATAGTAACGGAGCAATTTTTGTACGAAAACAAGAAATTTGTTTTTGGCTCATCATTAGGGTTGTGTTGAGGAATCAGGATTGAAGGTTAATTGTTTCAGATGACAAAGCCTCGGAACCAAAGTTCCTTCATCGGCCGTTACCGCTACCTCCTTTGCAAATCACAACAACATCCGTTGTTGGTTCACAAAGAGAGGTGTAATTTGGAAATCAAGGACCATCACTTTTCCAAAGGAACACAGCCCAACAGTTTAATTAATCCCACAGTTCACTAAATTCCAATAGGCAGCAAGACCCCAAGGTCAGCATATAACAAGCAATAGGCAGCCAAAGAGAGAGAGTTATTTTACCCAACAAGCCATAGTTATTAGCACAGGTGAAAGTTTTTCACTCATAGAGAAAAGCATTGATACAGCAGGCAAACAACAGAGTTAACAGCAGGATTTAAAGCCAAGAATGGCAAGACCAGCATTAGAAGGAAATAACAAACAGCATCATAAAAAGGGAAAGAGTTTGGTTCCAAGAGAAAACAGGGTGCAGCTTCACCAAGGAATATGCCATAAAACAAAAACCAAAATGAGATAATGATCAATGCAGTATCTGTTCATTCAAAACCAGCAGAGAAAAAAGTATAATGGCAAAAAAAAAAGCAAAGTCTGTTCTGAGGTTAAGAAGGGTAAACCAGAAAATAAGCTATCAGCAATTGCATCATGAGAGAGAAGAAAAAGGATGATGACAAGGTAGCAGCAGAACAGAGCAAGGATTCAAGGCCAGCAAAGATATAATATCTGTTCTTATATACAATACCAAAAAACCAATCTTGAAGGGAGGGTTCTCAACATTTCAAAAACCAGAAAAATTAGTAGCATCTGTTCTAGCCTTTTCCAAACCCAGTTGAAAACTATTTTTCCAAACCATTTTTCTTTCCCAAACGATTTCCAAACCAGAAAACCAAAAGACAAGTGAGGCATCGTGTTCTACTGATACAGACCAAGAACATTGTAGTATCTGTCATAATAATTTCCCAACCAAAATGGTCAAACCAGTGCAGTGTCTGTCTTATCCTAACCAATCGATATAGCCAAAAAGGAACCAGATACCAGAAATTGTAAAACACAGAAAATAGACCAAAATCCAAAACCTAACACTAATCATCATCATTTTCCTAACAACACTAGCCCTTCAGAGTGGTTCTTTCAGAAATCATTTTCTGACAGAGAAAGAAAAGAGGAAGAAGAGATTTGGAACTGTCTCACCCGGTTCGTGTCAAAGAGGTACGATTTCCAGCGACCATGGGGGTTAGGGGATACCCCAGCCAGATCATCTGTAAAATAGCAATAGACATGTATCAGTAATCAAAAATCGAAAAAACATAAGGGAGATCGAAACCACAAGGCCTTGCCGCCGCCGTCACCGCCATAGGGTGATTTCCGGCGCGGCTGCCGTGGGTTCCGGGTTGGGTCTTTTTTTAGCGGCGAGAGCGACAGCGCTGAGAGTGAGACGAGATCGCAAGGTCGTGAGAGAGAAGAAGCGATTGGGAATTTCTGGGGATGGCGATTTGAGAGAACACCTGCATGCATCGGTTCAACAGAGAGAGAAAGAGGATCGCGTGAAGCATCGTGTGTTTTCTATTTGGTTTTAAGAAGTAGGATTAGTTATAACTTTTGTTTTCTTTATCTACTAACTAATACTAATATTATTATTAATACTATATTATTATTATTATATTATATTACTAACTACTAACCATTATTTATTTACTACTATTATCACTATTCTTTTTTATATTACTGTTACTATTATATTATTACTTATCATATTATTATTACTTACTATTATAATATTATTACTATTATATGTATTTATTTTATCATTACTATCATCACTATTATTATATCATTATTATTATTAGCACCATTATATCATTATTATTATTTTTACTACCATTATATCATTGTCATTATTAGTACTGTTATTTATACCATTACTCTATATTATTATTATTACTATTTAGTATTATTATTAGTAACAATATTATTTTATTTTTTTTATAAAAAAAAACCAATAACATTCAATATTAGTATATTTAAACTAATAAAATATTTAGTGTACAAAAAATAATAATAGTGTAGTTAGATTTTCTTTTATTATTAATTAGGAAATTTTTAGCATTTTCTTTTCTATTTATTCCCCATTTGTAAATTTGTACCCCCACTCCCCACCGGTTGTAATAGCTAGTAAATATTTGTATTTATTGCTTTATTATTTATTTATTATTCGCAAAGCACAAACAAAAACGTTTTCAAACTAATACTCGTGCGAGCCATCTTTTATCCTGAGTGGACAAAGCTTTGAAGCGTCCCAACGGCCACACTTTTATGCACACACCACGCTTACTCTTGGGCTTACAATGAAACTTTGGTTAATTAGTTAAACATTATTTAATCATCTAATTAGGTTATTTAAAATTAATTAGTTCGCCTAATTAATTTTATTAAACTAATTACTTGGTTAAGTTTCGTTTAATTAGTTGATTAAATTTATTTCGCGCATGCACCTACACAATGTAAATCATTTATTTGTGCAAGCCACTTTGTATGGGCTCTTAATTTATTTACTCGCTTTATTTAATGCTTGTATACAATTATTTGTTCATTTCCGTTATCGCACCTTAGTCCATATGTTCAATTAACCATAACTCGCATATCAAAAACACTTTCGCAATTAAAGTTTCAAACCTCGATCCAACGTCGAGTGTATTTTCGAAACCTTTTTCATAATAAAGAACAAGTTTTTAAGTCGTTGGACGCTAGACCAGTTGCTTAAAAACTTGTCCCTCAAACAAACTTTAGTCTTTAAGTCGTTGGACGCTAGACACGGCTTAAAGACTCTAAATAACGTGAACTCATTTCACTTCACTTTTCTCAAGAAAACTTTTGGGTGATAGGCGACTTGGCGAACTTTCGTTCCTCGGGTTTCTAGTATTTGAATCGTGAGACGCTAGCCTCGTTGTTCGGTACTTTTTTCATCCACATAAAAAAACAATTCAACTCATTCAAGTTCTTTTATCGCTCGTATGCGATCGTAAAAACTCTTTTCGGATAAAGAGGGTGCAATAAGTCGTTTCAAACACGAACGAGGACTTAAGCTTTTCAAACAAACAAAACAAGTCCTAGTTCAAAGTATGTGAAATGTCTAAATGCACGATTTTTCTTATAAAATCAATACAACAAACTTAAAACCTTTTTAAGAGGAACTACAGAGTTTTGACTTTCCCATTGCACAAGGGAATATGTAGGCACACGGTTCCGAAACCGTGCCAAACTCAAAATAATAATAAACATTTCCTTTTGGTATTCATAACTTAGCAATAAACACACACACAAACGCGTAGAATTAAATGGGTCCCATCGAGTACGATGGATGTAAGGGGTGCTAATACCTTCCCCTTACATAACCGACTCCCGATCCCACTTTTTGGTCACGTAGACCGCCTTATCCGCTTGTTTTGGGTTTTATCTATATTTTCCCGTTCTTTTTAGAACAAATAAAATTAGGTGGCGATTTCACTAGTTTTCGAGAATTAAAAGATTTTTGAAAATCGAATTGCTTCATATACACAGATGAAACGGAAACAAACAATCGAAGTTTATCTGTGTTTGAGTAAAAAGTATATGTATTATGTACAGATAAAAATTTGTATGTATATGAAAAAGAATTTGATATGTACAAAGAAATAGTTATGTACATAAAGAATGTTGGTTTGGGACTTACACCGTGAGGGAGGCCCATTGGTTTAAAAGCAGTTTCACAGGGAATAATGTTCCTTTCAATACCAATGGTATTCAGTGTAAAATGAAAACAAAGTAAGAAGTTTATGCATATTATACGGTAAAAGATGTGTACATAAAAGGAATGGATATGTACAACGAAATATATGTACATAGAAAGAATGTTTTGGGACTTACACCGTGAGGGAGGCCCATGATTGATTAAGAAATTCGAGAGAAAACGAATTCGGTTTTATCGTTTAAATCGGATCGATCATGGTAAAAAGATGCAAGTTTGATGAAAAGTTTTGAAGAATGTTATTTGAAAGTGCTTTTGAAATGTGAAGTTTACTTATAAGAAGTTTTGAAAAGAATCGGAATTCGAAAGTTTGAAAAAAATCACCTTTTAAGGTGTTTTGAAAAGTGCCCAGAGTGTCGTTTTCGGCTCGATAAAAATATAATCAGATGAAAGTTTTTCTAAAAAATTTTGCACTATCATAAAATAGATGTATTTATTGACAAGTGTACAAAAAATCACCTCAAAATGAGGAGTTTTGATTGGTTAAAAAAAATGCCAAAGTTTGTGAAAAATATGAAGAAAAATGAAAAGTTTGAAAAAAAATGGTCCATGGGAGGCTTGAACCCAGGACCTGATGGGTGGATACGTGGCATAGTGACTTAAAAGTGAGCTGGCAACCGCTGGGGCAACAATGCATTCGTGTATTGAAATCAAACCACGTGTTAATATTATATTGGAAATTTTGAATTTGAAAAATAACAAGAACACGCGCGAACTCCATCCTCATCTTCTTCAATCCTTGTTCAAACCTAAATTCTTCGTTTCTCAATGAAAATGGATGATGTAAACATCAAACTTGCACGAATTTTAACAAGGAACATGATGGTAGCTGTTAATTTCATTTATTTTTGGTCTAACATGGTTAAATTTCTGATGAACACGAAGAACCCTATAATTGAAAATCCTAATTGAAATCGTGTATGATGGATGATTTTGTCAATTGATTGAGGGTTAATGATTGTGTAGGGTGCAGAAAACAAATGGCCAAGAGTTTTTTCAAAATGAATCAAAGAATCATGGAGTTGAAGTTCGAGCTCTTACCTGTTGAAGCTGGAATCGAATTCGATGGAGGAGTGTTTCCAGTTGTGTTCTAATGATTGTTTGAGCTTCAACGGCCTATGTGGAAGGTATATGAGTGGTCTGCTCACTTCGAATCACCCTGGATCAATCCAACCAAGTCCACCTGAATAAGCTTAAAATGGAAACTCGAATTCTGGGTTAGAGCTGTTACAGGTTGTTGTTTATGATTTGTATCATGTCTATGATGTATATGGATGGAGTTTGAATGATTAAAACTTAAGATGCTCGAGCAAAACTATGAATTTGAGTGATCAGGCAGTTTTGGCAAGCATGATGAACATGACATGTAATTCTGAGTTTTAGCTTAATTTGTGTTAATCTTAAGCTTCAAACAAGTTTCAAATGGATATTAAAACATATTAGACACCAATTTGATCAGAGTTTTTCATTAGTTTTCAAAATTGCAAGTTTTCACAAATTGAACTATGATTCATGAATTTTCAAAGATGAAGAATGAAAGCATGTACTTGCATGGCTTTGGTGTGTTTGAACTTGAAAATGATGCCTCTATTTATAGGTCATGAGTTCTGAAATGTTAGGCACAAAGAATGGCTTTTGGTAATTCAAACTTGCCTTAGAGGGCAAGAAAGTCTTTTGGTAAAAGGAAAAGGAAACTTCCTTTTTTAACCATGTGTTAAAATCTCAAATTGATCTTATCTTTTTAAAATTATCTTCAACTGATATTTATCAGTTCTATCTCAATTTTGGCAAGGTGGCATTGCTTCTAGAAGAAGAAATCAAAAAATGACCTATAATCTTGAAGTTTTGACCTTGAAATCCATGGTTATGGAGCCCTATGTTTCAAGTTCAAAAGTATATCTAGACTCCATTGATTTGAGAGTTCTTGGACATTTTGGAAAGCTTGTTTCAAGGGCTACAACTTTCATGTTTTGAGTTTTTTCCAAATCAAAGTGGAACTATGTGAAACATTGCCATGAAGTTTGGAAAAAGTACAAAATTTTAACACTTGAAAATTTTTCTAAGTGTTAGAAATTTTGACTTTTTGTTGACTTTTCCAAATTCTTTGATTTTTTATGATCATGATGGATCATTTGAAGTATTTTGATGATGGAAAAAGTTTTGTTTTGAAAAAATTGACTAAAAGTCAAAGTTTGACTTTTTAGTGCAGATGAATTTTCATCAGATGTTTCAAAAATTGACTGATGAAGTCTGTGAACTTCTGTGATGTTTTGAATCCAGAAATTAGGTCAACATGTTGTATCTAAGATATAATGACCAATCTCTAACCAAAAAAGTCATTCCTTGCTTAAAAAATCAGAGAATACTCATGCTCGACCAAAACCCTAATTGGTCGATCCTCGATTGATCTATGAGAAAAATTGGATATCTGAGGATTAGAGGTTGATGATTTGATCAAGATAGATCAAATGAGGTGAGTAAAACTCAAACCCTAATTGGTTGCCTCTTGAATCAGATGAAAATCTGATGAAACCCTAATTTTGACCTGTGAATGCTACACCCGATTAATTCTGTTCTAAACTGTTAGTGATGCAATGATGCAAATGTGAGGTGGTATATTAGGTAAAAAATTGGGGTATGACAGATGCCCCTATTTAAGTTTCTTTAACCTGAGAGATGAAGATGAATATCTTTGTTTTGATAGGTTTGAAGAGACTTAAATATCATAATACACAAATTTTGGACCTAAGATACCAAAAGATGCGAGTGATGCAAAATGATTTACCCAGAAAATATCAAAGGAATGACATGGTGGGAAAAATTTGTGAGGATGACTCGATCTGTTTGAGAAAAGAGGACCCTGTTTGTTGAGAAACAAGCAATATGTTTCCCTGGGGAAAAGAGATTCACAAAACATGTGAATATCTGTTTTGTTTTGGGAAACAAAGAGGTTACCTTCTGTCAGCCTTGTGACAATGTTTAAGGTAAATGAAAATGATATTACCAATTATCAGCCTTGTGATAGTTTATGGTAATGAATTATGAAGATATTACCAATTATCAGCGAAGTGATAACTATAACAAGGTAAATCCTTTTTTGAGAAAATTGTTGTGTATTCAGCTCTGTGAATAACAGACAAATGATGGAAACAGATCTCAAATGAGTTTTGAAGATATTACCAATTATCAGCGAAGTGATAACTATAACAAGGTAAATCTTTGAGATATAATACTGAGAGACAGACAGTGAGAGAAACAGAACTCAAATGAGTTTCTATTTTCTTGGATACAATCTTGCCGAGGATCTCTCTTTTGAGAAGACGCGGGCATTTTGATTGGAAGACACAGGTTTTCTTTTAGACAGAAAGACAACTGCTAGGGAATTTCTCGTACAGTCGTGATTTGACCTTGTTGAGAAGAACAAACTTTCATGACAAGTTTTGGAATGAAAAGAAAAATAAGCGGCTCAAAGGATGAGGCTATTGCTTATTGCTTTGTTGATCATAGACAGGGTTCTATCCAGGAATGAACTGGAAAGAAAGGGTCAATCAAGACTTTGTTCCTGATGAGGAATAATCTCAGCTGGGGAATAGGAGAGAGAAAAGATGTATTTCTCTGCTTTGGGATAATCTACTGGGGATATAATCGTACCTACATGAGTAAGTGTGATTTAAGCCAGTGATATGGAAGCAAACATTTTGAGGAATGCAAAATGCATAAATGATGCTATTATGTATGAATGTCATGAATGTTATGAATGTCATATGCATGCTGACAATACTTGACAGAACACTAAAGAGGTATTTGGGAAAAGGACCACGTCACAGTTCGAACAAATACTTAGCAATATCTGCAGCAATGGTGTAGACGTTGCTGATGAAGGATCTGAGTTGCATGCTTTAAACTTTCGGAGAAAGGCATTTCATTGGCAACTTTTCTGGGAATTCTTTTTTTTTATAAGAATACCGTCCTTTGATAACTTCTGCTGAGGAAAAGAAGACTTTCGTAGCAGTTGTTTTATCCTTCGGAGATTGAAACACTTATGGAGAAAACTGTTGAAGCTCTTTCTATGTTCAGAGTTCGAAGGAAAATTTTGCTTTTATTTTAAAAATTTGAAGTAAAAATTCATTTAAAACCTTTTTTAGTTTCAAAAAAGCGATTTTCACAATAAAAGCGTTATTTTGCAAAACAGAATAAAACAAGAATTGCAAACAAAAGGCACAAGGCTCAAATTTATTGATGGAATGGTAATCAGCCAAAGGCGTGATTCCATGAGTTATTTACAAGAGTTGGAAATGATAATTTATTGGGAAAAGGCTACATTGAAAGCAAATAACCGCTATTATCCCTAACAAATTTGAATTCCAAACTGTGCTTGTTGCTTCAGAAGATTTGATTGAATTCATCACTTCACATATTTCACACAGCAGTTATAACAACAAATCAACAAAACAATTAGCAATTTACGACAATTCTAGTAATAGTTATAATTACTATTTTCACAACTTCCCAACAGTAGCTGTCACAACACAATGTTAGCATAAATTCACACTAAGTCATCAACACATATTGCAACAAAATCTGCATCACGACAAAATCACCAACACTTATCACAACAACATCACCAATATTGAATTCACTTATAATGCGACTCTAAACAATGCACATGCATGTGGTACCAGTGGAGTAAACTCCCAACTTAAACAATTGACAGGTTATTGAGGCACAAGGCATAAGCCTTCTTCACAAATCCTTTTTCCAATACAGGCCGTCACAAATGCAAATGTAATGTGATGCTAACAACATACAACATTATAAATTCCCTTCACGAGGCATACGCCTATATCACTACTTCACTGGCCATAGGCCTAAAACGTTATCAACATAATCAACAGCAATTCACAACAACATTATTCATGCAATTCACAACAACATTATTCATCTTCACATCACAAGCATCACCACGTCATGACAAATCAGTATTAACACAGAAACTTCTTGCAACTTCACATAAAACCACAATAACGTACAACAACTTACACATCCTTGTTATATCACAAGAAAAACAACAACACGACGTATTCATATAATTTCACAAAATGAACCAGTTATATAATTTCACAAAACAAACCAACCACAATTACCTACAAGTATATACAAATCATCCCGACAATTTTCAATTAATTCCAGTTGAACAATTATACCGCTTAATTTCTAGTAATTTGACTAAACGAGACTGTTTCCAATTTCCAACTATTTTCTAATTCTGCAAATTCACCGCTAGTGATTATTATATAGTTTATATTAATTTATTAGTCTGCTACCTTTAATCTCGTGTGTCTAATTTCATACTGTTACTAAAAATTACAATGCTGCTACTGACATATCACCATCTGCTACATACTTGCTACCTAACTATTTTTCTGTGTTACTGATAACCTGCAAGGTGTCACTTAATCCATTGCTACATAATTATTTCCAATGTTACCAACCACATATTACTTTGTTATTGATATAATTATTGCCTGCATCTATAATTTATACTACCCACAATGCCTGAAACTTGTTGTTAATCTGTTATTATTCATATACCATGTTATTGTAACATTAACCTCTTCACTTTGGCACTCTCTTCACTCAATAATAATGTGTCTATATTACCATTTATATATGTACCTATACAACCATCTCTACTTGCCAACTGGAACCAGAAATTCCAAAACAACCCCAAATACACACGTACACAAAAATAAAGGCAAGAAGGGCAACTGATGGTGAGGCGTCCGCCTCCCTTGCCATGTGGGATACCCCCCACTAGAGGCGCCCTCCCTCTCTTCCATAGGGCCAATAGGCGCCCGCCCTTGAGCCCAAGTGGCAAAGCCACTTTTCCTTCATCTTCGTGGGGCGTCCGCCCCTAATCTGGTGGCCCCCGTCTCACAATTTTCCAACTTCGCCTGTATGTTTCCAATAACACGACAATTATATTTTCTCGGATCCTTAATTGATCTAACCAATTTATTTCCAATATTCCATTACATAAACAAAACTCAACTTAACAACTTATTATTCACAGCAACAATTTAATCTGTTATAGAACAACAACAATTCATGGTGGGAATTTATATAATCATAACCCTACATACGATTCATCATGTATCTCATTATAGAGTAAGAACCCCACCCTTACCTGGATTCAAGGCAGTTCAACTCTCCGATCGCATCCTAATTTCCGGTCGAGTGCAAACCTTTTCCCCTTCCCAACAATTCATCGATCGACTCCATTTTCTCTATCAAAACCCTCGTTCCTCTTTTGTCTGCAACTTTGTCTTTTTTTTTACGATCCGTTTCCCAAAACCAAAACCTTATTTTTTTCCAAAACCTAATTTTCTATTCTTTTAATCCAATAAATCAAATAATAATAATATAATTACTATTATTTCTTAATGGGCCTAATATATTCACATCTCCACTTTGTTATTCGCTACTCACAATCCAACTTAATCTAATTAAATAAAATATTCAAATAAATAAATAATATTATTCTTAATATTATTCCTCTGATTTAACCGACTAAGTCCAACTTTAATTTAGTAATCCAAACACGCCTCTTACAATAATACTGATAAATCCAATTACTCTGGTTAATTCTCAAACTTCGTCTAAATCCAAATCTCATAGGACCTTTAAGGGAAATAAAAAGAAGGCCATGAAATTCTTTAAAAGAAAATCTTTCAAAGAAAAGGGGAAAATCGAATATGATTTATTTGTGGGAAGAAAAGGACATTTTTTTAAGGAATGTCCTAATAATACCCATAGAGACGCAAAATTGATCAACTTTCTTCAACCTCTAGAAGGAGATCTAGAATCTTTGTATTTTGAACAAAGTTCTGTTGATGAAGAAACAATTTTTTCCCTTCAAGACTCTTCGTCTCACAAAGCACCATTTTCTGTATCAGAATATGACAAATATTTCCATGTTTACTCCTTCAAAGAGATAGGAAATTCTCTTCCTTCTCCACCATTTCCTTGTGTTGAAGCTCATGTCCTCGCAAAAAAATTTTCTCGTCCGAGGAAGTTATAGCTTATATAGACACTTGGGCCCAGAATATAATGATGAATCGTAGCATTCTCCCAGTAGAATCGTGGGTAAAACATGTCGCATACTTTGTAGAAGTAGATGGAAAATTCTTTAAGACAGATTTTATGACCAAGGAAAAGATAGGAATCAAATTCTTCCCCGACTGTATAGTTTGGACCAAGGTCATTGGCAGCAATCTTCCAAATAAAGATATTGTAGTATGGGTAGATGAATATTCAGCAGCCAATAAGTTTCAAATTCCTCACACAATAATCAAATTCAAAAGAGAATTCAAACCTTATTCTGGGATATTGAAGTTATCATTATCTCAATAGTATCTTCATTTATATTGATGATGTGCTTTTATTCTCAAAAGATGAAAAAGCCCATAAACAATTATAGAAATAATTCCTTCAAATATTCCAACAACATGGAATGATGCTCTCTGAAAAGAAAGGCCAATTGGGCCAAACAAAATTGATTTTTAGGAATGCATTTCTCCCAAGAGAAATATCAACCTCAACCTCATATTTCTCAAGAATTTTTATACATTCTCGATGAAAATTTTACAGTTAAGCAAATTCAGCAAATTTCGTGGTATAATTAATTATATCAGAGATTTCCTGACAAAACCAGCGAGATACACGAGTCCTCTATGTCAAATGCTGAAGAAAAAACACCCACCATGGGAAACAAAGCAAACTGAAGCAATAAGAGCTTTGAAAAAGATCGCACGAACTCCACATTCCTTAAAGATCCCGGGAGATGGTAAAAGAATCTTACAAACAGATGCTAGTGATCATTATTGGGGAGTTGTCTTGATAGAGGAAATTGATGGAATAAAGTATTATTGTGGTCAGGCTTGTGGTCAATTCAAAGAAGTTGAAAAACATTACTATACCACTTATAAGGAAACTCTTGCAGTTAAGATGTGTATCCAAAGCTTTGACTTTCACTTAAGATGCCATCAGTTTGAAGTCCAGATGGATAATTTCTCTTTCTCTGAGATCCTTGAATTCAAAAATAAGATGCCTCTTGATCCTCAAACTCTTAAGTTCAAAGATTGGATTTCCATTTATGATTTTACCGTAAAACATATCAAAGAAACTCAAAATGTGATCCCGGATTTATTTTCTAGGCCTATGAAATCCATCCAAATCATTACTACCAAGTATATTTTTCCTTTAATTCTCATGGTTAAACTATTGCCAACATGTGCATCCAGGACCAAAGACTTTCCTCCAGGAATTTCTATATCTTATCCACCCTCACAGCTCAAGTTGTATGCCAGGAATAATCTTTTTTATTACATGACAAAAATCATAAGGAATAAACTCTCTGACGATACTCCTTATTTCTCAGACGCATCATTTCTCCTACTAATTTTAATAAACTCTAATGCTAAATTCACAACAAAAAAATTTGTGGTATGTCTGGTGTGTCACCGCTTTGTATTTTATGCATGTCCTCTTACCCACTGAAACCATGTATGAACACATAATGGATCCCAAGAACCACAAATCCTTGATTTTAACTACTATTGAATGGTACTCTCCACTAACATGGTGGAGAAATCAATTAAAATCAGTCTTAGACGAGGTCAAAGAAAGAGGATTAGCCTCAGAGGCTATTAGAAAATTCAAGACTGTTTTCTTTATGCATAGGCCCTATCAAACAGATCTTACCACTAAGTTATTTCGTTATAAAAGTTATGTTCATATATGGAAAACCATTTATGATTATCCTTCCAGTCTAAAAGTTACAAGAGAATTATCGGAGTATGTTAACTTCATCAACCTCCATGAACTAGACAAGATGAATGATAATTCCACTAGCATAAGTCCTCAAGCTCAATTCAGAAGTCGAGAGGTTGGAGAAAGCTCAATTCAAGTTATACAACAAAAAGTAGATTCTCCAATGAAAGCAGAATTCTCAGAAGGACACGTGGAAGAAACTCATAAAAAAATATCGGACCATGCTTACATGATGGATGACGTGTGGGAAAAAGAGACATCTCGACTCGGAGATTGCTTTTTAAAAGAATACTTATCCGATCAGAATATGTCTCCAAGACATGAACTTGTCTTTAAGCACTAATTGGACAAATGTCTCTTATATTTCACAAGCATGTTTATGAATAGTTGAATTTCTTTCTTTTGTGTAATAATACTACAATAATGTATCTGTAAGGGATAAGTGTGTTGGGCTTTTGAAAAAAAATCATTACAATAGTATTAATGATGTCATATTTGTAAATAGTGTTATTTTTGTCTTTCATGAATCTTCTTAGCTATAAAAGGGGACCTCTTGTAACATTTTGAGGCATAAACAATAAGAATAAAAATCATCTTGTGTGCTTAAGAACAAAATGTTTTAACTCTCTTTTCTTTCTCCCTAAAAGCTTTAGTTATTGTATTTATATCATAATTCCCCACATTGATGCAAGTATGCTCTACATTTGTCTCAAGATGAGGATCTTGTGTATCAGAAAATATCTGACCATCGATCCATACTACCGTATAAAATGTCGATTTTAATTGTTACTCTATGTTATGTTTATGGTTGGTTGTTTAATGATTATACATTTAAGACTGATTTCATAGGTATGTGAGGCTTTTGGAAAGTGTGGTATCAGAGCCTCAATAGAAAAAAGAGGTGCATATGAAATGAATATAATAAAGAGAGTGAGTAAGAGAGAAAACTGAACTATCACAACCAAATAATGTCACACGCAATTAAAGATCTTAACCACTTCAATGTTACATACTATTATAAACTTAAAATAATCTTATACTTAATAGAAGAAAAAAAAAAACATAATATACTAAAATAACAAAAGACCCTCTCTCACATGTGAAGCTCCATCAATTGACTTTAATCACCATGTTGATGGTTTCCCTGCAAACACATGCAAGGAAGAGAACACACAAAAAAGAGATGAGACAAAAATAGTTGAAAGGTAGAACAAATATATATATTCAAGTGTGAAAAAAAAATCATTGAAATAACAAGATTATGATTTTAAAATAACAATATATATTGCAGCATGTCCAAAATGTTCCAAAAAATAACAAGATTAACAACTAATTATTTTTCAACTTAACTGTCATCGCAGCAACATGTTCCAAAATGGCACATCCCAACTTTTCCAGGAACACAGTCGATCCACAGACAATTAAAGTCAAACTTACATGGATAATGAAATGCTATTATGCAAAAACAAATAAAAAAAATGAATGTTAGTATAAGGGGACGAAAAATTATATATAAGGTAAAGAGTTCTTTTTTTGAAAAGGATGATAAAAGACTTACGAGGAAATTCGATTGCAACAAGAAATGGAGAAAAAAATAGGATCATAATATAAACGAACTTGATAATTTTAGTTATGTTTTTCTTCATTGGAATGTAAGTGATAAAGAATTGTTTGATTACTTTATAATGTAGGAAACTGTGTCCTATGTTTATTTCTATTACATAGTTTTTTTTTTTTTCCATAGAATTGTAAGAAAATTCTTCTAAATATTAAAATAATTATTGGATGTCTCTCAGTACATCTTTGTGTTAGTGTCCATTCGGTTCACTCAATGGATCACTTAATTTTACTAGAGATTTCAACAAAACAGTTTTTTGAAAGTTCCAACAGATCTATTATATAACATATATTAAGAGATTGTCTAAATTATTTAAACTATTTTTTTTTTTAAATATTGTGCACTATATTTTAGATATTTTAGTAACTAACAAAATAATTCTTAAGTTTTTCAACTTTTTTGATTTCATACACTAATTGTCAACTTCTCATTGATCTAAATTAAAAAAAAAAAATCTCATCTTACATTATTTTCTCTTTTCTCTCTCTTCTTTTTTCATTTTATATGATTATTTAATACATTTGAATTTTAATATAATTGATTCTTTTACAATTAAATATCTCATTTTAAACTTACATTTTATGACAAATTTTATCTTTTCTATTTGTTTATTATCACTGAAAATACAATTAATCTATTATTTAACTTTAATAAAATTTTCTTCAAAAAAAACATTAATAAAATTAAAAATATATTTTATTAAATTGAATAATAATACATATCATTCAGACAACTAATTTTTTATTTTAGGGTCACTATCAAATTATTACCATTATTTTCAAATGTTAATTTTTTTTCTTTCTCCTGTCACAAGTTTTTTTTAAATTACTTAATACATTGAGTTTATTTTAATATTACATAATTCAATTTAAATTCACATGTGTATCTAAATACATCATTTTTCAAGTTTACCATTATATTTTGCATAATCATATTATTTGTTGTAATATTTTGATTTCATAATTTTTCATTGTACTTTCCCATTAAATACTAATTAATCTATTATTTAACTTTAATAAAATTAAAAATATATTTTATAAAATTGAATAATACTACATATCATTCACTCAATTAACTTTTTATCTAACGGGTCATTATCAAATTATTACTATTATTTTAAAATGTTAATTTTTTTCTTTCTTCATGTCACAAGTTTTTTTTTAAAATTACTTAATACATTGAGTTTATTTTAACATTACATAATTCAATTAAATTTACATGTGTATCTAAATACATCATTTGTTAAGTTTACCATAATATTTTGTATAATCATATTATTTGTCATAATATTTTAATTTCATAATTTTTCATTGTACTTTCCCAATAAATATGAATTCTTCATATGTATATCAAAAAAAAATTTATTTATTGTGGTTGAACTCGAAAGTTAGATGAATAATCGACTATGATTTTCAAAAATAAGGGTCTGTTTATTTTAGTTTTTAAAAAATATTTTCAAAAATGAATTTTGTAAAACTGTTTTTTTATCAGGTGGGGTTTAGGCTATCACTCGTAAAATTAAAGATAATTTATCTTAAATGACTTATATCAATGAAATTTTATCACATAAAATTAATTTTTAAATCATATATTAACCCATCATCTTAGGATATTGAGTGTATACCTTTTGTCACTTAAAAAAAGATCAATATCCTCTTTTTCATCCAATGTGAGAATCATTACTCACACTTGACATACCAGTATCTTACTATTCAAAAATTAAATTATATATTATTTTCTTGATTTCATTTTAATTTTTTAAAATTTTAGATTAATATATAATTTTAAAATTTTACTTTATATAACAAAATTTGATTATACACGTCATAAGGGTAAATTATCTCCAAATTTACCAAGGATAACTAAGAATTTACCTTTTTAAAATATTTGTAAATTTTTATATTTGTTTTTACTAAATTAAAAAACTAATTTTGACATCCAATAACATTAACTTATATTATTAAATATCAGAACATAGTCGAAATTGAAATATTTTCAATAAGTTATACTTCAAATTTATTTTTTATGAAAATCTATTTGAAATAGCTTAAAAATTAAGTGATTTTTTGAAATTATGATATCCAAATTTTTTTATAAAATAATAAAATATCTAAATTAACATTTTGAAAATAAAAACTCAGACTAAATTTTTATTTGAAACTTTTAAAGAAAAAATTTGTAAAAAAAATTTTTACAAAATTATATAGCACTCTAAAAATTTCTTTTTAAAAAAAAATAAAACAAACATGCCCTAATTTGTTTCATCATATATGAGTTTTTTACTTATCCTTATGTATGAAAGGTTAAATTTAATTTGTTTCATCATATATGAGTTTTTTACTTATCCTTATGTATGAAAGGTTAAATTTTTAAAAATTGTTTAAGTATCTCTTAAAACATGAAATGATGAAGATAAATGAAACATGTTTCGAGATTGAAAAAATAAAAATTAGTTTGAAATTCGACAGTAGCCAATGGAGAAATCGATGACGAGTCTAGCCGTTAGCAAACAGGAGTACTTGAATCATTTTCAATTCATAAAGCAACAATTTTCATAAAACTCACTAAATGTGTTTTTGTCATAAATAGGGGTGTTTACGGCCCGTTTGATTCAAATTTGAGAGAATTCGAAGCCCAAAACGATTAAAAACAGTCAACCCAAATATCAGGGTTTGATTTGAATTTCAATTTAGTTCAAATTCACTCAAATCAATAAATACCCCTATAGTCAAAAACAAGTTTAAACACATTTAATAGATATTTGGTAATGACAGAACATATAAAAAATCGTGTAAATTGAGTGACTTATGTTTTGAAGAACCTAGGTCCAACCATTAGTAAATTCTTTGTCTTGAACATGACTTTGCGATGCTAGGAAAACAATTTGCTCACCTTCTTTGTCACCATTTACTGAATGGCTTTACCCTGAGTAGCTTTTGTAAAATCTAGAGATACATTGAATTGTTGTATGACCAACTTTGTGGCTAACATAACATGTTGGCCTAGTTTTACTACCTCTTCCTCAACCACCTCTCCAACCTTTGTCACCGCTCTAATTTCTTCAGTGATCTGTTTTGTCAGTTACATTTACTGAGGAATTTAGAGTGAGGTTATTGAAGCTATTGAGTTGTTCAATTCCGGATTCAAAGCTCAACAATTGAAATTATAGGTCAATTCAACTAAGAGAGGGGCAGTTTAAACACCATATGATTCATCTCAGGATTTCACCATTGAATTGTATTTTATGCCTAGTAAAAATACCAACACTTAATAACAAAAGCAAGTATGCAGAGAGAAAATTAACCACAATATTGATAAAAATTATCCCATTCACTTGTGAATTCCAATTAAGCTATCCAAATTAAATCGTAGCTGATTTTATTTGCAGATTGTGTCATCGCAGAAAAACATTTATGCTTTACTGGTTAGATCCTCTTGGTAATGCAACCAAACACCTCAAGTATTTCGACATAAAAATAAGATATCTTTAATGCTCTATCAGCATGCACCACTTCAAAGTGTTTAAATTGAAATTCCAAATGTTATAGCAGACAAGAAAGGACGCAACCTCTAAATTTACATCAATGAAAACTTGAAGGATGAAAGTACCATGAATTACTCCACGGAGATAGCCTCGAGCAGTTTCTGGGTGTCTTCGTTCACATTCACATTCTCCATCTTCAATCGTCGTTGCATAGCAGAACTAGTCTTACCAGCAGCTACATAAGTTCTAATCAATGACTCAAACACCTCTACCCCTACAGAATCCACAGATTTCTTCAAGATCTCTATATATTCCTCTGCACCATCAACATCCTTCTCTTGTTCATAGTGCTTCATCATAATACCAATTGTCTCCGATGATGGCACCCACTTCTCACCATTCCCTCTACCAATTGATATTGCTTCAGATAAACAATCTACCGCCAACTTAAAGTTGCCTTGTTGTAAATGGTAATCCAAAAATATTTCCCATGTTTTAGCATTAGGCTTTGCCCCCCTCCTCCGAGCGCGTTCCTTTAGCTCTTCAGCCTTCTCCAACATGTCTAATTTTGTGTATGCCCCTATCAGAGCATTTGCAACTCGAATATCATAAGTAGTGCAGCTCGATTCCCACTCACGGAAACATTTTTCAGCTCCCGGGAGATCTTTCAAGTTTACCAAAACCTGAATCATATTCAAATAGCTTATGTTTGCAGTTTTAGGAAATGCCAACCTAAGAGAACGCCAGACCCGATAAACCTCGTACACTTTGCCTATTCGCCCGTACAATGTAATGAGAAATTGGTACGCAGAAAGATCTTTGTGAGCATTCCGCTTCTCCAATTCCTTAAGTGCCCCTTCAGCCTTCTCAAACAAGCCAGCATCGACATAAATTGATGCGAGGTTGCTATATGTTGTCCAATCTCCAGTTACTCGACCGTCCCTCTTCATCTCATCAATAACCCTTTCAACACCAGAAACGTCGTTAACAGCAGCAAGAGCTCTCATCCAGATATTATACGTATAAGAATCCGGCATGATATTGCTAGCCTTCATTTCTTGAATGATGGAAGGAATTTTCTCCGGTTGACCTACTTTAGTATAAAGAGTCATAAGGCTGTTGTAAGACATTGAACTCAAAGGAAAGCCAAGATCCTTCATTTTTTCGACAACACCTTCAGCTTTATCAGTCAGCAACTCCTTGCAGTAGCAGTTAAGAAGGGCACCATAACAGAGATGATTTTTTGTAGACTCAGGGAGATTGACAAAATAATTTTCAGCAGCAGTAATACCTCTAGCTTTTGCAACCAAATCAATGTGTATAGCTTGGTCACTAACAGTCTTAATCATATTCCTCTTAGCCATGGTTTCCGATAGCTGCAACACAAGAAGAAAAATACATATTTTTTCATAAATATAAGCTATGGAAACTGGAAATCATAATCTCCTGCAATAATCTTTATTACTAGAGTTGCAAGGTTTTGTTCCACACTCACCATATAGACAAACAACAACACATCATATAACAAAAATAATTACTTAAATTGTAAAGAATTAATACTAAGGGTGTGTTTGGATATCATAAAATGAATAGGGCGGAATGAAAAAGATTAGAGAGGAATGAAGCGGAATACAGAGGAACAGAATGAATATTCCAATTCCATTCCATCGTTTGGAAATTTTAGGATGGAACAAGGAAAATTCTTCATTTCGCCCAAATCCGAGGAAAAGAAAGATGGTGGTAACTGATGGAATTGAACGGAATCCATATCACTCCTTTCCGCTCTACTCCATCTGATTTTAAACGATCCAAATAATGGAATACCACTCTACTCCATTCCATTCTGCTCCACTTCTTCCGATTCCATCTATCCAAACAAAAAGCTTAAAGGTTTGTTTGGATTGACTTGAAATATGGTGGTAACTAATGGAATGGAACAGTATCCATACCACTCCATTCCACTTTGCTACATCTAATTTTTAATGATCCAAACAACAAAATACCAGTCCATTCCATACCATACCACTCTGCTCCATCCGATTCTATCAATCCAAACAAAGTTAAGGGTTGGTTTGGATTGACTTACTTGAAACAACTATGACATGTCAATAACTTATTTTCAGCTTATTTTCAAAAGCTCTTCACACAACTTATAAATTCCAATAAAAAACAGTTGGAGTATTTGCATTTATTTTATCTTTTTTTATAGAAATAGCTTATACACATAACCACTTAAATAATAAGCACTTCTACAATAAGCATTTAATTAAGCTATATTAACAAACACGCCCTAAGAAAACATATAGATTTAGGTTTACTAGTTAGATCCAAGGCATTATACCAATCTAGAAAATAAAAACATGCTGAAAATTAACAACCTATAAATGCTTAAATCTAAAATACCTTAAGAGCAGGTTGATAGAGTTTGCGTTGGCGAAGCTTCTTGAGTGTATCACCAACTTCCCATTTGTAAACGCGCTTTCCACTCTTGATAAACTGGTTGAGCTGTTGACGAACATTGAGTTCAGACCCACCATCTTTGAAGAGCTTCAGGTAAAGCGCTTCATCTATGTACTTTTTCGATCGCTTCACTACGCTTTTGCATTTGCCGTAACGTTGCGCCAGAGACATTTTTGGTGGTGTTGTTTCTTGATCACTGATTTGGGTTTCCAGAGAGATGGCAAAAAGTGTTGAGAAATGTAAAACCCTATTTTGTTGCAGAAGAACAAAATGGAGAAGAAAATGAAAAAATGTTGGGCTAGGAAGTTTGTTTTAAGGCCCAAAATGGGTTTTATTGCCATTGAGAAGCTACTATCCACACCTTTAATTTTGTTATTTTAACCAAATTTGGGAATTTTGATGTGTGAGATTTAATTAAAAATGGTCCATTTATTTACACTTTTGAAAATAATGAAGTGGTAAATATACCAATGGCTTTTTGGATCATATAAAAAATGAAATTGAGCAACTCATTTATAAAATGAAGTATTTAATCATTAGTGGTATTCTCCCTCCGGCCTGATTTATAAGCAAATATTCTCTTTTAGGTTCATTGAATAATGAATGTGTCTAGTCTTTTATGTAGACCAGATACATTTATTATTCAATGAACCTAAAAAGATAATTTTTTCTTATAAATTAGGACGGAGTAGTAGATACAAAAGAATATTGTCATATATCAAACGGTAGCATTGCAAAGGATGAAGACACTATTGAGATCAGATCAAAAGGGTTAGAATGAATACATTAGATAAAGAGTTTGAGTTACCTAAAAAAATCCAAAGGAAACATCCATCTTATACCAAGAGATCCCCACTTTTTTCAATAACGAATAATCAGTCAACGGTGTCCCTAATCATCAAATACATATTATAATGAAGATAACAAGGATTGCTCGAGAAATCCATCGTGCATTGGTAGACAGATGAAGTTTATATGATATAACATATGTTGAAGAATACCAAATACTAAACATCCACTTCATCCTCCATCCATATAAGGGTGGGAACCTATAGGGCTACGACGGGACAATCTAAAGACCCTTGAGACACATGGAATTTATCGTGGCATTCGGGACCATTTAAGAGATGGGATTAATCAGAATAAAAAAAAGATATAATACCCTTTTTGGTCCCTTAAGTTTACCTCGAGGTACATTCTGGTCCCTTATCTTTAAAAAGTTCCAAAGTGATCCTTTAATTGTTTAAAAAGGTCCACGTTAGTCCTTTCCGTCCATTTTTTTAAAACGACATTAACTTTTGCTTGGGTGGCATCTAACGTGGCACTTGGTCATACGCGTGGCATGTGATGTTCGTAAATATCAAGAAAATTTCTAAAAACAATCTCATTACTGCCAAGAATCGAACACAAGTACACATAATTGCTAAATAACATATCAACCACTACATCACTTCACACTTGTTTGTAGAAACACCTATGCATAAGGCTTTTGTTCAATGAGAGAAAATATCCTAGTTCCTTAATCAAACAAACACCTATAGTTGCATGCTACACCGATTTGTTATTACCTCAGGAGCTACATAATTAGGAGTTCCACAAGTTGTTTGTAACATACTAACCCCTCATGAAATTTTCACAAATTTAAGCATGTCTATTATTCAAAACCTATGTATGATTTGATCTACATGGATTCATAACTTCAAGTCAAATTTATGAATTATGTGTAATAATCTCACTTGTTCTAGCAAAGCACTCAAACCAAAATCTGAAATCTTCATATTTCCTAGGGAATCAAGTAAAAGGTTTTCAGGCTGCAAAAGGAGAGGAAAATTGTTAGACAACGCCATGATATGGATGAAGAAAGCATTGCAGGTCTAAATCAGTGCAAACCTTTAAATCTCTATGATAAAATCCCTTATTGTGGCAATAATCTACACCATCAATAAGTTGTTGGAAATCTCCTAGATTCAGCTTCACTGAGACGCCCAAGGTGTACCTGCACCATTCTTATCTTCATTACATATTGAATACCAGAAAAAGTGCCGATAAAAATCATGATTGAAGCTTAATGAAAAAAAACATTGATCCATTTTAGTGAATCATCAATTTGTTGTATTTGGAGAAGAGGTCAATAGCAGCACCATTAGAGAATCTAATGATAACTGCACACACCTACTATATTGTAGGAAAAAAAACATTTATGAAATTGAATTTGGGGCTTTAGGGTTCATGTTGGTGTTCTTCCTTTTGGATTTTAAATTGAACTTTGGGCTTTAGGGTTCATGTTATTGTCTTTTCATGAATCGAATTATACAAAAATGAAGAAGATACCTGTGAATTCCAAATCGTTCCAAAAATGAAGAAGACGATACTTGTGGTTTAGGGGAGACTTGAATGAAAATAATGTAATGTGCTGCATTTTTTCTTGATAATAAATTTGAATGATAAGTTAAGCATTAATTACAAAGTGGTATAGTGGTAAGTTATTTCTCTTGCAATTAAGTGTACCTCCACATCATATGCCACCAAAGCTAAAGTTGACGTCGTTAGTAAAAATTGGACGGAAAGGACTAATGTGAATCTTTTGGAACAATTAAAGGACCACTTTGGAACTTTTTAAAGATAAGAGACCAGAATGTACCCCCAGGGTAAACTTAAGGGACCAAAAAGGGTATTTTGCGTTAAAAAAAATTATTGTAGAATGGGTTTACAATGGCATCCTCGAACCATATTTTTTGAAAATTTTAGGGGTGATTTCTTCAATTGTGCACTTAAAAATCAAATTTCGCACTTTCCATCGCTAGATGCCCATTTATCATCATATCGAACTTGTTTTTAGCCCTGTTAGAGAAGAAAATAGGCATTAAGAAAATACAAGATATGGGTGAGGAACATGAGGAAACGCCAGATTTAGATTCTCAATTAGAAGAAATATATTAGATGAAGCTCGGTAAGACGATAAAGTCATATTACCAAAGACCCAAAAGAAAGTTGAGAGATTTGAGCCAATCTATCAGAACCTGTACAAAAGGATTTAATATAAAGGTAGAGTGTTTAGCATGTATCATACCCCACCCATTTACCCCCAAAGCATCGTCAAACCAGGAAAAACTAGTCAGACCAAAACCATATAAGAGGTATTCATCGTATTTGACCTATCATTCACAGTGGGGGTATTTTGGTCGAGACAGGTACATAGTAAAATTATTTATTCATTATGTTATCCATCAAATATAGTGAAGCGCAAAAAATTGACTTGTATTATTCTATCATGTAAGTATTTAGTATTTTGCAAATCAATCTCATCTTAAGGATCTTAATTGAGCGGGAGATTTCAAAAGAGAAGTTATTGATTTTTTATATAAATTAAATAAAGTATTAAAAAAATTATAAATATATCAAGTGTACTTGAATTTTTATATAATATTTTGTTATTCCTTAACTTTTTTCTTAAATTTTAAAATATATCCTCGAAAACCTCACTCTCAAATAGATAGACTTTGGGAATATTAGGCCGATTATCAACTTATCATGTATTTTTTAGGCTATCACTCAAAAAATTCGAATTATTAAAGCATGATTGTTTGTCTTGTCATGTCAACAACAATTCAAAAACAGTTATAAATGTTTTTTGTTATGAACAAATTAAGAGCAGGTCACATATTGTCCATCATGTAATGTTGTTCTTACTTCATATTATAGTTGTTTTGGGTCGGCCAAAGGCCCAACATGGCAAAGTATCAAACCTACTCAAATTCACTCTACATGATCAAATGTATAAAATTAAGGTCACACAAAACGCAAGGTACATTCTCTAATCTCTCATTTTCACTACACTCATCTTAAATCATAAATAAGCTTGGGAGTTAGAGTGTTAATCTAGCATGTCCACCTAGATGCCACCATATCGGAGATTAGCACCACCGGTTCAGGATTATGTACTTATAGATTACATCTAACTTTGGTTCCAAATGGAACAAGGTCTTCATGGAATCGACTTCCGATTCTCATGAAATTCCATCACTAAGTCAAACTCCTTCTCAAATCCTTTCAGTCACAAATAGTGACAATAACACAATTCAAAAGAAATTTTTGAAGACACAGTGTTATTTAATTCTTAAAAGCTTATGAATGAGGACAAAACTTATAACTCAAAGAACAATCATACTCTTCTATCAACGTGATATTAGAGAGGCTCACAATAAATATGCACAAAACCCTAACACTAATACAATGTAAGTTCCACACAAAAACTAGGATTGAAGCCTTCTTTTATAACCTTGAAATGACCGGATTTAGGCTTCAAATTGCATTGATCTGTAGAAAATCACCAAAACTTCGCATGAAAATAAGACTTCAATGATTTGTTTCTAAAATGTATCAACATTTGAGTAAACAAATTTATCTCCTAAAAACAACAAGAATCACTTATTCATCAATCTTGGACAACATAAATAATATCCTAATATTTACATAATATTCAGAATCAGTTAAAATAATAAAAACTCCAAGAAAAACTCTTGTAATAGACAAGATGTTGAATGAGCTTATGGGACATCGTGTCCGACATATTCTTGCTGCAAGTTTAGAACGTCATATTAAACATGTTGATACATAAATTAAATTTACAAAATTATTATCAATCATAAAATTAGAGAATTAACATGAAAGCTAACATGTAATACTACTTTATGATAAGGTCCTAAGAGGTTAATAATATACTTGAGGATGTGATTATACAATGTTACTTGTTGTGTAATGCTAATTGATGGATAATGGTAATGAAAACTTTTTTTTTTTATTCTTGTGATTGATTGGATTAATGATTACCCCATGAAGAGGGATATTGATGTTGAGACGATTATTGATGAGAAACTATATGACCTTGATTTTTATGTTGAGATAAAATACTATGGTGAGTTTAATAATAATTGAGATATTTTGCATAATTATATGTTGTGAATTATAATTATGTGTATGAGTTGTGGATTCTTGGTATAATTATGTGTTGATAAATAGAATTATTTGTTATTGATGCCAAGGAGTGTGTATTGTTGTGTATTGTTGTGTATGGTTTGAAGTGGACTCAGTATTGTTATTGCACATGTATATGGTTTATATATGTCATGCATCATGTATGTCCATGTTGAGGAGTGACGAGTTGTAGGCTCAGAAGAGAGGATTAGTGATGAATTTGGGTTCAAAAAGGAATTGGGTTCGAAGACGAATCGTAGTGAGTGGATGAATATCATTAGCATAACTCTAATGTCGAAAAAATGGTACCACATGCATTGAGTCGAGATGTTGTTCGCATTTCATACATAAACACATTATGATTGTTTTATTATTGTGAATAAAGTGTGTGATTGATGATTGTGTTGAATATGTTATGCTTATTATGTTTTGCATCGCTAATATGTTTTGAGAGTATTCTCACCCCTATTTTATTTATTGTGGTGTTTTTTACTCTTTTGGAGTAGAGATAATCAGTCAGATGAGTAGTTTCTTTCGAGCTTGAGGATGTTGAAGAAGCCTTCACAATTATTTTCCGCTTTTGAGATATGTTTAGAATATGTGAATCGCTCTGGTATATATGTAACATTGGGGATGGGTTACTTTGTTACATTTTAGGTTTCTGAAATATTTTCATGTTGTTTTATCAAGTATTAATGTCGAGAACAATGAATAATTTATTCGAAGTATTTGAAGTTATTGTGTTTTTATTTCTTGAGAATGATGTCATTTGAAGATGTAAGTTGAGTGGGTGTAACACCTTATGCGAGAATTCATCAGTTTATTTTGTTTAAATAAAGAATCGTGGTTTTAGGGTGTTACATTGACCGGGATGTCCTTCTTATTGAGGGCATTTAAAAATAAAAGAAAAAAATCAACTAGTAAGAGGAGATACGATTTCACATTCCATAAATAAAAAAGGAATAGAGCAGATACCAAAAAGTTTTCTCATCCCCTCAACGGATCCCACCTCAGCAAAAACCTGACAGGGTATCTTAGAAACAAAAAAAAGTAAAGTAAAGTCTATCGATGGCCTTCTACATCTGAGGGCATCGCGAAATAAAAGCAATCCTTAGCCTTCTTTAAGAAATGGTTTAGGGACCAAAATAGTCTCCTCTCTGCGCCTTGGTGGATTTATAGAAGGGATTGGAACAATGCATAACTCATCATGAGCAAGAGGGGAAATGGGAGTAGCTAAGAAATATCGGTCTTGAAATACTTTCATCTCTCCGTAAACACAAAGGACTTTATTTTTGGAACGACGAAGAGAATCGAGTTCAGCCTCCGTCCCTTTGAGATGGTCAACCTCAAAGAGGTGGAAAACATGTTCTTTGAGATCAATCCATGTACTTATGAAACTCTCACAAAGCCCGCACAATGAATCATGAGGTGTGGGGATGATGTAATACCTCATTTTCAAAGGCGTCAATGGAAATTAAACACCCAACTTCTCAAGAATCCAATCATATAAAAAATAGAACACCCTTCAAACTCATGGCACACCCACTTGTCACAGAGACTTATGAGATTGACATGTGAGTCTTAGGGGACTCCACCTTGAAGGTGGTTGCCTCCTTCGACCTCTTATGTTTAGGTGGAAGATGTTTTCAAATATTCAGGATCCACAAAAGAGTAATCTTCTACGTTTTACGTTGTCATCAGAATTATCAAATATTATGTATGTATTACAAAACAAATCATATCAATTATTAGCAATAGATTATTGTTAAAAGGTTTTTGCCCCTGAGAGGCTGAACGGAGCAACCCGCTTCCCTTAGACGATGAGGACTCTCCACTAAGGAGCCTAATGCACCATCCACATAAACATTCCTCGGATTAGATGTGGTTAGATGCAGAGTGAAGACAATTATGTATCTGTAAAGGAAAGTATGAGAGCAACATAAAGTCTAAAGACTAGAACAAGAATGGATAAGCGGAGAATATCAGGAAGGAAAAATGGATTTGGGGACTCACAAAATCAATGGACCAGACCAAAGACAGTGGCAAGATCTAAGGGTGGAAAGTTCTTTGTCCCGTCAATCAGAATGTGGGCCTGAAAATACTCCAAGTATCTTAAGTAGGCGAATCATTTTCTGACTTGCATACCTAAGATTATATGCTGAGATCAAATAGCAAAAAATTTCCGTAGTAAGGAAGCATTTAATGCATTTGCTCTGCACTAGCTTTTTAACTAACTCTAAGTGTTTCACTTCTAATTTAAATCAGACGAAGTCTCTGAAGGTCGACCCATTGCTCAATAAAGCTTTGGGGACAAATGTTTTGGACAGGCCAAATACCCAAAATGGCTAAGGATCATACCTACTCAAATCCACTCTTCATGGGGGAAAATATAAAAGTCAGGTCACACGAAACACAATGTACATTCTCTGGTCTCCACTCTCCACTTTTCGCTATAATCTCAAAGTAGATACATCCCTGCACTACCATATCGGAGATCAACGTCACTGGTTCAAAATTCTCCACCAACAAATAACATTCAATTCTAGTTCCAAAATTGAACATTAGTGATATTCTAACTAAGACTGGTGCTAGAAACATTAATTAAGTTTTGTTGATAAATGCAAAAGTTAAACATTGTTAGTTTCATTTTTTTAAGTATATATTAACAATAACACAACACTTAAATTATCGTTATGAATAGTAGAGATATACTGACTCTCATATTTATAAACTAAAACATTGGCTCTAATATTCTTAACCTAAAAGATCTTCAACGACAACTTAAGTATGTTTTGTTATTATAAACTAAAATTAGATAGAAATCAAAGAACTAGAGATAGATTAGATGGAGACTAATCAAACAATTAAAGAAAAAGAAAAAATTTAAAAATTATAAGAGAAACTATTAAAAGATCTAGAGGTTAACGAGTTGATAAGATACATAGTCTTTAATAGAATATTATAGCATAAATTGATCAGGTAACTGATGCCACAACTAGGCTTTTCTGCCATTAATGCGTTAAACTTTGCAAATGCACAATTAAACATTTAATCCTTCACAATTGGGTTCTATCACAATCAACTATCTTCCTATAATTGGTCTCCTTCCAAATACAAAACCAGTAGTTCTCTTAAAAATGTAAACCAAATTACCCGTTCTGATTACAAAAAGAAAGGGGTCTAAAATATATAAATCAACACACAATTGACCAACGGGGATCGTAACAGTTTCGGCCAGCACTCAATTCATGAATTTCAGTTGACAGTAACATTCAAGACATCAATTCTGTTGTGGTTGGCCAAATATATTCTAATTAATTTCTCTTAAGACTCCCTCCACTGTCCACCAGCTTCAGTCATTGTTCATTGAATGATACAGTTATTTGGTGAAATTCAAACACCAATCAGAGGGTACAAATCTCAAATAAGCCTTAGTTCATACTCTCCACCCGTTGTTATGTATCTCACCCATGGAAGAGCCTGATACCCACTTTTCTCAATAATCTTCAAATATCTTACCTGTAAATCAAAACATAAATGTTTGATTAGCATCTTGATTAAATTAATCAAAGGCTGCTTTAACTGCCAAAGGATATCATAGATTCAATATATAATGGGTCAAGAGTGGTTGACAAGTATCCAAGCAATTGAAAGACTCCCTCAAATGCTAGCTATCATGGGAAATGAAGTAACCACTTAAATACTCAGAGTGAGACTTGGGCACTGGTCCTGGACACTCCGTAATTCCAAAGTTCCTATCAAAGCACCACCCCAGATAGCCAACATTCAGGGCGCTTTACGACATTTTATTCAGCCTTTTAGGTCAACCTTTCCGTTGGTAGCCATTTCCAAGGGGCCAACAACCAACTCTGATATCATCTTATAAGTATCTAAGCACTTGAGGAAACCACCCTTAAATGCTAACTATTACAGGGGAGAATCAAGACACATAATATTAAACCAAGCATCCAATACTACTTAATGTGGGACTTGAGCACCCCATAGCAGCCAAGTCCCTATCATGATTTCAATGTAATATCATGTGAATGGGGAATAATGATGCTGCATTTAGTAATCTTATTAAAATCATATCTAGTACACAACAAAACTGTTAATCAGGGAAAGGTATAAAATGATGTGCATTAGTTTCTATCCAATTATTATGTCAAGTTCTTTTTTCCCATTAGGAATTATCAACAACCTGAACCGAATATAAACTGAGTGAAAACAAATTTGAACTAAAAAAGACTTTCATCCACATGGAAATAATGAAAATGACAGGTGAGACACCAGCAGACAAATAATGCATGACGGCGTGAAAGATACATAATACTAGAAATGGAAATAACAAATATTCAGGAAAAAGGAAAGAAGAAAAAAAACAAGAGGGTGCATTGAGCAATACCTGTATTCCTGACACAGTAAAATATGGTATCTCAAACTTTACACGTATAGGAGCTTTTCTCTCTGGAGCTGCTTCCTCGTCTGTTATGCTGGGAAGACGAAACTCTGCCCTTAACATGTACTCCTGATGGTGTTGAACAAGAGAACCGAATTTATTATTTCACAATAAAAATGATAATCAATCATGGGTTTTATTCATGGAAAATACACCATTTCCAAGTTAACTAATTAATACCTTGCCTCCAGGAAAAGATCTTATTTTCCAAATTAATGCATCTTTCTCAGGTGCATATGCTGCAGATCCCATTGATGTCCGCACATTTGGAGTGGTTGCATCAGCAGGCACAGGTAACTCAATTTCAACATTTGTAGCAGTGCTGTAAAATTAAATTATATAAATAGATGGAGAAGTAAATACATGTAGGGTGGCCAAAAATAAAGTCTAGATCAAACAACTGAATTAATTCATAAATTCAAGGTAAGTAGTTGTTACATCTTCCATGAAGGAAAACTAAGGAAAGAGGAACATATATATGCATTAAAAAAAACATATCAGTACCTACGTTCCTTAAATTGACTCCTAGCTTTTACCGTAATCTCAATCCGACTTTTAGAATGCTTTTCAACTTGTGCTTCCACCCAAAATAAAGGCTTAACCTGGAAATAGAGATCATATGATCAGCAAACACTCTGAAAATATATTTGTATGTCACCACCACAACTCAAACAGAAAATTATTTCATATCTAGAGAGGAACCTGTGTGCTGAGCCTATATGTCATCAAATCAAATGATCCATCGGGTGGGATAAAGGATATTGTTCGATCATTCTCAAATCGGGCTAATCGCACACACCTTCATCAAGAATCAACACAGTTAGAGAAGTAGAATCAAGAATAATATAAACATGCTGGAAGAGAGCACATTAAATATACAGCATAACTTTTATTCAGTTAATATAAGCCAAGTACACACTTGATGTAGTCAATCTTAGTTTTCAAATTTAAGCCAAGTTTAACTCTGGACTGTATTACACAACAAGGCATGAATGAAATATTTAAGTTTTCAAATAAATACACAATCACAGAAGTTGTTTAGAATCAAATATACTTCAAAACAAAACAAAAGCTATGTGTTCCAAACCAATATCAACAGCAAAACAAGGGTGTAATATGAGTCAAGTAGTAGGACATATCTCCAATATATCTAATGATGCAATGTTTGGTCCCAGCTACTTAAGAGAAACATACTTCAATTGCTACTTTCATTAGATAGAAGGAAAAAAATGTAAATAAATCCATAGTGGTGTATTACAGGAGGAAACATAAGAATAAGGCTCAAGTGTTAGTTAGTAGGCTCAGTTAGTTAATTCCTAAGTGTTAGTTAGTAGGCTCAGTTAGTTGGTTTCTAAGTGTTAGTTAGTCTCTAAGTGTGTGTTAGTTTTATCCGGTTTCTTATTCGATTAGCAATCTGTTATGTTTGTTGTTTAGCTGTTTTTTTCTGTTAGGATAGAGCTCTAAGATCCTTTACCCTATCCCTATGTAAGAGGAAGTCTATAAATAAGGTTTTCCTTCCCCTTTGAAAACCCAATCACTGGGTCCAAATCATACAAGCACAGCTTCTAGAAGATTGTAGAAGTTGTGGAAATAATAGTTAGTTGGGATATTCCCTGAATTTTAGGGAGTTTTTGTTATTAAAGAGAGGGAATGGTAGTGTGTAAGGCATTCAGAAAATTAGTTACCATTCTGTTAGGATAATATGCTTTAGTCTAGGAACTTCATGTTATGGTTAGGACTTGGGAGTTTAACAACTCTGGTTTACCCTTTTCAATTTCTGTTTTCTACCATTGTAGAGCTCTTGGACTCATCTTTTCTGATCAATGATATACAGTTTTGTTATCCCTATTGTTCGGGTTCTATCATTCTCTCTCTTTTCTTATTATAACTCTTGACTGGTGTGTTTTTATTAACTGCTAAAGGGTCTTTTTTTGTCTTCTATGTCATTATCTTCTCCTATAGCCATTTTTTCTACATTAAGTATATATTTTTAATATGATTTGTATAATCATGTATTTTTTTACAGAATTTGTATAGTCGTGTAATATCACCATGCTTAATTCTTGAGTAGGGGAACCAACATATTATTATTTTGATGTTTTGTTGTGTATGAACAATTTAGTTGTTTCATGTTATATTATAATTATAAGAAAATATCTTATTTTATTTTCTATCTCGTACTACTCATACTCAATGCAAGTACCATACCCATACCTATGCATCCCAGCCAAAACCCAATGTCATACCACCCATCATTTCATTAGAAGAAAATTGAGATGCAGAGCTAGAACACTAAAACTTCAAGGATTGCAGATTTCCCAATTATTGCCCAAAGGCCCTAAATCTATCCAAGATGCCTCCCTTCCTGTAAGGCCTTTCTTGTATATCTTTGCACATCGCAGCCTAACCTTTATTTTTTTACCATACTTACGTTTTTACAAAACATATCCAAGACCGCAAGTCATGCAAACCTTCATTTTATTAGGAGACATAGGGAAAATTCCCTTGAATACACAGAACTAGAACACTTCAATTGAGGTTCTTCAGACATCACACTTTCCCAAAGGCCCTAACTCTATCCATTGATTAGATGCTTCCTTCAAATCCCTTCCTCTTATTAGGAGACATAGGGAAAATTCCCTTGAATGCATACAGAACTAGAACACTTCAATTGAGGTTCTTCAGACATCACACTTTCCGAAAGGCCCTAACTCTATCCATTGATTAGATGCTTCCTTCAAATCCCTTCCTCTTATTAGGAGACATAGGGAAAACTCCCTTGAATACATACAGAACTAGAACACTTCAATTGAGGTTCTTCAGACATCACACTTTCCCAAAGGCCCTAACTCTATCCATTGATTAGATGCTTCCTTCAAATCCCTTCCTCTTATTAGGAGACATAGGGAAAACTCCCTTGAATACATACAGAACTAGAACACTTCAACTGAGGTTCTTCAGACATCACACTTTCCGAAAGGCCCTAACTCTATCCATTGAGATGCTTCCTTCAAATCCCTTCCTCTTATTAGGAGACATAGGGAAAATTCCCTTGAATACATACAGAACTAGAACACTTCAATTGAGGTTCTTCAGACATCGCACTTTCCCAAAGGCCCTAACTCTATCCATTGATTAGATGCTTCCTTCAAATCCCTTCCTCTTATTTCTAGGCACATCATAGCCAAGTCTTAACCTTTTACCATACTTATATTCTTAAACATATCCAAGACCCCGTGTTATAGGACCTGTAATTTAATAGAAGAAAATAGAGAAAATTACCTCACATTCCCCTTATCTTCAAGCTGAACAGCATGGACAAGTAAATAACAATCCCACCGGAATCTTACTATCGTAAGTCCCTAGCACCAGCAGTTTCAATTATAAAATATTTCAGAGACCTTTATGCTGTTAGTTCCACACAAAAGTCCCATCCCTAATGTCAAGAAGACTAGCTTGTATACCAACCAAATATTTCAGAGTCTTACGCAGCCAATTCCATGCAAAAAGTCTCATCCAAAAAATGGATGAGTTGAGGAAAATGTAAATCATAGAAGACCAGTAGAGGCACAGATGGTTTAAATATGCGAAAAGAAGATCAAGCTCGAGTCAGAAGAGTTAGATAGAAAACGGGTAGCCTAGTAAAATATTAAGTGAAACCATTAAAATGGACCAAGAATTAAATAGCTACAGTGCCACACTATGTAATGTAACCAACCCACCTAGTTGAAAAAGGCTTTGGTCGCCATTATTGTTGTTTTTGCCTGTGTGCCCTAATGCTAATGTGTTGCACAACCCACACCCTTTGTTTTCCATGGCTTGGTTAGACAATAATTCCAATGTAAAGAAAGAATTGACTTGCTTATCAAGTAAGATAGGTTTCTTATGGATATGGATTTACAGACACAGAACTAGTACTGTTCAAATTAGGGACGGTAAAATCCCATTAGCTGCTTTTAGAAGCTATTCCTAGGAGTTAAATAAATAAACTGAAAACAGCTTATAGGGATGTTATAAAATATTTTCCTAAGTACCTTTCAAACACTTACACGGCTACTTATGTCATGAGAAGTAAGAATAAATAAATTACAAATAAGCTCTTTTAAAGACCCTACGGAAAATAATGAAACCTAAACTGCCGTGTGAGTTATTTTAGCAACACCTTCGACATCTTAGGAACACTTTCTCAAGGATTCTATGTAGTTGTGTTTAAGTGATGTAAATTACTCAACTTTGAACAATGTAGTAAGTCTAAAAAAGAAATTGAGGCTCCGAGGATTTTGAGTACCTTGCTCAAACACATCCATGAAATATGGCTGTGGCAGCATTATTTTCACCATATTGGAGAAAACTCATCATTAGTTTGAAACTAGTGTAGAAACCCATGTCATACACAGGATAAATACTTGATTTTAAAAATCACTTATTTATTTGGACATAATTACAACTAACCTATTTAGAGGGGAGTCAAATAATGTTATTTAACATTGAATAGTACCTAAATATTAGCTTTCTTAATGACTAAATATAAGTTATAAGTAATTATATATAGAGTATGAACTTTAAAGCGTGAAACAATAGTATTTTGTTCGGCAAATCAATCTCAGAAACAGTGGTTAATACAACCTAGATAGGGGAGACAAAAACATGTATATACAGGTGTTGGTAATTTGGCTGCAGAAAACTTATTTTGATCATTCTATGCATGGAAATATCTACTACTGAATGTAACACTAATAGTCTAAAGAACACAAATCACAACTTCACTATATTGCTCATAATTCATCAATTTATTTTATATTAAAACTACAGGCAAAGGTGAAAAGGAATGGAAAAATAAAATGTTCACAAGGTTTAGACAAGCAAGTGACTATGGAACAGCCAAAAGCAAAAGCATGCAGTTTAGAATCTATATGAATCAATGAAGCATGGGCCCGCTGATTTTAAGCACGTACTGTGTCTGACATGTTCCGAACAACGACACGTATGACATGTATCAGACACTTCACTTAGGTGTACAAAAGAAAATATAGTTTTTTCACTCCAAATGGCTCCGACACTTACTGGACACCCTTCGCTCAGAAGGGACACCTAAATGGTTTTTGAGAAATCTCCCTAACAATAAACCTATGCAAGCCATATTACTAAACCCAAATAACTAGTAGCACATCTCAAGAGGTTGAAATTCAGTAGTTCTAAGGGAAGCATAAAGCAAACCTCAAATATGTTCTCATCTTTAGCGCACCAACAACATCAGATCTAATTATTTGCCCATTGCTATTGACAAGTATGTTAACACTCTCCACCACATCCAAGAAAACCTGAAAACAAAAAATATTAATCGGTTGCTTAGACCATAAAACCTCACATCCAAACAAAACACCTTCACTTTTATATCAGTAACCTCATTTTTCTTGTAGTTTATCCCTTCACTTCGCCACGATACTGCATTTGTTACAGCCATGGGAGGTCTCTGATTGACTTCCATTCTATAAGCATCTGTCTTAATAAATTCACTAAGAATTTTCGCCTCAGTATATTGCGGGTAACCAAAGTCCATTATTTCATCAAGTAGTTCATACTGCCAACCAAGGAAAGAACTCAGCGTTTAACCCAAATGAAATAATGCAACTAATAAAAAAAACTAAGCTCATCATAGATACACATGCACTTTACCACAACTTACCACAACGACAAAGTTATCCCTAAGAGATTCCTCTTCCAATTCCTCAAAATAATGCTTGAACACCTGCCTCGAACACATTCCAATCAATAATTATTATCGCATAACTAAACTATCGAAAGTTACACAAATTTTCAATCAACCAATGGTGCTTACATCAACTATGCGATGAAGGAAGAAAATGAGGCTTGCGGCATTGCAGTTTTGTCTAGTAGCTGTCATGAGGTAAACATTGCTATGCTGTACAAACATATAGCTGACACCATTATCATATACAACTGGATCTTGAGACTGTGGGTCACCCTGTCACAATTTCAAAACAAACAATAAAAATCATCAATTCCAATTCCACTATAATCAGCATAAAATTAAACAAAGGAGGGATAATTAAGACGTGAAATGAACCTCTTTCTCGATGAGCTTGGTGAAGAAGCGTTCGGCTTCAACGGCGGTGACATCGCCGCGGTAATCGCGCCAAATGAGAACGCGGCCTTTGATGTCGAGAAGGAATAGAGCAGAGGCTGCACCTGACATTGGAAAGTGGTTCCGAGCCTGGATCGGATCGGATCGGGTCGGAGATGGATCGGGATTTGATCAGTGTTGAGAAGAAGTTGGGGAAAATTAGGGTTCAGGCAATGGTTGAAAATGAATCATGCTGAATTGTTGATTATTCAGTTTCTGCTTTAGAAGTTTTCAGATTGTAGCTTCGTGTTTTGGTTTTGATTATTCTTCTGCGGTGGGTTGAAAGTTGGAAGTGTTCTTTTGACAAAACGATGCCGTTCCGATACTCAGAAATGAACAGCGAACAGAAAAAGCATTAAAGAAACCAAACAACTTGTAATGTCATTAAATTATAAGTAAATTACTACCAAGTTAACTTGAAATTGTAATAATGGATAATTTTATTCTCTTTTTAATTTATTTTATTTTTTTGTAAAAATTTGGTATGATTAACCAAAATTTATAGATAGATAAAATTTTGGTTAATTTTTTTAAAGATGCTTGGAGAGATTTGGGAGAGATTTCTTCGACCATTGTTTTAAATATAGATTTAAGGTTCTCGTCAAATTTTGGGAGAGTTGTAAAGATGTCTTGAAAATCAAGTTGAGGTTCACTTCTGCTTACCATTTGCATACGCAACGGACGATCAGACAGAAAGAATTATTAAATTTTTGGAAGATTTGTTGACAGCTTGTGCTTTGGATCATAGAGGTAATTGGGATAGTTACTTGTCGTTAATCGAGTTTACCTGTAACAACAGTTACTATTCTAGTATTGGAATGACACTTATTGAAGTTTTGGTATAAGGTGTATGGAACTTTTGTGTTGGTATGAATCAGATGAAAGTGAATGCATCGCAGAGTAGACAAAAGAGTTATCATGATAAGCGAAGGAATGCACTTGAAATTCAAGAGGAAGATCATGTGTTCTTGAGAGTCACTCTAGTGACAGGTGTTGGTCGTGCATTTAAGTCTTAGAAGCTTAAATCTCATTTTATTAGTTTGTATCAAATCCTTCCGAAAGTTGGAGAAGTGGCCTACAGAGTTGCTTTACCACCATCTCTTTTGAACCTTCATAGTGTCTTTCATGTGTCTCAACTTCGAAAATGTTATAATAAGATTTGGTTTTGCAGGTAATCTATAAGTTTTGATAATAACAATGCATATATTTTATATGAACCAATTTTATGTTCTAATAGTTTTTTTAGTGTGCAAATAAAGTTTTCTATTTAATTCAGGATTGTTGTCCAAAGAATCATCGGAACTACTAAGCGCGTCTCAGAAAGGTTATTTCATTCGGTTCTAAATAAACAACAATAGTTCTAATGAATGTTGAATGTTCGCCAGAAAAAATCACATGTGACGTACTTCTCAAATAAGCTATTGTTTCAGAAGTCATGAGTGTGTCCAGAAAAAGAAGCTCCACGCGAAGATAAGATATCAAGTTTTTGCTTCAAAGACCACAAATCAAAATATAGTGCTTCTCATATAAAGCTTTTGTTTCAAGCTCAATTATTAGTAAGTTTTATTATAAGCATGTGAAAAATACTTATTAGACCATGTGCAATGGTGTGTTTAATTGAACTCAACATGGCAAAATCATGTGCAATGGTGTGTTTAGAGTAGTGTTGAGCGTGTGTTGGAGGAGAGAGATGTTGAGAAAACTCAACACCATGTACACTGACGCATAGGCTGACGTGGCAGCGGCTGGTTGGCTGACCAGATTTTTATCCATTTAATACTTTGAACTCAATTATTTCGTTGCAAATTAATTTTATTTTTTTATTTTTTTTACTAAAATTCATGATTTTTTTTTCTCTATAAATAGCGACTTGGTTCATTTGATTTGGACACAGGAAAAAAAAACTAAGTTTTTCACTATCTTAATTTTATTATTAGTGTTTATTTTGAAGTTAAGTGTCTTTTTTTAGTGAAATGGATCCCAATAATCATTTTAACACTCAAAATTCTGCTAATTTTCCATTTAACCAAAATCCCAACAATTTTCCAAATCCCAACAATTATCAAAATCCCAACTATTATCAAAATTCAAATCAATTTTCCAACCAACATCCTCAAAACATACCTAATTTTGGTTTTCCACCAAATTTCAACCAGACATCCTCTGTTCCAAACTTTCAAACATATTATGGATCTATGCCGAGAAATCCATCTCAAACACCCCCGTTTAATGGTTATGTGACAATGGCGAATGCAAATTTTCCAAGTAATGGTTATGTGACAATGGCGAATGCGACCGAGGTGTTACCCGCTTTTGCAAATCATGTGCGTGCTAGATCAGAGTTCCGTGATCCAAATGTTCATCAAGAATTGCAAGCCGATCTAGTGAAGCACATATGGACAAAGTTTGGAATGTTCCGTGATTGAATTATTTGTGTGTTGTATTGCATTTTAAATTATTTGTATCGTACTAATTACGTTACTTGTGTGTTGTATTGCATTTTAAATTATTTGTAACGTACTAATTACGTTAATTGTGTGTTGTATTTTAAATTAATTTAAGATGATTTGTATCGTATCCAATTATTTAAATAAATTTTGTTTTTATTACAAAAAATTAAAAAATAAATTATTAAGTATTTATTATTTTAATTTAATTTTAATCGATAATTGTAATTTTATGTAATCATAAAAATAAAAATAAAATTTAAATAAGAATATGAAAATAAAAAGTGGTGGGGTAGGGTGTTGAGTGAAAAACCATTGGAGATGATAAAAGTTGAATGGGTGTTGAGTTATTAGGTGGAAGAAAGAGAAAATGATGTGGAGTGTTGGGAATTGAAAAAGTGGGTGTTGAGTTTTTCAACCATTGTAAATGGTCTTAGTAAGAAAAGGTAAAAACAAGAAAAACAATAATAAATCTCAATTTTTCCTAATCACAACATTCCATGATCCCTATTAAATTTAATTTATTATAAATTAAAAATTATCCAATAAAACTGAATCAGAAGCTTCTTTACCCACTCTCTAAGTTCTTAAAAAGCTCTATTTTTTATTTTTGACAAATTATCCCTCTCCAAAAGTGTAATTTAAAATGGAATTTGTCTAGAAATATACTAGTACTTTTGAACAGCTTTTTTAAAACACTTATTTATGTGTAACTTAGACTGAAATATGTGCAAGAGAAAGTAGACTTCCATTAAGGTATATTGGACTAAAAAACCTATAGTATACTTCTCAGGTAACAGACTAGTTTTGTTTCACTTTGCTTGATTACTTAGAGCGCAGGAAATGTAAGTTTGATTTGTTGCCTGGATCGGCTGTAGACAAGAGGCAACACACTTGATGAAAGTGAAACTCTGGTCCTACCATATATTCTTGTAGTTCTCCATCTTTAATTTCAGTGTGCTTCTGTTCTCTCTTGCAGCTTCTGTCTGCTTAAATATTTTTAGAATAATGTTACCTCCAACTGAGGAGTTTATTTAAGTCCAGTAAATCTCTGTAAGTATATTTTTAAGGAAAAATTTCAGGTTAGGTTACACATAAATAAACAAGTCATTCACATGATAATCCATCACAGATTAAAAAGAGAAGCTCCAAACAGAATTATAACCGAGAATCCATCACAAGATCAAACTGAAATTCGACCATGATGTATCACTATAGTTTGGGCCGATTGGGTGTTTTGTGCCAAAAACTGGCCATTTACAAGTATGTTCAAGGAGGTTGTCTTCAACCTCTAATCCCAAACTTGCCCAATTAGCCGGAGAATGAGTTTACACGACCTATAATAGGTATTCCTATTTTCATCAACAACGTTATATAAATTTTCAAACTCAACCATTATTTTGGACTCTTGTTCAGATGAGAATAACTTGGAATATGTACACTGATTGATTTTTTGAATGAATTTTGTAGGCTCCAAAGCATCTGGTAACAAAGGGGAGAAAAGCTCTATGCTAAAAATATTCTACTGGATTGAATTGAAAAAAATCTGATATCACTGTATTAACAAAAAGATTTTGTAAACAGAAACCATTTTATATATGTCATTATTAGCTAAACACCGATATACCATATTCTGGTAACCCTTTTCTCTCTTGGCAATGCAATGTGCCGAAACAATAAAAGAAACAAAAATGAAGTTTCGCCTTGGATCGAACTATGTGTAATTAAGAGAGAATGGAAGAATCAATATAAAGCCGCTCAAAATTTGGGCAAAACGTGGTTTAAGGTCACCATCATTCAGTAAGCCCTAGGCGATGCCTAGCTGATCGGCGTGTCATCTTCAATGCCCGGGACCCCTAAAGTGACATATCCCCCCCAATTTCGCCAATAACTTTCTCCACCTTTATCAACATATCTAAGAACATGAAAATAGTACATAAGTATTTTGGATACAAAATTTAGTAGACCATCACCATACAAATATTGACCAAAAAAAATGGATATAGCACAAGCAATGCATTTAATAATCAGTATGCGTGAGGAGCATGACAAAAAAAATTCACTCGTATAAGATGCATTGAAAATACGGGAAGCATAAAACCTTTATATTCAAGTTCAAGCTGAAGAAGATTTAGAAATTTTCAGAATTTAGAACTTTCTATTCGAGTTTTACTCTAGGACCGGAGTGAAAAAAGACAAGAACTAACAATAAAATGGCACATCATATTTAACCAAATAAAGAAGCAATAAGAGAGACATTGGTACCTTGGAAGGAAGAATCTTCCATATACCTCTGCATCAAAGGAAAAGAATATCAGAATAACATATAATCACTAAAGCTGTACTTCCAAAATATTCACAACTTAGAGAAAGCTTCTACCAAAATGAGCACCAAATCAATGTAATTATAGCGATTAAAGCATCAGGAAGTAACATCTAAACAAAATGAGAAATTCAAAATATGTACCGCAATTTGAGACTTGAGATCATTCTCCTCGGTATTAGTAGCTGGTTGAGCTGCAAGATATTATTTAATTTAGATGAAATGAGATTTGGTAAAATCAGAACAAATATTATGTTAAAACAAAAAAGTTCCCTTACTATTGTTGATCCCAGAGCAATCCATCAAGAATGTGGCAAAACTGGGTGGCAAGGCTGGAAGGATGCTTTCAAAGTTGTGACCAGAAGCTGTTTCCTTTATTTGGATTTCTGAAGGTTGCTCCATTTCGTTATTCATACATATTGGCAGTTTTGGAATGTAAGTCTCAGCCGGAGTCACAAAACTCAGTTCTTCAGAAGCTCTACAAGTACAAACACGGTAAGGCTCAGTATATGTGTCAAACCTCTGTCAGAATTAAGTCAACTGATACTTCAATATAAGCAATGAAAAATGTGGCTCCCCCACTAAAGTGAGTTTCTGTTGAAGTGAACAAATTGATATTTCAACACACTATCAACGATTGATTTCTCTGTAAATGATTAATATTACTCACTTTAGAGGAGTCTGATCTGGTAATGAAAGCCTATATCCACTCCACATAAAAGTAATAAGAGAACATAAAAGAAAAGAACAAAAGATGTACATGAAAGTTGAAAACAGATCAGTGCATGGTTATGCAGTAAACAGATAAACAGAATGACAATTAACGATTCATCAAAGCTCAATATCTCAAAGTCACATCCTCCCATCGCTCCAAAATCTTACATATGACACAAAGCTCTTTTATACCTGTAAGAGTGTTTGTTTGTTGACATAAATTCTGATGGAGACGAAATTTCCGAACCAAAGTCAATATTTAAAGGTTGGGGGCCCTTGTCATCTTTTAGGATCACCTGGGAAGGAACAAAAAAATCAAGAATCCACAATGGAATAAAATAGTTTTATAAGTGAAAGTGCAACCACTGGTTCTAAATAAGCAACTGTTACCTTCAAAGCACTGATGAATGATTGTACTTCATAGATTGATGGAAACCGCATAGCAAACTTTTGAACCTGCCAAATAGGAAAAGTAGCATCAGAATTACAATACTCTATCTGGATAAGGTAGTGTATGTCTGGGACTAGATTTGTTAACTCCATAAATTAATCCTATTATTAGGATCACACACAGTTACATTGACAAAGGCAAGAATCAACACTGTATTTTCAGTTTGTTATTGATGTTACAAGTTACACTAGAAAGGCATTAAGGGAGTTATCAACAAATTGTCTCCAAAATCAACACATGACCAAATCACTTTAAAAAGGAAATTAACTAACATATTGCTATACAATCAACAATGAAAAAAAGTGCTCTATAAAATGAATTCAATCAACTAACTTCATAAGTCACATGAAAAACTAATAAATATAGTTAAACTGATGCTTAAAAAATTTAAAGTTGCTACAAAGCAATAGAACTCTGTTTAAAATTAATCCTCTCATGATAACCATAATTGCAGCCGCATCGCTACATTCTTTGTAGCACCGACACCTCTGAAAAAAGTGTGTATGTGTCAGTGTTGATGTCCGAAACCGACACCAACACTTACTATTATATTTAATTTATTCATTTCTTCAGATTATTACTCTTGTCGGTGTCGTGTTTCAGTGTCTAGTGTTTGTGCTTCATAACCTACATTTACTCATATTTTACTGCAACATCAAGGTCGGTAGTGTAACGCAAACCACAATTCAAGACAGCAGCCTGACATCAGATCATGACCATCAAATGCACATTCATAACTAATTTAACTAATAAATACATATTATTTGAAAAACCGAAAATCAATGTGCGTATCTAAAGCACGGGAAACACAACACTGACCGTTGACACCGACAATAATTTAAAAAAATGAATAAATTAAACCTAACCAAAAGTGTGAGTGTAGACACACATTTTTTCAAAGTGTTTGGTGCTCTTTATATGAAAATCAACAACACCTTACGCAAATCTCACCTCGCCTCTGGAGTCTCTGTAATTAACCAGCACGGTTTTAATTCCCCTTGCAGGAAATCCAGGATCACACGATACTTGAGGCCAGTAGAAATTCAGCTTCGAAACGTAGTGCTCTTCCTGCAAAACATAACACAACAAATTTCACAATTCAAATTCCAAAAATCATTCTCCACCAACAAAATCGACGATCCAAATCACAAAAACAAAAAATCTCCAAAAATGACCGAAACAAGCTTCTTCACTTTCGAAAATCAAAACACGTTCCGTTCAATTTACAATAACAGTTCCGTATTGAACAAATCTGAAACGAGAAACGTAACGGAGAAGTGAAGTTAGGAGTTACGAAGAGTTTGCCGTTGAAGGAGACGGTGAGGATGACGTCGGATAAAGCTAGATCGTGAGAGAATCTGAGGGAGGCGGAAGTGGAGGAGGCGATCCAGGTGCCGCGAGGAGGACGGTTACGGAGGCGATGAGGGAGAGGGTGAAGACCGGAGGAGGAAGATGAAGAAGTGGTGGAATGAGGGAAAGGGATGAAGCGTGCGAAGAAAATCTCCCACTCGGCGTTCAGTGTTGAAGAGTTTGTTGGTCTCACAGCTACTGTTCCCGCCATTTTTTGAATTCTCTCCTTCTTTTCTCTCGAAAAATTGGACCCAGCAAAAAATAAACTACGTTATGTAATTTATGGGAAATTTTTCTACGGATTAGTTACGGTTGGTTACACATGGGGTCAGTGACTCCAAACGGTGACGGATACAATTTACAAGCCACTTGTTAAACAAAAATTAACACCACCGAGTCACGTTGCAAACAACAAGGAAACTTTTGTTAAGAAGTAAAAACAAGAAATAAATGATTTATATAAAACAAAGTCTTAAAATTTTAAGGTGTTGAATGTATTATTTTTAGAGTTTGAGAGGCAAGGCACTAACGATATAACATTCAAATAAAATTTATTATTTAATTATATCACATAATTTATTTTAAAATAATAGTATAAATTAATATTAATTAATTGTGCAAAATTATTTTATATTATCTCAATTTCTCTTATTTTTAAAAGAGATGATATTTGAACATTTTAAATATGCACACCAACACGATGTGAGAATATACATCCATAAGTTTGTTTGATACATTTTAAAATTTCATTTTTAAAATTAAAACAAATTATATAATATAAACTACAACGTACTTAAATTATTAAATAATGTGTGGGACACAAAATAACTTTTTATTATTTTTTAAATAGATTTTTTTTCTTGACTTTTTGAGATGTCCTACAAGATATTTGTGAAAAAATTTCACAAATAATTAGTAATTTATCTTTGTATTTGTTGTTAATGTACTTGTTTTATTCTAGAATTAAGTAGAGATTAGAAGCATGAATTCATGGTATCTTGAAGTAGTTCAAAATTTCTAATATGGTGGGGAAGGAGTTGATATACAAATTAGTAAGAAATAAAGTTTGAGTGGCGGATTTAAATGCTTATGTGGTGGCGGATTGGCAATTGTACATTGTCACAGCGAAAAAAATTGAAATTAAATTATTGATTATCTTATTTTGAAAAGATAAGAGTTGTTAGCAAACTTTATTGTTTTTAAAGAAAACATAAAATATAGAGAAAAATTAACATGAAAATAAAAAATAAAAAAAGATTTAGATATAAAGTTAGTTATACAAGGGAAATGTATTAACACCTCTTACTTCTATGATACTTCATATGACTCTCTTGAAAATATAGGTTATGATTAAAAAAATTGGGTGAAGGTGGTGAGAAAAGCAGTAATTTATTATGTTTTGTGCTCGCCAAAACTTCAATAGTTGTGTGCCTACGTATCCTTCATGTACAATGAAGAAGTCAGAGCCTCGTAGTTTGTGGTAAATATAACTATGGAAGTTAGTTAATTGATTTTAAATTAAAAAGGCATTTAGTCGTATTTGTAACACCCTCTTCTAATTACCCGCGTTTTATAGAATTAATATCAGAGTTTCATTCACAATTAAGAGGCGTCACAATTTTAATCATAAAAATTTACCAAACATGTGTCATGCCTTCACTGAGGAATAAATCATTAATAAATCATACTCAACGTCATGTTTATCAGCGGAAATGAAAACATAACCAAAATCCTGAATACATCACTCAACAATTATTCCAGGATAATAAGTCAACATAATTCAAAGTTATTCAAAATATTCATTAAAGGATTCAAGCAATCGTTTCCCGTTGTTACATCTACGAGCACACGACACGCGGACTAGATTAACTAAACTCGACTCTAGAGCTATCATCACCAACTCCAAGCAGCTAATCACTTCGGATCTGAAATTGTTAAAGTAAGGGTGAGATCTCAATTCAATATAACATGCATTATACGTTTTTAGAATACAATAGAATAAACAGATACATTAATCCATTAACCAAGCACAAATCATAATCAATTCACAAGGCGTTCACACAATGAACATGTATATAACAAACAATGGAAATTGCAACACCGAAACCATCATAGCATGTTACAATCCCATATGCAATGCGGACTATGCATGTGGTACCAAACGTGAATCGAGTTCACACACCGCTCCGCTTACATGTGGAAAGACGGTGTAAATTCATGATTCGCCCATAGCTATTGGGTCAAGAATCCATCTCACTACCTCCGGTAAGTCTATTGGCTCAACCACCACTTCCGCACAATAGAATGAACCATAAACAACAATGCGTATGCATGCGTCATAAAAGCATGCAACATTCATTCTCAGATCATGATATCAACATATATCACACAATGCCAAATCATCAATGTATCACATTCAATCATAATGAATATCAAGATACAACATAGCAAGCATTGATATTTCATCCGGTAACTTAGACCAATTGTAACAGTTCTCCATTACCCTTAACTAATCACTCTTTTCAAAAATCGGGAGCTCGACTTGTTTAAAATAATTTTTAGCAAAATAATATTTTTTCTCATTTTTGAAAGGTAGTATTTTAAATTTAAGAAATAACGCCGAAAACGGCACTCGAATCGGATTTACGGTTTAGAAAATATGAATTTTTAAAGTTTTAGAAATTTTGGAGAAATACTCATGGAACCCGGTTCCTACCTATACAGGAACCGGTTCCTGAAAGTTAAAAATTCTCGCTCCCTGGTTTTTGTATGGGAACCCGGTTCCTACCTATACAGGAACCGGTTCCTGAGTGTAAAAATTCCAGTTTTGCCAATTTAACACTGGGAACTCGGTTCCTCCCCACAGGGAACCGGTTCCCACGTCCTGTATCAGTATTTTCTGCAACTTTTGACAGCATTTTGTATCCTTTATCATTTCCAAACTTACTAATACGAATTGGGACATTAGGAACATCATTTCATAATCATTTCACACCATTATAACATCAAACAACATGGTTTATTCATCCCTATCAATTATTTGACATACTAATGATCCTAATTCCAACACCGACACAAAATAGGGTTTGTTCCTATAACTTATCGTCATCAAAATTCAAACTTCCTAACATACCCAATTATCCCTATGATTCCCAAAACCCATAAAACATATTAACCGAACGAAATCACCCCTTACCTCGCGATGATCTTCGATTTTCTCTCGGCGTCGGCTTTTCCTCTCTTCTCTTCTTTCTCCAATTCTACGTATAATGACTTTTCTCCAAAAAAACTTATTCTTCCTTTCTTTTCCTTTTTATATTCCTTTTAATGTTCCTTTATTTATTCCAATAAAATAAAATAATAATAATTAGTAAAGTAGAGTAATTTACTCCTCATACTCACTAATTACTTTGCACACCTCCAATCCTTTCTTTATTAAATGACCCAATTAATCCAAATAAAATTAATACTTAAGAGTTTAATTAATTAAATAATTAAATTCTCACTTATTTAATGTTTGAATTAAATCGGGGTGTCACAGTATTCGTGTGAAAAACTCAACTTACTATCCACAAGTATGAGGAATAAGCATTTGCATCATCTTGATATGAAGAACTTTTACTTGGACTTTCACACAAGCACGTCTCAACATACAAGTGGAAAATGTCAATTACTTTACAACAATTGTTGAAGTATAGTAGTTTGCATCACTACTAGAATAGACTAATATTCAATCTTTGAAAAGGTTTTAAAAGAAAAGTGTGTCAAGACACAAAAAGAAATATTATGAGGTTTGTCTTTTTTAGAAGTTTAAAAAAAGTTTAGATGTGCTTAAGTGTTTCAGCATTTATTAAGAAAAAAATATTTTCGAGATCACTTGACAAGGTCAAGGTTTATTAAGAAAGATTTTGAAGTTTGAAATAAAATTTTTTGAAAATAGGGAGAAGTTTTGAGAATTGAAGAAGTGGGTAGGAGATGAAGAGGTTACCCTAAAACATAAAGTAAATGACATGAAATAAAATGTCTCATTGTAAGGTAGCCCAGGAAAAAATCTTTGTGTTTGCAAGTGTACTAACCACAAGATGGAACAAGCATTTGACATTGGTCAAAATGAATATTCCTTTCCCTTTGGGTTTAGCCATAATATAAGCAAATCACATAAGCAAATGAATCATCAAGAGCAAGCAATGGAAGGAAATGAACACCCAAAATATCTAGATGAAAGTTAAGGTCACAGAGCCAGAAAGTGAATTCCAAGTCTTTAGGTAAAGACCAAAGTTTCTCAAAATAAGGTCAAGTATTGAATTAAAGTTCAATGGTCCAGATGAATCACAAGTATCAGAGACAACCACTCAAAGCAAAGGAAATTACTAACTTCTAAGGTCCAAAATCCAAAATACTCCTCAAGCAAAGGATAGTTGAAACAACTGACTAAACACCATCAGATAACTATATCAATGAAGTCATCATCGAACGTTTTTTATCCCGCAGGAGGAAAGAAAAACATCGAGTAAACCTGAAAGGGAGAAATCATGGTATTACTACCAAGAGATCGGGATAAGGGATTCTGTTACGTGAGGGGAAGATATTAGCACCCCACATGTCTGTAGTACTCTACAGTACCCACTTATATTTTCTATCTAAAGAGTGTGTTATATCTATCTATCGCTTAATCGCTACAATGCATGTGAAAGAAGGAAAATAAAGAAAACACGGGGAAAAGAATGAAGTATTTATAAAGTTTGCTCGGTCGAGTTCCGTGACAAGATGCCTACGTATTCCTTCGTGCAATGGGAAAGTCAAAGCGTCGTAGTTCGGCTCACTTATTTTGGTGGGTTGCAATTGTTTTTATGGGAAGTTTGATTCTGCATCCTTACAATTGCAACTCATGTTAGGCGTTGCAGCTATAAGAAGTCTTATGCTCGGTCTCTCGCACACTTAGCAATTTGTTCGGATTTGAAAAGGAAATGCCCTTTTTGAAAAGGTTTTAAACATAAAAAAGCGCCCGTAGGCGAAAAAGGTTTGCAGTGAGGTTGGTTGCTTTTACCTTGAAAAAAGAGTAAGAACCATTATTAAGTGTCTTGATTTGCAAAGAAAATAAAGCAAGTTTTAGTTTTATTACATGCAAGGATGCAAAAAGAAACAAGCAAAACAAAAGGGAAACTAACTAGTTCTACCCCTAATGTTGTCATGCAAAATCGAGCCTAAGGTTGAGGATGAAGGAGAATCTCTACCTATGTTGACATTCAAATGATGTAAATCCTAATGTCTAGGCTCGAGAGATATCCTAATCGAGCGGTCCTAAGGGAAAGTTATCCTAATACGTCTTGGTTGTAGAACCAAAGGATGCAAAGGAACGAAGCAAGCAAGTGTTTTGGCAGAAGCACACAAACAATACAATGCATAAACAAATTATCATACATGCGCAGGAAAAGAAGGAAGTCTCATAGCCTACAACAGCACTGATGTACCACAAGCAACTAGGAGCCGACACATTCGATTCCCGTGAAAGGTATCACAACATGACATGAATTGTCAAGTGTGAAGAGCAAATGATTGCAGGTATCAGCAATAAGTGTGAACCCCGAGAGAAGGCGTGGAGAGTCAGAATATGGAACTCTTGCCACTTTTATTATTGACTCGATAAAGGAAGCAATACGATTCGCGCATGCTGAGCTGACACGGACTAGAACTATGCAGGGGTTGATTGTGAACTCTTTCTGCGTTCCCATCATATCATCATAACATACAACACATATAGATCTCATCAAAGTGGGTCTTTGCTTGGTGGTGCCGCTTAGCGTTTTGCCTAACCACTCATGACCTATGCAAGCACGAAAAGTAAACACAACGACCTGAAGTTCCTCCCTATGCACTTAAGAGGACTTTAAACAAACCAAACACAAGTAGCAAACAGAATCGCCCTAAACTGGTCTTTAAATAAACCAGAGGGTTCCTGAACATGCTCCAACTACGGAAGCCCCATCATGCATCTCTATTCCTACTTCTCATGACAAAAGAAAACGGTAAAACTTTACTTCTCACGCTTTCTAGAAAAGCGTTAAAAAATGAGATAAAAAGGTATAGCAAATACCACACGGATAACAATCCGTAAGCAATAGCAAGCTAAACATACTCCGGAAAACTTTAAGTATTGTTCTTGAAGTTTGACTTGAATTGTTGAAGAAAATACCAAAATCAAACTCCAATTGATGATAATAGGAGGAGAAAGTCTTGAATTATGATGAGAATTGAAGAAAAATGGAGAAGGAGGCTTATTCCCAAAGTAACCGAGCAAGATTGTTAGAAGAGGAGAAGAATCTGCCCGGCTAGAGCCTTGGCCAAGCGGTTGTGAGGAGAAGAAGAGGAAGTCGGGAAGAGAGTTACCGGATGGGTAGAAGACCGGTCCGACGAGGAGCTAGCCGATGGTTAGGAGCGAAGGACCAATCGGTTCGACGATAGAGAGATGAAGGAGACCGCACGAAGGTCTGTCGGAGGAAGGAGTTCAGACAACACATGATTGAGCTTATACTCATGTCGTCGTCCATGCCTTTCTCCATTAGAGCCATTGACTGACCATAAGCAGAGAGAATTTGCTCAGAAACACATAAACCCTGAATGCTTCAAAGTAAAAGTAAATGGAAAATATGAAGAATAAATTCTAAGTAAGAGAGTGCTTTGAATCAATGAATCAAGACAGACAATGTGGTAACTTATTTGTTCATAAATTTAACTCGTATCTACCTTTCCATTTGAAGCTTCAAAGGTCAACAATGGTGAAATTAAGTTAAAGGTTGTAGGATGTTGCAAGCTTCTACAATGGTTCAATTAGCTTCAGATGGTGCTGATTAGTGATTTTAGGCATAAATTATAAGTTAAAATAGGCTTTATTTGGAAAGAGAGTTTCTAGTTTTTGAAGTTTTTCGAGAGTGAAAATGGTAGAGGTTTTTTGGTTGTTCAAGTTTGCAGATGAAGGAAAAATGCTTCTTTATTTATAGGAAACCACAATGAGGTCATGATACGTGCGAATTCAGTTATAGAACATGTGAACCAAGTTTGAATTTCTTGTTTTGCAATTTGTGTGAGAATAAGAGCGAAATGTGTGAGCTTGACAGAAAATCAGGTCATTTTTCACTCTACTCTATGTGTTATGCAAGGACAAATTTATGTGCACATATGTTGGTGGTCCCAAGTGAAGTTTCAATGATTTATAATTATAGGTCTTGTGTGAAAATGCATAGTACATGACACCATGTTGGAGATTAGGCCAAATGAAATTCACTTGTGCATTTTGAAATGTTCTTTGTGTTAAATGATCTCCTTGTGATGAAGAATCAAATGCCAAAAAAATCACATGATGCTTTAGTTGAAAATGGAATGGATGACAAGTTTAGATCATGGCCTGAAATATGGGTTATGAATAGGGCAAACCAGGTTTTGGACCAACTTTTGTGAACACATGGACATTTTGTCCAATTCCAAAATTGAGGTACTTAAAGGCAAAATTGATGTTTGACCCTTAAATCAAAGTTGTAGAGGGGCTCAAATGTGACATTTGCCTCAAAGTATATTCTAAAAAATTTAAGAAATGAGAGATTTATTGTGTTTCGACCAAATGACATGCCATACTTTATTTTAGGTCAACCAAACATGTACCAACTTGAGATTTTTGCTATTTTCTTGCATCTAAAGGCCCAATGATGAACACTTGAATAATAATAGAATGGACCTTGATTGTCTCTTTGTAATTTCTTGAGAATTGGACGAAGATGACATGGAAATAAACACATGAATGATTCTTGAATTAACCATGAAATCATGCACCAAACTTGAACTTCCCTTGACCAAATGAAGTTGAATGAAGCTTGACACGAATGTGACCTAAGATTGTAGGTTATTCCTTAAAGAAATCTCTTGTGAACCACTTGTTGACCAAACTTTGACCATGGGAACCAAAACTCTAATTTAGGAAACCGTCTTGATCTTTTGATTTTCAATCTCTACCTTGCACAAGGAGAAAAGAAAGCAATACATACTTTTGTATTTTGAATAAGGTTAGCAGAGTTAGAATATAAATAATCATAGATACAAAAAGAAACACAAAGGGTGTGATCTCCCATAATAATTAAACCAAAGTGGTAGTGGTTATGATGATGCCATATTTGTGAATCTTAAGTTGGATGCAAATGAAATGATAGGTGGAATTTTAGGGGTAAAAATTAGTGCATGACACACATGTGTGAAACATAATGAAATTCAATCAATTATTTGATTGATTTGGGGAGATTAGAATGGCATCCTCATGAAGGACATTCTACGATGCAGGGAAAAGAGAGTACATGTTTCTTGTGTGATAACTTTTTGCATTATGATTATACTTTCACATTTTGGGACTTGCAACCGACTCATAACAGTTGCCCCTTAAGCCCTTGTCCTTACTTTGTAAAATGAAGGTTTGTGACATGTACTATTGCTCGACCACAAGATCTTAGGTCGTGAAAATCTTTGACAAGATGTCGTTAGTCCCGAGAATGAGCATATTAAATGCATATTATGGAAGTTGCAATGTGATGTTGCGAGTGTATGACACACCTTTATTTGCTAACTAGCAATGATGTTTCTCTTTACTACAAGTGCTTGAATGCTTCTAAACTCCTTTTTAAAGATCCTGCCCATTAGTAGTGTGTCCTGGATCGTACAATTCTAGATATCTAAATGGAGTATAAAGGGTTTTTAAAGTATCCTATTGCCTTTTTGCTTCAAGTTAGAGTGATTTTGTTTCCTTTATGGAAGTTGTAGAAGTATAGTTGGATAAGGCCTTGGGTGATAGTGAGTGACATACACCTTGTCCTTCCCGGGTCCCCCCTTTACTAGTTCGGACACCCGTTTCTATTTGGTTCGATCGTCACTAGTATATATTTTTAGCCTAACTACCCATTTCTCTATCCATAACATGCAACCATGTTGGAAGCATGTACTAGGGCAATAATTGGTACCTTGGAAATCTTCAGGTGTAACTACGCCTCATGAATTTTTGGATATCAACCACTCATTACTACGAGAGTTTATATATTCTAGTGAGACTTGGATCGCTTGGTTCAAGACATTTTGAGGGCTATAAATACATCAGTACCATGATATTAAATGGATAAATAATAACACCAAAAAATAGACACACATATACATATATATATATATATATATATATATATTATTTTCACTTCATGTGAGCTAGCTCTCAAAACAACATTGGCATATAAACAAAAAATACTTTCCTTTTGTCTAAGAACTGATAATAAACAACAATGACCTACGAACATAAGTTACTTTCCTTTCATTTTAAATTGGATACATGTTATGTATCACTTCAAAAATGTGTACATAAAAACAATCATTATTCAAATAGCATACAAAATATGCTCAACAACATTCATTAACACCAATCTTTAATAACAAGACTCAAAATAAAATAACAACATCCATAATATTAACTTACATTTATTTTCCACATCAGTGCCATTTGAACTTTTAATTTGACTTTGACTAACAACTTTAAAGAAAAGGATAAACATAACTATATTTGATAAATTAAAAGACCGAAGTGGTCTTGTAAGAAGTATTGGGGTCAAACTGAATCTCGAGTCAAAGATAAGTGACAAAAAATGATAGTAAGCATTTTATCTATGGATGTCAATGGGGCGGGTTAGGGACAATTATTACCTCCCCCAAACCCAAACACAAATCTTTGTTTCCCGCCTCAAATCCAAATGGGGATGGAGAATTAAAATTCAAACTAGACCCAAACAGGTTTGGGTTGTGTTCGAGTATCCCCGCCTCGTCTCCATCCATTTGGTGTAATCAATTTTCTTAATAGAAATACTTATTTTTTTCAAAATCAAATTGCATTATGAATAATAAAATAAAATAATTTCAAAAAACTCCATACATACATTTCAAATATTTTAAATAATAAATACAAATCAAAATATCAAAACATTGGCTACATGTTTGATATTCTAAATTATCAAAAATAAATAATAATGTACATAATAAATAAACGGAGCAGGTTTAGGGACGGGTTCAGGGTGGATACTAGTATCTCCATTACCAGACTCGTCCCCATATTTTGTAATTAGAGAAAACCCAAATCCGAACCCAAATCCAGTCAAAGTGGGTTTTCCCCGTCAACTTTGGGGCGGGTTCAAGTGGGTCCCCGTGAATATGAGTTTTATTGTCATGCTTAAATTTAATCCTCTATATAATTTATTTTTTAAAAAAAAATGTCCTTTTTGATAAAACTTACACAAAAACATAATTAAAACATAAACATTATTTCTATAAAATGCTCAATTAAGGAAGACTTGAATTATATTTACACATATCAATAAAACTAATAACTTTTGTTATTTTCAATATTGTAATACCATAATTCATATGCCTAGACTTATAAATATGAAACTAACTTCTATATCCATTAGGGATTCATGTCTAAAATAAAACTTATGAATATTACAACACAAACTATTATTTTTAAAATACAACATTATTTGAGTGAAATATAACCTAAATAGTCTATTCGTTGAGTACAACATAAGTATAAGTTAATCGAGTCTTTGGCTACCTATTCATTACAAATACATGTTTATCTAAAAGTAGAAATAATATATGGTGAGTGAGATACTTATTTTATAGGTTCCTTAGCTATAATCATTGAAAAATTTACTATTTGACTACCCAGGTCAAGGTGCAAACTTGTCTTAATTAACATGATAACTTATTTATCTTTTAAGACCTACAACTACTATGGTTAATTTAGGAGGTGAAATGTCAACCATATGACTCATGTGATTTTGGCCACCCAAGGCCTCTAAAAACCGAGCATATAATCAGGAGTGAAACCATTCCTTATGTATCGTAGGACTTAAAACCATACAAGCAAGTATAAACATGAAATCATATATTGTGACATATCCTTACCTTCCTCTAATGACAATCAATTATTAAGCATCCAATATTGATCTATACTATATTGATCAATTAAAATAACACAAACATGTTTGATTTAATTCACAACCTTCTTAGTTCAAATCGAACAAGCACAAACTTACAAGTTCACACGTTTTCACTTCCAAACCCTTATCCAACACCTGCTAACGTTACCTAATCACCATGGATCATTCAAGCATGTTCATGGTATTAAAATACACCCAATCCACAACATTATACAATTTCAACAATTTTCTACATCTCAATCATACAAAATCGTAATCTATCATAACTTAAATTAAAGCTTGAAAAAGAGACCCACCTTTGTGCCTTTATTCGAATCCAATGCAAGAAAAGATGCTAGATGAAAAATGATCTCCAAAAAACAATATTCTTTTTCTTCTTACAAACTTAAGTTAAATGCTCCCTTAAGTGTTGAATATTACCTCCTTCCTTCACGAATTTGTGTGGCCTCCTTCCCTTAGCTGTAACACCCTATCTAATACCCCGAATATATTAATATTAAAATCAGCTTTAATCAGAGTTAACACGGAAAATGAGGGATGTCACAATTAATAAATAAAATAAAACTTCCATTTAAACAGTAGCCATGCTACACTGAGGATCAAATTTTCAAATAGTTTAGTCAAACTAAGACCATGTCTTACACAGCGGAAAATATCATCACCAAAACGGAATAAATCCAATCATTATTATTCCCAACAAATTAAAGAATCAATTAGACAACTATCTAATTCCTCTACTAACGCTCCCAGTTGTTACAATCTAATCGAGCATGACACGACACGCACTTAAATGAGAAGCTCTAGAGCCATCCTCACCAACTCCTCAGCTGCTAACTTTAATCTGAAATTGTAAAGTAAGGGTGAGACTTCTCATAATTAAAGCATATTATAAGCTTCTCAATTAACAATATTTTTCAAGCATATTAATCCACTCATTTCATCATAACTTCAGATTCAATACACAATTACAACCATATAATCATCATGCACAACAATCATCAATCAGAGAATAGTAACACTGGAAGACATCCTAACATGTTACGATTCCATGCAAATACAATGCAGACTCAAATGCATGTGGTACCAACACGTGACTAAGTCACCCAATACTGATCCATCCTTAACCGGATACAGTAACCATCGATTCGTCCATATACACCCGGACACGAATCCAGCCTAACCACCCATCCTCACTCGGGTATCGGTTATCGGTAATCCAAGTCAAATTCCGCACAATGGGAATTAACTTCACCAAAACAATGCATATGCACGCACATCACTAGCATGCAACATTCAACACAGGTTATGACCACATCAGACATCATAAACCCTCATCAACCACAACATGATATTCATCATCTATCATGAAATAATTTACCACAAAGCATAAATATGTCAAACACTTACCCTTCAATTGGTAAGACTATCACCGGTATATACATCACAATAACAACAACTAAGATCAACAACTATCAGGTATATACAACACCAACCAAAACGCATGATATCAATACAATCATGAATACACCAATTATCATAAACCAAATCAAAACCCAAAATATGATATTCCAACCATCATGCATACAAATAACCACAGCATAAACATGCTTTACGTTCACTCAGTATCAATACATCCATTACTACAATTCCACTGCTACATACACCTCAAATGCCGCTTAATAATTGTTCATCTTGAAATTCGACTCTTTTTCAAAATAATTCCAACTTTTAGAAAATCTTTTCATTTTATAAGATAGAGCATTAAATTTAAGAAACAACGTCCAAAACGGCGCTCAAAACGGACTTACGGTTTGAAAGTTATGAATTTTCAAAGTTTTAGAAATTTTCAAAGTTTTAGGAACCTTCCTCCCCTCGAGTAACGGTTCCCACATTTCAAAAATACCACGCCCGAAAATGTATGGGAACCGGTTCCTCGTGTAGGAACCGGTTCCCAGTAAAATCTCATTTTTCGGAAAATTAACGTGGAACCGGTTCCTCCCACACAGAACCGGTTCCCGAGTTCAAAATACCATTTTCACCATTTTAAAAGTGGAACCGGGTTCTCCCAGGGAACCGGTTCCCACGACCTTCGACCAAAATTCCATTTTGACAAAGAATAGTTCCCAAAACCATTTTCTTACTCATTCTAAAACGTGCCCACACATTCCGACACCATAAAATCAATCATTCAACACCAATAACACATCATATAACATGTTTTATCCATCATTAATAATCTTACATCATACAAATCAATGGATTTCTACAATCTGACACAATCTGACACCAATAGGGATACACCCATAGAAACCTAGGAATTCCTAACATGCTATGATCTATAGTATCAACATCAAAACCTATAATATAAATTAATCAATCGAAATCACCCCTTACCTTGTGGGTTCTTCGAATTCTGACACTTCTAGGTCTTCTTCCTTCTTTCTCCTCTTCTCAACTTCACGTATTCTTGTTTTCTCCAAAATGACTATATTTTCCTTCTTTCCTTATTTTATTCCTTTTATTCCTCTTAACATAAATAAAATAAATTCAATAATGTGAGTAGAGTCTTTTACTCCTCACACCCTCACTTTACTCAACACACCTCAATTAATTCCATAATTAATCCAAATAAATCCAATATATTAATAAATTATATTCTCAATTAAATTAATAATTAAAAATCATAATTATTTAATTATCGAATTATTTGGGGTGTCACACCATCATATAAATTTTAAACTTTGTTGCTAATAAAGTCAATACATTCACTTGAGTGAAACACCCACATTACCCTTACTTAATTAGTTTATTCTTAATTGGCCTTTCTTCACAAAATCATTATTTATGAATTAATAATTTCTTAAACCTTCATTTGATTTAGAGTATCATATAATTAAATTTGTAAAATGATTAAATTCTCCTTTTTGGATGAAATGTCCATTTTACTCTTAATACTCTAATTTCATCTATTTAAGAAGTGATTTTTTCTTTAATTAGACAATAAGTCATAATACTACAAATGTAGTAATTTATTTATTCTTTTGTAAAAATTAGAATCATATATCTTTTTGGTACATCTATTTAGCATTATCTTTCCTTATAACGTCCTAAGCTAAAGAGACGTTAGGTGAATCGAGAGATTTTGAATCTAAGGATAAATAATTAGGATAATGGAATGAAAATGACCATAATAAAGTTAAAGTAAAACATAATTATTTTAAAGAATAGTCCAAATGTAAAAATTATGAAACTTGGAAAAAGTTCATGAAAGTAAAGAATGAGACCAAAAAGGTGGGGTTGGAAGCAAGAACTCAAAATTTTGATGAATTATACCAATCTTTAGGAATCAACGAGGGAGAAAAACCTATACATAGACTTTCTGGAAAGAAAGAAAGACTAGAGATTTGGATCAAGTGAAGCGTGTTAAAGATGAAGAAGGCAAAGTCTTAGTTTAAGATATAAATATAAAGGATAGGTGGAAGACATATTTCCATAATTTATTTAATTAAGGATATGATATCTCAGCGGACTCTAGTAGACTTAAAAATGGAGAAGAGACTCAGAACTATAATTACTATTGTCAGATTAGAAAGAAAGGTAAAGAAAACATTGAAAATAATGAGTAATAGTAAGACGGTTGGGCCAAACATGATACCTATTAAAGTATGGAAATTCTTAGAATAAAAGTATTGAATAACTCACCAAACTCTTTAATAAAATTATGAGGTCAAAACACATGCCTCATGAGTGAAGAAGAAACATTTTAGTCCAAATCTATAAGAACAAGGGGGATATACAAAATTGTGCAAATTATATAGGGATGACACTTATGAGGCATATCATGAAGGTATGGAGAAAATGAGAACAAAGATTAAGAAAAGAGACTTAAGTCTCTCAGAATCGATTTCGTTTTGTGCCTGAAAGGTCGGTCATCGAAGCAATTTATCTATTATAGTATGTGATGAAACAATATCAAATGGACCAATAAGACATGCACTTAATTTTTATTGACTTGGAGAAAACGTACGATAAAGTGTCTAGAGAAATTTTGTGAAAAGTCCTGGAGAAAAAATGGGTTAAGATTGCATATATTCGAGCTATCCAAGATATGTATGAAAGAGTATCGACTAGTGTTAAGACACAAAATAAAGAAATATACGATTTTCTATTACAATTGGTTTGCATCAAGATTCAACTCTAAGCCCCTATTTTTTATTTTAATTTTGGATGTACTCACAAAATACATTCAAGAGCTAACACTAGGATGTGTGCTTTTTGTAGATGTAATATTCCTTTTTTGAAAAGTCGAAGGAGGATTAAAATGAGAGGTTAAAAACTTGGAGACGAACTTTAGAAACACATGGTTTTCGCCTAAGCATAAGTAAACCGAAGCATATGAAATGTAAGTTCAACAAATGAAGAAGTGTTTCTAACTTAGAGGTGAAAATTGGAGACCATATTATCACTCAAGTCACACAATTTAAATATCTTGGGTACATAATACAAAATGATGGAGAAATGGAAGAGATGTAAGCCATTGAATTTAAGTTGGGTGGTTGAAATGGAGAAAGACATCAAGTATTTTATGTGATACAAATGTACCACACAAGCAGAAGAGAAAGTTTTATCACATTGTAGTAAGACCTGTGATTTTGTACATGACATAATGTTGGGTGATTAAGAATCAACATAAGATTAAAGTAAGCGTAGTAGAGATGAGAATGATGCAGTGAATATGAGGTAAAACTCTACATAATAAAAATAGAAATGAAAATATTAGAGAGTGTCGGGGTATCATCCATAGTAAAAAAGATGATGAAAAATAGACTTAGCTGGTTTGACATGTAGAAAGAAGACATGTAAATTCTGTAGTTAAGAGAGTCGATAAGATAGAAAGAAGACATCATTCGAAGAAAAGGAAGACCTAAAAGAACTTTAAGACAAATTATTAAGAAAGATATTGAGATTAATAATTTAGATAGAAATATAGTTTTTGAAAAAATATTATGACAAAAGTTAATTCATATATCAGACTTCACCTAGTGGAATAATGGGATAAGACTCGATTTTGTTATTGTATACTATTATTTTGACAAAATAAGAACTAATTAAAATGTTTGATAATATTAACAATTCATCTAATATATAAATATAAAATGATATAAAATAATGACATAAAATATATTTTATATGTAATTATTTTATTTTAAATCAAAATAAATTATTGAAAATAAAATTGAATTTTTATTAAATTAATAAGAATAAAGATGGAAGAAAAAATAATTAGCTATAAGATAAAACACCATTTAAAATAACGTCTGAAAAATAAGTTATAAACTAACAAAATAAATTATAAATTCATGATCAAAAGACCACTATCAAAAAAGTCTAAAATATCTTATGAACTTATAAATTATAATCTATAAGTCTTAAATTTAAAAATATGTCTTACCAAACATTCTCTTAAAACAAAAATAAAATAAAATAATTTAATTGCTATGCACTCCATGTTAGTTTTTCGATTCATCTTCTATTCTTCTTTCCCTTCGTGCTAATCCGAAAAGAAAAAAAAACCCACCATCCTCAAAAAAAAAAGCGCGAACACTCAAAAAGCCATGAAAGCTCTACTAAATCCCAAACCCATTCTCTCCCATACCAGTTCAATTTCCCCAAACAAAACCACAAACCCCACTCGCTTCCATCCCCATCCATTCCCCAAACTCTTTCCTGAAACTCGCAACCGCTGTATTCGGCAGAGAAACCTTTCTTTGACGGCGAAGGCTCTTTTGAATCCGGCCACCGTCGAACAATTTGGGGTTCCGGAGTTCGATGTCCGGAACCCGTCGTTGTCCTCTTCGTATCGTAGTTCTAAATTGACTAAGCCTAACCAAACGGTGCTGGAGGCGCAAACTAGGGTTTGTACCGGTCCAACTCAAACTCGACCACTTGACGAAGAGCAAGCCTTCAAGGTGTTTGATACAATTCTTAGATCAGGTTCTTCTTTCTTTCATCTCACGTTACTATATACTATGAACTTGATGCGATAATAACTAAGCTAATTAAGAGCTTATAGCCTTATTGCCTTATAGCATATAATTGCTTATTTTTTATATTTGATATTTGATTTTAGCTAGGGGAGAGATTAAGGATGAGGAAGAAGTTTCCAAAGCACAAATGGGGGCATTTTTTGCAGCAATGACGATTCGTGCGAACGCCTTTCCGGAGGCGACACAATGGAGTGAAGGGGAAATGCGTGCAATGAAGACGTTCTGGCCACTTCTAGTTAGAGTTCTTCCGCCTGATGTGGTATTCTTGGCTGATCCTGAAGGGTTGATGATGGGGTTGGGAAGTTCAATTGGACCACAGTTTGTTGGCAACAGCACTACTGAAATGAGATTGGTTGGTGCTCTTAGAGAGGTGTTGGCCGGTGGGCATCTTGGATTTGAGGAAGTTCAAGGTGTGTTGAAGGAAGTTCTTCCATTTCAAGAGGGGGGAGAAAAGGCTCATGGAGCAAGTGAGGCTTTGCTTGCGGCGTTTTTAATTGGTCAACGCATGAATCGGGAAACTGATCGTGAGTTAAAAGCATATTGCCTTGCATTTGATGAGGAAAATGGTATGAGTTTTAATATGATTTCAAAATTTGTTAAGGCTCGTGTTTTGTTACTTTCTGAATTAGCACGGTTAGTATTGTTATTGTTAGTTGTTTCATAAATTGATTCCCTTAGGCCCCCCTCCTGTTGCTGATGTCAAATCGTTGACTCATTATGGCGAGCCTTATGATGGAAATACACGCTTCTTCAGGAGTACATTATTTGTTGCTGCTGTTAGATCTTGTTATGGAGAATCCTGCTTGCTTCATGGTGTAGATTGGATGCCTCCTAAGGTGTGTGAATTTTCTTGGTGTTGGGTGAATTTTCTAGCTAGGATACTTTCCTTTTTGAAAATGTATCCTCTGATATTTAATATTCTTTTGTATTTCATGCAGAAAATCATTTTATTAATATCTGAACACTTGTCTGTACTTAGGGAGGTATAACTGAAGAGCAGATGTTGAAGTTTATGGGGGCGAATATAAGCTTATCCCCATGCAACGCCAAGAAACTTCTCGAGGTCTTTTTGTTTCTTACAAATATTACAATGCTACCCTATTTACATTATTTCTAACATGCTCCCCAATTTAGAGCATATATAAATCATATGCATTGAGCTTGTTACATGTATTGTTATACAAAGGACCTCTCAAAGGCTTAGTGAAAACATCTACAAATTTATCATTTTAGCAAATATATAGAGATAGAGTGTCCCTTTGAAGTAGAAAAGGTGCTTTCAGAGGAAACAACAACTGATTTCGCCAACTCTAGTAGCCAGCTGGCCAACATATGCACCAAGTCCTTAGAGGCTCATCTGTTGACTACATTTGGAACTAGCTTGACTCATTTGATATATATGCTATATCTTGAGGGGGAGTGTTGGAAAGCATATTTAATACATGGTTATGTCAAAATATAGTAGGTAAAATACAAGTCATTAGATTTTTATTGATTCTTATGTTTTTATGAGGGATCACTTTATACCCTAATATCTGATTATAAACAAGACTTATGTGTGTACATATTATGATATTACCATATACTTTCTTTATTGAGAAATAGAAAATTCAATGAAAGACATGTCACAGTCAAGCAACTAATGCAGAGCAAATTCAATGGGAACCTGGACCATATACTAGATAAGCTGACAATAAGGAAAGAAATGATATTACCTACTACTCCCTTGGATTGTGTTTGAGAACCACTGGCCATTGAAACATTTTGAAAATGAGGTAGAACATTTAGATAATTAGGACTTTTTACCCAAAGAGTAGTTTTAGGAATACTCACTTTAACACTCTCTTGTTGGGTAAGATTCATATTGTTCCTATCATATATTAGAAATGGGTCCCACATAAAGCGGCGGGATCCACATGATTTCACCCAATATGAAAGTGAGGTTTTCTAGCTCTCCTCTTTACCCAAAATGTAATTACTGGCATCAAAATCAAAAAGCAAAGGGCCAGTTGAAAACTGAATAGGGGAGACAAGCAAAAGAATGACCATTGTATACGGCAATGGAACCTGAGATGTAACACTCTTTAAATAAATAAAAAAAACGGATGGTGAGACTTGAGAGCTGGCATTCCACAAAATAGGTGCATGAGTGAATCCAGTTTGTTACACATTAAATCTAAATTGTGTCACAGCATACAAGTATACAAAAATGAACATTACCTTATTATCTATTTTGAAAAGTGCTAGCAACACACCCTCTAACACACTCTTTATTACTAGATACAATTCATATGAGCCCCACCAGATCATGTGGGTCACATGTAAATTTGAGGGGACTCATAAATTTAACCAATAATAATGTGTTGTTAGCATTATTCTTTTCATAGTTACATTATACTGTACAATCATAATCATCTTATGTATGTTATTTCTAACAATTTCACTGTTTTTTTTCCAGGATGATGGAGTTGGTTTTGCTTATGTAAGTCAGCGTGAAGCTCGCCCGTCTCTGTATGAGCATCAAACCATATTATTTGTCTAGGCCTAATTAGCTCTGGGATTCTACTGGGGAATTTTTTTATTATTTTCTTTTGGAATTTCAATTTTTTTTGAAGTTGTCCTGACCTGGTTATTCATCTTGTAGGCATCTGGAATTTATAGGTTGAATAATAACTCATTCAGTCCCATAGACAGTTTTGGTCTAAATTATATTCAGTCCTTACAGTTCAAAACCATTGAATAAAGGTCCTCCTGTTTTGGAATAATATAGATACACCCTGTAGCATAAGTTTGCTTCCCGTATTACCCTATTAAAAAATTATATGGGCTATTTTCATTATTCGGAAACTATAGGGTCATTTTTAAATGTTTTTGCACTCTAAGGACTACTTGAATGTGTTATAACTATAGGGACTTAACCAGTATGTGGATCAGAAGAAAAAAAATGAAAAGAAATAAATTGGAGAGAATGCATATTCCATCTTCTCTTCATGTCTAACTATTCAAATGATAGGTAAAGATGATTAAAAGTAAATGATTGGTGAAGAATATTTTAAACTAAATTATATTGATAATTGGGGTAATGTTTGGTATGGGGCTGTATTTATGTATAATATGTTGCATAACAGTACTATTGGAATAGCGTAGGTTTAATTTTGTTATTTTTCTGCAGATACTCTTTAATTGGTATAAGGGAGCACATAAAGAAGCGCCCTCCAATTGCAACAACTGAAAAGGTTCAGCAATATGTAAAGGTGGGACTTAGACTCTATCTATTGTCAAGTGTTACTGGTCTATTTTAGTTTATTGATTATTACTGTTGCATATTTAAAATTTGAAAGCCACAATCATACAGAAAACTTGATGCACTGTTCAAAAAGTCTCTGAATTATGAATTCATCCACATAGTCTTTTTGTTGGTTTTCGATGCATCATTATCTGTTTAAAGAATGCACAAATGGTTTTTCTACCTCACTATCTTTCCTCAATAATATGCACTTGGAAGTTGTTAAGTAAATCATGAAGAAAACTTTATGGTAATTTTGGGGCCAGTTGAATTTCTCAGCACAATTTTGTAATGTAATACTTCAATGCTAGGAAAGATTTTAGCTTAAGGAATTTTAGCAAGTTATACCATCTAAAACATGAATCCTTTGATGTTAAAAATTACCAAAGTAGAGTTCTTTGTGAAAGTCAATAATTAAAAACAAGGCAATATTTTTAAGTTTGATATTTTTTTTTGGATTGGTCCTTTAAGTCGTTCTTTCCGGAACCGGTCCTTTATGTTACATTTTCTTTGCACTATTAGCCTTTTTAATAAGTGTTTTTTTTAAAAGAGCACATGCCATTTTAGTTTTGAGGTAAGTCACAAATATATTAGATTTCTCTCTTTCCTTCTTTAAATTCAAATTCTCAAATCCAAAAACCTTGGAATCAGAGTACCTTTTCACAACAATGTCTTCATTTAGAAGCTATGTTTCAAGTTCACGAAATCAAAACTGTGAGTAATTCATCTTTAGTGTGAGTCATGATGAATGAACCTTTATGCCGTTCATCTCTTGTGAAACAAAAGTTGTGGTTCACACAGTCATAAAAAGTAAGGGAAAAGACAACATTACAAGATGAGCATAACTTAAAAGACTATCAGTGCAAACAAAATGTAACATAAAGGTTCAATTCGGGAAAAAATAACTTAAAGGATCAATCCAAAATAGGGGTCAAACTTTAAGGACCGCAGATGTAATTTTGCCTTTAAAAATAACTCCTGATTACTCAAAGGAAAAAACATGCCTGTGCCTGGGAATACGTTTCTCCTTTAATACATAGCGTTACAAATTTTTCTTTTACATCACATGTATTATATTTATATTAAGATTAAACATTTATTTCTTCACTTTTAGCTTACTTTTATTAAAGCTTAAGGGTCATTTAACCAAGACTTGCAACTATTTCATAAAGAGGAAACCAATTTGGTAGATTTGTACGAAGTTCTGCATTTTGAAGTAAATATTAGAGAATATGGTTAGATGAGAAGGCTTTTTCCTTGTAAAAAAAAGAGACCAACTGAACTGGCCCAGTGGGGTACATAATTTATTCTTTTACTAAAATCCCTATCTGTTTATTTAGTTTAAAATGTATATATTTTTCAACAGGCAAGTGGTAAGGAAGCTATTGTTACTGGATTTTATCATGGAGGTTACGAAGAGTCGTTGTTAATGCTCATGAAAAGAAGGGGCGTGCATTCTGGTTTGGTAGTGAAGGTTGGATTTTACTATCTGTAATCTATGAAGTTTTCTGCATATCTTTTTCTCCATAAACTATTGGCTGTATTACGAACTATTTATTTTTCTTATACTATAATTGGTTAAATCATACTATAATAATATAGTTATTATTAAAATAGGCCTAAACCTTGATAAAAGAAGTCAATTCATGTTGCCCTCTTTATGCTCATATTGTAGGGAGAGGAAGGAGCCCTCTCAATGACTACAAGATTGCGATCAGTTAGCACGACAAAGGGAATTCCAGTGAATTACTGTTCAGGGTTTCGATCACTTGACATTTCATCCACATCTGAACCTGGTGGTATGTATTTGGCTTCCTTATTTATTCTATTAGCTCAATATATAATTTATTCTTAACTAGTAATTCTGTTAACATGTCTGAATCTACAAGTTTTCTTATGTTCACTTTTTATGTCCAATGCACATTGACAACCCTTTCACTTTGCCAGATTCTGATTAGCAAACTGTTCATTTCGCGTTGCCGCATACTTTAGATCGATGCACTTAAAATATTGCTATTTCATATTGCAGGAGTTACACGTCAAGGATTTAGTCTTGAGGTCAATGCCAAGGACTATGGTTTCCAACCCACAGACACCCCAAGAACTGATAGATCTGTAAAATTTTCTACATCTTTGTTTTTCTCCTTTTTGTAATATTCTATTCAATATTTGAAACTTGCATGAAATATAGTTGCAAATCGGTCTTCATTGTTTTGATTTTATTGGGATAATTTATTTATTCTTAAATTAAAAAAAGCCTTACTAAAACAAATGGACAACTAATATGATGTATTGATTCTTATATTCTGATTACATCCTATATAAAAGAAAATGTATGTTCCTCTATCCAACTAATACATGCAACTCCTCTGAAAATTCACTTGCTGATTGATACCTGTTTTTAATCTTGTGGTTTTCCATTTCTTCCTATTTTGTTTCCTAGACAAGCTTTGTGGATTACTTGTTACCTTTTCTATGTTCGTTTTATGCTGTATAAGTTATTACATGTTTAACCATTTAAGGAGTCAGGAGTGTTTATAGATGTAAGGATTGACTGAAAATGAACTTATGTAACCAGTGGAGATGTTAGTTCCGTTTTGTCAGCCATTATAGTGGTCCGTGTTAAGCATGGTTTTTGAATAGTATGAAACTTTACTTACAATTCAAATGTCTGCCTTTGTATGTGCTGTTTTCCCCATGAGAAATGGAGGGCTCCAAATTGTTTTGAACTGCATACTTTATTCTCAACTTCTCATTCTTTTTGAAATATTTGACAGTTATACTCTTTTGAACTTCAGGTCTCGAGGAACATTGAATTGGGTTTATCAGCTCTCAGCGGCGAAAAAGGACCAGCATATGATCGAATTGTATTGAATGCTGGAATAGTGGATCACTTGCTTGGTGCTGAAGGCGCAGAAGATATATCTGTTGCGCTGGATAGAGCCAGAGAGGCCATTGACAGTGGTAGTGCGCTAAAACGGCTCCTAAACTATATCAAGTTCTCCCACAAAGTTGCATGAAATAATTCTAGACAAGAATTGCAAATAACTTTTTTATAGGCTATATACGGGACACATGAGGGACTAAAAGGGAAAGGGGAAACACCAGGTAATGATAAATTTTTGAAGAAAAACTTAACAGTTGATTCATTTTATCAATCAATTTTGAGGTTTTGGTTACACCTTTGTATAACATTCTACATGTTTGTAAGTAAAATAATAGTTTTCAATGATTGAAATTTTTGTACATTGTTTTATTAATGAAGTGTCACCATTTGAACTTGGAAAGCTGCTTTTATCCCTCCTCAATCCGTTCTAAAAGACTGATCGTCTAGTTGGGATATTAAGGATCAGATGACAGATGATTTGACCAATGCATGCGTGTTTGAATGTTTTGCATGAATGTTTTATCTCAGATTTGAGCTCTCATGTTGAGGTAATCTTATGATGTTTTATTATACTAAAACTTTGATGAGAATAAGGTTTGAAATACAAATTCATGAAATAACTTGAAAGTGTGAATTCTAAACTAGGAAGTTTTTTGGCTAAGAAATCGATCAGTGTATTAAATCAATTGATAAGAATGGTTGTTAAAAAGTTTTCCTCTATTCCTTTTAAATTGTCACACGTGCCAAAATCTCTATTACCAAAACAAATCAAAAAAGAATAAATTTATTCATTTTTTTTCTATTACCAAAACAAACCAAAATTTGACAAAATCATGATCAATAATTAGTCTTAAATAATTTCCCAATATTTTTAAGACTGTAATTATTGATGCCTGATTTTTAGACCAAAACAAATTTTTTTCTGTAAATTAAATCTTAATGTTTGATTTTATTTTGTTAAATCAAATTGTTTTATTTTACCGATTAATTTTATTTTGTTAAATCGAATTGATTTTATTTTAAAGCGTGTATGTGAGACTAAATTTAGAATAAATTCTTAATATTACATTATTTGGTATGAAGCTGAAAATATATTTTCGATTTTCACCCAAATATTTCAAAATATGGGACATGTCGGAAGTATATTTCTAGTTTCAGTCAAATATTTTAGAAAGTGGTGCGTATTGAAAATATATTTCTGATTCTCTAAAGGGCATTTTGGGGTTTTCATGGAGTGCGCCCCACCCTTATGGGGTGGGTTAAAAAATCCAGTAAAAATGACTCTTATGCATAGACAATGTGTCTTAGAGAGTCTTATCAACGCGTCTCAACTATCAAGTAATATAATTAAAACAAAAATCACATGAAAGTATAAAATTGATGAAATAGTTGGCTTATCAGCAAAAATAAATAAGTGATAGAGTCACTTGTCCCTGCTTAATGCTCTAGTTCTCAAATAATATATATAGCCATGTAATTGTCTAAGATGTTTATGAAATTCTGGTACAACAGACTCAAATGACGTATAAAGGTGTTGAAACATCTGATCTGACATTAATAAATAGATAAGGTATAATAGTGTAGGAAAACATAAATAACACAGATAGTTGTTTATCTAGTTCGGAGCAACTCTCCTACGTCTGGGGGCATACCAAGCCAATAATGAAATCCACTATCAGTAGTATTAATTCAAAGACTACATTCAACACATTTGACAAATTCTACTTAATTCCTACCCAATGCAATCTCCAATTTTGAATATCTTTCTACATCAATAGCTTGATTTCCAATAACTCTTCGACACCTGAAAAGTAGAAGACACACTTCTATCACAAACTATCTAAGGGTTAAAGTCTCTTGCTTCTAACTTATGAAACACCTTAGAGTTACTTCAAAGCTTCCTCCAAGAACAATACATGCTGCCTCTCGCCTAACGGTTTCGAGGAACATGGTGACCATCCCACAAACCGGGTGGTTCACTACATCTAGCCCTAATGATACATCCTTACTAAATTCGGCTAGCTACTAAACCTGGGCTACAAAACCTTAATTTATAACCTCTTCCCAACTGAATTTGGACCTTCAAACAATAGCACATCAGTTGTAACAAACTGCAGAAAAGTTCTGCTACAATAAAGGTCTTCAACAGAATCTTCCTAATATATCTCCATAATTTGGGCTCCAAGTAACAACAAATAAGTTGTTACAATTCTGCAAAAGATTCTCCTATAAAATCTCCCTGATATATCTCCATAATTTGGGCTTCAAGTAACAACAAATAAGTTGTCACAATTCTGCAAGAGATTTTCCTACAAAATAGGTCTTCAACATTTAGTTTCCTAAATGCTCTCATTGATTTCAGATTGAGTCTCCTTGAATCTTTTAGACATTTAGATATGCCCGTAAATATGCTCTATATATTATGCATAATATTCTCTAAATATTCTGCATAATTAAATCAAAATCAAATCTCATTATTATAGTTCAGCATGCGTGATGTCGAATGGTTCTGCATATGACATCTTCGACATGTTGTCCAGATGTTGAAACATTTCAACTCAACATGTTTCTTTGTCAAATAAAACTTCCACCTGCTTTCTCTTACAAGTTACAAATTCTATCTAATTAATTGCTACTATATTAGTTTTTATCAAACATAATGCCAATTCAAATAATAGAGAACTAACAGTTTATTTTTGGCAACACAGGCTTTCTTTGATTTTTGAACGAAATCACTTGGATTAGTCCAAGTGAATTGCAGATGACATTTGATCAAGTATTATAAATTATAATGGTTTCATCAATAGAATTTTTTTTCTTACTTTACGTGCGAAGTTTCGAACTGAGGCCCACAAAGTTGAAGTGCAAACTTGCAACTAAGTTGAAGTGCAAACTTGCAACTAAGTGACCTCTCAGCCATTTCTATTGATGACCAAATGGTAAAACTGTGAAATCTAAGTAGAATATTACGAGGGTATTAATTTATCCATCCCATACCGTGCTAGTTCACTACAATTCAAGATTACGAAGATGCATCTTCGAATACATTCACATTACACACTCTCAATGCTTTCATGAATGAACCATCTTATTTTATTCAAAATATGTCTGAAAATGCATATCTATAAAGATCGATAAAACTCAATGTTTTATGCTTTGAGTTTTACAGATATGCATCTTCAAAAAAGTTTTAATTAATAGAACTCACGTGAGACTCTTTTTCCTTCCTTTTTCTATTTGGTACACTTTCACAAACTCTTCAACAAACTCTTATAAGAGCTCATGATTATGATTAAAGTGCGCCATTTTTAAGCTTTAACACTACTTCTACCTCATTGCAATCAATCCCAAGATATTCCAAGATTTCGCACAATAATTCTTAATCGGTAATTTTCTCGTTTCCTTTCTATTTTTGAGCCGTAATGCATGTATTAGGTAAAATAGGCTGTTTAAAATGCATTAGGTTGTAGTTACATTCAAAATAAGTAGCTTGTATAGACACACATTCACATTTGTTGGTGTTTAGGAGATTATGGGGGATTTTTTTAGTATTTTCTACAATCATGCATTTTTACGGAGATGCATCTCTAGATTTTCCCTTTCCTATTTTAGAGAAACACATCTTTGAATTTTACTTGCCTGAATTTTATTATGATTGTCTGGTTTGTATTATAGGACAGGTTGAGACACAATCGTGTATCCTAACATGCGTCTATTTTTAGGGAGATGACAGTGTGCTCGAGACATCGAGTTAGTACTAGTTTGTTTGACGCAGAAGCGCCGACTTCACATGGCCACGTGTCTCAGGCTTCACAAGGTCGCGTGTCTCAGACTTCGACCTCCCGAGGGCTCGTGCTGAAAATAATAGGTGCCTGTGATACTTGGGATCTTTCTCTACCAATGCAATGTGTTGTCTATTTACCGCGCTTTATAATAATAATCGAGTATTTAATCATAACGTCACAATTTTAAAACATTAAGATTTCCAAAACTTGTGCATGCTTTCAAGAAGACTTATCAATAATTAATGCAATATGTTTAAAATGAAATGTAACATAACCAAAACTTCGAATACAACATTCAAAGATTAATAATAAAACGAATCAAAACATTAAAGAATTGTAATAAGTCAACATAATTCAAAGTCATTCAAAATATCCATTAAGGATTCAAACAACCGTTTACATCTACGAGCACGACACGACACGCAGACTAAGTGACTCAATACTAGAGCTATCCTCACCAACTCCGGCATTCACGGATCTGTTGAGTAAGGGTGAGATCTCAATTCAATATAACATGCATTATAATGAATACAATAGAATAAAAGATACATTAATCCGTTAATCAAGCACAAGTCATAATCAATTCACAACACCACACACAATGAACATGTACATAATTCAAACAATGGAAATTGCAACACCGAATCCATCCTAGCATGTTACAATCCCATATGCAACGCAACTCTATGCATGTGGTACCAAACGTGAACCGAGTTCACACACACCTCCGTTTACATGTGGATAGTGTAAATTCATGATTCGCCCATAGCTATTGGGTCAGCCTCACTACCTCAACCTGTAAGTATATTGGCTCAACCTTCGCTTCGCACAATGGGAATGAACCAAATCAATAAATGTATATGCATGCATCATAAAAGCATGCCATCATCATTTCACATATCATGATATTAATACAAACACATCATGTCAATTCACCAGTGTATCTCATTCAATCTAAAATGAATAGTAATTATATCACATAATCAATACCTCATAGGTAACTCATACCATTCATAATAGTTCACATTATAATTACTCATTCTTTCAAAAGTCGGAGCGACCATTTTAAAAATAATTTAGCAAAATATATTTTCTCTTTTCAAAAGGTAGTATTCGAAAATAAAAAAACGGCACTCGAATCGAGTTACGGTTTAGAAAATATGAATTTTGAAGTTTTTTTTGGAACTTGGCCGAACATGGAAAGTTAAAAATAAATTTGATTTTTGAATGGGGAACCGGTTCCGTATATGGAACCGGTTCCCGAGTCTATTTTTTCGCAATTTAACACTGGGAACTCGGTTCCTCCCCACAGGGAACCGGTTCCCACGACCTGTGACAGCAATTTTACTAGTTTTTGACAGCATTTTCCATCCTTACTCATTCCCAAACTTACTAATACGATTTGGCACATTAGGAACATCAATTCATCGTCATTTCACACCATTTTAACATCAATCGACATGATTTATTCACTCTCATCAATCACTTGACATACTTATGATTTCTAATCCCAACACCGACACAAATAGGGTTTGTTTCCTATAACTCATAATCATCATAATTCAAATTCTCTAACATACCCAATTATCCCTATGATTCCCAAAACCCATAAGGCATATTAATTGATCGAAACCACCCCTTACCTCGCGATGATTCTTCGATTCTCTTGGTGTCGGCTTTTCCTCTCTTTTCCTCTTCTCTCCAATTTCACGTGAAAACAGTTTCTCCAAAAAAAACCTATTCTTTCTTTCTTTTCCCTTTTTATATTCCTTTTAATGTTCCTTTAATTATTCCAATAAAATAAAATAATTAAAACTTAATACTTAGTAGAGTGATTTACTCTCTTACACCCACCGTTGCTTCAACACATTTCCTCATTTAATGACCCAATTAATCCAAATAAAATAATACTTAGGACTTCATTTAATTAAATAATTAAATCCTCACTTAATAAATATTTAAATTAAATCGGGTGTCACAACTCTCCCCACTAAAAGAGTTTTCGTCCTCGAAAACATACCTTAGATTCGGGATACGAGTCTTCATCCGACTCTCTCCCAAGTTACATTTCCTTCATTTGGTCCAAGCTACTCTTACTGCTATCTCTTTACCTTTTTCACTTTCCGATCCTCAATCCTTTGGCCTGTCATCAAGTTATTTTGAACATCACATCATTATTTCATGAGATGGATCCGCAATGTACCTCCTCAACCGAGATACATGGAAAACATCATGCAAATTAGCAACGGCGGTAAAGCAATCGATAAGCAACTTTCCCAACTCTTTTGGTAATATGAAACGGACCAATAAAGCGAGTCAACTTTTTGACTTCAAGGCTCGATATCGAGTAACTCTCATGAACACATGGTCTCCTTCATTAAACTCAAGATCTTTCCTCCTCTTATCATGATAACTTTTCGACGACTCGAGAAGTCCTCATCTTCTCTGAATCATCTTAATCCTTTCGAAGTTTGTTGAACAATCTCGGTCCAATCACAACACTTTTTCCGATTCATACCACACAACGGTGTCCGACATCTCCTACCATACAATGCCTCAAACGGAGCCATACCGATGCTCGAATGAAAACTATTGTTGTAGGTAAACTCTATCAACGGCAAATAGCTATCCCAAGCTCCACATTTCTCTAACACACAAGCTCTCAACAAATCTTCTAACGATGAATCGTCCTCCGTCGACCATCTGTCTGTGGATGATATGTAACTCAATCGCAACTTAGTACCTAGAGCCTGCAATCCTCGCCCGAACTTAGAAGTAAACTCGGATCTCTATCCGACACAATGCTAGGCGAATACCATGCAAACTTACAACCTTTTCGACATACACGCCAACTTCTCCATCGGATGATCCATTCTTATCGGAATGAAGTGAGCGGACTTTGTCAATCGGTCAACAATAACCCAAATAGAATCAGTTCTTCGTCGCAAACCCGACACAAAATCCATTGAAATTCCATCCCATTTCCATTCGGAACAAACAACGGTTCCATCAATCCCGACGGTTTCGATGTTCAATCTTTGATTTCGACAAACCAAACATGCATACACAAACTCGGCGATTTTTTTCATTCCGGCCACCAAAATAATTTCTTCAAATCATGATACATCTTAGTAGCACCGGGATGAATACTCAATCCACTACGATGTCCTTCTTCTAAGATACTCTTTCCGATCTCAAGAACATCCGGACACATACTCTATCACCAAATCTCATAACACCATTCTCAATTCGAATTCACCTCCTTGACCTTGGTTAATCAATGTCACTTGTCCACTAAACCAACATCGGACTTCATCCATTTCAATCTCTTCCAAAATACCACTAGTCTCAACATGCCCAACTTCACACTATTCGAGTAGTTTCACAAACCAAACTCAAGTCTCGAATTGTTCCACCAATTCCAATTCACGAACCATTAACATCGACATATGCAAAGACTTCCTGCTCAATGCATCTGCTACCACGTTTGCCTTACCAGGATGGTAATTCAAACCAAAATCATAATCCTTGAGAAACTCTAACCATCTTCTCTGCCTCATATTCAACTCTTTCTGATCAAAGAGATACTTGGCTCTTATGATCATCGAACACTTCAAACCGTGAACCATACGATAATGCCTCCACAATTTCAACACAAACACAATACCGCCAACTCTAAATCATGAGTCGGATAATTCCTTTCATGAGTCTTTAACTGTCTTGAAGCATAAGCCACAACCTGCTTATCTTGCATCAAAACACCTCCTAAACCCATCAAGGACGCATCACAATACACCACGAAGGATTCTTCCAGATTCGGCAAAATTAAAATCGGAGCACTAGTCAATCTCTTCTTCAATTCTTGGAATCCTTTTTCACAATCTATATCCCAAACAAATGCTTGACCTTTTCTCATCAACTTAGTCAACGGTAATGCTAACTTCGAAAATCCTCAATGAATTTCCGTAATAACTGCACCAAGAAAGCTACGAATCAAGCATTCTTCGGCGCTTCCCACTGAGATACGGCTTCTACTTTTGTAGGATCAACAGCAATACCATTCTTGGAAATCACATGACCAAGAAAACTCACTTCGCTTAACCAAAACTCACATTTAGACAACTTCGCATAAAGTTTCTTTTCTTTCAACAATTCCAATACAATTCTAAGATGATTTGCATGCTCCTCATCATTCTTTGAATAGATCAGAATGTCGTCAATAAACACCACCACAAACTTGTCAAGATACGGATAAAATATCCTGTTCATATACTCCATAAACACACCAGGTGCATTAGTAACTCCAAATGGCATAACTGAATACTCATAATGTCCATACCTCGTTCTGAATGCACTCTTCTGAATATCTCCCGCCTTAACACGAATCTGATGATATCCAGATCTCAGATCAATTTTGCTAAATACACAAGCTCCAACCAACTGATCCATCAAATCATCAATCCTCGGCAATGGATACCGATTCTTGATGGTCACTTTATTCAGTTGCCTGTAGTCAACACACAATCTCATTGTACCTTCTTTCTTTTAACCAACAATACGGCTACGGTGAAACACTAGGTCGAATAAATTTCTTCTCAAGCAACTCCTCTAATCGCTTCTTCAACTCGACAACTCGGATGCCGACATGCGATAAGGCGCCATCGACACCGGACTAGTTCCAGGAATTAAATCTATAGCAAACTCCACCTCTCTCTCAGGTGGTAACTCATTCACATCCTCCGGAAACACCTCTGGAAATTCATTAACAACTGGGAGTTCACCACTCTTAGCCTTTCCTTTCATCGTCAAGAATATAACATAAACACCACAGCACCATCTCTAACAGCTGAATTCATCTGCTTAACCGACATAGTCTCATCTTCCACTTTAACTTCTCCAGGAAATAAGACTGTCTTCTCAAAACAATTGATATGAACCTGGTTGAAGACCAACCAGTTCATTCCAAGGATAATATCAAGTTGTTCTAATGGTAGGCACACTAAATCCATACCGAACCCTCTATCAAAAATAACAATAGGGCAATTCCTACAAGTGCGTGTTTAGTTCGATGTTGAGTGAACTCTTTGATCGATTTGATGTTGTTGGAGGAACATTTGAAGTGTGTTGAATGATTTTGAGAGAATGTGAGTCGAGAGAATTTGAGTGAATTGAGAGGATGAAAGTTTGAGACAGTATTTTGAGAAGTGAACAAGGAAAAAAGATCTGACGTATTTTTGATTAAACAACGTCCGAAGTTACGGAGATGTATTTTTATTAAAAAAAATTCATTACTCTAAACTTGACTCTAGAACGTATATTTTTAGTGGATTTCTTAGCCCATCCCATGACCTTCTTACCCACCCACGCGAAATTCTCAAAATGCCCATAAAAACCAGAAATATACTTCTGGTGCGCACCACCATCTGATAAAATTTACATCAAACCGGAAATTAAGTTTTGGTTTTGTACTGTAATTATATTTCCGGTTTCATTCATAACAAGAAACCTGAAAAACTCATTTCATTGTCTAACATAGAGATACATAAACTTAGCAAATACAAACCAAAAGTTAAACATAAATCGAACATTACAAATCAATATTCTGTTGGACGATGCGACATCCTCATAATATCATCGACGATTCTTGATAAAGTCGCATCTAGCTCTATTGGAACTTTCTCCTGAAAACTTTGATAAGCCGACCACATAGCCCGTAAATCGTCGCCGTTCTTCAGTTCACGGTTCATGAACTGCAGATTCCCTTCATTGTTGATTGATGGCGAGCGATACTCGATCTTCTCTACCTTTCGACCGTCGCCGTAAGGAACAAGTTCCTGCAAAGTTTCACGTACCTCGTCAATTGGGGTGTACACCGTGATCTTGAATTTGCGAGATGATATGTCGTCGAGAAAATGAACGACTCCAACAACCCACGTGATGTATAATTTTATGTTCATATATGGTTTTATGTGTTATGGTAGGAATAATTATAAGAGGAAAGGTATTTTTATAGTAGAAGGATGTAAACATGCACCATAGAAATCCTACCTTTCTGTCAGTGATAAAACCGAAAGTTAAATTTCGGTTTCCTACTTAATACCAAAACCAGAAGTTAAATTCTGGTAAATGTCCTGAGTTTGAAAAACCAGAAACAGAACATAAACAACAAGTATAACACAATCTCATATATTCAATTTTTTTGCAAGTGGTCAAATTACAAAAATGAGTATATTTCCATATCATAATACATTATCAAAATGAAGTTAACATTACAATGCTACCTATACTACTTGAAAGAGCCAAAAAGAGTGTCGCCGGATAAATCCACCGGTGGCACCCCTTTCGACTTTTCCCTACTTATTTCTATATCTATTTCCCTCAACTTGTTGTATTCTTGCATCCTTTCTATGAAATCGTCTGGCCATGTCTCCGATGGTTCTGTGAAATGAAGCGCTCACTCTGGTGATGTTAGTGATATAAGGCATCCCGGTTTCAAGTAGACTTAAACAAAATGCAGTGGATTTGAAATCCACCCAACACAAATGATACGATCACTAGGATTTGGTGTAGGAGCAGTGCGCAGAGGAAAATAAGTCTCCAAAAAACCGTATCTTGTCAGATTAATATACACCTTGTCATATGCACTAGCTATGAGATGACCCATTTCAGAGAACCGCATCCATTTTTCCTCTGGTACGCATCCAACCTTAACAAGTGCTAGTGCCTGATGTATTTCCTCAACATTCTCTTTACTCCCGAACACACATGTGTACAACTATCTGTGTTCTGTCAACTCTGTGATCAAAGTATCTCGCAAGTATTTTAATACTCTTCACGACTATCTAGCAAACAAGAAACAGCTCGAAAGCCACAATTACCGTCACCACCCACATTGACGATCCTTTCAATGTATTTGTGCATAAAAATCGACATTTGATCAATGAACAATATTTTTGATGGAGTCGGTGTAGGCGGTGATTTGCTAATACGGGCACCTTTGAAAGCATATTTTTGAGATTTCGGTGTAGGTGAGTCGGGAAATACTTTGTCGACATGTTCATAATACGAAGGATTTCTCGTCGTAGAATTGTCGCCCGATGTAGGTTTCAATTTCTTCGGTGCACCTTTGGAAGTAGCCGACATGCTATTGGATGACCGACCAGCTTTGGAGTTAAATCATGATTGTGTTCTCCGCTAATCACATTAAACTTCCACTTATTGTTGGTCATGAGATAACCACGCAACCGAAACTAACACTCACATTTTCTTGTGTCGGTTTCCTCTCGTTTCAAAATTTGAATGCGAGCCACATGTTTTTCACTCCTTTCACAAGTCAAAATAACAAAGACATTTCTTCTATTAGTGTCGTTATTGGACCTTGCTATCACAGTAGCAAATCCTAACCTCGATGCCTCTAAACGAATTCACTGCAACATATTGTCCCATAATTCAAATTCCTGAACATTTTCAAAATGTTCACGAATATCGACCGCCTTAATTACGTGAGGCGGAACTACGACCGAAGATACAACTTCGATGACATCGGGCTTATGAATGTTATCGGGGTGCACCATACCTATGTAACATAATAAAAATTATAAATACACATGTCAAAGTGAAATCTGCTGCATAATTTCAAAACAGAGACAAAACAGAAATAAACTTCCGGTTTATTTCAACCAAAAACCGAAAATAAACTTCCAGTTTGTACGTAACCTTATTTTTAGTAAAAAGTTACAGATTAATGCAGTGAATGAGGGATAAAAGGGATGATGTTTACCTGAAATTCTTCTTTGTTGAACTTTTTCTGATATGATGAACCAAAAAAATATGGATTTGGAGTGGAAAAATGGATTTGCAATGGAGAGGATTTTGGAGAGGTTTGAAAGAAAAATGTGTTATGGTGATCACCATGGTTGCTGCTTATAACGATCAACTTCGTGACAAAACCGAAAATAAACTTCCAGTTTCATACAAAATATTCAGGTGACATACAATTCAATATTTTCGCTTCTATGACCGGAGATTAACTTCCGGTTCCATACTGAAAGTTAATCTCCGATATAGTTTTTTACAATTTCAGGGGTCACACCACATATTGACTAGTTTGAACAAAATAAAGTGCTAACTGAAAATAAACTTCCAGTTTTAAAAAATATATTTTTGAGTTTTCGTGGGGTGCGCCCCACTCCTATAGAATGAATTAAAAAATTCACTATTTTTAAAATGCTTTCGAAAAACCTCACTAAATTAGCATATTTTTTATTTTTTTTGGAAAATGTTATAGCAATTTTTAAGACTCGTTAAAGCAATAAACCTCACTAAATTCTAAGAATATTTTTTATTTTTCTGAAAAATATTATAGCAATTTTTAAGACTCGTTAAGCAATATAAACTCTATGGCTATAACATACAGGGCTGAAAGAGTCCATCTAAAAGATAAGGGTGAATTTGGATTTCTTAAAATGGTGAAGACTGTGTTTTGACTAGGGATGTTCAAAACCAAACCAACCCAATAGAAAACCGTAAAACCAAACCAAACCAAACCGAAACCGCAAAAAACCGCATTTGTTTCGGATTAGTTTGAATCATTTTTTAACAAAACCGCATGATTTGGTTCGGTTTGCGGTTTATATTTTACAAACCGAACCAAACCGAACTAAACCGCATTATGTTACAACTTAAATTTTACTTAACTCGCATCTAACCCAAACCTAAATCTATTATACTTTAGCCTTATGATTACAGACAATTTTCTCATTTTTACAGTTATGATTTCATTTTCAATCTTCTTAAATATCTCCTAACATTATCACTTCATCTTCACCACTTACATCTTGCCTCTTCTTATCTAATATCTACTCTCTTATATTATTTCCTTTGCACGTTCTTATTTTTTATGCAATTTCTCTCTCTTTCAATTTCATTTTATCGCACATCTTTATCTAATCTCTCCTCTCTTATGTTCTTTCTTTTTCATCTTCACTAATTTCTCATCTCTTCTATTTTATTTGTTTTATTATAATATTTTTTATATTGTTTTATGCTATTATTTTATGTTTATTATTTCACTTTTGTCTAATCTAACTTTTGCATATTAAATGAGAAGTTATTGTCCAAATATGATTAGTTTTTTGGTGATAATTTAGTAGTGTATCATGTATGAATGACCAAATACAAAGTTATGTTGTCATATATATGTGAATGTATGACTCAACAAATTATTTGTAAAAAACCGAAACAACCGCACCGAACCAAACCGCATTGGTTTGGTTTGGTTTTTTTTCCTAAAAGTCAACCGAACCAAACCAAACCGCATGCCTTTTTCTCTCGCGGTTCGGATGATTTTTTACGTCAAAACCGCACCGCGAACACCCCTAGTTTTGACTTTTGAGCGAGTTCTTGAAGTTGGGATAAGTTTTATAATCATTGAACTTTCTTCTTGATTTCTTATCTTCTATCTTTTTCATCAACATGGAGCAGCTATCGGGTGTAGATTTGTCTTGAAAAATTAGTTGAGATTTTCATTCCAAAAACTACATATTTCATTCATAACTGAAAATTAGAGTATATGTGAGTGAGTCTTAGAAATGTACATTTGAAGTGACTCGGGCCATGATATATGTTGTTGAAACTCATTAAAGTTAGAGGTTCCCTTCATTATTAAATTCAATATTTTGAAGATAAGGGACAAGTCGACATGGACATGCATAAACTTCAATTACTCTCTTGTTTGGTTAATCAATTCAAGTTGACTATTGAATTGTTCATGGAGTTAATCATGTAATCAAATTGATAGAAACATTATGAATCAGTCCAAATAAAAAAAATAGATGAAGTAAGGTTTCTAAAGATCAGAAGTTAATGCTTATTCACTTTTTTGAAGGAAAAAAATTAAATTAATGCTTATTTAATATTTATTTATACTTATTTTATTCTTTTTTAAGTGTCGTTTTAAAATAATTTCTTTTATTTTTATTTAAGTGTCGTTTTAGAATTTAATGCAAATAAATTTATTAAAAAAATAAAAATAAATGAGAGTATAATAGAAAATATAACTCTAATAATCCACTATTTTGGTTGGAAAGTTTTATGTTAAAATGACACTTAAAAAGAAAAAGAGAGAGCATTATGTTATATATCGAAACATATATAAGACAATTAATAAATCTATTTGATTTAATTTTTTTATTTATCTCTTTGTAATGTATCCTTAAAATTATTATTGACAAATTAATCACTAATACTATTGCATTAAATCTTCAGAACTACAAGCAGTAAAGAATCAATTATAATATTATTTATTAAAAGTGATAAAGATAAAAAGAATTGCAAAACAACGTTTGGTTGATTTGATGATGTCATGATATCATATGATTCCCTATAAAAAGCATTTTGAGAAAGTTTAGGCAAAAGAAAAAGACGCTTGTTTTCCAAAAAAAAGAAGAAGAAAGAAAGACGCTTTGTATTTGGAGCTGTTGTCCATCCCAATAACATAAAAACAAATGGCGCCAAATTTCAACTCCCTCTCCCATCTTTTCTCGCCAAAATATTGGGGATTGGCTTGGGTGATTTTATTATTGAGGTGATTTTGTAACTTTAGACCATTACATAGCTGAATAAGTAATTAAATTTTACTTTCTCTGTTTTAAAATAATTGCCGCTTCAATAAATTTATTTTATTTTAAAATAATTCATGTAGTAATGATTTTTTTCTTTCAATTCTGTCATTTATTTTTTATTTTTTACACTATTTCTAATATATTAATATATTAATAGAATTAATTTTGTAAAAGTATAATATTTTATAATAACATGATTGGGTGTTCGCGGTGCGGTTTGGGCGGTTTTGACGCAAAAAATCATCCGAACCGCGAGAGAAAAATACATGCGGTTTGGTTCGGTTTGGTTGACTTTTAGAAAAAAACCAAACCAAACCAATGCGGTTTGGTTCGGTGCGGTTGGTTCGGTTTTTTACAAATAATTTGTTGAGTCATACATTCACATATATATGACAACATAACTTTGTATTTGATCATTCATACATGATACACTACTAAATTATAACCAAAAAACTAATCATATTTGGACAATAACTTCTCATTTAATATGTAAAAATTTACATTAGACAAAAGTGAAATAATAAACATAACATAATAGCATAAAACAATATAAAAAATATTATAATAAAACAAAAAAAATATAGAAGAGATAAGAAATTAGTGAAGATGAAAAAGAAAGAATATAAGAGAGGAGAGAGGAGAGAGAAAGATGTGCGATAAAATAAAATTGAAAGAGAGAAAAATTGCATAAAAAATAAGAAGAAACAATATAAGAGAGTAGAGATTAGATAAAAAGAGGCAAGATGTAAGTGGTGAAGATGAAGTGATAATGTTAGGAGATATTTAAGAAGATTGAAATTGAAACCATAACTGTAAAGATGAGAAAATTGTCTGTAATCATAAGACTAATGTATAATAGATTTATGTTTGGGTTAGATGCGAGTTAAGTAAAATTTAGGTTGTAACATAATGCGGTTTAGTTCGGTTTGGTTCGGTTTGCAAAATACAAACCGCAAACCAAACCAAACCATGCGGTTTTGTTAAAAAATGACCCAAACTAATTCGAACCAAATGCGGTTTTTTGCGGTTTCAATTTGGTTTGGTTTGATTTTGTGGTTTTCTATTGGGTTGGTTTGGTTTTGAACACCCCTATATGATTGTATTTCTTAATTTGTGTATAAAAATCTTAAATGACAATTATTTTGAAACGGATGAAATATTATTTGTTGAGATAAAAAAATTGATTTAGAGAGATACGGAGAAAAAGTTATCAAAATTACGCAATCACAAAGTTACCTAATCCCTCCCCAAAATATTGGCGCTAAAATTTTCTACCTAATATACTTTTGTATGAAACATAATACATTGTGGTTTAAAAGGACTTAATTTCCCTACAACCGAGAAATTACAAATGAGAATTTCTTATATCTATTAATAGTAATTTTCACCACTAAAAACTTGAAAATATTTTTTGGATATGTTATTTGAAATTTGTGATATTGAATTATTTCGGATATAAATATGTGAAGTAATCCTTATTTTTTATTTTTCAGAGAGATGATATGCATATCTGAAATAATTCAATATCTCAAATTTACTTTAATTTTAATTTAAAAATATTTATTTATAATATAATATAATTAAATCGAATTATTATTAATAAAGAATAATTTAAATTTATAATTGAATTATTATCCCAAATTATAAATTTATGATATCAAATTAAACAATGAATACAATAATTAAATTTTTAATTATAATGATGAAATGTAACAATTGATATATTTTATAACAAAATAAAATATAATAAAATAATTTCGGTGTTCTAGACCTTATGTTCCTGTGTCCCTCCATTTACAAAAACTCACTTTTATACTCAATAACTTATTTTAATTTAAAATAAAATAATTACATATTAAATACTACATTTGTTCGTTTTTATAAGAGATAATTCATTTTTTAGGTTTATTGAATAATCAATGTATTCGGATTAAAAACTGACTAAATTCATTGGTTATTCAATGAACCTAAAAAAATTATTTTTCTCTTATAAAAAGAAACGAAGGTAGTATCTTTTATGTCATTTTACATTTATAAGTTAGTTGAATCGCTAATGTTATCAAACACTTCAGTTAATTTATCAATCATCAGTCTCAACCACCAACTATAAGTTATAAGCTACCGGTCACCAACCATCAACTATAAACAATTAACTATCTGTTATCTTACCAATCAACCATAATTTTTACCAAACAGACCCTAAGTACAATGTTCCTTTGCTGTCTAATGATTAATTATTTTCAGTTTTCCGTATTAGTTTGATTCTATAGTAATAAAATTGATTTAAATAAAATTAAAAAATGATTAAAAAATAAAAATACTTTTTCTTTAAAAAATAAAAATTATGTTCCTTTGCTTTATTGGAGCTTAAAGTTAGTTTTTTTTAAAACTATTTGCTTATACTCTCGACTTTAAGCTAAATAATCACAAACATAAAATTGTTCAATGCTGGGTTCGTTCTTTTAAATTGTCTAAAAAATATTAGAGTCTTAATATTATCTTTATAATCGTTAATTGTCTCGGAACGTTATGTATTGTATGTTGTAAGAAGTAAGGGCTATTTGAAGTCTTTTGGATATTTAGAAAGAGTTATAGTCGAGATATTGATTTATCTGCTAGTATAAAATATAAATTGTGGGTTGAAAAAGAAGATTATGACTTTCTTGTCAATGTTGATTATGAAAATTTACAACTTTTTTGTTTGCTAAAAAATTCAAAGTCTAAGTCTGACCCGTAGTCTATCATAGACTATATCATTTAAACATATGTAAAAAGCAATTCAACTAATGTTTAAATATAATACATAAAAAGTACAATAAAACTAAATATTGGATTTATTTTAACTTACATAGTAGCATAAGTTTTGTGAGAACCTATGAAAACAACTTATGGCATTATTCCTAAGATTTTTTAAAGATAATAAAACTTTACTTTTATATTTTATTATAAAATACAAATTACAATATAAAAAATAATAAATTTATTCATATTTATATAGGCCGGCCTAATAGATTTTAAAGGCTTTTTTTTAGATTTTGTGACATAGTCTATTTAACTAAATAGGCTTATAAAAAAGTCTAGACTTTTTCTACTTAAAAAAAACTTGGTCTGATCTTGGCCTGTATAGGCTAGGCCGTAGGCACCTGTTAGTCGGCCTAGCCTATTCCCACCCCTAAATGTCATAACATCAATTATATTTATTCGTCTTGTAAACTTTTTAAAGTGCATCCAAAAAAAGCAGAATTATGAATCCAGGATAACGGAGCGATCCAAAAACAAAATAGTGAAATATCTTTTGTTGACTTTTTAAAATTGAATATCTTTTATTCAACTCGAGGATTTTGATTTTGCCTTCCTCATCTTTATTTTTCTTTCTTTCCTTTAATAAATGTCTAGGAAAATATAGCAATAGACCCCATGCATCAATCTCATTTTAATCTAAAATAAAATAAAATTTCGATAAACAATCACCTAAATTATTCTATTGAACAAAAGATAAAATTAGTGATATAAAAATACTAGATACCCAAACAAAATAAAAAAAATTAAACATTCTTAAGAAAATTTTAGGTAATCAAAAGAGTTAAACACATTGTTTATACACACAAAAAATGTAGAAGAAAAATTGAATGTTCTATATTTTGACACGTCCCTTCAAATAAGTTTTTATTTAGACAGTGACTATCCAAATAATTCTCACACGTTAATAGTTAAAATTTAAGTTCAAACTTTAAATATTGTAATTAATTTAAATGTTAAAGAACTTTTATTTAAAAGTCGTTCATTTTAGATGTGAGAATTCTCGCAACTTATCCTCTAGAAAGGATGTCTCATTGAGTTAAAAGGAATATGATGTAGTATATAAATTATCTTTACACTCGATTTTCAGGCAAAGAAGTATTATTTTGGTCGTCCTGTAATAGTGTACCCTTTCGGCCGAGGCTAAGGGACAATGTGCTAACATGTTGACTTGACCTCTTATTCTAGCATCAGTATTTCAAGTAACCTCAAGTACGCGCCACCGGGGTTATGGGTATTGTCCACTTTGAGTGTTAAATTCTCACGAATTTGTTTTTTAGAAATGATATTAGTTGTATTGAGGTGTATGATTATATATATATATATATATATATATATATATATATATATATATATATATATATATATATATATATATATATATATATATATATATATATATATATATATATATATATATATATATAAACAACCCTTAGCTTTAATTTTTAATTAATATTGGATTATTTTGACCAATCAGATATAGTTGCCTTTCAGTTGAGGCTAAGGGGAACAATGTGAGATTCTACAAACAATGACAACATTCTGGTCGACCTCAAGCTTGCGCCACCGTGATTACGAGGTATTATCTACTTTTAGTATGATAATCCTCTTGACTTTGTCCTTTAAAAAGACGTTTTATTTAGTTGAAATGTATGATTGTTGTCCATAAACTACCATTAGCTTGATTCTCAAACAACATAAGATTGTCTTGGCTAGCCCAAATAGTTGCTTCCAAGTCACGGCTAAGGGGCACGATGCGAACTTTGAGTTCCCATAAATAATGCCATTGTTTGAGTCGACCTCAAACTCACCACTGCGGCTACAAAGTATTATTCGCTTTGAGTGTGAAAATCCTCATGACTTAGTATTTTTTAGAAAAGACGTCTTGTTAGGTTGAAATGTACAAATGTTGCATATAAACTATCCTTGATTAGATGTTGTGTAGATCTGATGCAAGCATGTTGATCGATAGAATCTGGGGGCTAAGCGCCATTTTCATTGACAAGGATGACAACAGAACTAGTAAGACTTCTAAAAGGATGAATGGATTTAATCAACCTCTTGAAATGGAACCCATGACGCTCTACATGGCATGAAGAATGTGATAGAGAAGGGATACAACAAAGTGGAGTTTAAATCAGATTGTTTAAAATCATTAAATTGATGCAAGACACAAATTACATTATATCTACAATCATGGTGGTCGAAATTGTGAGAAAGATTTGTGAAATCTTTGAGAAAATTAAGTTATTAATCATGTTACTTATAACAATAACACCAACACCAAAGTGCATATTTTAGCTAGAATAACTGTTAAGAAAAACATTGGACTAGATAATAGAGAGACCAGTCCAACTTAGATTATTTTCTTCTATTTTGAGTTATGTTGTTATATAACCATAAAAAAAATTAGACTCAGTTCTTAAATAATATAGAACTATTTTATCCAACTCGAAACAATAAAAATTAAATTTTAAACTTTAAATAAAATTAATGATTAAATTTTAATTATCATCTTTGAATAAAAATATACTATTTTTTACACAAATTCTACCAATAGGTTTTTAACAAATGCTTGTACAAGTTAACCACACCCATAATTATTTAATAATTTTATCTATCTACATCATACCAGATGTTGAGCAATTTTCACAGACAGCTCACTCCTTCTCATTGGTTAATGTTATTATATTATTTCCCTTTATTTAATCTCATTATCTTTGCTTATGTCACGAGTTTCCTCGGGTTCTCTCTTGTTTCCTTTTCCATTCTTCTTTTCCCACACGCAACTTTCAACATCACACCCCTCTCTCCTACATTTAATACCATATCTTACTCTTTTCTCTTTCCATCTCTCAAAAAACTCTCTTTTCCCTCTTCTCCACCCTTTTCACCCCTCAAACATTTTCTCTTCATATTCCTTATTCCTTTACTTTGCACAATATTAACCTTACTCTTAGAAATTATTTTTGTTTGTTGAATATGGGATACTCAGAGAAAGCACAAGTAGAAGGAGGAGTTGAGTTAGAGAATAACAAAAAATGGGTTATAGCTGGAGTTTCTTTACGAGCTTCATTGAAGCCAATTCTAACCATTCCCATAGAAAAACAACAACAACATCAGCAACAGAAACAAGACGAAGAAGTTGGAATTGTTACAGATGAAGAGTGTTCAACACCAACAAGCGAGGAATCGAAAATTCCAACGTTGTTCACGTGTCCACCTGCTCCTAGAAAGCAAAAATCTTCTTTGAAGTTGAACTACCATGGTAGAAGTGGTGTTGTAAGAGAGTTTTTTACAGCGCCTGATTTAGAAACCGTCTTTGTAAGACATGTTGAAACTGCTTAAAGGTTATGTTATAACCTTAATTTTTTAGCTAGGTATAGTATAGTTCCTGTTATGTTGTGTACCTTAGTTAATTTTCTATGTGTATTTTTTTCTTTCTTTCTAGTTATAGAGTTTCGTTTAGTGGTTCAAAGATTTGGACTATTTTGTATAGAGCTATTTCAAAATGAATAAAATTGTTTGTATGCTTGAAGATTTTTTTTTAATGATAAGAATTTTTCCAATGAATTGTGAAGCAGCTAGTTTTGATTTCATAATTAAAGTTTCTATGTTTCCACCATTTTTTGGTTATGGTTAAAAATGAAGTATTTCCTTGTTTGAAAATAGAGTCTCTCTGATTTCTTGTACTATGGTGAGTTTGGAGGAATTTTTTTAACTATTTATTTAGGTATATACTAGGATATATACTCATATAATTAAGGATTTGTTTCATATGACAATCCCATAAAATTAGTTATAATTCATAATAAAATAAATATAAAATGATTTATATTCGATTAATATTGTAAAAATATAAATAAAAAAAGTTGACAAGTTGTTAAGAAAAATACGTATGAAGTGTTATTATAAAAAAGACGAGCGATTCAATATTATAAATCTGTAAACCCTCAAAGACGTATATACTCTTAACTATATACTCTTGAGTAATTCAGATAGTCTTTTTTCCATCAAAAGATATTTGTAAATATAAATATAAAATTTCATATACCAAAAGCTGCTAAATTACTACTCCTACAAACTATTTAAAATAAAAAACAATTGGAGAAAATGATGAAAGATGGGGTGTGTAACTGTGCATGATCATGCGAAAAGGTGACAAAATTGAAGTCAAAATCAAAGATAAGTTGGCAGCCAATAGACGATAATTTAGTTGCCAAATGCGAATTTCTTTTCAAAGAGGTTGGCTGATGCTGCACGGCTGCTTTGTTGATTGACTAAGATTATATTAAAGCCCCCACCACTCCCACACACACGTCCTTACCTGTACAACTTTATTTTTACTCGTCTCTTATCTTCACTTTTCTTTTTTTGAGCTTTGTGTCTTACATTCTTTTATTTCAACAAATTTTTTAAAATCCTACTCCTCATGAATTCTAAATTAAATTTTAAAATAATCAATTTTTCTCTCTAAGAAAAAGCCAATCAAATGAGATCTGATTTTTTTTTATTTTATGAAAATGAGAATTATTAATAGAGAAAATAGAATATCCACTAATTGTATAAAGTAATTTTTTATCGTCATTCAATAAATGATACGTATGAAATACGTTATTATGATAATTTAATTTTTTTTAAATGATTTGATAGATTTATATTTTTTATTGAACGACTATGTGATAGTGTATGTCTATTAAACTCTTATTATATCAACATAGTCAATTAACATTTAAGATTTTATTAAATCTTTTCTATTATGTTTTATATTTAAAATTTACATAATCTTATCAAAAATATTTTACTACTAAAATATCAATTTTAATTTAAAAATGACTAGTTATAGAATTTTGATATTATTTATTTTATTAAAATATATTCCTTTCGTTTCATTATAACACTGAAAAATAAATGATAATTATTTTAAAATAAATTTTATTTTCTAAACGACAATCATTTTAAAATGGAGGAAGTATAATTTTTTTGCTATTATTATTTATTGTATTTAGGGAGTTCTAGATATTATATTAATTTTTCATAAACCCAAAAGAAAAAAACATTTATTTCATATTCAATTAATGAGTCAAAGTCAAGTGATATTTATATACATGAATATTCAACAAACTATCATATACAAACGAAACAGAAAAGTAACGTGTATATTATATAAGTAGACAGCTGATTGGTTGTCACAATATAGTGCAACATGCGTGGAGAGTTGAATGCACAAATTTTGGAAAAGGTAATGGAGCCACTGAATTTCGCAAGTGAGGTTGGCTAAAGTGCGATATTTTGCTTCAGAGCGGGAGATGGTGTTTTGCCTTTTCAATTTCCTCGAAATTAAGGAGTTCCCAAGAAAAATAACAAATCTGTGACAGAGCGTCGCGCAGAGGGGAAAGCATCCCAGTCGCTATCTACAAAACCTAAAAGAAGTAAATTAGAGGATGTAAAGTAAAATAGACCCTATGCAGGGATGAGTTCTAAATATTGTAATATTTTAAGTGCAACTTGATAATGAGTAATAGTTGGGTTGGATACAAATGGGCTGAGTTGTTGGACGACAAAAGAGATGTCAGGTCGGGTGGTGGTTAATATATTAGCTGGCCTATGAGTCTATGATATTGTGTAGAGTCATGATAAGGAGGAGAGGTGGTGCAATGCATTTTTAATGACAGATTAGAAGGACTAAGAGAAGGTTTAGTAGCAATCATACCTGTTTCGTTTAGTAAATAAAGATCATAGTGATATTGTTCAACTAAAATACCAGATGGTAATCGTGCCACTTCAAGGCCGAGAAATATCGAAGGGGTCCAAAGTCTTTGATACAGAACTGGCTATGAAGGAGATTTGACATCTTGGATTTCTTGAAGGTTATTTCAAGCTAAGATTAAATCATCTACATAGACTAATAAAGCAGTGAAACTATCATTGCAAGATTTTGTAAATAAAGAGTAATCAACACGAGAATGAATATAACCAATGAAAAATAAAAATTCAGACAATTTTTAATACCATTGTCGACTAGCCTATTTAAGTCCATATAGACTCTTATTAAGTTTACAAACCTTTGTAGGGGAAGTGGAAGGAGGAAGAAGGAAACCCTTAGGAATGGTCATGTACACTTCCTTATTGAAACCCCCCATGAAGAAAGACATTATTTACATCTAGTTATTCTAGATGCCAATTCTTGATTAAGGCTAAGGCAATGAGAGTCTGAACTGTTGTTAATTTAGCAGCCAGTGAGAAAGTGTCGAAATAATCAACACCTTCAAGTTGAGTGTACCCTTTGGTGACAAACCTATCTTTGTGCATGTCAATATAACCGTAAGCGAGATATTGAATTCTATATACCCATTTACAACCTATTGGTGTTTTGTTAGGGGGGTCAACAATGGTCCAAATGTTGATTTGTTGAAGGGCTTTGAGTTTCGATTGCATGGCTTGAATCCAACAATCATGCTTGTTGGCTTGTGCAAATGTGGTAGGTTCTGGTGTAGAAGAAATGAATAGAAATTTTTTTCTATATATTGTGTAGCATTTGCGATAAGATAAGATGTAGGAAAGAGGGAAATGTGGTGGGGGAAGGATTAAGAAAATTTGGGGATGTAGATTGGAGAAGGTTGTAGTGGTAATTATTAAGATAATAATGTGGTTTGGTTTGCCTAGTTGAACGTCTAAGGCTAGGATGAAATGAGATGTATTAGTTAATGGGGTTGGAGATGAAGGAGTAAGTTGGATATGAATGAGATGTATCCAATGAACTTTCACAAATTTTCTGAATCAAACATCAAATAGATGGTTAACAGTAAAAACATTATATTATGTTTGAGTTTAAGATTCTGAGATTAGATACTATCCAAATCGTGTACTCTTTCTCCCCATTTGTCAGAAATGAAAAAGATTTAAAGACAAATGAAAATTTTCATTAAAATGAAAGGAAAAAATTTTATTTAAAATTTTCAAATAAACTTGTTTTAGAAACAAGATATAACTAAATATTCCGGACAATTTCATGGAAATGAGCATTGAGATATGTCAGCACACATTAGGCCAAAAAGAGAATATGAATAAAGAGAAAATATCAAGAAAGAAACTTTTATTCGTTTATAGAAAGGGAGTACAAACACGATACAACTAAAGGAAGACAAACAAAAAACAACAACAACAACACGCCCATTCAACCACCAAAGACTTTACACCTCTTCTCCAACATGCCATTCTCTGGTCCATTCCTCCGGACTATTCCAACAATCCCCGCCTTATAGAAAAGTTCAGACATAAATCTTCCAAAAGGTATGTAAGACTTATATTGATCTCTGGAAAGAGAAATTGTGTACTACATATAATTGAAGATAGTTAGGGGCAAGTTGACCCAAACATTTTTAACTAGGAGAAAGATGAAGAGTTGATCATCGTCTGACAATGTGTCTTTGTTCACTTCTCTTAGATAAGAATTGGTTATGAACAACTTAAACCAAACTCTAGGAATGAGGAGAAGATTTTTAGGGTTAGTAGGTTCAATTTTGGATGAAGTGTCATGGAGAGAAACAAGCTCCTCAATAAAGGAATATTGTAGCTGAAAATATTCAACACTAATACCAGTTTTAACATAACGAATAACATCATCAATGGAGGAGGGAGTGATAATGATGGGAAAACCAAAAACACGATATGCAATGGAACACCCCTTACACCTCACAAAAGCATATTTCAAGAAATATTTTATAAAATTTATGTAGATCAGTCCATGCAACATGCTGAAACAATTTGACCAATTCTGAATATGCAGGGTGAAAGTTAGACTTGAAGTCACATCTCTTTCTCCTAGATGAAGAATATTGAGTTGTTCTTCCTAAATGTCTTCAAGAAGATTCTCATTGCCAAGGAAGTGTTTTAAGGACGTGAAAAAGAATACATGAGATGGACTAAAGACCAAAAAGAATAAAGTTTAAAAGTTGAAGGAATATAACAATGAGGAAAGAAAGCCCGACTGATAGGAGAAAAAATTGAGTTCAGAGAGAAATCAATTTCGAAACTAAGGAACCACTAAATTACAAGTATGAGGAGAGAGATAAAGACAATTTCAAAACCATTGTTAGGAAGAGATAAGGACTACTAAGACTAGAATAGGACAAAATGTGTTAACAATTCTCAAATCCAATCGAATTTGTAAGCTGAATCTGTCAATCAATTGATATAAAGTACTTAGTAACTGCAAAATCCAAACAAATGAGTAAACGTATACGCCTGATAAAACATTAATTATTGGAGTGAACTCTTCTGTTGCCAAAACATAAACTCTAATGAAAAGAGGATTCTATTAAGGAGTACTTCTAATGTATGAGGTCATAATTAATCAGAAGTATCATATGCAAGAAGCATACATTTTTATTTATCATTTCATAGAATCTTAATTTTTAATTCTGAAGTACTCATTTTGAGATAACATCTTTTTCATTCTGGTCAAGAAACCATTTTTAAGTGTTTCAAAATGAAAACAAGTTTATCCTCAACAAGGGATTTTGTAAATAGATCAACACATTGATGGTTTGTATCTATGAGTTTTAAAGATAAAATTCCCTTCTGAACACAGTCTCATATAAAATGATGTTTTATCTCAATAAGTTTTGCCCTAGAATATAAGATGAGATTCTGGGATTAAGAAATGACAGAAGTATTATCACAGAAGATAAGAATGTTACTCTCAAATATCTAATAATATTCCATCTGACTCTTCATTCAGAGAATCTGTGTACTACATCCAGAAGCAAATGTGTATTTAGCTTATGCAGTAGAGAGCGCTATTATAGATTGCCTCTTGTTGGACCATGAGATCAAATTCTCCCCCAGAAACTAGAAGCTTCCAGGAGTACTTTTCCTCTCAAGTCTATCACTAGCGTAATCATCATCACATAACCTACTTTTTTTATTTACTTGATTTTCTATAATACAAACCAAGATTAGTAGTACCTTTCAGATACTTGAAAATTCTTTTGACACCAGTCAAGTAAGATTCTCTAGGATTTGATTGGAAGCGTGCATACAAGCATACAATGAATATGATATCATGTATATAAGTAATTAAATATAATAAAGAACCTATCATACCTATGTATAAATTCTTATGAACCTTACCACTTACGTCGTCCTTTTCCAGAATGCAAGTATGATGCATTGAAGTCTTAGCAATCATGCATTCAGACAAGTTGGACGTCTTCAAAAGTTATTTGGTATACTTGTTCTGACGAATGAAGGTCTTTTCTGACCCTTGATTTATTTGGATCCCAAGAAAGAACTTGAATTATCCCATTAAGCTCATCTCAAACTAAGTCTACATAGACTTCACAAACTTTTGCACAAAGTGGCATTATCCAAACCAAATAAAATTTCATCAATATATATATTTGAACTACTAGAATGCCATTTTTGAAGGACTTACAAAATAAGGTGGTATCAACCTTTCCTCTAGTGAAATCATTTTCTAAAAGAAAACTGCTTAACCTTTCATACTAAGCTCTAGAAACTTGTTTTAGACCGTACAATAATTTTTTAAGTTTAAAGACAAAATATGGGTTTTAAGATCTTCTAAACTAGGAGGTTGGTGAACATATACTTCCTCTGTTATGAAGCCATTCAAAAATGCACTTTTAACATCCATATGATTAAGGATGATGTTGTGATTAACAACTAAAGAAACTAAGAGTTGAATAAACTCTAACATGGCAACAAGTGCAAATGTTTATGTATAGTCAATCCCTTCTCACTGACTATATCCTTGTGCAATATGTCAATCTTTTTTGCTAACCATATCACCCTTCTCATTGAGCTTGTTTATGAAGACCCACTTAGTTCCAATTACATGAGTTCCTTTAAGTTTAGGCACCAGATCCTAAACATCATTTACTAAAAATTGACTGAGTTCTTCCTGCATGGCTAGAATCTAATCATTATCCAAAAGATTTTCATCAATAGATGTAGGCTCTATCTGGGACACCAAACCAAGAAGTGTCACTCAGAAGGTTTGAAAGATGATCTGATTCTGACATGTTCAATTTTGTCTCCCAAAATTAATTCTTCAGAATGTGATAATCTCTGTTTGTGCTTCCTCAGAGGTGTATGTACTTCAACTTCTTATGGTTGAGTGTCTTCTGACTCTCTGACTCATGTTTTTCTAAACCAACTTCATTACCTTCAATGCCTTAATATGTAATCTCCATATCTACAAGTCTTTCAACTAGCTTTGAATTTTCAAGATCAAACTTATCATTAAATCTAACATTGATTGATTCTTCAACAATAAGTATTTAATTGTTATATATTCCGTAGCTTTTTGAGCGTTCAAAATATCCTAACATGATGCAACTTTGAGCTTTAGAGCCAAAAGGATGAAAATAAGAAATATTTGGCTTCTTGTTCTTCAATAGTTCATAAGGAGTCTTACTCATAATAAGTCTTATAGAGACTTTCTTCTGAATGTAATACGCCGTGTTTACAGCTTCTGCCCAAAAGTGCTTTGCCATGTTGGTTTCATTAATCATGGTCCTGATCATTTCTGGCTGAGTTGAGGTTTCTTGTCCTAAATCACTTAAAAACTTCCTTTTAACACCCAAAAAACCATATTTCACAAGTTATACTACAACCAACTCAGTTTACATGATTCTAAATAACATATTTTACATTTGCAAAGTAGAACAATGGATTAACACAAACTTACTCAAACTCGGATCTTTGAAATGGGTTGAAAATATGTGTTGCTTCTTGAAAATGTACTTTGGTCTTGAAATGAGTTGAAAGTGTTGCTCAAAGATTGCAAAAGATAGAGTTGGAATAGAGAGAGAGAGGGAGTTGGAATATATAGAGTAATGAGAAAGAGATTCAGAAATGAGTTTCTCGTTTCAAAACTTTGTATATATTTATGGGGTTGATTCAAATATGCATATCTAAAACCCCCTGTACTTAATTTATGGGGTTGACTCGGATATGCATATCCGAGATCTCCCTGATTTTGACTAAAAAGTTGTTTCAGACATGCATAAATGAATCAATCCCTCTAAATATGTAATATGGTGAGTTCAAATATGCATATTCAAATTTAAAGAGTATTATGAGAATTTTGTCAAGAAACTCTAAAAAGACTTAATGGTGTATTAAAAAATTGTCAAGTTTTATCGCTGAAGTTTACGAAAAAGAAGATTTCATAATTTGTTTAAGAGGTATAGAAATCTTAAAATTGAGTCCAAATTATATATGAATGATGAAATGAAAGTATATGAGAAAAATGATACTTGGATGATTGATGAAAGGGAAGGAGACAAAAAAAGCCAATTGAATTCGTAGTATACAATAAAGCACAAGTTAGACGGATTAACTGTTATATTACGATTACAATGCTAACTCTTTTCATTGAACTAGCATTTTTATTGTTGATATATATGTATAACAGTTTGAAACATAAATTCATATATTTTTCACAAATTTTTATATTTATGTAATTAAGATGTGTGAATTTTAAAGAATACAAAATAAATTGCAAATCCTTTTTACCAAATCGAGATCTACTTATATATTAGGTGCATCAATAAGTGTTGACAACGACTATCTCTTTAGAATTTGACATGTTTCTAGTTACGCAGATTTTTGTCTTCTGATGTGTTCCATGTGTCTTTGATTTTTGAATTGCTTCAAATAGTAATTGTTGCCGAAAAACAACCAAGTTATCCAATCATATCGGTTGAAAAGTCTATTTATCGAATTTGGAAAAATCCATATAATATCGAAAATATAACTTAGCTATCTGCACTTAATATTTATATGCATCTCATATGCCATACTAATGTCGAAATGTCGAAATGCTAAGCAAACTCTCAAGCTAACACAATGGCAATGGCAATGCTATAGTTTGCAAGGCTGGAGTTTCTGAGTTAAAAACCAAGAATATCTATTTTTGTACTTCAATGATCAATCACAGTTCTATTCCCAAAATGTTTTAACCAAGACTATCCCAGATGGCACTCCATCCTACAAATCATTGTCTAAACTTGTTTTTATTTTTATTTTTTATGTGCCCCTTCAATAAAATCAATCAAGTTCCGTCTAGCTCTCAAACGCTCTTCTTTGCTACTTGTTTATTGAAACCAACTTGTCGTAACAGAATATGATATTCTCTATCATAATTATGTTAGTATGAGAAAGAGAAAGAGAAAGTTTTGAGAACAAAATCTGATGAAACAGTACATACATAACAAAAATTTATATTGTTAAAAGACATTTATCTACATACATATTACCCAAGAGATCGTTTTATAATAACCAGGTTTACACACCACCGTTGATTAATTAACAAAAGCAGTAATATTAAATATTTGAATTAGAGGTAGAACCACTTATTTAATAGCTGAATGGGCCTTTCAAAGCTTGGCAATTAGCCCATTCTGGCCAGGCTTGGCAGGCATGCCATTCTCCTTGTCATCCAAATCACTTGGGCTTGGAGGAACATCTATTGCTGGTGAGGAATTGAAAAACCCATGTGGCTGCATCATAGGTATATAGATTCGTTAATGTTTCAACATCAATCTAATTTGAAGTTAGGAAAGAAAAATACAGAAAGACTTTTAAGTCTATAAGGTAAAGTGAAAGGAAATACCATAAGCATGAAACCAATGTGATCCACAGGCATAACAGGCCAGTCTTCCAATCGAGGAATGTGTGTCACCCCAAATACGTACCTAAAATACATCCGCCAAATCGTAATAATATTAAAGACTTAAATACATTTTTGGCCCATGTAATTTTTTTCATTTTTATCTATGTAATACTCCATTCGAAGAAAAATTTGCTTATAAATCCTTACAGAGGAGTATTAGTTTTGTGTACAATTCATCTTTGATCATTAAATCTATGCATAACATATTTCGGGGAAAATGAATGAATAAACTAACCAAAGAACTATATCAGCTTCTTCCAGTGGTCGATTTTGCTTAACCCAAGTAGCCAAACCCTCTCCGGCGCGGGGATTTTGATTAGGGAACTCTCCACCAGGATGCAATTCGCCGCGTGCATAAGGAGTAACCCAAAGATTGTGCTTCAAGAAAGCTGCTCTTCTCAAAAACTTAGCCTCTGATCCAGCTAAAGGTAAACAATTTGAACCAGGAACTAGTTTGTAACCAGTTAGATTACCGGTTCGGTTCACAGTCCTCGTGTTCCTAACCTGAAAACAGAACATGTAGTTGAGCAACTCTCGGTAAAGCTAGAGTTTCTTGTAAGACAAGTAAAATAAGTAATTTCAAGGTTAATAGCTTAACTAAATATATATGCATAGTGAATATGGTTATAGGAAAATACACTTGAAAATTCGAATATAGATTAACTAGTAGAAATAGAAGATCAACTAACTAACTTAAAACTTTGCAGCATCTTCTATAACTTACAGAACAGAAGACGCATAGAACAGCATCCAGATTTGAAATTTATAGAGACTGTCCCTGTTACAATTTCTAGAGTGAAGTGTGACAGAGAGCAGACCATATGACAAAAATAATTAACTTATGATACTTTTTCTTTCGATTTTTTCGGGGATAAAAAATGAAGGAAAAAAAACTTACAATCCAATGGCGAGCTGATAAAGGGTCGCAATCACGCATTGCTTCTAATTCTGATTTAAGCAGTTTTTCCTCGGCATAAAATGCATTGTTGTGAACATTATTCTGTCCCGGCTCTTCAACTTTGACATTCACCTCAACAACCTAAGTAGATAGACGGAGGATATCGGTTTTATTTATATTTCTCCATCATATATAGGTTTTATTTATATTCACCTCAAAGGACTATGTTGAGCAATTATTTTTTCTTAGACTAAAAGTTATTTTATTTTTCTCTTGGATTACCTAAAATAGGTCTCGACTCAAAATATGATTGCGTGCTGACCTGATTAAATGCTTCACCGGGCTTACAATCGACTGCCATATCCATACGAGCGACAAAAAAGTGTTGGTGGACAGGCGCATATAATCCAGGTGCAATAGTTGTGCCATATTTTCGAGTTTCGCCTTGTTGCAATGCGCCTAAGCTGAGAATTCCTGTGAGTTTGACCTCAGCTTCTATTTTTCCATCCTGCAACATAGAAATCACAAATGTATAATTACAGAAAAATCCAACTCTGTGCTTGATGTTCAAACATTTGCATTGATAATTGACTTGCCTGATAAAAATGCCAGTAAAATCCATACTCATAGTTGGCCACAGTGCATACAAAAGACACTGTCAGCCTTCTAGATCGTCGAACTTCAGCTAAACCTGTTCTCCAATCTTGATGCTTCCATAACATACCATGATCTTCTTCATGCATACAAACACAATTCTCTATAGTTTCAACACCTCCATAAAAGTTTGTAAAGTGTGCATTGAAGTACTTGATATAGCCTAAACAATCACAACCCTGAAATAACAGCAATATGAAAAAACAGATTCGGTTACATTACATGTAAACCAAATGAAGATTTGAATGGTTGGAACATAAGAAAATAAATGCATTAACCTTCTTGAGTGAATGAGCATTTTTACCAAGGCCATCTTCCCCGGCATCAAAAGCGTTTTTCCTATAGTGAGGATCGTTTGGATCACCATAAGGGACAACCATCTCAACAAAACTCAATCTGTGAGCTACAGGCCTTCGACCACGACTTCCGTCAACATATGCTACAGAATAAATAACCATACCCTCCCTAGGAGTGAATCCAATACGAAAATTCCACTGCGAAAAATGGACTATTAGTTTTAGCCTCTCTCAATGTTGCTTGCTCATATGAAATAATTTTACTAGCTACCTTCTGCCATTGAACGAAGTGTCCATTAACACGAAAACTTGGACCATCCGGCTGAATAATCTGTAAGGGTTTCACGTCACTTCGGTCAACTCCTCCTCGAGATTCACCTGAAGTATAATTTCTTAAAGGATCGGCCTGTGGTAGGGGGACAAGTTTACGATCTTCAAACTCAAGGACGACCATATTTTGCATGTCAACGAGTACATGTATTCCTTCAACCGGACGGGCATAGCCATTTTCCATAGGACAGTCACTCTCAGTCCTACAAAAGATTAGCGGTTTAGCAAGTCTGCGGCTTGGAGCATCAGCTTCACCGTGATATCCGGCACACCTATAAGTTTCAACATAACAGAAATGAATGGATGCAATAAATCGCAATATTTCAATGAAATAAATCATCTTGATCTGGTAGCTAACCATGGATCTACCATCACAAGATCCATATCTTCAATTCCTCTCTTCTTCATTGCCTCTCGAAACGGAGGAAAGTCCTTTACAACAGCTTCACATTCAGCATACTCCACAGCATCCTATAGTTGCAGAACATACAAAGTGAACACATTTTTTTTGAATAGGTTATAGGTTCTATTAAAAATCCTATTTTTTCAAAGCCATTGAAACTGATTAAAGTTATAAATTTACCATGGGAGGCTGAACATCTGGAACAACAGTAGATGAAATCACTTTTCCCCTATGATGTCCACCGCGAGTTGTTGCATGAACTTCAGTAAGTTCAACAATCCATATGCTTGTCTCATTTGACTTCTTATTATAGACCACCAATCTGGCTTTCCTCGGAGGAAGTTTCGACGGAATCACAGGTCCGCCTTTTGTCCTTGGAAGCAATGAAGGTTGGAAAGGAGGAAAGAAGTATGCATCTGCTAATGCAACAACTTGCTTATCTGGTTCTACCAAGTCTACTTCGATGAACCTCATGCTATCCCTCACCTAACAGCATTATCAAAGATATTTATCAGCATGAAAAATCTACACCAAAAGAGAAAAGTGATAAATTTACCTCAGGTGTTGCTCCGGCTGCTCGAACGGTTGCTACGGCTACAGATATTTCGGCAGCAAGAAGAGGGTCCAAAGGATGGCAAGTTTGAGCTCTCGCCATTACTGTAATACCTATGTCAGAAGAAATGGTTTTTTTTCTATCTTTTAATTCTGATAGAAGAAAAAATTTCATTCAAGAGAAATAGAAGTTAAACTAGGCTGCAAAGATCAAGAATAACAGCAAAAAAACAGGCAAGAAAAAAACAGACATAAAACTTAGTACACCATAAGGCTTCATAAGCCTCCTCCAAAAGATAAAACAGCAACAAAACTGAAGCACCCATGAAATTAACACCTCAAAGATGCTATAGTCGTAATTATGTCCCAATCGTAATTTCGGGGGTTAAAAAAAACCGTCTTGTTATTTGAACAACTAAATTTAGATAACTTTCAAGACAAGTTATTAAGTGGTTAAAGTAGTTCAAATTGATGATTAACAACGTTCAGTGGATGATGATCAATGAATATACTAGGCGCCAAAACTCATAAACCACCGGTGCAACTTCATTCATTAAACACGAACTTGGACGTTGTTAACCATAATTTCTAGATGTTCAACTGTATGTTAATTTGAACACCTAAAAACTGCTGTTAATCACATCCAAACTTTGGTTAATGAAGTTATTACATTGCTGATTAACCACTTACAACGCCTGTAATATCCATTAATCATCAAATTAAGAAGGAAAATGAGTTGATTATTGAAGAATAATTAAATTTCCAATGTGCTTAAATCTCTCTTCGAACAATTCAATTGAAAAATAAAGATTTGTTTTAGAGTTAATACTTATTTTTCCCCCGCTATATAGACGAGTTTTGAAAAAAAATCTATAAAATAAAGTTTCAAAAATACCTTTGCATATGAAGATTCTCCTGTTTTGTCCTCCTCAAAAAATTTAAGCATAAGAAAATAACATGACAGAGGGATTTTTCAAAAAATCGTCAATTTCACCCGGACAAAATATATATCAAATTTTTAAAAAGAGGGAGCAAGTTACATGAAATTTAATAGATTATTGGTGGATAAACTTCTTGAAAGGGAAAATGGGAGAATGACAGAGAAATTTTTGAAAATTTCTTTTATAGGGGATTTTTCAAAACTCGTCTATATCATTGGGATAAAATATATATTAGTCCTTTATTTTATAAAGTTCTCCCTTAAGACAAGTTAACACTTCTACTTATCCCATCACCAAACACTATATAGAAAGAAAACAATAACAAGGCACATAGTAACTTGTTTAATCAGCCCAAACAACTTAAATTTGAAGTTTTCCTATTCCTTCTAATCATTTATTACCAACATCTATAGTCCTAAATTGAAGTCAATTACAACCATCACATACAAATATTACTGGTTTCTAAAATGTAGCCGCAACCGCAATTGCAGCCGAATCTGACGGCATTTTAATGCAATACAACTTCAACCACAGCCGCAAAGTAAAAAACCAAACAGAAAAAATAAATTGAAAGAAGCAAAAAAGAACCTTTGGGAGGAGGATCATTAGAAGAGGTAACAATAGGAGCAGGTTTTTGACAACAAACAGGCGTCGTTTTTTCCTCAACTGTGGCCATTGCAAAGGATTAGCAAGCTCAACGTTGTAAATTCCACTGTAATATTCCACTGACATACAGTAATTATAATCACTCTAGTTTCACCTTCCACCACCACCACCACTCACTCACTCCTAAGATCAACACAAACAAGCACAATTGCAGAAACAGAAAACAGTGACTATTATAGGTAGAAAGAATGAGGAGTTGTGATTGGATGTAAAATAGTTAGTTAGTTATATATAGGTGATTTTTGAATGGGATACAGCAAGAAGATGAAAGAAATAGTTAAAATGGGGTCCAATTATAAAAGAAGGAATGATGAATTTAAATGGTTAAGGTGGGAATATGAGTGGAATTTTGGATTAAGAGGAAATAGACAAGGTTGCCAAATCAGATAGTTAGCCATTATTAATATGAGACAAGAAAACAACACCCAAAATGGATGGAAGTACTAATAATGCAATTCAAATAATGGCATGATGTGGGACCATTTCTTTTTATTTTTTAATAAAAAAATTAAATAAGATTAGTGAGGAATCATATCTAATATTCCCTCCCATCTCTTTTTAAGGTTTTTTTTTTAATCATACACAAAAAGATAGTAAAATTTTAAATATATTTATATAAATAATTCATCATAATTTATATAAAAATTTCTTTCAAAAAATTAATTCTTTAAAAAATTTTGTAAACAAAAATTGATGTAACACGCCTCATCATTTAAAGTTAATATTATAGTTGACTAAAAATCAAGTTAGATTGCGGAGGTTACAAACTTGTTTAACTTCCTTCGAATACGATGAAGTATTTGTTTTTGAAGTTGTAGCCTCAAATGCATGTATAGCTCTGAGTTTCCCGTTTTCTTTTGGTATGGAACATATTACATAAACATCATATTGCTGAAAAAGAAATTATTTGTACAAATGATATGTGTTGAACAAATGATATGTGTTGAACTGAAAGTTTTTGAAAATAAAAATTTTGTGCAAATTGTGGTAGGAGTATTAGGAGCATTGATATATAGTGCAGGACTAGACACTTTTGTGAGAAACACACTATTTGTCCATCTAAAACCTTAAGGTGATAGTTGAGTGAGTTCTTCCACTTATATATACTTAAGACTTCACATTCCGATCTAATGTGTGATTATTTCTCCACTTATTCACACTTGCATTGTTATTCTAACACTCACCTTCAAGTGTTAGTCCACAATACGCCCCCTCACACTTGTACCACCGTTGACACCTTACTTTAATATTGTTTATGTATATTAATGTTGATTCCAGATACATTATCAATTTATGGACTAACGTATTAACTATCCATATATGTAGTTTATGTATATTTGTTAAGTTAATGTTGTTATTATTATTGTTGTTGTTATTGTTGTTGTTGTTGTTGTTAGGTTATCATAATTTAAATTGTGTTCAAATTATAAGGATTTAGCGACGAAACACCATATATTCTTACAAGAAGATATAGATGACATCCGATCACGTTGGACCGATGTCTTTCTATCTTATCATAAAACTCATAAACACTAGTTTTTTTGGTTGTTGTAAGTATTGTTTACAGATTTTGTCATTATAGGTGCAAAAATATGTAAATAGTCAAATATTTATAGGTTCTCTTAGTAGAGTATCTCAAATGTCATAATAAAGATTGTATATTTGATTTTGAAAACAATATAAATTTGATATTTTGTGTTATGTTCTGTATAAAATATAAATTATCTGATTTTGTCATATTATTTGTAGGTTATGTGAATATGGACAGGCAAAATAAGATTTAAGGTAAAAAGATTGGTTATACCCTTCGGATATCAACAAAATCCAATGTAAATATTAGAATTTGTCCCTCGATTATTAACTAAAATTGAGAGATATATGATGTGTGCTACATAGTTATGAAAATAAATAAAAAATATGTTGTTGCTATAGGAATCAAACCAATGATCCTTTCACCTATCCTCTCGATTATTTAGATTCAAAGGATAAAGTAATAATTTTTTATGACGTTCTTCGTTATCTCGCTTTTGTAACTGAAATAAAATCCTTCAGAGATAAAATAAATATATTTGTAGTTGTGTGGTGGAGCTCCATGTATGTCCGCCTTAATTAAATCAAACTTTCTTCTAGGAGCATGGATATGATAAAATAAATTAGTCTACGCCATTGATATGATAAAATAAATTCATAAAAGACTATTGAAATAAAATCTTAAAATACTACATCATCTGGACACATTTATATAGGGGTGTTTATTGGTTCGAGTAAATCCGAACCAAACCATAGTGTTTGAGTTGAATATATTTTCAGTTCGGACAATAACCAAATCAAACCAATAAAATTCAATAACAATTGATTCGAGCATCAAATTTTCAGTTTTCTACCCGTAAGTCCAACTCAAACCAATCATAATTAATTATCATGAATATTATTATCAATCATTCAAAATGAAGAAGAAAAAAAGTGAACTATCGTATATGAACACGTTATTCAATTTTAAATTGTTATTAGAAAATTACTAGTGTATTGTGATAACTGAGCAATGAGCGTAGAGTTATGAAACACATTCATTATCATACTAACTCAAGTGAATAATTATAGATTTAAAAGCCTTAATGTTATATATTTTTCTTGTTAGATATTTTAGAATCTATTAGGGAAAAATTGCTAGTCTAATATTTATGACTAAACACTATTAATACTAAAAAATAATATTATATGAAAAATTTATTTCTATTGTTAAGTTATTTTTTAAAATATTTTTTATTTTTTATCTACACGATCAATCCAACCCAAACTAATCCGTTGTTTCTCGATTCGGTTTGGTTTGAATTTTATTACAAAAGTTTACAAATCTAATCCAAACCAATTCATATAATTTTAATTGGTTTGAATATCAGATTCTCTCAAAACCAAACCCAATCAACTCGTGAACACCCCTACATTCAAATATTTTTCTTATGATTCATTAACTCATTAATGTACTTAGTCATTATTTTATATTATATACATCAATAATTTAATAATTTAATGAATGTAAATTTTTTGTGTTGCTTATAAATATATTCGAAGGATGTACATGATAAAATAAAATTATAAAAACTTATATATAGTGAAATAAAATTCTAAAAGACAATAGTAAAATAAAATCATGAAAGATCGAATAATAAAATAAAAACCATGCACGAGTGGAACAACAACAACAAAATCAACCCGAACGTAAGGTGATAAAGTAGAGTCGTCCATAGAGAAAATCTTAAAGAGTGTGAAGTGGAAGAGGCTGCTTAAAAAGTAAGATACCATATTAAATAACTAGAAAGTATCACTTTGAATGTTTTTCATTTATTTTATTTCAGCTATCAATTCATCATGTTACAGTTGCATAACAAAGCTGCATATACATAACAAAGCTGCATATACATTGCACTAGATAGCAGAGAGTAATTTTACTAACCTACTTAACAAACTCTTTATGACTTCTATCAAAACAGTTTGTGCACTCTTTTTTTTTTTTTTTTACAAAGTTTGTGCACTTTTATGTTTTTATTAATTAGGTTAATACTTAATATTTTTATTATATATTTTACAAACATAATGAATTTATATTTAAAATATCTTACTCAATTAAAGACTTGTTGCAAAAGTGATTATAAATTTTTATTTGAAGAAAGACCATTTTTCTTAATTTTTACTATTGCATTACAGTGGAATTGATGGCTTTTATATGCTTTAGTAAACTTTAGTTCATTGAGTTGAGTCCCTTCACGTATCAACCTTTGTGTTTTAAAAATGCATAATTATTATCATTAAAATATTAAAAGATTTTTATGATGTGAAATGGGAACTAACCCAACCCAGTATAGCCAACAATGTCACGGTTTGTTTATATAATTAAAACAACATTTTATTCCTTCCAAATTACATTCTTGCGCACCACATGAATTTTCTAAAATGTCTCTAAAAATTAAAAGTATATTTTTGATTCACATCTCATATCATAAAAATCACGTTGAAGAGGTTGGATGTAAATCGAAGGTATACTTCCGATTTTAAATCATATGTAATATTTAAAACTGCAATTATTAATCATAATTTTGTCTGATTTTAAGAGTAAATATACGGTAAATTTTTTATCTATTTAAATTAAATTTTAATATTTGATTTTATTTTGCTATATCAAATTATTTTGTTTTACAGATAAAATAAAGCGTGTATGCGAGACTGAATTGAAAATAATTTTTTAATATTTTATTATTTAGTTCGGAATTGAAAATATATTTTTGATTTTAATTTAAATATTTTAAAATATGGTGTGTACCAAAAATATACTTCTGATTTTAAAAAGCATTTTAAAAAGTACATAAAATTTAATTCCACCCATTACAGTGATTAAGAAATTGACTATAATTAATTATGTTGATATTCTAATATTTGGATATGAACCTCCACTCATTTTTTGTTTGATACACCTTTACAGTTATTAAGAGTATATATTCTAGTATTCGGATATGAACTTCCACTCATTTTCATGCATATTATGAAAAAATTAAAATTGAATATGTGACACTATATTCAAACCTAGGTGATTCAAGTTCTTGTAGACACATTCAACTAGGATGTCAACGTAATAGAGAATATTCAATTGATGTTTTTCGATTCTCTGTTCCATTCTAAAGTTTATTTTTCATTCCCGCGTTACGGGAAAAAAATTCTCCATCCCACATATTTTCATAGAGATTTACGAAAATTGAATTTAAGAAAATTTTTATGTTTTTCGATTAAAATTATGACACTAATATTTTAATTTTTAAAAAAAAAAACACATATTTTGCATCTTTCTTTAAAAAAAATACATCTTAAATCATAATAAAAAACAAAAACAATTGTTGTTGTTAATATTTTTCTTTAGGAAAAATAAATATTAACAGAACTTGTTGTTATCATGCTTCCACTAATTTACTACTACGATACCACCGGTCGTTCAACGCAAATCGCTTATGCATAAGTGTGACAAATTCATTACTACTATTCAGGATCGAATTTAGATTAGGACAAACAGACCCACAGTCTAGGACCTCAAATAATCGGAGACTTCAAAATCGAAAGATGAATAATTATAATCAATAATAAAGAGTCCTACTTGCAGTGTTAATTTCATTATTTCATCATTTTACTTTCCACAGCAGAAGTAAATTTTGCTGCTTTATATATTATGATTTCATATTATTGTTATATTAACATTGTACTGATTGTATAAAATTTAAGAAATTCACTATTATTTTTAATTAACTCAACATAATTAAATAGATAACAAATTAAATTTTATAAAAATTTAATATAATTTGAACAACTTTATTAAAGTTAATCTAATTTGATATATTATTTATAAGATTTTATTATCTATATATCAGTTCTAATAAAATTGTGAGGTTTTTATGGTTATGTCTTATATATTTTCTCATTTTTCATGTATTTATCTTTCTTTTAACTCTTCAACGTCGAATCTTTGTCTCTTATGGGCCATCTCTCTCTGAATCAAAAGGAAAAATACAATCCAAAAAAAGAAAATAAAAATTCAACATTAATTACTCAATTTTTACAAGGACTCAATTTTTATTATTTGCCAAAAGCCTCTAAAATGTTAGGACCGACCCTGCTACTACTTTATTATTTGAATGAAAAACATTTTACTAATGAAAATAAAGTGAGTTTGAAGAGTAATTACCATAAACACATTGAATAAAGGAGAGTGATTGTTGTAATGATGATGAGAATATCTGAGAAGATGAATGGAGGAGACAAAGAAAGTTTAGAAAATAAAAGGAGGAGATGGTGTGTACATTCAATATATAGGGTGCATTTTTCTTGGGTTGGATACTTGGGTAGTGAAACAATACATTATACCGTAAAATATAAAAATAAAATAATCCACTAATGACTCTTTATTTTCTAATACATTAATATTTTTTTTATGTAAAATTATATGATTATACATATTATATAATATATAAAATATAGAAGTTAAATAATATAGTCGGAGTCAAGGAATCCACAGGGCGGATGCTACTTTTCCAATCTTCGCTCCAAAATGTCATCGAGGAAACTTTTCCTTTCATCTCTGTATCCGCGGGGCAAAAATCTCTACTTCGGTGCTTCGAACAGATAGTCCACGCAGGAATCCCTATTAACAGACGCAAATTGACATCTCTATATTCAACTTATTTTAATATCCTCTAAATAAAGAGGACTTCTATGGTGAAGTCACCAAATTGATTTTTTTTTAAAAGTCAATTTAATTGTCTAATAGAAAGGCAATATAAGTCACATCACCGTTACCGTGCGGACGATCTACATTAAGTTATTTTTAATTTTTTATTTATTGCATATTAGTCCTCCATTAAGTTAATAATAGTTTACTAATAAAAAAAACTTTTATTTGAATTTAAACTAGATATAATCATTTTTATTTTGACAAATTTAATTTTTCATATGAAATCCCTATCAGATCTAATCCTCCTCCATCTTCTTCTTCCTTCTCTTAGATCATCATCCATCTTCTTTCTAAAATTTTATTCATCCTCACCTCTCACCCAATTTCGTATTTGTATTCATGTTTGATTTATAACTATAAGGGAAAACTTTTATACGCTCCACATTAGTTTTGTTGTTCATCCAATGTGGGATCTAAATATTTTCATCTTTGTTCGTTTCCCTCATCCAATGGTTCAAAGTTATTCCCTACTTTAACATGTAGTTGTTCGTATTAAAATCTTTATATTTTCCCAAAATCAAGTTAATTTCAATTATTACACAAAGACGTTCGATTTGGGTTTTAGGATTTGTATTTTAAGTTGAAGTTTATTTGAAATCTTACCCAACAACAATCGATTTGGATATCAAGGTTTTTATTTTTAAGTTGAAATTGGTTTGAATTCTTAACCAGAAATGACCTATTTGAGGATTAATGTTTGTATTTTAAGTTGAAGTTGATTTGGATTCTTACCCAGAAACAATCGATTTGATGATTATGTTTGTAATTAAAATTGAATTTGATTTGAATTCTTACCCATGAATTATGGAATTGGGGATTAGGGTTTGTATCTTATGAAATTCATAAATTCTGAAAATTTCATTTTCTTTGAATTGGAAGATAGTGAAATGATTTTCACTTGGTTGAATATTTAAGGTTTCAATTGAATTGTTAGCGTTTCAGTTACAAAAACAAGAGCTCATATTGTGATATTATCCAAATTTAAGTTGTGTGTTATTGTGAATTATTTTGATTATTTATTCTTCAAATATCATGCAGTTATGTAATGTCTGGAAATAGTTTACTCAAATTTTTAAGCAAACAATCATCACAAACCATCAAGCAAGCAAGCAACAACCATCTTCAATCAATCAAGTAATTTAAGACATTTTTAGAGTTTATGTTATTTCTACTCAAATTAGTGAAATAGGGTTTTAAATGTGTTGTTTTATGTAGTTTATATCATTAGGAGTCATTAGAGCATTATTTGTAAACTTTTTTTAGACTATCAATGCATGTTTTCGGACACATTTGGGGTTTTGGGTATGCATGCTACGCAACTCTGTTTTCACAGAAGAAATCGGAGGTTTATTTCCGGTTTTGGGAAAGAACAAAACCAGAGCTACACTTCTGGTTTTTTGTCTGCATTTTTTTTTTGCCTTTTTTCCATTATAAGCTATATGCTAACGTTTCGTTCTTACTTCTACAGGAGATATGTCTAAGATACTGTCACGTTTGAGGCATGATCGGGTTGCACATCATGCTTCTGTGCGGAGAGAGAGGAGTTAGGAAACACAGGCTCCTTCGACACCCGGACAGGCTATGTCGGATGCACATTCTGCTGGTTCTAATTCTACCCCTTCTACATCTTCCTCCTGTAGCAGACGGGAGTCTCCAGTCCATCATTCGCCGCCTCTGTCTTACCGCAGACGTACATCCTCACCACAACGAATTTTTGAGACAATATCCTGATCTATTTCACAGGCGGGGCCATCTGAGATGAGACTTGTTGCTACACCCCCAGCTCCCGAGGTATCGGTAGCACCCGAGGTACCTGTGGCACTCGATGCACCAATGCCACCAGAGGCACCAGAGATACCAGAGGTATCGGTGGCACCCCAGGTCCCTCAGGTATTTGGAGGGAGACCTTCTGACTTATCTCTGCTCCCTATTTATCCGACCCATGTGGCTAGACATATATGAGACGGAGAGGTATGAATTTTTCATTTATATTACAATTATTAATTATGCTATGAATATTATTATGAATTCTTACAATGAATTTTTTTTTGCAGGACCGCGATACATTGCAGGTCTATGAGAGGAAGATCAACATGCTTATTCCCTCTCTCAAGCCATGGTTTGATGATATTCTACGCCTTACAGGGTTGACATATTTGACCCTCTGTGGATATAGCGTGGTCAACTGGGGGATGATCAACGCTTTTGTAGAGAGGTGGCACCATGAGACGTCTTTGTTTCATCTACCACATGGCGAGATGGCGATCACACTCGATGATGTCGCGTGTTTGCTTCACCTGCCGATCAGATGGTAGTTTTTGGATCACTAGGAGTTTGAGAAAGACGAGGCCATTACATTGTTGATTGAGAGGCTGGGCGTTACCGTGGATAAGGCCCTAACGGAGGTTGATAAGACATGTGGTTGCCACATGAGATATAGTTGGTTGGTGAAGGTATTTGTAGATGAGCTTGCGCGTGCTATAGTTGTTGATGGTGATCCCGAGCAGGTTACCCTTCATAGAGGGTATGCTATGAGAGCATACCTCTTATATCTTGTTGGCACCCAGATATTTGTGGACACCAGTGCCACCTACATTGATATCATGTACCTTAAGTACTTTGGTGATTTTGAGGTAATTAGTTGGTAGAACTGTGGGGCTGACCTGCTTGGTTTACTAGTACACCAAGTTGGATGATGGGACTAAGTAGAGGAAGAGGCAGATCACCGGCAGCATGTCTCTCATGACGATATAAATTATTTCTCTTAGCGGCCTTTTTTAATTATTCTCATTCTGAAACTAATTGGTTTAATTTTGTTATTTCATGGATGGATCCTACATCACTTCCCTCACATTTCTGGATGGTCAGTTGTTGAGGGTTATATTAAGGAGATTTCGCGTCCATGTGCATACGAGTCGCTCAGAGGGAACTAGGCGACACTTCCATTCCGAGTTTACCTGGACCGGATAGTGCATGAGGACATTCACTTCAGTGCCTATGTCGACCACCGTGAGACGATACCGTTTGATAAGGTTTCGCTGTTTACAAGTTAGTTGGCCTGCGGGACTCAGAAGAATGCTCTTTATATGCCTGAGTGGGTAATGCATCAGTTCGGGTTCACCCAGACCATTCCTCGGCATTCTGTTGTATGTGCTCCTCCGATAGTGAAGAGGAGGGAGATGGATGAGTTGTTTGATGATTTTGAGATTCATCTTGTACCGGAGAAGGCCAAGAGTAATGTGGCTCCAGACGATTGGAGTTACACGTACGGTTATATGATATAGTTCTTCAGGGTGTCCCATCCATACTTGATACAGGATGCTCCAAGGAACCCACCCAGGCCGATTTATCATGAGATCCTGGAGGAGGAGCAGGCGAGGAGGGGTCATGCTCATGACGTGTTGCCTAGGTGCTGTCGTATCATGGAGCTTTCTAGGGATGGAATTGACAGAGGGATGTTTCCTGACGGATCCGATGTCAGAGTAGTTTTGGAGGCTATCATGACGGAGGCTGAGGGTGCCCTATTATACAAGAGACAGCGGAGGGACGCCTCGAGGGTGACAGGCTGACTTATCATCCGCCATACCCAGTAGTGTAGGTTGATTGTATTTTGACTTTAGTTTTTTGATTTCGTATTGTATTGAATTTGTATTTTGGATACCATTATATGAAATGCATTTGGATAACATTTTTTGTCTTTTATTCTATTTATAAATTGTAGGTCTTTTATTCGATTTATAAATTGTATAGTTTGTTAATTTCTAATTTTTATAGCTTTTCTAATTATTGTTTTACTTCTATTTTTCTGCCAATTGTCATGCCCAGAATCGAATGTATATTTCCTGTATAGAACCGGAAATATATTTCTGATTTTAACTTAAATATTTCAAAAAATAATGCGCATCAAAAGTATACTTTCGATTTTAGAGAGACATTTTCAAAAATACATAGGGTTTAATTTCACCCAATTGGATTAAGAAATCCTCTTAACATTATTTGTCAAGTTAAAATGGATGTAAGAATAACATTAAGCAATAATGAATGGAGAAATTAATTTCATACAGAACACATAGCCTGGCATCAGCATCTTCAGATAAACGAAGACTAATGACAATTTTCTCCAATAAAGACAACTACAATCCATTACAAAAGCTTTCCTGAAAGCTTTTATTAATGTACAGTATATCTTAAGAATCAATATTTATATATATAGAATATTTCTTAATCTATCTATAATTGAAAAGAATATGTCATATCATATTTTTTATGTTAATTAATATAATAAACCGTAAATTTTACTATATGATATAATTTATGTAGTGTTATTCTAACTCATAGTTTTATTAAAATATCTCTCGATCTTTCTCATTTAAACATGATATCTAAAGCTTGTTAAGAAGCAATCTTTTATTGTAGTTTATCTAATTAATCCACTATCTCCTGATGATTAAAAAAAATGGGTAAACTGTGTCTCAATATTTTACGACATTGATTCCCTTATCACCAACACAGTGCTGCATCGACCACTGTTTTCAATAATTTACTGAAAAAATATCACTTTTGACAATAATTCATATTCAGAATTTTTGAGAGTCAGTTAGAAGTTTTGATGCTCAAAAGCATATTTTGTCCAGAAGGAATTGAACTTCTGGAGGATAATTAGTATCCGCCTCTTAGAGATAACTTAAGTGTAAAGCTATCGTACTTAGAGACAACTTAGCTGTGAGGCTATCTCCTTTATAGGCCTACGTGACATGCTTCCACTTGCTAGTTTTGTGTATAAATAGGTGTTCCTATGCTTCAATAAAATAAAACCCAATTCCTTTTACAAATCACTTGTACCAACAATTGGTATCAGAGCTCTTGGTTGTTCTTGAAATTCCCGAGAAATACGAGTGATTGTGAGTTGTGTGTTTGAACAAGATCATATTGATTTTGTGGGTTTTGGGAAACACTGAGTGAAAACTAAAATTTGTAAAGAAATTTTTTTGCAAGGTTTAAGATTAGTGGAAGCAGTAGTTTGAACACTAAACTTCCAATTTGTAATGGTAAAAGCTGGAACAGATGGATGATACAGATGCGAGTTCTGTTTGGTGCTCAAGATGTTCTTGAGTTGGTAACAGATGGTTATGCTTGATGTGATGATGCTCTTGAAAAAAGCGAAGAAAGAGGTATGAGGAAGAAGAATCAGAAAGCTCTGTTCTATATCCATCAGTGTGTGGATGAAAACGTGTTTAAGAAGATTGTTGATTCGATGACGTCGAAGGAGGCATGGGATATACTGGTAAGATGTTACGGTGGTGACGCATCAGTGAAGAAGGTAAAGCTTCAGTCCCTGTGAAAGCAATATGAGAATCTCAACATGAAGAACAGTGAAAAAGTTTCTGAGTACATTTCCAGAGTGATTCTAATCACTAATGAAATGAAAGGTTGTGGAGAAACACTTTCTGAACAAGTAATCATAGAGAAATTTCTGAGGTCGCTTACTCCTCAGTTTGATTACATTGTTGTTTTTATTGAACATTCTAAAAATCCGGAAACCATGAGAATAGAAGAGTTGCAAAGCAGTCTAGAAGCACAAGAGTTGCGTCTGACTGAGAGAACTTATGAGAGGGAAGTTGAGGAAGCTCTGAAGGCTTCTTTTGTCAAGAAAGACCAGAAGCTAAAAAAACATGGTAGGTCGCAGAAGTCAGAAGCCTTCTATTCTGATGAGAAACATCAGAAGGGAAAAGAGAAGTATGACAAAAGAATGGTTCAATATTACTATTGTAACCAGTTTGGCCACTTTGCTAGAGATTGTTGGTCAAGCAAAGAAGAAGCAAAAAATAGCGAGAGGAGTTTCAGATGATGAACCTGTGCTATTGGTGACATATGAATCTGATAAGGAACCTTTCAGATTGTCATATTATGATTCTAAAGGAGTGTTTCTTTATGAGTCAGAATCAGAAAATGATATTGAAGAGTCAAATGTTGAAATTTCTGAAAAAGAGTCAGAAATTGAAACTTCTGAAGATGAGTCAAAAGTTGAAACTACTAAGATGAGTCAGAAGTTGAAAATTCTGAAGATGACTCTGAATATTCTGATTCTGAAGGAGTGTTTCTTTATGAGTCAGAATCACAAAATGACATAGAAGATTCTAAAGATGAGTCAGAATCTGAGGTTGGTGAAGAAGAGTCAGAAGTTGAAACTTATGAAGAAGAGTCTGAAGTTGAAACTTCTGAAGAAGAGTCGGAAGTTGAAACTTCTGAAGAAGAGTCAGAAGTTGAAACTTCTGAAGAAGATTCAGAAGTTGAAACTTCTGAAGAAGAATCAGAAGATGGGTTAGAATTGCAAGGAGATTTTACTTCTGAAGATGAGTCAGAACATGAAGGTTCTTGTTGTGAATCGGATGCCTTGAAACAAATATATATATAAGCTTGTAGGGAAAAAAGAATGAAGAACACGATGAACACAAGGATTGGTTATTAACTGCTATTCTTTCCTTTATCTTCAAAACAAGATTGCAAGTATACAAGAATAACAAATAACCCTCTCACCCTAAATTAGGATTTGCAGTATATTATGATGAGAGACTAGTATGCTATTTATAATAAACCTAACATACTAAACTAATGGGCTTTTATCACAAATACCCATTACAAGCTAACTTAGGGTACAAGCTAACAACCAATTGGACATAACAAACAGGCCCAATTCGATGCTAACAATTCTAGCATCCTTCGACACAATAGAGTTCGACCCAATATCTCACAAATCTCCACCTTGGAACAAACTCTATTATCAACTAACGAATTAGTTTTCTTCATGCAGCTTTATCAACGCATACGTGGAAAAACTTGCAACTAGGCAATGTCTTGGTAATCATATCAAAGCATTATGATCCGTCGAAACCTTCACTTGGACTTCTCACGCTCGATTACCCTCGGAAATGCAACCTCACATCAATGTGTTTGGTTCGCTCATGATAGGCTGAATTCTTCGACGGTGTATTGCACTTTGACTATCACATTTAACGGTGATAACTTCCCTTGAATTTTCAGCTCCTTAACCTTCAAGCCACAATGCTTCTTTCACGCCGATTAAAGCAATATATTCCGCTTGGTGGTTGATAATGCAACAACCTTCAAGTGTTGCTTTCAACTAATACGTACCAAACATAGTGAAAACATATCCGAAATAGATTTTCGGAATCCATACAACCCGCATAAAGTCGACATATCCTTCGATTGCGCTTTACTATCTTCACCAAAGGCTCCACCATAAATTAAGACTCTATTCGAGACCCATTTATGTACCTTAGAATCCACTTCAATGCTTGCGGTGAGCCTTCCGAGATTCGCCATAACACCACTTATGCTATATCGGGTCTAGTACAAACCATAGCATACATCAAAGAACCTACTACATTAGCATATGGGATGCTATTCATATAAGTTCTTTCGACCTCTTGGGACATTGATCAATACTCAACTTGAATTGAGGGTTTGTTGGAGTCACAACAGCTTGAATTCGACATACCAAACTTTTCGAGAATCTTTCGTAAATATGCCTCTTGAGATAAGCATAACGCTTTCTATCTCTTCGAATGTCAATTCCAAGAATCGGAAGCGCTCCTAGATCCTTCATTTCGAACTCCTTATTGAGTTCCTTCACCCTCAATACCTTCGACATTGTTACTTGCTATGAGAATATCATCAACATAAAGCAACAAAATAACAAATGAATTAACGAAATCAAGTAAACACGGTCGAAACGAAACTTCAAATGAATTTGTCATCTCTAGATTGTTTCAACCCATATAAAGATCTATTCAACTTGCACACATAATCTTCCTTTCCCTTTCGACATACCCTTGGTTGCCTCATCGATTGTTTCATCTAGATCACCATACAAGAACGATCTTCACATCCATCTGTTCCATTCAAGATCGAACTGTGCCACCATGGCAAGCAACATTCGAATGGACCTATGCTTCACACAGGAGAAAACACATCATTGAAATCTATACCTTTTTCGGTGAAACCCTTGCAACCAACCTTGCCTTGTATCTTTTCGATGCCACACCTTCGATTCCTTCCTTAACTTTGAAAATCCATTTACAGCTGACTAACCTGGCTCCAGCAGGTTTCTTGATTAATTCCTAAGTGTTGTTATCATGAAGAGACTTCATCTCATCATCCATGGCCTTCAGCCATTCAGTCTTATTTCGACTCCTCATAACTTCCTTATGGTCTCTTGGTTCTTCGTCCAGAACCTCACTTGCAGAGATTAAGGCATAAGCTATGAGATCTGCATACCCAAGCCTTTGAGGTGGTTTGATGACTCTTCGTGTCCTATCTCTTGCCAATAGATAGTCATCAACAGTTTCCTCAACTTCATCAGCATCATCTGTTTCTTCGACTTTATCTGGGATATGCAATTCAGCATCAACATGCTCCACCTCAACAGGAATCTCTACCTGTTCCAGCTCTTCGTCAGATACTTCTGCACTTCGACCAACATCATCAGTTTTCTTGAAAGCCATTTCAGTTTCATTGAAAACAACATCTCGACTGGTGATAATCCTTCTGTGACCTGACTCTAGGCACCATAGCCTATAAGCTTTGACTCCCTCAGGGTATCCCAGGAACATGCATTTAAGAGCTCTAGGTTCGACCTTGTCTTGCCTAATGTGAGCATAGGCTACGCAGCCAAATACTCTCAGTTTGTCGAGATTTGGTGGATGTCCCGACCAAACTTCTTCAGGTGTCTTCATATCTAACGCAGTCGAAGGACATCCTTTATCGATATGTTCTGTCGAAACACCTCATTCAAAACACCTTCTTTAATCAAAGACTAGTCAACATGCATCTAACTCTCTCCAAGATGGTTCGATTAAACCTTTCACCAAACCATTTTGTTGTGGAGTGCTGCAGTGTTTGCCTTGCAATACCGGAGGCACAAAAGCGTCGAATGCCTCATTGCAAAATTCAAGACCATTATGCATTCTCAACCTCTTGACCTTTACGCGGTTTGGTTTTCGACGAGTCTTCCAACCTTTGAAATTCTCAAAAGTTTCATCCTTAGTCTTCGAATGAATACCCATAACTTTCGGAATAGTCATCTACTATGGATAGAAAATACCTTGCTCCGAATGTGATGGACACCTTGCAGGCCCCGAGATCGCATGGATGTAATCAAGGGATCCATGTGTTCTTTGTTTGCCTTTGTTGAACTTCACTCTACAAGATTTTCAAGTACACGGGTTCACAAAACTTGACTTTTCGACTTTGTCTCCACCAAGCAAATTTTGTTTCCCAATTCGACCGGACCCTTTCACCGACATGGCCTAATCTCATGTGCAGTTACATCTTCGACAAAGGTTTCGTGGATGCAACATTTGTCGAACCACTTACAACCACAAGGGTATACAAGCCTTGTTTCTTCACGCCTCTCAAGACTTCCTTGACCCCTTCAGGACTCTTAGGATACTTTTCTCTCCTTGAAAACATATCCTTTCTTGTCGAATTCACCAAGAGAAATCAAATTTCTCTTCAAATCGTACATACGACTTGATCAATAACCTTATTGACTCATCATGGAGTTGAATCTCACGGATCCAATACCGCAATCTTGCAAGCTTTGTTGTTTCCCAATACGGATCCACCATCTTGATCACATAATTCCTCGAACAAGTCTTTGTTTGGAGTCATGTGCCAAGTGCACCCAGAATCCATAATCCATTCCTTCGACGAGTTCTCTGCTTGAAACCACAAGAACATCAGATGAGTCGAAATCATCTTGAACAATAGCTGCATTGCCATTATCCTTTCCTCCATGATCTTTCAGGCGTTCAGGACACACTTTTCTTGTGTGACCCTCCTTCTTACAATGATAGCATCGAATACTAGATGCTTCACCATAAAAACTGCGACTTTTACCTTTCTTCTTGTCGAACTTATTATCCTTTCGCAAGAATTTTCCTTTAACGGCCAAACCTTCACCAACCGTCGAAGGTTTATGCTCCTTTCGTTCATTCAAGTCCTTCGAATACAAGGCTGATTGAACCTCTTCAAAGGTCAGGGACTCCCTTCCATACAAGAGTTTCTTTGAAGTGGGCATGTGATATGGGCAGCACAACAATGACCTTGATCTTCATCATCAATCTTCACATCAATATTTTCAAGATCAAGAATCAACTTGTTGAACATATCCAACTGCTCAGCCAACACTTTGTCTTCAATCATCTTGAATGAATACAAAGCTTGCTTGAGTAAGTCGATTCACCAACGATTTAGTCATGTACAAACTTTCAAGTTTCACCCATAACCCTACCGCCGTCGTCTCCTTTGATACCTGTCGAAGAACCTTATCACCAAGGCTCAACAAAATTGCGCTGTGGGCCTTCTCTATCATTGTCTTCTTCTCAGCTGCCGTCAACTCTTCGTTCATGGCTGACTCTCCTTTCAACGCTTCCAAACAACCCTGCTGAACCAGTAGGGCTTTCATCTTCAAGCGCCACAGACCGAAATCGTTCACTCCGGTGAACTTTTCAATATCATACTTTGTCGAAGGCATCTTCTCCACGCTCACCGCACCAATTTGTTGTGAATCGGATGCCTTGAAACAAATATATATATAAGCTTGTAGGGAAAAAAGAATGAAGAACACGATGAACACAAGGATTGGTTATTAACTGCTATTCTTTCCTTTATCTTCAAAACAAGATTGCAAGTATACAAGAATAACAAATAACCCTCTCACCCTAAATTAGGATTTGCAGTATATTATGATGAGAGACTAGTATGCTATTTATAATAAACCTAACATACTAAACTAATGGGCTTTTATCACAAATACCCATTACAAGCTAACTTAGGGTACAAGCTAACTTAACCAATTGGACATAACAAACAGGCCCAATTCGATGCTAACAATTCTAGCATCCTTCGACACAATAGAGTTCGACCCAATATCTCACAGTTCTGAAGAAGAATCAGAAGATGAGTTAGAATCTCAAGGAGATTCTGCTTTTGAAGATGAGTCAGAACATGAAGGTTCTGAAGAAGAGTTAGAGTCGAAAGATGAAGAATCTTCTGGAGACTCTAAGGATGAGTCAGATGGTGAATCTGATTCTAATCCAGATTTTGATGATGATCAAGAATTTGGTGGTGATCATGCTTCTGGAAGGGAAAACTCTGAAGACGTAGGTCCTGGAGGAAAAGCTTTTGGAGGTGATCAAATTTTTGGTGGTAATCATGACTCTAAAGGTGGATCTTCTGAAGGAGGAGCTTCTAAAGACAGTCCAGTATTTTATAATGGTCATGATTCTGAAGGAGGAACTTTTGAAGGTGATGGTTCTGGACAAGGTCCAGAAGTTAAGAAAGGTGGAACTTCTGGTGGAAGTAAAACTTCTGAAGAAAGTCCAGTAAGAGACACGATTCCAGAACTGGAAGGAGATTTTGAACAAATGAGTATTAGAGAAGTTCTCAAGAAGAAAGTGTGGTTGGATGCCATGAAAGAAGAACTTGAGGCTTCAAAAGGAAACAAGACTTAGAAGTTAACTGAGCTTCCAAGGGAGAAGAAAACCATCAGCGCCAGATTGGTTTTCAAGAAGAAATCTGCATTTTTGAATGGAGTATTGGAAGTTTCACAATGTAACAACCAGAAGAAACTTGCAGAAGTTCTGATGAAGGATGTCAAGACTGAACACCTTATCCGTTTGAGGGATAGAATTTGTGTTGTAGATTTTTAGCTAGCTGAATTTGAATTAAGGGATGGTGTTGAGAGTAATTCATATTCAAAACTTCTGAGGGTCAGTCAGAAGTTCTGATGCTCAGAAGCAGAAGCTTCTGATATTTTGTCTAGAAGGAATTAAACATCTGGAGGATAATTAGTATCCGCCTCTTAGAGATAACTTAAGTGTGAAGTTATTAGATATAACTTAAGTGTAAAGTTATCGTACTTAGAGACAACTTAGCTGTGAGGCTATCTCCTTTATAAGCCAACGTGGCATCCTTCCACTTGCTAGTTTTGTGTATAAATAGTTGTTCCTATGCTTCAATAAAATAAAATCTAATTCCTTTTACCAATCAATTGTAGCCATCTTTATCATTTATTATTTCTCTGTTCTTCCTCCACTTTCATCACCTTATACCAACAACCACCACCGCACATACAAATCTTCAGATCTGACCCATCCTCAAAAAATCTTCGCCAACCGCCTCTACAGTGCGTGACAACACGTCTTAACTATGATCCCGCAACCATTTACGCCGCCGTGCTCAACTTTCTTCCCCGGTTCCAAATCCGCACTCAATTTCGTTTTTGTTTACCAACTACAGAAATACGTGTTCTAGTACATTTTCGCGGACTATTTCGCCATTTGTCGCGATCATCATCGTATTCCCCAACCTTGTTTGTGTACTACTCTAGTATTAATAAAAAAATTTATTTAATTTATTTCGGCGTAATCGTAATTTTTACGTATATTATTTAATTATTATGAGAGATAATTAAGTAAATGTACGAGATGACATGAGTGTGAGACGTTATGGTGAGACTAGGTGTGAGGGGTGGGCGAATTAGTGGTTAATAGAAATATTAAAAATTGTTTTAATAATTAAAATAATAGTATTTTATTAAAATTATTTTAATTTAAAAGAAAATAGAAGATTTGGGGCTAAAGCGTGAATTGAGAGAAATATAAGGGAGGAGAGGATAATAAAATTGATAAATGAGGGGAGAAAGTATAAATTGAGTTAAATTACTCTAACTATATAAGTTAAAAGGAAAATCGAGGTTTAAGGGAATTTTAATAGTAAGTAGAAAGAATTGTGAGAAAGAGGCTAGAGGCAAAAGGGAGAATTTGAAGCTTTGGGGAAGGAGACGCTAAGGTAAGGGGATAATAATCTCAATAACGGGTATATATGTATGAAATGTGGTGTAGATGAGTCTTTAACCTCTAATAAATTTGGTACGAATGTGTATGATTGTGTGTTTATTATATGAATCTGAAAATTGGTGATCTATTGACATTATAGTTTGTTTTTAATGATGAAATGTGTATACCATTTATCATGAAACTATATTTTGTATATGTGTTGTTGAATTGGAATGATGAACGTGAAATTTGTATGAATCCATATTATTTGACTAAATTGTTGTTATGGATATCTATGCGTGTGTGTGTGGGTGGGGGGAGGGGGGTTATAAAGATTGCAATCCAAAAACTGAAGCTTGAAGGTGCTCCTGACATAAAAAAAAGCATATTTATGCCTTATGGTTAAGGGTGACAGGCGTCACCAGCGGGTCGTGTAGACCGTCATGCCCTTTGAACCAATGACGATCGTCATCAATCTGATGGGGAGGCCGTCATGGTCTACAAGCTTGGTTTTCCAAGTCGATCGTCACAACGTGACGAGTTAGAAGTAGCGAGGCCATTGACGGGCGCCACTGGGGTGACGACCGGAGCGTCATGGCTCTGCAATTTCCGAAGTAGGCTGTTTGGGAGTATAAAAATGCTCAGTTTGATTATTGACTTTTAAGTGACTGTTTGACTATTGTTGGGGTTGAGATGAGGGAACTTAATTAAATTAAAATTATTTAATCGAGTAATTGCTAATTGATGAGTGGATTGGTGATATATTGGGTATGGTGAGTTATGATTGATGTGTTGTTGCGCGTATGAGAGAATAACTCGGTTCAGGAGAATTATTTAATGATTGAGTTGTGTTGATTTGTCATATTGCATCATGTTAGGAGCAATTCTCCGAGGAGGGGACATTTTATATTTGGGGCACATATTTTTTATGAGAAACACACCATTACATATTAACCTAAAATCTTAAGGTGGTAGATGAGTGAATTCTCCCACTTATATAGTGTTCAATCTTCTTTTTTCTAATCAATATGAGACTTATTTTTCACACTTAATTTTCAACATGAATGATTCAGATAACTTAGTTGTAAGACTTTCGCGATTCCAAAATCCAATAATTATTTTTAAGACCTCCAAAGAGACCGTGATTAATATTTTTGCCATGATATAATAGTCCACCTGTGTAAAATCTAGAACTGGAGGACAATTGTTAGAGCATCAGACAAAATTTTCCTTATAGGTTTTATTAATATACAAATGAAGTATGGACCATCTCCAAGTCACTATCCAACAATAAGATAGTGTTCAGCTACTCTTCATTAAAGTACAGTATATATTTTGTTTTTTTAACCTATAGTAACAAGGACGAGGACGGTGCTCTAGAACTAACCATTCGGTTACACTTTACAAACTTCTTCATAATGTCATGCAGACGACAAATTATAATGATACCATGTTTTCCAAGATCCAGTCTCACGTGACATTTCTACTCAAACCTTTGGCTCTGTTGAAAATGGACAAAGTCATTTTTATCCCTATATTGTTAAATTACTATAGTTCTTAAACGTGTATTTTCTTTTTATAAAAAAGAAAAATAAATAAATAAAATACCATATTGTGATAGGAATAGAAAAGAAAAGTTATTAAAAATGAGAAATGAAACAATAAAAATACAATGATTTTTTTTATTTATAAGCAATACAATGAATATATAAATGTTGAATACACAGCAATCAGCATCAACAAGTTGCAACAAGAATACATAAAGAATAACTGACATATTGATATTAAAATGCTAATTCATATAATAATAGCATTGAAAGAGTTGTATATATGAATCATTAAGTTTTATTTGATAAAAGATGATGGATAATAGAACACTCTTCTATATTAGAATTGGACGAGTATAATATTGATCCAGGCATGTTGATTCCAGATCTCTAATATATTGATGATCATGATCAGTTCATTCATGTAGTTTAGTATGATATTTTTTCTTTCATCTTTATTCACTTATCTCGTGTCATTAGTGTTAGTGTATAAGACACTTTTTAATAAGAAGAAAAATTAAAAAATTAAAAAAAATAAAATAATGAATATGTTATTTAATTATATTATACAAATAATGATATAAATTATGATTATTTATATACAATTATAATTGAGTTTGAGTTTACACAATTTAAATTGTATTTAAATATTAAATCTAATATTTCAACACACTCTCTTAATCTAAATTGTCGAACCACTACAACATTTTTGTCATACAGGAACGGAAAAGAACCATTGCAAAATCTGAAAACACTGTTGCCATAGTATATGAAAACCGTTTTCAGGTCATGCCTAACTGAGGCGTTGCCTTAGTCTTTCAAAACGGTTTTTTTACCGAAAGGCAACGCTTGTTGATAACGTTGTTTCAGGTTTCTTTTGAGAACGACTTTAAGGGTACTCAACCGCAACGACTTCTCTCAATTCTTAGTTTAAAACCGTTGTGATTTGTATGTTTTAGAGAACGGGTTGTCATTGACTATGACAACAGTTTCAAACCTTTGTTGATTCTAAATCTGTTTTTGTAGGCTCATACATATATGACTTATCAGTGGCTACAACAACGGTTTCACGACTTCAGCAACAGTTTCACACCATTCCAACAAACAAAATTTTTAATATCAATTTATTTTATAAACCTTAAATATGCCAAAATTGACTTTAGACAGCGCCACATAGACAGCGCTTATGCCCAAAGCGCTGTTATATGTTCTCAAAAAAACATTAAAAATTTAAACAGAAGCGCTGCTAAAGGTATACTTTAGACAGCGCTTCATATAAGCGCTGCTATATGCCTTATACATAGGCAGCGCTTTTTTTCCCTAAGCGCTGCTATTAGTTTAAAAATAAATAAAAAATAAAAAATTTAGAATAAGCGTTGATAAAGGCTTACTTTAGACAACACTTTCTAAAAGCGCTGTTAAAGGCATTATTCTAGAAAGCGCTGCTAAAGAGTATATGTTAGACAACGCTTTCCAAAAACGCTGCTAAATGCATTATTCTAAAAGTGCTGCTGAAGACCAAAGTTATGCCAGCGCTTTAAGAAAGCGCTGCCTGAGGTGATTAAAAAATTTCTAAAATTCCTAAAATCAGAAAACCCTCGCTCTCACTATTCTATTCTCTATTACGTATTGTTCTTCTCCAAACAGAAACCCTCAACGGAACCACGACGGCGACGGCCTCACTCTCATTACCCTCGTTCTCGCTCTTACGTATTGTTCTTCTTCTCAAACAACCCTCGTTGTCGCTCTTCTTCTCTATTACTTTTCTTCTTCTCACATCGACGGCGTAACCGCAACCCTCAACGGCGTAACCACAACCCACCGCCACCACCGCCGTAGGTAACTCACATCGTCCCTTCATCTTCTTCTATACTTTCAGCGTTTATTCACTTCCACTGTATTATTGTTTGAGTTCTTGTTTCTGCCATGAATGTTTCTGCCACTATTTGTGAAGTGTAAAGTTTAATTCTTGTTTCTGCCACTATTTCTATCATAGCTTATTCTCAATTTCTGTAGTACTTGATTGTTAGGAACTAGCATATCTGTGCATACATTACTGATTACAGGAACTAGCATATCTGCCATGATAGTGTCACACAAGGCTAGCTATTAGAAGTTTGCTAAGTGCTAGCCATCAAAAGTTTGCTAAGTGCTAGCTATCAGAAGTTTGCTAAATGATAGTTATTAGAAGTTTGCTAAGTGCTAGCTATCAGAAGTTTGCTAAGTAGCTAGCACTTAGCAAACTTCTGATAGCTAGCACTTAGCAAACTTCTAATAAATGATACTTCCGTCAAATTGAGGCATATCCATATCCATGCTCTTTAGGACAGAGATGTTGCACTGTCAGTGTTGTTAAAAGAGTATTAAACAATTATTATATATAATTTTATAGATTATAATTCAACGAGTCTAATTTATATTTGCTAAATGTAAGGAAAATCACTTAGCCATTTGGCCTTATACTATTGATTAAAATTTTGAAAGGAAAGATTATATTAATTAATAAGGGTGAATATTCATTATAATAACTCATGTAAGGATTATATATGATTTTACTCCTCAATACTTGTGAGTTATTATTTGACATATCAGAAGTCCTCAATACTTGGTTTGATTCTGAATAAATTTATGCACTAGTTATCTTTGTTGCATTACTTCTATCATATCACATCTTATATTCACCAAATTTATAATTTTTTATTATATAAAAGATAGAGTTGTTGTTAAATTCTGTTGGGATTATGATGTTGTTGTTAAAAGTTTTCTTTCCTTTGAATTATCAGTGTTTTCCGGCCTAGATCAATGTACAACGCTCATTCCCTGCGTTTCCCTGAATTCGAGGTAAATTTGAATAAATTTATGCACTAGTTATCTTTGCTGCAATACTTCTATCATATCACATCTTATATCACCAAATTTATAATTTTTTATTATATAAAAGATAGAGTTGTTGTTAAATTCTGTTGGGATTATGATGTTGTTGTTAAAAGTTTTCTTCCCTTTGAATTATCGGTGTTTTTCGGCCTAGATCGACGTACAACGCTCATTCCCTGTGTTTCCCTGAATTCGAGGTAAATTTGAATAAATTTGTGCACTAGTTATTTTTGTTGCATTACTTCTATCATATAACATCTTATATTCACCAAATTTATAATTTTTTATTATATAAAAGATAGAGCTGTTGTTAAATTCTGTGGGGATTATGATGTTGTTATTAAAGTTTTCTTTCCTTTGAATTATCAGTGTTTCCCGACCTAGATCGACGTACAACACGCATTCCCTGCGTTTCCCTGAATTCGAGGTAAATTTATTCCTCAAATTATTGGTTCTTGTATAAGTAGCTTACTAAGTAGTAAAATCATGGATAAAAATGGAGCTTTAGCTTAAATTACTTAGTGTTTCGAGGTAAATTTCTTCCTCATGTTAATTAGTGTTTTTGTTTAGCTTACTAAATAGTAAAACCATGGATAAAAAATGGATGTGTGTCGATCGATTGTCAAAAGAGTACGATAATGGGGTATTAGAGTTCGTTAAGTTTGATGTTGAACACGCTGAAGACCCAAATAGAATGAAATGACCTTGCTTGAGTTGTTGTTATGTGGTTCGGGTTGATGCAGATGGATTGAAATCGCATTTACTGATGCATGGAATTGATCGAAGTTATACGTGTTGGATATTTCATGGTGAGAAAAGTAGCGAGAATCTTGAACCGAGGGTGAAAAGTAATGCGACCTATGCTTCATACGAAAATGTCACAGATACATATGATTGTGATCGAGTCAAAGAGATTGCAGAAGCACTTGAAGAAGATCTTCAGGATTGTCCCAAAATGTTTGAGAGTTTGGTAAGCGATGCGGAGAAACCGTTGTATAAAGATTGCCTCAAATTTACAAGATTGTCTGTGGTATTAAAATTGTACAACTTAAAGGCGCGCAATGGATAGTTGGATAAAAGTTTCACAGAGTTATTAGCCCTTTTGAGAGATATGCTTCCTAAGGATAATGTTCTTCCTAATCGAGCCTACGAAGCCAAAAAAAATGTTGTGCTCTATTGGCATGAGCTATGATAAGATACATGCATGAAGGACTTAAATCCCAAATATGAAAATCGGTCATATTTTGGGGTTATCAATCACATTTGGGTGTTTGATTACGAGAAGTTTCAGATTCCTATATTTGGTTGCAAGTGGGTACATAATAGTGGCAAACGAATGGATAAGTCAGGGTTTTTGCAAGTGGATCTTAATAGGGTGGGGTACAATGATGAGCCTTTTATTCTAGCCTCTCAAGCTAAACAAGTGTTCTATGTCACAGACCCGAAGAGTACAAATGGTCTATAGTGCTTTTATCTAACAAAGTGATTGATGATAAAAGTGTAGATCAATGTGATGTTTTTGTTGAGAATGAGTCGTATATTAGAAACGATCGAGATGAAAATACTACATCGTATGAATCATATATCAGAAAAGATCATGATGATGGAATTTGGATCAATCCCTCCGTCTGCGTTCTTAAGAGACAAGTAATTCGCAATCCAACCAAGAAAAGAAAGAGATGTTAGTGAAAGAGGTAATATAGTAAAATGTTATATATTCTGTCATTTTCAATAAAATTATATATTTGTCATTTTATATACTCAATTGATTATGGAATTAGATATTTGGAATTAAATATTTGTCATTAGATACTAATATTTTTCTTTATTACAGGTTAGATGGCTAGTAACGAGGATCACCCACACGATGATTCTATTAATGATGGAGACAATGATGGAGGCAAATCCGATAAGGGAGTGGAAAAAGAAATTAAACGAGGAAAAACTATTATGAAGAATATCATTCGTGATAGAGATAGAGGCATAAAATACGATGTGCATTGGAGTCCAAGTGACCAATCAATTGAGCCTAACGGTTCTAAATTGACAAGTTACATTGGTACAGTTGTAAGGAGAGAAATTCCAATAACTTGTGATGAATGGAGAGATGATAAGTTGGATGACGCTAAAAACAAAATCTAGAGTGAGATACAAGTAATTTAAATTATGTCTTTAAATTAGGATTATTTATTTAAATTACTTATACTAACGCACTCTGCGTATGTTTTCTGTAGAGGTCTTTCAACATTGATGACACAAGAAAAGATTATTGTCTTGGATTGGCCGACAAAATACTAAGAGGGTTTAGAACATATTTAAACAGAAAATATCTTAAAGATGCCGAAAACAATTTTGTTGATGCAAAGCGTCCAACAGAATATGCAGATGTGATTTCACTTAAAGAATGAGATGTTTTTAAAGCCAAATGAAAAACCCCAAAATTTCAGAGTGTAAGTGACGTAAATCTCCAAAGAGAATCATCTCCCGCGTATCCATACAAAAAAGGGTGTTTGGGATATGCACGATTAGAACAAAAAATTGTAGTATTTATAAATTGCAATGATATACTTGTTCATCAAGAGTTATAACTGGTCTTATTTTTTGTGTTAATGTGTAGTTAAAAGAGGAGAATAGTTCTGAAACATCTCTTACGGGACATGTTTTATGGAAGGCTACCTGTGTGGGTAAGGATGGAGTTCTTAAAGAAGATGTACAACAAATTTTTGAAAAATGCGTAAGTATAAAATTAATTCTAATTAAATCAAAATTTTATTAACATATAATATTCATGTTTTTTTCGATATTCATATGAATTTCAGGAGATTCTGTCTCAGTCTACATCTCCACCAGATGATTGCAAGAGCATACTTAGTCGAGCATTAGATGTTCGCGAGTATTCTGGTCGGGTGAGGGGTAAAAGACATGGGGTTACTCCAACATCCTTGAAAAAGAACAATCCAAAGACAAAATCTGCCAGCAAAAAAGAACTGCAGGCAAGGATGGATGCATTAGAAGCTAAAGTTTTTGAATTGAGGAAGGAAAAAGCAAGACACCAATCAGAAAGGGAAGCTTCGGGTGTTAAAGAAACTAGTGACATAGTTAGTGTCAATTGTGCAGTTCAACCGAGTATTCCCGAGGTAATTACGTATATTATTATGAAATTAAATTAGTGTAATTTATTTAACTGACATATATACACATTAACAATGTCATATTTATTATTGATTTTAGGGCATTTCACCTTGTCAACTCTTTTTAGAGACACTGACTTATCGCATGGTTGGAAAGGGAAAAGTCCATAACACTCTGGGAGAAGTACTTCATCATAAACTGCTCCCTTCTGGATATTTGAAAGTGTCAATTGATATTCCTTTAGAGGAGGGTGCGTTATTACCAATCCCAAACGAAGTTTCGGATGCAACATTGGTGGGAGAGGCAATAGGAGCGTATGTTTCATGGTCGCCAAGACTCATTCGCATAGATAATGAGGTATACTTAAAACCATTATGAACCTTTGAGTACTCAAACTTTTTACGTTCACTTTACTTACATTTTTTTGCATGGTAATGTTAGACTCCTACAAAACCCAACCAAAAGATAAGGGGATTACGCGGCCAATCGAGTCAGTGGCATCAAAAAATAGGTACAACACAATTACATGATATTTATGCTTAGATAATGTTAATTTGTCATCATATACTTGACCACTCTGATTTTATGATATTTAGATTATTCCTGCTAAAGAGATTGAAGTTGTCAGTAAAGGTAAGGAGCCTGTAATTAGCAACATTCCCACAAAAATAAAGAGTGTTGCTAAGAGGACCGGGGCTAGAAAGAAAACTACTTCACAGTATAGGTCATGCCTTCAGACATATATAAGCTTCACAACTATTTCGCAAGGTGGTACTAGTCTTATACCCCTGGATGAAGGGATTTATTATTCTGAAGGCATGACAGCAATTGGTAAGGAGGATTTGGAACAAGTTTTTGGACACTTGACATTAGGCATCGCTATTATCAATACATATATCAGGTATACTCCAATCAACTTTGTTTAATTAATTGAAGAATTTATTTACTCATTTCAATGAATAATTAATGTTAATGATGTTTTTATTTAAGGTTTCTGTATGACAAGTTGATTCGCCCGCGTGGATTGGAATCCAGATTCGCTTTCATAAATCCCAACTTTGTCCATGCAGGGTCAATCATCTCAAAACTAGATGAAGAAATAGCGTTTGTACTCCATTTATTTATGGCCAGCAAAAATACAGAAAAATTGTTCTTTTTACCATATAATACTGGCCCAAGTAAGACTTTCATTCTAAATTTCCTCTATTATAATTTTTTTCGTTTTTTGACGTTGTTTAGAAAGTTTCCATCTAACCTTTGTTTAATATTACTGGACACTGGTTATTGGTTGCGATTAATCATGTGAGAGAAATTGTATATTATCTGGATTCATTGGGCAATGATTGGACAACATACCCAGATATGAAGAAGACGATTGACACGTAAGTGAAATTGTTCTAAAATATTCCTGTGTATATTTAATTATTTATGTGTGATAGTTCTAAATATTCGTTATTATTTTATTATAGCATTCTACAAAGTTTTCGAGCACAAAGAGATATTCAAGTATCAAGGAGTAGAGTCAATAATATTTCTTGGATCAAAGTGGAGGTGTATATTTTCACAATTTTGATTATATAGCGATGATACTTGATCAAACAAGTTAAGGTGTATATCTTGATGTATATCCGTATTTTCTTTCCATGTGTAGTGTCCTCGTCAGCGCAATTGTGTAGATTGCAGTTATTTTATGTTGAGGTTTATGAAAGAAACTCTTCTTTTGGACTGATTAGAGATTTCATCCACGATATGAATTTCTAACTTAGGAACTATTTTAATATTTCTCATAAAATGACTTAGTGTTTTAAGTAAATCATACTATGTTATATTATTATGTAGTACTTTGATGAATTCAAGTGTGCTTATTACTCAAAAGATCAATTAGATGAACTTCTGGAGGATTGGTGTCAATTTGTTATGGAGTTGAGAATTTTATTATAAGGTATAACTTTGAGTTTTGAGAATATAACATATGTCGTTATAGTTGTGTTATAATATTATTATTTTTTTGTTGTTATTTGGTAACTTGTATGAATTTCGATTTTTTAATTTTGTTTCAGGTTATATAGGTGCAGATCGATGTAGAAGATAGAGTTATTTTGTAATCCATTGTTGATTTTGTTTCATTGTTGTATATATTAATGTTGTTGTTGTTTCATTGTTGTATATATTATGCAAAAAAGGATTGAAGATGTATATTAATGTATATTGATGTTGTTGTAATATTGTTTCATTGTTGTATATTAATGTTGTTGTTGTTTAAAATGTTATATTGAAGCTACAAATTCTGGTAAAAATCTGGTGTAAAAATGGTGAAATTAAATCTGATAGGCAGCATTTTGTTTTAAATGAAAAAAAAAATTATATTCAAAAATTAATTAGGGAAAGCGCTGCTAAAGGGGGGAATAGACAGCGCTTTTAATGAGAAGCATTGTCTAAAGTGGATGAAAAAGCGCTGTTATAGGGGGCAATAGAAAAGCGCTGCTAAAGGGTAAATAAAAAGCGTATATAAAGTAAAGCTAAAAAGATCTATATAGCGCTTTTCAGGAAAAAGCGCTGCCTAAAGGGTATCTATAGCAGCGCTTTTACCAAACGCTGTCTAAAGCTCCACATTAAATTCTTTCAAAAGTGCTGTCTAAAGTGAAAACGCTGCTAAAGAGGATACCTATAGCAGCGCTTTTCAGGAAAAAGCGCTGCCTAAAGAGTATCTATAGCAACGCTTTTACAGTAACCTAAACGCTGTCTATACCTATAGCAGCGGTGGTTTTAGCAGCGCTGTAAAGGCTTAAAAAGGCGTTGTGTAATCTGTTGGCATAGTGCTTGTAAGCAATTAGTATTTTACTTAAATAATAACTTTAATATAATAATATTTTTGATAAAAACCTAAACATAGATTAGAAAACCTAAATATATACAATATGTTTAAGTCTCTTCATCTTCGAGTGTTGGAAAATCTTCATTGATATCAAATATGATCTTCAAAATAAGAGTAATATAATTAAAACAAGATTTTTATTTAAAGTCTCCAAAAAAATAACATGTAAAACAAAAACAAAATCCAATCTTAGTTGATTATTATTTGGATGCGTAGATGGAAAAATGTAAGACCCTTGTTAGCATCAATAATAGGAGTGTAAGTTTAGAGTATAAGTTTCAAAAGTTAAGTGAGAAATTATTTTTAAAATTAAAAATGAGAAGTACTTGGAGTATAAGTTTGAATAGTTACATGCTTGTTTACAACATATAATATAAGTGTAGTATAAATTTGAATAGTTTAGAAAAATAATAATAGGTGGAATACATATTAAGGAATTGAAATAAGAAAGCAACAAGACAACTTTTTCCTAAATTCTGAATTTTTTCCATACTCAAAAATAGTCAATTTGAACTATTCTTAATTTCTTTATTAAAATTAAGGATATGTCAATCTTTAATTCTTTAGTGAAAGTGTCGGTCAACTGCGCTGCACTTGAGTAATATCTAACTTCAAATTCACCTCGATTTATCTTTTCCCTCAAAAAGTAAATTCTAGCTTCAATATGCTTACTTCTTCCATGCAAGATTTGATTCTTAGCCAAATTTATGGTTGACTTGTTATTAGGCATGGCAACAGGGCAGACGGAGACGGTTATTACCTCCCTCAAACCCCAACCTGAATCCCTAAACAATCCCCGTTTCCCGCCCCAAACTCAAACGGGGATGAAAATTAAAACCCAAACTCGACCCAAACCGAGTTGGTTTCAAGTATCTCCGCCCCGCCACCATCCATTTAGTGAAATCAATTTTTTTTAAAGAAATACTTGTTTTTTCAAAATCAAATTACATTATTCATAAAAAAATAAAAGAATTTCAAAAAAAATTATACATACATTTCAAATATTTTAAATAATACAAATCAAAATATCAAAATATTGGCCACATGTTTAGTATTCTAAATCATCAAAATAATTAATAATGTACATAACGAAATAAAAGGGGCGGGTTCTGTGTGGGTACTAGTGTCCCCATTACCCGACCCATCCCCATATTTTGTAATCGAAAAAAACCCAAACCCAAACTCAAACCCAATCAAACTGGGTTTTCCCCATCATCTTTGGGGCGGGTTCAGATGGGTACCCATGGATATGGGTTTTGTTGCCATGCCTACTTATTATCGACTTGTAACACAAGAGGTTTCTTAACTTTGACAGCCATTTCTTTAAGTATTGATCTGATCCAAATTGCTTGACATGCAACATAGGATCCTGCTATATATTCAGCTTCACAAGATGATAATGTCACCACAAGTTGCTTTTTCGATAACCTTGAGATTGGGTCACCAAATACTTGAAAGAAATATCCAGTTGTGCTTCTTCGATCTTCTTTATCACCACACCAATCAGCATCTAAAAAACAATTAACTATTACTTCTTTGCTTTAAAGGTCTCGTCGAAATAGTATTTCATAGTTTATCAATCCTTTTAAGTATCTCAAGATTCTTCTTGCAGCCTTTATGTGTGAAACCTATATCAGGTCAACTGTTACACACTTACCTCAAAAATCCCACAATTTTCTTAAACAAAGTTACATCAGCTTTGTCTTTATCTTCATTCTTCTCCAACTTCACATTTGGTTCGACAGGTGAGGATGCATGATTTGAATCATCCATTCTGAATATCTTGAGTATCTTTTTGACATAATTCTTTTGATTTAGCACCATAACTTTCTTTGACATTTGAAATTCCATGCCTAGGAAATAAAATAATTTTCTCAGATCTGACATTTGAAATTCCTTCATCGTTATCTCTTTGAACTTTAACAAGTTCTCCAAGCTATTTCCAATTACTAGTAAGGCATCGATATATAAGAAAATGATTTTTATATATTGTGCTACAACTTCAACATAGACACCATACTCATATTTTTATTTTATAAATCTTAATTAGGCTAAGTATAAGTCAATCTTCTTGTTTCATGCCCTAAGTGTCGGCTTTAGACCATGGAGCGCTTCCTTATGAATTACTAATCCATGAGGTTGAGTGACATATACCTCTTAGTCTAAAGTACCATTCAGAAATTTATATTTCACATATAAATAAAATGTCAACCAGCCTTGGTTATATGTCAATGATACCACTAGTCGAAAAGTCTCCAAACTTGGTATTGGAGAAAATACTTCAAAGTAGTCGAGTCCTACTATTTGAATAAAACTACGAGCTACTAATCTTCCTTTATGTCTTTCTATCGACCCTTCAGCATTGTGTTTCAAATTGAACACTCATTTTACTTTTATAGCTTTTGTATGTGTTGGCAATTCAACTAACCCCCATGTGTTGTTACTTTAGATTGCTTGTAACTCTTTGACCGTAGCTAACCTCCACTGGTTAATCTTCAATGCTTTGCTATAGTTGATTGGCTCAGCACCTGCAAGTAAAGAAAACTGAACTAATTATCCATCTGGTGTTACTTTATCATCACTAGTCACTTCATAATCCTGAAGTCTTACTGGAAGAACTCTAGTCCATTGAGGTCTATAGCGTGTTCTAGCCACACCCTCTTTGACTTTGACATTGTCTGGAATGTCAGCAACTGCTTCAACTTCATAGAAATATTAGCAATTTCTTTGACTTCGACTTCATCTATTTCTTTGTCGAATTCATAACTTATAAATGGCTTGTTAATTGCATCATTAGAATTCCAATCCCAGACAAAATTTTCATCAATTACAATATCTTGACTCAACATAATATTCTCATTAATTTGATTGAATAGCCTATATGCACCAGTTTTATGATATCCTGCCAGAAACATAGCTTCACTCTTGTCATCAAACTTCCTTCTTCTCACATCAGGAACATGCTTGTAACACATATAAGGAGAAATTACCTCATGATTGACACCATGTTTCACACAGAAATCTTAAAACATCTTGGATGTGTATTCTCCATCTCCATCGGTTCGTGAAACTTTGATCTTCTTCTCATTATGGTTTTCGATAAGTATCTTGAATCTCTTAAAGATTTCGAATAATTAGTACTTTCTTTTGATCATATATATCCACAAATTTTCACTGTACTCATAAATAAACAAAATATATCTTTCCACCAATGGTATGTTCTTCGAATGGGCCACATACATCTTAATGTACCACATCGAGTATACAGGATGACCTTATTGGCATAGTCGAAATGAATGAACTCTTGTATTTCTTTCCTACTAAACAACCTTCACAAAGTTTGTCAGGCATCTCAAGAATTTGAATACCATTAATCATATCTTGAGTAATCACTTGATTGAGTAATCAAAAATTCAAATGTTCAAACCTCAAATGGCACAACTGTAACACCCCCTTCTATTTACCCGCGTTTTATAAATAATAATCAGAGTATTTTAATCATAATCTAGAAGGCGTCATAATTTAAATAGTTTAAATCAATCAATACAGCTGTCATGCTTTCACTGAAGAAAATTTATTAAGTAAATAATGCAAAGATTATGTTTAACAGCGGAAATGAAACATAATCAAAATTCTGAATACATCATTCATAGTATTCCAAGGCAATAACCAAAACCTGATTCAAAACACTAAGGTATTCCAGGATTGTTAATCAAGACACAATTCCAAACTATTAAGAAAGTATCCATTTAAAGGATTCAAACAACCGTTTCCCCAGTGTTACATCTACCAGAGCACGATACTGACACGCGGACTAATTAACTGACTCGATGCTAGAGCTATCCTCACCAACTCAATGCGCTAATCACTTGGATCCGAAATTGTTGAGTAAGGGTGAGATATCAATTCAATATAACATGCATTATACGTTCTTAGAATACAATAGAATAATCAGATACATTAATCCATTAATCAAGCACAAATCATAGTCAATTCACAAGGCAATTTACACAATGAACATGTATATAATCAAACAATGGAAATTGCAACACTGGAAACCATCCTAGCATGTTACAATCCCATATGCAATGCAGACTCTATGCATGTGGTACCAAAACGTGAACCGAGTTCACCCACCGCTCCGTTTACATATGGAAAGACAGTGTATATCCATGATTCGCCCAGAACACTGAGTCAAGAATCCAATCCCTGATTCGCCCATAACCACCGGGTCAAGAATCTAGCCTCACTACCTCTACACCAGGTAAGTCTATCGGCTCTGCCAGTTCGCTTCCGCACAATGGGAATGAACCAATTTAACAATGCTCATGCATGCATCATAAAAGCATGCACATCAATTCAACGGAATATGATAACAACATAATTCCACATAAATACCAATACCAATCTATCACATGATAACAACATAACCATAAATTAAATTATCACAAAGCATAAACATGTCAAACTCTTACTCTTCAATCAGTAAGACTATCACCAGTACATAATAACAATAACACATGATACCAATACAATCATGAATAAACCACAAGGGAAAGAAACATCACATGAACGTCAATCTCCACTCAAATTGTCAAACAATCTAAACCAATTCATAGATTACGATCTCAACATAATTCACTTATTGTCAATCACCCATGTATCGCATTCAATCACAATGAATAGTCAACACAATATTGTAAGCGTTAATAACTCATCCGGTAACTCAGACCATTCGTAATAGTTTCCCATTATCCTTAACTAAACACTCTTTTCAAAAATCGGGAGCTCAACTATTTTTAAAATAATTTAGCAAAATAATATTTTTCTCTTTTCAAAAGTTAGTATTTTAAATTTAAGAAATAACGCCGAAAACGGCACTCGAATCGGAGTTACGGTTTAGAAAATATGAATTTTTAAAGTTTTAGAAATTTTAGAAAAATACTCGCTCCCCTGGTTTTTGTATGGGAACCCGGTTCCTACCTATACAGGAACCGGTTCCTGAGTGTAAAAATCCCAGTTTTGGCCAATTTAACACTGGGAACTCGGTTCCTCCCCACAGGGAACCGGTTCCCACGACCTATGACAGCATTTTCTGCTACTTTTGACAGCATTTTGCACCCATTATCATCTCCAAACTTTCAAGTACGAATTGGGACATTAGGAACACCAAATCATGATCATTTCACACCAATTTAACATCAAACAACATGGTTTATTCATCCTTATTATTCATTCAACACACTAGATGATCCTAATTCCAAACACCGACACAAAATAGGGTTTCATTCTATAAACCTATGATCATCAACATTCAAACTTCCTAACATACCCAATTATCCCTTTGATTCCCAAAACCCATAAAGCATATTAACCGAACGAAATCACCCCTTACCTCGCGATGAATCTTCGATTTCTCTCGGCGTCGGCTTTTCCTCTCTTTTCCTCTTCTCTCCAATTCTACGTGAAAGCAGTTTCTCCAAAAAGACTCCTCTTTTCCTTATTTTCCTTTTTATACTCCTTTTAATATTCCTTTAATTATTCCAATAAAATAAAATAATTATAATTAGTAAAGTAGAGTAATTTACTCCTCATACTCACTAATTACTCTGCACACCTCCAATCTTTTCCTCATTAAATGACCCACTTAGTCCAAATAAAAATTAATACTTAAGACTTTAATTAATTAAATAATTAAATTCTCACTTATTAAATATTTGAATTAAATCGGGGTGTCACAACAACCAACTATCCTTGTGGTCGGTAACAATTTTTAGACATTGTACTTCAGTCGAACTGATCATAGTCTTAAATGTCTTGTTCTTTGACAGAGGATATTTCAAGACCAAATAGTTCTGGGTGTCGAACAATTTTAAAACCCCATCTTTCATGACAACTGAGAAACCTTTTTCAACTAGTTGTCCAACACTTAGCAGGTTTCATTTTATTCCATGTGCATAAAGCACATCTTTTATCATAGTTTCTCCTTTATTACTCATTTGAAAGACTATGTTGCTAGTACCTTATGCTTGCAACGAACTATTAGCATCAAGTTTTACCTTGCTCTTCTTTGACTCGCCCAAATCTGCCAACCACACCATTTGACCAGTCATGTGATTCGAAAAGCCTGAGTCGAGGAACCAGGTCTTGGATTCGACATGGTTATTTGAAATTGTAGCCATAACAACCATACCACCTTCAGAATCATCTGAATCTAGACGTGCAATGTTAGCTCATTCGTCTTTGTTTGTCAATCCTTTGTCTTTCTTGTACCAACAATTCTTAGCGAAGTGACCCCACTTTTCATAGTTATAACATTGTATACCTTTCTTATCTTGTTTTTCTTTTTGATAGTTTTGTTCTTCTATTTTTGAGGATTCAGAAGCTCTATCTTTAACTGGATGTTTATGGGGATTCTACCAAGATTTCCTACCCTGAGTCTTGTCGAAATTGCCTTTGAATTTACTAGAACCACCATTCTTTTTCCATGACTATACTTGAAGAGCTTTATCGAGTCTTGAGCTCATTTCCTTTCGGAAATCCTAATCTCATGTGCTTCAAATGAACCAACCAAATCTTCCAATTTTAGGGTGTCAAGCTGATTAGATTCTTGAATGGCTACGATAATATGATCAAATTTAGAGATCAATGTTCGCATTACTTTCTCAACTTTCATATTATCAATTATGGTTTCTCCATAACCCTTCATGAGATAGATGACTTTCTAGACCATCAACACATATTCTACAACTTTTTCGCCTTCTTTCGTTGACAATAATTCATTTTATCCACGCAAGGTTTGCAACATAACAACCTTGACTTTCTCACCTCCTTCATAACACTTGACCATAATATCTCATGCCTCTTTCATAGTTTTAGCATGAGAGATTTTGTCGAAGTTAGAAGCATCGGCCACCGTCTAAATGCAATAAGCAGCCTTGCAATCTTTTTACTTGATTTTGTTACAGGCAGTTTTTTGTGCTTTGGTTGCATTTGCAGCCAGTGCATGAACACCTTCGATAACTACTTTAAGGGTATTGATATGATGTCGCACACGGATCAAAAACGAGTATTTTGAAAAATTGTAGATAGCGACAATGGCTCGAGTCGTATCGCAAGGATTCTTATATATTATTAACCAATTAATTGGAAGAATGGGGCTTTAGGGTTCGATTCAAAATAAGTGAGTATTAAAGTGATTATGAAATAAGCTAAAACTGAATAATCCTACTTATTCGAATTCCGACTTATCATCGACTATAACAACACCAATCCTTAACGGCTTCAATCCTATTCGATTATGAGATCAATCAGACAAGCACTTATCAAAATCATACAATTTATGTTCCTGTTTACCAAATTAAGTAAACGGTTGAGAATATGACGGGTTAACAAATTAAGAAAACAATAACGCGCAATTAAATTTAGGAACATTCATACAATCAAATTTAATCAATTATATCCTATGAACAGAAATCAAATTAAGCAAACAATTGCAATCAATTAAACAAATGATTTCATAGAAAATAATTGAACATAAATCGAATTTAAATTGACATTAGAATAACCTCAAAGTGATGGAAACCGTAAATAACAGAATTTGCCTTCGGGAATTAGTTCTCCATAGCAAGCAAGTGTACAAAGTATTTTTCATGAATAGAATGTGATAACCTACTGTAGCGGCTGCAAGCCTTATAAAACAAAATAAGGGTTTCCACTTACAAAATGAACCGAGTCAAAAATATAACCCAGACCCTCTAATAAGACCCAAAAACAAATTATTCTAAAGGAAGAAACTTCAACGAATTTTTCGAGATATCTAGAGTATGAATCAGCTTCTGACTTCAAAATGAAAGTTGTAGCTCTATCTCTTAGATTTCTAGAAAGTATTAGAATGCGTCAATCTGATTCCCGAAGCTCTAGTTTTATAAGTGATTATGAAATAAATTAACTTATAAAAACACCATAAAATAGAAAAATAAATAAACCACACCATGGAAATGCATATGTACAAACATAGCGGAATGTGCATCCAAATACACTTATCAGGTATCTTGGAACACAAACAAGGATTGCATCTTTTTTTCTATCATATCCAATTTTTCCCGTCATAACATTGGAAGAGACTTCAGAATGCTCTTATCACTAGCCATCTTCACAACGGTAGATTCACTTTCCCTAGAAACACGATCTGAGACGTGAAGTTCTTGAAAACACAATCAAGAACAATTACTGTTAAGGACCAAAATGTGGATATTTTGTAGATCATTTTGTGGTCCTTTACAATGTCTTTTGATTAGTTAGTAGTATTTAGTATAGTATTTTGGTCTAATTATGTTTTTATTTATAATATATTATTTAACTTAGTTTACACTTAAATTGTAGGTTTTTGATATTGATTCCCTCAAGCTTGGATTCAAGGAAATTTGAAGAGCTCTTGGGACTTTTTGAAGAAATTTTTGGGAGAAGAAGCATGCTACAGGTCGCGCTCAGCGCGGTTGTAGCATGAGCGCGCTTAGCGCGGAATAGCGGGCTTAGCGCGGTCTGCGATATCAGAAAAAGGACAGTGACCCATGCCTCCAACTTTGGCTCACCAACTCTCTGATTTCACCCACTTTTCTGAGCTAGAAAAACCAGAAAAACACACTTCTTCTTCATTATTCATTGTTGTTGTAATCTAGGGAATATAAATTAGCAATTTGAATCTTGTTCTTCTTGATTTTTTTCTTCCATGTTCATCATCTTCTCCAAAAATCTTGCAAGCAAAGCAACCATGAGAATGAGTAGCTAAGCTCTTTTTGTGTCAAGATTAGAGGTAGTTGACCTAACTTTTATGTATTTATTTTAATCTCTTGGTGTATGAATTTGGTTGATGAAATATATATGTTGAATATCTTTGTTATACTATCTTTTGATGCTTTGAACCATGATTGAAAAAGTATGTTTCAAAGTTGACCTAGGATATTCTTCCACTAATGAACAAATGCTATAAATAGATTTGTGAGTTAGTGTTTACTTGTATTGAACTTCATTATTATCATGTGAATAGTTGTAGTGAGAAATCATTTAAAGATTTACATGATAAAACTCACAATCTTGGTTTGAAATCAACAAGATTGAGAGGATATGTAATTATATCGTTCATCAACTAGTTCATCCACTTGGTTAATTGAACTTATATGAAATTAGGTTAATGAAACTAATCTTGACATGCTTCTATCATTTGAAAACAAACCAAAACTCTCTTGAATCCAAACATATCTCTCTTTGAAAAAGGAAACTAAAGTTGTTTGAGTGAAATTTATGACCCTTGTAGTTAGGAAACAAAACCCTTGTGTTACTTAATCTTAAAATACGCTTTAACTATTGAACGACGACAATATCACATCAATCCCTGTGGATACGATAATTGAAATACTTGAATCATCAAATATACTGACAACAATTACCAGAAACTCTAGATACCAATTTGTTAGTGCATGAGAAACTTTTAATGAGGAGAGAAAGAGAGAATAAGGAAATAAGAATTACGTTATTCACTTGAATTTTACAAGTAATGATACAAACTATGACTATTTATAATCAATCCTAATTAAGCATGAGTTTACAGAACTTGGATAATATTTGAATATTAAATATAATATTTCAACAATTAGATATGACATCTCTAATAATATAGTTATGTGGTCTGACTCCAGTGATAGGATGCTCTCCGTTAAATAGCTCTATATCATCGAGAATCCCACATTCATTAAGGTAGATTGGGCTAAGGGTATTTGGAACCTTGATATTCCATCTTTCAAGTCTTTTCTGATGCAGCGTCTACTGCATTGTAAAATTTTATCTGATGAGTGTTTTATAAAAATAAGGGTATCAACATGGCCTCCATGTGCAGTATCTATAATTGCGACTCTGAATCCCCCTCTCATGTATTTTTCCAATGTTATTTTGCATCTCAAATTTGGCACTGGTTGAGTAAGGTTCTTAAGTATTCTATTAACATTCATTCTATTGATGATCTTTGGTTTTTTATTATTAAAAAAAAGTATCTCCCCCAAGGCTCATTGATCATCAGAGCAACCATTATTTTTTATGTTCTTACTATTTGGAAATATAGAAACTCTGACTGGTATTAATAATAAGAACCCTAACCTTAACTCTTATATATTGAGCATTAAGGTCCAAATTATTATGACAAGCAACAACTCAATGTTGAATGTTATTCTTTATTATTGGATTTTATGATAGTAAAGTCTTTCAATGTTAATTTACATCCTCCTAAAGCTTTTGTTGTGAAAGAAGTTCTCTGGAAACCTTTTTTTGTCTCTTGGTTTAAGTGTAATTGTGATGGTTCTCTTACCCCTCAAACGAGTGGTTGTGAGGGTCTATTTAGAGATTTCAAAGGTAATTTCATCTTTAGTTTTACTAAATCAATTTTTTTTTGCCAACTTCTTACACGTTGAGTTTACTTTTGTGCTTAGAGCAATTAAAATAGCAACAGGTAAAGCAAGGTTAAGCTTTGGATCGAGAGTGATAATTCCATTGTAAAAATATGATCTAAGCTTTGGATCGAGAGTGATAATTCCATTGTAAAAATATGATCGCGAACATGTCTTTTATTATCACTCACGTTTACGAATTAGAAAACATATGAGCCGATTTTTTTAAATTGTCGCCGCAATTTTCACAACCTAACTTTTTTATGTTAGTCCCGTGAAAAATAGAAGTGACTGTGTAAAATAACAAGTTTATTTTATCTTTATTATTTTTTTAGAGGATTTTAACTAATATGTCTCTCTTTATGTGTATCATCTTTTCTTTTTTAAAATATAACTTTTATTTATAAAATTGAAATCTTTAATATTAATTTTTATTAAAAAATTGACTAGATACTATCAATATATCTAAATAATATATAAGTTAAACACATTACATATTGAATGAATATATATAGTATGCAATAATTGAAGACCAAAAAATTAAATTAAAAACAGAAACAATTTTCATTAGCTGGATAAACCACAAATAACCTTATTTATTTATTTATTGTAAATTGTGAAAGTAGATTATTTCTCTTATAGAAATCACAAAAATTAGCATGCATCACACGAGGGAACGTGTAATCAGTATGACAGTAGTAGGACAACAATTACTTCCCAAATTTCGCTTTCTTTTTCCATTCCTGCTACGCCTTCAGTCCTCAAAGAACGTGTATTCATTGTATTGTCTTTGTATTAAAAAAATTGTTACTAGAATAAAATAATTTTAAATACATTTTGTTTACGAATATAAACCGATGGATCGATCATATTGTTAACAACAAAAGTCGTTGCTCTTGATCAGTCGATCATATGGAGAGTGATAGACAAACGCACCCACTCCTCACTCCGTTGAACAACTCACAAGATCAAACCAACACTTCTGCAGTTTTCACCGCCAAATCCGATGACATTCCTCCGATCACCGGCGCCTCCACCTTCGCCAGAGGCTTCCTCAATGAGTCGAAGAAGCTCTGGTACCTTGCTGGCCCGGCGATCTTCACCTCCATCTGTCAATACTCCCTCGGCGCTGTTACTCAAGTCTTCGCCGGTCAAGTCGGTACTCTCCAACTCGCCGCCGTCTCTATTGAAAACTCAGTCATTGCCGGTTTCTGCTTAGGCATCACGGTAATATCGAATCTAATTCCTTTTTTTTTCATTTTTTTTGCCTCATTTTTTTATTCTGTTTTCATGTGATGACAATTTGTTCAAAGTTGAAATCAATCTTTTTAAAAGTTGAACAGTTCATGCAATCCTCAACCTTGACTTTTAGAATAAAAACAATTAATGAAGAAACTGCAATTAAAGATTTAAATAATAGCCTCTGTAACATAACTATCAGTTGATAATTATACAGATGATGAAGAGTGTAGATTTAAACTTGTGATATTTTATTAAATTTGAATTAATAATAGTTAATTAGTTGAATTGTCATTCAAATCCAAAACCAGTACCAAATAAATTATCTTACTTTTATCAACAACAAAAATTAGTCATTTTTTAATTTTTTAAGATTATTTTTGTCTTACTTTTAATTTTTTTAATAATATTAAAATGAAGAGGAGAAACTGAATTCTGTTATTTTTCAGTTAGGGATGGGAAGTGCGTTAGAGACGCTATGTGGACAAGCTTTTGGAGCAGGAAAGCTTGATATGTTAGGAATATACATGCAAAGATCGTGGTTACTTCTAAACGCCACCGCGATTATTTTAAGTCTTCTCTACATTTTCGCCGGGCCTCTTTTAAAATTTATAGGCCAAACAACAGCGATATCAGAGGCTGCAGGAGTTTTCACATTATGGATGATTCCTCAGTTGTTTGCTTACGCGATGAATTTTCCGGTACAAAAGTTTTTGCAGGCGCAGAGTAGGATAATGGTGATGGCGTGGATTACTGCAGTGGCGTTGGTGGGACATACATTTTTTAGTTGGTTTTTTATGTTGCATTTGGGGTGGGGACTGGTGGGAGCGGCGGTGGTGCTTAATTCTTCTTGGTGGTTTATTGTCGTGGCGCAAATTGTTTATGTTTTGAGTGGTGCGTGTGGTGGCGCGTGGAGCGGGTTTTCTTTTGAAGCTTTTCAGAATCTTTCGGGTTTTGTTCGTCTCTCGCTTGCTTCTGCTGTTATGTTGTGGTTTGTTAACGTTTAACTTTTTGATATCAACTAGTTAAAGATTCATGTATCTATAAATAAATTTTATTTTTTAAATATATTGAATAATTAATCTATGTAGTTTTTATATATATATTAATTACTCAATATATTTAAAAATTAAATTTATTTATAAATTGTTACGGAGGAATATATATTTATATAAATGATTGATGTTTTGGTTGGTGCTGTTATGCAGTCTTGAAGTGTGGTATTTTATGGCATTGATTTTGTTTGCTGGATATTTGGAGAATGCAGAAGTTTCGGTTGATGCATTATCTATATGGTGAGTATATCTTTTATCAATCATACTATAGTGGTGTGACCCCTCATTCTTTATAAATTGTGACACCTTCCATCTGCATTTATTTTTCGCCACTCTGTAGATATTAATGTCACTAGGCCATTAGTTACTATATAACATAATAAATAAAGTTATGGGCCTGGATATTGTGACATCCACTCTCATTTATCGACCACCAGAGCAAACAACCCGAAAGTAATTAATCAATCAATCGTACTCACTCTATGTCAGCATAGAAAGTACTCGCCAATTGATTAAAGCCACCTTTGACTACTTTCATCAAGTAAGAATAAATAAAAATTATACTAACAAAATAAATAATTTGAATGGAAAAATATTTTTGGAATAAATTTTATAGAAAAACATAAAAAATAAATTTAATTGATTTTGGAAAAGATGAAGAACAAAACTCAAGTACGATGAATTTTATATGTGATTCTTATTATTTTTCAATAAAAATATAATAAGTATATAATATGTATGCAAAAATTTTAAACAGCATTAATTTTATTATCAAAAGATATTGCACTTCGATTAATTAATTTTATAAATATATTAGAAATAGTATAAACTTTTTTTATAATAAGAATAAGAAGTAAATTAAAGGATACAATTGAAAGAATAATAATCATTTCTATATTAAAAATATAAATAATATTTACTTTGAAATAAATTTTATTTACTAATTCATTTTACAACGAAGAGAGTAACATTCTTTTCCACAAACTCGATGATTCATTCCATTTTAATCTTTTGACTCAATATTAGATTTTTTTTGTTATGCAACCTCCAGAGCAATTTTAACGAAGGTAGTTGTTTGTTGTCATATCAAACCTAAGTTAAACAGGGTTATTTATAAGTTCTTATATAAGTTAGACTTAATTACGGTTAAATAAATAAATTATAAATTAGTTTTTATTAATTCAATAATATTAATTTTTATTTTCTTATTTTCTCTTTCTCTCTTTACTAAAAATATGCACACACTAACAATAACTAGTTAATATAACACAGAAAAATTAAAGATAATTTCAATATGATGAAAATACAAATAATAGTGTGAGAAACTCACATTAATTTAGAAAAAAAAAATAGACTTAATAATTATAACTAGAACAACTCACACATTTATCACCACATTTAACATCTTTTCCATAACTTGTGTCAAAACAATTAATGTAATAAATGTATGAAAATCTAATATGTGGCAACGAAATTCATAACGGATATTCATTTATATCCGTCCGAAGTTGTGGGAGAAAACTCATTTTTTTTGGATTTAGATTTTCTTCGATTACAAAATATAGAGACGGGTCGGATAATAGGAATACTAGTACCCACTCCAAACTCGTATTGTTTATTTCATTATATACATTAGTATTTATTTTTGATTATTTATGATACTAAACATGTGGCCAATGTTTTAATATTTTGATTTGTATTTATTATTTAAAATATTTGAAATATATATAAGGAGTTTTATTTAAATTATTTTATTTTATTATCCATAATGTAATTTGATTTTTAAAAAAATATTTTTATTAAAAAAATTAATTTCGCTAAATAGATGGGGTGGGGCGGGAAAATCTGAACCCGTTTGGGTCAGATTTGAATTTAAATTTTTCATCTTTGTTTGGGTTTGGAACGAGAACGGAAATTATTTGACGATGTGAATTTGAATTTTGGAGAAGATAATAACCGTCCCCGATCCGCCCTGTTGACATCCCTACTTGCTGGGAATAGTTAATTGATATGATATATTTGTTTATTTTTATATAAAAATATCAACAATAAAAATTACTCATTTTGACCTAAAAGTAGTTGTGCAGGCTTTGTTCCAACCCAAAGTTGATTTACAGTTGGCTACAATAACTCATCCATCTTTAGCCGTACGATAATACGTACATTACCTTTCCAACTTTTCTTGCACTAGAAATACTCCATCTAGAAATTATCAAGTATCATAAACTAGTCAGTCTTATAATTAAATTTTGCTATACAAAGCCACCATCCTAATATGGAACAAAACTAGATAGAAGAAAATAATATGGAAACTCTCACAAAAAAAGTCACTATAAAGACACTCCACACCCAGTGAAGTATATTTTGTACATCGGTTGACCATATGAAATAATGTAAGATGTTATGGTAAGTTTGTTAAGTTTAATGTCCTCATTCTAATAATGTATAAAAAATCTATAAGTCTCCATCATCAGTGATAATCCTGTTCAAAAATATTTTCAGACATTTAACATATGAATTATATTTATTGAAATTTTAACATTAATTCGTTAAGATAAGAGTTTAATGTTGATTTTGCAGCTCAAACATATTGGGATGGACTGTCATGGCATCCTTTGGGATGAACGCCGCAGTAAGGTTTGTTTCATTTTTTGGTTCATAAATGGAGCTATAAGTTTGATTAAACATAACTTGAATTGGTAATTACAACAATGCAGTGTGAGAGTGTCAAATGAATTGGGAGCATCTCATCCAAGAGCAGCAAAATTCTCACTTACAGTTGCTGTGATTTCTTCATTTCTCATTGGTCTAGTTCTATCATTGATCTTGATAATCTTCCGAGATCAGTATCCGATATTGTTTTCAAATGATCCAGAAGTGAGAAAGGCAGTAATTGAGCTAACACCAATGTTGGCATTGTGCATTGTCATCAACAACATTCAACCTGTGCTTTCAGGAGTTGCCATTGGTGCTGGGTGGCAAGCTTCTGTTGCTTATGTAAATATTGCATGTTACTATATCTTTGGTATTCCTTTGGGACTCTTTTTTGGATTCTTTCTTGACTATGGTGTCTTGGTGAGCTTTTTTTTCTTCCTCTTCCTCTTCCTCTGAAAAAATATGTGTTTGTGTCACTGACATTTGTAATTACGTTTTTACTTGTTTTTCTTCTATGGTGGATGCATGATTTCCAGGGGATCTGGTCTGGAATGTTATCAGGGACAGTTCTACAAACTCTTATCTTATTCTACATGGTTTATAGAACTGACTGGAATAATGAGGTAAAAAGTTCTAGATATTGCCAACAAACTGACGCAATTTAATTATATTGTTATTGAAGATGTAAATATATTGATTGTAGACTTAGTTTTTGTTTCATAAAATGGCAGGCATCACTTGCAGAAGAAAGGATAAGCAAGTGGGGCGGGCTTAAAGATTTGAAGATCAACAATAATGGCGAGAATCGTCAAACAAATTGAAACTTCTGCGAAAATATATATAATCCTACACAAAAATAGATAATCATACAGCAGCTAATGTGGATTTACATTGTTAGTGCTTACAGTTTGGAAAAGTTTGAAATTTTGTGTTGGCCAAATGCAGTATTATATTGGCATATGTTTATTCATTTGGTGGTCTTTGTTTGTAAAATGGTAAAATGCATTGTGATCGTGATACGTTGCATGTGGTTTTGATGGTTTGTATATGAGTTATATCAAGAAAAGAAAAATCTCAATATCATTTTTGTCGTAAAATTGATCAGATTGATATTTGATGAAAGCTCAAAACAAATGTTACTACATTTAAAGTTATATTCTGACACCCAATTTTACACAACACTTTATTTACTGTTTAGAGTAACTTTATTTGATTTTGTTATATCAAAAAGTAGTAGTTAAATAGTAAAATAAATTGATTAATTAATAAATTGATTAATTAATAAATTAATTGTGAAAAGTTGGTTAATATAATTTAGGTTTAATAATTTTGGTCCCCTTATTTTACCTTGATCCCCTATTTTAAATTTAAACAGTTTAGTCTTCCTATTTTATATTTAAACAATTTTGATCCTCTTATCATAGTTTTGCACTAAAAATGAACGATGTTTTTATTTTTTAAATGACAACTAACTTATAGAACAAGACAAATCATCGAATATAAATCCATTATTAAATTTTGTAGATAAAAATATAAGTTAAAAAATAAAATCTTCATTGGTTTTCTTTGAAAAATTATGAGAGAAGGACTAAAAATATTTGAATCTAAAATAGGAGAACCAAAATTGTGTAAATTTAAAATAGGAGGACTAATATCGTGAATCAGATAAAATAAGGGGATCAAAATTATAATTAAATCTATAATTTATAGTTTGATTATCAAGGGTTTTTACATAAAAAATAATCTAACGTATTAAATTAACTTTTGTTATATATATATATACATATATATATATATATATAAAATTGATTACTACATTTTATTATTTGGTTAACGAGTTCTCACAGATAAAAAAATATTAAATAGAAAAAATAAAATTTATTAATAAAATGTAAATAATAATTAATACATTTTATAATTAAGTGTAAAAAATAATTAATATTATTTTATTGTAATCAATTATAAGTAAAATAAGTAATTAGTATTATTCTTTTTTATTAATACAATGAGAAAATTGATTAACGACATAATATTATATTTGTGTTATAAAATAATTTTATAAGATAAAAAATTATAAATAATATTTATTATTTTAAAAAATAACACTTAGTGTCAAGATAACAATAACATCTCACAGTTGATACATTCCATTATGTGCTTGAAATCAATGGTTTGAGTTTATATATTATTAGTGTTTGTTTGGTGCTAGTATGTTTTAATTTTAATTTAATACTTTTTTTAATATAATTCAGTTATTAGAGTATATTTTTCAAAAATTAATAATTAAAATGTCATGAGTCGCTTTCATTAAAGAATTAAAGATGAGATTTAAAATTAAAATGATAATAGATGTCTTTTTAACTTTAATAAGTATAGATGTGAACTCAACCTTTATAATATTAAAATAATAATACAAGTGAGAAAATAGTTTTACATAATAAAAATAATAAAAATATAGTGATTTGAATAATTATAAATCGAAAAACTCATTCACCAATCAATTTAAGTAAACATATTATTTGTCTCTTATAAAAATATCTAATTTTATACCATGTTTCAACGTTCCCTGATACAAAATACATGTACTACCCACTCAATAATTATTATTTAAACTCTAAAAATAACCCTTAAAAGGAAACATAAATTGTTTTTAAAAGTGGCAATAAAAAAAATAATGGAGGAAGCGTGCATTAATTGATTGTCGGCTATTTCCTCGTGCCACATTAACTTTAGCCTTGGTTCTATATGTGGTCTAGGAGGAAGCGTGCATTAATTGATTTGCATAGTACAAAGTGCAAATGATGGTTTTATAGGTCAATGATTTGTTGTCTTAAAGTGTAAAAAGTATGGTGTTTTTGGTTGATTTTAACCACTTTTGATAGATAAATAATGAAAAATGAGATCAGAGAGATTGTTATGTAAAAAGAAAAGAGAAAGACTCAAAAGGCAACTTAAAATGTCTTAAAAGCAGTAAATTTTTGCCCTTTTTAAGGAAATCAACTATCTTATCTAAGAAAATCTAATATCACCATTATCTATATATCTTACTTAAAAAATCTAATACCGATATTATCCCTATATTATCCTTATCCTTCATTACATTTAGACATTAATATGTCCATTATAGGAATTAGATAATTCATAAACACGACAGTCAATAGTCATTCACTCACTTCCACGTGTGCGCTTTTAGTTGGTTCCCATTTTAATGTATTTTACTTTCCCTCCAACACACTAAACCTACATCATTTTTCAATGCTTCCTTTCCACCTTCTCTTTCACATTATGTTTTGATATCCCTATACAATTATTTCAACACAATTATTCAACACTCTCTCTCCACCTTCCTCTCTTCTTGTCCCTTTTTCCTCCCCCAAACCCTAACCCGCCGCAGCACATTTCTTTCCCCTTTATACACCCACCACCACCTCCGATTGAAAAATCAATCACATATTCATTCTCCCCGTCTCACGACCATCCTAACGAACCAAATAATTTTTGTTTCGGGGAACCTTATCGTCGACCACCATTTCTCATTCTCCGACTGTCACAACTCGAAATGGGAAAAGATAAGCTTCAAGCGGATCTCTCTGTTGCTAGTCTCGTGTGTTGAAATATTAAATTAGATTTGTTAAAATATTATATTAGATTAGATTAGATTTAATATTTAAATATAATCCAAGATTGTGTAAACTCAAGTCCAATTAGGGTTATATATAAATAGTCCTAGTCTGTATCATTATTTGTACAATTGAATAATACAAATCCTCATTTCCTTTATTATTCTCTCTTTCTCTCCTCACTAAAAGTATTTCACACACTAAAAAATTGGAGCTTCCGGTTATTGTTCTTGATCGAGTTTTCAAGAATTTTACGTCAGAGATCGTATTTCCAAGGCAAGTGAATCAACTGTTGCGAAGATGGCTAGTGATAAGGGCATTCCAAATTCTCTTCCAATGCTTGACGACAAGAATTGGATCATATGGAAAAAACAGATGCAATCCTTGTTTGGCTTCCATGAAACTCTAGAAGTGGTTACCGACAGTATTCTTGTGTTGGCTGCAGATGCAACCAAAGCACACAAAAAAATCCCACCACGAAGTCAAGAAGAAAGATTGCAAGGCTTCTTATTGCATTCAGACGGTTGTTGATGTTGCTAATTTCGATAGAATCTCTCATGTTGAAACGGCTAAGGAGGCATGGGATATTCTGGTGAAGTGTTATGAAGGAGGTGAGAAATTTAAGGTTGTCAAGTTACAAACTTTGCATCGACAGTATGAATTGTTGTTGATGGGAGAAGATGAAAAAGTTGCAGAATATGTGTTGAAGGTTCAGAAACTCGTCCATCTCATGAAGGGTTGTGGTGAAACCATAACTAATAAGATGGTAGTTGAGAAGGTAATGAGAACGTTGACCTCTCACTTTGATCACGTTATCATAGTTATTCAAGAATCCAACAAACTTGAAACCACTAAAGTGGAAGATTTGGTTGGTTCATTTGAGGCCCATGAGATGAGGATTGTCAAAAGAGAAGGAGTTCGGGACTCGATACAGGCTCTGCAAGCTTAGTCATGGAAAAAGGATGGTGCTCCAACAAATTTAAAGGCAAGTTCGACAAGACTCAAGGCAAGAAACCTTGGTCGAATCCCCACAAGAATAAGGTCAAAGGTAGATTTTATGAATCCTCCAAAAAGGGAGGAGGAAACTATCGAAAGGACAAAGAAGATAAAAAAGGGGTGCAGTGCTATAACTGTGAAAAGTGGGGTCACGTAGCCAAGAATTGTTGGTATATAAAAGACAAGGGATCGACAGGCAAGGACGGAGGAGCGAATCTTGCACACCAAGATTTAGATGATTCTGAAGGTGATACGGTGTAGTTGTTGATAATCATATCGAATCTAAGATATGGTTTCTCAACTCAGGCTGCTCGAATCACATGACTGGTCGAAAGGAGTAGTTGGCAGACTATGACGAGTCGAAGAAAAGCAAGGTAAAACTTACTGATAATAGTTCATTGCAAGCAGAAGATAATGGCAACATAGTTTTTCAAATGCGTAATGGAAGGAAAGTTATGATTAAAGATGTGCTCTATGTACCTAGAATGAAGTGCAACTTGCTAAGTGTTAGACAACTGGTCAAAAAAGGTTTCTCAGTTGTTATGAAATATGGAGCTTTGAAATTGTTCAACACCAAAATAATTGGGTCTTAAAATCTCCGTTGTCGAAGAATAGGACATTTAAGACTATGATCAGTTCGATAGAAGTTCAATGTTTGAAAATTATTGTTGACCATAAGGATAGTTGGTTGTGTCATTTGAGGTTTAGACATTTGAATTTTCGATCACTCAATCAATTGATTACTCAAGATATGGTTACTGGAATTCCAAGTCTTGAGATGCCTGAAAAACTTTGTGAAAGTTGTTTAGTCGGAAAGCAATCCAGAAATTCTTTCGTTTCGACTATGCCAATGAGATCTCCTGCATTCTCGAAGTGATACATTCATATGTATGTGGTCCATTTAAAGAACATACCATTGGTGGAAATAGATATTTTGTTTCGTTTGTTGATGAGTTCAATCGAAAGTTGTGGATCTATGTGATCCAGAAAAAGGATGAAGTATTCGAAATCTTTAAGAGATGTAAGATACTTGTCGAAAACTAGAGTGAGAAAGGGATCAAAGCTCTGCAAACAGATGGAGGTGGAGAATACACTTCGAAGATGTTTGAGAAATTATGTGTAGAATATGGTGTTGATCATGAGGTAACTGCTCCTTATACGCCTCAACATAATGGAATTGCTGAAAGAAGAAACAGAACCATATTAGATATGGCAAGGTGTATGCTAAATCATAAGAACTTGCCAAAGTCTTTATGGGGAAAAGTTGTTTCGACCGCAGTCTATATTTTGAACAGGTGCCCTACCAAGATATTAAAGATCAAGGTTCCTGAAGAAGTATAGAGTAGCAAACGACCATCAGTAAGTCATTTAAAGGTGTTTGGCTCTATGTGTTATAAGCATATTCCTGATGCAAGAAGAAGGAAGCTTGATAACAAGAATGAACTTATGATTCTGGTAGGATATCATAAAACTGGTGCATACAGGCTATTCAATCTAGTTAATGAGAAGATTGTGTTGAGTAGAGACATTGTAATTGATGAAAATTCTGCCTGGGATTGGGATTCTAGTAATTCAATTAACAAGCCACTAATGAGCTCTGATTTCGACGAAGAAATTGATGAGACCGAAGTCAAAGGAATTATTGAGAATCCAGTCAAAGTCAAAGATGAAGCAAATGTTGATATTCCAGACAATGTCGAATTCAAAGAGGGTGTGGCTAGCACAAGCCGTAGACCTCAACAAAATAGAGTTCCTCCAACAAGACTTTGAGATTATGAAGTAACTGGTGATGATGAAGTAACACCAGATGGAGAATTAGTTTATTTTGCTTTACTTGCAGGTGCTAAACCAATCAAGTATAGCGAAGCTTTGAAGAGTAACAAGTGGAAGTTAGCTATGGTTTAAGAGTTAGAGGCAATCGAAAGAAAAAATACATGGGAATTAGTTGAATTACCAGCACATATAAAAACTATCAAAGTGAAGTGGGTGTTCAAGTTGAAACACAACGTTGATGGTTCGATAGCAAGACATAAAGCAAGATTAGTAGCTTTAGGGTTTCTTCAAAGAGAAGGACTTGACTACTCTAAAGTATTTGCTCCAGTATCAAGATTGGAGACTGTTCGACTAGTAGTGGCATTGGCATGCAACCAAGGCTGGTCAATATTTCATTTAGATGTGAAATCAACATTTCTGAATGGTCCTTTAGAAGAATAAGTTTATGTCACACAACCTCCTGGGTTTGTGATTCAGAAGGAAGCGAGTAAAGTATATAGGTTTCACAAAGCGCTCTATGGTCTCAAGCAGACACCTATGGCATGGAACAAGAAGATCGACTCATACTTAGTCGAATTGGGATTTGTCAAATGCAAATCAGAGTATGGTGTCTATGTTCAGATTGTAGCACAAGATATAACAATCATCTGCTTATATGTTGATGACTTGCAAGTAACTAGACATATCTTGAAGAACTTTTTGAAGTTCAAAGAGCTGATGACGAAGGAATTTGAAATGTCGGATCTGGGAAAATTGTCTTATTTCCTAGGCATTAAATTTCTAATAACGAAGCAAGGTATGGTGCTACATCAAAGGAAGTATGTCAAAGAGATACTCAAGAGATTCATAATGGATGATTCAAATCCTACATCCTCACCTGTCGAACCAAATGTGAAGTTGGAGAAGAATGGATAGGAAGACAAAGTTGATGTAACTTTGTGTAAGCAAATTGTGGGATCTCTTAGGTATTTATGCAACAGCCGACCTGATATAGGTGTCGCTGTCGGATTAGTAAGCAGATATATGAGTGAATCAAGAGTGTCACATATAAAGGTTGCAAGAAGAATCTGAGATATCTGAAGGGTTCGATAAACTGTTGAATATTATTTCAACGAAATTCTGAAGATAAAGAAGCAATAGTTAATTGTTTTTCAAATGTTGATTGGTGTGGAGATAAGGAAGATCGAAGAAGCACAATTGGATATTTCTTTCAAGTATTTGGTGCTCCAATATCATGGTGTTCGAAGAAGCAACCTGTGGTGGAATTGTCATCTTGCGAAGCTAAATATATAGCAGGATCTTATGTTGCTTGTCAAGCAATTTGGATCAAATCAGTACTTGAAGAAATGGTTGTCGGAGTGAAGAAACCGCTGGTGTTGCAAATCGACAACAAGTCAGCTATAAATCTGGCGAAGAATCCAGTTCTGCATGGAAGAAGTAAACATACCGAAGCTGGGTTTCACTTCTTGAGGGAAAAGGTAAATCGAGGTGAACTTGAAGTTAGGCATTGCTCAAGTGAAGCACAGTTGGCCGACATCTTCACCAAAGGATTGAAGATTGACAAATTTCTGAATTTGAGAAAGAAATTAAGAATAGTTCACATTGACTATTTTTGAGGATGTTCGACAACTTGGATTATGAGAGTGTGTTGAAATATTAAATTAGATTTGTTAAAATATTATATTAAATTAGATTTAATATTTAAATATAATCCAAGATTGTGTAAACCCAAGCCCAATTAAGGTTATATATAAATAGTCCTAGTTTGTATCATTATTTGTACAATTAAATAATTCAAATCTTTATTTCTTTTATTATTCTCACTGAAAGTGCATCACGTAGTAACATCATGAGTATCCCACTTGTCTCTTCTATGTAAGTATTTTTTTCATTTCAGAAAGTATGAATTCTGGGTATGAAAGTATAAAGAGGGGAAATGAATTTTATGTGTGTGATGATAATATGTATATGTTAATGATACTTGTAATGATATGTAGAGAGCGTTTCCTCAGGCCGGTGGATCCATTCAATTTGATGGCTTTAATGGTAAATATTTGTTATTTTGTTTATTTTCACGTTGAGGTTAAATCCGTTGTTAATGGAAAGCTTACTCATTTTTAATGATTTCAATAGGTGCATTGATATGTCTTTGCGGTGAAACGGTTCTATCTTGGCGAGTTCTTTGATGCTTTTTTTTGTTGTGATTCATTCACTTGGATGCATTTTTTCAGATATGTGAACTAAAGGTGTAAAGGTGTGTAATTTTATTTATACGCTTTCTTTTTTCTAACTTCTTTTGTTATAGTTCTAACTTTTTGTTGTGGTTGTTGTTTGGTTTTTGTGGAAAGGGAAGCATGTCAGCATCTATCAAACCATTTATACATATGTTAATTCCTTTATTGATGCAAAAGCTTGTGTTGACAAAGCTCAATTCCTAGAGTTTTTCTCTTCCAAAAGTTGGCATACTGCATAAGTTGGCATACTACAGGTATGGAATTTGAAACCTGCTTGTTCGAATATTTTATGGATGAAAAGCTTAGCGTTTAAATCGAAAGTGCAAGATTGTAATAACTGAGTTGTAAACACATACAGGCATATATATGGCATCAGACAAAACTGTTAATAGAACTTTTGTTGTCCGTGATATTTTGATTCCAATGGATCATGGATATTGTCTCACTACAAGTGCAAGCAACCTTTGCTGTCAAACTTTACATTGAAGGTTAAGCTTTTGGATATTGAAGGTTTACAATGACACTGTAAATGTCTTGTAAGTATATATTTAGTTGTTGTTTGGTTAAAATTATTTTGCATTTCTAAAGCTTGTGAAAAGTGAAAACATGTTTTTTCTGTTTTCACTTAGGTTATAAAGAATTCAACAAGCATCACGTGATAACCCAGTTACTTGGATTTCTTCGGTTGTCGATGCCAAATAAAATATGCATGATAATATAGGCCCAAGTTGTAAAACTATACTTGGGTTTATTACGTCATGCAATATCAATTAATAAGCGTTTTTTATTAGAAACTTAACTCATTTATTTTCATCTTCATTGTTGATCTTTCTTGTGGTATTAGTTTCTACTCAGATGTTCTGTTCATAGATTAACTGAGAAATCAAAGCCACAATAATTGCTCCAAAAACTACTACTTTTCTCCAATCACTTGATGGCAAGGCAATAGAATAACCTATTGTAAAGGTTAGCAGGCCAATGAAGAATCGATAGACATTTTATTTATTCTAATATTCCGTCATTTTCTCTGGTTACATTTTTAATTTTTTTTTCTACCTACTATTTGGCTTTTGCTTTATCAACAACAAGTACCTTATTTATAAGGTTCTTAAAGAATAGTCCTTCATTTCTTCCTGTTAAATCTCAAGAATGTAAGATAGGAGTATATTGGAATTGACTACCGTTGTGGTTTTGCTAATTACTCATATTGTAGTTCTAAATGACTGAATATAATCAGCTTGAGGTGCTTTGTTGGAATTTCATCATAACATTCTTATCTTGCTCAACATCAGCTTGTGATACATGTTTTCTACATGAAACATATTTTACCAAAATAATTGACAATCATAAAATCGCAGACCTAACAGTATCTTTAAAGCCAATCTTTTTCTTTTGATATAACACTTAGCCACAATACGATATTCATATATGTGTGTGTATACATATGTATTATTTCCATTATCCATCAAACGTTGTACATCACAAATAATTGTCCAGTACTTACCATTTTGCAAATCAAACACACCCTACCCTAGATTTGTTTATAATCTTATAATTTTTATCAGTATAAAAATCAAGAACAGACCTCTAAACTAATTCTAATGAATTAAACATGTCATCAACTCACATCTTTTAAATCCGTACCAAAATTCAAGTAGAGAATGGAGACCCAGAATTCAATTAGAGAATGGAGAAGAAAGCCTACCTGAGTTTGTCATTGAAATCGTTGAAGATTGCGTGCGAGTACGTGATTTTCTAATTTGTAGAGTTCTTTGAATCTCTTATATTGGCGGTGAAGAGAGAAAATCTTATCAATCATATTTTTTATAGTACTCTACAAATGGGGACCATAACCATATAAATAACCGTATGTTAAATACTCTAATTCTCAATAAAATTTGATATGAAGTTGGTTTAATCATTTATTCTTACTCAACAAGGTTTAAGATATTTCATAGGGAAGAAATATGGTAACATATTCATATATTTTGATTTTTTTTCCAATATGTTTTTAACTTGCCACGTGAGATATTAATAGAGAAAAAAACTCTATAACATGCCACATTAGATACTTATTCACCTTTTAACTTAAACTTTTGGACTGGAGTAATATGTGTTAAAAGACATAAGCGATGAGGCCAAGTAGACTCATTAAAATTATGAAACCAAACTAAATTGTTACATTAATGTAACACATGTATTTTAACCTTTATATTTTGTTAAAGAGAGTATACATTTATAGTCGCAGTAATGCAATGACAATCATGGTGGAAAATCATCTCACGCCCTATGAAAATACATGGTGAAAAATTATGAGCTAACAAGTTCAAATTATAACTTTTACATCTCAAATTGGATGAAATCATTAATGAACACAAGATCAGGTACAAATTATAACCAATAGAGGAAGAGGAAAAAGAGATAGTGGAAGAGAAAGTGAGCTGAAACAACCATGGGTTGAGATCATTCGAGGTAATCGTCTATCTTCCAATGGTTTAGAAATTGAATATTTTGCTCATACCATTGTTGATGGAGAAATAGAAGTGATTATAGAGAAACGGGATGTTATTTCAGAAAGGAAATTCTGGGAGAATGGTTAGGAAGAGATTTAACTATGAATGTTGCTAAGAGATATATGATAACATGTGGAACTTTATATCTTTACATGAGTTATACTATAATGATGAGGGGTACTTTCTCAAAAGATTTAAATCTAAACAGGAGAGAGTTGAGGATCTAAGGAGAGGCCTGTATACAATTTATAGAGAACTTGTTTCTGCATGAATGGCACCCTAAATTTACAATAAAAGAAGATATGATGAGAGTTGTACCAATCTGGATCACAATGCCTCAGCTGCCCCTATTGTATTGGAGTGAGGTAAGTCTTGGAAAAATTGTTAGGGCCATAGGAAAACCCCTAATGACTGATGAATGTACTGCCAAAAAATTAAGAGTGTCCTATACTAAAATCCTTGTGGTTGTGGAAGTGGGTGTTACAAAGGAGCTGAAACACTTCATTAATATTAGAGATCCATAAAGAGCCAAATTTAACAACATATTGACTATGAATGGAAACCTTCATTCTGTAAAATCTGCAATAAAGTGCGACATATATGTGAGAAACCTAAACCTATAGTAAACCAGAAATGGACTGTCATAAAACAGAAGGAATTGCATGACAATAAGGAAAAGATTTCAAGTATCCAACCTGAGAAAAGGCCTGAAACATAAGGAAATGAGGCTAAAAAACACAGTACTGTTGATGAGTATGTTGACTCTGAAAAATGGACTGTGGTGAGAGCATCAAAGCACAAGGGTAAAGGAATCCGAATTGAGAATGAACATGATTATGGAATTGGATGCAATAATGGATTTGGGGTATTAGATAAGGGGATTGAGGCACAGTTATTTGAAAATAAGGTCCCATGATTGTTATATGGAACATAAGGGGCACTAATAAAAGAGCAAGACACATCGAGATATGGTCTTATCTCAAGAAAATAAATGTGCCTTGTATGGTTTTGTTAGAAACTAGAGTTCAAGAGCATAATGCTAATAAAGTGAGACAAACTTTTGGCAACTACTGGAACTGGATTGATAACTATGACCACCATTCTAATGGTATGATATGGATCATGTGGAAGCAAATTAAGGTAATGGTTAAGAAAATTGATAGTTCAAACGAAATGATGCATTGTGAGGTGATGCATCATGATGATCGAAGGAAATTTTTTATGACTGCAATTTATGCTCGTAATCAACTCAGTAATAGAAAGAAACTTTGGGATGATTACAAAATATGGTTAGGAATATTAAGGGACCTTGGATCATTACATGGGATTTCAATAATGTTTTAATTGCGACTGATAGGATGGGTGGCTGTCATGTTCATTACAATGAGTTTGAAGATATTGAGGAGATGATGTTTAATTTCGTACTCTTTGAGCATGCTACAACTGGAAATCACTTTACATGGTCTAATAAACAAAATAATGGCATTATCTATTCAAGGATAGACATAGCTATTTGTCATGAAGATTGGCATAAGACTTATCCTAGTAGTGACATTGAAATCCCCATTTCTCATATCTTTGATCATGCTTCTTTGTGGATCAGGTTTATGCAGCAGACTCATTGATGGAAATATCAGCAGCATAGGTTCAAATTTCTCAACACTATTATTAAAGATCTATAGTCCATGGAGAGAGTCAGAGGAAACTGGAATATGGATATCAAAGGTAGACCTATATATGTGCTTTGGAAGAAACTAAAAATGCTATAACCCATTATGAGTGGCTTAAATAGGAAAAGCGCCAATGAAGTGAAAAAGATTAAGGAGTATAGGGAGAATCTTATTCAGGCTCAACAGAAGCTCTCTGATGATTTACTTAACCATGAGCACATTTTGGAGGTGAATCATTGGACTAAAGAGTTGCTTTAAGCCACTGAGCTGAGGAAAGAATTCTGATGCAGAAAGCTAATCAAAGAGAAGAATAAACAAACATGGATTCATAAACTGGTAGATGATAGAGGCAACATTATCACTGATTTCAAGGATATTTCTAAGGAAATCCTCAATTTTTATGGAAAGTTGGTGGGTATCACTGTTTTGAGAAATGAAGCCCAGTTGCAGGAGTCTCATATGGAGTTGTTGATCCAATCATTTATTGTTCAAGAAGTTTGGAAAGCTTTGAGTAACATAGATGATCCCAAAGCCCCTGGCATCAATGGTTTTAATGCTAAATTTTTTAAATCTACCTGGACTATCATCAAAGATGACATTATGACTGCTATCAAGGATTTCTTTGACAATAATAATATGTAAGTTATTGTAACCTGTGCCATAGTAACCCTCATTCCCAAGAATAATGAAAGCCAAAACAATGAAAGATATGAGACCAGTCGTCTGTTGTACCACTGTCTATAATATCATATCTAAGATCCTAACAACTAGGCTCAGCTAAGTGATTAATCATGTTGTTGATGAGAGTAAGTCTGCTTTCCTGCCTGGCAGGGTCATACATGATAATATTATCATGACCCATGAACTAGTGAGAGGCTATAACATGAAACATATTTCCCTCATATATGTGTCATCCATAAGGCATATGATTCTGTTGAGTTGAGTGCCTTGAAGGACATTTTGCATGAATTGAATTTTCCAATGAGATTTATTAACTAGATCATGATTTATGTGAATATTATTTCTTATAGGTACTTTATTAATGGGCAACTGACTGAGGTTTTACAAGGTAAGAGGGGTCTCAAACAAGGAGACCCTATATCCCTCTCATTTTCGTTTGGATTATGGAATACATAAATAAAAGCTTGAAGAAGTTAATTGAAATTCCCAATTTCATTTTCCATCTGAAGTGCATAAAGCTCCAAATCACTCATGTTTCGTTTGCAGATGACCTCATCTAGAGGAGATGTCACATATGTGAACCTGATGATGGAGGAATTTAATATATTTGGTGCTGCCATTGGCCTGAAGGCATATCTTGGCCACCTACATTTTTCAGATCACATAAGTGATCCCACGCAACAGGGATTGGATCGTGGAATGTTCAAGCAAAGAAAGACAAAATGTGGATTCATTAGGTATTTGGAACTCAAAATGTTGTTTTTGTGACATGAATGTGTTGTTTTTGTATTAAAATCCCAATCACAGGTATAACTTTTGGGATTTCAATTTGATTTCAATTTTCATTTGAAAAGTAATACAAAACTCTATAATCGCACAAAATTCATTTCACTTAATATAAGTTTATTAATTAAGAGTTCAAAATAGATCAAAAACTAAAACATTTCCATAACCAAAACAGAAACTATAAAACAAAAAACCTAATTAAGCAGTAAGAACAACAGCACCACCCGCCTCTTTAATCTTCTTCTCGGCAATCTTCGAAATCAGCTTCGCCTTAACAACAACCGCCTGATTCACCGGCAAAACCCCTTTCCCAAGAACCTTAAAGTACCCAAACTGCGAAACATCGATAACCGGAGCACTATCCTTCGACTTCGCCGCTTTGTCTTTCACCTCTTGCGGCAAAAGAGACCAGAGAGTATCAATGTTCACGGTGGGACAATGGAACTTGTTGCGGAGTTTGTGGAAGTATCGCATACCCACCTTACCGAAGTAACCGGGATGGTACTTGTCGAAGAGGATACGGTGGTGGTGCATTCCTCCGGCGTTACCGCGTCCTCCTGGATGCTTTCGGTGTTTGCCGATACGGCCGTGGCCGGCGCTTACGTGCCCGCGCTTCTTGCGGTTTTTCTTGAGGCTGGTTGTCATTTCTGGCTTGGCTAGGGTTTACGGCGGAGTGAGGGTGGAAACTGGAAAGGGTTGAATTGTTTTTTGTATTTAGGGTTTGTGGATTTTGGGCTTGGTGGTTATTGAGGTGTATCTGAGTTGGGCTTTCTACTACACCACTACTTTCTATTCTCACAATTTTATTATTTTTTTTAATATCATTAAAAACAATAACAAAATTAAAATATTTTCCATTTTTTATAATATTTTTCCATTTCTCAAACATTTTCTATACTTTAATAAAATAATCCTTTTTTTTCCTACAAATAAATCTTTTGAAATTGTTAATACAATTAATTTAGCCATTTTAGATTTATTTCTGATTCAACTATCATTAGTGCAATAATACAATGAAATTCAAAATCAAATTTTATTATTCTATATCACTTCTACTCTTTGACTACCTTACTAACTCTCAATTACATTCTCATGAATTATAAGGTCTTTAAGTATTTTTTTTCTTCCTCGAGTTGCCATGGTTGAACCTTTATAAGTTGCCTAGGTTGCACCGCTTGGGAGCTTGATATATAACTCACATTTTTGTGATTAATGCGTTTGAATCTTCATCTTAACATCATTTTGGATCGACACTTTCGATCATGTTGTAGGATAATAACTATATGTTATGAATCAACAAATGGATGGTGTCATCCTCGCTCAAAGAATGCACAAAATTGTGGTGAACCCTCAAATTCCACAGAAGTTCAAGGCTGCGCAAGATTAGGTTGAAGACAAAGTTTTATCTGATTATGAAGCATGGATAGTGAAATATTAGGCTATCATCATATGGCTTCTCTTTGCCATTTAAGAATCAATGTTACCTCGTGTTCTATCTTGCAAGCATGCATTCAAAGTTTGGGACATTATCCACAAGTATTTCATTGCTCACATGAAAGCACGAGATATGCAACTTCATGCTAGAACTGAAATTCATCAAGAAAGTTAATAGCCTTATAAATGAGTATGCTCTACATGATAAAGTTATTTTCAATTCGTTGCTAATATTTGGAGATGTTGTTTCGGGGAAAGATCAAATAAACTTGATCTTTAATGGTTTATCAGAGGAGTATAATCCATTTGTCATGCAAATGTATGGTTCACCTGAGCCTTAAAAATGTTATGATCTTGAATCTCTCATCTATGTTCAGGAGGCTGGATTTGATAAGTTTAGGCAGAACTTTGTTGTGTCACCTGTATTTGCAAATATAGTGCATGCCAATCATCGAATAGGTGGTTTGCATTAGAATCAAAACGCTTGATCCAACAACAAGTCATTATCTTCAAATAATATTGTATGCGATTCGAACCCTTGGTCAACACCAAAATTTTCCCGATTAAATAATCGAAGTGTTTTCAAAAAAGCTTTTTTACAATAAATTGGAATTAAAAAACGAGTGATTTGGCATAGGCATCTTCCTTCCCTGAATACTCGAGTATTGTTGTAGAGCTTACTATTTGGGTATTCGTCTTCCTAACTAAAACACAATAATTAACCGAGTTTACTTCCTTCTTTCACAAAACTAACAATGATTGATTGGGCGTAGGCTTTTTCCATCACCGAGCATTCAAATATTGTTGTAGAGCTCATTGTTTGAATTCCTGTCTTTCATTAAGGAACCATGAAAAAATGAGTGATTGGGCATAGGCCCCTTCTTTTCCCGGGTATTTGGATACTACTGCGGAGCTCCATGTTTAGATACTTGTCCCCACTTAAAATTAATCCAATTATTGTTTTATCGCCTTATCGCAACCCCGAAAACCTTTTCAGAAACGAGTATGTTTTATCCATTTCGATGCAAAACAAACAAACGCCTCAGCCTCCAAGCGCAAGCAACAAGCAAAGGTTTCATCGCTAAATTTGACTTAAGCATCACTTTAAAATCAATCAACTAACACATGATTTTATACCTATAACTATGTGGTCTTGAGTTCCTCATCACACCATATGATACATAGGAGCGAGACCCAACGTCCTGTCAATCCCAATAATAAATAAACCAAAAACCTTTTCTTTTCTTTTTCTCGCTTAGTAACTAGAATATCACAAACGATATCAAATTAACTTTCATTTACAAAATAAATAAATGGGTCATGTTAAGTACAATGAATGTGAGAAGTGTTAGTACTTCTCCCTTGCATAACTGACTCCCGAATTTGCTTCTCGTTGCGACGATCGTTTTTCTTTCCTTTGGAATAAATAATTTTTGGTGGCGACTCTGTTGTATTTCAAGCGTTCAATACGCTTAAGTATTTTTTGTGCCACGACAATGGGATAAAAGTAAATTCATGGGGTATGCTATGATAAAAACTTTTCAGTTGCAATGCTTAAATCTGTTCGAATTTTACTTGTTATTGTTGCATATCATGATTAAGAAATATGGGAGATGGATGTCAAAGCTGCTTTCCTTAACGATAATCTTCTTGAGGATGTGTATATAACACAGGCCGGAGGATTTGACATAATAGAAGAAGTCCAAAAGATATGCAAGTTACATCGATCAATCTATGGATTAAAGTAAGCTTCCAAAAGCTGGAATCTTCGTTTTAATGAAACAGTAAAATAATATGGAATCATAAAAACAATGTCCTTACCTTTCACCAAGTGAAAAGTTGCCTAGGGAAATGCTTTTCTATTAAGGGCCTAGGTGAAGTAGCCTATATATTATGAATTAGGATCTATATTGAATGACCATCGAGAATGCTTAGCCTATGTCAGAGTACTTACATAGACAAAGTGTTCAGACACTTTAATATGCATGATTCTAATAAAGGATTCATACATATGCACCATGGCTTATTTTTATCAAAGACACATTCCCCTTCAAATAAGGAAGAAAATGATCACATGAATAAGATTCGATATGCCTCTACAATAGGATTTATCAGGTATTCCATGTTATGTACTCGAATAGATGTCTCATATGCTTTAAATGTAACAAGTAGTACCAATCTAATCCAGCCATGTTCATCGTGTTATTGTCAACAACATCCCTAAGTACTTAAGAATGACTAAAGACTCATTCTTGATATATGGAGGTCGTGAATAGCTCGCTGAATTTGGATACACCAATGCTAGCTTCCAAACAAATAAGAACGATTTTAAATCATAATCTTGTAATTCCAAGCTTTTCATGTAGATATTTTGATGAAGACAATAAAGACAATAAATCCATAATTAAGTGATAAAGAATGAAGGAACTTCTTAAATGATTATATTATGGATGATTAAACAAAGATGGTAAAATATTCTATCTCATGATTATATATTTTGAAGTGCTCAAACCATCTTAAAATAATCATAACATGTCATACATATTTCATATCTTATGTATACTTTCAATGAATGATGAATATACTCTAATGAGTGAAAGGCAAGTTACTTAATGGACATGGGTTTGAGTCTTGTGTATGGCACTTTTTATAAATAAAAAAACATAGAAAATATGTTTTGCAGAAGTTTCCAAAATTGAAAAACAATTTTAAAACAAAAAAAGAGATTGAATGGATATTCGATTGTATCTTTATATTTTTGGAAATACTTTTAGACTTCAATAGATTACAAGCGATAGGCAGTCGATTGACATAATTTATTTTTGAAATTTTTTTATGCTTCAATTGATTGCAGGCATACTCAATCGATTGCTTCTATTTTAAAATTCAGAATTCTCTTCTTTTTTTTTCAAATGATCAATCGATTGTCTCTTCCTCTAAATCGATTAACACTACTTTAATTAGAAAAATATTATTACGTAAAGCATCTTTTCATGGCAGCTTCTATTGCATCTTTTCATTTAAAAACCACACATTCTCATTATCTTTCAAGAGTTATATATTGGATCAAGAGGTGTAAGATGCCATATAAATAACATGTATTTTTCTTGATTCAAACTACCTATTTCAAAATCTCTTCCTAAAATATCTCATTATATTTCACTGCATCATAAATAATTTTCAAGTATCAAGAACTCGTTCATTATTTTCATAAATAAAATAAAAATTCCTGAACACTTAGAAATATATTGTAATATAACATATTGATTGAAAAAGAAGAAATTCTACAAGATAGGAATTATTCTATAAACTTTCTTATATCAGAAACCAGATACTTGTAAATACCTTGATATCAAGAATTGTTGGAAACAAGAGACTTAGAAAAAGAAATTATTGTTTTTTTTCTGTGTTGTAAAATCACAAGGTGGTTTTGCCTTGTTGATCTAGTTAGAAGTTTGTGTATAGGGTTGTACAAAGTTCTGACTATAATAAAATCTCTTACATGTGGTATGAGAACTATACTTACTCTCTGATTGTGAGAGGAACTAATATAAATTTCGGTGTTCTTTTCTTTATGTATATTATTGTTTTCATCACTTAACCATAAACCAGAAAGATAGAAACATTCATTTCTAAAAACCAGAAAAAATTTAAAGTGCCTGATGCATCTCCCCCTCTTAGGTGCACTCTATAGTATACTTACAAATTTGGTTATGTGTCTGTCTTAAGTAGTGGCACTATGATCTGGAAAAGATAAAAGTAGTATACAATTACTAATTCTACAATCAAGGTTGGGTTTATTGTTGCCACAAATGCAACAAAGGAAGTTGTTTGGATCAAGAAATTCATAAGTGAACTTGGCACAATCCCTAGCATTGTGGATACCATTGATATCCATTTTGATAACAAGGGTGCTATTGCACAAGCTAAGGAGCCTAGATCTCATAAACGGTCGAAACACATACTTAGGTGATATCACCTCATTTGAGAGATAATAGATAGAGGATATGTGGATATGCAAAGTAACAATACTTGAAAATGTTGATGGACCACTTGCAAAGCCTCCTGGGCAAACAAAAGCATGATGATCATACTAGATCTATGGGTATTAGGTGTATGCCTAATTGGTTCTAGTGTTAGTGGGAGATTGTTGATGTAAGCCCTATAAGCCAATAGTTTTATTAGAACTTGATACTTGTATCAAATTAATTATTAATAATTAAAAGACATTTCTTTATTATGTTTATTTTTCTAAAATAATAAAGTCCCTAGAGTAGCTAGTTAGTTTAATGAAACATTAATTGTGATTTAATCATGAGATCTCATTAAATATAAATACTTTATTCTTAAAACATATATAGTCGATATTTATTGTGAAGTGGGATAACACCATTGAGATTATTATATGGATAGACGGATGATCACTTCTCATTGATCATACATATGGAGTTATCAAGTCTTCACATAAATATGAATATTAGGAGTAATATTTATATTAGATTGACCTGCTATGAGAATATTACACAGAATGTTATGCAATGTGCCATAAGTTATTTCCATAGTGATAGTGGTATATACCACGCTTCGGCCTAAAATCACTATGGACCCTAGATGTGGAGCGGATTACTTTATTGTTGATTAAGCATTGTCCATAACTGGATGATCATAAAAACAATTGATGGATACTCCACGAATCATGTTGAGGGATAAGAGTGATCTCGATGAAATTTCCCTATCCTGCTTAACAGTATAAATGTTTAAGGGACAAATATTAAACTTGACGAGGGTGACACAGTCTATGCCTTATGTTCAATATAGACATGAAGGAAAATGGTAATTATACATACAAATATTATTGAGGAAAAGTTTTGTCAGGTCACTTGATATCTGTGTGACTTGGATAACAGTGATGTATTTCCAGATATCGCTCACTATTTATTATATTAAATGTGTGATTTAATATAATTGTCAATGTCACGGTAACCTACAGGTTCACAGGCATAAGGAAAGATCAATGATACATAGAATAAATAAGGAACACCTTAAGATACAATGTACTTAAGAGAATTACAGAACATCGTAAGGTAATGTGGGCTTAAGTGAATTGTAGAACACCGTAAGTTACATTGCACTTAAGTGAAATACGGTATACCATAAGGTAGGATGCACTTAAGTGGCATTTTAGCTTGAAGCCCACACAAGTGGTTCTATAAATAGAACCCTTGTGCAAAAGCTTTTACACTTGATGCAAATTTGTCTTGAACTCTCTTCCTCTCAAAGTCTTCATTCGTAGCAACTAGCACTGAGATTGAAGATACTCTATTAGTGTGGACTGAGTAGAGGTGTTGTTCTTCATTCAACGCTCGTGATCATTCCTCTAATTTTGTATCAAAGGTTTTAATCGTTAGAAGGCGTAATTGTTCTATCACTGATCATACATCATTCATACAGATATACTAAAGAGAAATTTTGTTTCCCCCCAAAATATTGTATCCTGATTTCCCTTCAGATTCTTCCTTTCATATATTGGGAGGTTGATGCTGGAGATGCAATTTCTTAGAGAGATTGTTAGTCGATATAGAGGTTTTATTTTGGGTTTATCCATGAAGTGAGGTGCTAGGATTGTTGAGTAAATGCATCTTGTTTCGTAGTTAAGATATCCACGTAGTTAGCTTCTCCAACTTAAATCATGCATAAATATCGCCACACGTTTTTTGTCTAATGGAGGAGGCAACTTTTGATTTGATAAAGAGTTGCAAAGGGGAGATCAAAGACATTGTGGTAGGTGGAGATATTTGTTTGAGTACCTTCAATGAAAGGTGACTTCTTTACCTATTAAAGTTGAGGGGGATGAGTTTGTACTTCGTAGTAGAGACAGTCCTATATGCTTTAGTGGATTTCATGACTCAATCTAAGATGTTACAAGATCGTATATTGAGAGATAGTGGAATAGGTGGTATGAACTCTAACTTTTACAGAGCTTTGGATGGTCTTAGTGGCCCTATTATGAATTTTGGTCTTAGTAATTTTACTAGCACCGCGCAACATATTTGAGTGAGTGTCTTTTTAATAAAGTGTTTAAGACATAAAAGTTAAGTTTGACATGATCATAAGACATAAAATCGATTATGGATATTTGTAAGCACCACATGCTCGTGGTTTTCTTCTGGCTATTCCGACTGAAGGGTTAGACCAACATATGTCAATAGTAGAATACTGAAATATCCTTAAGTATCGCTTATCGCTTCATGATTCCATTATTTTTTATTGACGATGTTTAACCTATTTTTCGTAACACGTGCGTGGATACTTTGAAAAACACACGTTTCATTCCAAAGAGCTTTTAGACTTTAAATACGAACATGAGTTTGTTGAATATCATTTTTGGCATATTTAGGTGGAAATTAATATCTTTGAAGAGAAAGACACATATGAACTTCTTAACTGATCTACACGAGGAAAGATAACACTTAGTCTAATAGATGTTCTAGTGTACGAATTGATAGAAAGAAAATATGCATATGCAAACTTGAATGGAGTTTTCCCACTTCTAGAATTAAAGACTAAATTTTTTACTTTGGGACATACAACCCTTAAAATCATTTCCAACAAAGTGATTAAATATGAAAAATCGTGTTCGAAAAATCAACAAACTTTTATATCATTTGTATTTGATACTTTTGACTAGGGCTGGAAATGAGTCAAGTCGATTCGAACTTTCTTTAGCTTGACTCAACTCGTTAAGAATCAGCTCAATTACGGATTCGAGTTCGACTCAAATATTTTTTAAACTCAAATTCGACTCATTATAAGTTCACGAACAACTTAGTTTGACTCGTTAGGTTCAATTTGTCTGCTTTATGAACTTAAAAACCATTTTTAAATATTTTTTTTATATATATTTGATATTTTAAATTAATCATATTTTAAAAATGAAATATTAAAAGAAAATAAAAGTTATCGTTGAAATTTAACTTTATCTCAAATATCTACTAATTCAAAAACAACATCATTTGTAATATATGATGTTGATTGTATTTGTATAATTATATTTAAAAATATTTTGCTCCCTTAAGAGTATAAATTATCAATTAAAATAATTAGATAAAAATAAAATATAAGCTAAGATTTAGAATAAATTTTTAAATCTACCCTTAAACACAATATAATTCTTCTCATATATAATCAAGTTAACTCATGAATCTAACGAATCAAACTATGTCCAGTTCAAGTTCGGTCATCTAGTTAACGAATTTAGTTTTTCGTTGATATTCAACTCATTTGATTCATAAACCTAGTTTAACGATTTAATTATCGAACTAAATTTTAAATTGTTTTCGAGTTTGTTCGGTTCATTGTCAATCCTTTCACTTCCTAGCGCTAGAAACTATAATTTAAAAAATCTTGCATAACAATGCTCTGTCTCCCAAGTCCACCAAAGTTTTGTCTCCCAAGTCCACCAAAGATTAGGAATCATTTACAAACAGTTCAAAAGACGTTATGTCTCATAAATCCACCAAAGACTACAAATCTTTTACAAGTAGTTCAAAAGATTATGCATAGTAGTACATAGTAATATACTAATATTATGTCTTCTATGTCCATGGATATTGTTGTTAAGATATTTTTTTTAATTATTTATTACAATTTATGTAAAAATGTCAACTACAAATTCATTAAAAAGAAACAGTTTTTTCTCTTAAATAATACTTTCAAACGCACAAAGAATACTTCCAGATTACCACCAACAATTTATGTGAAGGAAGAGAGGGCATGGGTTTCTGCAAAACAAATGTTTTATTCTTATTTAAGTGACAGTAAACTACCACAGAAACACACAATCAACAGAAATTATCATAAATATTTGTAATTTCATCAGATTAATTTTTCAATATACAATGACACAATTAGATTTGAACTTACAATCTTGTAATTTCAATACAACAAACACCCTAACAGGAAAATATAATAAAATAACATATTTTTCCTATAGGTTACATACAATAATTTTACAAGGACTATATACACTAAGAGCTAAAATGAAAAATATAACACAAAAATAGAATCAACAGAAATTGAACTGGAACTTCATCTTTGAATGTAGAGAGCAGCGCCTACTAATCCCAACCATATTGTTAAACCAACCCAGAATGCTCGGTTTTTCCCCAATCCAGTAGGAGGGCTCCACACAAGAGAATCCAAAAGGTTATCTTTTGATGATGGAAATGGAGTTATGACTGTTCCACTCCTTCTATCCTTGTTTTTATCCCTCCATGTTCCCGCATAACTACACATATATATAATTAACACATAAATGATATATAAAGTCACAAAAGTAACATGAATACTACAACAACAACGTCAATCAAGTCTTATCTTACTAAGTGGAGTCGGCTACATGAGTCAAACTACGCCATAATGTTCTATAACATTCCTCATTACCAATGTTGGTGACAGATTGAAGAGATATATCTGACGTAGAAGAACAATTTGAATCATGGACATTTAATTCCTTCTAGTCCTTAAATGCTTAGTTCAAACAAGTTGAGCTACCCAACTCCCTCTACAAGATGTTATATATGAAGAGAATTGTTGACTGAACAATGAATGTTGGTGATTGATAATTTTAACTGTCAGACTTACATTCCTTCATGGTCACTGCCAATACAGCAGTTTCTAGGAGCCTAGTGTATTTGGAAAACACTAAAATCCCGGCGGATCAGAATCTATACACTGAAGCTTCTAAAATTCAGTGAGAGAACGGTATACTCACGATAGCGGCTGGCCTCCTCTCAACCAAACCCATGCGTGCAACAGACAGAAAAAGCTAACCCTACCACTGTTGAACCACTGCAAATGCAATGTTATGACATAGCCTACAAGCATCCCTTTGAATTCCCACTGAAATTCCACCACAAATAATTCTTTCCTGCTTTACAAACTATCCTAACAATCCTCCAATCTCTCGGTTAAAACATTAGTTAATGCAAGTATTTTGAAGTTTCTACATAGTTTGTGGTAATTAAATGCTTTGAATGGTTAATATCACTTGTGTTGGAATCAGAAATACTAGAAACACAATCAAAATATAGTTTATGTTAATGCCTGACGGAACATCATTAGTTAGGCCTGGTTGTAATTACTATGTAAATAATATTTTTGTCAATTGTTATTATCTGTATATAGCAAGTTATAGCTGTAACATTTTCCTACCATACATAGAGGTTGTAATTATTTGTAAATGCGACAATAATAAGGATTTTGGGCATAGTAGTTTCGTTATCACAATACAGGAAATGACAAGAAAAGAAGAGCTGCATTTGAATTAAGGATCTCAATCCCTGCTTCCATACTAGATTATTAATCATCTAAGAACTCGTGATCGTACCTTACCAGCAAGAAACCAAGGGAAACTAACGAGAAAAATAGTGTTACTATATGCAAAAAGAAATCAAGAAACTAATGAATTTAAAGAATTGAATGAATCTAATCAGTAACATGAACAGTCAAATGACCTGTCATAACTGTCACCAATCAAAGGTATAGTGACCATCTCCTCTTGGGTTATCTTGAGCTTTGGTGCTTCCAAAATGTAACGAAGCTCTGCAGCTTGGCGCTTGATGCTAACACTAGGGTGAGACTTTTCTAATTGCTTGTATAGATCAATGCAATCACTATGCCGATTATTGGCCTCATAGGCCATTGCCAGCCATATTTGTATCTGAAATTTACAATTTTTTAAATAGAAAAGTACTTTTTAGTTTTTACTTCCTTTTTCAACAATTTAGAGACATATATTGAAATAAACTAACAAGCAGAGATTTTTAAATTTAGTAAAGAATCAACTAACCTCACCACCAAATAATGTAGGTCTTGGTATGATAGTGAGCGCGCCTTCGAGATATTCGATGGCACGTCCATACATGCCTCTCCCGTATGCTTTCTGACCCAAATCAAACATCAACTGAGCCATGGCCCTCCTCTCTGCCTGCTCCTTAGCCACCTGAGTGGTCAAAAAACAAAATAACTACTAAATGCACACACAATACACACAACCGTGAATACCAGGATTCGAACTCAGTGATGACGTTCCGCCTAACAATCTCTATCTTTCTAATAATTTTAAAAGACAAATACTAATATATTTGAATACAGTTACAACAATAACCAAAGTTATTAAAAGTAGAGTAATTAATAATTAAGAAATTACTAAAAAAGTGGTTATGATATGATTAGTTTAATTGATCCAAACCTTTTCAAGCTCTTTCCTAACTCTCATCCTCTTCTCTTCCTCACTGATCTCTTCATCTCCATCATTGATGTCTTCACTCTGCAAATACTCTTCAGCTTTCTTCTCAAGCTCTCTCCTTTCCTCAAACTCCCCCACTCTCATCCTTATCCTCTTCTCAAAATCATCCCCATCCCCAACCCCTCCTTCCTCATCACTCGACTCCGCATCATAATCAACCCCGTTCTGCTCCGAGTTCGACTTCCCACGCGCCACCACCACACGCCCTCCGTCGTACCCATAACTACAACCGCAAGAGGGGGTGGTAGTAGTAGTAGTAGTAGAAGGTAAGGTGAGAATTGCGTCTACGCCGATAAGACGAGGCTTTCTATCGAGAGATAAGGTTCGCGGTGAAGAAATGTCGAGTAGTAACGCTAGGTTTCCCAAGCTTACAACCATGGTAGAAAAGAGATGAGTATTGAAACGGCGTAGTTTAGATGGAGTATTTAGTTTTGTGAGGATGAAGATGGCTGTGCGGACAAAGATGGTAACGTGGAGCGGTGTAGGCCAGTTACGTGTAACATGTTCTATTGTATAAACGATGCCGTTTTTGATCTAGTACTTGTTAGAATTACAATATTAGTCAAGCCCAATAATTGAAAAGAAATTATTTTATTTTAGTGCTTATTTTTAATTTCTTTTATTTTATTTTAGTTTATGTAAAATTTCATAATAAATCACAGAGAAAAAAATGAAATACAATAAGGGTATAAGAGATTAATGTGGAAATTTTAAAATTGGAGAAAAATCAACATTGTTGTAAAATGACAATTATAGAATAAAATTATATGAAAGTTGTTACAATAAATAGATGGTTGATTTTAGAGTGAGTGTCCAACTAAGTGTTTCACCCATGCACCATTCAATTTAATGGTTAGATTAATAGAACTATATTGTCTTGTTATTTATTATCATAATAGATCTTTCCTTTGCAATTAGACTCTATCAACTTCTCTTTCTTCAAGCCTAAAACTAGAAGCATTCCATCTTCCATCTCATTCTTCACCGTTTCTTTTATGTAGTGTCGCTCGATGGTGTAACACCCTGACTTCCCCCGTGACATATTTATATAAGAATCAGAGTGAATTTAAAATTTCAAACAACATAAATCAGGATGTCACATGCTTCAAAACCATATAGCTCATTCAATTAGATACATAACACATGATTAGAATAAACGTAACATAGTCTAAATCAAAACTTTATTGAAATAGCGGAAATATTTCAATTCTCAACAAAACAATTTCAATTAATTATTACGGAGTCCAAACTACTCCAATCAGAATCAACAACAGAAAACAAAATCAAAATAAACATTTCAAAACATTTATCCCAACCCGAGTGTTACGTATCAGAGCAAATGACACCATACTCGAACTAACGGCTACTAACTCTTCATTCTTCATTACCTGCACATTACCAATATAAAGGCAACAACGAAAACAAGTAAAGGGTGAGATATCAAACTATATAATTGAGATTATGATAAACAATATATAGTTCGAAATCATATAATATCACCATTTTGTAATCACACGACTAATCAACAATAACACAATTCAAACGACAACTTATCAACAACCATTTATATTCAACAATAATTATACTAGACAACAATTCTTATTCAACAACAAGTTATATTAGACATCAAATCATATACAACATCAACAACAGTAACTTAAACAGCAGCAGCAACAACAACAACTTAAACAGCAACAACAACGGCAACAACAACTTAATCAACAATTCAAATGCGACTCAACTATGCAAATGCATGTGGATCCATCAGAGTAAAACTCTCAACGTAAACAATTGTCAGCAATTTCGAGGCATCAAGGCGTAAGCCTTCAACGTAAACAACATGCCCTCACGGCTCAACGTGGTTTTTCCCCTCACGGCTCAACATAATATGCAAATGTATGTATACGATGAGATTAAATAGCATACAAAAACAACGTAATCCACAACGTAACCATCAACGTTGGCCATCAAGTCTCAACAACAACGTACAACAACAACGTACAACAACAACGTACAACCACAACGTACAACAACAACGGACTCACATACAGAAACTACATCAAGTCATCCAAAAATTCACCTACTATATTTAAAAACATTATCATAGGCTAATCATGATTCTAGCTTTCCAAAGGTCCAAATGCCATTAAAATCGGAGTTACGGTTGCGAAGATACAACCAAAATAATTTTCCAGAATTCTTTTTCTTTTTCTGTTCAGTATGTGTCGACGCATAAGCTCATGTGTCAGCTCATAGCTTAAAATTTTATATTTTTCACACAGTATGTATCGATGCATAGGTCATATGTGTCGGCTCATAGCTTGAAATTTTCAATTTTTCTGGTTTAACACAATATGAGTCGATACATACTCCCTTTGTATCGATACAAAACTAACTTGTATCGATGCATAATTCGTATGAGTCGATACTGAAAACACCGGCCAAACCTCCGACTGATAACTAGTATCAAATAGAGTCGCCATCGAACGTCTTTTATCTCACGAGGGAGAAAGGAAAACATCGAGTAAACCTGAGGGGAGAAATCGCGGTCCTACGACCGTGAAATCGAGAGAATCTAGGTAAGGGAGTTAGTTACGCGAGGGGAAGGGATTAGCACCCCACACGCTCGTAGTACTCTACGGTATCCACTTTCTATTTCTAGCTAAAGGGTGTGTTATATCTATGCTTAATCACTATTATGCATGCAAAAGAAAAGAGAAAATAAGAAACCATGGGGAAAAGAAGGAAGTATTTACAAAGTTTGCTCGATCGAGCCCCGTGACAAGATGCCTACGTATTCTCGCGTGCAATGGGAAAGTCAGAGCGCCGTAGTTCGGCTTACTTGTTTTGGTGGGTTTTGTGTTTTTTATTTGTGAAGAGGTTTTAAACACAACAGAAAAGGAAGCGCGCAAAGGCGAAAAAGTTTGTATTGGTTGGTTGTTTTTACCTTGAGAAAGGAGTTTAAACCATTATTATGTGTTTTGTTTTGAAAGAAAAAGAAAAGCAAGTTTTAGTTTTAATCACATGCAAAAATGCAAAAGAAACTAGCAAAACAAAAGGGAGACTAGCTAAGCGCTACCCTAATGTTGTCATGCAAGAGGTCAGACCTATGGTTTAGGATGCAAGGGGATCTCTACCTATGTTGACATGCAAAGGATGTGGATCCTAATGTCTAGGCTAAAGAACCAATCATAACCAAGCTCCTGGGGAAAAACAGACAAACAAGCAAATATGCACAAATCACAAGTAGAATTCCCTAAACGGGTCTTTAAATAAACCAGAGGGGTTCCTGAACATGCTCCAACTACGGAAGCCCCATCATGCATCTCTATTCCTACTTCTCATGGCAAAATAAAGTTGTAAAACCCTATTTCTCATGATATCTAGGAAAGTTGTAAGAGAATGCAATAAACAATGTAGAAACTACCGAATGGATATAGAATCCGAAGAGCACTGCAAGCTATAGAAATACTCCAGAAAACTTCAAGTACTGCAGCCATGCAATAAGAGTAAACCGGTGAGAATTGTTCAAAGCACTAAAACAAGCGGAATACGTGTCGATACGCATCCGAAGTAACAATGTCTGCAAGAACAAGGTTAGAACAAACACACACAAGGCAAAGGCACCGTACACGTGGGTGTACGAGTTCACAACACCTGCAAGAAGGGAGTTAGACCCAAAAAGCAAGTAGAAGAAAAATATGCGAGTATCGGAGAAATGTGCCGAATGCATAGGCACCACATGTCCCTGCATGAAATGGAACACAAACAGTAGCCAAGCATAGCTAGGGTGACTATTGTTCGCCATTAGAATCGAGAAAAACAAAAAAATGCACCAGTGAACCGTGCTAAGCCCGGTATATCGCGCTAAATGCGACCTGCAACACAAAAATTCAAAACATTTGGCGCTTAGCGCGCTCCTGGTGGCGCTAAGCGCGACCAGCAACTTGCAGAAATGTTATTTTTGAACCAGACTGTAACACCCGGAAATTATTTAATTAAATTATATAAGGAATTATTTATTGGAATTTAGTCGAAGTTGGATTTATCATTAGAATTATAAGTTGATTTAAGATGATTAAGTGAATTATCGGAAGTTGAGATTAATTAATGATGAATTAATTTTATTATAGAATATTATTAGAAATAATATTAGAAATAAGTGTGGATTAATAGAGTTATTTAATTGGTGTTAGAAGTAGTAGAAATGAGGTGTGAAAATTAAGCCAAATAGAAATAATAGAATTATTATTATTATTATTATTATTATTATTATTATTATTATTATTATTATTATAAGTTGGATTTAATTATAAGAGATATAAAAGGAGAATTATAAGGGTTTAGTGAAGATTTTTGGGAAAAGGTTGTATGTGGGAGAAAGAAAATAGGATTAAGTGAATAACCAGTTTAGTCGGAGAATTAATATTATGAGTAGAAATTAATTGACTAAAATATTTAGTGAGTTTTATTATAATGTGAGAAATAAAATGAGAAGTATTATTTAATTGGTCAATAAAATATATGATAGAATAATACTTGAATTATTAAAGGAGTAGAATAATTAATTTAATTAATAATAGAGTAGAATATAAAGGAGTATTTAAAGGAAGAAAATAATAGGAATAGGGTTTGTACGTGAGAAAAGAAACCAAATTGAAGAAGGAGGAGGCACAAAGGTTAGGAGAGGATACCGGAAGTGCACAATCGGAACCGGAAAGTAGAAATTCAACCGGAAATTAGAGAGACCGTTAATCCAAGGTAAGGGTGGGGTTCTGACTTTCTAATGAGTTGTATGATGAGTAGTATATGGAAATTAGGATAATGGAGAATTTTGCTAGGTATTTATGATTGTTCTATTTGGTGAGAAATTATTTGATGTCAGTGTGTTGAAATTATTCTTGAATATGATGAAATTTGTCTTGAGTTTTAAGTTGCTAAATTGATTTTGTAGGTTGAATATGTATATATTATTTCGTTATAATATCTATATATGTGTAGTGTATAACCATGTTTATCCACATATGTACCGAAACTTTATCAAATATATTTATATGCACGGTATCGTAACTTTTCATTAATTTAATTGTTTTGGTAGAAATCACAATTGGGTAGATAATTGAGAGTATCACGTTTAGATATTAGAGTGTCGAAAATCTAAGTTAATGTTTCATACATTGTAGCATTAGTTTATTTGATTGGTTAATGTTTGATAAAGTCTAACCTTAGAATTGTTAATTTACAATTTTAATATATTGATAACATAAAGTTTTGTTTATGAGAATAATATTAGCTATTTAACTATTAGCTTTTATAATTATAATAGTTTTAGTATTATTAATATGATAAATTAAGAGTTTTGAGTAAGAGACGATTATTTGGTTAATTGATTAATTTAAATTATTTCGATTCTATTAGAGTTATTAAAGTTGTCAATAGAGTTGTTAGAATTGTCAATAAAATTATCGAGTTGTTTTGAGTTATTAAGAGTCATACTTTAATGGTTTTGGGTGATTCTGACATGTCTAGAGTTGTCAGCATTGTTTTCGAGTTGTTTAAAATTAAACCTAATAAGCCGTAGAATTAAAGGTAAAGGTGTTTGAACCTTTAGAGTTGTTTTACTATTACTTGAGTCAGACCAGTAACCAATTATTTTCATAAATATTATTTTACATACAAGAGTTGTCGGTAGAGAAATTTTGAGCACCTTAGAGTTATTTTAGAATTGTAGGGATCGTGGTAGAGTGATTTATAATTTATTGAGAATTATGTCAAGTTATAAATATATATTATTATGACATTTTTATGAGTTAAGAGTATAGAATAAGTTATATAATTGCAAGTGATAAATTGTGTCGTGTTGTTTCCGTTGAATTGTTGTTGTTGTTTGGTGGTATTGATGTTGTTAATAAATTGCGAAGTTGTAAATGGTGTAGTAATTGTTATTGTTTGTTAGTATTGATGTTGTTAATAAATTGTGAAGTTGTAGATTGTGAAGAAATTGGTTGTTGTTTGCTCGTATTAATTCTATTGATAAACTATTATTGTTGTTGATGCGTTGATGAAGTTGTAGGTCGTATGACCAATGTTGATAAGTTGTTTTGCAGTTGATGAAGACGTAGGCCTATGGTCAATGTTGAATAAATTGAATTGTTCTAATTTATGGACATGCTTGAGTTGTAGGTCGAATGACCAATGTTGATCTAGTTGTTGTTATTGTATGTTGTTGTTGTTGTTGTTGTTGCATCGTTGTGTATTTGTTGTTGAAGTTGAGGTCGCATGGCATACATTGCATGATTAAGTTGGCCTGGATTGGCACCACGTTGAAAGTTGAAGGCTTATGCTTTGGCCTTAATGGCACCACGTTGAAGGCTTATGCCTTGTTGAATGCCTCGATAACCTGGCATGATTTTAAGTTGGGAGTTCTGCTCCAAATGGTACCACATGCATTTGCATAGTTGAGTCACATATTGAGTCGCGTGTTAAAGTTGTTGGTATTATTCGTTATTTGTTGATTGTCATTGTGATGTTGTTATAAGTTGTTGTTGCTATAAGTTGTTATTGTTGTGAGTTGTTGTTATGTCGTTGTTGCTATAAGTTTCCGTTGTTATAAGTTGTTGTGGTTATAAGTTGTTGTTGTTATAAGTTGATGTTTTTATTAGGTTGTGTTGATTTAAGTTGTTACGTTGATTAAATAAAATGTCTTCTTGTTATTATTTAGTTGTTTGTTGGCTGTATGAATAATTACTGAAGCATTGATTTACCTTATCTGAATTCTAATATATTATTTATCATACGATTTATTAGATTGTTAGATATCTCACCCCTTCTATTGTGATGTTGCCTCTACGTGGGTAACGTGCAGGTAATGAAGAACAAAGGTTTAGTTGTTGTTAGTTCGAGTCGGGTTGTCGCTCTGATACGTAACACTCGGGGGGATGAACGCTAGATGTTTTGCTATTTTGATTTTGTTGTTGAATAACTATGTTGATATATGGAAAGTGATTGTTGACTTTAAATTGTTTTAAGTTGAAAATATGCTATGACATCCAAGTTGATTAATGTAGTTCCGCTGCTTAATATTAATAAAGTTGATTCATGTTGTTTCGTTTCATCCGAGTTTAGGTGTTATGTATCTGTGTTAGCGTGTTGTTGTTTTAGTTGAATTGTAATACTCCAATTGTTAGTTGAAAAGAATTTTATAACTCTGATTTTCATAATAATTACCGGGGTAGAATTGGGGTGTTACACAGACCACCTGTTTTTGATGTTTCCATGCCAAAATTCGATCCGCATCGTTAGGCCACAATCCCGGAGCGAGTGAAAATTGAATGAACATGCAAGGAATGCATGAGCATGGGGGCATGCAAATCGAATCGATAAAACCAATGTTCATATACATGTAGCAATGCATGAACATGCGAGGAATGCAAATCGAATCGATAAAACCAATGTTCATATACATGTGAAGATGCATGAACATGTGAGGAATGCAAATCGAGATGGCAATTCCCATGTTCAATTGTGAAGTTAAATGCATGAACATGCAAGGAATGCAAACCAAAATGATAATTCCAATGTTCATTTATGAAGTTAAATGCATGAACATGCAAGGAATGCAAATCAAAATGATAATTCCAATGTTCATTTATGAAGTTAAATGCATGAACATGCAAGGAATGCAAATCAAAATGATAATTCCAATGTTCAATTGTGAAGTGTGATTATGCCGAGGATGCAAGTTACAATAACAATCCTAACGCTCAAGCGCAAAGTGATGGATGCATGATCGTAGAGGAAAATCTTATTCAATCCTAGGTTATGCGTTAACACAAACAATTGGAGTGCATATGCAACACGTTTATGTACAATGCGCTAAATGCTTGGTTATCTACATGTCGAATGCAAATTACACTTCAAGTCACCATGAATCAACCTAAATCAATCAAGCTATATACTCACCAATGCATGAATATGCGATAGATGATGCAAAATATATGAGTTTACGTCCTATGTGCAAGGGGAAAACAAATGTACAAGTGTATATACATGCTATCTACAAAGAAATCCTCACTCCGATACGAATAAGGCGGCAAAATTCAATTCAAATCAAGGAATTCAAGAGTATAAGTTCTAGAATCAGAATATACATTGAATTTGCATTCAATTTTTTTAGTATTCAATTTCAAGAAAAGCTGAAAGTCAAAAATAGCTTAAAATAAGTGCTTATTTGAATCTAACACTTACTTGAACTTGAAGTTTGAATCAAATTGAAGAGGAATTCCTTGTGCTCTTCAAAGAAAATACCAAATCAATGACGAATTGATGATAATCTGTGGAATTAGCCTTGAATCCTTGAAGAAAACTTGAAATCTTCAAAATGAGGATTGAAGAAGAAGAAGAGAAATCCTTAAATCTTGAAATTGAGGAGAAAATCAAGATAAATTTGATCCTTCCATGTCAAACTTGTGCAGAAGAAGAGGAAGATGATATAGGTTGAAGAGAGAAAAGCTGCGATTGAGAAAACCAGAATTCATAGGTCGCGCTTAGCGCGGGCAGCTCGCTTAGCGCGGTCTGTGAATGAAGCAAGTGGTGATCGGAGGTCCGGTGGCGGCCTGTGGTGGTTGCTTGGAGGGAAAAAGTTAGAATTTGAACTTTTTGAGTTTTTGTGCTTTGGTATTTTGAGAGAATTGGAGTGTGTGTGATAATGGAAAATTAAGCAAATGAATGTGTTCTTCTTATTTGTGAAGAGGAAAATCTATTTATAGCTTTAGATCCCTAATCAAACCCAAATTATGATTATCCGAATAATTTTTGTAATCAATCCAAAACAGCCAAATTCGTGCGGAACTCAGAGTCGGAATGTAAACGAAAAGTGTCCGGAATGCGTTTTTGCTTGAGTGAATCAAAATCCTGATTTGATCCTATGAATGGTCAAGGAAATAGGAATTTTTGAAGTTTCAGCATCAATATTGGACCACTGACACATGCAAAATTTCGTTCACACTCTGTGCGGAAAATGCCTCGGACGAGGATCTTTTGATCGAAATCTGCTGATGCGTATTTCTGGGACATTTGAAGATAACAAAAATTTTGAACTTTTGGCACTGGTCCCGTCTTGTTTCGATGAAAACCGAGTGAGATATGACTTTTCGAACTTCATGTATCAGATGAAAATTGCTCGGTTCAGCTCAAAATCAACCTCAGAGAATAAAATTCTGGTACCGATCGGTAAGGAATTAGCTCTCGAGTTGCAAATAAAGGTTGTAGAGGGCTTCGATATAGACTTTTAGAAATCGGTCCCGCTCAAGTCCGAGCTTCCATCTAAGAGATAGAGGTCCTTTAGTGGACAAAACGCACGGTTCAGCACTAAAATTCAGCTTGATTTACTGGGGAAAACTGTTCTTTTGAGAGCCTTCCTTACAACGTCTGTTCTCGGCCTTCAAACGAAAGTCGTAGATAATAATGAGACAAAGACATCAGTCAAAAATCAATAGAAAATACCCAAGGAAATGAGAGATACACCTTCTGGAGTGCCCAAAATGCGCTGAAAACCCGAAATCAGCTTCATTGAGAAATGAACGAGCAAACTCTTTTTGGGTGACATTCGGAATACCTGGAACTCGATACTCCTTATGACAAATGCTATGCATGCTATTACATGTATGTTTTATGCAATGGAATTATAAGCTAGGGAAATGCAGAAAAGAAGAGGGTAAATTTTGGGGTACAACAGATACAAGTCTCCCAAGACATCCCCATGAGTCGATAGAAAGCCCTATGTATCGATGCAAGGTGTTTTTCGGTCTCTGGTTTTCAAAATTAATCCTGCTTGCATCAACACATACACACTAAGTTCGACTCATGCTGCGTACAAACACCCCAAAACCATAATTCTCAATGTTTTATGATTCAATTGATGTTATTATCAATTTGCAACATTAACACAATGAATAACAGTAAAATTCCACACTCTTTTCAATCAATAACAACAATTTACACATAATATCCAAATTCATATATTCCAATTGGGGTTTTCTACGGTTAATCACATCGACATGACACAACCTAGCGAATCATACATCTCAAACTACCTATTTCCCATCATATCCCCAATTATAGAGCAAGAACTCCACTCTTAGATTGGATTGAAGGCTGCTCTACGAATTCCTGTTCGTTCCACTTTTCTCCGTCAAAACCCTTGTTCCTTTTTGGTCTGTAGTTTCTCTTTTCACGATCTATTCTCCCAAAAGCCAAAACCTTATTCTACTGCAACCTAATTCCTTCTATTTCTTTTTAACCCAATAATAATAATAATAATAATAATAATAATAATAATATTGTTATTCCGTAATGGGCCAACTAATTAACACCTCTCACATTATTTCTCACACCACCACTAAATCCAATTTTTAACCAAGTAATAATTCTATAATAATATTATTTCTAATATTATTTCTCCGATTAAACCGACTATCGCTCAACTATCAACTTAACCGCTCAACCAACATATTAATCCAATAATAAAATACTTCAATAATTTAATTAACTAATTAATTAAATTTGGGGCGTTATAAATCTCCCCCACTTGGAATATTTACGTCCTCGAAAATCCATCTGACGCAATCATTCAGAACATCACATTCGCATCTAGTTCTTCGATTCAACAACTACTCAATCATAGTTTAAATCCATTGCTTATATCTCAACCTTCCTGTATAACTATAACTCACCACAACTTGATTCCAACACTCACACGTCTTGTAGCTATATTTAACACACACTCCTTACGATAACATCAAAACAAAATTCGTTACGCCATCGCTAACGCTTTGAGATCATACTCATCTTTTCGTACTTTCAACGTTGACTCACGGTCCAGAAGGTTCCAACAAATCTAATAACTTCTACAACTCTTTCAATCATTCCCAACAATTCCATAGCAAGGTCTACAATAATCTGTTACTTTAGACATCGACATTCTTACGCAAGATTGCTCAAACAATAACCTTACAGCCCATCAACAACGTTGAACATAGCAACTTCCTAAATTCCATCATCATTACCTTACTCCTCATTTGATATTGTCGCTGAGATATCAACACTTAACATGTTACACCTTCCACTTGACAGTCACTTAATCTCCTATGAAAGTCAAGTTTACTTCATTCATCTTCGCATTATTGCGCATACAATTTTGATTTACTAGATCTCAACACACTTTGCACCTCTAACTCGAATCATCATCCTCAAACTGATCGGTCCCAACTTTTGAATCTACCATTCTCACAACCAACTCTTTTAGTTTATTTTGATACTGTCCAGAAAGTACCGTTAATTTTCAATCTCCCTAACACAACATTTTACGGTAACAATTCACAACTAATCTCATACCAACATAAAATTTCAACAATGTTGCTCTACTTCGATTTGGTGACAAAACAACTACAATTCTCCTTTTCACACGCCACTACCTTCCATCAGACCACAACTTTAGTTTCCTCTTTAAGTCATCTTCCTTAAAAGGTCATATTCATCATAAATTGTATCTCTGTGTGTTTCCTGACTCTTCTTTGCAACTCGAAATCTTCTAACAGTTTCAACAACTCTTACTATCACATACAATGATTTCACAACAGGCTTACAACAATCTGACATTCCATCGTTGTCCAAACGTCAACATCTTACACAAGTCTTCTCAACCTAACAACTTCACAATCCACCAACACAATTCGAATTCGGAAATCAACAAAGCTCCAACAATACTTACACTATAGCCATCAACAACATACAAGCTAATGTCTCACAACTGAGCACATCCGAGAAGCAAAGATTCTCCCCCAATCAGAAAATAACCAACACCGACAATGTTCCACACACTTGTCGCGTACAAAGGAAATAAACAACGTTAAACAACACTGGTCGGACAGACCGACCTGCTCTGATACCAATTGTAACACTCTGACTTCCCTGTGGCATATTTATATAAGAATCATAGTAAATTTAAAATTTCAAACAACATAAATCAGGATGTCACATGCTTCAAAACCATATATCTCATTCAATTAGATACATAACACATGATTAGAATAAACGTAACATAGTCTGAATCAAAACTTTATTGAAATAGCGGAAATATTTCAATTCTCAACAAAACAATTTCAATTAATTATTATAGAGTCCAAACTACTCCAATCGGAATCAACAACAGAAAACCAAATCAAAATAAACATTTCAAAACATTTATCCCCAACCCGAGTGTTACGTATCAGAGCAAATGACACCATACTCGAACTAACGGCTACTAACTATTCATTCTTCATTACCTTCACATTACCAATATAAAGGCAACGACGAAAATAAGTAAAGGGTGAGATATGAAACCATATAATTGAGATTATGATAAACAATATATAGTTCGAAATCATATAATATCACCATTTTGTAATCACACGACTAATCAACAATAACACAATTCAAACGACAACTTATCAACAACCACTTATATTCAACAATAATTATACTAGACAACAATTCTTATTCAACAACAAGTTATATTAGACAACAAATCATATACAACAACAACAATAATAACTTAAACAACAACAACAACAACTTAAACAACAACAACAACGACAACAACAACTTAATCAACAATTCAAATGCGACTCAACTATGCAAATGTATGTGGATCCATTAGAGTAAAACTCCCAACGTAAACAACTGCCAGTAATTTCGAGGCATCAAGGCGTAAGCCTTCAACGTAAACAACATGCTTCTAACGGCTCGACGTGGTTTTTCCCCTCACGGCTCAACATAATATGCAAATGTATGTATACTATGAGATTAAATAGCATACAAAAACAACTTAATCCACAACGTAACCATCAACGTTGACCATCAAGTCTCAACAACAACGTACAACATCAACGAACTCACATATGGAAACTATATCAAGTCATCCAAAAACTCACCTACTATATTTAAAAACATTATAATAGGCTAATTCATGATTCTAGCTTTCTAAAGGTCCAAATGCCATTAAAATCGGAGTTACAGTTGTGAACATACGACCAAAACAATTTTCCAGAATTATTTTTCTATTTCTGTTCAATATGTGTCGATGCATAAGCTCATGTGTCGGCTCATAGCTTAATATTTTATATTTTTCACACAGTATGTATCGATGCATAGGTCATATGTGTCGGCTCATAGCTTGAAATTTTCAATTTTTCTGGTGTAACACAGTATGAGTCGATACATACTCCCTTTGTATCAATACATACTCCCTTTGTAATTTTTCTGGTGTTATTATCAATTTGCAACATTAACACAATGTATAACAGTAAAATTCCACATTCATTTCAATCAATAACAACAATTTACACCTAATATCCAAATTCATATATTCCAATTGAGATTTTCTACGGTTAACCACATCGACATGACACAACCTAGCGAATCATACATCCCAAACTACCTACTGCCCATCATATCCCCAATTATAGAGCAAGAACTCCAACCTTACCTTGGATTGAAGGTTGCTCTACGAATTCCTGATCGTTCCATTTTTCTCCATCAAAATCCTTGTTCCTCTTTGGTCTGCAATTTCTCTTTTCACGATCTATTCTCCAAAAAGCCAAAACCTTATTCTATTGCAACCCAATTCCTTCTATTTCTTTTTAACACAATAATACTAATAATAATAATAATACTGTTATTCCGTATTGGGTCAACTAATTAACACCTCCCACATTATTTCTCACACCACCACTAAATCCAATTTTTAACCAAATAGTAATTCCATAATAATATTATTTTTAATATTATTTATCCGATTAAACCGACTATCGCTCAACTATCACCTTAACCGCTCAACCAACATATTAATCCAATAATAGAATACTTCAATAATTTAATTAACTAATTAGTTAAATTTGGGGCGTTACAGCCATGGCAGTTTTGATCTTCTCCATTCTAATTGTATCTCTCCTTTAGTTAACTCATTGTTATTTGGTGCTACAATTAACACAATTATCCCTGAGATTCTACTCTAATCCTTGCGTCAGTTTCGTCAATTTCTCCAACACGGTTATTTCATTCTCATATATCTCACAATGGATTAGAAATTAATGTCTTCTATCACCTCGTTAGTTCCAGTCATATTTGCTTGAGATATAAATTTAGCAGTTAAAACAGGTTTAATGAATTTTTCCTATTCAATTTCAATTGTATCTCAATATTGATGAACAACTTTTTTTCCATAAACAATGGTGTTTGTTTTGATAAACATTTGAATTTGTTTTTGAAACAATTATAGATGGACAAGTTTTCTTGAGGGTACTTGGAAGTTTATGAAATTTCAAGATTAAAGCACCTTTATAGATGATAAGACACAATTACAAAAAATTGTGTTTGGGTAGGTATATGTTGGAAAATGGACGAAGGAGATAGAAAAAATAGTGGAAAAAATAAATTAGGATGTACACTACTGTTTACAGTGATTTCTGGTAAACAACCGCTAGTGCTCCAAACTATCAAATAATCTTAATGACTGTTATTTAATCTTTCTGGTAACTTGCAGGATCGACTAGATTGATCCTATGAGGTATTGGTCGTTTGGATAAATCTAATGGCAAAACTGATATTCATTGTTAGGATTTGTATTTAGAGTGTTTTATAGACATTCAATTGACTTTGATTACCATTTTAAAAGAATCTAATGACATGATCGAGTAAAGAAATATGAAACTGAATTGAATGAATAAAGATTCGATTGCAAAGAAATGTTTAAATACAGAAAGAGCAAATGACTTTAATGTAAAGACATGAATATAAACATTTCAGTGTAAAGACATGAATGTAAAAGCATGAATTTAAAACGTTAATGTAAAAGGTTTCTGAAATGTAAAGGATTCGAATAGAAGAAAACGTTTAAATGCAAGAAATAAGTAAATGACTTTGAATGTAAAAGTATTTGAATGACATTGACATGAAAATGGAAGATAAACTGGAAAAGACAAAGAGTTTTACTGAATTATAAATGTTTGGTGTTATCATACGTACATTGTTCGAGCATTCGTTTCCCTAGCCATGTGGTATTTTGAATGTTTACTGAATTTTGTACAATAGATATGACACACGAAATCCTAACACTAAGACTTTTATTTATACTATTTCGATTATGTTGTTATTATTCGAATCTCCTGCAGGCATGGCTTATATTTCTTTAAATATTTTCCATTAACCTTTAAGATTCGCTTATCATCAGTCAACTCTTCAATTTCATATGCATTGTTTGAAAATATCTTAACTATTTGAAAAGGTCCTTCCCAATGAGGTGACCATTTACCTAATGTTTTATTTTTCTTGTCCATGGGCAATATGACTTTCCAGACTAAGTCATTAATAGTGAATGTTTTACCTTTCACCCTTTTATTATATGCCCTAGCTACTCTTTCTTTTTGCCTCATTAGGATTTCCAACGCATGCAATCTAACTTCGTCTAACTCAACTAACTCATTCATCATCATCTCCCAATATAATGCAGATGGGATCTCATTTTGTCTTTGAACTCGAATTGATTGTAGATGAATTTCTACTGGTAGAACTGCATCATGACCAAATGTTAGTTGGAAAGGCGTGGTGTTAATAGCTTCTTTAGGAGATGTTCTACAGGCCCATAGTATCTGGTCTAGAGTCTTGTGCCAGTTCCTTGGCTTTTTACCAACATGTTTCTTAATTAACCCTATTATCACTTTATTGGCTGCTTCGACCTGACCATTTGCTTGAGCATAATATGGTGTTGATGTTAGTAATCTAAACTCCATCTCTTGAGCAAATTCTTGCATCTTCCTACCAGTAAACACAGAACCTTGGTCTGTGGTTATGCTCTCTGGCAATCTGAACCTATAGATAATCTGTTTATGTATGAACTCAATAATAGCCTCTTGATCAGCAGCTATTAATGGTATTGCTTCGATCCACTTGGTAAAATGATCTATTCCTACCAAGATATATTTCTGTCCTTTAGATGAAGCAGGATTGATTTCTCCTATTAAATCTAATGCCCATCCTCTAAAGGGCCATGGTTTAATGATCGAATGTAACTCACTTGCAGGAGCATGTTGAATCCCTGCATGTTTCTGGCATTCTTCACAGCCTTTAGCAAAATCTATACAATCTTTGAGCATGCTGGGCCAATACATACCATATCGAAATAACAACCATTTCATTTTATGGCCTGCTTGATGTGCCCCACATGCCCCATTGTGGACTTCTGACAATGCTAAGTATGCCTCACTTTCTCCTAGGCATTTCAGTAACACGCCCTCCTGGGCCTTTTTGAACAATTCATTTCCCATAAGGACATATGATAATGCTCTATATTTTATTTTCCTGTCAACATTCAATGTTGGGTTCTCTAAATAACTCACTAGTGGACTTCGCCAATCTGCATCTGATAAGGTGTCTATGGCTAATACTTCGAATCTATCTTTATCACCACAACCTAATGTAATATTTTCTAAATCTGATGGTATTAATCTAGTAGCCATAACCCTACCTCTTATTTCGACTAAATCCTCAAAGTTTTTGGTAGAAACTTTATATCTGAAGCCAACTGTGCTAGGTCATTTGCTTCTTGATTTTCTATTCTTGGTATATGTTGAATATCCATGTATTCGAATTTTTTGAGTAGCCTGTTAACTATGACGAAGTATGTCATCAGATTTTCCTTTATGCATTTATATTCCTTTGTTATTTGCTTGACCACTAATTCCGAATCACCTTTAATTTCGACTCTAGTTGCCCCCAATTCCAACAAAGCTTCAAGTTCAACAATAAGCGCTTCGTATTCAGCTTCGTTGTTCGAGCAACGAGGACCATCTAACTTATACTTTAATTTTGTTGGAATTCCTTCAGGAGAAATTATAAGAACTCCAACACCACTACCCTCCTTATGGGTCGAACCATCAAAGTACAATTTCCAAGGTTGCATTTCAACGTAACCCATGACAGTCTTTTCGACCAGTGAATGGTCCACAATGAAATCTGAAATTACTTGACCTTTCACAGCTCTTAAAGGCATGAAAGTCAAAGAGTATTCTGTTAAGGCTAGAATCTATTTACCAACTCTGCTATGCATTATTGGTTTCAAAAGCATATGTTTAATAACATCGAAATGAGATGAAACATAAACATCAACAGGCTTTATATAATACTTAAGTTTCATACAAGAAAAGTATAAACAGAGACATAGCTTTTCTATATTGGTATATCTAGTTTCTGCATCATTCAACACCCTACTTAAATAGTATATGGCTCTTTCGATGCCATTGTTATCTTCTTGTGCTTACATACTTCCTATACTAACTTCAGAAGCAGAAATGTACAGTCTCATGGGTTTTCCCCATGAAGGTGGAGACAAGATAGGAGGCTGAGAGAGATATCTTTTTATCTTGTCAAATGCCTCCTGATGTGCTTCGTCCACTCGAAGGCTTGGCCTTGCTTCAAGCAATGTGAGAGAAAGCTTGGGTTCTTCCACTTAGATTTGAAATGAACCTTCTTAGAAAGTTAATCTTCCCTAGCAAAGATTGCAGCTCCCTTTTTGATGTAGGTGTTTTCGTCTCCATAATGGCTTTGGTCTTATTTTGGTTGATCTCGATTCCTTTCTTATGAACCACAAAGCCAAGGAAATCTCCACTGCACAAAAATGCACATAAGGGTTCATTTTAAGCCATGTTTTCTCATTCTTTCGAATGATTGGCTCAAATGATGCAAATGGGTTTACGTAGATATGGATTTGATGACTATATCATCAATATACACCTGCATAAATGTCTCAATAAAATCATGGAAAATTGAATTCATTGCTCTTTGGTAAGTTGCCCACATTTTTAAACCAAAAGGCATCACTACCCATTCGTAGGTGCCTAAGGCTCCTGGGCAACGAAATGCTGTCTTAGCAACATATTCTTCAGCAATAAAAATCTGATTATACCCAGAGTATCCATCTAGCATACTTAGGTATTCGAATTCTGCAGCAGAGTCTATTAACATTTCTGCCACAGACATGGAATACTCATCTTTAGGGGTAGCAGTATTTAAATCCCTAAAATCTATGCAAATTCTCAGAGAGCCACTTTTCTTAATAACAGGTACTATATTTGCTAACCATTCGACATACCCTGTGGTTCTGATGAATTTGCAGCGCAACAACCTTTCGACCTCAGCTTTGATCTTTGTGAGAACCGCTGGTGCGAATCTTCTAGGATTTTGCTTGATGGGCTTCTTGCCATCCTTGATTGGAAGTCTGTGCTCCACTAACTCCCTCTTTAAACCAGGCATTTCATCATAGTCCCACGCGAAGCAATCTTTGTTTCTCTTGAGGACTTCGATCACTTCCTGCTTGAGGCCTGGATTAAGTTTTGCGCTTATGTAAGTTATTCTTTTTGTATTGTCATCCCCCAAGTTCACCTCTTCGAGTGGATCATGTGCTAACATTTTAGCAACTGAGTTTGTGGGGTCCTTCTCGAAGCCTAAGGGTTCTTTATCATAGATGACATCTAGCCTTTGATCTATTTCGTGTTCTTCAAAGGGTGAGTCTTTCGAGCCATTCCCCTCTATTTCGTTCACTTCAGCCTCTAAGGCCGTTTTCCATTCGTTCTCAGCCATATAGGCCGAAATTCTTTCGAAGAAGGAGGACTCAATCATGAGCAAGATTGTCGAACTCCCAGCCTGCTGGCCGTCTTTGCGTAGTACCTTCGACTACTTCATCTTCACTGACTATTCTTCTATCCCAATACATGCCATCATGGTGAAGGGTCATATAATAGTGTGCGTTCCTAGTTTCGTTGATTTCGTCACTTGGGGTACAAGGGGCTATTTTGGCTAGATATTTGTCATAATTCCTTTTATTGACTAAGTTAACTGCTTTCATAAAATAACTCTGGTCCGCTTCGATGTTCTCCACAATCCCATCTTCTCTCCATAAAACCAACCTTTGATGTATTGACGAAGGAACTGCTCCAACGCCATGGATCCATTCTCTTCCCAGCAACAAGTTGTAGTTGGCTTTGGCTTCGATCACCATGAACATGGTGGGCCTGCAGCTCGATCCTACCGTCAAATCCAGTTGAACTACCCCCAATGTTTGACCTACTTTCCCTTCATAGTTGGATAGGACCATGTTGTGTGGTTTGACGTCACCCTCGTGTATTCCTAACTTCTTCAGCATGAAGTGGGGCATTAAATTGACTGCAGCGCCTCCATCCACCAAGACTTTATTTACGCCATGGGCACCAGCCTTTGCTCGAATGAACAATGGCTTGGATGATTCTTCATGGTGGCTCGGGTGTTCAAGCGCGTTACGCTCTTCATTGCGCCGTTATCCATCACGTAGTAGCATATTGGTATGTGCTTCATCAAATCTATGGTATCATCCTCCTCATGCTCTTCGATTTTGGTTTCCTGTCCAAACTCACAAGGTAGTACAAATACCACGTTGCAATTGATATTGAGTGAAGACTCCCCCTCTGATTCGAAGTTGTCTGTTAGCATATCTTCGTCTTCTTCTGGACTTGGTGTGTACTCCTTTGATTCATCTTGTTGTGTTTCAGAGAAGAGTCTCCTACTAACTGGGGGTTTGTCCTCAGGTTGATTATTTGGTTTTGGTTTGTTGGTGCTTGATTCTCCTTGGTTTTTTATCGAAGTTGTTCCTTTATCTGCCATAGCTTACCTTTCAGCCTTTCGAATTCTCTGTTGCCTACGTCATTGTGATCTTGACATGGGGTTTTCGCCTTTGTAATTTTCTAACCTCAATTCTTCCCTCTTTTCAGTGTTGAATTGCCTTCTATATGCCATGGCGTGGCGTGCATTTCGTCCATTGCTTCTCCATTTATCCTTCCCCTTGTCAGTTCTGACTTGCAGCCACTTGTCTGTTGGTACTTCAGCAGGGATTTTGAACGTCACCCTTCGAGCGCCTTTAGGATAAGGGCTGTCAGGCCTTCGTTGAGTGTAGTTACTCTCGAAACGTTGGCTCATCTGATCAGTCTCTTTGTGGTTCCAGCATGGGGCGAAAGGAATTGTTTCAAAGGCTCTGGCCACATTTTGATCGTACACTGCAGAACACCTTGGGCATACTAGGCATTTGGTTCCCCTTTGTGACAGCGAACCAAAAACTCCAATAAACTCTCTCTAGCTCTAGGGTAACATCTAAATAACTGGTTATCCTGGCGCCAGTTGATGCCAGTTCGTGCCCTTTGTTTCCTCTCGAAGTCTGCAGCAATTCTCTAGTTGCAGATGATGTTGCATCTGGGACATAGTATCATTCCAGCATTTCCTTTGTGGCACAGCATGAGGTAATCTTTAAGACTGGTATCCACAGCATAACTATCCTTCATCTTGTACTTCTCTTTCTCTAAATATCTTTACATCTCCTCCATTTCAGAACGAGGTCTCTCTATATCCACCATGTTAACATCCATGTCTTCCCCCTTTATGTTATCATCTCCCCATCCTGTAGGTTTGACGTCTTCGATTGGGATTTTCGAACTTTACGGGCGAGTATTTCACGGTGTAGTCGAACTTTCCTTGGGCTCCCCTAAGGTATCCCAGACTTCTTTCTGAGGAATGTTAACATCTACATCTTCCCCCTTTATGTCATCATCTCCCCATCCTGTAGGTTTGACGTCTTCGATTGAGATTTTCGAACTTTACGGGCGAGTATTTCACCGGTAGTCGAACTTTCCTTTGGGTTCCCCTAAGGTATCCAGACTTCTTTCGAGGAGAAGCTGGCGTTATGTCTGGACTTTCTCCAATTTCCTCGGGACTTGATGCTTTGTGTCAATTCTTGGTTTCGATTCTCCTGGCCTTCAGTAGCATGGATCTCTTTCGAAACAGCCAACGGTACCACTCCAGTCGAAGCCTCCTGTTTCTTATGGACTTCCTCAGTAACCTCCTTTTTGACTTCGACTAACACACAACTTTTGTTCTCAGTGTTTTCTTCTCCTGATGGAGTGCCATCTTGATCTGCTTCTACCATATTGATTTCTCCAATGTATAGAGGCTCGGAGTAATTGGTGTCTGCAACATCCAAAGGGTCTTCATCTACTTTCATTTTTGGTTTGTCAGCAAATTTCAATTTGCCATCCTTAATTGCATTTTGAATTAAATCCCTGAAAAGAAAACACTGTGAGGTTTTGTGGCCTAGGAAACTATGATACTTACAAAATCCTCTTTTCTTTTTTTGATCTAAAGGAGGTATTTTGACGTTCGATGGCACAATTAGTTGGCCATCTTTGACAAGCAAATCAAAGATCTCGTCACATTTTGTTACATCAAAGGTATACACCTTCTTTGGGAATTTGTCACTTTTCTCATTTTCAACAATTTCTTTCCCTTTTGTGGGAACTAATAGTTTACAAGAGTAAGGTGGAGCCTGCTTTAATTCAGCGAGATCTATTTCGACCTCTTCGAATTCAGGATAGTCTTCAACTTCCTCAGTTTCGACATAGGAAATTCTTTCTTTTTTGTTACTTTTAAAAGCCCTAGCCTTTTCGGCCTTCAACCTTTCGACCTGTCGAACCCTATCTGCTAATTGAGCCATGTCCCTCAAGTATTGTGTGTCTAATTTCTTTCGAATAGAATAGTCCAGGCCACCAGCGGCCATTTCGACTAACTCATGTTCAGGAACTACTATGAAACATCTAGATTTCAAGAGTTTGAACCTATTCAGATAATCATCTATTGGTTCAGTAAATTTTCTCTTAACACTGGCTAGTTCCTTCAGACTTATTTTAGATTGTCCCATGTAGAACTGTTCATGGAATAATCTCTCTAAGAGGGTCCAAGTATCTATGGACCCAGGAGGCAATGTGGTGAACCATGTAAAAGCATTCTTGGTCAGGGAACTTGGGAAGTATTTAATCCTAAGGTTCTCATTATTTGCTATGTCTCCTGCTTCGGTCAGATACCTGGCTATGTGTTCGATTGTTGATTCATTGGTATCTCCAGCAAACTTTGTAAACTTAGGGATCTTATATCCCCTTGGTAAATCAGTGTGCATTACATAATCTGCTATAGGAGAGGCATAATTTGGCCTTCTAATCCCTGTATTAAGACCGTTTTGGGCCATAATCCTTTCTATCATGGTGGTTAAATTATTTTCTGCCAAGATGTTGTCGTTTCGAATTCTATGAACAACTGCATCAGCATCTTGGTTTCGACCCACCATGACAACTCCTCTAGGTTGTTCTTCTCGAAACGCTGAGACTTCTAGCCTTTCGACCCTTGCCCCTGGTTCCATAACTCCCCTTTGTGGTTCCTCTCGAATCACTGGGGCATCTAACCTTTCGATCCTTACCGCTGGTTCTATAAATCCCCTTTGTGGTTCTTCTCGAATCACTGGGGCATCTAACCTTTGTGCCCTTGCCCCCAAATTAACCCCCTCCCTGACTGGTCTATAGGGTGGGTCATCAGCAATTTGTTCTATGATAGGTATGTTTGCTCGAACCAACGCCTGGTTCTGTCTACGCCTTTCTGGCGGAGCGAAGAAATCTGCTATTCGACTCATATTATCCGCGTTTTCTCTGTTTGTCACAGTTACATTTTGTACTATTGGGGCGAAGATCTCTTGCATAGTTTGTGCTAACACTCCTATCATATTATGGTTACTATCATCCATTAATTGCCTAAAAGCCATCTGATTTTCTGTGGTTAGGATAGGCAATGTACTAAAACCTACTGACCCTTGGTTATTTGACATGAATTGATTAGCCCCAGATCCAGACCCTAATTGTGGTGACGTATTCGATGTCGAAGTGTGCAAACCTGCCATAAACGATGTTGGCATCCCATAAGAGGGATTTCTAGGTCTATTGCCATCGAAACTGGGTGGTCTAGTTGGTGGTGGGGTGGCGAAATGTGTTTGGGTCCCTGATGGTGGGACAATCAATTGTTTCTCAATATTGATGAACAACTTTTTTTTCCATAAACAATGGTGTTTGTTTTGATAAACATTTGAATTTGTTTTTGAAACAATTATAGATGGACAAGTTTTCTTGAGGGTACTTGGAAGTTTATGAAATTTCAAGATTAAAGCACCTTTATAGATGATAAGACACGATTACAAAAAATTGTGTTTGGCTAGGTATATGTTGGAAAATGGACGAAGGAGATTAGAAAAAATAGTGGAAAAAATAAATTAGCATGTACACTACTGTTTACAGTGATTTCTGGTAAACAACCGCTAGTCCTCCAAACTATCAAATAATCTTAATGACTGTTATTTAATCTCTCTGGTAACTTGCAGGATCGACTAGATTGATCCTATGGGGTATTGGTCGTTTGGATAAACCTAATGGAAAAACTGATATTCATTGTTAGGATTTGTATTTAGAGTGTTTTATAGACATTCAATTGACTTCGATTACCATTTTAAAAGAATCTAATGACATGATCGAGTAAAGAAATATGAAACTGAATTGAATGAATAAAGATTCGATTGCAAAGAAATGTTTAAATGCAGAAAGAGTAAATGACTTTAATGTAAAGACATGAATATAAACATTTCAGTGTAAAGACATGAATGTAAAAGCATGAATGTAAAATGTTAATGTAAAAGGTTTCTGAAATATAAAGGATTCGAATAGAAGAAAACGTTTAAATGCAAGAAATAAGTAAATGACTTTGAATGTAAAAGTATTTGAATGACATTGACATGAAAATGGAAGATAAACTGGAAAAGACAAAGAGTTTTACTGAATTATAAATGTTTGGTGTTATCATACGTACATTGTTCGAGCATTCGTTTCCTTAGCCATGTGGTATTTTGAATGTTTACTGAATTTTGTACAATAGATATGACACACGAAATCCTAACACTAAGACTTCTATTTATACTATTTCGATTATGTTCTTATTATTCGAATCTCCTGCAGGCATGGCTTATATTTCTTTAAATATTTTCCATTAACCTTTAAGATTCGCTTATCATCAGCCAACTCTTCAATTTCATATGCATTGTTTGAAAATATCTTAACTATTCGAAAAGGTCCTTCCCAATGAGGTGACCATTTACCTATTGTTTTATTTTTCTTGTCCATGGGCAATATGACTTTCCAGACTAAGTCATTAATAGTGAATATTTTACCTTTCACCCTTTTATTATATGCCCTAGCTACTCTTTCTTTTTGCCTCATTAGGATTTCCAACGCATGTAATCTAACTTCGTCTAACTCAACTAACTCATTCATCATCATCTCCCAATATAATACAGATGGGATCTCATTTTGTCTTTGAACTCGAATTGATTGTAAATGAATTTCTACTGGTAGAACTGCATCATGACCAAATGTTAGTTGGAAAGGCGTGGTGTTAATAGCTTCTTTAGGAGATGTTCTACAGGCCCATAGTATCTGGTCTAAAGTCTTGTGCCAGTTCCTTGGCTTTTTACCAACATGTTTCTTAATTAACCCTATTATCACTTTATTGGCTGCTTCGACCTGACCATTTGCTTGAGCATAATATGGTGTTGATGTTAGTAATCTAAACTCCATCTCTTGAGCAAATTCTTGCATCTTCCTACCAGTAAACACAGAACCTTGGTCTGTGGTTATGCTCTCTGGCAATCTGAACCTATAGATAATCTGTTTATGTATGAACTCAATAATAGCCTCTTGATCAGCAGCTATTAATGGTATTGCTTCGATCCACTTGGTAAAATGATCTATTCCTACCAAGATATATTTCTGTCCTTTAGATGAAGCAGGATTGATTTCTCCTATTAAATCTAATGCCCATCCTCTAAAGGGCCATGGTTTAATGATCGAATGTAACTCACTTGCAGGAGCATGTTGAATCCCTGCATGTTTCTGGCATTCTTCACAGCCTTTAGCAAAATCTATACAATCTTTGAGCATGCTGGGCCAATACATACCATATCGAAATAACAACCATTTCATTTTATGGCCTGCTTGATGTGCCCCACATGCCCCATTGTGGACTTCTGACAATGCTAAGTATGCCTCACTTTCTCCTAGGCATTTCAGTAACACGCCCTCCTGGGCCTTTTTGAACAATTCATTTCCCATAAGGACATATGATAATGCTCTATATTTTATTTTCCTGTCAACATTCAATGTTGGGTTCTCTAAATAACTCACTAGTGGACTTCGCCAATCTGCATCTGATAAGGTGTCTATGGCTAATACTTCGAATCTATCTTTATCACCACAACCTAATGTAATATTTTCTAAATCTGATGGTATTAATCTAGTAGCCATAACCCTACCTCTTATTTCGACTAAATCCTCAAAGTTTTTGGTAGAAACTTTATATCCTGAAGCCAACTGTGCTAGGTCATTTGCTTCTTGATTTTCTATTCTTGGTATATGTTGAATATCCATGTATTCAAATTTTTTGAGTAGCCTGTTAACTATGACGAAGTATGTCATCAGATTTTCCTTTATGCAATTGTATTCCTTTGTTATTTGCTTGACCACTAATTCCGAATCACCTTTAATTTCGACTCTAGTTGCCCCCAATTCCAACAAAGCTTCAAGTTCAACAATAAGCGCTTCGTATTCAGCTTCGTTGTTCGAGCAACGAGGACCATCTAACTTATACTTTAATTTTGTTGGAATTCCTTCAGGAGAAATTATAAGAACTCCAACACCACTACCCTCCTTATGGGTCGAACCATCAAAGTACAATTTCCAAGGTTGCATTTCAACGTAACCCATGACAGTCTTTTCGACCAGTGAATGGTCCACAATGAAATCTGAAATTACTTGACCTTTCACAGCTCTTAAAGGCATGAAAGTCAAAGAGTATTCTGTTAAGGCTAGAATCTATTTACCAACTCTGCTATGCATTATTGGTTTCAAAAGCATATGTTTAATAACATCGAAATGAGATGAAACATAAACATCAACAGGCTTTATATAATACTTAAGTTTCATACAAGAAAAGTATAAACAGAGACATAGCTTTTCTATATTGGTATATCTAGTTTCTGCATCATTCAACACCCTACTTAAATAGTATATGGCTCTTTCGATGCCATTGTTATCTTCTTGTGCTTACATACTTCCTATACTAACTTCAGAAGCAGAAATGTACAGTCTCATGGGTTTTCCCCATGAAGGTGGAGACAAGATAGGAGGCTGAGAGAGATATCTTTTTATCTTGTCAAATGCCTCCTGATGTGCTTCGTCCCACTCGAAGGCTTGGCCTTGCTTCAAACGAAGTAACAGAGAGAAAGCTTGGGTTCTTCCACTTAGATTTGAAATGAACCTTCTTAGAAAGTTAATCTTCCCTAGCAAAGATTGCAGCTCCCTTTTTGATGTAGGTGTTTTCGTCTCCATAATGGCTTTGGTCTTATTTTGGTTGATCTCAATTCCTTTCTTATGAACCACAAAGCCAAGGAAATCTCCAGCCTGCACAAAAAATGCACACTTAAGGGGATTCATTTTTAAGCCATGTTTTCTCATTCTTTCGAATGATTGGCTCAAATGATGCAAATGGGTTTCTGCAGATATGGATTTGATGACTATATCATCAATATACACCTGCATAAATGTCTCAATAAAATCATGGAAAATTGAATTCATTGCTCTTTGGTAAGTTGCCCCAGCATTTTTTAAACCAAAAGGCATCACTACCCATCCGTAGGTGCCTAAGGCTCCTGGGCTACGAAATGCTGTCTTAGCAACATCTTCTTCAGTAATAAAAATCTGATTATACCCAGAGTATCCATCTGAAAGAAATTAAAGGTGATTCGGAATTAGTGGTCAAGCAAATAACAAAGGAATATAAATGCATAAAGGAAAATCTGATGACATACTTCGTCATAGTTAACAGGCTACTCAAAAAATTTGAATACATGGATATTCAACATATACTAAGAATAGAAAATCAAGAAGCAAATGACCTAGCACAGTTGGCTTCAGGATATAAAGTTTCTACCAAAAACTTTGAGGATTTAGTCGAAATAAGAGGTAGGGTTATGGCTACTAGATTAATACCATCAGATTTAGAAAATATTACATTAGGTTGTGGTGATAAAGATAGATTCGAAGTATTAGCCATAGACACCTTATCAGATGCAGATTGGCGAAGTCCACTAGTGAGTTATTTAGAGAACCCAACATTGAATGTTGACAGGAAAATAAAATATAGAGCATTATCATATGTCCTTATGGGAAATGAATTGTTCAAAAAGACCCAGGAGGGCGTGTTACTGAAATGCCTAGGAGAAAGTGAGGCATACTTAGCATTGTCAGAAGTCCACAATGGGGCATGTGGGGCACATCAAGCAGGCCATAAAATGAAATGGTTGTTATTTCGATATGGTATGTATTGGCCCAGCATGCTCAAAGATTGTATAGATTTTGCTAAAGGCTGTGAAGAATGCCAGAAACATGCAGGGATTCAACATGCTCCTGCAAGTGAGTTACATTCGATCATTAAACCATGGCCCTTTAGAGGATGGGCATTAGATTTAATAGGAGAAATCAATCCTGCTTCATCTAAAGGACAGAAATATATCTTGGTAGGAATAGATCATTTTACCAAGTGGATCGAAGCAATACCATTAATAGCTGCTGATCAAGAGGCTATTATTGAGTTCATACATAAACAGATTATCTATAGGTTCAGATTGCCAGAGAGCATAACCACAGACCAAGGTTCTGTGTTTACTGGTAGGAAGATGCAAGAATTTGCTCAAGAGATGGAGTTTAGATTACTAACATCAACACCATATTATGCTCAAGCAAATGGTCAGGTCGAAGCAGCCAATAAAGTGATAATAGGGTTAATTAAGAAACATGTTGGTAAAAAGCCAAGGAACTGGCACAAGACTTTAGACCAGATACTATGGGCCTGTAGAACATCTCCTAAAGAAGCTATTAACACCACGCCTTTCCAACTAACATTTGGTCATGATGCAGTTCTACCAGTAGAAATTCATTTACAATCAATTCGAGTTCAAAGACAAAATGAGATCCCATCTGCATTATATTGGGAGATGATGATGAATGAGTTAGTTGAGTTAGACGAAGTTAGATTACATGCGTTGGAAATCCTAATGAGGCAAAAAGAAAGAGTAGCTAGGGCATATAATAAAAGGGTGAAAGGTAAAACATTCACTATTAATGACTTAGTCTGGAAAGTCATATTGCCCATGGACAAGAAAAATAAAACATTAGGTAAATGGTCACCTCATTGGGAAGGACCTTTTCAAATAGTTAAGATATTTTCAAACAATGCATATGAAATTGAAGAGTTGACTGATGATAAGCGAATCTTAAAGGTTAATGGAAAATATTTAAAGAAATATAAGCCATGCCTGCAGGAGATTCGAATAATAACAACATAATCGAAACAGTATAAAGGAGTGCCAAAATGGTAATATATATTGCCAAGATGGCGTTGTTTGGATATTACAAACCAAAATTCAACCAAGATTCAAAATTCATTAAACAAACAAAAATTTAAAAATATGCATTGTTCCTCAATCTTTCGAAAGTACTTCGAAAGGACTCAAGCCTTTGCTGAGTGAAGCGCCTTGCTCCTTCCAGGGTAGCAACTTCACCTTTAAGTTGCTCTGCTGCTTCCATTTCGGCAAGTCCTTTGTTGAGAAGTTCTTCGAATTGATTGTCAGCAGTATTGGTTTCATATGCCAATTGTTGTTGTTGAGCCTCCTTAACCTTTTGTTGGAGCTCTTGAATTTGCTTTTCCCAGAGAAGAAAGAGAAGAATAGACTGAGCTCGAGCTTCATAGTCAGTTTTGGCTTGCTTTATGTTCATGGCTTGGTCTTCAGCTTCTTTAGAAAGCTTCGAGGCATGCTCGTAAGCAGCGTTATGGAAGTTCGTTTCTCTTGGACCTTAGTAGCAGCAAATTCGTCTTGAAGAAGACAACCAGTCACGTTATCCAACAAAGTTTGAAGTTCGAATAATATGGTGCTGACTTCTAGAGAGCAGGTGGCGAGGTTAACTTGCGTAAGAAGCTCCTTCATAGTGTAGCAAGCTGTACTATCCCTCTTGAGCACTTCGAACAAGTCCACATCAAGGATTGTTCTCCTAACTTTGTTCAGAAGTACAACTCTATCATCTGAGGGCAATGGATCGTTAGTCGAATTAGTACCAGCCCTAGCAAGAGGAGTATCCCTTTGAGCTAATTTAGCCTTCATATACCCAATTGGGTCATTTCGTCTCAAGAGAGCTAGCTCCTCTTCAGTCATTTGAGATTGGGAAGACTCAGGAAGTTCCATACGCAAGGGAGTAACATCCATCTCGACCTCCATAGGCTCATTAGTCTGGTCACCATCACCTTCATTCTTTTCTTGTACGTTGTCTTCTCCATCATCAACCTGATCTACCACTTCGATCGATTGAGTTTCACTACTATTACCATCGGACTCTGTTCCATCGCTCGAACCGCTCTGGGCTTCGTCTTCCCCAGATCCTTCTTCTTCAGATTCTTCACTCTCTTGGGAAGAATTAGCTTTTTCCTCTTCAGCATGTACAACCTTAGGGCTCTCTTGGAAGGTTTCGAGAGGAGACTTTGGAAGAGAAATTTCTGTTGGAATCTCTGCAGACTCATGAGGCGTTGCCAAGTTCGTTTCTTTTAGAGGAGGGGAAGTGCCTTGGTCATCTTGTTGCTCTGAAGCCCCAATCGGAACCGCCATGTTGGAGGATCCTTTGTTTTGCACCAGATTACTGGAGTCCTCATGAGGAGAAGTTGATTGGAGCAGCAGTCTTTGATGGAGGAGTCGAAGTAGTAGGAATTGGATTCGAAGTGTCCTACACAATCAAAGAAAGATTAAAAAAACATGCACCAAGGTACGAATAATTATTTTGTTAAAGATTCGAATTCAATTTACCTGTGGATTATCGGAGGAGAGGTTGCTATCAATATGTTCCAACATTACGTTGGAGGTCGAAGGTGGATTTTTGGATTTAATTGGGGGAGCAACATCTCTGGAATCGAGTCCAGAAATGCTAGTTGGTTCCGCGTCTTTGGAAACTTCTTTCTTCTGCTTCTTCTTCGAAGCTGTTGGTGAATTCCCTCCAGCCTTAGGATTCTTCCCAGTGGTACTTGGTTTCCTCTTCTTTGGAGTGGTTGGTGGAAGTTTGTTAGTCTGAAAAGGTTTAAACATGAGTTAGACCTCAATCATAAATTTTAGTTTATTCGAAACATCAGGATTAATTGAATACCTTTGGAGTTGGAGCAGTTGTTGTTGCTGGTGTTGTTGTTGTTGCAGTAGTTGTTGTTGGAATTGCTAGAGGCACGTTATCATCAGTTTCAATGGTTTGTTGCGAACTACTTCCTTCCTTAGCCTTCGAAGCAACAGTCTTTATCCTGATGGCTGAAAATTGAAACAATTAAGGTAAAATGTTAAAAATAAAGAAAGTAAGAAACATTTGGGAATTTCCCAAGCATTCGCACCTGCGCCTTGATTAGATATAATCGACATGGCAGAAAGTTCATAGCGAAGATGTCCTGGGAAATTATGGAGCCAATGACGAGCCCATGTCACAGTCTCAGATGACTTTAGTTTCTTTTGAGATTTGTATTTGAACATCTCTTTGCAAGTCAACCACCAAGGGTATGGAGGAAACCAAGCCAGAGCCAGTTCTGAGGTAGGCAATCTAGGAAATTTAGGTGGATGCATTTCGAGTGCCAACCTATACCTATCCTCAGGTGACAACCCTGAAGGAAGTTTGAACTTAGAAACTTTCTCTTTAAATTTTTCCTTCAAGGTTTCGGACGCTTGATACACAGTGGTTTCCAAGCGTGTAGGGTCATAAGTAGTTTCAAAATAATTCTGAAAAACCCTAATCTCTTGGGCGTGAGTGAACATACCTTTCTTGGAGTGTACCTGCACATCGAACGCATCAATTAGTTTCTGTTGAATAGTGAGTGTGTCGAACATATAAGATTGGTAGAACTTAGTCCACCATTCCAAAAATCCTTTCGCTGTAAAATGTGTTGGTTCAAAAGGTATCAGTTCGAACTGAGCGAAGTCTTGGTACTGTTCTTGTTGCAGCTTGGCTTCTCTTGCTTTAAAGGTTCGACCAGAAGTGATGGCACTCTGTGTTTGGAACAGAGGTTCAAGGATTAACTGACACAAGCCAAATTGTCTGGATACAAAGTTAGGTTGATAGGCAAACAGGAAGATTTGGTTCTTGGAAGGAGTGATTCGTGAGGAAATTAATCTAGGGAGCAAAAAGGCTTTCCAAATATCTTGAATTTCTTTACTTTTAACAGCTTCGGAAAGAGACATGGTGAACCATGATGGTCCATGAGTCCTTGAAGCGAAGGGTGCCATGGTTTCTTCAAATTTATGTCTCTTCGAGAAAATCATGATATACTGTGAGAAAAGGACTTTGAAGTCAACTTTATCATCATTCGGAGTGAGTTTTCGCAGCCTTGTACCTTCAATAATTCGATTCGCTATCTCTAGATCTTGTTCGACAACAGTGTCAGCAGTTGATCACGAGGATTCAAACATGGCATTTAGCCATAATTGGAGCAACCAGAAAGGGCCAGCTAGCAGGATGTTTTTGGGAGTATGGGATTTCAAACTCGAAACGACTGATCTTAAGCTTTCGTAAAGATCAACAAGTAACAGTTTGCTCAAACATACCCTCCTATTCTCATGTAAGTCCCTAGATAAAGGAATAAACCTACTAGCTACCTGTAAGGACCTGCTACAGAATACATATCTTGATAACCATAAGGTGAGAAAGGCAATGTGTTCCACATCTGAAACACTATCTCCTTCAGTGTGGTAATGGCTAATGAATTTGGAAAAGCTGGCTAATTTGACATCGAAGTCAATGATACTGGAGTGTTCTTCAGTATCAGGGATGTAAGTTTCTCCTACTGGTGAGAGACCAGTGACGGCTGCTATGTCGAAAAACGTGGGCGTTATCATTCCGCCAGGAAGATGAAAAGTGTTGTAGGTGCTGTCCTAGAAATATAAGGATGCAAATAACAGGGGGTGACTATAGGTGAAACCTGGTTTCGATAACTTAATCAGATTATATATTCCTAGTTCCTCCCATTGGTGTGATTTCTTGGCTTCTACTTTGGTGAGCCAGTTTTGGTAAGCTATGTCAGGGGTAGGGCAGGATCGAAACGGTTTAAAGTTGCTTTTCACATAATCTAATACAAAGGGATCTTTTGGGGGAATGGTTGGAGTTTCTATGGCTTTCGAATCAGAAGACTCGCCTATATTCTCAGCTCCTATCCTAGGGATATCCATTTTATTAAACAAGGGTTTGAAATTATAACAGACAGGGAAGATTTTCCTAGTATCTTTCAATATTTCAAAAACTGTAAGAGGACCCATTAAAGCAAACCTCTTTCCAGCAGCGTTAGTTGGAATCAGTACCTGAGAGGCGTATAGCATTTCCTTCTCCTTGGAGATCATTTGAGGGAGAAGCACATATTGACCCTGGTAAGTGTCTATCTTACTTTCCATGATGGTTCCTGTGTTCTTGTTCTTCTTCTTGGAAGTTTTCTTCAGTTGGGATGATGTTGTTGAAGACATTGTTGAAGATTGTTGAAAGTTTTAGGGTTTTAGCGAGAGTAGAAGAAGAAAAGAGTTTCAGAATGTGGGAAAAAAGATAAAAGACTAAGTTGATTAGTTTTTATAGTGTGGAAGTTTAAACATCCACTAAGTAAGACTAGGATACGTGGGAGTCGTGGGTTGGATCTAGAAGGAGGTGGCGTAAAAGTTGATATTGGTAATAAGCATGATTAAACATCATCATCACTTTTGTAACCGCACCATACTTTGATTACTAGTTTAATACGGTTAAGAAATTCAAGAGGCGTCTTGATTGACGTGGTTGAAGTCATGCACAGTAAATATCATGATTACTCAAAAGTTTCATCAAAATCTTGTGAATGTGTTTAAAATAAGTATTTCTCAAGAGGTTCGGAATACATATTTTAAAGGGGCATTTTGTTGGCTGAAGATTTTGATGATACAGTTCGAAATGAAGCAATATGGATGTTTCGTTGGAATAAAGTAAATGTCATAATTTAGAATGGAAGAAATGGTTCTTCGAACAGACATGTCAAAGCTCGGAGCTTCGAGTGACAGTTGTGAAGATATATTTAAAAGGAGCTTCGAAGTGGTAATGAGACTGTGTCTATGAAGGATGTGAAATGTGTTCGAAGCGAAGGCTACCAGAGCATTTGAAATTCAAACGCGAGCGGGATATTGGAAATCAAATATATATGCGCTGGAACGATTCGAAGACGCGTGGAAGCTAGAGAGAAGCAGTGCTTTGCATGTTCTGAACGTGGCAGAATCTTATAAGCAAGACCGTTATGGTCGAAATAGTATAAATAGAAGTCTTAGTGTTAGGATTTCGTGTGTCATATCTATTGTACAAAATTCAGTAAACATTCAAAATACCACATGGCTAGGGAAACGAATGCTCGAACAATGTACGTATGATAACACCAAACATTTATAATTCAGTAAAACTCTTTGTCTTTTCCAGTTTATCTTCCATTTTCATGTCAATGTCATTCAAATACTTTTACATTCAAAGTCATTTACTTATTTCTTGCATTTAAACGTTTTCTTCTATTCGAATCCTTTACATTTCAGAAACCTTTTACATTAACGTTTTACATTCATGCTTTTACATTCATGTCTTTACACTGAAATGTTTATATTCATGTCTTTACATTAAAGTCATTTACTCTTTCTGCATTTAAACATTTCTTTGCAATCGAATCTTTATTCATTCAATTCAGTTTCATATTTCTTTACTCGATCATGTCATTAGATTCTTTTAAAATGGTAATCGAAGTCAATTGAATGTCTATAAAACACTCTAAATACAAATCCTAACAATGAATATCAGTTTTGCCATTAGATTTATCGAAACAACCAATACCCCATAGGATCAATCTAGTCGATCCTGCAAGTTACCAGAGAGGTTAAATAACAGTCATTAAGATTATTTAATAGTTTGGAGGACTAACGGTTGTTTACCAGAAATCACTGTAAACAACTACATATAGTAAAATCAGATGGAATTCTTTTATCTAAGGGTGATTAATAATGGTTCACCACGAGGTACCTAATAGGTGGTTCACCCTAGACTTCACCATAAATAGTCTATCTTCAAACACTCCAAAACCCTAATACACACACTCTCTCAAGCAAATATTTAACTATCCTTCACAATACTATAAAACAAGAGTATAAGAAAAAATATAAAAATTAAATACAAATTTAAAGTGCTTTTGACTTGTACATATTGTAACAAAGAATTTGAATTCTATATATAGTCTTGAACTCCATCTTCTTTCACAAAACTAAATAATGTGAGACTTTGCAAACCTCACAAAATATTGGTGCACAAGGTTAAAGACGAAGATGGAAGAAGAAAGAGAAAATGTAACAAACTCTAAATGACGAAAATTCAGTTATGTTTTCATTGTAACAAACTTGTTTAAATGCACAAAGGAATAAACGACCACGTAAGCACAACTAAAATATGCAAAGTTAAGTTAATAGCTAAAAACAACTTATAGAAGAGCTTATAACTAACAACATTAAAAGCAACTGCTTATGACTAACAACAACGTCTGAATATGAATTACTTCTAAGACCATCCCTTAATTCACATTCAGCTAATTAAATTCCACAACACCAATTTCATCTCTCAAGTGGATATAGTGTCTAATCTTTATAACTTTTGTCAGAACATCTACAAATTGATTATGAGTGCTACAATGCCCAACTTCTAATACTTCATTATGAATATGGTTCCTCGGGAAATGATACTTCGTGTCAATATGCTTGCTTCTTCCATTAACCTCACATGCTTGCTCACCAAGAAATGTGACTTCCCATATACTTGAAGAAATATCTAGAAGTACTTTTTCTGTCAACTCCGTCTCCACATTAATTATAATCTGAATAACATATCAACTCTGAATTAACTTTAGCACCAGAAAGAAATAAAACTCCATACCTCGAAGTCCCTTTAATATACCTTAGTATCTTGACAGCAACTTGGTAATGTGACCATTTTGGTTTATTCTTAAACCTACTCACTATTTCAACTGCATAACAAATTTTATTTTTGGTGTTATAAAGATATCCCAATGAGCAGAGCCGACCCTATGTCGGGGCAATCAGATCCACAACCTAGAGCCTCAAAAAATATGTGGCCTCAAAATTTAGTCTTGGGCTTTATATATCAGACATCAAAATTGGTATATATAAAATCTAATGAAAGTACATGTGTAATCATTGTGACCTATCAGTTGGCTCTACTCCTGTCAACACATGGGACTAAGTTTCATGATCCCTTACTCAAACATATCTTTAATATTTTCTTTCTTTTTTGCGTTTTTTGTCTTTTTTTCTCGAAAAACAATTGTGATCCATTATCTATATATACTTTTATTTGATTTATTTTCTTTTTTACTTTTTCAATTTCAAAAAAAATTATGAATTTATTATCCATTTATACTTTTATTTATTTATTTTTACATTTTTCTAAAAAATTATCAAAATCTTAATTTTATGTAACTAAATAAAAGATTCACATTTTTCTAAGAAATAAAATAAAAAATTGTGACTTTCTCTCTTCTCCCTCAAACAAAAAGAAAAAATAGAATCTTAAAATCAAAATTTTAGGTTAAAAGTTCAATTTTTTCTTTTTTAATTGATAATTTTTTTTCTTATTTATTGTTTGTTGTTTAATGTGTATAAGTTATTTATACAAATTGAAATTGAAATTTATTTCATCCGATTGTGTTATAGTAAAATATTATTTTGATATAAATTCTTCATAAATAAATTAAAAATAACCATGAAGAAATTTTGTTGACATCACACATAGTTAGAGCCCTATTATAACGATATTAGGTTTAGTGTTTTAGAAAAAAATTGTTTTTAAAGAAAAAATTATTTTGAAGTATGTTATAAAACATTGTTTTGTTGGTTTGTTGTTATAATAGCTATGGTTATGTATGTTTTGTTTTGATAGTTTAATACTGGTAACTATTTATTTGAATTTTAAGTAAATGTTAATTTTATATATTAATTATTTATTATCTTTTTTATTTATCAATTCAACTTCAACGCTGTAAAATTTATCGGTTCAACTTCAATTTTGTAGGGTTGATCAATTTTAATTTTATGTTTTGAATTTGTTTTCATTATTTCTTTATGGCTCTTAAATTGCTTTCCTAATTTTAGAAAGTTTGATTTTGGATAAACTTTAATTTTGCGGGTTTGATCAATTTTAATTTCAGATTCTAAATTAGTTTTCATTCCTTTATGCCTCTTAAATTGCCACTCTAAGTTTAGAAAATTTAATTTTGGATGTGAGAAACGTAAGGAAAAAAAAAGAATTGATGAATTAACTCAATCTCAATTATGAGCTTTTGATAAATTTATTATAAAAGAACCATAATTTTTTAATGAAAATCATAATGTTGATGTTGAAATTATTTAAAATACGGTAGAAAATATAGAGGAGAATGCTAATGTAATCGAAAATGATAATTTAGATGCAAGACTTAGAGAATATCACACAAACATGAAATATGTTCAAAATATTACCATTTAATATGAATTGCGTAAGAGAATGTAAAATTTTCACACAATATAAATGTTAATTGAGAAAGAAAGAGTATAATAAAAAGCAGTTTTAAAAATAATTATTTTATTAGTGAATTTTTTTGTTATACATAAGGAGATATTGTAACAAAATAACAATTATAATTTTTTTCTTTCAAGTAAAATATTCTTTTTATTGTTGATTATTTCACATTGTTATTTATATTATAATTCATAATAAATATTAAATTATGTAATTTTACAATCGCGTAGTTATGAATCTAATTCATAATGTAATAAAACTTTATAAAACTTTTTTTTTTTTTGTGAAAACATGACTAAGCTGAGCGGGTCTAAATTTCTGTACCAAGAAAGAAGAGACTCCATCGAGTGAGGAAAAACAAAAGGGTTTTTGCTTTTGTTTGCCATCGAAACGAAAAGCATCACATTTCACAACAATTCGAATCCAAAATCCTCCTTTTCCCCCTTTTCCATGGATTCATACCAGCAACAACCTCACGGTGGTTACATGAGACCACCTCAACCACCACCTCCTCCTCCGCCCCACACGTCAGATCCCCATCAACAACACCACCAGTATCACCAGATGCCGCCGCCTCCTCCTCCTCAAGGCCCCTGGTTCACTCCTCAATTTCAGTACCAGTCTCCTTCTCCTCCACAGCAGTGGCCTCCCCCTCCGGCTCCGACTCCGACACCTCCTCCTCCGTCGAATCCTTATTCCTATCATCCTAGCCAGTTCCCTCCTCCTCCTCCTCCACCTCCTCATCATGCTCGTCCTCCTCCTCCTCCTCCTCAGTTCCAGCCTCACTCTCACATTCCTCAGCCTTATCCTCAGGTGAAATATCTTTCTTACCCTTAGGGTTTGTATTTTTGATTATTGTAATCTCATTAATTGTTTGAAATTTTGTAGGAATGGAACAACAACAACAACCCTGGCTGGCCTCAAAACCAACCCTATCCAGGTTGGTTTTAAATTTTAAATTTTAATATGTTCTTTGACCAGAGTTAGGGTTTTTATTTTTGTTAATAATGACATGATGGTAGTTCATACGAATGAAGAAGATTGGGCCGCCAAGGCCAGAGCATGGGCCGATGCTAAGTCCAAGTCCGCAATGGAAACTCAGCATCCACAATCACAATATTCGCATGCTGGAAGATTACCCGAGCAAACACATTATCATGATCCATATCATCAATCCATAGACCAACGTTATTCGGATGTTCAAAACCAGTCCCATCCATCATCAGGCTATCAACAGTTTTCCTTCGTAGATCCAGCTATGCAGCGAAATTCAGGACATTCCCAGGAGGCTGCATCTGTCAGTTTAGAAGCAGCTTATACTTCAGATGGACATTCATACAGTGCTAGAGACGGGACCAGCATCGGAGATCCAACTCTTTCGTTTGAACAAGCAAACTTCCCTACAAATCCATCAGTTCATCCGCAGGAGGTACCTACTAGTTATAGTTCTGTTGCAGGTAATTATTTATTTAATATATTGAAATTGCAAGTGAAGCACTATGGAAATCATTCATATATAATATTCTAAAATTTTCTCTACTGTTTGTGATGTGACCCTGTTAAAGTGTGGTTCAATGAGAGATCTCTGGTAGTTGGATTAGTTTAATTTTGCCATTGAAATTTCTTGTGGAATTTGGAAGAATAATAGTAGGAATTCCGATTTTGTTATATTTCCAACAACACAAATTGTAATATTGGGTGGGAGCCATACAGCCACCATGGGGATGAACTGAGTTAGTGTTGGATCTATGTGGCTGGAATGTCATTGTTTGGAAGTTCTTCAAAGATGGATTCAAAAATATTATCTAGTATCTACACATGCTGTTACTTCTCTTTAGGCCCACATGGATCTAGACACAGCAGACCAACGACTGGGATTGCTGCTTCGGAGAGAGAAACCAAAGGGTTGGCTGATAAAAATTAAGGTTCTAGATGTTAATGTTGAACGAATGAAAATTATTAGAAACCCCTAAGAATAAATGTACATATAAAGGAAACAAGTTATTTTATTTCATTGCATAATTTGTACAATTTTATTATTTAAAATATATCTGTTATTTTAACAATTGATCATGATTCTTATGACTCATGAATTATTTTGATTCAAGATTGACAAAAATAGGTCTTCCAATTTTCTATTTGGTTTATGGATTGATAACCACGAGAGACCTCTTTCAACCTCTTCACATTATTCATCCTTACAACCTTTTTAAAGATGCTATCTGACTAACACCAGCTTTTGCAAAATCATGGCGGCTCATATTGATTTCAGCATACCCACCATGATACCAAACATGCTCCTAATTCCTTTTGGCTTATCCATAATTACTGCTATTGTCGATCTTGATAGTTTCTTTTCTAACTTTTTATTCTGTAGGTATATGGCGGAAAAACATCTTTGCCTCATTACCCAACAAAACAGCCAACATTATCTCCATTGAATAAAACAAGTGTAGATCATAGGAATCACCTGCATTGCCCCCACCCCTAAGATGAAATTTAGATGTATATTATATAAACCATGCACATGTCTTCAACAAGTAACATAAGCTTTTGCGGTAGGCTGATTCTTGACATTGTTAGAGAAGTAACATATAACCATTTATGTGTATTCTCCTAGTAGCTTAAGCTTCTGGAATAGTTGGTTCATGACAAGAAATATCTTCATGTAATTTACCCAATCCAGCCAGAAGGTTTGTGCTTTTCAATATCTTTATAAGAACATTCACCTTTTCAAAACCAGCATTATTAGAATTACTTCCTAGAAGCCCATATTCTTGTTTCCTATGGGTCACTTGAAATGTTGTCAACCACAAGTCGACAACACCCTGTTGTTGAGATTGAGAAAATTCCTTTAGTTGTGTAACTTGTAATTTGCTTTAAAAGTCAAGGTCTTCCTGAATTTTTTGTTAACTAATTTAGCCATTGAAGTGTCTGAATTATCGAAATGAGATTGAAAACTGGAATGCATTCATACCTTACTCATGTGGGTCTGTTGACATGCCTTTGTAACACAACAAGTAGATCTGAAGTTGTATTAACAGAAACTCTAGTTTTTTTTATAGAAATATTGGGAACCATATTTAAAAACGCACGATTCCTGTCAAGAAATTGTTTGTAATCATAGTGTGCTAGCAGACATGCACAAGTGGCTCAAATTTAGGAATGTGTGAGTCAATATATTTCCTAGCACTGCCTTGCCCATGGTTTTAAATTGCGGTTGCGGCCGCGGATGCAGTTGCGGCTATTGCGGGTACTGCGATGCGGATTACGGTCATTGCGGCTTGAATTTATTTTGTATGAACATAAAATATCATACTTTCTTATTTATTTAATATTTCACGTGTCTTCCATTTTATCTCTAAATTTTCTCATATATCTCATTAACAATTTCACCATCACTTTGAATACCTCTAATCCTTTAAAACATAGCTCAAATCTATTATATAAGTAGAAAGGAAGGTAGATCGAATATATTTTGCAAACAATTCATAGTCTGATGCGGCTGTTGCGGTGTTAAGATGTGGCTATTGCGGCGTTATGATGCGGAGTTTTATGTGATTTAGGATCACACCGCAATTGCAGCCTAATGCGGATGCAGACACTACCGCAACCGCAATATTGCGGCCGCATCACGTGATGCGGTCCGCAATTTAAAACCATGGCCTTGCCTGCCAAAATTAGCTCATCTTCACACATTTGTAGAAGACTTGGCTAGAGAAAAAACCCATTACCCACCATCCTTCTGCTTTATTTTGTATTTTATGATTGGATTAATAGACTTGTGTCTTATAATTTTGGTTGGGCCTAACTCAATCATACAAAATCGGCTTTGTAAGGTTGAGTTGGGTCCAACCAAAATGCTAAGATGGTATCAGAGTCTATCCAAGATTGGTTGAGTTGGGTCCAAGTCCAACCAAAATTCTAAGATGGTATCAGAGTCTATCCAAGATTTGTTGGGCCACTTGCTATCAGTTTACCACTATCAAGATTTGTTGGGCCACTTGCTATCAGTTTACCACTATCAAGATTTGTTGGGCCACTTTCTATCAGTTTACCACTATCAGACTATTTGGGTCATGCTCCAAATGTTCGGTCCCTGGTGTGAGGGGTGATTCTTAAGAGTTACATATTAGATGAGATATGACCTGTCCCTGGTGTGAGGGGTGATTCTTAAGAGTCACATATTAGATGAGATATGACCTAAACATATGTTTATAAGTGGAGGTTGCCCCCACCTTGCAAAACAGTTTTGTAAGATTGTGTCAGGCCTAATCCAAATTCTATATGTGTGTTAAATATTTTCTTTCTAAAGATGAATTATAAAACCGCTAGTTGTCAGAATTATCAATGAGACAGTGTTCATAAAGATAACTTAGCTTTGATGAACATGAGCAGGCCCTAAGAGAGCCTTATTCTAGGACATGAAGGCTATATTTTGAACTTCAGCAATTCATGTTTTCCCTCATTTATTTTCCATGCTCAATCTGAATATTGACTTACAGGTAGAGAGGTTGCTGATCAGGTTCAACAGTCATATGCAATGTTTCCCTTGCCAAGTTCATCATCTCAAGAACAATACCTTGCACAACCATCAATGCATGCACCATCCTTTGCACCTCCAAGCCATTCCGTTGACTCATCTACCAATCTTGCTGATCAACCTTTAGATTTTGCACCTAGGTTTAGTCGTGACGGTGACCTGCAAATGCAATCAACTTATAATCATCATGATTCTGGCTCTTCAATGAATAACTGGGGTGCTCCAGTGGCACCTGGTGTTGGTTATCCACCAATACCTCCAAGTCATTCCTCAGGGCCACAGGTTATAAATTTTCATATATTTTATTTTTTCTAATCAATTCACATGTTTATTTTAACATGCCTGACACTTAGTTAATTTAACAGCATGATCCTTCTTTTACTACTCATGGTCATGTAGCAGCACCATATGGAAGGTTTCCTGGACCTGGTCACCCTTCAACAATTCCACCAAATGGTGCACCCTATTCCCTTAGCACAGTAGCTACTGTTCATCCTACTGCAGCTTTCTCTGCTGATGCATATGGAATTTCTGGTGTCCCTGAACGTCCTAAGAAGGTAAGTCTTTCTGAAGGTTAGTACTTTGATATATATATGATTCTTCAAACCTCATTTTGAATTTTTTTTTTAGGCATCAGTCCCTAACTGGCTTAGAGAGGAAATAAAGAAAACAGTCATTGTCGCTCCTTCTGCAGATCATCCAAAAGTGGAAGAAACACTTGTGGGTGATGACATTGATAAATCATATTTGAAAGTTGATGATGAGACAGATAGTAAAAGTGTTGATTCGTCCAGATCAGCTGAGGATGAAGAGGACGAAGAGGTTTGCTTCTTTACTATTTCTTCCCATAAAAATAAGTTATCTCTATGTATGTATGAGTGTGTGTGTATGTGTCTATAATCTTCATCCACTTCAGATTTGATCTGACATTTGTGACATGTACGATCAGGTTGAAGTAGCTAGAACAGCAGCAATCAACCAGGAAATAAAAAAAATTCTTACTGAAGTTCTTTTAAAGGTAAGCACATTGGTTGAAATGAATGAGTTGTTGTGTCCTATTTAACATTTGTTTTTTTTGGTAGGAGAAAATGTTATGTTTAACATCAATATACTGTCTGTAGTAGAGAAAAATATGACAGTTCTAATTTTATAGCTTCTTCTTTAGGTTACTGATGAATTGTTTGATGAAATTGCAACTAAAGTTCTTAGTGAAGATGATTTGACTCCTGAAGGTAATTGCCTGATCCTTCTAGTTTTCTCGATTTTCTGTATACCTAAATGATTAAATGCTAGGTATGGAGTATTATGTATTGGAAGTTCTAACAATATTTTTTCACCAGTGGATCATAATGTTGCCTCTTCAAACCATAAGGCATCAACCTCTCCACCCTCTGCTCCGGTTCCTAAGGCAACTGCTAAAGTCTTAGTTCCAGTTAAATCAACGGAAGTAGAGAATGATGGTGCCAATGAAAAATCTAATTCCAGCTCTCCTGGAGATGTTTTAGGCCTTGGAAATTATGGTTCGGATGCCGATGATGAAATTGATAGTTCCACTGTGCCTGCTCCTGCAAAAGATGCTGCATATATGGTGAATAATGTAGTCCAAACCAACTCATCGCTATCCAGAAATGTCAATGGTGCTGATATTGGTCAATTACGCGACACTAAGATAACCAAAGAGTCTGATCATTCAGATTCTTCCAAGATAGTTTCTAAAGATACTAGAGATAATGGGCTTGAAGCAATTGAAAGAAGCCATGATAGATTTAATGGTTCTAGCTCGAAAAACATGTCAGGGGTGCCAAGATCTGAATTGCCTGGAAAGAACGGCACAGAGAAAGCAACATATGATCATCTTGTTAAGGAAAGCAGAAGAAAATCGGAACAAAATGACCGACATGACAGGAGTTCTTCCGAAAAAGATTTTAAGGAGGTAAAAAGTAGTCATAAGTCCAGGACAGACGAAAAAGGTGATGAGAGCAAAAGAAGGAAGGAGGAAAGAAACCAGAAAAAGGAACAAACTAATTACATCAGTGAGTCAAAAGAAAGAGTAAAAGAGCACAATGTAAGGCATGGGGAGAAGGAAAAGGAACCCGAATCAAGGAAAAGGTCCTCCCGTGCTGATGTCAGGGATGATAGGAAGGGAGCAGAAAAATCTCATAGAGGTAGTACCGCTGAAGATGCTAGTCGGAGAAAGGAACATACAAAGGATAAGGGGGACCATAAATCTAGGCGAAGGGAAGCTAGTGACCATGACAGGCACAGAAGAAGACGTTCATCGTCAGTAAGCAGTTGGGGTAGAACCAGCAAGGATCATCTAGTTAATCATGCTGATGATTCAAGTGGTGAAGGCTCAGATGGCTCGAAAAGGTTTAGAACAGAATCCGTTTGACCTTCATTTTTGTCTGGTTGTCACTTGTCATATAGTGCCTAATTTCTTCTTTGTACTGCAGGAAGCATCATTCAAGAAAGCGAGATTTGTCACCATCTCCTGTCAGGTCTAAAAGAAGGTATTATTTATATACTCACTACCTTTTTTCAGGTTTGCAATATCAATATTTTGATTATTCCAGAGCATCTGTTGGATCTTGAGATAAGCTGTTTGCGTTTATGGCTATATCAATATTTTCTCTGTGTTGGTGTTTGAAAGGCTAAGTTATTTGCCTGCTTCTCTGCATTTTTCATTATTGATTTCATCAAAAGTGACCTGAAACACTACTATCTCAAGAACAGAAATATATATATTTATTCATGCACTGTTTTTGAACTTCAACTTCTGTCCTCTTAACATTTTTCATTTATTAAATTGTTTATCACCTGTTTACTAGTTTTGGCAATCATACTTATTTAATTGAATATCAATATTTTGTTATTTTATGATAGTTATTTATTTTCAGACACATGTATATGGTCAGTTTAACTCTGTTGGGCAAGCTTCACTATTTACCCCCACATCTTAGTTCAACTTGAGAGTTTGTGTATTTGAACTTTTTGTCAAACATATGATCTAAAAACATATTTAGCATTTGATCTTTGGCTGTTTGCGGTTCCAGAAGCTGATATTTATACCACATATTTAATCATATGGTTGTTTCTGTAGTTGAAAATTTGAAGTCCTGTTATCATATTGCTTTTTTTAAATGGAATGCTTTTCTTGCTGTACAAGTTATGTTCGAAATATTTCACATCTTCATGCATCGATACTCTACTGTGTGCAATCTCAATTTATTTGTCTCCCATCTGTTTATATGGTATTAGAGAATTAGAGAGACAAGAAACTTGAAATTGTGCAGAGATTTGTTTATTTTGGATTGTCAGGGTTTCTGTACTGTGACCAGGATATAGAATAATAACGTGGGGACATTTTACGAGGTTTTAAGATCTGGTGAAACTTTGGCTGTATCTTACCATATTCAATAGAAACATATTCAATTGATGGTAATAGGCTGTTTCCTCTGGGAGTGTTGACACTACCAGGCTGAGCTTTTTTTTATAAACTTCGTTTACTTTAAACTCACCAAGTCAGTACGGTGGTTTCATTTTTAGACAAGTTTCGCGGTCTCCTCATAGCAAGCGTTCTCAGCGCAGGCATTCTCCCTATTCTTCTCTTGATAATTCCAGGTTTGTTGCCAATAAGTTCTTCATGTTAAGGTTTATATTTGAGACAAACTTATAAGAATATAAGCTACTCAGGTGAATTTGTATGGGTTCTCATTTATTACAGTGGTGCCTTGTTTATTTAATGTTTCTTTTTTATGCAGGGGAAGAAGGTCAAGATCCAGATCACCTGTTCGGCGGCATAGGTGAATGCAAGGGCAGCTGTTGATGATTCTACCTGGTTCGCACAAGAGAACATTGATTTGGAAGATGAGCTAAGCTTACAATGCACAGCACGGTTTCTGCGAAGGACTATCGCCGAGGATTTATTAAGAAATGATGACTTGTCCTATTTTTGTAGGTTCAACATAAAGATACAGTTGCTTTCCTGACCTACTAACTCTTTGGAAAGAAGAACTGGTATAAAACTCTGGTAGAGTTGGATATGTGTGTATTATGTTTTGATTTGATGTAAAAAAACTAAAAAATCCAAGCTTTATCCTAGATAGAATTTTGTTATGCATTTATGTTCCATCTTATATATAAATTCATAATTCCTACTGACAAGAACTGGTATAAAACTCTGATAGAGTTGGATATTTGAGATCATAATCAAAATTTTGCCTATTGCATTAGCGAAACAATTCAAATAATATATTTCATTAAATTGATCTACTGCCCATTTGTGTTTTTCCCCTTTTCCGCAGCCTGAGTGGTGCTCAACCCAAGTTAGGAAATAGTGAATAGACGAGTTAAGTGGTGATCCTAGTTATTTCTCCCTCCCTCTCTGAGTGGAAGGGAAGAGGAATACAAGGCAGGTAGTGATTTCTGGTAATGGCATTTTTCAAACAGGGGAGTGAAATAAAGCTTGTGAGTTTTCATCATGATGAGCATTTGAGTAGCAAACTTTTATGAGTTTGCCATGTGCATGGTAACAGATTTTTTATTATATAAAGATTATTAAACATGGAAAAAATTAGCTGGAAATTCATTGTTGTCACGCATCCCACATTTTATGTGAAGAAAGGCTCGTCCACAAAATCAACCAAATTTCTGTTTCTAGGTAGCAAATGTGCATGACTCCTTGGTTTATAACCATTCTCTTCTTTGCTTATGAGTACTTGCAAGTTGCAACAGCATCGAACTACGTTAACTTCTATTTTACTCTGAATTTTTTTGATTTAGTAAATTCCCTTTGTTTTCTAATTATAATGGATTCAAATGTTTCAACTTCCGTGAAAAAATGGAGGAAGCCAAGTTAACGTGCATGTGACGTCAAACTTCACATGTTTTATTATAGTGGCCTAGTGGGTTTGTTTGTTAATATTTCATTTCATTCTTTCAGTTAAAGCATCACCTATTTTCTCTTTTAATTAATAACAACCCATCAAGAGTTGACAAAAACAAGAAATAACACAGTTTTCTCACTGATACAAAAACAAACAAACCATGAAGGTTGTTTTTCCTTTCCCCTTGTTTTCATTCTCCATTGTCTTTTAAAAAGCCTGACTTGCTGTTTTTTTTCCATAACATGTTACTCTTCTTGCATTTGATAAACAGGCATTTCATGTGGAGCTTTGGTCAATTTGGCTATCTGGGATTGTCTTGATACTTCTCTCTCTATATGCAACACAAAGATTACCTTCATTCAACAAGGATCACGGCGGAGTTTACAAGCTCAATAAAAATGAAGTATTGGATTCAGGAAACCTCAGCATTACCATGTTTACAGCTCCAGAGCCTTTTATGGACTCTATTGGGACTAGGCAGACGTGGGCTGTTCGGTCATGGTTGGCTTTGTCTCCATATGTTACTGTTGTTTTGTATAGTCAACATCCTTCTGTTGCTTCCTTTGCAAATGCTTTTGATTCCGGCCGGGTTTTAGTTGATACTGACATCGACTTCACGTAAGTTAACTGACCTTGATGTGTAATGTTCTTGCATTGATGTTTATTATAGAAATCATGGTTCTGAATTTAGTTAACTACTTACCATCTATCTTTTTGTTTATCCAGCTTCCTTGGCAGTCCTTTTTTCCATTCCATGATTGCAAAGTCGTGCTCATTTTCATCGGACATATTTGTTATCATTGATCCTGAAACAGTTATCGTTTCCGGATTCATCTCCACCCTACATCATGTCTATGAACTCGACCGCAATTGGCTTCTTGTTGCTTCACCTCAAAATGCTTCTAGTTTGGATAATAGGAAACAAACGAGAGTTAGAGTTCAAGAGGTATGAAAAATCTTTTCAAGGTTTCAGAGCATGTAAATAAAGCAGACATTTACTCTCAACTTTCATGCTTAATACAAAACTATATTGAGTTGTTCCTATTCTCTTGCTGCAGAAAATACTACAACAGAATCGACCGTGGAATCATTATTATAATGCAGAAAGAATACTCATAGCATGGAATAACAAGGATATTCCTCTACATAATGGAGTTCTTCCACCTTTCATCTATGGTAAAGGTACTCTTGGGTACGGTTCAAGGGTAATGCTGTAATTTGAACCATAGTTTTAACAGAAAAGAAATGCAGTAGGAGAAGTAGGCACAATTGGTCAAACTACGTTATCAGACATCGCGTGTTTTATTTGTCTGTTCTTTTCCTATCTCTATTCTTCTGAACCGGGGTTGTGTTCTAACAGGTATGCATAACAATTGGATAATTCACGAGGCTATTTCATCCGAGTTCAGGTTTGTGTTTGATGCTAGTTCGACCATCGAAAGTTTCAATCTGAATAATGGCACATTCGAGTATTCAACTTTAGATATAGAAAATCGAAAGTGGGAGTACATTGGTAATTCACATTTAGGAGCACACTATGGATCATTCTTCTACAGCGAAGCTAATTACTCAAGCCTACCCAAAATTTTGGCTTGTGAAAACCAATATATTATGGTTGACATCAAGAAAAACATTGTTTATCCAATTCGGCATCAAGGTGAAGTTAAGTGGATGAAGGAAAACGCATTGCGTTGCATTGGTCATCAGAAATCAGTGACCAGAATTTCAGATTTTTCCCGAAAGGATCGGAAGAAAATTTCAGCATCTTTGGAGCTCCCATTTTCCTTAGAATCACTTCTGTCTATCACTGCAGACAGAAATAAAACAATCGTACTAACGGTCGCTGGTTATAGTTACAAGGATATGCTCATGAGTTGGGTTTGCAGATTAAGAAAATTGTCCATTGGAAATTTTATCGTCTCTGCGCTTGATCAAGAAACTTATCAATTCTCCATCTTGCAGGTATATTCCCTTAATTTCTCTGCAATAAACTTCTTAAGTCTACTCACACTTTTTGCTTATGGCAGGGAATTCCAGTTTTCAAAGATCCTATAGCTCCGAGTGATATTAGTTTTGATGACTGCCACTTCGGAACAAAGTGCTTCCAAAGGGTCACAAAAGTGAAGTCGAGAATTGTTTTGAAGATACTCAAACTAGGATACAATGTACTACTTAGTGATGTCGATACATATTGGTTCAGAAACCCCGTTCCCTTACTTCACTCCTTCGGCTTCGCAGTTCTCGTTGCACAGTCGGATGAATATCAAGAACAAGGTGCTTATTCAAATAATTCTGTAAATAAGCTGTTCTGGATGCCCCTTTTTGCAAATTTTCTTTTCCTTTAGTCCTTTTTTTACAAAGATTGTTATACAAATGGTTTTTCTTTATAATTTGTGCAGGACCAATAAACCTACCTAGACGTTTGAACTCCGGCTTCTATTATGCTCATTCTGATAATCAAACAATTGCTGCCATACAGAAAGTGGTAAAGCATGCAGAAACTTCTGGCTTATCTGAGCAACCAAGCTTCTATGACATATTATGTGGAAAAGGAGGATCCAACCGCGTCGGCGATGACAAATGTAAGGAACCTGAAACAAATGTGACAGTACATTTCTTAGACAGAAACCTTTTTCCAAATGGTGCTTACCAAAACCTGTGGCAAGAAAAAAATGTCAAAGCAACATGTTTAATGAAAGGATGTTACATTATTCACAACAATTGGATCAGAGGGAGGCTGAAGAAACTTGCACGCCAAGTTTCGTCTGGTTTATGGGAGTATGATCTTAGCACAAGAATGTGTTTACAGAGTTTGCACAGTATCAAACCACGTGCTCATTAACTTTAAATCAGACGGTTGAGATCGAAAACTATAAAGAATGGATTTGGATTACTTCACCAAATCCAAATCCTAAACCGTGAAGTTAATACCGAGGAAACTAGTTGATTCCTTCTTATCCATTCTATGCAGAATTTTTGTTCTTATCTCTCAAGACTATAAAGAAAATCCAATCCTTTCTCTTTGCCTTCTCATCTGCATAGCATTGGGTTCATCACCAATTAAATGTAGCCGGCCATAGTATTACTAAGAAGGTGTGTTTAAATACTACTGATATAGCCAACATTACTTCCTCTACCTAACATCATCTTGTGAAAGAATATGATGAAACAGTTAGATTTCATAACTTTGAGTTTTAGGCTATGCTGAAGCGCGTCGTTCACTCGTTAGGATTCGTAGAGAATACCGATAAGAAAGACCCGAGAATCAAGAAGAAAGGAGGAAACAAGGGATACAAGGATCATCAGTTCAGTTCAAAATCAAAGGATTTTGTCGTTAGAATAGCCCATCCAGGTGGACAACAGGATGTTTATAGGCACGCGGTTCCTGTTTACTCGTTGATGACAAAGTATCCAGGTATGTGTATCGCAAGTCCAGATGTTTTCAAACTTCCTCACGAGTCTGTATTATGGCGAGAAGATCTTTTGATTCCTGGTCACAAGTATATTTTAATCTCTTTGAAAGATGTTGAGAAGCTCAAAAAAAGGCATCCAGAGAAGGATCAAGTCAAAGAGACTAACGGGGTTGTAGAAAAAGAGAAACTCGATACAAAATCCAAGTCTCCTGGTCGATACAAACACAAAGAGCCAAATGGAGTTGTAGAAGGAATGAAAGTGGACACCAAGATGAAAGAACATGTTGTGGAAGGAGAAGTTTTAGAGAGTTCTTTCAGGTCTGCAAATGATTTTTATAATCCTAAGGAGAAACCAACAAGACCTTCAAGAAAAAGAGGATTAAGACCAAAGAAAACCTTTGTACCACCTTTTCCAAAGGCAAGACATTATAGAAGCTATGGATGGAAACCTAGTCTTCCAACTGTGAAAGAACTCTCTCCATGATTTTGTATATCAGTTTTTTTCCTTTATACTTTTTGACTAGCTCCTTGTTATGTGTCAAATATTGAGATGTGTTGGAAACCAAACATCGGTGTTTTATAGACCGTGTAATTTAATTCCTGATTCCTCTTCATGTATGTAATCGACAATTATAGTTACTTTTACACCCTGTTAATAAAATCCAAACATCTTCCAACTTTTATTTTTTTTATTTTTTCCTTTTTGTGCATATTTTAGAGAGGAGAATATGAGTAGGAAAAACAAAAAGGTTAAAATGAATTTATTAAGTACATCCATAGATTTTTTTTTCTCTGAATTTTCATCCTTCAAAGCCTAAAGATTGCTAAGTTATTTCAACTTAGCCACAAAAAAGCAACATGTCTTCACTTCACATAGAAACCAAATATAGAAAATTTCATCCCAAGATACTTGTGTTACATAGAAACCAAATATAGAAAATTTCATCCCAAGATACTTGTGTTGCAAGGCACAACAATCCTCTTCTCCGAATTTTTCAACAAATGAACAATAATGTCAAAGATGGTGCTAGTGAACTGAATTAAGTAACCACATACATATAAACTGTTCTTTATATCTCGAAAATGAACACTCATAAAACATTAGACACAAGCTTGGTAAAAATCCATGTGTAAATCACTGATAAGGTAGCGCCGACTGGAATAGTAACCGCCCATGATGCGCAAATCTCCTTCACTGTTTCTGATCTGACATTGTTAAGTCCTCTTGCAAATCCAACTCCCATTACTGCACCAACTAATGTATGTGTTGCCGATATTGGTAGCCCTAGTTTTGAAGCACACAGAACAACCGATGCAGCAGCAAATTCGGCTGCAAATCCTCTTGTCGGAGTAAGTTCTGTTATTTTCTTTCCTATCGTAGCTATAACTCTATAACCCCATATCATCAGCCCTGCAACTATTCCAAATCCACCCCAAGCCAGAACATCAATCGGAATAACTATCTCAGCTCCTTTTGCAGCACCTTGCAGAATAGCTAGTGCACCGGCTAACGGACCTATCGCGTTGGAGACATCATTTCCACCATGAGCAAATGACATGAAACATGCTGATAAAACCTGCATGTAACCGAAAACTCCGTAAACTATTTCAAGTTGAGTGCCCTTTGGACCTGCAATATCAGATAGGAAGCCTATATTTTGGTGGGATGTATCATCTTTTGGCTCGGGTTGTGGAGCGTTTGCCTTCTCTAGAAGATGTCCGAGTTGTTTTCTGATTGTTCTGTCGACCAGAAAAGCCCCGACAGTTCCACAGGCTAAAGCTTGACTTAGAGCTATAGAAAAAGTCTTGCTAAGAGGAAAGGCGGAAAATGAAATTCCGGTTACACCAAGAAATACAGCAATTGGTGCTGATGCAGCTGCTGCTTGTCCCGGGTTACTTGCACTATACACAAACTGTACAAGAGAAAAAATTAGTGGTTGAATGAGTCAGGAACAAAGTACAACTTGGAAAAAAAAACAAATGTTGCGTTGAAGAGTTTACCCTTCGGATGCATTTGTATACAAGAAACGAGACAGCAGCTCCCACTAGCGGCGAGAATATCCATGAAGAAATCACTCTTGCCAGTGAACCCCAGAAAACAGCACCAGAGCCACCATAAACGAGTCCAAAACCCACCATTGCTCCTACTATACAATGTGTAGTAGATACTGGCCAACCATAATATGATGCAATCTGCATAGTACTGAGAAATCAGTAGCTAACTAAGTTCATTGGATTATAACTAGCATAATTTTATTCATTTTTTTCTTCTTTTGAACAAAACTAAAAGAAAATTATTATTAGCCCCAAAATTGAACCAAACTTACACTAAATTGGACTCAAACTCAAGTGGTTAATGAGCTACAATTAAAGACGAACCATTTAGGAGATTCCGATTTCGAATACTAGCTTGAACAATTCTTGGCCAGACTGAAAAATGCACTAAATTGTGAAACTAAAATAGTGTATACCTGTAACCAAGTACCAGCAGCAGCAAGTGAAGAAAGCAATCCTGCAAAGAGAAGAGAATCCTTCCCTTGAAACACACCAGCAACAAGAATTCCCTTCTGCATTGTACTAGTCACATGAGTTCCCATCAACAATGCACCAGAAAACTCCAACACTGCAGCTGTCAACACAGCTTGCCTAAGTGTCAATGCACCAGATCCAACAGAAGTCCCCATTGCATTTGCAACATCATTAGCACCAATGTTCCAAGCCATGTAGAATCCAAACAAAAGTGTTGCATAGGATAAAACCTTTGTCTTCAAAGCCAAACCTTGTCCTAGAGAAGACATAAACAAAGGAAAAATAAGTGCAGCCACTGCTATACATATTGTTATAGCAGAAGCTGTTCTTGATGATATGTTAAATGCTTTTGCCATTCCTGATACTTCGTTGTTATTATTCTCTTTCTCTCCATTTTGGTGTTGTCCCTCTTCTCCTTCTGCAAAAGATGATAAAGTAGCAAAAGGGTGTGAGAGTTTGCAGTTTCTCAAACTTTTTGTTATGTTTGGTGAAAGAGGTAGAGGCTTGACATGAAGAGAGTCTCTAAGAAACAAAGGTGAAGTGTTTTTGGAAAGAAAGATATGAGATTTTCTAAGGAAAAGAGAAGAGGTTGTTGTTTTTGAGTGTTTGGTTAAAGAGAAACCACATGAGTGATTCAAATTCATTTCAAAGAAAAAAAGTGCGTGTGTTTTGGAAACTTTGTGTGATTATTTAGGAAGATTCTTTGCCATGAAAATGAGGAGGAAGAGGAGAGATGAAGAGGAAGAGTGGAAGTAGTAGGTGATGGTGGTGAAGAGTGAAAGGAATGTGGTAGACAAAAGCATTTTGATATTTTACAATTTTGTTAAAGGGAGGAATAAGAGAATGGATTTGGATGCTTTGTTTGGTTCATAGAAATGAGTGGTGAATGGACCTTGTTGAGGTTTTGTAAAGTTGTTAAATCCTTGTCAACCATGTATTCATATTCCATTATAGCAAGAAAAATTGTTGAAATTTGATAATATTATGGTTGAGATTTGGAAAATGAGAAAATTTGACAAAACATTATCTAGAGATAAAAGAGTATGACATTTTGTGTCTATGTGAGTTACACGTGTATAGATTGGCTTACTTTGTTGATTCCATGTGTATGTTTATTGTATTGTGTATGTTGAATTGAAGATTCTCTTTGAATCATAGGTAAAATGTGCTATGTGTAATTATTAGTATTATTGTGAAGATGTTTCACTTTCATAAAGCTTTATCATTCTATATCCTCTCTTTTATTTTTCACTATTTTTTCTTCTACTTCACAATTTCATTTCATCTCATTTTCTCCATCTTTTTACCTCAATTTTTTAGTCACAAGGTGAGCATACACCCAAGAAGAAAGCTACAACACGTCATCTAAAGAAGATTTAAATTATACAAGATATATAGTCATACGTACAAGACTTTAGCCTGATCTGTGGTCTACTATAAATTCATTTTTTTATCTGGTCTGACATTTTTAAATGTCTGACCTGATTTGAAAATCTATTTAAAAATCTGTTTCTCGTTATGATTTTCAATAAATCTAGATTACTTAAGAAGTCTTATAGGTCGGCCTATATATGTATATATAGGCTGACCTATTTAGTATTTTTTTTCTAATATACATGCATATATGTTATTCTATTTAGTTTTTTATTTAATATGTATGTATATATAGATCAACCTATTTAGACTATTTTTAATATATATATATATATATATATATAGGCCGACCTATAAGGTTTTATAGGCTTTTTTAATAGTCTAAAACCTGACCTATTTAATTAAATAAGCTTTTGAAAAAGTCTAAGCCTGACCTTTTTAGGAAATAAGCCTGACCTGACCTCATATAGGCTAAGCCATAGATCCCTGTAGGCCGGCCTGGCCTATTCCCACCCCTATACACACGTCTTTAATAAATCTATACCACCCTTGGCTAAAGTATCTGCTAACTGATTAGCTTTCTGATAAACATGATTGTTGACCACTCCTCAATCCACCTTTATAAATGTTCGAATATTGATAATCAACGCTCTACCCGTGATATTACCATTACTCATGTTATTAGTACCATTCACCACACATATGAATCTGTATTCACCTCGATAGCTCACACTCTCATCCTTCCATCAACTTGTAACCCTTCAAGAATCCTCAAAATCTACCGTGAAAGTATTACAAACACCAAGTTTTTTAGCATAACCTTTTATCCATTCTCCATTGCTATCCTAACACCTCTACATCCAACTCTACCATATTCTAAACACACTCTATTTGAATTCAGTTGAATATCCTTTTGAATTCTTAAAGCATTATTCGTAATTGTGACATTATTGCCATAATCACTCATAATCTTCACAACATAACCCATCGGGTCATACAGTCTAATGAAGTTCTCTTCAAGTATTTCCTTTCGTCCACACCATATGCTATGACACACTATAGACCAAAAAATTTCTCAATCTCCATCATCATTCCAATCCATATTGTATTACATATTATCCTTGACCGCCTTTATATCTCTAGCAAAGAAAACATTCCCCTAATTAATATGCACCTTAATAAACCATAACGACATAACTAGAGAGCATTTCATAAAAACATGAATCTTGTCTTCCACAACACTACCACAGTAACGACACATAACATTACCCATCCCCATTCTACTTTTGTTCCAATTTGTAAGAAGCCTATCGACACAATAACCAAACAAAATATCAGACTCGTTTTGAACTTGTTCCAATTTTAGACTTTTTTAATCCAAACTTTTCCTGATTCAAGCCAATGTTTCTCATCAAGCATAGTGTACATGGTTGTCATTGCAAAATTATAATTACCTTATAAGAACCCCACTCTAGTGTCTGGGCATGTATTTTCCTATGGAGGAAGAATATGCACCATGTGGTTCATCACATCATCAAGAAGTCAATTCACCTGAACGGGCTAATTCCAATCCCGCTCAAGATTTACCTGATCAAACAACTTTGGCATGTTATAATACATCTAGAAGAAGGAAAAAGATTATGTGTTATTTGTCATATATTTTGATAATGTTTTTAAATCTATTGATGCACAAGATTGAAGATGAATAGGAAAATGGAAAAAGAAAGAGAAAGAATAGAGAGAGAAAGACGAATACAACAAACTCGTTGAGAAAGAAACTCTATATTAACAAATGTATTAACATTCTCACAAAAACTCTAACTACAAACTTGTTTATATACACAAAGTAAACCACCACACATGTCCTATAAAAAGTATTCTTAATAGCTAAGCTAACAAACAAACTATAACCTCAGAAGCTAAAGATACTTCTAGGACGCAACCTTAGAAGCTTCTACTTCTGACTAACACAATACTTCTGTATATGAACTAATTCTAACACCACCACTTAATTTATATTCATCTAACTAAAATATAAAATACTAATTCCATTGCTCAAACGAATAACGTGTTTTGTCTTTATAGCCTTCGTAAAAACATCTGCAAGTTGCTTCTGGGTGATACAGTGCAGAGCTTCTAGCACTCCATTATGGACTTGACTTTTAAGAAAATGAAACTTCATGTCAATGTGCTTTCTTCTCCAATTTAACATTGGGTTCTTGGAAATACTTATAGATGATTTGTTGGCAATTGTAAACTTCACATATTTGCTCACCTTGATCTTCAGATCCAACAACAAATTCATCAGCCAAAAAACTTGACCCACAGTCAAAGCACATGCACTGTATTTAGCTTCACAAGTTGAAAATGCAACCACATGTTACATCTTGAAGCACCAAGAAATGGGACTTCCCAGATACTTGAAAAAGTATCCAAAAATACTTTTCAATCAACCATGTATCAACACCAATAAGAGTCTGAATAACATATCAACTCTGAGTCATATTTAACGCCAGAAGAGAATAACATTCCATACTTCAGAGTCCCTTTAATGTACCTCAGAATCTTGACAGTAGCTTGGTAATGTAACCACCTCGGTTTTTTATAAACCTACTTACTATTCCAACAATAATACCAATGTCAAGTCAGGTGTTACACATGAAGGTTGAGAAGAACACAAGAAATGGGAGTTTGAATTGGGTTTTCAAATTTTTTTTAGTTTGGAAGTGATTCACATTAACAATCAAAATAACATCAATGAAATAAAGAGAAATAATGTCATGTTTGGTTTATACAAGTTTACCTTAGAAAAGGATCCTCTTGTCCACCCGCCAAAGTGATTTTTCCTTAGAAAAGGACTTAATCCACTAATCTTGAAAGATTACAAATGTACAGGCTACCCGCTGATGAATAACAATCAACATCTAAGAGTTAGAAAACACCTTAGCCCTCTCAAGTATTACGACTATACCCTAGTCACTTGAGGAATCAACAATACACTAAGAGTTAGAAAACACCTTATTCTTATCAAGTATTATGACTATACCCAGTCACTTGAGAAATATAATTCTCAAAAAAATTACAATCAAATAGTGTTTACAGAAGTGCTTAGAATAAGAAAATTACACCAATATTAAGTACAAATTTGTTTAACACAAAAATGAGCAACAAATCTAGTGTTCAATATTAAGTACATATTTATTATCGTTATTTGAATTATTTAGTGAAGTGGATTTTATGCCTAAGTTGATTAAATACATGAATTTTATTTTGGAGTCTTGAATATTATATTCATTTGAATGAAATTGATTCCGCTCCTACATGCTTATGTTAAAGTGATATGAAAAAATTGAATTGAATTTAGTATTATCGAGCATAACATGAGGTTGTAATGTATGGAGTATGTGTGACACTCTTAAGTGATATGCATGTTATATTTACTCTAATTTATGACGTAATATTATGCGGGGTTTCAGAGGGTGTTACATTTGTGGTATCAGAGCATAGTGTCATACTCCAAAGTTTGCCTTCCTACTTCTCAAGACATTTCATACATCCCTACTCAAAGACTTCACAAGGGTTGACTAGACAAACCCTCTCCTAAGCAATCAACCCAAACTAGGGTTTGGTAATTCTCAGATCAAAGTGGTTCCCAACCTCTCCAATGGTTATCATGTCTCCTCATATGCTTCAAAGAATCTCCATGTCAAGTTTCAAGCCTTACAAGTCAAGTTTCCTCAGACAATTGCTCAGATGGTTGAAAATTAGTTGTATTGGACAAAAGGTCAACTGTGGTCAACATACAGTCAAACTTCATATTTTTTGGTCAACATCCATATTTTGAAGTGATATTCATCATTTGATCAAGGTTTGATCATGATTCATCAAGAAAACTCAAGATCTGATCAAAAGTCAAACTTTCCAAATTAGGGTTTTCTAAGGAAAAGTCAACAGAACTTTGACCAGGCATAACTTTCTCATACTTTATCAAAATTTTTTCCACCACCTCTCATTTTTAAGAGAATTCAATTCTCTACAACTTCATGTCTCACAAGCATGGTCAGAAAATGCTTCATTTGGAAGATATGGATCAAAACATTACAAGTCCTTTTCAAAGTCAACAAAAAGTCAACTTTTTGTAAAGAAGTGTTATTGAGCATGGTAACTTCAATCGAGATGAAACCAAATATGTTGTTTAGAGGACATCTAGAGCTTTCTAAAAAGTCCAAGAACACCCAAAAATGTTAAAAATTAAGCAAGATACAGCTTGCACAAGTTGGGCTTTTTTGAAGAAGTGCACAAAGAAAAATACTTGACAAAATCCATTTTTTTTCCAAATGGGCTTATAATTTTATGATCCAAACTTGATCATAATATTATTTATGACTTCTTGATGCCTTGCCACGACCTTTTCCTATTTTTTTGATTTATTTTTGAATTTAAAAGCATTTAATTCAATTTTAAATTAAATAAAATATGAAAACAAGGAGTAAAACAAGTTGGGTTGGATTTCTATCAACCTTGAGGACCAAGGAAGCCCACAAGACATGCCAATTTCGTGCAAACTCATACAAGGAAGAGAAAATCAAATTTTGGAAAGATTTGATGGAAATTGAAAGGAAAATATTCTTGCATTCAAAGCTATATCTTTTTTCATTCTTTTTGCTCCAATCTCTTGCATTATAAATAGACAACATATTCACAAGACAAGGGGAGAAAACCCTAGCCTCTTGGAGCAACCCTAATTTTTCAAAATTTCTCTCAAAGTTGCAAAATTCGTATTTTGTTTTCCAGCAAGTTTCAATCAAAACCAAGCATCCTATCACGTTCCTGAGCATTCCAGCAATCCATCCCAACCTTTACACGAAGCCAAAGCATCCCAAAACGTGAAAACTACACAGCTCCGATTTGGTAAACTTTTGAAATTCGATTTTCATAATTCATGCATTGTTAACTGTTTTCAATTGTTTGTATGAACTCAGGACATCCATTAGATCATGATTGATGCATTACATGTGAGCTTTTACGCATAAATCATAGATTGCCATTGTTAGGGCTTCAAATCGGAGAAGCTTCGAATATGAAAATCCAGGAACTTTCAGGCCAAACGGCCACCACCATCGTGTTCGCAGCCCTCGAATTAGGGGGGTAGGGGTCCCTCTTTGCTCTTTATTTGCTTTATTTTGCAGGTTTGAAGATCGGGTTAGCCGGACAAGATGACCGGAGCCCTAGCTCCGGCGCCGTCTCAGGCGAAGACCCCTTGACTGCATGCGTGGCGCGATCATGGCATCTGATTGGTTTACGCGTTATAAGCTGGGTCCCACGTTTGACTTGCTTTTTGAAAATCCAAAATATGACACGTTTATCACTTATAATCCATTGATTGCAGGTTTAAGACAACTAAGCAGTCAACTCAAATGGTAACGTGCTTGTTGGTTTATCCAGGAGGTCTTGGGTTCGATCCTGGCTTCCAGCAATTCTTTTTTGCAACTTTTCCAAAACTAACATTTTTCTATTTTTCTTTTAATATTTTCATTCTAATTTATTTTCTCTTCAAATATTTTTCTCATGCATTTAAAAATCACCAAAATTATTTTCCTTTTTGCATTTTAATCAGAAAAATGTTTATTTAATTTTTGACATTAAAATTAATATTTTTGCATGCATATTTTAATTAATTATTAATTAACCATTAAATTGACTCTTAATTGCTTTTCCTCATCAAAAACGACCCAGAAAATTCCCAAAAAATTTCTACATCATCTAATCAACATTGCTAACCTAAAATATTTTTCCTCATTCAAAAATCTTATTTTTACTAACATATCTTCTCTTATGCGAATTTCTTATATTTTCCGATTATTATGTATCTGCTTACAGGTTGTAATAGTTAGGATTTATTTTCTCGCATTCTTTTCCAATATTATGTAACTGCTCATGGGATGTAATAGTTTAATTAGGACTTTATCTTTCCGCACTCCTATTATGTAACTGCCCCAAAGCCATGTAATAGCATAGGACATTTACTTTCCGCAATTTATTTTCCGCACCCTATAAATTGCTAGTAACTAGGCGTGTATGGCAAGATAAAAATGAACGTAGATCAGCTCTAATTGCAAGATAACATATATGAATTTAACACACTCTCTTCACACATGCACCCCTTAGGGTAATTCTCTCTCGTTGCCTTTCGAATAAATGGTCAAGTCCCTCGAACGTAGAGGTATCCTAGCACCATTGCCTACAAACATATCATCATAGTCCCTTCTATACAAAGATCATGGACCCACGATGTCGCCTACGAAACATGATCTCGTCCCTCGATTGTTGCCTACGAAAAGTGATGATCGTCCCTTCGAATGTGCTAGGATACTCCTACAAGTTGCCTTCTATGACCATCCGATGTCCCTTCGAATGTCCCTTCTACATCCAACGAATAGGGTTACCTACCAACTAATGGTATGGATAACACTACTCTAAAGGAACGTAAAACAACACGAAAACGACCATTCTGAGTAGGTAATAAGACTTTTAGTTGCTTGCTCTATCAAAATACTTTTCACACCTCACACTTTTGTCAAAGTTCAAACTCTTTTCCAAAACGAAACATTTCCGAACACTTTGTATACATTCCTACATGAATCATTACAAAGTCAAAGCGAAATGCCTTTTCAAAATATTTTTTTGTCAAAACACACAAAAAGTACTTTTAAAAATGAGCTAGAAGCAACTAAGAGCCCGTAGATAACTACGGATGAAAAGGGGTGCTAATACCTTCCCTTTTCATAACCTTCTCCCTTACTCAGAATATAACGAAGGTCTTTTTATGTTCTTTTCACCTTCCCTTAATTGGATAAAAGAAAAGTCGGTGGCGACTCTTGTTATCCGCAACATTTGCGATAAAAAGCAAAACAAATTCTCAAAGTCAGTTCTCCCACCGTATTACACATAGTATGTCATTTTACCAATCCGTTAATGTGTTTATTTCCTTTATATTCGATATGTGTATATGACACTATCAATATTTTTTTTAATCGAGAATTGTTGTTGAAAATTCTCAGAATAATGGTTGGAGGAAGAAATGACGACGCTATTGTTGAAGCTTTGGCTATGTTGGATGGGGAAATTGGGCAGAATCAACAAGTCAACATGAATGATGAGAATAACAACAATGATGATAAGTCTCGTGCTTTAGGTAAGTTTCATAGGAATAATCCACCAATTTTGAAGAAATCCCATGAACCTGACAAGGCACAGGTATGGCTGAAAGCGTTTGAGAAGATCTTTCGAGTCATAAACTATTTAGATACACAGAGGGTGCATTTTGGTACCCATATTCTTGAAGAGGAAGTTGAGGGATGGTGGTGTAATATTCGCTAGAGGTTTGAAGAAGTGGAAGTAGTGGTTACTTGGGTTGTTTTTAGAGAAGCGTTTCTGGAGACGTATTTTCTAGAAGATGTACGCTGGAAGAAGGAAATTGAGTTTCTTGAGCTGTAGCTGGGTAACTCAATTGCGGAAGAGTATGCAACAAGGTTTGAAAAGATGATTAATTTTTCCCCTAATTATAATGCTGCCAATGTCGAGAGATACACATGTCTTAAGTTTGTGAATGGTGTGAGTCCTTCGATCAAGCAAGCCATTGGTTATCAGAAGATTAGGTGATTTTCGGAGCTGGTTAACAAGAGTAGGATCGATGATAAAGATAGTAGAGATCGATCTACTCGATATAAGAGTTTGAATGTGAAGAAAAGAAAGGGTCAATTAAGAGGGGATCCGTATGTGACTCTTGCTGATAAGAGGGAACATAAAGCTGGTTTTGATAAGAAGTTGAGTAGGGGAGGAGCTGATGCTCTAGTTAAGTGCTATAAGTGTGGTATTGAGGGACATCGTGCTCCAGAGTGCACAAATGCTTAACTAAAAGGTTTCAAGTGTGACAAGCTAGGTCAAAAAGCTTTTTAGTGAAAGAGTGGTGCAGAGGCGACTTGCTACAACTCTGGTGAGCAAGGGCACATTAGTACCAAGTGTGATAAATCGAAGAAGGCTCAAGCTAAAGAAAAGGTGTTTGATCTATCAGGATCGAAAACTTCTAGTAAAAATCGATTGATTAAAGGTATGTCCTTTATTAATGGTACACCTTTGATTGCTATAATTGATACTTGAGCGACAAATTCTTTTATTCATTTGGATTGTGTTAAAGACTGAATCTTGAGTTATCGAATATGAATGCAAGTATGGTTATTGATACTCCTGTTATGGGTTGAGTGACTACTTCATATGTGTGTTTGAATTGTCCATTCAGTATTTATGGTAGAGATTTTGGAGTCGATTTAATGTGTCTTTCGTTAGATCAACTTGATGTTATCCTTGGGATGAACTAGTTGGAATTCACCTTTCTTTATATCAACTATTTTGCTAAGATAATTATTTTTTCTGAACCTGAGAGTGAATGAGACTTATTTATGTCATCTAAGAAAGTGAATGAGTCAGTGCAGAATGGCACTAAGATGTTTATGTTGATGACAACTTTGAGGATTAGTGAAAATAGAGCAGTTGTTGATCTATTCATAGTTCGTGATTTTCCAGAGGTATTTCCTAAAGATAAAAGTGATTTATCGATAAAATGTGAAGTGGAGTTCACGATTGACTTAATTCTAGGTACTAGTCCAGTATTGATGGCTCCATATTGTATGCTAGCATCAGAATTGAAAGAGTTGAAGGCTCAACTTGAAGATCTGCTTGAGAAGAGATTCATTCGTCCGAGTGTGTCACCATGAGGTGCACTAGTATTATTGTATAAAAAGAAAGAAGGTTCTATGAGGATTTATATGGACCACAAACAACTAAACAAGGTGACTATTAAGAATAAGTATCCATTTCTGATGATTGATGACCTGATGGATCTGTTAGTTGGTGTAAGTATGTTTAGTAAGATATATTTGAGATTTGTGTATCATCAGATTCGTGTGGAGGCTAAAGATATTTAGAAGATTGCTTTTAAAATGAGGTATAGTCACTATGAGTGTATGGATATGATTTTCATTTGTATTTGGATGAGTTTGTGGTTGTTTCTATTGATGACATTTTGATTTATTTGAAGAGTAAAGAAGATCATGTTGAGCATCTAAAGGTTGTGTTAAGATTGTTGAAAGAGAAGTACTTGTATGCTAAACTTTCAAAATGTGAGTTTTGGTTGAAGGAAGTAAGGTTCCTTGGCCATGTGATTTTGAGTGGAGGTATTATGATTGATCCATTGAAGGTTGAAGTTGTATCCCAATGAGAAGCTATGAAATTTGTTTATGAGATTATAAGTTTTCTTGCTTTGGTAGGTTATTATCGGAAAATTATTGAAGGATTTGAAAAGTTAGCTTTGCCATTAACATAACTGACGATGAAAGGTCAAGATTTTTTTTTGAGATGAAAATGTGAGGAAAGTTTTCAATAACTTAAGAGAAGGTTGACGACAGCTTCTGTTTTGATTTTACCTAATCCAACAGAACCGTCTGTTGTGTATTCTGATGCTTCGTTTATGGGATTGGGAGGTGTGTTCGTGCAAAATAAGAAAGTTTCAGCTTATGCTTCAAGGAAACTTAAAGTGAATGATAGGAATTATTCGACACATGATTTAAGGTTGGCTGTTGTTGTGTTTGTATTGAAGCTTTGAAAGCATTATTTGTTTGGACTGATATTCGAAGTGTTTAGTGATCATAATAGTTTTAAGTATCTATTTGATCAGAAAGAGTTGAATACGAGGAAAATAAGATGGTTAGAATTAGTGAAGGATTATGGTTTTTGTTTTGAATTACCATTCGGGTAAAGCAAATGTGGTAGCTGTCTCATTGAGTAGGAAATCTTTGCATATGTCGATGTTGAAGGTTTGAGAGTTAGAGATGATTGAAAAATTTCGACATATGATTTTGGTTTATGAAGAGACTTCTTATGGGGTTAAGCTTTACATGTTGAAGCTTATTAATGATATTCTTGATGAGATATGAGAAGGTCATAAATTTGATTTAAGTTTGGTAGATCGATTGACATTGATTAGTCATGGTCGAGATGGTGACTTGTGAATTGATAAAAATGGTATCATGAGATGTCGTGATAGAATTTGTGTTCCGAATATAGTTGAGCTAAAAAAAGAGTATTCTTAAGGAAGAGCATCGTAGTGGATTGAGTATTCATCCGGATGCTACGAAGATGTATTAATATTTTACGAAAAATATCTTGGTGGCCCAATATGAAGAAAGAAATGGTAGAGTTTGTGTATTCTTGTTTGACTTGTCAGAAGTCGGAGATTGAACATCAGAAACAGTCGGGTTTGATGCAATCGTTATCTATTTCTGAATGGAAATGGGATAATATATCGATGGATTTTGTGTCCGGTTTACCGAGAACACTGAGTAATTGTGAAGATATTTTGGTTATTATGGATAGATTGACGGAATCTGCTCAATTTATTCAAATGAGAATGGATTATCCATTGGAGAAGTTAGCAAATCTATATATTGTAAGGATTGTAAGTTTGCACGGTATTTTGTCTAGTATTGTGTTAGATAGAAATCCGTGATTTACTTCAAGATTTTGGGAAAATTTGCAAAGTGATTTGAGTATGAAGTTGTATTTGAGTTCTAGTTATCATCCGCAGATAGATGGTCAGACTGAGAGGACAATTCAGTCACTTGAGGATGTTTTGAGAGATCGTGTGTTGGAAAAAGGAGTTTCTTGGGATAACTATTTGCCTTTAATTGAGTTTACTTACAACAAGAGTTTCTATTAAAGTATTGGGATGACACCGTTTGAAGCATTGTATGGTATGCAGTGTATGTCGCTATTATGTTGGTATAAGTCAGGAGAGAGTATTGTGGTAGGACCTGAGATAGTCCAGCAGACCATTGATAAGATTAATATGATTCAAGAGAAGATGAATACTTCTCAGAGTCGTCAGAAAAGTTATCATGACAAGATGAGGGAAGCACTTGATTTTCACAAGAAGGAGATCACATGTTTCTTTGAGTTACTCCAGTAAATGGTGTTGGTCAAGCATTAAAGTCGAGTAAGTTAACACTGCATTTTATTGGTCTTTACTAGATTATGCAGAAAATATGAGGGGTGGCCTATCAGGTTTCTTTGCCATCGTTGCTTGCTAATCTCCATGACGTGTTTCATGTGAGAATTAACCTGACTTTTTGGAGACATCACCTACGCAGATAGAGGATAAGGAATTGAAGAAACTTCGAGGTAAAGTGATTTCATTAGTGAAGGTAGGTTAGGGAGTACTAGTAGGTTAAAATATGATTTGGGAGATTGAGAGTTAGATGAGGGAATCTTCTCATGATCTGTTTGTTTGAGGTAATTTTTTAGGGCGAAAATCTTTTAAGTGGGGGGAGAGTCCTAACACCCCAATTTTAGTAATTAGTTATATATTTATATTAATTAATTAACTGTTTGATTTTGTGTGTAATTGGTTTTATTTAAATTATTTGATACGTGTGCTATGTGATGGGTTAGTCGGGTTAAGTATGTTGAACTGTAAAATTATAACTAGTAATAATGTCGGTTTATGAAGGAATTATTTTATTAAGTGAGAATTTTAGAAAATAGTAGAATAATAAATAATTGGGCCTAATGATAAAATGTGAAGAGTAAACATGGGTGTGTGTTAGTAAGACCAATAGTGATTACTAGAGTTAGTATTTGTAAATGTTTAATAAAAAGAGGAAAATAGAGGTTAGCAAGAGAATAAGGAGAAAATGGGCTAAAGTAAAGAAAAAGAGAAAAGGAGACAGATGAGAAGAGAACTCTAAGGAGTAGATTCAAAGAGTTTATCTATAATCAAGCTAAGGATGGATTTTTACATGGTTATTGAGATTGTATGATATGTATTGGGTAGTTGTATGGTTAGGATGAAAATCTCAATTTATTAGATTTTGAAATTGTTAAGTTTGAATGAGGAATTGTTGGTATATGTGCACTTAAATTGGATAAATTGGTGTTATATAATGAATAAAAATATTGTGTAATATGTATGTATGAGTTATGGAATTAAAAGACACGATGCTGATTTCAAATGTAGGAGTTTTTGTAACACCCTTCTAAATCCACTTATATTTCACATGCATTTTTACGAAAATAAAATCAAATAGAGACCACAGAAGAGCATCACATATTCCTAGAACATCAAATAACAATTAATTCTGCTCCGTAACACGAGTTGCAAAAATACTTTAAATTATTTCATAATTTGGTCTCATCATATAATAATTTCCAATAACAAAGTGGATTCATAGTCTCAAAACAATCCTTATTAGTAAGGTAATTCACAAAATTCCTCACTATAAGTCATCAATTAAATTTCATAATTCAAAACGATTCATAATGCCAAGAAAGGTGGTTTATAAATCTCAAATTAGACTAAAGACAAATTTTTTGTAATTAAACAATCCCAACCCCGATGTTACATATCATAGCAAGACACCCTTTATTCTACGAAAAATGAATAATCTTTGTTTGAAGCTATCCTCTAAGCTTCATGCACTAATCTTGATCAACTAAAAGTTACCCCCGTTTCGAGGCAACATTTCCAAGCAGAAAGGGTGAGTAAATCATAATCATTATAAAATACATAAGGATTCAACATAGTAGATATGCACATAGGTAAGGCATCACAGATCATCAAACCTCATCCTAAACTCACACTTTCACAACTTCATCAATACACAATAAAATATCATTACACCCCATTCAACCTCAAGTATCATCAAATCAAATCATTATGCAATGTCACATAGAATGTAATGCAGCGTCATAAACTCATGCACGTGGTACCAAAAAATTCACTGATGACTCAATCATCATTATCTCCAAAGATCCCCACCAATAGGATCGATTCCTGCATAGAACCAGAACACATCACAATTTTGCATTCAATCCACACTATGGGATTGATGCCTTCATTAGACTATATCATCCTATACACATCATTGGATTCAATATCATGAAAATCTTCACTGAACCAATGTCCTATCATATGCCATGAATGCATGATGCGAAATGCCTCAATAACAACATGACCACTGCTAGTTAAAACGCATCATCATTTATTGAATTCATCACATACATCATACACACGCACACACACACATAACATCATCACATAATCATCAAGTCATCATAGCAACAACAATTCATTATATACACACGCATCTCATTAAAATAATCATAGAATCATCCTATTCATTCAAATCCTAGGTAATAGACCAATACATGTTATAACCTTTTTAATTCCACCAAAGTATATATCATCACGTTAGCTTTTCAACACTTTGGATGACACATCAATCAGATTCATGAAACTCAAGTTATGATACTTTTAAAATTACTAATGATGTCTATCGTCAGATGCTCATTCGACGACGTGTGAGCGATAACACAACTCCTCTTTTCTGGTCTCCATCGCTACCTCTCCATCGCCCGACGTTACCCACTTTCCTCAATGTCGCCCAACGACGCTCTTGCAAGAGATCACCCCATACAAAATCCAGGGGCTTTGTTTTTAACCCATTCCCATCGCCACCTCCTCATCTAGCACTACTGGAGCAAGGTTCCATCGCCCGATGCTGCAGTGCGAATAAAGTTTTCTTGTTGCGATTTTATGCACTACACAGTCCCAAATACCTGTGATTTATTCATAATGCAGTCCAAAATTTTAAATTAACCCATATAAAATCACCATACAATAATCCCACAATATTATAGACATCATATACACAAACTCATGGCAAATCATCATGGCAATTTCATCAATTTCGTCACAAAACCCCAAACAATCCTACAATTATCTAAATCTTAGATCGATTATAATAACAACGATAAACACCACTTACATAAGATTATAGGAGAAAACCAATTCCTATTGGTGTTCTATCAAAAATCCCCTTGCCTCTCTGTGTCCTAGCTCTCTTTTCCACAACGTCTGTTCTTTTCACGATTTCACATAATGAACACTTTTCTATTTACTCCTTGTTTAACCTTTAGATCCTTAATAATGAACTTCCCATCATACCCTCACTTAACCCTCACTAATTACCACCTTACCTTTATTATCTCTTAATACTAATATTACTCTATTTTATTAATTAAACTAATTCTATTTAATTATTCTAATCATTCTAAATTATCAAAAATCCTCTTAATTCTCGATAGTCTCCATGACACACATGGACATCACATAACCATCATAATCATCAAAAACTCAAAGATCATCATAATAACTCATATAAAAACACCAAAACATTAAATATATCAACTACTTCACAATGACTCATATATTCATGCTAAATTAATTAATTAAATAATTAATCTAGAATTCGAGGCGTTACACTTTTGGGTTGAAAATACTCATTTTGTACTTAAAATAGTAGAAAAACTGATTCTGGAGATAGGAAATCAATTTCCCAAAAAAGGATAATCGATTTCCAGTTCGACAATTTAGAAAACTTGCTTTTGGAGTGAAGGAAATCAATTTCCTTAAATGGGGTAATCAATTTTCTGAAAAGGGCAACATTTTTGTATAAGTTTGAAAATTCATAACTTTCAAACCGTGAATCCGTTTTGAGTACCGTTCAAAGCGCTAGAAAGCTAGTGTAATAACCTTTTCAATAAAAATAGTTTTTTTTGGAAGTATGTGATTTAATCATTGCGTGGTTATGTAAAATGACATGTATATGTGTTATGTGTAATAGTGATTGGTATTGGATTGTAACGATGTTTGTACATTGTTTACTATGTGTTGTGAAGATGTTGTGGCGGAGGGATACTATGAATATAAATTGTATGTGAATAATTTATGAGTATGTGTATGTATGTGCAAATGTGTGGTAATTCAAGTGTGATGAAATATTGAAGATATGCATGAATGTTAAGATTAGAGAATGATCTTAATTGCATATGTGCATTGTAATTGCACATGCATCATTTGTTATCAAGAGACATGCTTGTTAGTTCAGAGGGAGCTAATGACTTCACCCAAACCTAGAGAGGGGTATGAAAACTTATAGGATAGGATTTTTGTGTGTGTTATTGGTCTAGAAGACGAACTCGATTATTGTAAAAATTGAATAAAAATAATAGTGATTGATACCACATGCATGAGTATTGTATTTGAGTTGCATTAAGTCATGTCGTGTGTATGTTGCTATATGGAATTATGTGAACTATGTGGGACTTTTTTATTTTATGAGATGGTAAATGATGAATGAATACTTGTAAATAATATAATGATTTGGGTGATGTCATGTTTTTAATGTATATGAAGTGTGAGAATATTATATGTATACATGTATGCTATGTATTACACATTGTTATATGATTTCGATAATTATGTGAATTTTCACCCTTATGTTGGAAGGATGTTTGATAACAATATCACTTAGGTACTAAAGATTAGAGTTGCTTCTAGCAAGAGAGTAGCTGATGGAGTATCTTATTTTATTTCTGTATTTGTTTTGGGTTGAGTCATGCTCTGGTCAAGTAATATTGGGGAAACGTTTAGATTCATGATTTTGAGAGATACATTGTATACTCTACATTATTTTATTATCGTTATTTGAATTATGTAGTAAAGTGGATTTTATGCCTAAGTTGATTAAATAAATGAATTTCAATTTGGAGACTTGAATATTATATTCATTTGAATGAAAGTGATTCAGCTGCTACATGCTTATGTGAAAGTGATATGAAAAACATGAATTAAATTTAGTATTGTTGACTATGACAGGAGTTTGTAATGTATGTAGTATGCGTAACACCCATAAGTGATATGTATGTTATATTTACTCTAATTTATGACTTAATATTCAGCAGGGATTTAGAAGGTGTTACACTAGTGTTGTACCCCAAAATTTACCCTCTTCATTTTGGGATTTCTGGCTTATAATCGCATTATCATAAAAATACGTGCATGTACATACATAACATAGACCATGTGGTTATCAGGTTCAGAGTACCTCAAATTGTGAAAGAAACTGTGCGTTTCGGCCGTCTCAGATTATTTTGAGCCAAAAGTTGATATTTTTTGGTTCGTATGCTTGAGGCATGAATTTTTTGTCAGAAAGTTATTTTGGTTTGGTTCCATAGTCATTGGGATCATTTCAATATGTTCTCTATTTAATTTGTTCAGATCGGAGGTCGTTTCGTTAAGAAAATATTTTATTTGTTCATTTCTTAATAAAGTGAATTTTGTGTTTTTGGTGCATTTCGGGCACTCCAGAAGGCATAACTCTCAGCTCGTCGAGTATTTTTTGATGATTTTCGACTGGAAAGTCCCTATCACTATTATCTACAACTTTCATTTTCAATTCGGAAGAAAATTGTGTGAAGAAAGTCCTCAAAGAAATTGATCTTTCAAGTGGAATAAATTGAATTTTAGTGTTGTACAATGTTCTCGGTGCGCTAAAAGTTCATAACTCCTAGCTGGAATGTCCAAACTGAGCGGGGATGGTGTATAAAATTCCGTATCAAAGTCCTCTACGACTTTCATTCACAAGTACAAAGCCAATTCCTTACCATTTAAGGGCAGTTTTTTATTCTTTGGAATTGATTTTGAGACGAACCAAGCATTTTTCATCTGATACGCAAAGTTCAAAAAATCATATCTCGCTCGATTTTATCGAAATGAGGTGGGACCAGTGCAAAAATTTCACAAGTTCCGTTGGTTTCGTTTGTTATGGAGAGTCCGAGTTCTAATTTTGATCAAATGACCCTCGTTCGAGGCAATTTCTCCGAAGAGCGCAATAAAAATTCTGCACGCGTCAGATGTCTGAAAAGTGTGCTGAAACTTCAAAAATTTGAATCTCTTGGACCGTTCGTTCAATTGAGTAGAAATTTTGACTTATAAGCAATTTCGCGTTCCGGACATTTTTCGTTTAGGGTTTCGACTTCAAATTTTGCACGGATTTGACTCGTTTGGGCCGTGGACGAAAATATTTCGGATAATCGCGATTTAGGCCTAATTGTGGATCCAAGGCACTCCAAAGTCCAATTTTTCCTACTATAAATATATTTTGCCTCTCAAAAATTAGAGGAGGAAATTCATTTGTTAGTTTTTTCACTCAAAATTCCACTTTTCTCTCTCAATTTGCAAAGGAATTTGAACTTGCTTCCTCCACAAGATAAGCCTACCTCCACCAAGATCCTGCACTCATCCCTTGCTCCGACGACAACTCATCCCGTCCGGCCACCGCCCTGTCCCCGGAACCTCAGCCGGACCACCTCCATTCACCGGAAAATCGGCCAGCTTCCTCCTAGGACCGATCGGTCCGCGATCCCCCTCCCCCTCCGTCCGTTCGCCGCCGCGCCAAGCCGGTCCTCCTTCGTCCGCTTCCTTCCCTCATCGGCCTTCCTCCTTACGCAGGTAGCTCATCCTCCTTTCTCCGCCTTGATTTCCGGTCGAAAATCCTCTCTTCTTTTCACTAGGAGCTCGCTCTCCTCTTTTCTCTCACAAGGAAGATCATCCTTCTTCACAATTCAAGCTTATTCTCTCCAATTATCATCAAGTTCTCATTGATTTTGGTATTTTCTTCAACAATTCAAGCTAATTCTTCAAGAACAAGTAAGTAGCTTATTCAAATAAGTGCTTATTTTAATTGATTTTTCGATTTTGACTTTTCTTGAAATTGATTATTGTAATTGATTGCATATTATCTGTGGATTCTGATTCTTGAATTTTTTTGTGAATTGATTGAATTGAATCCGATTTTTGAACGTTATTGTGTCAGTGTGAAGAAATTGTGTACATATAGCATACATACACCTACATGTAGCTTTTTCTTTGCATTTAGGCTACTTTAATTGATCATTTGCATCACATATCACATGCTCATGCATTAGATGCATTTGGATTGATTAAATTGACTTGAAATCTTGTGAATAGGCTTAATTCATAAACAAATTGTGTCGAAATGTTGCCTTAGGTGTATTTTGGTTTCACGTAGTATTTTCATTGTACATAATGCATTTTGGCTTGCGTTTAGATCATAATTTGTATACCCATGAATTGATCTACAAGTATGTTAAATAAGTGAATTGAATTCATGTGTCAAAGCTTGATTTTAATGACGTTAAAGTGTGTCGAATTCTCATTTTCATGCACTTTTTCATATATTAATGATAGATTCTTGTTTGTATGAAATCAAAGCATCATGATATGTTGCACTTTTGATTTTACTTGACCTTGATCCATGTCTTGCATCACTTTTAGGTGTAGTTTACATTAAGCATGCATTGACTACATGTTCTATATCATTCATTTGCATTTTACTCATAGAAACATCATTGAATATATGAATAAACATGCATATTTTTGCATTCATTTTCATCCAAACAACTTTAATTATTTTCATATCATTGCATATTAATTTGTTTTGAATTGTTTGCTTCATGTACATGAATTAATCTCAAATTCATTACTCATTTCAAAACCAAAACAAATGAAATTGAAAATTAATTCGGTACATGAATTTTCAATTTCCATAAGCCTTTTTTGGCATTTTTGTTCATCAAACCTCATTTTTTCTCAACGGTTCAAAGTAACGATAGTTGTTCCCAATATTTTGGCATGTTCTAAAACCATTTTTGATGGTTTCAGAACCAAATTTTAAGTGCAACATGCCTAAAACGCTATCCCTGCCCCGTTCCTTTAAGGTCCGAAAAACGTCGCTTCCACTCGGAATTAATTAAAATCGATCATATTTTTGAATCCATTGACGTTTTTGCAAGCAACTATGCAATTTTTAATCGATTTCGAGAAGTTGAATTTTTTGCTCCAATTTCGGAAAAGTGCTTTCCCAAGCCAATTTTTGTGATTTTATTTCACTTCTTACGTGCTTATACTAGTTTATTATCATATGTACAATCGGTATTGCATTTGGTATTTTCTTTCTAGTACTTGCTTTGTTAATTCTGACATTTTATTTCATGTGCGAGGATCGTTGAGCCTTTTACACTTGATTTAGATATGCGTGACGCGAATCTTATTTCTTGCACACATGTGTATGCATTCTACTGTATGCATCTTTGGGTTCTTACCTTTTTGCAGGTGTTCATTTGATTTAGATATGTGTGACGCATATCTTCTTGCTTGCACATATATGTGTGCATTTTATTATCTGAATTGTTAGCGTTCTCCTTTCATGTAGGTGTTTTGACTTGGATGTGCGAAATGCGTATCTTCTTGCTTGCACACATGTGTGTGCATTCTATTGTCTGCATTGTTAGCGTTCTCCTTTCGTGCAGGTTATACGATTGATTCATGATACGTGTGATACGTATCTTGCTTGCACACATGTGTGTGCATTCTATTGTTTGCATTGTTAGATTCTCCTTTCGTGTAGGTTATATGACTGATTTGTGATACGTGTGATATGTAACACCCCTCTTCTACCCCATAATAAATAACATATAAATCAGAGTAAAATAAAATGCACAAATACAAGGGATGCCAGATTTAGAATATACACATATATAAATACAAATTATACATATGTATACACTATATGTTTTCCAAAATTACAACCTGGTCATAACCATAACACATATTTGAATCTCATGCTTTAAAATAAAACTATACATTTCACAGCGGAGTATTAAATATTTCAGATACTATAAATGATTGCATCCCATACTATAACCATTTGATGAAATAAAGTGATTCTATAACATAATTCAAGTCATAAGAATACATACATCGACACCAAGGCCACGTCAACATAGTATCTCAACATACAAATCTAGAATATATGAGAATACATAACAAATATGTCATAGAAGCATAAATCCAAATAATCCCCGTGTTACATGACCAGAGCAATGACTCACTACCGAGTATAACGAATATCTAGATAAACTCCTCAACTAGTCTCGTGCGAAGCACCACTATCCTCAGAACCTGCACGTTACCCACATAGAGGCAACATCACAACAGAAGGGTGATAATTCACATCATTATACAAATGTATGAAAGATGGAAGAAATATATAAACATCATATATTCAAGAATTCTACACACTTCACGTGATATTCCAAATAATAAAGATATACAAATATTCTAAGTATAACATACTCGCATTTATCACAAGTAGCAAGAATATCATAAATAAAAACAATTTAATGGCCAATATAGTCAATTACCACAAATTCCAACATACACACACATTATTTAGTCAATGACTCATGAGACAATAATGGAATGTGACTCATTCATGTGGTACCATCGTGAACATTCCGCTCACCTCGCTTTCAATACAATAACTTAGAATCTAAGCCAAGCTTCTGATCCGGACAAGACCAAAGCCACCATATGAACATAATAGTCCACCACTTCTATTTCCATATAGGATCAAGCATATTATGAACCCAAAGTTTCACCGCTACTATTTCCATTCAAGGATCAAGCCAACATCCGGAGTTTCAACTCCCCATGAATGCATGTACAAGTTACTCAACAAACATGCAGTTAAGATTACTCATAAACCTTAATTGTCTAGCATACCACAATAATCCAACACATTTGAATTATCCATCATCTTGCACAAACATCATATTCCAACAACAACAAGCATTACACAAGCATTTCCAATTATCATGGATCACCAATATCATATAAATAACAAGCAATCACATGATATTCTCAATAATCCATCCAAAACATAACATACATACACTAATTCAAGTAGCATGTAATCAACTAAATAGCATATGAAAACAATCTAATACTCCTCAATACAATTATTAGATATCATATAAATTAATGATAAATCATAAGCAAGCAATTCTCTAAGCCAACTATGCAAAAATCAGCACAAAACAATTTTAATGCCTATTAATCATCATCTAACATGTATACACTCTAGGGAACCTATCCATATCATCAAATCTAGTTTTTATCATCAAAATCCCCAAATTACAAATTCAATTTGAGAATAAAAAACCTAGAAATAGAGATACCCAATCCAATAGCATGTTACTAATCACTACCCAACAACATAAAAATGAATGATAATGAAGATTCTCCCCTTACCTCTTGAAGATTCTTCCTTAGGGTTTCACCTCTCTTCTCTTCTTCTCCTTTTCTCCTTTTCTCCTTTTCTCTTCTCTTCTCTTCTTTCTTTTTCTCCAAATGACAATTCTAATTGTGTCTTCCTCTAACCCTTTACTAACTAGTAAACTCCAATTTGGGCTTAACACTTAATACCTCCTTATTACTTCCATTCTTATAATTAGGCCCAATACTAAATAATTCCATTTCTACTCATAAAACCAATTATTCAAATAACACACATATTCAAATATTTCAAAGATTCATTTAAATCACCCAATTAAATTAATTATCACATAATATGATAATTAATAATAATTAATAGTTAACTATTAAAAATCGGGATGTTACAACTCTCCCCCACTTAAAATATTTCCGTCCTCGAAAATTACCTCAAGCAAACAACTCAGGATATGAATCCTTCATCTGACTCTCCAGCTTCCAAGTCAATTTACCATTAGTTGGACCTCCTCAAACCACTTTTACCAAAGCAAATTCCTTCCCTCAAAGTTCCTTAACTTCACGATCCTTAATACGAATCGGTAAAGTCTCAACTATCAAATTATCTCTAACTTGCACATCATTTAACGACACAACATGAGATATATATGGCATATATTTCCTCAATTGAGATACATGAAATACGTCATGAAGATTAGTAAGGGACAACGGAAAATGAATTTGATAGGCTACTTCACCAACTTTCTCAACAATCTGATAAGGACCAATAAAATGCGGAGTCAACTTCCTTGACTTCAAAACTCTACCAACACCAGTCACAGGAGTAACTCGCAAAAACACATGATCTCCTTTCTCAAAGCTAAGATCCTTCCTTCTCTTATCATGATAACTCTTCTGACGACTCTGTTTAATCTTCATCTTTTCCCGAATCATCTTAATCTTATCAGTAGTCTATTGAACTATCTCAGGTCCAACCACAACACTCTCTCCAGATTCATACCAACACAAAGGCGTCCTACACCTTCTCCCATACAAAGCTTCAAACGGAGCCATTCCAATACTCGAATGAAAACGATTGTTATTAGTAAACTCAATCAAAGGAAAATAACTATCCCAAGCACCTTCATGCTCTAAAACACAAGCTCGCAAAAGATCCTTCAATGATTGAATCGTCCTTTCAGTCTGATCATCAGTTTGTGGATGATACACCGAACTCAAACGCAACTTAGTACCCAAAGCACTTTGCAAACCTTCCCAAAAATGCGAAGTAAACCTCAGATCTCTATCTGAAACAATACTCGACGGAACACCATGCAAACTCACAACTTTCTCAATATACAACTTAGCAAACTTTTCCATACGATAATCCATAAAAATTGGAATAAAGTGAGAAGATTTTGTCAATCTATCCACAATAACCCAAACATCATCATGACTACTCGGAGTCTTCGGAAATCCAAAAACAAACTCCATAGAAATGTTATCCTACTTCCACTCAGGAATGGATAATGGCTGCAACAAACCAGACATTTTCTAATGTTCAATCTTAGACTTCTGATAGATTAAACAAGAATACATAAACTCAACAATATCCTTCTTCATACCAGACCACTAAAATAACTTTCTCAAATCTTGATACATCTTAGTAACACCACGATGAATACTCATACCACTACGATTTCCTTCATCAAGAATTCTTTTCCTCAAACCACTAACATCAGGAATTCAAACTCTATCACGAAACCTCATGATACCATTCTCATCAATCTGAAAAATCACCACCTCGACCTTGATTAATCAATACCAACTTATCCACAAAAACCAAATCAAATTTCTAACCTTCCCGAATCTCATCCAAAATACCACTAGTAAGCTTCAACATACCAAGCTTAACACTAGAAGAATTCACTTCACAAATCAAATCCAACTCTCGCACCATCAACATCGACATATGTAAAGATTTCCTACTCAAAGCATCATCTACAACACTCTCTTTACTCGGATGATAAAAACCAAAATCATAATCCTTCAAGAATTCTAACCATCTTCTTTACCTCATATTCAACTCTTTCTGATCAAATAGGTACTTTAAACTCTTATGATCATTGAACACTTCAAATCTCGAACCAAATAAATAATGCCTCCAAATCTTAAAAACAAACGCAACTACGGCCAACTCTAAATCATGCGTCAGATAATTCCTCTCATGAACTTTAAGTTGCCTCGAAGCATAAGCTACCACTTGACTATTCTGCATCAATACACCACCTAAACCCATCAATGAAGCATCAAACTACACCATAAACGGTTCTGCCGGATTAGGCAAAATCAAAATAGGAGCGTTTATTAATCTTCTCTTAAGCTCTTGAAAATTAGCTTCACACTGCAATGTCCGAACAAAAGCTTGACCTTTCCTTGTCAATTGCGTCAAAGGTAACACCAACTTAGAAAAAACATCAATGAACTTGCAGTAATAACCAGCCAAACCAAGAAAACTTCTAATCTCAGAAACAGATTTCGGAGCTTCCCATTGAGATACAACCTTAACCTTAGAAGTGTCCGCAGAAATACCACCACTCGAAATCATATGCCCAAGGAAACTCACTTCCTTCAACCAAAATTCACACTTAGAAAACTTAGCATACAACTTTTTCTCTTTCAACATAGATAACACAATCCTCAAATGCTCAGCATGATCTTCTTCATTCTTGGAATAAATCAAGATATCATCAATGAACACAACACCAAATTGATCCAAATACTCATGAAAAATCCTATTCATATATTCCATAAACACATTAGGAGCATTAGTCACACCAAATGGAATTACAGAATACTCATAGTGACCATAACTTGTCCTAAAAGCAGTCTTCTAAAAATCCTCAGCCTTCACACGAATCTGATGATAACCAGACCTCAAATCAATCTTATTAAAACACAAGCACCAACCAACTGATCCATTAAATCATCAATCCTCGGAAGTGGATACTTGTTCTTAATCGTCACGTTATTCAGTTGTCTATAATCAACACATAACCTCACAGAACCTTCCTTTTTCTTAACCAACAAAACAGGTGCACCCCACAGAGATACACTCGGACAAATAAACCTCTTCTCAAGCAAATCCTCAAGTTGACTCTTCAACTCTTTCAACTCAGAAGCAAATATCCGATATGGAGCCATCGAAAGAGGACTAGTTCCAGGAACTAAATCAATCGAAAAATCAACTTCACGCTCTGGCAGCAAATCACTTAAATCTTCAGAAAATACCTTAGGAAAATCACAAACAACAGGCAATTCACCCATATCTTGTTTCTCACTGAGATCCAAGGATGCCAATAAAGCAAACAATACATCACTATCTTTCACAGATTCATCCACTTGCTTAGCAGACAAAAACAAATCATTCTTGACACCAGAATCAAGAAAAATAACCGACTTGTTAAAACAGTTGATAAAAACATGGTTGTATTCCAACCAGTTTATACCAAGAATCACATCAAATTTATCTAACAGAAGATGTAACACCCCCTCTAATTCCCCATTATTTATTAAAAATCAGAGTAAATAAAATGCATAAAAGAGGGCGTCACATGATTTACTTTACAATTAAAACAATACATGCACACTGGTCATAATCATAACACATAATTGAATCTCATGCTTTAGAATAATTCACGCATTTTCACAATGGATCATTTAATATTCACAGATACTATCAATGATTACATCCCATACTATAATCATTGGATGAAAAAGCGATGAATCCTTAACATACTCAAGTCATCAGAATTCATACATCGACACCAAGGCCACATCAGCATAGTATCTCAAATCATACAAATCAAAATAGATGAGTATACATAACAAATATCTCATCAAAGTAGAAATCCAGATAAATCCCGTGTTACATGACCAGAGCAATGACTAGACTACCTAGTAACGGATAAACTATCTAGACTCTTCAACTAGCCTTGTGCGAAGCACCGCTATCCTCAGAAACTGCACGTTACCCACATAGAGGCAACATCATAACATAAGGGTGAGAATTTACATCATTATTCAAAAGTATATAAATGGAAATAATGAAGGAACCGCATCTATTCATGAATTCCACACACTTCAAGTGATATTCCAAGATAACATGATCATACAAACATTACAAGTACAATATGTTCATATCTACAACATATAGCATAATTAACATTCCATCCAAACAATCCAATAATACATATAATTTAACATCAAAATTTCATTCCACACATTGCATATTCAATAATGACTCATGTGACAACAATGAATGTGACTCAATATGCATGTGGTACCAAGTTTTTGGGAACATTTCTTTAACCCTGCTTCCGATTCATTCGTAGAATCCAATCCCTTACTTCCGATCCGGACAAGACCAAAAGCCTCCACTACTTATTCCCAATGGAATCGAGCCAAATGTGAACCCAACATTTCACCGCTACTTATCCATCATGGATCGAGCCAATTTGTGAACTCAACATTTCACTGCTACTTATCCACACAAGGATCGAGCCAAATGTATGCATGTACAACTCACCAAGACGACATATGCAAATTAAGATTATTCACAAAACCTAAATTATCCAAGCATATCATCACAATTCATCTCATGTGAATCATACATCAATTGCACAACATTATATTTCAACAACAAGTTCATCACATGTATCTTATACATATCATCACACATAACAAATGACATTATGACATATCATTCCGCCAATGTTATTCAACATATTCCATCAAATAATATAAGCACATACTATACTCAAGTAATCAAACATACATTGAAATAGTATTCAAAACCAATCTAAAACACATTCAATCATAATTGGATCAATTAATCACATATATGAAAATACTACAATAAATATACTCATGTAAGATTCCATGTCAAAAGATCCAAAAAATAACATTTTTCATTCAAGGTCACGCTAAGCCCGGCCTATCGCACTAAGCGCACCTCGCTGAACAAACAACCCCAAAAGTCAGAACATTTCGCGCTAAGCGGTCTTCCTCTCGCACTAAGTGCGGTCTGCGATTCTGCACTTTTTCTGCTACGAACCAGATTCTTTCTCCCAAGAAATTACCACATAAAACTCATTTCAATCAACCAAATAACATCATTAAAGGGGTATCCTAACATGTTTCTAGTCATGGGTCATCATTCTAAGTTGAACACATAATTTCCTTTCAAACCCTAACATTCAAAGATTCTAGAAATTGAAATTGAACAACCTAGCATGTTCCTAATCATTACCCACAACATACAATCAAACAATAACACGGATTCTCCACCCTTACCTCTTGAAGATTCCTCTTCTAGGATTTTTTTCTTCACTTTCCTTCTTTCTCCTCTTCTCTTCTCTTCTTTCTCCATATGAAATTCTAATTATGATTCCCTTCTAATCCTTAATAAATAGGATTGTCTTAATGGGCTTAATACTTAACACCTCTTTATTACTTCCATTCTCATAAATAGGCCCAATACTAAATAACCATAATTCTACTCATAAAACTTAATTATTTAAATAACACACATATTCAAATAATTCAAATTTAAATTAAAACACCCAATTAAATTAATTATCACATAATATAATTTATAATAATAATTAATAATTAGCTATTTAAAATCGAGATGTTACATAAGACAAACTAAATCCATCCGAAAATCTCTACCAAAAACATCAACGGACAATTCAAACATGCAACAGACGTACAAACAGAACCCATAGCAGGAGTATCAATAATCATATTTCCATGCATATTAGACAATTCAAGATTCAACCTCTTAACACAATCCACAAAAATAAAAGAATGCGTTGTACCAGTATCAATGATAGCAATCAAAGGTGTACCATTAATAAAGCACGTACCTCAGACAAGTTTATCCTCAACCGAAGTCTCAGAACCAGACAATGCAAACACTTTCCCTTTAGCTTGCTCCTTCTTTAGATTATCACACTAAGTACTAATATGACCTTGTTCACCATAGTTGTAACAAGTCACATCCATACTAAACTTACAATCAACAACTTTTTGGCCCGCCTTGCCACACCTAAAACATCTTCCAACATCCTTTCCACAATCAGAAGCACGATGCCCTTCCACACCACACTTGAAACACTTAATCGGAGTAGTAATCCTCCCTCACTTGGATTTTTGCCACCACTAGCTTGATGTTTCCTCTTGTCATCATACGACTTCCCACGAAATTGACCTTTTCCTTTCCTATCATTCACATTATTGTAGTAAGAAGCACTCTCCCTACTATCCTCATCATAAATCCTAATCTTATTCACCAACTCAGCAAAATGAGTAATATACTGATACCTAATAGCCTTCTTGATATCAGGTCTCAAACCATTCACAAACTTCAGACACTTAGATCTCTCAGCATTCATAGTATTATAATGAGGATAATACTTAATCAGCTATTCAAATCTAGCAGCATAAACAACCATAGTTCCATTACCCTGCTTCAACTCAAGAAATTCCACCTCTTTGTTACCACGCACATCCTCTGGAAAATAGTTCTCCAGAAAAGAATCACGGAAAAGAGCCCAAGAAACTTGAACACCTTCCTCATCAAATCTCTAAACAGTGTTGCTCCACCAATCTTCAGCTCCCTTCTCCAGCATATGCATACCAAACTGCACCTTCTGTGCATCAGTACAATTCATAACTCTTAAGATCTTCTCAATTGCTTTTAGCCATGCTTGAGCCTTGTCAGGTTCATGCTCACCCTCAAAGATAGGAGGATTGTTCCTCTGAAACTTCCCCATAGCACGAAACTCATCACCCTCATCCCTAGGTCTAGAATTTTCCTGCGGAATCTGCCCAAGAGATCCAGCCAACATCTTCAAGGCTTCAACAATAGCATCATCATTCTCCCTGCAACCATCGTCCTAAGACTTCCAATAACAACAGACAACAACATTGATTGTGTCAGATACACAAATCAAATACAACATGAATTAAATTAATTAATAACCTGGCCAAAATCTGACCGACCATTGCTTTGATACCACTAATGGTATCAAATCTAATTGACCATTACTCTGATACCACTAATGTAACACCCCTCTTCTACCCCATAATAAATAATATATAAATCAGAGTGAAATAAAATTCACACATACAAGGGATGTCACATTTAGAATATACACATATATAAATACAAATTATATATATGTATACACTATATGTTTTCCAAAATTGCAAATTGCAACTTGGTCATAACCATAACATGTATTTGAATCTCATGCTGTAAAACAAAACTATGCATTTCACAGCGGAGTATTAAAGATTTCAGATACTATCAATGATTACATCCCATACTATAACCATTGGATGAAATAAAGATTATTCTATAACATAAATCAAGTCATAAGAATTCATACATTGGCACCAAGGCCACATCAACATAGTATCTCAGTATACAAATCCCGAATATATAAGAATACATAACAAATATGTCATAGAAGCATAAATCCAAATAATCCCCGTGTTACATGACCAGAGCAATGACTCACTACCTAGTATAAGGAATAACTAAATAAACTCCTCCTAGTCTCGTGCAAAGCACGCTATCCTCGGAACTTGCACGTTACTCACATAGAGGCAACATCACAACAGAAGAGTGATAATTCACATTATTATACAAATGTATGAAAGATGGAAGCAATATAGAAATAATATATATTCAAGAATTCTACACACTTCATGTGATATTCCAAATAATAAAGATATACAAATATTCTAAGTATAACATACTCACATTTATCACAAGTAGCAAGAATATCATCAACACAAATAATTTAATGGTCAATATAGTCAATTACTACATATTCCAACATACACACACATTCTTTAATGACTCATGAGACAATAATGCAATGTGACTCATGCATGTGGTAGCATCATGAACATTCCACTCACCTTGATTTCGATTCAATAACTTAGAATCTAAGCCACGCTTCCAATCTAGACAAGACCAAAGCCACCATATGAACATAATAGTCCACCGCTTCTATTTCCATATAGGATCAAACACGTTGTGAACCCAAAGTTTCACTGCTACTATTTCCATTCAAGGATCAAGCCAACATCCGGAGTTCTAACTCCCCATGAATGCATGTACAAGTTACTCAACACATATGCAATTAAGATTACTCACAAACCTTAATTACCAAGCATACCACAATAATCCAACACATTTGAATTATCCATCATCTTGCACAAACATCATGTTCCAACAACAACAACCATTTACAATTATCATGGATCACCAATATCATATAACATACAAGCAATCATATGTTATTCTCAATAATCCATCCAAAACATAACATACATACACTAATTCAAGTAGCATATAATCAACGAAATCACATCCGAAAATCCATTACTCCTCAATATAATTATTAGATATCATGTAAATTAATGATAAATCATAAGCAATAAAATCTATAAGCCAACTATGCAAAAATCAACAATCTTATTTTTCTGCATACAGCAAGGCACGCTAAGCGCCAAGGGGCTTTCATGCGAAAAATCATGAACACCACCGCACACCACAAAGTTACCATCCCAAAACAATTTTAATTCCTATTAATCATCATTTAAACATCATCTAACATGTATACACTCTAGGGAACCTATCCATATCATCAAATCTAGTTTTTATCATCAAAATCTCCAAATTACAACTTCAACTTGAGAATAAAAAACCAAGAAATAGAGATACCCAATCCTATAGCATGTTACTAATCACTACCCAACAACATAAAATGCATAATAATGAAGATTATCCCCCTTACCTCTTGAAGATTCTTCCTTTCACCTCTCTTCTCTTCTTCTCCTCTTCTCTTCTCTTCTTTCTTTCTTTTTCTCCAAATGACAATTCTAATTTTGTTTTTCTCTAACCCTTTTCTAACTATTAAACTCCAATTTGGGCTTAACACTTAACACCTCCTTATTAATTCCATTCTTATAATTAGGCCCAATACTAAATAATTCCATTTCTACTCATAAAACCAATTATTCAAATAACACACATATTCAAATAATTTAAATATTCATTTAAATCACCCAATTAAATTAATCATCACACAATATGATAAAAAATAATAATAATTAATAATTAACTATTAAAAATCGGGTTGTTACATGATATATATCTTGCTTCCACACATGAGTGCATTCTATTGTCTGCATTGTTAGCGTTCTCCTTTCGTGCAGGTTGTATGATTGATTCGTAATATGTGTGATACATATCTTGCTTGCACACATGCGTGTGTATTTTATTGTCTGCATTGTTAGCATTCTCCTTTCGTGCAAGTTATATGATTGATTTGTGATACGTGTGATATGTATCTTGCTTGCACACATGTGTGTGCATTCTATTGTCTGCATTGTTAGCGTTCTCCTTTCGTGCAGGTTATACGATTGATTCATGATATGTGTCTTGCTTGCACACATGTGTGTGCATTCTATTTTCTGGATTACAATTTTGTGCAGGTTTATTTTCCTCGGGTGTGTGGGATACACCTTCTGATATTGCTTTGATGCCTCTACGCATTACTCACCGGTTTCTTTTATTGCTTATCGGCAGTACTTGAAGTTTTCTAGAGTATTTTTGTGCTTTCTATTTCTTACAGATTGTTATCCGTTCGATATTTGCTATACCTTTTTATCGCATTCTTTTACCGCTTTTATAGAGAGCATGAGAAGTAGGGTTTTACCGCTTTCTTTTGCCATGAGAAGTAGGAATAGAGATGCATAATGGGGCTTCCGTAGTTGGAGCATGTTCAGGAACCCCTCTGATTTATTTAAAGACTCGTTTAGGGTAATTCTGTTTTCTACTTGTGTGTGGTTTGTTTAAAATCCTCTTTCGTGCATATGGAGGTATTTTTGGTCGTGTGTTTACTTTTGTGCTTGCATAGGTCAAGAGTGGTTAGGAAAACCGCTAAGAGGCACCACCAAGCAAAGTCCTGCTTCTGATGAAATCTATAGATGTTGTATGAGATGATGATATGATGGGCACGCGGAAAGGGTTCGCAATCAACCCCCACATAGTTCTAGTCCGTGTCAGCTCAGCACACGCGAATCGTGTTGCTTCCTTATCGAGTCAATAATAAAAGTGGCAAGAGTTCCATATTCTGACTCTCCATTCTTTCTCTTGGGGTTCACATTCATTGCTTTGACACCCACACTCATATTCTCCTTACACTTGATAATTAATATCATGTTGTGATACCTTTCTTAGGAATCGAAGGGTCGGCTCCTGGTTGACTCCAGTATGCTCGTTATCGTCGCAGGCTATGGGGCTTCCTTCTTCTCCTGCGCACGTGTGAATCATTTGTTTGTGCATTGCATTTGATTGTGTGCTTCTTCCAAAGCACTTCCCATAAAAAAACATTGCAACCCACCAAAACATATGAGCCAAACTATAACACTCTGACTTTTCCATTGCACGAGGGAATGTGTAGACATCTTGTCACGGGGCTCGACCGAGCAAAAATTTCTAAATACTTCCTTCTTTTCTACGTGTTTTCTTTATTTTCTTTCTTTCACATGCATTTTAGCGATCAAGAAATAGATAGATATAACACACCCGTTAGATAAAAAGTAGAAGTGGATATCATAGAGTACTACGGGCGTGTAAGGTTCTAATACCTTCCTCTTGCGTAGAAAACTCCCTTATCTGATCTCTTGGTCGTAAGACCATGATTTAACCCTCTCAGGTTTACTAGATGTTTTCCTTTCCTGTCGCGGGATAAAAAACGTTCGATGGACTTCATTGATACACTATCTGATGATGTTCGACGAGATAGTTTCAACTAGTCGCTTGAGGAATCAACAATAGACTAAGAGTTAGAAGACACCTTAGCCCTCTCAAGTATTCTGACTATAACCTAGTCACTTGAGGAATATTATTTTCAAAAGAATTACAATCAAATAGTGTTTACAAAAGTGCTTCTAGAATAAGCAAATTACACCAATATTAAGTACAAATTTGTTTAACACAAATATGAGCGATAACTCTTGTGTTCAAACATATAATAATATTAACACAATAATGGGCAACAAATCTTGTGTTTAATCTTCTCTTTTTCTTGTTTTGGTTTTGGCAGCGTTACTGTTATTGTTCTCATGTCTTGTTGTATGCAAATGAAATACTTGATCCTTTATATAGGCGTTGAGAAAGTAGACCTTTATAGTAGCTGTTCGCGTTAAAAAGTGACGCGCTAGAGGATTTGAATGTGAATTCAAATTCTCTGGCTCGAAACGATTTACTCTTTTGATTTGTTTATAAAGATTCCGCAAGCATCAAGCTTTATTATTTTCAACACAAGAAAGATGATTTAATGATTTATGATAAAGGGGAAAGCTGTTAATACCCTCAATTGATTTTGATATGCGTAACGACTAGCAAAACTAGACGCAATGCATTGGGGAGATTCTGAGTAAGGGGGTTTGTTATATAAAGGGAATAGATGGAGCACCCTAAATATATATGGTTATCCATAGCTTTATATATGAATATGTTTGATATGTTTGTGTGTTTTAATTGCTATTTCTATGATTGGGAAAGTTTCTCCTTTGGATTTTTAAGAAGGATAGATTATGTGGGATCCTAGTGTTTGTTATTATTGTGCTCGCAAAGATCTTTGGATCTTCTGCATACATATCCCCTAGTGGGAATCAGAGCATTTGTAGCTCGGATCTACAGGGATCTATGGTTTTGTTTGGTTTGAGGAAGAAAGAAATTTGCTCGCCAAGGATGAGACCTTGTGCCTACGTATTCTCAAAAGGTTGTTGAGAAAGTCAGAGCAATCGTAGTTCCCACTTATGCTAGTGGAAAGCAACGAGATGTTAGTAAGAGACACAGACAAATGTCATTTTAATGAAAAATATATCTAATCTATTTCATCACATACATTTTGAAAAAGTTTGTCTGATAAAAATCTTTCATCGTAAGTTATAGGTGTTTTGCTTGAGTGTACAAGCGTTACCACTTACATGTTTAAGAAAGATGTTTTGAAAAAGATTGAATCTTTTAACTCTAAGCATTGGGTGTTTTGCTTGAGTGTACAAACGTTACCACTTACAATTAAGAGATGTTTTTTTGTCTGAAAGTAGTTTGAAAAGTTTTTGATTGTATGTGATGTGATAAATGAGATACTTCTTCCATAGAGATGATAAACGTCTGAATCTCGAGGAGAAATTGATTGGATTAAAGGGATGCTTTTAAGAAGCCCATGGGTCCTTGTATTGTTAGCCCAAGAGGAGGCATTCCGAGGGTCATCGAGGTCATCGGGGTCCTTGTATGAAGCTCAAGAGGAAGCTATAGGGTATGGTGGCTTTGTCTTTAAAAGGATTTCACCGGGAAACCATCCTTTTGGAATTAAGAGCAATTTCACCGGGAAATTATACTCTCTGGGTTCTATCTTAACGCGGGTGATTATTTGTATTGGAAGCCCAATAGGAGGCTGTTAAGAGATTTCATGGTCTCTTTCATTGTATGATGCCCAAGAGAAGGCTAAACTCAATGAGGAGTTCTTTTGAACGAAGCCCAAGAGGAGGCTGACTCAACAGGGGAGTGTTGTCTTATATGAAGCCTAAGCGGAGGCTAAACTCAGTGAATGAGTTTTCTTATATGAAGCCTAAGAGGAGGCTGAACTCAGTTGAAATGAGTTACCTTGTACAAAGCCCAAGAGGAGGCTAACTCTGTGGGGAGAGTTATCTTGTATAAAGCCCAAGAGGAGGCTACAACTGTGGGGAACCTATTGGTTAGACTAATTGTTATGTTATAATTAGACAGTTGTATAAACAAGTGTGTGTGTGTGTGTGATATGTATTCACAGGAGTTATGAAGGAAATATAAACAATGCATGATGTTTATTTACAAGAGTTTATGAAGGAAATATAAACAAGTGTCTGTGAAACGAACGTTTAAAACGAGCGTAACTTGATTATTTACAAGTCTGAATTGTGTACAAGGAAGTGAATATGTACACGAACGAGTATTTATGTACAGAGAATGTGGATGTACATAGGAGGGTTGGGACTTACACCATAAGGGTGGCCCATTGGTTTAAAAACAGTTTCACCGGGAATAATGCTCCTTTCAATACCAATGGTATTCAGTTGTATATACAGACGAAACAAAAACGAACGATCGAATTTTATCTGTGTTTGAGTATTTACAAAAAGTATCTGTGTTATGTACAGATAAAAATTTGTATCTACATGAAAAGTATTTGATATGTACAAAGAAATAACTATGTACATAAAAGAATGTTGGTTTGTGTATACACAAGTGAAGTGAAAACAAACAATCAGAGTTTATCTGTACTTGAGTATAAAAAGTATCTGTATTATATACAGATGAAAATTTGTATGTATCTGAAGAGAGTTTGATATGTACAAGGAAATAATTATGTACATAAAAGAATGTTTTGGGACTTACACCGTGAGGGAGGCCCATGATCGATTAAGAAATTCGAGAAAAAAAACGAATTTGGTTTTATCGTTTAAATCAGATCGATCATGGTAAAAAAAGATGTAAGTTTGATGAAAAGTTTTGAAAAATGTTATTTGAAAGTGTTTTGGAATGTGAAGTTCATTTATAAGAAGTTTTGAAAAGAATCGGGAGTCGAAAGTTTGAAAAATTCACCTTTTAAAGTGGTTTTGAAAAGTGTTCAAAGTGTCGTTTTCGGCTCGATTAAAATATAATCAGATGAAAGTTTTTTTCTGAAAATTTTTGCACTATCATAAAATAGCTACATTAATTGACAAGTATACAAAAAATCACCTCAAAATGAGGAGTTTTGATTGGTTAAAAAAATGTTAAAGTTGGTGAAAAAACATGAAGAAAATATGAAAAGTTTTAAAAAAATGGTCCATGGGAGATTTGAACCCAGGACCTGTGGGTGGCATACGTGGCAAAGAGTCTTAAGGGCGAGCTGGCAATCGCTGGGACAAGAGTTCATTGGTGTATTGAAACAAAAACCACGTGTTAATATTATATTGGAAAATTTGAATTTGAAAATAACAAAGAACACGCGCGAAGCCCTGTTCTTCATCTTCAATCCTTGATCAATGCTAGAATCCTTGTTTCTTGATGAAATTGGACGAAGTAAACATGAAAGTTGATTGTTTTTTAACAAGGAACATGATGATGCTCATTAATTTCATTTATTTTCAGTTTAACATGGTTGAATTTTTGGAAAACGCGAAGAACCCTAGAACTGGAAATTCTAATTGAAATGATGTGTGATGGATGATTTTTCCAATTGATTGAGGGTTAAGGATCGTGAGAGGTGCAGAAAACAAATGGCCAAGAGTTTTTTTTGTTTAAATGCAAGGAATCATGAGATTGAAGTTCGAGCTCTTACCTGTTGAAGCTTGAATCGAATTCTGGATTTGAGTGCTTCCAGTTGTTGTTTGATGATTGTTTAAGCATCAGCGGCTTCTATGGAAGATGTATGATCACCCTGCTTGCTCTGAAATGCCCTGGAACTCTCCAACCAAGTCCACCTGCACAGGCTGAAAATGGAGCTTCAATTTTTTGGTTAGAGCTGTTACAGTTAGTAGTTATTGATCTGCATCATGTCTATGATGTTCATGGATGATGTTTGGATGCTTAGAACTCAAGTTACTTAAGCCAAGCCATGAATTCGAAACTTAAGGCAGATTTGGCAAGCAAAATGACATGAGATGTGATTCTGAATTCTAGCCTTGCCTATGTTGATTTTAGTGTTCAAACAAGTTTCATATGGACATTAAGACATATTAGACACCAAATTACTCAAAGTTTTTCAATAGTTTTCAAAATTGCAAGTTTTGGCAAATTGAACTATGATTCTTGAATTTTCAAAGATAAAGAGTGAAAGCATGTACTTGCATGGATTTGGTGTGTTTGAACTTGAAAAGGATACCTCTATTTATAGGCCATGGATTCTGAAATGTTAGGCACAAGTACATGGCATTGGTAATTCAAAGATGCCTTAAAGGGCAAGAAAGTCTTTTGGTAAAGGAAAAGGAAACTTCCTTTTTTCACCATGTGTGAAAATCTCAATTTGATCTTATCTTTCCACAATTATCTCTAGCTGATATTTATCAGCTCTAAACTCAATTTGGCAAGGTGGCAAGTGTTCTAGAAGAAGAAATCAAAAAATGACCTATAATTTGAAGTTTTGAACTTTGAAAATCATGTTTATGGAGCCTTATGTTTCAATTTCAAAAGTATAGCTAGACTCCATGGATTTGAGAGTTCTTGGGCATTTTGGAAAGCTTGTTTCAAGAGCTACAACTTTCATGTTTTGAGTTTTTTCCAAATCAAAGTGGAACTATGTGAAAAAATGCCATGAAGTTTGGAAAAAATAAGAAATTTCAACACTTGAAAATTTTTCTAAGTGTTGGAACTTTTGACTTTTTGTTGACTTTTCCAAATTCTTTGATTTTTTATGATCATGATGGATCATTTGAAGTATTTTAATGATGGAAAAAGTTTTGTTTTGAAAAATTTGACCAAAAGTCAAAGTTTGACTTTTCAGTGCAGATGAAATTTCATCAGATGTTTCAGAAATTGACTGATGAAGTCTATGAACTTTTGTGATGTTTTGAATTCAGAAATTAGGTCAAGAGGTTGTATCTAAGATATAATGACCAATATCTAACCAAAAAAGTCATCCATGGCTCAAAAAATCAGAGAATACTCATGCTCGACAAAAACCCTAATTGGTCGATCCTCGATTGATCAATGAGAAAAGTTGGGTATCTGATGATTAGAGGTTGATGATTTGATCAAGATAGGTCAAATGAAGTGAGTAAAACTCAAACCCTAGTTGGTTGCCTCTTGAATCAGATGAAAATTTGATGAAACCCTAATTTTGACCTGTGAATGTTATACCCGATTAATGCTGTTCTGAACTGTTAGTGATGCAATGATGCAAATGTGAGGTGGTATATTAGGTCAAAAATTGGGGTATGACAGCTTAATTAAATTTATTTTTGCACTTAATTAATTTCGTATTTTATTTTTCAGCTTTAGTATCTTTCACTAAAAAAATCGTAACTGGAGCTTCGTGACTCAGATTGAGGCGTTCTAATACTTTCTGGAAGCTAAGAGACAGAGATATAACTTTCATTTTTGATCCAGAAGCTGAATCGGGCTACAGGTGCCTTGGAAAAGTCGTTAAATTTTCAGTCATAATAAGTAATTCGTTTTGGACTGGTTTTGGGCCGGGTTTTCCTTGTTTTTGACCCAATTAGGTTATAATCCCAATCCTTGTTTTCTATTATACCTAGGGAAGCCATGATACTGTTTACTTACATTTTACTATTCACAAACGAGAAGAAAAATACTTTTGGCTTTTATACGAATCATGAGGAACTAATTCCGAAGAACCAATCTACTGTATTCGGATTCTACTTTGAGGTTTTTTATGAATTTCATACCAATTTGTTTCCTTTTAATTATTTCTATAATTTCAATTATTTGCTTAAGTTGATTGTTTCTATATGGAAGAATTATTAAATTTGATAGTTGACTGATCCTAAATCAATTTTGTGTTAACATAGCTTTTACATTATCAAGATAGATCAAGTTGCGTTTGCTTAATTCACAATAGTTTTTAATCTGTTTGCTTAATTCGGAATTCAGGAACATTCATCGAATAATTTCTATTGAGCTTGTCAGTGGTTATTGTAATTGAATAGGAACAAACCCGTTTAGGGAATTGGAATTTTATAGAAATCGATGATAAGTTAAAAGTCGATATAGTGGGTCGATTCATTTGTTATAATCACTTATTCAAATAATGTCTTTTTAATCTATTTTATAATTCGATCCTAAAACCAAACCCCCCATTAATCGTTACTGTAGTTAGTTAATAGAATCAAGAATCTTTGGGATACGACTCGAGTCATTGTCACTATCTGCAGTTTTTCAAAATAACTCGTTTTTGATCCGTGTGCGATAGCGGATCAATACCCTTCTCAGAGAATAAAATCTCCATACTTGAAAATATACTATACTTCCCAAATCAGTCATCTCAAACTCATTCTTCAACACCTTCTTGAACTTGACTACCTCTTATGTATAATTTCCTATTAGCAATATGTCATCAACATAGAGACAAACAAGAATCATATTGCGTCTAGAAGTATGTTGCACATAAACGACATACTCCATCTTACACTTTCTGAATCGTTGCAGCTTAAAAAATGAATCAATTTTTTCAGATTCCAAGCTCTTGGAGCTTTTTCAGTCCATACTATCACAGAGGGAAAAATTTGAGAATAAGTTATTGATTAACTTATCTCAACAAAATAAGCAAGAGTCACCATCAAACTTTATTGTTTCTAAAGGAATGGGAAAAGATCGAACAAATCCCAAGATAAAAGTGAGATCAAAGTACGAGGGTTGGTTATACAAAGGGCGGGTTAATCACCCTAAACATCTACGGTACTCCACAAGAACCACTTGAAAATCTATGTATATTAACCAAAATGGTTGTTTGCAAAAATGACTGGAGAGATGAGAAAAAAATTGTTTTTATTATTTTGATTCGACAAGACTTCGAGAGCCCTGTGCCTACGTACAACCGATGTGCAATGATAAAATCAGAACAACGTAGTTCTTCTAAAAAAGATTAAAAAAATAGTGTGTTGGTTGATTTTAAATGAAGATACAAATCCTCATTTTTAGGAGAAAACTCAACTAATCGCCCATAAAATATAAGAAAGAAGAACAATACATCAACATGAGTGAGAGTTTGGACACACCTCTAATACTCAAGTGGAAAGTTGACACATTTTTTATCACGACTCGAGAAAGAAATACAACTAGCAGTCTATAACATTTTCATTTGATTACTGTTTTAATCATTCACAATTTATTTTTGATGTTTTGAATGTAATATGTTGAATTTAATTTGATTTTATGGATTATTTATTTTCATTTTGCTTGTTCATAGATTCGGCAGGGGATTTGCATTTTTCTAATACACCTTTCACTATTGAACTTATGTATAGATATAAACGGTCAATTGTTTGGTCAATATATTATATAGTATATTTAATTTTTAGGGTTAATACCTATTTTCACCCCTGACATATGGGGTGTATTTGAAAAATCCCCCTGCCAAAAAAAAAGTTCCAATAATTACCTTTAGGAGGCCACATCACCAAAAAGGCTGATGTGGCTTATTTTTTTGTTAAATTTGTAATTTTTTATCATTCCACATCACATAAGTCCCATTAAAATAACCAGAATTCCCTTATGCATATTTATCTTAAAATCCAATATTATTTTGCAAATTCATGTTTCAATTCAGACCCTACGATTAGGGTTTGCTTTCTTCATCTTCATCCTTGCAAAGTGGTCGTAGCAACACAACTTCATCTCAAGGAAATGGGTGTGTTTCATTTAGTGTTTCATCATGGGGGAAATTTTGTGCAAGACGACCATATGTATTATAGAGGAGGTAGTGAGACTATTGCTGAAGATCAGGACGAAGATAAATGGAGCTTTTTTGAAGCTGTTAGTCTGGTTAAAGATTGGGGTTATGAAGGTTTTAGGCTATGGAGAAAGATTCCGCAAATGGATGAAGGCTTTACAAATGTCGTTGATGATGCAGGAGTTGCAGAAGTTGCTAAGCATTGTATGTCTTGTAAGGTTGATGGCCATCTTTAGGTAGAGCATGGTGTAGAAGACATGATGACCAAGGTGCTATTACCTAATGTTGATGACTTCAGCACCTCTAGTGGAGATGATAGTAGTGGTGATGATGTTTATACAAGGCAATGTTTCAATGACAGTGAAGAGGAAAAAGTAATTGACGTAGAAGAAGAGCAATTTGAACAAGTGGAGGTAGTTGTTCCAGTTAGTGGGAATAAGGTGGAGATCGATGGGGAATCAGTGAGATTCAAGCGTTGTGCATCCAAGGATCCCAAAAAGATGAAAGAAAGGAGAAAAAGGAACAAGGTCAGTGTTTTGGTGCCCAAAAGTGTCTTAGGATCTTGTTCAAAGAGGAATACAAGCAAATGCGAAGTTGTGGATTATGCTAGTGAGGAACTTGAAAGTTCAGATGCTGATGAAAGTGACATGGATGACAAACCTTCCTAGCCAAAGTATGAGAAGTTCAGATCAGAGCTGCTTAACAAAGACTTTCAATTCAAATTAGGTATGGAGTTCATTTCTCTTTCTGAATTTAAAGATGCTATTAGGGATTGGTCAGTATTAAATGGTAGAGAGATAAGGTTTGTTAAGAATGAGAGCTGTAGGGTTAGGGTTGAGTGTAAGAATAAATGTGGCTTTTTGGCATTGTGTAGCAAAGTGGGAGGCAGCCTCACTTACCAGATAAAGACTTGGGTGGAGACCCACACATGTGCAAGGGTATTAAATAACAAGTCTGCCAATTCCAAGTGGGTCTCTAAGTTGGTGGTTGAAAAGAGGAAGTCACAAGGGAAAGTTAAACTGTCTGAAATTATGTCTGAGCTTAGATAGAAATATTCAGTGGGCATTACCAAAGGGAAAGCTTGGAGAGCTAAATCTATGGCTGAAGAAATAATTGAAGGTGATGCAAAGGAGTAGTATAACATGTTATGGAGATATACAGCTGAGTTGAGAAAACATTGTGCTGGGAACACTGTCAAACTAAACACTGAGAGACCACATCCAACACTACCACTAAGATTTGGTAGATTTTACTTCTGTTTTGATGGATGCAAGAAAGGGTTTACCAAGGGTTGTAGACCATTAGGGGTAGATGGGTGTCATCTCAAGACACAATATGTAGGTGGAACATTAGGTAATAGCACCCAGGACCAAAGTGTCTAAAAAATCTGATGGGAGTGTTGCTGATGCAAATGTTGATACAACTGCAAGTGGAGGTGGAACTGTGGATGAAGGCCCAGAGATGGATGCATTGCTGAATAATATGATGGATCTTTATGAAGAACAACAATCACAAGTTGACAATCCCACACAACCTAATGCTATGCAACCTCCCCCAACACATGAATCACAACTCCAAACCCCCGCTACTAATGTCAAAAAACCTTCAGCTAAGAAAAAGGCCGTGCCTTGGAAGCCATCAAGAAAGAGAGTCAGTGAAAGATTGAAGGAAGTGAAGAATGCCAAAAGACATGGTGGGCCTGGATCAACACCTGATACACCTTTGACCATTGGTGATGAAACTGGTGGTAGTACCTCAAAGGAGATATCAAGGAAGAAGAGGAAGGGCATTGATCAGTAGTTGTGCACATAGTGTGCTATTTATTAATTTCAATTTGAAAGTTTCCTGTGTTATTGCCATTTTGTTACTTTGACTTATTCTACTTCAAGCACATTAATTATGTATCAAGTTCACTTTGGTATCAATCCGAGTTGTTAATTATGTATCATTCATTTTGTCTTGGCTTAAGTTATTTCATTCCAAAATATTTTCATGGCCTAAGTTATCAGAACAGATTTACTTAACTAACCATGAAACCAAAACTCATAAGAGTAATATATTCCATAAGAAAGAAATATAATTCATGAACTAAATAAACCCAACTTCATAGACAAATAAAGCCAACTAATTTTTACATAAGTTACAACTTCGTAGAAATTAGAACATAAGCTACAGCTTCTTGAATTTTTACATGAACTAAGTAAGAAATAAACCAAAAGACAAATAAACCCAACTAAAACATAATTCATCTTCTTTTTTAACTCATCAATATTTTTCTCTCCAGTTTGCTCATCAGTTCTACTGAAACTACATCTGAATGGTCATTATCACCAAAATCACCAGAAAATTCATCATCCCAAACAAATGCGTTGCAGTCATCTCCTTTACCCCAGAACTTACACTTCCAGTATTTTCTCCCGGGATTTGCAACCGATTTTGAAACAAATAACTTCATGGAGACATTGTGGCCACATTTGGGAGTTACTCTACCATTTGAAGATAAGCTTGAAGTAGAACAAATTGGTTGACTCATGTTTATGAAATCAAAGAAAAGTTAAAGATGAAGAGGAGAGAAGAAGTTGTGTTGCTGAGATGAGATGTTGCGCTGTTGAAGTAGAAGAAGCCCACGTTGAAGTAGAAGATGTTGTGCCCTAATTTGCTGCAGCCACTTTGCAAGGATGAAGATGAAACATGAATTTGCAAAATAATATTGGATTTTAAGATAAATATGCATAAGGGCATTCTGGTCATTTTAATGGGACTTATGTGACGTGGAATAACAAAAAATTACAATTTTTTTTTTAAAAAAAGACACGTCATCCTTTTTGGTGATGTGGCCTCCTAAAGGTAAAAAATGAAACTTTTAAAATTTGTCAAGGTAATTATTGGAACTTTTTTTTTGGCAGGGAGATTTTTCAAATACACCCCATATGTCAGGGGTGAAAATAGGTATTAACCCTAATTTTTATATTGAATTAATTCATTCTAACGAAATTTACTTGCAAGTATAATTTGTTTTTAAAATAATAAGGTATTGAATAAAAAATACACAAATAACTATGTTTTGGAAAAGAATTTCCAAGTAACTATGTTTTAGAATTTGGTTCCAAGACATTTCCAAGTAACCATGTTTTAAAAATTGGTTAAGTGATTCAACGATCTCAAATGACGCATGCATTTAAAATTGATTGTAGGTGTAACACCCCAATATTACCCAAGGTTTTAAATGCAAAAATCAGAGTAATTTAAAATTTCATAAATTCAATACTGAGGCGTCACACCTTCAAAACCAAATTACTTTAAACAGTTTGCTTTAAAGTATAAATCTCGGATACATAGCATCGTCGGAAAACATAAATTGATTCTTAAAAATCAAAACATCTTCTTTATTAAACTTCCTCATCAAATCATGTTTTCATAAAGTACGATTCTTATTCACAAAAGGAATAACAACAAAATAACAACAACAAGACAACATAAATATTCCTCCTGAGTGCTACGTATCAGAGCGACACCGACTCGACTAACAACAACTATAAACTCCGTCTTCATAACCTGCACGTTACCAGTATAAAGGTAACGGCGAAACAAGTAAAGGGTGAGATACTCCAAAACATATAATTAAAAATGATATATATATATATATATATATATATATATATATATATATATATATATATATATATATATATATATATATATATATATATATATATATATATATATATATATATATAGTATTTGGAATCATAAAAGATATAGGTTAGTAAGTGCATTCCCACGCATATCCAAATCTCACTCACTTTGATCGTCATTCTAATATGTATAATCAACACTTTATCGCCATAACCTCATCGACATAAATCATCACAATCAACACATAAACTTTCATCACCACGAAATCATCACAAGTCAATACGTCATTAATCAATACGGCAATCATAAACAACAACATCAAACAACAACATCAAACAACAACATCAAACAATGCTAATAACATAAGCAACATCATCACAAATTGGCTAAAGCCCATCGTCACAAACATCATCACATCATATTTGCATTAAGCATTTCATCAACGTCAAATCATCGCAAAACTCATCATTTATATTCATCGCATAGTTATCATGAAATTATCACGTCATATTCATTTCATGTTCATCATAAAGATCATCACCAAACAAAACATCATATATCATTGCAATTCCAAATAATCCATCAATTAAAACCCAACGCCAAACAACTCAAACATAAACATAACCGACTTCATGAGACACGACTATGTTATGCATGTGGTACCCGTCGCTTTGCCCATAATTAGGAACACTTGGCATAAAGCCAATCGTCGCTTGGCATAAAATCCCTCATCGCCAATGCAATGTATGTGACTCGACAATAAAAACAACACAACTAAAACATCATCATCACTCATCAAGATTGGCATAAAGCCCACATCGCCATAATCTATCCACATCAAGATAAATATATCATCGCATCATATTTGCATTATGCAAAACATCACCAATAATTCATCATCATCAAAAGTCATGCATTCACAAATCGCAAGCATTTATTAACAACATCAATATAATCATCACATCATGTACAAAGACATATATCATCACATCGCATATCATCAAGTATTCATTAATAAATACATCGTCGCAAACATCATGTTTAATTACACCACATCATTATCAATTCATTCACTAAATTCTAAATACGGAAAAATAGTCAAACACCTATAATCGTCGCGAAAGTCATTCCTAATAACCGACATTAATCATAATCGTCAACATCGCAATCGGATTATCCATACGTGCCTTAAATCTACTAAAACGCAATCCGATTCAATTTAACCGTAATTTGGCCTATTTCGGGTCGTTTCGTAAAAACTCGTAATTTCGAAAAACTAACCTCACCACTATGTTCTACACGTCAAACTTAGCTAGCATGACAATTTTTGTTGAATTCAGAGCAACTTGCTTCGTCGCCGAAATTATCGAAATCGGAAAATTGGAACATAATCGGGTTCCAAATTTAATCGGCTAACTTATGTCCTAGTTATATTTTATTAATACTAACTAGTAGCATATGAATTTAGAGGATTAAACAGAAATAGAAGCTAGCAAGGGAAAAATTATGCAGAAAATAATTCTGCAGAAAACACAGAAAACCAAAAACACAAAAAATGGGAATTTCCGTTGCAACCCCCCTCACCTACAGGAGACGGACGCCCTAGGGGCCCTAAGGAGAAGGGGAGGGCTCCCTAGGGGCTTGGGACGGTCGCCCCTCACTTGAGGTGGGCGCCTCCCAAGTTTAAAACCTTTCATCATCTTCTTCTTCCAAGCTTGCTTACAGACAATGTATTTTTTTTCTGGTTTTCTATAATTTCACAGTTTCTCATTTTTCATTCTACAACTCCTAGTTCCTATTTGCTTAGTAATAAAACCCCCATAATCCATACTCCTAACTCAACTTCTCTAAGTTATTTGATCAATCATTCACCCAAAGCTCATAAATCAACCTATCAATTTTCCTCCAAATCCACAACATATCTATCAAACCCTAACTAAATGGAAAGGAAAATCAAACCCCTTACCTCATCTTGTTCTTGCAAAGCTTCTTGATGATTCCACAAAATCCAAACCTTGCTTCCTCTCTTGCTGCTCTTGCTCTTGCTCTCCTTCCAAAACCCTTTATTTCTCTCAAGTTTCAAAGTTTGGCTTTGGTGTTTTGAATGGAAAGAAAATGAGGAGAAAATGTTTTATATAGGTGTTCTTACTAGCAACCAAGGGTGTAAACCCAATCCTAAGAAATTAGTCCTCACACCCCTAATTTATTTTATTAATTAACACCTTAATAATATCTAATAATATTAATAACTCAATTAATTAAAATAATTCTGGGGAATTAAATATCGGTCCGAATAATATTTTACCGAACCGAACGGAATAAAAACCGGACTGAACGAAACGTCGCCAAATATATTAATAGATATATCGATTAATATAAATATTCTCGTCGCCAAAACAATCGTCAAACAGTAACTCAAAAATATTAATATAATATAATATTAATTAAAACGGGGCGTTACAGTAGGCGTCATATAAGATGGCGCATGCGGTGCCTTCACGTCAAATGAGATGGCACATGCACTTTAATTTTAAGAGGAGGAGTCATCTCATAATTGACTCCTATATATATTTGTGTTTTTTAAAATTGCATGCAGACCCAAATAAGATGATGTCTCCTTTTAAAATTAGAGTGCATATGTTATTTCACTTTGCCTAAAGGTATTGCATCCATCTCATATGGCACCTACATACAATTATAAGTACATGAGTTATATGAGATTGTTAAACTATTTAATCAATTTCTGAAACTTGATTATTTAGATTTTTTTTTCCGAAACATGATTATTTATATATTTTTTTCAATACCTTGTTATTCCAAAAATATATTCTGTAAGGTATATGAAGTCTCTTTTATAGATTTTTTATTAATTTAATATCTTTTTTATTAATTAAACATGTGAATTAATTATTATTAAAATAAATTTTATTTTTTACTATAAATCTTTTTAGAAAGTAAGCTTGTACTAAAATATATTATTTTGCAATACTTATAAATCATTAATGTCTTTTTTCTTATTATTATTATTATCCTCTTAAGTATTTATTAATACATTTTTTTAATTAATTTTTGAAAATTTTAAAATTATTTTTTCAATGTCTTAAATGAATGACAATTTTGTATTATCACTTCTAATATATCTTTTCCATACAAAATTAGTTATAAAGTTTAATATTTGAAAAGTCTTTAACAATTTAAATAGAAAAAAAATGAAGGAGTTTTTATATATAAACAAAAAGAATAGAGATCAATCAACAAAAAGAAAGAATATAGTAAGCAGCCAAATCTAAACAAAAAGAAATAAATTACCTAAATTTAATGAACTAAAATCAAGTCCCTAAATCAGCATGCTTAAATAAACCTGTTAATTTGGAGACAAGAAGACATATATAAGTAACCAGTTAATCTGAACATTTAATTTACTAATATAATAACTTGTTACACCTACCAATCATAAATTAAAAACCCTACAAACAAAGACTCCAAGTACTACATTGATAGACCAAATAAAATAAGCTCATTAAAACTAAACCTAAGTTAACTAGCTTAATTAAGCATAAAAACATAGATAATGTGTAGATTAGGTTAGACATTTTGCATCCTAGTAGCACAAGAATGAAAAAGTTCAGGATAGTAAAACACATCTTCTATCAAAGAACTCTCTGCTGCATGATGATTTTCCCCAACACACATAGCCACATTGTTGTTAAAGTTAAACCCATTGTTAAAACTCTCAAACTGTTGCATTGGAAAACCTTGCTGTTGATCAAAAGAAACTGAACCAAAACTCTCATTCTGAGGAAGCATGTTATAATGATGAGATATAGTTGGTTGGGAAACTGAACTAAAACTTTCCGTTTTCATCTTCTTTTCGGTATTTGTTGTTTTGGAACTTTTCATAAACTTGTGAACAATCTCTTCCAACAAACCAGAAGATTCTCTCGGGAAAAAATCCGAGTCATCATCGATAATGTCTTCAGTAGTAACATTATCTATACCATAACAACCTTGGTTTATAACATCAACGATAGACACTGAAGGTGAAGCTGAAGAAGGAGAAATAGTGTTATTGGTTTTGTTATGAAAGTGTTGAACAAGAGAAGGAACAAAAGACGTGTTGGTGTGGTTAAGATAATCACCACCGTTGAACTTGCTGACGTGGCGGTGGTATTGAGATTGTTGCTGTTTTGGAGTATTGAAAGAATGAAAGAGGTAATGTTGTTGTTGTTGTTGTTGATGATGTTGTTCGGTGGTTTCGATTTCGGGGTTAAAGAAATTGGTTCTAGCTTTAGAACCGCGCATGGATATGGCGGCGCAGTCGTAGGCGCAGGCGGCTTGTTCAGCTGTATCGAAGGTTCCAAGCCAGCGGCGTTCTTTGGAGTGTGGATCCCTTATTTCAGCTGCGTAACGGCCCCATGGTCGGCGTCGGACTCCACGGTATCGTATTGTGTTTGTTGGAATGGTGGTGGAGGATGGAAGTGGAACCTTTCTATGGCGGCGGGGGTTGTCCGGTTCCTCCGTCGGAGGCATTTTGTTCAAGCGTTGAAGTGGTTGTTCCATGATAAAATATAGAGATAAGATAATATAGTTGTGTTTGAAAGCTTGAAAGTTATGAATAAGAATGAAAGAGTTTGTGTCCTTTGGGCTTATTTATAGAGATTTTTTAGCAATAAAGAAATGTCCTATTATCATGATTTTTGATTTTGATAATAGGAGAAATGTTGAAATTAAAAAGTGAAGAAAAAAACAAAGAGAAAATGTTAAATATGGTTTAAAAGGGTTGTAGGTATGTTTAAAGGCAGGGAATGCTAGCTATATAGATGATCTAGTTTGATAAGCAATCGATCTGCACACCGTGCATGCATGGCATGGCATGGCATGGCATCATTATAATTTCTTCTGCCTGTCCTTTGTGTTTCTTTTTGTCCCAACTACAATACTGTACAATTTACAATTTAAAAATAAAACTTTCTAGATAATTTCCTTTTTTGTTTCTTAATTTTTTCAAAATCTAATTATTCTTGATTCTAGAGGTTGAGTTGGTTGGGATATCTTTAATAAATCTCTTAGTCCATGCTTAATAATGCTAACCTTTGAATTAAACTGAGAGAAAGAGAGGCGAATCAAAGAGATACAGTTTTGACATTTGATCTGACGGATTATAAAGTTTTGTTAGAATTGACTTTCGAAAAGAACATTACTACTACAAACCTATGTATCTTTGTCTCACGAGTTTTTCTAGACAGCCATGCTGGTAGTACAATAGAAAGACACGAACTGATTCACGCTCTTTTACATGTCATTGTCAACTCATTTTTCTTTGTTACAATTTCTTTTTGGTTACAACTCCACATATTCAATGTGCTTGTTTAACTCTTAGAATTAGGTAGTCTTAGGTTTTTTTTTTGTTTTATTTCAAAATAATGTGGTTCTTCAAAGAAACTTATTTAATATTATAAGAGGAAGAGTATATTTATAGTACATAAATATTATTTTCAAGATAAAATGAGATGAAACTTGCATACTCTATTCATACCCTCTAAAAAGACAGGGGAATTTGATCATATACTCTATTCATCTTTTTATCTTTTTCCTTCATAATTAGTTGCTTTATATTGGATTTTTTATCACAATAATAAATAAATTCTTTAATGATTATTATAAATAAAATTATTATATTTTAATTTAAAATTCATTTAATTGGTTGATTTATACATATTTAAAAAATCGTATTTTTACTATATATTGACCTATTCCTCTTATTAATTTAATTTATTTTTTCTCTCTCTATAATAAATGATTAGGTGTAATTTTGACAAAACTACCATTAACACTATTTTAAAATTTGAAAGTGACAATTAAAAAAACATATTTTTTTTACAAAAAATAACCATTAAAAAGGAAACAGAGGGAATAATATATTATATTTATCTTATTTAATTATTTTAAATAGTACTACCATTATTGAAGATTCTCAAAATAGTTCTATCCAATGTTGTTTTGTATTCATAAAAGTTCACCACTTAATTATTTTTACATATTAGTTAGAGATCCGTGCTTCCGCGAGTAAAATTTTTCAGTGTAATATTTTTTGAATAATATGAATAATATAAATAAAAAAAATTATGAATAATTTGTATAATAAAAAATATAAATTATTAATTGAATCATATAAAGAAAAAGACATAAATATAATATAATTAAACTTGAAATAAATAAATAATAATTATAAAAATTTAACTGTATTAAATAATCTTATATAAAATATTAAATAATCATTAAAAAAAATTAAAAATACATATTTGATTGAAAAAATATTGTGTTAAAAATAAATAATCATATAGATTTAATTATATTAAATAACCATACAAAAAGAAGGAAAAAAAGATCGGGAAGATGGAAGAAAAAAATATTTAAAAATAAAAATATGATTGAAAAAAGATATTGTTTTGATAATGACCTATAAAAAACAATAACATGATATGAATTTTATTATTTGATATGATATAAAATATATTTGAATGCGCGTGTAAATTTGAAATGAATGATTAAATATAAATTGAACTAAAAGGGGGAAAAATATGAATGAAACTAAAATATTTTGACAATATCACATATAAATGCAAATGTCAAATTTTTAAATATAAATGCAAAATTTGAAATATTTATTTAATTATAAAATTAACAATAATCATATAGTGACCCTGATTAATTTCACGATTAAGTATAATTATTGTTCATTTTACAATTAAGTAAATAATTTTAAATTAAGATAATGATTGATTAAATTAAAATATATATTATGTTGATACTGATCCGTGAGATAAATAAATTTTTAAATAATAAAATTATAAATTGAATTATGTAAAGATCAAATATAATATAAACTGAATAATATGATAAAAATTTTAAAAAAAATTATTTGTAAAAATAATTCTTTGAAGGTCTTTTTTAATTCTTTATAAATTTTTCAATCTAAATATATATTGCTATAAAAATAATTAAAAAAATTATTATAAATAGCTTTTGACGTAATTACTTGTGAATTACTATGCTAAAAAAAAGTTTAAACCCTTTATGTATTATTTTGATGCAAGTATATTAAAAAAATGAGATTGTGATGCAGTGTTGCTAACATGACTCTAAACTAATGTTAAATTATTTTTTTGGAGACACATAAATACCATACATTGTTTTATTTATTTGATTGCATGTAGTGCTTAATTCATGAATATTGTCTCTAAATTTTATCCAACTTTGCTAGTTCTATTGGATGTAAACAACATTAAAAAGAGAAAATTGCATATAAAATATTTATAAAATATTTATAAAATATCTTCTATTAATGATATTAAAAAGAAATTGCAATTTAAAAAATATATAATAATAAAAAAAATTAATACTATATCAAAAATATAAATATCTTATAATATATATTGCTAATAAATATTTTATAGAGTCAATTTACACAACTTGCATTGAAATTATATACAATGAATATTTTTAATGTTAAAAACAATGAATATTTTTAATGTTAAAAAATAATTAAATCAATAGGCAATATCATTAGTTAACATATATATTAAATTAAATTCATTTACGAAGAAAATCAAATAATATTATAAATTAAATTCTGCCTAAACAAATTGGCAATAACTCATTTTCTATAAATAACATAGATTTACATCAATTAAAATCAGTTCTATATTAAAAAAAATATTTAATTTTTATTTACATTAGTCTATTAGACAATATAGAAATGTGATAGATATCACTTGTGAGAGAGATTGTGAATTTTGTGATGAAGGAGAGAAAGAAAGAAAAATGTAGAAAATAATATATGGAGGATAATTACATAGAGGGTAATAAAATATTTTAAAATTGGTCAATCAAAATAGAACACTTGTTTGCTTGTTGAGATAGGATATTCAAATTTATGAGATTAATTTATTAATTACAAAAATATCTTTTTCATAATGGAGAAATAAATAAAAAAATATGATAGATTGTTCAATTGATTGGTATTAATTTCATAATTGATGTTAGTTAGTTTTTGACAAATGCAATATTATTACTTTGATCTACTCAATGATATTATATTTATTATATATTCTTTATTCATTATATATTCTTTATTTAAGAGTTTTTTACTAACATGTGCTAATGAAACAACAAATAAAGTTTATGTTTTGAATTTAATTATATTTTATATCAAAAGTAAAAAAAATATTAACACCCTAAAAGTTATACTAGTACACTATTTTTGCAGGAGGATGTAATTTATTTTCAGGTTTTGTACCACCACCCAAATTCTCCCACCAACATGTAATACATACTCCCTCAGTCTCATAAAGTCCATCTTCTCATAATAATGGTCCTATTTGACCAATCTGCGGTCTTTAAAAAGAATAATTAATTGTGTTGATTTTAGTGAAAAATTAGTGTCATTTATTAGAATACTCTCTATTATTTATAGTTAACAGAGTAGTTAAATAAAGTAAAAGTTAGTAAATAGGAGTATAGTAGTAGAAAAGAATAATAAATGATGTATTGAAAATGTAAATGAATAATTATTTTGAGACAAGAAAAAGTACAAATGAAATACTTATGATGAGACGGAGGTAGTATCTCATTTGAGCTTTTTTTGTCTCAAAATAATTGTCTATTTACAATTTCAATGCATCAATTATTATTATTTTCCATTATTATAACCCTATTTATTAGCTTTTACTTTACTCAACTACTCTATCAATTATACTCTCTCCGATCACAATTATAAGCCAAAATAACTACTTTCACACATATTAAAAAAGTTAGTTGAATTTAATTATTTTTCTTGATTTTATGTCCAATCAAAATAAAATTTACTATATTATCTTTACTGATATTTAATGAATCATCTATTAACATTAAATGTTTTTGACTTTATTTAAGTGTATAATAATAATAGAAATATTAATTAGTCTAAAAGCTAATGTTTTTGCTTATAGTAGTGACCAAAATTTAAAGTCATTTTTTTATAATAGTGACCGAAATTAAAATTATTTTTTTATAATAGTGACCGGAGAAAATAATTAATAGGGACATTCTAATAAACTACATTAACCTTTTCACTAAATTTAATATATTTAATTATTTTTTTAAAAACGGCATATTATTCAAATGAGACACTTATTAGGAAGTAACAACAAAATTATTGTACGGTATAGAAAGAGATTAGTTGCTTTACGAAGCTGTGTGTTTTTGTTTCAAAATGTAATATTTTATGGGAAGTTGAAGATATTCTGAATTTTGAATGATTACTTACTGTGGCGGCGCTCAGAAATTGTTTCTCCAACTTTGGTGTTTTAGGAACTCCATTTTCACTCGTTTTCTTCCATTTGGGTTACTTTGATTCTGTCACTGTTCATAAATCATAAATTTTCTTTTCTATTTTTTTATTTATCTCTGAAACATGTCGAGAGAAAAAACAAAGGATTTAAAGTTCACATGCACTTGTCTGAAAGTGACCTATTAAGGAGTGTACTATTTGAGTGCAGAGCAAAATACAAAAGATCTCTTTGCGTCGCAAGATGCAACTAATGACTTTATCATTATGCTCTCTTTCGTCCCATTCCAAATGATCCCTGAAAATTTTGTACTGCCTTTTTTCTTTTGGTATAATTCCTCATTTTTTTGTCAATAATACACGAGGATGACTATTGGGATGTAAATTATGGTTGTGGAAATTGATTCAAACTGGATAGAAGGAGTATAACTTTATAAGGTTTTAAAGTCAATTGTTGAGCTTAAGTATTTCTCTTTTTTGATATTACTCAGATATAACTATAATAATAGAATTTTTCCCCCGACTTAATGGATGTCTTCTTCACATCTGATGAAAAATCAAAAATACTTTTAATTTTGTAAGTTAACTTGCGAATATCTCAAATAAGATGAATTCGTAAGTTAACTTACGAAATAATCCACAATTTTAAAAAAATAAAATAAATTCGCAAGTTAACTTGAGAATTCACCTTATTTGAAGATTTCGCAAGTTAACTTGCGAAGTCTACGTATTGTTTTAGAAAACACACAAACACACCTTCAATACAATTCATTTCAAAATACCCCAACTAAACCTCTCTACTCCCAATCTTTGCATTTTCTACCAAATCTTTGCAATTTCTACGACTTCAAAGACACCTGATCCAAGTTCAACTCATCATTTCAACTCGTTCCAACTCCTCCAACATCAACTACAACCTCTATTTTGTGTAAGTTTTCTTGATCAATTTCTATTCCAATTTCTGAATTTTTATTACATTATTAGGTTTAGGTGGTAGATATTTAATAGTATATGATGTTATAGTAGGAAAAATAAGATTTTGGTAGTTATGAGACTGAAATTATGGGTTTTGGAATTTCTGGGCGAAGGGGGTTTCGCAAGATAACTTGCGAAGTGTACCAGAAGAGACTACACAAGTTAACTTGCGAATTTTTGTCTGAATGGGTAAATTCGCAAGTTAACTTGTGAATTTTTGTCTGACTTGTTTTTGAATTAGTATGCTAATTGTTGTAATTGTTTATTTCAGGAAAATGACCGATCATGACAATTAGATGACACGTTTGAGATAGGGCATGCAAAGCCAGATAGCATTGGCTCATCGAGAGCGCGAGCAAAGGGCAAAGGAACAAATGGGACAACTTGATATAGCATCACCTTCCGCACCGCGACGGAGGAGTCGTCTCCATGAGGCGTATTCCTCTCGTGCACATGAGGAGGAGGTAGCAGAGATGGGGGGTACTGGAGGTCGAGTCGCCGACGGAGGTGGCCCAGGATGCCCAAGACGCCGAAAATGCTGAGGTCCCCGATGACGATGTTGAGGAACCTGAAGTGACGGAGGATGCTGGCTATCCAGGAGGGCCATATGACAGATTCCTCCTGATTTATTATGGGGACCATACTTCCCGCTATGTCTGGGGTGGAGAGGTATTATAATTTTTATCGTTATATTTCGTATTATTTATTTTTCGTTTATTGTTCGTTCTTTTTTATTTATTTTTGTATATTGCCTGTTTGTATTATTTATTTATTTTCGATTGATTCTTATATTTCAGGAAAGAAATGTCTTGAAACATGTGAACCATTCCCGCAAAATCTTTGAACTATATGCTCAAAGACTCAGTGGTTCCAACTGGTATTCTCGTATCCGATCTTGTCAGATTATATAATACTGGTTATGGTACCATTAACACCGACATGCAAGGTGTTTTTGCTAAGAGATGACATGGGGAGACGTCATCTTTCCACTTTCCAGTTGGGGAGTTAACAATCACCCTCGACGATGTTGCCTGCTTGCTCCGACTACCTATCAGTGGTAGGTTACTCAACCATTCCAAGATAACCAGAGCTAAGACGGTTGATTTGATGGTTGAGCATTTGGGAGCTGATCCATACAGAGCTGCTGAGGACTGCGACTCCACAAACAGGGCGCACGTGAAATTCTCTTATCTAAAGGAGTTATGTGAGGAGCACCTCAGTCTAGAAGCTCTTGCAAAAAGAACTACACAGGCAGCTGAGAAGCCTGTGGAGGCGGATGTTTTTGTTCAGTTTCACCAGAGTTGTGCCATCCGGTGTTTTCTGATGTACTTGGTAGGCACGTATGTCTTTGTGGACACGAGTGGCTGCTATACCGACGTGACCTACTTGAGATATTTTACGGATCTTTCTATAGGTCAGGACTGAAACTAGGGTGTCGTTGTTCTTACCTACCTCTACCAGAAGCTGAATGAAGCTTCCAGGTGGAGGGATAGGGCGCTTACCGACTCGTGTACACTCGTCACAGTACGTTTTATTTTAACGATAAATTTTAATTAGTTTTAATTGATTTGCACTTACACATTATATTTTTGTTGATGCAGAGCTGGATTTTATCGTACTTTCACCGCATCCATGATTACTCCATGGATCCCGACTATGAGGACTTCATGCCCATGGCTGTCAGGTTTATTCTCAACAGGGGAAACAATAATGTGGTTCATTACCGGGTGTTCCTTGATCGCACCAACCACGACGACATCAATTGGATCCTATTTGAGGACTACAGGGAGGTTGTCCCCTTCGATACCATTTCGTTATACTCCGGATGGCTAGCCTGTGGGGCTAACATGATGGTCCGGTATTTTCCCGAGCGGTGTATGCGCCAATTTGGCTATGTGCAGACCATACCCCAATCTCCTTTTCAGATGCTCCCGACACCATGACACGGAAGGCTCTAGATGATGTCTTCTAGGATTGGGAGAATCATGTCATGCTAGATGAGTTTCGGTTGTTGCGGGCATCTCGTATGTGGCACTCAGTGGAGGGGTACGTGACATGGTTCTTTACAGTGTCGCACCGTTACATGACACCGAAGGCTGAAGGAAGTCCACCGAGGCTAGCACATGAGGAGCTCTTGTAAAATAAACAGGCCGAGGATGATTATTCCATTGATCTACTTCCTATCTGTCAGAGTATCCGCCAGATTGGACAGGAGGCGTTGGATGACGGGATTATCAATGGGAAAGGACCCAATGCGGTTGCCGTGGTGGAGAGGATGGTCGTTGAGGCAGAGCGTGCAACACGTTACCACAGGCAGAGGAGGGCGCAGGGGGTCAGAATTAGGCATACCCAGTAGCCTTTATGTTGTTTTAGTTGATTTTGTATGATCGCATTTTTTTTGGAATAATTTATGTAATATGATATTTCTGATATTTTTATTTTAAATATTTATAACATATTATTATTTACATGGTTTGCGTATATAGATATTGCATATATTAATATTTTCTGACAATTTTTCTCTTTAATTGAATTTCTGAAAACAAAACATAATCCAAGTAAATGTGGAAAAACATAGTAGTTTTAAACATGTTTTTACACATTCAAGAAAGGTTTCGTAAGTTAATTTATGAATTCACCTTATTTGGGGAATTTGTAAGTTAACTTACGAAACATTTCCTGAATGTGTAAAACGACAGTAGAAAATTGTAAGTTAAAAATTTTTGTTTTTCAGGGTGGGAGAAAAGGTGGGTGAAGAAATTCCCCTATATTAAATAGGGAAGTTCTTCACCCACCTAGTGGGTTTCTCAAACACCCCTGAGAAACCAAAAATATCCTTCGTAAGTTAACTTACGAATTCACCTTGTTGGGTTAACTCGTAAGTTAACTTACGAATTGACCTTTTTGACTTATATATATATATATATATATATATATATATATATATATATATATATATATATATATAATAAAAATCTATTAATACAATCGATATTACTATCAAATTTGACCTATAATAAAAATCATATTAATACTATTAATATCAATTTCTATACAAAGAGATACAATTGATTTTTTTGCCTTGATTTACTTGATATGCATTAATTATATAATATATTTCTAACAATAAAATTAAATAATAAATTTTTTAATTAAATAGTAAAATATAAATTGTATTTTAATCCTAATAAATTTGGGATATCGGTGGAATTCACAAGTTAACTTGCGAATTCCCCAAATAAGGTGAATTCGTAAGTTAACTTGCGAATTCACCTTCTTTTTTTAACTCGGGGATTATTTTGTAAGTTAACTTACGAATCACCTTATTTGGGGAATTCGTAAGTTAACTTACGAAATTGGGGGATATTTTTGGTTTTTCATCAGGGGTGAAGAAGAACCCCACTAGGTGGGGGAAGAAATTCCCATTAAATATGTAACTCTTTGTCTTGAACTGGATCATAGTATTAGCAAAGTCAAACTAGTGTGTATTAGACAGAGTCAAATATAATTTAAAATAGTTGTATTTGTTGGATTCGACAGAATATTGAATATATTTGGTCGAAGCATTTGTGTTAGTTGATTATTTTGAGAATTGTTTATTGTGTAAGTAATCTTATTATAAATAAGGAGGTAACCTATTATTGTAAAGTAGTTGAATAGAGAAATTAACAATTACAGATAGAAAGCGGAGAGAAACTCGCAGATTAGCTAATCATTCTTCTTCTCATTTCTCCCAAAATCCTAATTTATCTTTTCTTTCATTTTCTTTCAAAGATTTATTTTCTTCTCAAATCATTGTGCGAGGGAAACGCCTTACAACTAATGAGGGGTTACTCGAGTGAAGAGTGAGAAACGAGAATCTTGAGTCAATCAAGAAAGTGATTGAATCCCATTTTGACAAAATCAATTTTCAAATCTGGTATCTAGAGCACCGACTGCGATTTTTGGGAAACACGGAGCAATGACTTCTAATCCAAACGATCATTTTCTAACAAATCTTCCAATAGTGAATGATAAGAATTATGATCATTAGTGTAAGCAGATGAAATTTGTTTTTTCTATCAAGACGTTTGGGGATCTTGTGAAGAAAAAAGTAACACCAATTAGTAAAAATATTATTGATGAACAAAAGGTTGCACATAAAGATTTGAGGAAGAAAGATTATAAAACACTCTTTATAATCCATGAATGTGTTGATTCAGACAACTTTGAGAAGGTTTGTGAGGTAGACTCATTGAAGGAAGCATGTGACATCCTAGAGAAATCTTTTGGAGGTGCTGAGAAGGTGAAAATGCAAGGTTACAAACTCATAAAAGAATATGTGGGTTGCTTCAAATAGAAGAAAAAGAAAATGTGGTTGATTTCTTCAGTAGGGTTACAGAACTGGTGAATCAAATCAATATGTATGGAGAAGTGTTGACGTCAAGATTGATAGTTGCAAAGATCTTGACATCAAGCATGACAAAATAAGAGCTTCGAGGGACGCTTGAATCTCATGAACACATAATGGCTGAAAGATATGAAAGCAAGGCCAAAGGTGGTGTTGTTATGTAGGCACAATCAATAAAAGAAAATAAAGGTAAAGGAAATTGGAATGCCAGTAAAGGTAAAGTTGGTTACAATAATTCAAATGGTAGAAGTCACCAACAAGAAGGAAATCCACTAAACCAGAGATTGTCCACAAACCTCAAGCAAGCACATAAGTGGTGTTGGAGGTAGAGGAAGAGGTCGTGGAAGAAAACCTGATAAAAGTTATATTCAATGTTTTAACTGTCAAAAGTATGGTCATTATGCTAGTTATTGTATTGAAAATAAAAGGTATAATCGAGAAAATGATGTGAAACTTGCAAAACAAGAAGAAGAAGAAGAAATGTTGTTGATGGCCACAACAAAGGAAGAAGAAATATTCAAAGATCAATGACACTTAGATTTAGGCTTCTCATCACACGTGACTGAAAAGATAGATTAGTTTGTCAGTGTCAGTCCCTCTATGAAGAACAAAGAGAAATTTGCAAATGATAATACCCTAACTATTGAAGGCATTGAAGATGTTCCGATCATGAGGAAAGATGGAAAAAGGTCAATGATTCTAAATTTCTTGTTCATATTAATAATGAAAAGTAACTTCCTCAACATATGGAAATTGGTCGAAAAGAATTACAAAGTATTGATCGAGGATAAGAATATGAGAGTTCTCAACTTAAGTGGCAAGTTAATCTTGATCAAACTTATGTTTTAGAATGGAACCTTCAAGATTGAATTTAATGTGATGGAATACAAGTGTTTGGAAATTGCAACCATCGGGGACAAATGGTTGTGGCACTACATGCTTAGTCATCTTAATTTTAGAGATATTAATAACTTGAGGAAGAAGAACATGGTTTCAGGCTTATCATAAATCGACATTCCAAATTAGTGTGTGAAGAATGTGTTCAGGAAAAGCAACACAAGACTAATGTGTCGTTGTTTAAAGACATAAGGGATTAAATTGGTGTTTTTAAAAGTTAAGGGACCGGAATGGACCCCAAGGTAAAGATAAGGGACCAAAATGGACGCCGATGTAAAGACAAGGGACCAAAAAGGATATTTATCCAATAATAAACATAATTACAAGCAAAAAAACTTCATAAAGATATAGAGATGTCCTAGGAGAAATTTCATTCACATGGTTACTCTATATGTTGGTTTAGGTAGGTCTGGATTAGTTTGGTATGTCTTGGTGTGATTTGGATGGTTTGGTTATGATTTGTTTGGTTTCATTTTCGTTTTCATTTTCTATTTGTTTGTTTCACTCCCTATTTGTTCTTTTATTTTATTGTATATATCCTGGTTGGTTCTTCAATTTGATTAATTCTTGTATTTGGTTGTTTATTTCTTTGATTTCTTCTATTTGGTTTCTTATCTTTCTCTTTGTTTTGATTTAGTTAATCTATTTGACTACTCCTTCTTTCTTTGTTAGTTTCTCTCTTCGTTTATTTCTCATTTCTATGATATATTATCCCAATTGTTGTTGTTTTTTTAGTTGGTTAAGATGTTAGTTAGTTTTGTGGATCTATGAGCTTGAAGGCTTGATGTTGATGATCCTAACATTGTTGACCTTCTTGGTGTTTTTCTGACGATAAGACTTATGCTTGTTGAAGTCGGAAATACTATATTTTTAACTCTTTGATGGTGGTGATTAACTTGAAGATATATCAAGTTTCATAAAATAGAAGCTTCAATGTTCTAGTTAAGTGCTTATATGATCCACATCTCTGAGAAAAGAACTTGAAATCCTCTAAGTCGTGAAAGCGAAAATGTGTGAAAACTTGTTTGTTCGAATTTATCTAAGTGATCATAGTTTTAAAAAGTAGGAGAGTAACTTCTAAGATACTAATATAACTCTCTCTCTCTCTCTCAAACACACACACACGCACAAACACACACACTTAAACATTGTTAAAACCTTTTTTTTTTACTTAACAAAACACCTAAAAATGTTTTTAAGTCCAAGCCAATTTATTAGGAGACTGTCAACTTTATTAGAAGAATTTTTAAACTACCTAATTGATTAGATCCTAACGATAATCGAATGGATGAGGCAAAATCAATTATGATAATGTCTGAACGGTTGGTAATATCTCTGTATCCAAAATTTCCAAATTTGGAGCAAATAATAGATTATTTATGGTACCTAATTGATTAGACTTAGGACCTAATTGATTAAGTGAGTTAATTGACCCATAGATTATTTCATTTTTGAGTCAATCACTTTCCCATATAAAGGAGGCATCTCCTGTAACACCCTAAACCCCGAAACTTATATAAAAAGATTTAATAAAAATTTTAAGGTGTCACCACGACTACACCATCAAAGACTTTTCAACAACTTTATAATCATGCAGCAGAAGATCACATCATAACATCTTCAATTTAAAAACTTATCATATAAAGTATCAAACTCTAAACAACATAGTAAAACATTTACTCAAAATACAGTATAACGCCCCGTTCCCAATGTTATAAGAATAGAGCACTAAAACCATTAAAAATGCGATAAATGTTAAATAAATGAAAGTAAGCTCCAACAAGCCATATTTCACTCATAGCAACAAAAGTATACTCTTGATTATCTGCAAGATATCCATGGTAGAAAACATTATCACAATATCGCACTTTTATATATATATATATATATATATATATATATATATATATATATATATATATATATATATATACAATGAGACTCACGACACAACGTGACACAATACATGTGGTACTAACTCAACATTTGGTTATCTCAAGAACTGGGTCCCCCCTTCTAAACCCATGAGCCCCCTTCTAATCTCCAAGCCCTCTCTTCTGAGCTTGGGACAAGACACTAGTCCCCCATTTTAAACTAGAAAACATGTCTCTTTAAATGACACAACACAATGATGCACGTCATACAAATTAATGCAACAACGATAGCAATGTTTAAGGCCCCCTTCTGACCGTAAACAACATGCATTGACAACACAGTAGTAACTCCCCCTTTTGAACTAATATCCAACATTCACAAACAAAAAACTCATAATTAATTACCATATAATTATGCACATATAACACATAATAATATTCACAACATATCAATAAAACATCACCAACCAGCATTACATACATTCACATCATTGATACACAACTCAATAACAACATTTAGATAACTAAATTATCATCCAATCATTTGTAAAATTCCGCCACAATATAGTTATACAATTATGCACACTTCACGTAATCATTTACCAAAACACACAAACTCATCAAATAGCATAATTGGTTCAATCATAATCACATGTATAATATAAAGCACAACAATTAATCTTATTTCATTATCATTAACCTTAAATGACATCACACCTTAAGGAAAATAATATATTTATGTCCTTACCTGCACATTTAGATTATAATGTCTTTATCATGAGATAGTACTACATGTTAGATTTTAAAAGCTTCAAAACACATCTCAAACAGAATTACATAACTCAAGTTGTGATAAAAACCATATTTGAACCAAATTAGTCTGGTCATGACGGTGGGACAATCACAAAGCTAACAACCGTCATCTTGTTGGACGCTATGACGGGCGGTCTGTCACAAGGGAGATGACCGTCACCCTGTTGCAGAATGCATAATTTCTTTGTTTTTCACGGCTGGAGGCTTTCTAAATCTCCGACTTTGATTCCATAAAAGCATTGGTCTCAAAATTTGACATACAATAATTATCTAGTGATTCAAATAGAAAATTCATGATATATCACAAATTGGCATCAACAACATCATATATTATCATCTTCAATTTCATGGATTTTATGTTTAAGTTCAAGCCTTTTGTACACCTTAAAATTCTCAGAGCCGAGTATTAAAGCCAAGAAAGTAAGTCAGAGCTATTAGGCACCATAGCTGAGCTGATACTTAGGTATTAGAGATCAAAAGGTCACTGGAGCTATTATGAATGATTCACTTATAGAATGTGAATGCTCATAGATTGGTTACTAGTGATTGATGAGGTTGTTACGAAAGGTTAATGGTTATTAAGAACTTACTAAAAAACCATACTATTTTCAAGATCTATAGAGGGAGGGGGTTGACACTATAAAAAGGTCCTTGAGACCAAGGAAGAAGGGAGAAAAACTACAAAGATACACATGAATAACATAAGAAGAAGTGAAATACTTGAGGTTACCAACAATGATGGTCCTTCACCATTCTTTTAAAACACCCCAAGTATTAGACCTTTTTTCTCCCAAGTATTAGGATGTTTGCTTTTGAGCTCATCGACCAAATACTTGTCTTTCAATAAGGAAACATGACTACACTTGGCACACATTTTCAACGAAAAACTTTTGGATTCACATCCACCTAAAATCCATCCTAAATTATCAAACCTTGTTTTTCCATCTTAGGGGATGCAAACTCTAACTCTTTTTAGAAAGAACATATTATTTTCGTTCTATCGTAATACATGCACCATATAAGTCTCCAAATGTGAGTGGTAAATCTAAGTGGTAGGATGCGAACATTAACATCGTCCACTAAAAACAACCAACTAACACTTATTTTCTACTATATGAAATACGAAGATCTGATTTCGTTATCGCACAATGAGGGTACATATGCATATGATTCATGAAATATTGGGGAGTATACTAATTTAAAACTTATTTTTCTACCTTAATTAAATCCTGAATAATGAAGAAATAATAGCAAGTAAACCTAATCAACACCTTTAAACATAAAACAAACAAAATGGTTCATGTTGAGTACAATAGATGTGAGGGGTGCTAATAACTCCCCCTTGCATAACCGACTCCCAAATCTGAATTTGATGATATATATTTGTAACTATTGGATTATGGTGATTAACTTGAAAATATCTCAAGCCTCGTCAGGTAAAAGATTCAAGGTTCTAGTTAAATGTTTATATGATCCAAATATCTAGGAAAGAAACTTGAAAGCCTCGAATTTGTGAACGAGAAGAAGTGTGAAAGTTTGTAGGAGAATAACTCTGAAGATACTAAGCCAATTCACACACACACACACACACACACACACACACACACACTTAAAAACATTTTGAAAACATTATTTTACCCAACAAAACACCTAAAAATGTTTTAAAGTCCTAGCCAGTTAATTAGGATTCTGTTAGCTATGTTAGAAGAAAATTTTAAAATATATAATCGATTAGATCCTAAGGCTAATCGATTATATGAAGTAAATCAATTATATAATCACATATGATTGTATCTTAATGATTTAGAATGACTCTCTATTCCAAACTTTCTAAATGGGGTACAGATAATTAATTACTTAGGTATCTAATCGATTATAATTAGGACCTAATCAATTAGGAGAGTTAATGCTTATGAAAAAATAGGTGAGTTAATTGGCCCATGGATCGATTCTTTTTAAGCTAATTCTTTTCCTATATAAAGGAGGAACCTCATTTGTTCATTTCACACAAGAATTCAGAATTTATGGAATTCTTTCCAATTTATCTCTCTTATTTTCTCCCCTCTCCATGTATTTTATTTTCACCAAAGTTTCCTTATTGTCTTGTGAGTGAATACTACTTGTGACAAAAGAGGTTTATTGTTGTTGTACCATTGTTGTTATTTTCAAGAGTGCAATGCTCTTGAAGAATTAATTTTGGTTATTGAGATTAACAAGTACGCTTAAAATCTTTGTTTGGTTCTAGAACTTAGTCTAGAAAAGTTCTATTTGATTATTGATATTTGTATGTAAAATATCTAAATAGTTTGTTAGCTCAGTCTGTGGAAAATTCCTTTTGTTTGGGAATAAATTAGTGTAAAATCTCTAGGTATGCTTGTATCAAAGGTTAGTGGACAATAACCTATAAAAATTCAATATTATAGTCAAAATCTGAAAAAAGATCTCTTGTGGACATGAATGAGCCAACGTTCGACCGAACTTAGATGATTCTCTAGTGTCATCTCTATAATCATTATCTTTTACTTTTTGCTATTTATTTTTACTGATTTTTATTCTAATATTAAAAATACTAACACGACTTACTACAAAAGTAACAAAAATTCTAAATTAATTATAAATTTTAAATACCGCAATTTACTCCTCTTGTACTTTGAAGGCATTTGTCCAATAAGTTTGATTTCTTATTTGAGAAACTCTCATTCTCTCGTATTAATGCATTGGAACTTTGATGGGACATATATGTAATGAACATTTGATTATAGTTGTGTTAATGATATTTTAGTTTATTTATATTTTATTTGCAACCCTTATTTTCACGTTATGTTATTCGCATTATTAAAACTCTCTAGTCTATTTTTCATATCCCCAACTTTATTTTTCTATTGTTAACATTTTGAATGTATGATGAATGTTGAATAATTTTTTATTTTACACTTTGTATGATTCTTCTAGTTTAATTAAAAATTATGACAATTTCATTCAGATTCATTTTTTCGGGATTGTTATAGGGTGGTTGGACTTTGAGTCAAAGTTGAATTATCTTTGCTCAACCTTTCTAAATTGTAGGTCGACCAAAATAAATGTAAAATTGAAAAATAAATTGAACCGTCCTAAATCGTTTAAACCAGAAAATTAGAGTCGTTTTTATAAAACCACATGGTAAAAAAATATGCATGCAATTGATAAATTTCCATTTAAAAAAAAATAAAGTTTGGAAATTTTAATCTTTAGAATCAAAACTTACAACATTCTTCTTTCATAAAAAGAAATCGTTGTTTTATAATGCCATTATTCTTTTTTTCAATCACACTCCATCAACATCATATTTTCCCTATCAAACATATTCATAATATTCATTTTTCTTCGGACCTAAGCATAATATTAGTGATCGTGGTTCACCTCAATATTTGTTTATTATCACTAATTCAATTGTAACTCTTTTGTCGTCGTTCAACTAAATATTTGTTGGAAATCCACCAAAATCTATGATGAATTTCTATCAATCTCAATGAACAAGATTGTTATCACCACACAATAACAATGAAAAATATTAAAGAAAGAAAGAAGGAGAAGAAAATGATTTTATGCAGAGTTTCATTATATTCCATCTGAAGAAATTCGTAAGTTCTTTTGTGAGTTTGTAACCTCAACTCTTTCACCTTCTTAGCGCCTCCAAATGATTTCTTCAGAATTTCCCAAGCTTCTTTTGCAGATTCTACATCACTAACCTTTTCAATATTGTCTGGACTAACACATTGGTGAATTATAATGAGAGCTTTATAAGTCTTCTTCTTCTTTAATTCTTCGTATTCCACCTCTTTCGATTCCAAAGATTTTTTATCAAGTGGTTCTAATCAGTATTTCACAAGATGCCAAAGTCCTTGAAAATAGAATATAACCTTCATCTGTTTGAACCAATTCTCATACTTATCTCCTTTAAGAATTGGAAGATTTTATGAAAAAATTTCCTTCGCATAATGCATCGCCATTGATTTTCTTCTTCTTCCCTTGATCGCTTAACTGAAACTCTTGATAACATATGTTAGAAATCCACCAATACCTATGATGAATTTCTATCAATCTCGATGAACATGATTGTTATCACCACACAATAACGATGAAAAATATGAAAGAAAGAAAGAATGAGAAGATAATTATTTTCTGCAGAGTTTCTCTTTGTCCACAAACTATGAAAAACTTTATTATTCACTTGCAAATGTAAATACGGTGAAGAATAAATTGATTACAAAATTATGGGTTACCCCTCTATTTATAATTTGAGGGTTAGCTTGCTCTCTTAGCCAAAAGATCAAAACTTTAAAAGTCCAAAATACCTATTTTAGAACTAAATCAAATATACATATTTTATACCTAAATTAAATCTATCTATTTTAGATCTAAATCAAATATGTGTGTTACAAGCTGTTTCCACACTTCGACAATCTTTTCGACACTTTATTGTTTTTTGTCGAACAAACTACTTCGACGCAAATAATTACACTTTTAAAAAATATTGAGATCATTCGTTTAACTGTGACATGTCCGTCATCATTCAACTAACATTTATTTGTGGTAGTTTCATGTTTCTTAGTCTTCGACAGGTTTTTATTTAAGGGTTAAATAAGTTTTTGATCCCTATAAATATTGCAGTTTTTATTTTTAGTCTCTCCTTATCTTTAGGCAACGGTTTTTACAAAAAACCGTTGTGAAAGTCAACTAAAATTGTTGCATAAATCCATGAGAGACTAAAAATGAAACTACAATATTTATAGGGACAAAAAAATTATTTAACCATTTATTTAATTTTGTTTTAATTTGTTCTTGAGTTAAGTATATTGTTGTATATTTTAAATGTTATGTTCTATTATGTTTATTTAGTATATTGTTTATTATAATTATTTAGTTTGTTTAAATTGTTTTTGAATATGATGGATTGCATACGTGTGTACTACTCATTCTGTCTCAAAGTAACTGTGTTTTTAAGTATAAAAATTTGTCTTAAAATAATAGTTTTTTTACTTTTTCAATGTAACTTTTATCAACTTTATTCATTATCTATACTCTTTTTAAAATATAATGTAACTTTTATCAACTTTATTCATTATATATACTCTTTTTAAAATATAACAATATATAACAACCAATAATAATTAAGAGTAATTTTATAAAATATTACTTTTATTAACTCAAATATAATTTTTCTTAATCTGTGTGTAATAACCTTAAACAACTTTTATTTTGAGACGGAGATAGAATTTCGGTCTCCCCGTTGTGTCATTTGATAACAACCTTTCTTTAAGAAATTTCTTGAAAGCTTCGTCCTTTTATCCTCCGGTCACTTACAATAGAAACCTTTTCACAAAAAGAAGGTGTCAATCAAACACATCGAGCCATCTAAGGAATTATCTGAACATCTGTATATCTGTAACCTTATATCAAAGAAATCAAATCAGAAACAAGAAAATCCGCTTGCCTGGTTTCGAGAGAGACAACAACCCGGATATTAATACTTCAATATATTCCTATATATGTTATTCTGTCATATATATGATTTCTAAGTGATTGATCTTTTCTGTGTAAAAAATCTGTAACTTACATCTATTTCCTTCTGTGACCCATTGAAGACATTGACGGCATACATGCAGTAGCGTATCCTGCTTCAATTCTCAATAGAAGATTCATGAAGACGCGGTTTTAATTACTTTGCCTAACATTCAAATAAACATTGAATACACACTACCTCGTTAATCTCTCATTTTAATACTCCCTCCATCTATTTTGAAATTAATGTCTGTAATAAATAAAATTGATGTTAAAGAAAATATTATTATCATTTTTAAGTAAATGTAAAATTTATTATTATTAGGGTTAATAGCCATTTTATCCATTTTTTTTAATACATTTTATAGTCAAATAATGTTGAACCCATAACACTTCACATTATTAAGATAACGCTTACCACTTAGCCACTTAACTTCTTATGTTTTACTTTCACTTCAAATATACATATTACATAGTCAATATTTATTTACAAAATTATATCAAATGAGAATTATTATACGTAAGTGATGTTTATTGATAATATTAATTTAATATTATAACATTATAAAACTATTACATGTTTAATATTTTAACATTTAATATATTTCAATTTAATATATTTACAATATACTTTCAGTTTATTTGTTTGTTAATTAATAATTGAATTAAAATTAAATATATTTCAAATATATTAATTAATTGCAAAATATCATATTTTAATGAATTAAAAATTAATTAACATTATTAAATATTTTATATATCAAATAAATATTTAAATAAATAAATATAAATTTCAAATATTTTTGTAAAACAAATATATTTTCAATTTATTTACGTTAATTACGTTAATTTCAAATATATTTTCAATTTATTTACGTTACTTACATTAACTTCAAATATTATATAAAACAAATATAAATATAAAACTTAATTTCAATAATACTGTAATATTATTAAACTGGAATATATAAATAAATATTAAAATATATTTATTTCTAGTTTATTATTATATTTTTATGTTAAATACCAGTTTAATTTATTCTAATTAATTTCCATAATATATATTTGAATAAATAAACTATATTATATATTTAAAAATAAATTGAAATTAATTTTTAATATATAATAATAAACTGATATTTATTTAAAAATAAATTGAAATTAATATTTAATTAAAAAGAAATTAAAATTAATATATCAAACAATTTAACATCAACTGATAATGTATTGTATATTGATTGATAATTTATATATTGAATTATATATTTTTTATGCCAACAAATATACCATGAAGTCAACTGGTTTAGTGGTTAGGGATGCTTACTAGTACCCATATGGCCATGTGTTCAACACATCACATACAAGATTGGTTTTGGGATTCACCCTATATGATAGGGAAAAAAATTAGATTAGACTCTCTAGCGAATCAGATACTTCTGGTAAAAAAAAATTATTATTATTAAATTAAAAAAAAAATGACAATAGAGAAAATATGAAAACTAATAAAAGATGGAGTCACACTTGGCAAAACATAAGCAACTTCATTAGTTTGTCTCCTAACATGAAAATTCGTAAAACGAATAGACAACACGCGACTACATTCACGAGTAATCGCACCAAATTTTGAATCATTTGGTTTCAAATAATTTACCCCATCAACCATACTTTTGGCATCCAATTCGAAACTCATATTTTCAAGCCCAAGGTCATGCACCCATTTGATAGTAGCTAAAAGACCAAGAGCTTCTCAATAACAACTTTGACGATAGGAGAAAACCATTTAGTACAGACTACGACAAAATGTCCCTCATCATTTCTAATGCAAACACTTATACCAACCTTATAAAAAAACGAGGCATCAATATTGCACTTGAAACGCTCTGCCAAATGTTTCATCCATTTAAAAAGAACCGAAGTGCGACTCGAAGATGTGTTACCGCCACGAACGAGTTGAGCATCTTGCCACCCAGCTAAAAGCTGCACCGCTCTATTACAAGTATCAATTAAAAATTCCACAATATAATTCTAGATGTGATTAATTCTACACTTCGAGATACTTCAAATAATATAAGAGAAAGTCTATTGTTATCTTAACTAATTAACTATTGAATTACATTTATCTTAACTAACAATTAATACTCATTTATCTCAACTAATAAATATTAATTTAATTATATTTTTATTTTGATAATTACAATAAAGCGTTAATAAAATTACATTAATACATGAGAGTACTTAGTAGAAATAGTAAGAAATATTTTTTACTTGTCATCCATTAGACCACTTATAATAGGGGCATTGGAAAAATTATTCAATAGTTGAATGATTGCAATAAAATATTAAATGAGGTGTTGAAAATGATGTGAATTAATTGATGTTGATAACATTCAATATGTTAAATTAGGAGGGAGTGAAGACCACATATAGTACTTTACAAAATTTTATTGATTGTTGTGATTGTCTAAATTTTTATCTCACCTTAATTATTTGAAATCAATTATTTCATAATAAATTAAACTTTTATTTACTTTTATTTTTGAAAAAGTATTTCGCTTTGACTTCGTAATGATTCTTGTATCAGTCCTCAAGAATGTATACGAAGTGTTTGGAAATATTTTGTTTGAAAAGATGTAACTTTGTAATGATTCTCGTTGGAATGTATATAAAGTGTTTGTTCGAAAAATAGTTGTGAAAAGAGTGTGACGTGTGAAAACATTTTGATTGGAGCAAGCAATAGAGTCTTATTACCTACTCAGAATGGTCGTTTCTTGTTATTTTCCTTCTCCTTTAGGACAATGCTATGCATACAATTAGTTGGTAGGTAACCCTATTTGTTGGATGTGAAGGGACAATCGTAGGATCGTCGTATGGTCATTGAAGGCAATATTGTAAGGATACCTTAGCAAATTCGTAGGGACGATCATCACTTATTCGTAGGAAACAACCGAGGGACGAGATCATATATTCGTAGGCAACATCGAGGGTCATCGAGAGACTATGATCTTTGTGATGATTTTTGAATCAAGGGTCTTTTGTTAATGGTACCCCTACGTTCGAGGGACATGACCAGTTTATTCGTAAGGCAACAAAAGAGGATACCCTAAGGGTGGTGCAAGTGTGATAAGTGTGTTGTTTTCAGATATTTTATCTTGATTGTTTAAGGTGATCTAAGAGTTGATTTTAGTCTTAGCATGCAATCCTATTAGCCATACATCTAAGCAGTTAATATATGTACAGAAAATAGAGGCGCGGAAAGTAAAAGTGCGGAAAAGTAAAATCCTAAACTATTACAGGGCTTTGGGGCACTTACATAATAGAGGTACGGAAACTAAATTGCGAGAAATTAAATCTACGCTATTACAAAAATGTCCTTGGAACCTATACATCGACTTCTAGAATTTAAATGCGAAAAAACAATAAATAAAAGAAAAAAATATTTTGAGGTTAGTAAACATATTTAAGGTTAGTAAACCTAATTACTAGAAAGAAAAATATTTTTTGTGAATTTTCTGGATTGATTTTAATTAAGAAAACCCTAATTCTAATTAATTAACATTTAATTAAGAAAATAATTTTAAATAAAAGTAAAAATAAAATATTTTTGTGTCTAAAATTAATTAAACATTTTATTAACCTAAATCTAAAATTAAAATATTTTTAGGGCTTTTGAAAATAGTTTAAAAAAATATTGAAAAGAAATTAAAATAAGAAAAGAAATTGAAAAAAGGTTAGAAAAAGGAAAATATGAAGAAAATTGGTGTTAAAAATTAGTTTTGGCCCCCCAGAGTGTTGAACTCGTGACCATGGGGTTACAGACACAACTTTGCCACTGAACCACACATCATTGGTGTTAGAAACTTGCTTTCAAAAGTATATATGCATGAACCTGTAAAAATCAGAAAAAATGGAAATTTTGGCCAAAAGACAAGGATCGAACCCATGCCATAGGAGAGGTATGGACTAAGTGCGTGCTCTTGAATGCTGGAGCGGTAATACATACATCAATATTAGTGCGTTGATAAATATATATCGGACTTTAATTTCTGAAAATCAGTAAATCAAAATCAAACGCGCGCAAGTGGGGCCAGATGATTTAAATGGACCAATCAGACGACGCCACACCTAGGTTAAAGGGTCAAAGGCCAGAGGGACGCCGGAGCCCTAGCTCCAATCATCTTCTCCAGCGAGCTCGTTTTTGAAACCTACAAAATGAAGAGAATCGAAGCAAGAGATTAAGGCTACCCCTCCTAAATCGACCCCTGCAAATCGATTGGTGATGTTATTTCTCCCTGAAACTGCTTGTAAATTGTGATTCGAAGCTTCACAGTTCTAAAGCCCTAGCAATGGCACAATACGATTTAAGCCCTAAAGCTTGTATCTAACACGTCAAACCTGTTCTAAACAACATCCTGAACATGAACAAACACATTAAATACGTTAAAGATGCATGAATTTATGAAATCGAAATCAGAAAATCTTACCAGCCGGTGCAATCGAGGAGGTGATTCTGCTTGCTTCAGGACCGTATGAATGGTTGGATCGATTCCTACACACATCAGGAGAGTGAATAAGTGGTTGGTTTGGTTTGAGAGTGACTGGAAATTGAGATTCAATCTTGCCTCAAAGTTGGAAAATTTGAGAGCTTTGACTAGGGTTTTTTGAGCATGCAATTTGTGTCCTTGATGTCTGGTCTTAATGAAAATATATCAAATTCAATGAAAGAAATTTGATTGAAAATTTGAATCAAATCATCCTTTTTATTTCTCAATCTTACTCTAATGCTTTCATGCGTCTCTTGCCAACTTGCATGAGCTATCTTGAACCTCAAGACAAACAATAATCAAGCCCGCACACCTTTCCTTGTGTTTTTTGCATTTTATTTAATTTAAATTGAATTTTAATATTTTAATTCAAAAATAAATTAAATAAATAGAAGATAGGCGTGCAAGTGGGCTTAGAAGTCATAGACTATCTTAGAAATAAGTCCAAACTATAAAAACTATGGCCCATTTGGGAAAAAAAATTGAATTTGCTTAGTATTTCCCTTCTTGCACTTCTTCAAAAATGCCAAACTTGCACAAGTTGTATCTTGCTCAATTTTTATCATTTTGAAGTGTTCTTAGACTTTTTAGAAAGATCAAGATGTCCTATAAACAATCCTTTTGGTTTATTATTCATTGAAGCTTCCATGTTCATGTACACTTCTTTTGAAAAAGATGACTTTTGATTGACTTTTAGAAGGACCTATAATGTCTTAATCCATAACTCTCAAATGAAGCATTTTTGGACAAATCTTGTGAGACACAAAGTTGTATAGAATTGAATTCCCTTCAAAATGAGATTTGGTGGAAAAATTTATGATGAAGTATGTGAAAGTTATGCTTGGTCAAAGTTCTTTTGATAAATTCTTTGATTTTCTTGATGAATCATGATCAACCCTTGATCAAATGATGAATGTGACTCCAAAATCTTGGTGCTGACCAAAAATGATGAACTTTGACTGTATGTTGACCATAATTGACTTTTTATCCAATACAATTGATTTTCAACCATCTGAGCAATTGACTGCGCAAACTTGAGCTCTGAGGCTTGAAACTTGACATGGTCACACCTCGAGACATATGAGGAGGTATGATGTTCACTTGAGGCAATAGAAACCATTTTTGACTTGAGAGAATCAAAACCCTAGTTGTGGGTTGATTGCTTAGGAGAGGGTTCATCTGGTCAACCCTTGAGGAACTCTTGAGTATGGAGATGTGTATTGACTTGAAAATAGGAGGGAAAATTTTGGGGTATAACAATCTCACACAACATCCTTCTTGTTAGAGGGGGATTATTCATCTTGTTTGACTCCATAGTAGTAAACATCTGATCCGTATTGCCAAGGCACAACCTTGTCGCTTGCATAAGGAATGAGACCAGGTCTAGTGATCATCAATGGAACAGGCTTTGTTGGTGCAGAGATAACAACTGGAGTGTAAGGAATAGAAATCACGGAGGCCTCTTGAGCTCTACCTTTCTTATCCTTCTTAATCTTATCAAACTGTTATTCACCACTAGTAATCAAATTTTGAATACCAATTTTTAATTCTCACAACCATTTGAACAAGCTTTGCAATCCGCACATTCAGGTGCACAACTTACGAAAAATCCTCTCTTAACCAAATATTCTTTCACAAAAGGCAACAGGGTTTTAACTAAATTCACATCCATGATCAGACTCAATACTTCACCATCCTCCATAATGACTTGAACAACTGCCCCGACATGGGGCGACATTGGATTTTGAATGACATTAGGCCCTGGCTGCTGTTTTTGGGCATCAAAATGAATAGCTTTTGAATTAATCAAATCTTGCGCCTTGCACTTGAATGCATAGCAGTTTTCAACGTTGTGTCCTACAGAGCCGGAATGAAACTCACAACGAGCATTAGCATCATAATTCGCTGGTCGTCTATCATGAGGAGGTAGCGGTAGCGTGACCCTTGGGACCACCAACTTGAGATCAAGCAATAGTCTCAGAATTTCTACATAAGACGTTGGGATCGCATAAAACTTTCTAGGTACACAGTTGCTCTACTGCCTTTGGTACTGTTGATGCGGCGCTTGTTAAGCTTGCGGTGAGGCACGAAAATGGTCACATCATTTACCTGAGATTATCCCTGGTTTCCCCTATCGTAAATAACACTGGTCTCTCCTTCTTTATTTATGGGATAACCGCTGAATGCTTTCTTTGCACTTAAAGAACTACCACCTTCGGTAAGCTGAATCTTGCCCGATTTCAAACCACTTTCAATCCTTTCACCATATCTAACCATCTCAGGAAAGTTGGCAGATGTTCTGCAAACCACATAGTAGTGCCCAAAAAGAGTACTAGTGAACATGTCTATCATCTCTCTTTCCATCATAGGCGGCTGAACTCGTGCAGCAAGCTCTCGACATTTCTGGGCATACTCCATGAATGTTTCACCGTATTTTTGAGACAGGTTTTGCAATTGGGTCCAGTTGGGAGCCATATCGATATTGAATTGATATTGCTGAATGAAAGTATTAACCCAGATCATGCCAGGTTTTGATGTGAGTTCTTTCCAGGTGCATGTACCATTCCAAAGATGCTCCAGACAAGATTTCTTGAAAGAAATGCATCAGAAGTCTTTCATCCTCCGTATACACAGCGATCTTACGAAAATAAGCAGTAATGTGCGTCTTTGGGCAGTTTGCACCGTTGTACTTGTCAAAAGTTGGAACTTTGAATTTAGGCGGAAGCCTAACCTTGGGTGCCAACCCCAAGTCAGAAAGATCCAAACCAGACATCTTTTGTCCTTCAACATCCCTTAGTCTTTCCTCAAGCAGACGATATTTTTGATCCTTAGCAGGAAAGCTGGCCTCACTGCCATTAATAGAGTACACCTCTTCATTTCGATCGAAATTAGGACCCGGAGAGCAAGGGCGACCCCTACCATGATTCCCCTGTATCTCATTATCATAGAAGTAGTACCCCTGTGGTGGAGGTGGAAGGGGTGGGAACCGACCATGGTTGATATTCAGACCCTGATCACGAAGGTGATCATTAACAACCAAACCATCATTGTTCGCAATATTGACCACACGTGGCTGCCCCACGGAGAAATCATCAAACAAATTATCATGACGCTCAACCTCAGAGCGAGGTCTTTCTACCAAAGCTCTCAATTCTTGCTGACTTCGGTTTATATTGGTGATTACCTCCATAAACTGAGCCATTTGGGCTTCCATCTACACCTTTATTGCTGCCATGTCTTCCTGGATTTGTTCCATTTATCGACGTTGATTGCTTCTCGTTGAGTAACAGTGGAAGATTGAATTTGCAATTTTCTGTTGAGTAAGAGTAGAATCAGTGATAAGAACTCTGATCAAAACTTGTTATGCATTATATATGTACATGTTATGGATGTAATGCATGCAATCATATATTTAAATATTTCCAGGATTCTAACACTTTGATTCAAGTTTTAGGCGAAGCCAACAAACAAGATAATGGATACTGAAATCACTGATTATCATTAAATCAAGATAAATAAGTCTACAAATAGTCTGAGCATTTGTTTTGGAATTCATACAATATAATGAGAATTCCCATCAATAAGCCTGATGGTGATTCTCCACAAGACTCAAATAAGGTATACATCTAAATGTTTGACATCGGGTACCCCGCAGAATTGTGTATCCCCATTTGAATCTTGAGTCGATCGATCTCCTCTATAGAAAGAAAAAACTGAACATCTTTCTCTTTGAGCTGGGCTTTATGTGCCACTTTCCAATGGCACACCTGCTTTTCCAGATCTTTGACCTGGGCCTTGTAGTTTTTCTCCATGCCAGCTTCGGAGACTTTAAGGGCTTCACACTATCGACTTTTCTGCTTGTATTTCCTTTCCCAGCTAGCGATCATTTTCTTGTACTCTTCCACAGGAATGGGATGGTCTTCAACTCTGGACCTCTTTCTCGTCGTGTCAGATGTTTCCCCTTTGAATTTCTTGAGCTCATGGACCAATTAATTCTTTTCTTGCGTAGCAACGAGACATTTCACTATTAATGCCTCTTGCTCCTCGAGCAGAAGACAGTTTCGAGCATGCACCAGATTATAATCCCCTTTCGAGACAACATCCGGCACATTTACTTCCTGAGGGTAAAAAGATGCGGCTCCTGTAATAGAAAGCCAATGACGATCACTATTTCTTTCTTTGTTCCATTGGATTTAAGAAGCATAGGTCGTAGGATCTTTCTTGCCAAAATATTGCGCTCCTTCGAGATGAACACCATTCCATGCTTGAACAACCCTAATCATCGATCCGGTAACATCAGGCACATCATAGTATAGAGTTTCCCGCACAAACTCCTCATTGGGAGGCCCAATCAAAGCATATCCCAACTACTTCAAAGCAAGAGTTGGATTATATTTAATACCACCCCTTATGCCCATGAGAGGTACATTGGAGAAATCCCCGCATCGGATGATAACTTTCTCACTTTCAGTTTTGGACATATCATGTCTGTACCAACCAATACCTTGGGATGTGAGACCCATCATCCTTGGAACCCACGTCATAGTATACTTAGTATCAATAAACACACCATTATGGGGAAGAAAAGCATGGAATCAATGGTATAATAGTGGCGCACAATAGTGAACAACTCTACCCTTTCCTTTAAAGCTTATTGACTATATGGAATGATAAATATCCCCTATAAGAGTTGGAATAGAATTCTTCTAAGTGAATATGGCAATGGTGTTCATATCAACAAACTTAGGCTCATTCGGCAACAAAACCATCCCATAGATACAACAAGCTAAAATAGAATTGAAACTGTTCCAATTATTCTTGGGAGCTTTGGCATTGGCTTCTCTCAATAAGAAACCCAAATGAAACCCTCTTACGGCTCCCTTACTTGCAATGTTTACCGACACCACAGATTTATCCATGCAAAGGGCGTTGGCAATCTGATCATCGATCGGTTTCTTCATAGAAGCATGGAAAGGCACTTGATGTAATACAGGAATGTCCAAAATATTAGAGTACTCTTCCAAAGTTGACATCAACAAGTAATCAGGGAACACAAAACACCTCAACTCGTGGTCATAGTCTAGAATAGGGCTTAGAGGCCATCCTTATGATATTCAGTGAGAGGAGACTTCAACCATGTCAGGATTCTTCCGTAATCTTTGGTGAAGATGCTAACATTCTCGAATGGAGACTTATTATCCAAAAACAAAATTCTCAAGAGCAGGAGTGGGAAATTTGTACACTGGATGACGTCTATGATTGTCCTTCTTTTCAATATCCATCTTCTAAAACGGCCCGACTACTAGACTCAAAGGCTAGAAAATCCTAGAAATAAACAAATATGTATGTTAAGGTATGCAAATTAAAAATTTTCAGGAATGCAATGCATCATAATCATATCTCCGGTATATTAAGCCACTGCTATATTGATAACAGAATCCTCAGTCAAATGTAACAGGATCAGAGGTCCGACCATATACTGGAACTCCACTGAAAATACCAAAAATTACCAGAAAATACCGAAGATCCCGTAACAAGGAACCAAGCATCACAAAACCAACATCAGTACCTGTAGTAATAACATCCCACCCCATCTCACAGGGTAATTCTAAACAGAACGGGGGTCCCTAATGATAAATAGAGTCGAAGGTCCTTTATCGAGCACTCCACTATCTACACAACAGGGTGTAGGGCAAAAGCACCATCAATCGAACCTCGTCTGAGTTTGGTACTTCATGCCTCCTCACACGCACCACAGGATGTGGGTTTCGACATGAATATCTATCTATCCTATATGTCTCTGTCCGGGGTAGGGGGCCTTTTACCTCATGTAAATCCCACCCAAGGTAATATAACAACACAACAGCAGCCAATATACATGATATATTAAAATAAAATAGAATGTCACATAGAATGCAATGCATATCATACAAAGAATGATGCAGTAAAGCTGAGTAAATAAATAAACACCCAATAAAAAAGAAAATAGAAGCTAGGACTGACTCCTAGACGGATCAGCAAGAGGTCTGGACATCCCCAGTGAAGTCGCCAGCTAAAACTACTGGCTGAAATCATCGGATAGAATATCAATGAAGTTGCCATCAAATTTTTTTTATCCCGCGAAAGGAAAGGAAAACACCGAGTAAACCTGAGGGGGAGAAATCATAGTCTTACGACCAAAAGATCGGGTAAGGGAGTGAGTTACGCGAGGGGAAGGTATTAGCACCCCACACGCCCGCAGGACTCTACGGTATCCACTTCTACTTTCTATCTATTGGGTGTGTTATATTTATCTAATGCTTAATCGCTATATCTATGTCTATGCTATGCGCTAGGGGAAATGCATGTGAAAGAAAGAAAAGAAACAAACACGGGGAAAAAAGGACGTATTTACAAAGTTTGCTCGATCAAGTCCCGTGACAAGATGCCTACGTATTCCCCCGTGCAATGGGAAAGTCAGAGCGTCGTAGTTCGACTCACATGTTTTGGTGGGTTGCAATGTTTTTTATGGGAAGTTCGATTCTGCATCCTCACAATTGCAACTCATGTTGTGCATTGCAGCTTATAGTAAGTCTTATGCTTGATCGCTCACACACTTAGTAATGTGTTTGGATTTGAAAAGGAATGCACTTATTGAAAAGGTTTTCAAAGAAAATGGTTTGAAGACAAAAGGATTTGAAATGAGGTTTGTTACTTTTACCTTGAAAAAGGATTTTGAACCATTATTAAGTGTTTTAATTTTCAATAGAAAAGAAAACAAGTTTTAGTTTTAATGCAAAAAGGGGAATGAAAACATCTAAGGGAAACTAACTAGTTCTACCCCTAATATTATCATGCAAAGATGGCCCTAGGTCAAGGATGAAGGGAATATCTACCTATGTTGACATGCGAGGGGTGAAAATCCTAATGTCTAGGCTCGAGATCTATCCTAACCAAGCGTTCCTAAGAGAAGCTATCCTAATATTCATATTGGTTGAACATCCAAGGGATGCAAAGGGAGGAGGCAAGCAAGTGCTTTTGAAAAAGCACACAAATAATGCAATTCACAAACAAATGATACACACATGTGCGGGGAAGAAGAAAGAAGTCCCATAGCCTCAACGGTAGCGTGTCACTAGAGTCAACCAGGAGCCTTCTTTCGGAGGTAAACCATAGCCACAAATGGAATTACCCACGTCAACCTGGAGTTTCCTAGGGGAGAAAGGTATCACAGCTTGATATGAATTACCAAACGTGAGGAGAATATGAGTGCGAGTATCAAAGCATGTGAATGTGAACTCCATGACAAAACATGGAGAGTCAGAATTGGGGACTCTTGCCACTTTTATTGACTCGATAAAGAAGCTTCACGATTCGCGTGAGCTAAGCTGACATGGACTGAACTGTGCGGGGGTTGGTTACTAACCCTTTCTGCATGACTTTCATATCATCATATATCAATATCGTCATTATCATCAGCAGGTATTTGCTTGGTGGTGCCATATTAGGCTGCTTAACCACTCATGACCTATGCGAGCACAAATGTAAAAACACTAAAAGTTACCTCCTTTGCACGGAAGTATTTTAACCAAACCACACACATTTAGCACACAAGATGAGTAATTTCCCTAAATGGTTCTTTAAATAAACCAGAGGGGTTCTTGAACATGATCCAACTATGAAAGCTCGATCATGCATCTGTATTCCTACTTCTCATGGCAAGGAAAGTGGTAAAACCCTACTTCTCATGTTCTCTAGAAAAGATGTAAAAGAATGCAGTAAAAAGGAATAGAAAATACCAAACGGATAACAATCTATATAAGCAAAAGCAAACTAAAAATACTCCAGAAAACTTCGTGAACTGCTGGCAAGCAATAAAAAAAATCTGGTGAGTAATGCGTGGTGGCATCAAAAGCCTGATCGGAATATGTGTTGTACATATTTGAAGTAAATGAACCTGCAAGAGATTGCAATCCAAACAATATAGACAAAGGATGCGCACAACATATACACAATCAGAATGTGCGTACGTACACATATGAGCTAAATCGATAAACCGACAAGAAGGTGAAAACCAAACAATGCAGGCAAAGGGAGTGCATATCGTATACGATTTCAGAAAATGTGTTCGTACACATTTTAAACAATCCAATAACCTGCAAGAAACCACAATCCAGACAATGCAAACAAAGAGTACACACATGTGTGTGCAAGATCGAGATGTGCGTTCGTACATATCATAATCAAATCGGATAACCTGCAAGAAGGTGAAAACCAAGCAATGCAGACAAAGAATGCACACACATGTGTGCAAAATCACAATGTGCGTTCGTACACATCCATAACACAAATACCTGCACAAAATTCCTCTCATACAATACTCCATAAGAAAAGAGCATATGAGATTTCATGTCAAATGATAAAAAAAATAAAAAATTTCAGTTCCAGACCACGCTGAGCCTGGTATACCGCTCTGAGCCCGGTTTTCTAAACTGCGAACCCCAAATTCTAGAGAGTTTCGCGCTTAGCGAGCCCATGGTGGTGCTAAGCGTGATATGCAACATTGAGAATTTTCTGCTGCGAACCAAATCCTCTTTTCATGACATTCTCATGCCAAAAGTCATTCCAAACAATCAAATAACAAAGAAAAGTGCTTATCGAAAGCACAAAAGCTCAAAAACAATTATTTACAAGCAAATGCATGAGAATGAACATGCATGACAATGCGTAATAAGGCACCAAATCAATTATCCACATGCAAAGTGATTCATGAACATGTGATGAATGCATAACAATGCATCAATTCAAATCAACACATGCAAGTCGATCCATGGATACATGCATTAAATCAACACCTAGACATGTTTTCGAGTTCAAGAATCAAGCTATAAACATGTAAACTCAATTCAATTAATCAATGCCAATGTGAATCGATGCATGAACATGCCACTTCTAATTCAAACGTTAGCACAAATATCTAGAATGCATGCAAATTGATTCATGAATGTGCGTTCAATTTCACATCTCGACACATTTTTGAGTTCACAAAACCAAACCCTTAGCTTGTGGAATCAATTCAACTAATCAATGTGAGGATTATTCAATGCATGAACATGCAATTTCTAACTCAAACATTAGCACAAACACCTAGCATGGATTAATTAGCACATAGATTTGGTACATGTATTAAGGTTTGAACCTAAGGATAATCACTTGCAATTCAAGGTTTCGAATCAATAAATCAATATCATCAACAACTAACCTCTTGAATAAGCATTTTTCACATGAAAATTAATTAATCAAATAAGTGCTTATTTCATCCAATTTCGGATTTAGTCATGATTATCATATCAAATTAAAATCCCCAACCTAATCCATGATCTACATTCAATTCCTCAATTAAAAACTTGATCAGTTTTCAATTCTAGAAAAGTGCTTATTTCAAGAATCAATTATGCAAAAGTGCTTAAATCAAGAATTCTCACCGTCGAAACGAAGAGGAGAATGAGGAGAAGAGGTCGCCGATGTCGAATCGAAGACCGATTAGGATAATAAGGAGAGAGTGGCAATTTTTAGGAGAGAGAGAGAGAGAGGAAAAACTCTTCAATTCTTCACCTCGACACTTTGAATGTTCTTCAATGTTCTTGAGAAAACTAGATGAAAAACTTGATTTGATCCTTGAGAATTGAGAGAGAATAAAAGAGTATGTTTGTGGTGAATTTTTGACAAATGAAAAATCCTCCTTCATTATGAGAGTAAAATTTTATTTATATGAGACTACCTTGAATGAAATTGGACTCAAGATTGGACCCAAATTGCCTTTGTCCATCAAAATTTTGTGAACAATGCTAAATCTCGAAATCCGTGCCAAATTTGAAATCATGCCCTTCACAAAAAATGTCCGGAAAAAAAATTGCTTGCGTGATTCAAAATATCGACTCAACCGGACGACCGGTTGAGGAGAAATTAAGTTTTGAAGTTTCAGCACACTTTTCAGGCATCTAACACATGCAGAATATTTATTGCGCCACTCGGGAAGTTGCTTCAAACGAGGATCTTCTGATCAAAATACGAACTCAGGATGTGAATGAAAGTCGAAGCCAACGAGATTTGTGAACTTTTGACACCGGTCCCACCGTGTTTCGGTAAAAATCGAACGAGATATGATTTTTTTGAACACTGCACGTCTAATGAAGAATGCTCGGTTCGACTCAAATTCCTCTGTAAAGAATAAAATTCTGGTATTAATTAGTAAGGAAATAACTCTCGGCTTGTGAATGAAAGTTGTAGAGGACTTAAAGACGAAATTTTAGACACCGGACCCGCTTAATTTCGATATTCCAGTCAGGAGCTATGAATTATTTAGTGTACCATGAACACGGTTCAACCATAAAATTCAGTTTATCCCACTTGAAAAATTGATTTCTTTGGAGAAGTTTTTCACCGAATTAGCCCCCAACATGTGAAAGAAAGTTGTAGATAATATTGAGAGGGACTTATCAGTCAAAAATCATCTAAAAATACCCAACGAGCTGAGAGTTATGAATTCTGGAGCGCCCAAAACGCACAAAAAACCCAAAATTCACTTTATCAAGAAATGAACTGTTGAAGTCATTTCTTGATGAAATGGCTTCCAATCTAAACAGATAACGTGGAGAAAATATTGAAATGGTTCCAACTTCCGTGGAACCAATCCAAGAAGACCTTCTGACCAGAAAATCTTGCCTCAAGCAAACGAACTAAAAAAATATCGATTTTTGGCTCGAAATAATTTGAATTGGCCGAAACGCACAGTTTCTTCCACAGCCTGAGATGCTCTCAACCCCATGACCATTAGATCAATGATATGTATGTATGTTTAGATAATGAAAATATAAGCCCTAACTATTTGAATGAAGAGGGTAAATTTTGGGGTACAACAATGTGCATTTGGATAAAGTTGATCATAGTGTCTTGGTAGACAATAGACAAAAGTACCGCGTCTACCCATTTTGTGAAGTAATCAATGCCCGTTAAGACATATTTGTGGGCTTTGGAAGACGTAGGTTTGATCTCACCTATCAGGTCTAAAGTCCATCCCTTGAACGCTATGGCTTAATGATTAAATGTAATTCACTGGAGGGTACATGTTGTATGCCTTTATGTTTCTGATATTCTTGGAATCCTTGGGCAAACTCGACGCAATCTTTCAACATAGTAGGCCAGTAAACCTCATATCGATACAACAACCACTTAATTTTTTGGCCTGCTTGATGCGCACCATAAAATTCGCTATGGAAATCAAAGATCCTCAATCAATCTTCACTTTTACTAAATTAACTTTATTAATACGTTAGAAGTGGTGTCCATAGAAATAATGCAAGGAAAAAATTGAAAAAATTAATCATATTTACATTGGAAAATGAAAATGAACATCATTTTAAAATGTATTATTTCGTTTGTTAAAATGATCGACATTTTTGAAACAGACAGAGTCTCATTATAAGCTCAAATTTATTATGCCAATTTCTTTTTCCATTCCATGCCCTAAAAAATACCCTTTTCAATTCTTAAAATACCCCTAAAAAACCAAAAGTATATTTCTGATGTGCACCTTTATTTTATAAAAATTGAATAGAAACTAAAAATGCATTACCAGAATAAACCAGAAACGCACTTCCGATTTTACTTTAGCCTTGTGTAGACCATCTCAACCTACTTAATAAAATAATGAATAACATAGACAAAGGTTACTTCCCCAAATTGATCCAACAGATTCAAACATACCTTTATCTACATAACAAAACCAATTTACACACACTAGACAAAACCAATTTACACACACTGGACAAAACTTGGCTTTACATGTTCAACAATACTAAAATTTACCTGCTGAAAAAAATTATGAGACATCATGTATTCCAAATACCTCTAAGACTCATAAAAGTACACCTACTCATCCTGCCAAAACTTCACATAACACTATGCCATCTTTATCTATCATTAGCTTAGCCTAGCGCCCAAGTCACTTCATGATACATGCTTGAACGTGTGAAGATTCATTGGAGAAGAAAGTGGAGTGATTGAAGGCCTAATATCTTTAGGTTGATAAGAGGCTTGAACGTGTGAAGATTCATTTTGACGCCTTGAAACGAGAATAAAAGCCCTAGTTTTTGTGCTTCTTTTATAACCACATTTACGTTTTTTGAACTTATGTAATAATGCCATTTTTGGCACTTTGTGATATTTCCATTTTGACCAAGTTAATGGTATTTTAAATGCTAATTTACTGTTGTTATACAGATTTCATAAAGCACATGCCTATATTTTTTCAAGTATTTTCCATTTATCCTTAGTGTTTGATTGTCAGGACCCAATTCCCCGACCGCATATGCATTATTGAGAAATACTTGGTTAACATTGAAAGGTCCTTCCCGATTCAGTGATCAATTCCTTAAAGTTATGTCTTTCTTGTCGACTTGAAAGAGAAGTGGAGGGGTCGAAAGCTTGTGATCTTTAAAATGGCAGAAAACTCGAGCGTGTGAAGGCGCGTTTTGATGAATTGAAGCAGACATTCGAGATTTAGATTCCTTTTATGCTTCTTGTAACAACATCTATTTTTTGGACTTATATGTTTCTTGATTAGACTTATGATGATCTTGTTTGCAGCTTCTACCTGGTGTTATACCCCAAAATTTTCCCTCCTATTTCTCAAGTCAATGCACATCTCCATACTCAAAGAATTTCTCAAGGGTTGACTAGATGAGCCTTCTCCTAAGCAATCAACCCCACAACTAGGGTTTTGATTCTCTCAAGTCAAAGATGGTTTCTATTGCCTCAAGTGATCATCATGTCTCCTCATATGTTTCAAGGTATCACCATGCCAAGTTTCAAGCCTCACAGCTCAAGTTTGCTTAATCAATTGCTCAGATGGTTGAAAATCAGTTGTATTGGACAAAAAGTCAATTGTGGTCAACATATAGTCAAACTTCATCATTTTTTGGTCAAAATCAAGGTTTTGAAGTCACATTCATCATTTGATCAAGGGTTGATCATGATTCATCAAGAAAACTCAAGATTTGATAAAAAAAAAGTCAAAGTTTCTAAATTAGGGCTTCTAGATAAAATGTCAACAGAACTTTGACCAAGCATAACTTTTACATACTTTATCAATAAAATTTCCACGAAAGCTCATTTTGAAGAGAATTCAATTCTCTACAACTTTGTGTCTCACACGCTTTGGCCAAAAATGTTTCATTTGAAGGTTATAGATCAAGACATTATAGGTCATTCTAAAAGTCAACCACAAGTTATCTTTTTCCAAAGAAGTGTACATGAAAATGGAAGCTTCAATGAAGATGAAACCAAAAGGAGTGTTTATAGGACATCTCGAGCTTTCTAAAAAGTCCAATAACACTTCAAAATGTTGAAAATAGAGCAAGATAAAACTTGTGCAAGTTTGACACTTTTGAAGAAGTGCATGAAGAGAAATACTAAGCAAATTCAATTTTTTTCCAAATGGGCCATAGTTTTTATAGTTTGGACTTATTTCTAAGATAGTCCATGAATTCCAAGACCAATTGCATGCCTCTTTTCAATTTATTTTATTTATTTTGGAATTTATTCACTTCAATCCAATTTTAATTAAAATAAAATTCCAAAAATCAAATTAATAAGTGCAAGACTGGATATTTATCATTCTTGAGGTCCAAGCAAACACAAATAGCTGGCCAATATCGTACAAGGCTTGATTGAGGCAAATTTGGAAGCTTTTGATGAAAATTTAAAAGATTGGAAAATCAAATATTTTCTATTCAATGCAATATATTTTCTTCATAACTCTTGACTTAATTCTCTTGCCATATATATAAACACAAGATATACAATGAATTCTTGCAGCCTAGAGACTAGGGTTTTGTTTCAAAATTTCAAAGGAAACTTGCAAACTCGAATTCTAAATTCCAGCCGCTCTTAAGTAGTTCATATAACACCCCTTCTAATTTACCCGTGATTTATATAATTTTAATCAGATTTTTATTCATAACATCAAGGGCGTCACAATTTTAATAATTCAAAAATAACAAACAGTGAACATGCCTTTACTGAAGAACTTATCAAATCAAACGAAACCACGAATTATGTTTAAACAACAGAAATATAACATAAAAATCCGGGATAATTCAATCAATAATTATTCCCAACATAAACCAAAACGTAAACTAAAACAACCAGTTTTAAATCCATCAATATTCCAATCAATCGTTCTCCAGTGTTACAACTACCAGAGCATGACACTTACACGCGGATTTTCTAAACAGCACAACTCTAAAAGCTGTCCTCACCAATTCCCAATCAGCTAATCTCCTTAATCTGAAATCATTAAAGTAAGGGTGAGATTTTATCAAGATTAAAATGCACTATACATTTCTCAAAAACAATAAAACAATTAATTCGTTAATCCACCCTTATTAGCAGCATTAGCATATGATTCATAAATAAAAACACACAACTCATTATGCCAACAACAACAAACAATGCAATTATAACACTGGAAACCATCTTAACATGTTATAATTACATATGCAATGCAGACTCAAATGCATGTGGTACCAAATGTGAACCAAGTCCACACCCTGTTCCGCTTACACCTCGGAAACAACGTAAAATCCATGATTCGCCCATACATCACTGGGTCAAGAATCTAGCCTCACCACCTCTGTCAACTAGGTACGGTTATTGGCCCTGCAAGCTCAATTCCGCATAATAGAAATGAACCATCAACAATGCTTATGCATGCACATCAGAAGCATGCAACAATTCAAATACTGAATATGAACATACAACATTATTCCATCCATGATCAATAACAACAACAATAATACATGCTAACAGCGCAATCACGAACATAATGTTAATCTCAATACATGGAATTAACACACAACAAGTATACGCAACAGATAACCACGAATTTACAACGTATTCTTACTACGGAAACTATATTAATTCTTCCAGATTTCAAATACTGGTTTTGAAAATATTATTAACAGATAGTACTCGTTCTAAGCTTTCCAACAATACCAACTATGCCTAAATCGGAGTTACGGTTAAAAAGATATGATCAAAATCGTTTTCAGAAAAATCCATGTTCTGTATCAACACATTATGCATCGATGCATAAGGCTATGCATCAATGCATAAATAGCTTGTATCGACCCATGATTAGTATGCATCGATGCATAACTTAAAAATTATTCATTTTTCAAAAATTGTTTAGTATGTGTCGACACATACGCATCATGTGTCGATGCATAACTCCCTTGTGTCGATCCATAACTCCTTTGCATCGATACATGACCCTGTTTTCCTTCCTATGAATCGATGCATGACTCTATGAGTCGACGCATAGCTTTCCAAAGCTTCTGGTTTTCTAAAATTTCACAGCATACGTCGATTCATATTGTCTTGTGTCGATTCATACAGTTTGTTTTCACCTAGAATCCAGTTTTTCTTCACTGTTACGAATCACCATTACATCCAATCATCATCAAACCTCATATCATCATAAAACAGAATTTATTCATGAAATTTTACATACTTTTGATCACAGAAACATGTTTTCTAATCATCCTAGAATCATATTACACAAGTTCACCGTTCATACCAATCGCAATCGAGGTTTTACGTCGGATTATAACATTAGGGCATATTCAATTATTCTAATTCGAGATTCCTAACGGATTGAATTATTCTATCGATTATCAAAACCTATAAGGCATAAAAATCAGATTCAATCCCCCCTTACCTCGTGATGAATCTTCGAATTCTCGGCGTTTGACTTTTTCTCCTCTTTCTCTTCTCTTCTCCAACTTTACGTAGAATGCAAATCCTAATTTTTTCTCTTCTCACTTTTTCCTTTTATTCCTTTATTTATTCCTTTTTATTTGCCAAATAATAGAAATAACTAATTAGGATTAAGTAGAGCTTTTTACTCCATTCACCCTACATTTCAACTTCACACCCCCAACTTCCATTATTTAATTAAATAATTAAATCAATTAATTCAAAAATACCAATAATTAAACCTTTAATTAAATTAATAGTTAAATTTCTAATTATTTAATAATTGAATTAATTTGGGGTGTCACAGTTCCAAGCATCACATCATCCTCCTGAAGGTCCCAACAATCAATCCAAGTCCTTACACAAGGCCAAAGCACCCTAGAACGTGCCATCCATGTCTCTCCAGTTCGGTAAAATTCTTAAATTCGATTCTTTTCATTCATGCTTTGCTAATGGTTTTCGATTGTTTGTATGATCTCAGGAGGTCCATTAAAACATGTTTGAAGCATAACATGCAAGCTTGAATGCAAGAATAAGGATCTGCCACTGTTAGGGCAATTAGATTTGTTTTCTTCGAAACTTACTTTACAGGTTGTTTCAGGCCAAACCGATGGTACCATCAAATCCGTAGACCTCGATTTAGGGGGGTAGGTTTAATCCCAAGTTTCGAATCTTAGTATTTTGCAGGTTTTGAAAAACGAACCCGCCGGAGAAGATGATTGGCGATAGGGTTCCGGCGTTGGACTCAGGCACTGACCGTTTGACTACATGTGTGGCACCATACGTCCTTTTGATTGGCTTGCGTAATAAATTGGGTCCCACGACTTGACTTGTTTTGAAAATTCAAAATGAAACGTGGGGAATATATATGATCTAATGGTTGTGATTCATTGACAACAAAAACGCGCAACTCAAATAACAATGCAAGGGAGTTGGTATCCAAGGGGTCAGGGGTTCGATCCCCAACGGCCACCCTTCTTTTTTTCCAAACTTTTCTAACCTTTTTCTTTTTCTATTTTCTTTTTCTATTTTCTTTAATTAACTTAGTTATTTAATTAATTAATCAATTAATTAGTAATTAGGTTAAATAATTAGTTTAATTAGGATTAGGATTAGTAAATAATTAACTTTATTTCTATTTTTCTTAATTAATTTAATTAGTTTAATTAGTTTAACTTAGGGTTAATTAATTTAATTTAAATTAAATTTCTTTTATTAATTAAAACAATTAGAACTAGGGTTTTCGGTTCACCCGATTTTTTCATAATAATTAGGTCAACTTAATTAGGGCTTAATTGACTTCAATCTTTTCTCACTAACTTTTTTCACTTCTCCCGACTTTATTTCTTATATTCCGATTATCTATTTCGCGTATATTATTGTAACTACTTTCAGGATGTATAATTTTTCGTGCACATTCCTTTTATCATTATGTATCTGCTCATGGAATGTAATAGATGATTAGGACATTTACTTTCTGCACCTCCTATTATGTAACTGCCCCAAAGCCTTGTAATAGCGTATGACATTTACGTTCTGCACCTCTTATAAACTGTCTATATACACTGCTTAGATGTATGGCTAATAGGATTGCATGACAAGACTAATCAATCAATCGTTGATCATCTTAACTTCAAGATAAATATCTGAATCAATAGACTATTTGCACCAACTTGAACCCCCTTAGGGTATCCTCTCTTGTTGCCTTTCGGATAAACATGGTCATGTCCTCGAACGTAGGGGTACCATTAGATAAAGTCCCTCGATTCAAAAATCATCACAAAGATCATAGTCCCTCGATGATCCTCGATGTTGCCTACGAATATATGATCTCGTCCCTCGATTGTTGCCTACGAATAAGTGATGATCATCCCTTTGAATTGCTAAGGTATCCTTACAAGTTTTCCTTCAATGACCATACGATGACCCTACAATTGTCCCTTCACATCCAACGAATATGGTTACCTACCAACTAATGGTATGGATAGCACTATCTTAAAGGAGAAGGAAAATAACAAGAAACGACCATTCTGAGTAGGTAATAAGACTCTATTGCTTGCTCCAATCAGACAAGTCACTTTTCACACCACATACTCATTTTCAAAATACTTTTCAAACACTTTGTATACATTCCAACGAGAATCATTACAAAGTTAAACATTTTACAAACAAATATTTTCGAACACTTCATATACATTCTTGAGGACTGATACAAGAATCATTACGAAGTCAAAGAGAAATACTTTTCAAATAACACACACACACACAAAGCAATTTTTCAAAGGTGAGCTAAGTAATTTAGAGCCCGTAGATAACTACGGATGGAAATGGTGCTAATACCTTCCCTTTTCATAATTACCTCCCGTACTCAGAATCTATCAAAGGTCTTTCCTGTTCTTTTCACGTTTCCTTTATTGGATAAAAAAAAGTCGGTGGCGACTCTTGTTATCCGCAACATTTGCAATAAAACGCAAAACAAACAAGGTAGTTCTCCCACAGTGTTACAACTGGCCATTTGCTTGCGCGCAGTAAGGAGTTGATGTCAATTGTTTGATTCTTGACTCTAAGGAAAATTCTACTACTTTTCTACCCACGGACACTAAACCTTGGTCTATTGTTATGTTTTCAGGGGTTTCATGTCAATACATGATGTGCCTTTGGATAAAGTTGATTACGGTGTCTTGGTAGAAAATAGACAAAGGTACCGCGTCTACCCATTTTGTGAAGTAGCCAATGCCCACTAAGACATATTTGTGGCCTTGAAAGATGTAGGTTTGATCTTACGTATCAGGTCTAAAGTCCATCCCCTGAAGGGCCATGGCTTAGTGATTGAATATAATTTGATGGCGGGTACATGTTGTATTCCTCCATGTTTCTGACATTCTTGGCATCCTTGGGTGAACTCGACACAATCTTTTAACGTAGTAGGCCAATACACCCCATATCGACACAACAACCACTTAATTTTTTGGTCTGCTTGATGCACACCAAAAATTCGGTAGAAATTAGAGATCGTAAACTAATCGCCACTTTTACTAAATTAACTTTATTAATATGTTAGAAGTGATGTCCACATAAATAATGCAAGGAAACAATTGAAAAATTAATCATTTTTACATTGAAAAATGAAAACGACCATCATTTTAAAATGTAGTATTTTGTTTGCTAAAATGATCAACATTTTGAAATAGATGGAGTATCATTCTAGGCTCGAATTTATTATGGGAATATCTTATTCCATCCCATGTCCTACAAAAGACTCTTTGCAATTCCTAAAGTACCCTTCAAAAACCAGAAATATATTTCCGGTGCACACCTTTATTTTATAAATATTGAATAGAAATTGAAAATGCACTACCAGAATAAATCGGAAATGCACTTCAAATTTTAGTTTAGCCTTGTGTAGACCATCTTAACCTACTTAACAAACTAATGAATAACATACACATATGTTACTTCTCCAAACTGATCCAAGTGATTCAAATATACCTTTATCTACATAACAAAACCAATTTACACACACTAGACAAAACCAATTTACACATTGGACAAAATTTGGCTTTACATATTGAACAATACTAAAATTTATTCGCTAAAATAATTATGAGCCATCATATATTTCAAATACCTCTAAGACTAAGACAAGTACACCTAGTCTTCCTGCTTAAACTGCAACACTAGGCCATCTTTATCTATCATTAACTTAGCTTAGCGCCCAAGTCACTTCATGATACATGCAATTCCTCAAGAAAACATAACATAACATTTATATTCACCACTACTTCAAGTAAAATCAGAAATATATTTTTGATTTATATTAAAAGTATATTTTAGTAAATTTTTTTCCTATAAAATGGAAGCGAATCTCAAAATAAATGAATTTTATGTGAGTGAGGTGTGAATCCAAAATATACTTTTGATTTTTAAAAATATTTTTAAAATTTCGCATGGTACGTTAGAAAAAAAATATAGGACGAAATAAAATATTGTCTTTATTATTATGTTAGTCCTAATGTAACATGCAAACATGCAATAATGAATTACTACTGGCTACTAAAAAAAAATAAAAATAAAAACCATGTATCCACATCATACCAGACTCAAATCATAGGTTGTTTACTCTCGCAGATTAAATGTATTTCAGCCATGCTAGTAGGTTGTTTTATTCTCGCAGATTAAATGTATTTCAGCCATGCTAGTACTAGCTGATACCTCTTCGAGATCCAAAAATGCCCGTGCAAACCCTACGATTCTATCATGCTGAGAAAAAGCGTTACCATCATTCTGCCGCTATCACGAACTTCTCTGCTTTGGTCGTCACTGCTATGTGCCAAGCGTGGTACTATCACTGTGGACTCTGTCTCAAAATCCTTTCCTCTTAATTTTGTCTCTAATTCAACCAAACACTCAATTAATTTGGTGTCCTCTCTTTCATATTTTATCAGTATTATGCATTCATTCTGCGATGATCCCATGAAGTGACTCTCTTTAGCCGTTATAGACCCTAGTGTCAAACTGTTCTTTCTTTTTTTACTTTTCAAGAGTTATTTTCATACAGTGAACTTTAATTGAGGCGTATATAGTTGATTAGTTGAAGTAGTTTAATCAAATTTACTTTATACTTTCTATTTCCTACAATATTTTATACTTCCATCAAAGATGCTTGTTTAACACTTATAAAAATGATTTATGATTTTAAAAGCTATTATCTCAAGTCTACTTCAAAGTTGACCGATTTAAATGTATATAACTTTCATTTCAATAGCTAGTTCAAAAGATCATTTATTCAAACACATCTAACAACTTAAGCAATGACATATCTCAATACAATTATAATATTAAGAATGACAATCAGGAGAGTTTGGGTAGAGTTTATAATACTCATCTTTATATTTATAGTTTGAAAAATTTTCTCCTACCCAAATTCATATTCTCACGAACAATAATATTTATACTTATGCTCGTATTTTATTTTATAGGTATCTAAGTATCCATACTCCAATTTATGCATATTTCTAATAAAAAGTCAACTAATTATAATTATCATGTTTTTTTTAACAAAATAATTTATCATGTTTTTATTTGGCAAAAAGTACATAATGTGTAGCAACCATGGTCGTAGAGGTGACCATAAATCTTTATGATTTTCTATTGTTTAAGACTTGTTCATGATAGTGAGAAACTATGTTTTGCGGTGTTTTTGGCTATGAAGAGAGAAAACTCACGTGAGGTGAGAAGCTCGGTATCTTTAGGTATTTCTTGTACTTTATGAGTTATCTTTCCTCATTCTAGAGATGAGGTATTTTTAAAGGCTAAAGGGCATGCGGTTAGGGTTTCTGAGCAAGAATAACCTTCAACCTAATCATACACTACGCCAAAAAGCGCATTTGGCAGCACTAAAAAGATATCGCTTTTATCAAAAAGCGCCTTTGGCAGCACTAAAAAGACAGCGCTTTTATAAAAAAGCGCTGCTATATGTTGTAAAAAAATTCGCTAAAAAAAGCGTTGTTAAAGACTACCTTTAGAAATCGTTTTATAAAAGCGCTGCTAAAGGCCTTACAAAGACCCCACCTTAGAAAGCTCTTTTGTAAAAGCGCTGCTAAATATTAACCTTTAAAAGCGCTTTTAAAAAGCGCTGCTAAATGTTAACCTTAGAAAGCGCTTTTAAAAAGCGCTGCTATAGGCATATGAAATGAAAGCGCTTTCTAAGGAAAAAGCGCTGCTAAATCTAACATTAAGAAAGCGCTTTTCAAAAGCGCCGTCTTTGCTAAATTTTATAATTAAAATTCTTAAACCCTAAAATGTGTTTTTTGAAGCTTCTCTCAACAGCTCTCACGCATTTACCACCCGTTCACCACCGGTCACCGCCATTCTATGTTCACCACCCATTAAAATCTTCTTTCGTTTTCCGCCGTTCACCACCCATTCACCACCGGTCACCTCCGTTCTCAGTTCTCAGTTCCTCCTCCCTTGGTCTCAATTCTTCCGCGAGCCCTCCATCAACCTTGTGACTGCCACCACCTCTCACTCGCCATCATCAACCTTGGTAAGTTTGAGAGCTTTGAATTTATGTTTCTCTTGTTACTCTCCATCATCAACCTTAGTAAGTTTGAGAGCATCAATCTTTGTGTTGTGTCATTACTACAACACTATTCTCTATTAATCTATCAAGGTTAGTTTATTTGATTTTATTTTTTCATTTCGACGTACATCGCTCATTCTCTGTGTTTCCTTGAGTTCGACCTTCTCGTTTTGACCTACTCGTTTCAAGTTCTCGACGTTGTTGTTTGATAAATTAGAGGTAAATTTCTTCCTCAAATTATTGGTACTGGTGTGAGTGAGATTCTCTTTTATGAGACAGTACAATCTATGATGAATTTGTCTAAAATTACGTGAATATATTTGTACTTGCCTAGCCTAATGTGTACTATTGTATTTGTGTTTTCTTGCTCCGGATTCATTCCGTGTATACTTTGAGTTTTGACAGAAACACATTATATCGTTTTGTTCCCTAATTAGTTGTTTTTATATAGCTTAATTAGTAAAACCCTGGATAAGACATGGATGTATTCTAATCGATTTTCGAAAGAATACAAGAATGAGGTATTAAAATTTGTTAAGTTTGTTGTTGCGCACGCCAAAGACCCTAGTCGAATGACATGTCCTTGCTTGGGTTGTTGTTATGGGAGTCAGGTTGACGCGGTTCAGTTGACATCACATTTAAAGAGGCATGGAATTTATAGAAGTTATACATGTTGGAATTTGCATGGTGAGAAAAGTAACGGGAATGTTGAATCGGGGGATAATATGACATATGCTTCAAACGACAATGGCACAAATACATACGATTATGATCGAGTCGAAGAGATTGCATAAGCACTTGAAGAAGATCTTAAGGATTGTTCCAAAATGTTTAAGAGGTTGGTAAGCAATGCAGAGAAACCGTTGTATAATGGTTGTACAAAATTCACAAGATTGTCTGTGGTATAAAAGTTGTACAACTTAAATACGGGCAATGGATGGTCAGGTAAAAGTTTCACAGAGTTATTAGCCCTTATGAAATATATGCTACCAGAGGATAATGTTCTTCCCAATCTAACATATGAGGCCAAAAAGATGTTGTGCTCTATTGGCACGAGCTATGATAAGATACATGCCTGTCCAAATGATTGCGTTTTGTTTCGAAACAAGTATGCATCGTTAAGAGAGTGTCCTAAATGTGATGCCCCTCGATATAAGAAAAAGTTGTCTCCAACAAAAGTCTTATGGTATTTTCCTATAATTATGAGATTTAGACGCATGTATCGTAGTGAAATCGATTCAAGACATTTGACTTGGCATGCAGATGAAAGAATCATTGATGGAAAGTTTTGACATCCGGAAGATTCACCACAGTGGATGAAAATTGATAATGATTATCCTGAATTTGGAAAAGAAGAAAGAAACCTTCATTTGGCATTGTCTACTGATGGAATGAACCCACACGGTATTCAAAGTATCCCGCATAGAACATGGCCTGTGATTATTATGATTTAGAACATACCTTCATGGCTATGTATAAAGTGTCAGTACATGATGTTATCTATGTTAATTTCTGGGTCTAAAAAACCAGGTAATGACATAGACGTATACTTGACACCCTTAATCAAAGATTTAAAGTTTTTGTGAGAGAACGGTGTGGAGGTTTATGATGGGTATAGGAAAGGAAGTTTCAACTTGAGGGTGATGTTGTTTGGAACAATTAATGATTTTCCAGCATACGAAAATCTATTAGGGTACAACATTAAGGGTCAAAAAGTGTGTCCTGTTTGTGAAGATGGAACCGATACGATGCAGTTGAACCTTTGTCAGAAGAATGTCTTTCTCGGTCATCGTAGATTCTTAAATTCTAATCATCACTACCGTGGATGGAGAAAAGAATTCAATGGAGAGGCATAACAAGGTAGAGCTCCAACAATGTTAACATGTGATCAAATTTTTGAAAAGGTGAAAGATGTGAGTACTCAGTTTGCCAAGCCTTTTGCATATACACTTGTCAAGAGTGGGTGGAAGAAGAGGTCAATTTTTTTGAACTTCCATATTGGAAGTCGTTGTATGTAAGACATTTTCTCGATGTTATGCATATTAAAAAATATATTTGACAGTATTATTGGTACGTTACTCAATATACAAGGAAAGTCTAAGGATGAACTTAAAGTAAGGGAGGACATGGTAAACATGGGAATGAGAACTGAATTGGGACCCATGAAGAAAGGAAGACGAACATATTCAACACCTATTGTTTATACTTTATCTAGAAAGGAGAAAAATATTGTTTAAGTTTCTAAGTGAAGTTAAAGTTCCAGAAGGCTACTCATAAGATATTAGAAGACTTGTGCTTATGAAAGACCCCAAGTAAAAGATTTTAAAGACGCAAAGTCTATGGTGCTAAACAAGTGTTCTATCTCACTGATCCGACAAGTACAAAATGGTCTATAGTGATTTTATCTAACAAAGTAATTGATGAAAACATTGGAGATCAAGGTGATATTGATGTTGAGGTTAAATCGTTTTCTAGAAATGATCAAGATGAGAATATTATAGAGAATGAATAATATATTAGAAATGATCGTAATGAGGGTATTTGGATCAATTCAACCGCCAGCGTTGTTAAGAGACGAGTAGAACATATTCCTACCAAGAAAAGAAAGAGACGTTAGTGAAAAAGGTAATAGTATAATTATAGCCTATATCGTTCAATATAATTTAAATATATGTCATTTTATATATATTCAATATATGGATTATGGATTATGGATTTTTATATTTGTCATTTCATTTTTGATTTTTTCTTTATTACAGGTCAAATGGCTAGTAATCAAGAAAACTCACAAGATACAAATGCTCCAGATCAAACTTTAGAAAAAGAAATTACACAATGCATAACTATTATGAAGGGAATCATTCGTGATAGAGATAGAGGAGTAAAATATAATGTAAATTGGAATGATGAGAAGCAACTAATTGAGCCTAACGGTTCAAAGTTGACAAGCTACATTAGTACACTTGTTCGTATGTACATTCCAATCACCGCTCATAGATGGACTAGAGAAGAGTTGGATTCCGGTAAAGAGAAAATTTGGACTGAGATACAGGTACCATATATGATTATTGTTATTTTCTTTTTATTGACGATAATGTGTTTAAATTACTTATACTAACACACTTTATGCATATGTTTTTTCGTAGAGGTCTTTTAACATTGAAGATAAATGAAAAGTATTGTCTTCAATTGACCGGAAAAAGACACAGAGGGTGGAGATCTTTTTTTAACAAACAAGTTTCTTAAGGATGAGGAAGGAAATTTTGTAGAAGCAGAACGTCCAATGAAGTATGCGAACTTCATTACACCTGACGAATGGGATGCTTTTGTAGGCCAAAGAATAGACGAAAATTTTAAGAAAGTGAGTGACACAAATCTCCAGGGAGCATCAAAACCCACATATCCATACAAAAAAAAGCGTTTGGGATATGCACGCTTACAAAAAAAAATTGTAAGTATATATAAATGCTACGATCTTATTAATTGCCTCAATGTGTTATAATTGATGATCTTATTATTTGTGTCAATGCATAGTTAGACGAGACGAAAAGTGATGAAACATCACTTCCAACACATGTTTTGTGGAAGGAAGCTCGTGTGGGCAAGGATCGAGTTGTTAGGGATGATGTTCAACATATTTATGATGAATGTGTAAGTATAACATTGTGTCTTTAATTAAATAAAAAGTTTATTAATAAATAATAATTTTTTTATCTCCACTAATAATTTTCGATGTGTAAATGAATTTCAGGAGACTCTATCTCAATCGATAACCACAGGTGAGGACCAGGATAACAGGAGCGTACTTAGTCGAGCACTAAATGTTGCTGAGTATCCCAGTCGGGTGAGGGGTAAAGGACATGGTGTGACTCCAACTTCCTTGTAGAAACATCAAAGGAAAAGAAATCTTAGCAATCAAGAAGTGATGCAAATGTTGGAGGAATTAAAGGCGCAAGTCCGTGAATTGCAAAAGGATAAAGAGAGAGATATGGTGGAAAAGTGCAGTTCAGAGGTGAAAGAAACTAGTGACAAAACTAGTATCAATTGTCAAAATAAATTTCCCGAGGTAACTATATATGTTATTATGAAATTAAAATAGAACATTTATTTTAATTGACATGTATACACATTAACAGTAACATATTTATTATTGGTTTAAGGCACTTCATCTTGTTAGTTATACTCATCATCGCCGACTTATCGCCTATTTGGAAAGGGAAAAGTGTATAACACTTTGGAAGATTTACTTCACCATAGAACGCTCCCTGATGGACATATGAAAGTATTAGTTGATGTTGCATTAGATCTGGATGCGTTGCTACCGATACCTGACATTGTTTCAGAGACAACATTGTTGCGAGATGCAATAGGATCATTTGTTGCATGGCCGTCGAACCTCATTTTCATATATGATGAGGTATGCTGAAAATCATTATGAATCTTTTAGTATTCAGATTTCAATTCTGAACCATTACGTACATTTATATTACATGTTAATTTTAGACTCCTACAAAATCCGCATTTAAGGATAAGGGGGTTTTGCAGCACAGCGAGTCTGTTGCATTATAAAAAGAGGTACATTTAAAGTGTTAATATTGATTTTATAATTTATCTAAGTTAAACTGCATGATTTTATAATTTATCTAAGTTATATGATTTTTAGGTACCTGCTCAAGAGTCACTACAAGTGAGACAGGAAATTAGTAGCGTACCCAACAAGAAAAAAGGTCTTCCAAGAACCGTGCCAAGGAAATCTTTTGTACCTCAATTCCGGCAGTGTCTTGAAACACTTGTCGGAACATCAAATTTGATGAATGGTGTTATTCTTCAAACGGATATAGAGGAAGATATCTTTGGTTTTCCTTGCACCGAAACAATTGCAAAAGAGGACACGAAACAAATTTTTCAGCATACAGAATTAGGCATCGGTGTTGTACACTCAAACATCCGGTAATGCGATCAATCTATTATTTAATTAGCTGAACAATTTATTTACACATTTCAATGAAAATAGTCTAATGTTTATTATGTTTTTATTTAAGGTTCTTGTAAGAAAAATTGATGCGCGGGAATCAATTGTCAAATAGATTCCATTTCGTGTCTTCTTTCCGTGTCAACAGAGCATCAATTATTAAGGATCCTGATTCAGTAAAAGAACACTTAGTTGAGAGATTCATGACCAGCAGTATATAAATCTTGTATCTTTTATCGTATAATATTATTCTTGTATGATTAGTACTTCATTAATTCTAAGTTCATTCTAATCTTTATATCTTTTGTGTTGAAAATTTCCATCTAAACTTTTGTTTTAATTTATAGACGTCACTGGTTGTTGGTTGCTATTGATCCTTTCAAAGAAGTGGTGTATTATCTGAATTCGGTAGATGGTGATTGGACAAATTATCCAAATATGAAGTTAATGATTGATACGTAAGTGATATTGTTCTAAATATTCGTGTGTATTTGTATATTTAATTATTTCTGTGAGATTGTTCTAAATATATGTTTTTATTTTGTTAGATCAATACAAGTATTTCGCTCTCAAAGAGAAGCTCGAGTACCACGTTCTAGATCAAGCAACATTACATGGATCAAAGTGGAGGTACATTATTTTCACAATTTTGCTTATAAAAGTGATGTTACTTAATAAAACAAGACAACTATACATTCTTATTTGTTTTCCTATGTAGTGTGCTCGTCAGTGTAATGATATAGACTGCAGATACTTTGTTATGAGGTTTATGAAAGAAATCTTTCATTTGAATCGAATAGAGATTCCAATCACGGTATGGATTTATAACTTAGGATTTATTTAAATATTTATCGGATATTTCATATAATTTATTAATTTCGACTAAATCATTCATATTATGTTTTGTTATGTAGTACTTTGATGAATACAAGTGTGCTCATTACACGAGAAATTAATTGAAGAAATCAAGGAGGAATTGTGTGAATACATTATTGAGAAAAGAATCATATAAGGTATGAATACATTATTGTGTGAAAAGTGTTATGAATACATTGTTGTGTGAATACATTATTTGCCGTGTTGTCATGTTCATACCTTGCAGGACCAGGGCCGCCCGCTCATCGGATTTTGACGATTTCGGGCTGATTTTGTTAATTAGGGTTGATTTAGTTGTTGTTAGGGATGATTTTGTTATTGTTAGGGACGACTTTGTTATTGTTAAGGCTTATTTTGGTTTTGCTAGAAATATGTGAATTGAATTATAATGGTGTTAATATTTTGGATTACAATAGTGTATAATGGTATTATAATGCCTTTTTTGTATATAACCGCTTCTTTGTTGAAATAATGAGATTACAATTTTATATATTTTGTATATATATTTTGGATTACAATTGTATATTACAGGTTTATGGGATTACAATTGTATATTACAGGTTTACAAGTTTATGAAATAATGGTGTATATATTTTGGTTTACAAGATCCCCAAAATGCTACCTATAGATGCAAAGAAAGCGCTTTTTAGGAAAAACCCTGCCTATAATACACAATAGAAAGCGCTTTTCCTGGAAAAGCGCTGCCTAAAGATGCCTTAAAAATACATTAGATATTGCTTTTAAAAAAGCGTTGCCTTATGATACTTTAGGCAGTGCTTTTCCTTGAAATGCACTTTCTAAAGTAGGCCTGTAGCAACGCTTATTCCTGAAAAAATGTTGCCTAAAGATGCCTACAGAAAGCATAAAAGGATAGACAAAGCGCTGCTAAAGCCCTATTTTAGAAAGCGCTTTTCTAGGAAAAAGCGCTGCTACAAGCCTACTTTAGAAAGCGTTTTTCAAGGAAAAGCGTCGCCTAAAGTATACATAAGGCAGCGATTTTTCCTAAAAAAAAGCGCTGTCTATACCTACAGCAACGCCACCTTAGACAACGCTTTTAAGCACTGTTAAAATGCCAAAAAACGACTTTTCCCCCTTTTTTGGCGTAGTGATAGTAGTGGACCGTTGAATCCCTACTTCCTAAATGGGACGAGTGGGGAAAGCTTAATGTAAGGTTTTCTCATTGTGGACGGTAAAAGGGTGTCACCCTTTACTGATAGTGTAATATCCCATATCCTGTTGAGTGCTCTAATTGTTGTTAGTTGGGACATACTGAGTTCATAAGTGCTCTATTTGTTGTTAGTTGTTGTCAGTTGAGGTCAATAGAGTAATTAGGGAACTCAAAAGATATTAAGTTTTATTAAGTTTTATTCAATTTGACAAAACTTTTCTAATTGGTAAAAGAAAGGATATTTTGGTAACATTTTTAAATGATAAATTACTACTAAGAGACATATCTTATTTGATCTACTTTTCTCTCTTTATATCTATTATATACATATATTTGGTGGTAAGATAAAGAAGAAAGTTGGTAAGAAGAGAAATAAAGAAAGAAGAGAAAAAGGGAGAACTCAAGGAAGAAGAAGAAGCCCATGGAAATCATCATCATCACCAACATATCATCTTAATTTCTACATCTTCATAGACTAAGGTGAGTTCCTACATAATTATAGCTTTGGGAAAAATTTCATGATAATGGGTTTAGGATTTTGCATGAAATTGCTTATTCATGAAGTTATTAGCATTACATGATATTCTTTTGATTTGTATGTTTTCTGGGTTCCATTCTAATACCTTTACTTGTTGTTTTAGTGTATTATGATGTATTTTGGTGTTTTTTCTCATCTTGTTACATTTTTTCACTAGCTAAGTTCTTTCATCCTTTCCAGGCAAGGGGATGGTTCGTTAGGCGAGAAAACCATAAACTTGCAGCATAAATTATTCTGCCATTCTTGCTAGGCGATTGACGAGCTTACCAGGCAAGCATGTTAATTTTGAGGAAATATAGCATTATGAATTCTCTCACCGGAGTCTCGCTGGGAGCTTTCCATGTGAAGGCTTGATTAGAGGCCTCACTTGGGTCTCGTTGAGCGAGGTTTCTGATAGTTTTGAAATGATTGCTCGCTGTTTCCACCATAAAATAGGAATTGTAGTTTCTGTTGATTTGAGGTCTGATATAATGGAATAAAATGAAATTCATGATATGAAATTCTAGATTGTGTTATGACATGATTGTGTTAGGTTTAAGTGGTTAAGGGTTGTAGAAGATGGGTTGAAAAGTGAGATTTTGTTGTTGTCTTCCTGTCAATTTCGTTGGGTGAGACAGATCCTCGCCAAGCGAGATATGCTTTCATGGAAATTCTGACAGTTTTGCAAATATCCTAACTTGAGCTTTGTTATTCCAAATGAGACGCAGTCATATATGTTGGAAATTTGTTTGGTGAATGAATTATACTTTTCTTTGCTTATGTGCGCCTTATGACTTAGTTTATAATATGTTGCATTGAATGAACAAAAATGGATTAAATTCTATGATAATGAGGAAGGTTAAACATATTTTCTTCACTAGTTGAATAAATTAAAAAGATAATTTAGGTTATGGTAAATAACTTAGATTGCAATACTCGAATGTAAGAGGTGTCTCGATGTGCATCTATGAGCGAGTAGTTTCTAGAGATGGATTGTTCCATTTATGAAAAGTATCAGATGGCATGGATGGTTAACGATAGTTAGATTATGAATTGAACTAAATTGCATTGAAACACATTGAGATATTGTGATTTTTATATACAAAAATACAAGGGAGTGCCACAAGACATAGACATACCTTCGAATATACATAAATGCTAAGTTTTCCTAGTTTTGACATCATGCAAAACATCTAATGGTAAAATTGTACTCATAAATTTTAGTATATGTCCTTGCACACTTGAATAGGTGTTAGTATACTAAATTGTTCTTTAAATATTATGTTATCATCAAAACCTAAGTGATATGGTACAAACCAATTTTGTTCCAACACTTTTAAGTTGAACTTGATATGATTCTGAAGCTTCACCAAGATTTTCATTATGTGACATATCATTATCCCATTCATATTCATTAGTTGGTATATTCATCTTATCTCTTCCAAGTTGTTGATCATCAACATAATCATATGACTCACCATTTTGACCACCATCACCAATAACATCTATAATATGATTAGGTAACCAAACTGGATATATATTAGACAAACTGATATCTTTCTTGGGTGTAGTCTTCTTTACCTTATCAATGTCTTCAATAGTTTTTTCTTCCACGAATACTACATCGCGAATTTAGATAACCCTCTTCCCCACAAGATCAAACAACTTGTAACCATTGTTAGTTCTTTAGATTGGCAGCAATTTTGGTAAAATATTCTACTCAAGAAATGCCACGAAGAATAACTTAATTTGTGAAGGAAAAGATATCAACAGGTTTTATGAAGATGTCAAAGCAGATGTCCTGACATGTGATACTGAATTGAACTGTTTTTTCAGTTTCAGAAACATTGGGAGTCAGTTTATGTTAAGTATTTGCTCAAAGTAAGCAAGGATTGTAACACTCTACTGCAACATATTTGGAGAGCTTTTGTCCTACTTTCATGGAGAAAGTAAAGGACACGGTCAAGACTTAATGTGAAGCAACCTATGGGCTAACCCTAGTTGCTGTGTTCATATAAAAAGGTATGCTAACCCTATTTATGGAGTTAGCCACACTGAAGAATATTGAACGTATCAAGTGCAAAGTTTAGGTTTTAAATCTTGTTAATTGTTATTTGTGAGCCACTCTAGTATTGTTTAATACTTGAGGTGGACGTTAGTTGAATTGAAAGTTTTTAATCATTTATAAGCTTTGGAGCAATGATGATTTTGTGTCTTTGAAGTGTGTCTTCAAGTCTTTGTGTTTGTTATTATCATCGTGTGTGATTGAGGGGGAGTGAGAGGGGTTTCTTATATCTAAGAGGTTCTTAGGTAGAAGGGTCATTGGGTAGTGATTAAGTGAGGGGTGTAAACGGGGAAGTTTAACTCTAAATTAATACTGCTGATAGTAGACTTCATCCTTGGCTTGGTATCCTCCAGACGTAGGTGTGATTGCACCGAACTGGGTGAATAATTTACCTGTGTTATTTTAGATTTATGCACTTAGTGTTCTGTTGTTACTTGTTCAGGAAACATATATTAGTGTCGTGACATCACCTTCGACATCTCATATCTGATACCAAAATTTCAACCATACATATCTTGCCAATAGCCGACAAATACAAATTGTTTTAACTTTGCATATAACTTGGATATTTCATCCTTTGAAATATGCACAAAATCCTTACAACCAAAGACTCTCAAATCACAATACTTAACATTCTTTCTAAAGCAAATTTTGTTTGGGACTTCACAATTCATTGAAATAGTAGGAGTGACATTAAGAACATGCATCGCTATGTAAAGTTCCTCACCCAAATAATTATTTAGCAACAGAACTTCAGAGAGCATAAAACTTACTCTCTCAGTTAGTGTTTGATTTACCATATATTATAAACCATTAAATTAAGGATTTTTAGGAGGAGTATTTTCATGTGAAATACCATGCTGCTTGCAAAAAATATCAAATGGTCAATAGTATTCATCACCATTATAAAAAACGAACACATGTAAGATTCTCGCATGTATTTATGTCAACCAAATCATGGAATTCTATGAACTTTTCCAACACTTAGTCTTTTATCTTCAAGGCATAAACTCATAGTTTTTTGGAACAACTATCAATAAACATAATAAAATAAAGTAAACCATGAAAGGATTTTACCTTTAATGAACCACAAAAATCAGAATGTACCAATTGAAGCAACTTTGACTTCCTTGTGGGAGGATGTATCTTGAAAGATACTATAGTCTGTTTACAAGCCATGCAATAAGAAACTTCTCCAAATCTTCCTTCTTTAATCCTGAAAGAACATCCCTTTTGGCCCAAACATCCAACCCGTACAAGACATATGAATAAGTCTTTGGTGCCACAAAGATGATTCCATTTTGATAGTATTCACATTGTCACTAGCAACTAAAGCTTTTGTCCAATACCGTTTAGAAAACGTCTCCCCTCTAACCACAACCAAGTTACCTTCGTTGGGTTTCCAATTTCCATAACCAAAGTGATTGTCATAACCAAAATCATCACGTGTATGTACAAAGATCAAATTAAAGCAGACATCTGGAGCATGTTTGACACCTCTAAGTAAAATTGCAATTCCATGTTGGTTTTCTAGAAAAGGTCCCTAACACCAATTACCTTAAATACACCATCATCAGCCATTTTCAACACTCCAAAGTCACCAGAAGTATAAGATGTGAAGAAATCCTTTCTGTATGTAACTTGCAATGTAGCACCACTGTCAAATATCCACATGCTTTCATCTAATACAAGATTAACATACTCAATATCATGAAAAATAACGAGATCGTCACTAGTAGCAGTAGTACCACAGTAATCATCACGATCTTCGTGATTTCTTTTTTTGGACTTACCTTTCTTGCCTTTGTAATCCCTTTTCCACTGATAACAATACATTTGCATGTATTTTATTTTGTGACAATAATGACACTCCAGATTCTTGTATCGTGGCTTGGATTTGTTTCAATTATTCTCTATATCACCCTTAGTTTCCCTTTTCTAACTTCCCCTATTTTCCATGACAAGTACCTTTGAGTAAGATGAAGAACCATGTGCCTTTCTTCTCATATGCGCATTAATAATATCACCCTTAGTCATTTCTAAAGAAACAACACCTCTAAGAGCAAAACTTGTAAGAGAAACCCGAAATGTTTCCCAACACTGTGGTAAACATAACAATATAAATAGTCTCAAAACTTCATCATCAAATTTAACATCCATTCCTGACATCTAATCAAGTATCCATTGAAATTCACTCAAGTGATTTGAGATAGAAGTCCCCTAATTATACTTGAAATTTATGAAGCTATTCAAGAAGAATAATTTACTACTCATTGATTTAGAGGCATACAAGAACTCTATCTTCTCCAACAAAGTTTTTGCATGTGCCTCATTAGCAATATGATTATAAACATTATGTTCTACTTATATCATAATAAAACCTCATACCTATAGATGTTCAAACTCCTATTCTTCATAAGACACAGAATATGGCTTTACGGAACTAAATACCAGTAAATAAAATTTCTTCACAAATAGTATGCTATCACCTTGACCTTTAACAATTGGTAATTAGAATCATTCAACAACATGAACTTCATATATGCATTTGAATCCATTAATCAAACACGTAAAATAGCCCTTAACCAGACTTTGATACTACTCTAATGAAAGATTAAGACATAATAACAGACCAATACACAATAGATATAAATGTCTCCAAACGTGTAAGAACCTATTAAGATCAACAACAAATATATGACAACAAATCAAACAAATAAAGGCACAAAAGAACACTATTATTTTAACGTGAAAAACCCTAAGTGACTCACAAACTAGTGTCACTACGACAAAAAAGACCTACGAAAGCGTTTTTTACCTTTAAAAATGCTTTAAAGCGTTGTCGTAGGTGGCGCTGCTATATGTTTTAGCAGCGTTTTTTGTTTTGGCAAAAACGCTGCCGTAGGTTTACCTAAGCCAACGCTTTTTCCTAAAAAGCGCTTTCTTAATTAGGCTTTTAGCAGCGCCTTTATCTGGAAAAGCTCTTTCTTAGGCCTACTTTAGAATGTCTTTTATGCTTTCTGTAGGTATCTTTAGAAAGCACTTTTCCAGGAAAAGCGTTGTCTTAGGTCTACCTTTGAAAGCACTTTTAAAGAAAAAGCGCTGCCTAAGGTATACATAAGGCAACACTTTTGATAGGTTGTTTTATGAATACCTTAGGCAACACTTTTTCTTAAAAATAACTTTCAAAGGTAGGCCTAAGGCAACGCTTTTCCTAAAATAAACGTTTTCTTTTGGGTTTTTTAATAAACCTATAATTTATATAATTCATAAACCTGCTTTTTTGTAGCATTATTTCATAAACTTGTAATTTACAAATGTAATCCCATAAACCTGTAATTTACAATCGTAATCCAATTATTTCAACAAAGAAGAGATTATATACAAAAAAGGAATTATAATATCATTATATACCATTGTAATCCAAAATATATATACACCATTGTAATTCAATTCACAAATTTCTAACACAACCAAAATCAACCTTACAAAGTCATCCCGAACAATAACAAAATCAACTTTAACAATAACTAAATTAGCCCTAATGTATGAACAAAACACGGTCAATAATGTATTCAAGGTCCTGGTCCTGCAAGGTATGAACATAATAACACGATCAATAATGTATTCACACAATAATGTATTCATAACACTTTTCACACAATAATCTATTCATACCTTATATGATTCTTTCCTCAATAAAATATTGACACAATTCCTCTTTGATATCTTCCAACTGAAGTTTCGTGTAATATGCACACTTGTGTTCATCGAAATACTACATAACAAAACATAATATGCATGATTTAGTTAAAAGTAATAAATTATATGAAATATCCAATAAATAATAAAACAAATCCTAAGTTTTAAATCCATACCGTGATTGGAATCTCTATTTGATTCATTTGAAGGATTTCTTTGATAAACCTCAAAACGAAGTATCCGCAATCTATACTGTTTTGCTATTGAGCACACTACATAGAAAAACAAATAAGAATGTATAGTTGTCTTGTTTTATCAAGTAGCATCACTATTATAAGCAAAATTGTGAAAATTAATGTACCTGTACTTTGATCCATGTAATGTTGTTGGATTTAGACCGTTGTACTCGACATTCTCTTTGACTTCGGAATACTTGTATTGATCTAACAAAATAAAAACATATATTTAGAACAATCTCACATAAATAATTAAATATATAAATATACACGAATATTTAGAATAATCTCACTTACGTATCAATCATTAACTTCATATCTGGACAATTAGTCCAATCATCATCTACCGCATTTAGATAATTGACCACTTCTTTTATAGGATCCATAGCAGCCAACAACCAGTGACGTCTATAAATTAAAACAAACGTTTATATGGAAATTTTCTACGCAAAAGAAACAAAGATTAGAATAAACTTAGAATGAAAATCTAACCCTGTAGGAATAGTATTATACGCCCAAAGATACAAGCTTTCTGTACTGCCGGTGGCCATGAATATCTCGACTAAGTGCTCTCTTATTGACTCAGGTTCCTAACAATTATCGCTCCGCTGACACGAGAGGAAGACACGAAATGGAATCTGTTTGACAATTGATTCCCGCGCATCAATTTTTCATATAACATCATTAAATAAAAACATAATATACATTAGACTATTTTCATTGAGATGTGTAAATAAATTGTTCAACTAATTAAATAATATATTGATCGGATTACCGGATGTATGAGTGCATAACACTGACGCCTAATTCTCTTTGATGAAAAATCTCTTCCATGTCCTCTTGTCCAATTGTTTCGGTGCAAGAAAAACCAAAGATACCTTCATCCATATCCATTTGATGAATACCACCATCCATTAAATTTGATGTTGTGACAAGTGTTTCAAGACCCACCCAGAATCGAGGCACAAATTTTCTAAGAGGAACCCTTTTCTTCGGTACGCTACCAATTTTCTGGCTCACTTGTTGTGACCCTTGAGCAGGTACCTAAACATCATATAACTTAGGTAAACTATAAAATCATGCAGTTTTTAATTCGGATCATATAATTAACACTTTAAACGTACCTCTTTTTGTGATGCAACAGACTCGTCGTGCTGCAAATTCCCTTTATCCTTAGATGCAGTTTTGTAGGAGTCTAAAATTACCATGTAAAAAATGAGGTCAGAATTGACAGATGAATAATTAAATATTCATAATGGTTTTTAACATACCTGATCATATACGAAAATGAGGTCCGATGGCCATGTAATAAAAGATCATATTGCATCTCGCAACATTGCGGTCTCTGAAATAGTGTCAGGTACCGGTAGCAACGCATCCAGATCTAAAGCAACATCAACCGATACTTTCATGTGTCCATCCGAGAGCGGTATATGGTGAAGTAAATCTCCCAAAGTTTTATGCACTTTTCCCTTGCCAACTAGACAATAAGTCGGTGACGATAAGTATAGCTGACAAGATGAAATGCCCTAAACTAATAAGAAATATTTTACTGTTAATGTGTATATATGTCAATTAACATAAATGTGCTATTTTAATTTCACAATAACATATATAATTACCTTGGGAAATTTATTTTGACAGTTGATACTAGCTTTGTCACTAGTTTCTTTCAACTGTGAACTGCTCTTTTCCGCCATCTCTCTCTCTTTATCCTTTTGCATTTCACTAACTTGTGCTTGTAATTCCTGCAATGTTTGCATCACTTCTGCATTCCTAGGATTTGTTTTCCTTGGATGCTTATACAAAGAGGTTGGAGTCACACCATGACCTTTACCCCTCCCCCGACCGGGATACTCAACAACATTTAGTGCTCGACTAAGTACACTCCTATTATCCTGGTCCTCAACTGTGGATATCGATTGCGATAGGGTCTCCTGTAATTCATTTACATATTGATTTAAATATGTTGAACATCAGGATTAACAACTTGATTTAATTAAATACACAATGTTATACTTACACATTCATCATAAATATGTTGAACATCGGGATTAACAACTTGATCCTTGCCCACACGAGCTTCCTTCCATAACACATGTGCTGGAAGTGATGTTTTGTCACTTTTCGTCTCGTCTAACTACGCATTGACACAAACAATAAGGTCATCAATTATAACACATTGAGAGAATTAATAAGATCATAGCATTTATATTTACTTACAATTTTTCCTGTAAGCGTGCATATCCCAAACACCCTTTTTTGTATGGATACATGGATTTTGACGCTCTCTCGCGATTTATGGCACTCACTTTCTTGAAATTCTCGTCTCTTCTTTGGACTATAAAAGCAACCCATTCTTCAGGTGTAATGAAGTTCTCATACTTCTTTGGATGTTCCGGATCTTCTTCAACAAAATTTCCTTCCTCATCCTTAAGATACTTGTTTGTTAAAAAAGCTTTCCACCCTCTGTGTCTTTTTTCGGCCAAACCAAGTATATACTTTTTACGGGTATATTCAATGTTAAAAGACCTCTACGAAAAAACATACACATAGAGTATGTTAGTATAAGTAATTTAAACACATTATCGTCAAGATAAAACAAATAACAACAACCATGTATGGTACCTTTATCTCAGTCCAAATTTTCTCTTTACCCTCATCCAACTCTCCTCTTTTCCATCTAGGAGTGGTGATTGGAATATGCATACGAACAAGTGTACCAATGTAGCTTGTCAACTTTGCAACATTAGACCCAATTAGTTGGTCCTCATCATCCCAATCTACATTATATGTTACTCCTCTGTCTCTATCACGAATGATTCCCCTCATAATAGTTATGCCTCGTGTAATATCTTTTTCTGAAGTATCATCTTGATTACTAGCCATTTGACCTGTAATAAAGAAAAAAATAAAAAATGAAATGACAAATATAAAAATCAATAATCAATAATCCATATATTTATTGAATATATATAAAATGACATATATTTAAATTTTATTGAATGATATAGGCTATAATTATATATACTATTACCTTTTTTCACTAACGTCTCTTTCTTGTGAGTTTTCTTGATTACTAGCCATTTGATCTGTAATAAATAAAAAAAATTAAAAAATATAAAAATCAATAATCAATAATCCATATATATAATGAATATATAGGCTATAATTATATAAACTATTACCCTTTTCACTAACGTCTCTTTCTTTTCTTGGTACGAATATATTATACCTGTCTCTTAACAACGCGGACGGTTGGATTGATCCAAATACTCTCATTATGATCATTTCTAATACATGATTCATTCTCATTTTGATCATTTATGGTAAAAGATTCAATGTCAACACCAATATCACCTTGATCTCCAATATTTTCATCAATTACTTTGTTAGATAAAAGCATTATAGACCATTTCGTACTTGTGGGATCAGTGACATAGAACACTTATTTAGCTTGAGAGGCTAGAATGAAAGGCTTAGCTTTGTACCCACCCTATTAAGATCTACTAGCAAAAATCCTGACTTATCCATTCGTATGCCATTATTATTTTCAACCCACTTGCAACCAAATATAGGAATCTAAAACTTCTCGTAATCAAACACCCAAATGCAATCGATAACCCCAAAATATGACAAATTTGCAAATTTCGGGTTTAAGTCCTTCACACTTGATATGTGCATTGCTTCAGCTACCAAGGTGACACCACTATTTTGCATAGTACTTTATCATCCTGTTCTTTGGTATAAAATGTGTATCCATTAATTGCGTATGCGCTATAAGAAAACACAACCAAACTTGGACCATATGCTAAACATCTCAACCTTTACATTCTTGAGCGGGATCTGAACGATACTTTGAATAAATATGTTCCTTAAACCATGGTATGAAACTTAGATTGTGCTCTCGTACTATCCAATTCTCATTTCTATTCGGATTTAAACCTCGAAGAACACCCTTGTGCATTTCAACATACGGCTCAACCTCAATCTCATTGTGCAGAACATACAAATGCACTTGATCCCGTTCGACCCTTAATACTATCACAACTTTATTTCCAATTATCTTCTTACCTTTTTTCTCAACAATATGAGATTTGGGGAGTCCAATTGATTGAACATTTGACAAATATTAAGTGCAAAACTCAACCGCTTCTTCAACAATGTATCGTTCGGCAATACAACCCTTTGGTCGACTTTGGTGTTTCACATACCCTTTTAATATTTTCATGTAACATTCAGTAGGGTACATCCATCTCATATAAGTTGGTCCACGCAATTGTCTCTCTTTCACAAGATGAACCATTATGTCAAAAACGAGGGAGGAAAATACATTTCAAGATCACACAAAGTAACAACTATTTATTTTTGCAATGTTTGTAAGATCTCAGGATCGATCACCTTACTGTAAATTGACTTGAAGAAAAAACACAGTTTAGTTATTGCACTTCTTACTTTTTCTAGAAGAATAGAATTTATACCTATCGGTAGAAAATGTTCCATCATAACATGGAAATCACGCGTCTTTAAACTCTTTAACTTGAGGTCTTTCATAGACACAAGTCTTCTAATATCTAATGAGTAGCCTTCTGGAACTTTAACTTCACTTAGGAACTTACACAATATTTTTTTCTCCTTTCTAGATAGAGTGTAAACAACAGGTGGTAGATATGTTCGTCTTCCTTTCTTCACGGGTCCCAATTCAGTTCTTATTCCCATCACTACCATGTTCTCCCTTGCTTTAAGTCCATTCTTAGACTTCCCTTTTATATTGAGTAACGTACCTGTTTACAGTGATTTCTGGTAAACAACCGCTAGTCCTCTAAACTATCAAATAATCTTAATGACTGTTATTCAATCTCTCTGGTAACTTGCAGGATCGACTAGATTGATCCTTTGGGGTATTGGTCGTTTGGGTAAATTTATTAACAAAACTGATATTCATAGTTAAGATTTGGTATTTAGAGTGTTTTATGGACGTTCAATTCACTTCGATTAACATACTAAAGAACTTAATGGCATGATCAAGTAAAGAAATACAAAACTGAATTGAATGAGTAAAGATTCGATTTGCAAAGAAATGTTTAAATGTAGAAATACGTAAATGACTTTGAATGTAAAGACTTTAATGTAAAAGCATGAATATAAAAGCATGAAATGTAAAGGAGTTTCTGAAATGTAAAGGGTTCGAATAGAAGAAAACGTTTAAATGAAAGAAATAGGTATTTAAATGACATTGACATGAAAATGGAAGATAAACTGGAAAAGATAAAGAGTTTTACTGAATTATAAATGTTTGGTGTTATCATACGTACATTGTTCGAGCATTCGTTTCCCTAGCCATGTGGTATTTTGAATGTTCTTGAATTTTGTACAATAGATATGACACACGAAATCCTAACACTAAGACTTCTATTTATACTACTTGACCATAACGGTCTAAACTTATAAGATCACCACGTTCGAACATGCGAGCCTCTTCTCTAGCTTCCACGCGTCTTCGAACGCTCCAGCGCATATATATTTGAATTCCAATCATCCCGCTCGCGTTTGAATTTCAAATGCCTTGACAATCTTCGCTCCGAACTCATTTCACAGATATAGTCTCGTTACCACTTCGAGGCTTCTTTTAAATATATCTCCACAACTGTCACTCGAAGCTCCGAGCTTTGACATATCTGTTCGAAGAACAATCTCTTCCATTCAGAACTGTGACATTTACTTTATTCCAACGAACACTAATATTGTTTCATTTTGAACTTAATTACTCCACTTCGGACCACATTTGTCAAAATCTTCAGCCAACAGTACCAATAACACTGTCAAATAATTTTTTTTCAATATGCATAACATCAAGAAAATGTCTTATGTACAAAGATTTTCAATATGGCAATTCAAAAAAATCAACCTCTTCTTCCACCCACCTATGACAACTTTATGTGCTTGAACAACATCTCACAATCTGAGCTACGTTGTTCGGTATCTCCGTTGAATGCTTTTCTCCATCCACGATATTGATGTTTAGAATTTAAGAATCTACGATGGCCGAGAAAGACATTCTTCTGACAAGCTTTCAATCACGTCGTATCGGTTCCATCTTCACATACAAGACAACTTTTTCACCTTTAATGCTATACCCGGATAGATTTCTGTATGTTGGAAAATCGTTAATTCTTCCAAACAACATCGCCCTCAAGTTGAAACTTTCTTTCGTATACCCATCATAAACCTCTACACCGTTCTCCCACAAAATCTTCAAATCTTCGATTAAAGGTTCCAAGTATACGTCTATGTCATTCCCTGGTTGTTTAGGCCTAGAAATTAACATAGATAACATCATGTACTTACGCTTCATACATAGCCACGAGGTAGGTTATAAGTCATAAGAATCACAGGTTATGTGCTATGCGAGATACTTTGAATACCGTGTGGATTCATTCCATCAGTAGACAATTCCAAGCGAAGGTTTCTTGCTTCTTTTCCAAATTCAGGATAACCATTATCAATTTTCATCCACTGTGGTGAATCTGCCGGATGTCAAAACTTTCCATCAATAATTCTTTTATCTGCATGCCAAGTCAAGTATCTTGAATCAGTTTCACTATGATACATGCGTCTAAATCTCTGAATTATAGGAAAATACCATAAGACTTTTGCTGGAGACAATGTTTTCTTATATCGAAGGGCTCCGCATTTAGGACACTCATTTAACGATGCATACTCGTTTCGAAACAAAACACAATCTTTTGGACAAACATGTATCTTATCATAGCTCATTACAATAGAGTACAACATCTTTTTGGCGTCATACGTTTGATTGGGAAGAACATTGTCTCTGGTAGCATATCTTTCATAAGGGCTAATAACTCTGTGAAACTTTTATCCGACCATCCATTGTCCGCCTTTAAGTTGTACAACTTTAATAGCGCAGACAATCTTGTGAATTTTGTACAACCATTATACAACAGTTTCTATGCATCGCTTACCAACCTCTCAAACATTTTGGGACAATCATTAAGATCTTCTTCAAGTGCTTCTGCAATCTCTTCGACTCGATCATAATCGTATGTATCTGTGCAATTTTCATTTGAAGCATAGGTCGTATTATCCCCCGATTAAACATTCCCGTTACTTTTCTCACCATTCATATTCCAACATGTATAACTTATATCAATTCCATACCGTATTAAATGCGATGCCAGCTGAACCGCGTCAACCCGACTCCCATAACAACAACTCAAACAAGGACATGTCATTCGACTAGGGTCTTTGGCGTGCGCAATCGAAAACGTAACGAATTCTGATACCCCATTCTCGTACTCTTTCAACAATCGATTAGAATATATCTATGTCTTATCCATGGTTTTACTAATTAAGCTAAATAAAAACAATTAATTAGGGCACAAAATGGTATAATGCATTTATGTCAAAATGCAAAGTATACACGGAATGGACGCAGAGCAAGAAAATGCAACATATTCACACAATTTTTGAAACATTTATCACATATTATATTGAACCAGTAATTTGAGGAAGAAATTCACCTCAAATTTATTGAACAACAACGTCGAGAAGTTTACACGGGAAGGTCGAACTCAAGGAAACATAGACAATGAGCGTTGTACGTCGAACTATGCCAGGAAACGCTGCTAATTCAAAGGAAAGGAAACTTCTATTATAAAAAATTGAATACAGATAAATATTTTCAATAGTATTTAACGATAATTTAACATTATGCCAGATTAATCAAACAGGATCAAAGCCACGACATTTACCTAATAAGTGGATTTCTTGTACATAAGATCTAGAAAGTTAACTAATTCTAATTATGAAAAATATAAGACAACTTGGCACTAACATATATGCAGCAGATGTAGCCAAGAATTTCACATGGTTAACTTGTTACTAAGATATTTGCAATTTGCAATGATGTACAATGCACAGTTTACCACTTTTTATATCAACAACAAGTCAACAAGATCATGACATTATAAAGTTATCCCAAATTCTAAATCCATTTTCAATTAAACAAACAAACAAACAATTCACTCATTCATTCATTCAATCTAAAAAACAAGTGAACCTACACACACATAAACATAAAGCATAATTCCAAACCCTACACCATTACAAAACTCAATCAAAATTCAAATACACAAACATTATTAACACTATCAAAATTCATGGCATATATATCTCTAACTCACTACCTAAAAATTTAAAAAACTTCTTCCAAATGCTAACCGAAAATACACAAACCCCAAGTAACACTATTATTAACATGAACTTTATTGAAGCTAATTAATAACTAGATTAAGAGTTAAAAAGGCTAGAGAAGAGTTAACAAATTCAATTAACAGTAACAAAACTCATATTCAAAACTAACAATTAAGCCTAAACTTAAAACAAATTTGATATACTCTAAATTTTCCAAACATCAACAACTAATAGTTTCAGAAAACACAAATCAACAACTAGCAGTATCAATTCAACACTTGAACAAACACAAATCGGATCTTAATAGAAAGGATAGTGAAATTGCTTACCACTATAGAGAGGTTGTTGAAGGGTGTTGATGGTAGAGGGAATACGACGACGGCAGAGAGAGTACGAACAGAGGGAGTACGAACAGAGGGAGTACGAACGGAGGGACAACTTCCACGGGGACGACAGCGGTGAGGTGAGGAGGAGGATGGTTAATTGAGGAGGAGGACGGTGTGAGACGATTCTAAGGAGGAGGAAAGTACTGTTGGGAAAAATGAATGAGAAAGATTCGCGTGTTTTTAGTTTATGGTTTAACAATTTTAATTATAGAATTAGCAATGAAAGCGCTTTTGAAAAGCGCCTTCTTAACTCCATCATTAGTCGCGCTTTTTTCCTACAAAGCGCTTTCATTTCATATGCCTATAGCAGCGCTTTTAAAAGCGCTTTCTAAGGTTAATATTTTCATTGGCTTTAGCAGCGCTTTTCAAAAGCGCTTTCTAAGGTACACCCTTTACCAATGTTTTTTTCCTTGAAAGCGCTTTCTTTTCATTGGCTTTAGCAGCGCTTTTGAAAGCGCTTTCTAAGGTGGAGGCCTTTAGCAGTGCTTTTGAAAAGCGCTTTCTAAAGCTAGCCTTTAGCAACGCTTTTTTTTAGAGAAAATTTTTAACAACTTATGGCAGCGCTTTTAGATAAAAGCACTGTCTTTGTAGTTCTTCCATAAGTTGTTTTTGGCGTAGTGTGTTAACAACTGCAAATTCACAAAGGAAACTAGCTTGCAAATAAGAATAATAAAGTTGAAAAATTACTCAAATTTGCAGCTTCAGTGAGCAATAAGTATCTCTCAACTCAGACTTCTTTGTCAAGATCCCAACGGTCAAAGTGTATATATATAGGTGTTGCAAACTTGTCCTCCAAATTTGAACTTGATCCAACGGTTAACGAATTCAAAATAATCAATTTAGTGAGACTGATTGTAGAAAAATGAGAATATGTTTCTCTCTTTTCAATTCTTATTTTCTCTCTATCTCGCTTATCCTTAAATAGACCCTTTCCATTTAAATAAGTGATACAAATTAACTATTCATATATGAGTCTTTCTACACGTAGAAAGATAGTCAAACCCAACAAGAAGATCATCGAGAATTGACCAAAATTTCCTTTATAGTAAAATAACAATTTTACCTTTTATCCTCTTGATTCCTTTGACTTACAAATGAGTGCATTATTAAAGCAAAAGCTAGATCGGGATATTACAAACCCTAATGACAAAGTGATCTTAGTTATCATAAATTCATCAATGTTGCTATCTGTCTTCATCGCAAACATTGAATAATGAACACAACTTAATATTTACATAAATTCTAAATTACAAGTTGAGACCCACAGCAATTTTAATCAATAATAATTGACCCCCACTCAAATATATTCTATCCTAATGGTGGGACCTTAAAACCATTTTGTTCATTGTTTAAAGGCCAAATTTTGGTCATGATCCAATGCAACATCATAAAATAAAAAGAAAATTTTAATGACGGTGGCTCTATTAGATATGATTTCTTGTTGCCAGTTGTTAAAAAATCTAAAAAGTTATCAAAATATAGGTAGGATAACTAATGGATATTATTATCAAAACCGTGACAATGAAATAAAGCAAACTTTTGTGTTGTATATTGATCCACTTTCTAAATCACATTGTTTGTATCATCTACATATCCACTTTTTTCTAACCAAGTTTGCTTGTCTCTTCAAGACACTTCTTAAGGTAAGGTCCTCAAATTACACTATAAATACAACAGTGTACAATTCTTAGGTGGAATTCAGCATGGAAAATGAGAAAGTTACAAGCAAGGAAATGAAAGTTGAGATTCCATCAAAGAGTGAAGTGATTTCAAGTAGTGTTGGAGGTTCTAATGTGGGACAAGGTGGTGGACTTATGAGACAACCTAGTATGACCAAAACTAATTGTCTATGTTCACCAACAACACATCCTGGTTCATTTCGTTGTAGGCTTCATCGTACTCCTAGTCTCCAAAGAACCAAAAGTATGGAACCAGGATCATCAGTCTCTGATCAGTGATCTACATTAGATCATGGTTCTATTGATGCTGACAAGGATAGCATGCATGATTCTTCTATTGAATTTTATGTTCAATGTTATTAAGATGCTATGGTTATAATTGTATATTGTTCCAAAATCCATGTTGATCTTTCGGCATTTTGAATAAGAGTTCTTTCATTGTTTCTAAATTTGAACTGTGAAATGGGGAAATTTGTGTTAATTTTTTTTTTTATTTTTTTTTTTTATAATTTATATCTTCAATAAGAAAAGTTAAATTTCTTGGATTATATGTGATTATGTGAATCTTGTTCTTTGTAAAACAATTCATTTTATTGAAACAATTGAAGTTAATTTAGATAACTATGGTTTGCAATAACCAAAGTTTTAAATTGTACTGTTATACGACCCAAATTAACACACACAAGTTAGGATGCATTTAACAACGGATGCGTTTAATCACTTTTTAATAAAAGTTTGTTAAAACACACGGTCGTAAAAAATACGTGAACGTGAGTGTATTTTAGCGAATTTCACATGGGTTTGCAAAAATACATTCATTTATTTTAAAAATTAGATTGTAACCAGCGCGATGCGCGGCACGTTATTGAATTTTTTAAGTAGTATTGAATTATATAATTGTAATTGAGTCGATAAGATGAAGAGAATGAAAAAGAGAGAATAATTTTAAATAAAAAAATATATGTTTGAATTGTAAAAATGATAAATTTCAATAATTGTATTATATTTCCTTTAATTTTTTCTTACATTTTAAAAAATGTTAAATCTTCATCATTTTATGGACGTGAGATATTCTATATTCAAATAACTTAGACTCTATGTAACAAATTATCATAGTCAACAAGTAACAAATTATCATAGTCAACATTAAGATAAAAAAATTAACTTCTCCACTTTTAGAAGAATATATTTTTAATTTTGAATTTTATTTCTCACAGAAAATATACATGCTAATAGGCGCCGTTGAATATCAAATATTCAAATCATTAAGTTATATCATTATATTTTGTTAAGATTGTGTGAATTGCTTTATTAAAAAAATAATCTTTACTCTTTTATTTTTTTGGTGAGTTCTTCTTAAAGTGAAAACGATAAATCTTAATTTTAGAGTATTTTATGATCCTGATAAGTTTTTTAATTTTAGAGTATTTCTCTCATTAATTTTGTATGTGGTTTTCTTTAAATAACGTTTAATTTTTTACATATATTTTAATAATTTTATAATTTAGTGCAAATCTCTTAAGTTTAATTTTTTGTTTTTATTTTTTTTGTCTTACTAAATATGTTCACCTAAAATCCAAGTTTTTGTAAGTTGTTAATTATTAATTTAAACTTTTAATTTTTTGAAAACTTGTATTATATTGACTTAAACTATTTGACTATATTGATTAAATTTAAAGAATTAATATTATCTTTCACAAATATATTAACAATGATGAAATATATATATATAAATAAATAAATAAATAAATAAACTATTCTATAAGGTTTATACTATCAATATAAAAATTAAGGTTAAATACCTTTTACCCCCTGCAATAGTAGCGAGATTTGATTTATCTCCCTTTTAATTTTTTTTTGTTCTTGCCCCTTAAAAAAAGATTCTGTATTCATACACCCCCTATTCCATGTTTGGTTGATTGAGCGTGGAGAATCTTCCTAGGTGGCATCACTTTTGTTGATTGTGTATTAATTTTTTATAAATAATGAGATGTCAATATTCTTCTTTGTAAATAGTTGTTAAATTAATAGTTTTTTCTCATAATTATCGGGAGTTGAACCGGGGACCTCTAGTAAAGAAGATGTATTTTTAAAAAAAAGGTGAAGATGAATTCCTATTTGCCACATAGGAATATATTTGATGTGGAAGATATAGATGATGAGGTGTCGAAGAAAGAATTAGAGACTTTGATAGGTGTCATTGAATTATGTGATGCATTGAATTTAATAGATATAAATAGATTTTTTAACCTATCCCATGACTTTCTTACGCACCACGCGAAATTCGTTAAATGCCTCTCAAAATTGGAAGTATATTTCTTGTGCACACCACCATTTAATAAAATATACACAAAAATTAGAAATTTACTTCTGGTTCTGTACCGAAACTGGAATTCCAATTTTAATCATAACATAATCCAGAATTCTTCATTGCATTGGTTAACATAGACATACATATAATTCATAACATAAACTTAGCAAATACATTTAATAATTAAACATAAATCAAATATTACAAATCAATATCCTGGTGGACCTTACAACATCCTCATAATGTCATCGACTATTCTTGATAAACTCGCATCTACCTCGATTGAAACTTTCTCCCAAAAACTTTCATAAGTAGACCACATAGCCCGTAAATCAGCGTTGTTCTTCAGCTCACGGTTCATGAACTAAAGATTTCCTTTATTGTCAATCGGTGGCGAGTGGTATTCGATCTTCTCTACCTTTCGATCGTCCCCAAAAGGTACAAGTTCCTCCAATGTTACACGCACATCTTCAATAGGGGTGTACATTGTGATCTTGAATTTACGAGATGGTGTGGCGCCTGGAAAATGGACAACTCCAAAAACCTATTTGATGTTCAATTTTATGTCCATTTCTGGTTTTTTGTGTTGTGGTAGGAAAAAAATATAAGAAAAGAGGTATTTTATAGTAGTTGGATGTAAACATGGACCATAAAAATCCTATCTTTGTGTCAGTGATAAAAACAGAATTAAAGTTCCAGTTTTTATCTTCCGATAAATGTCGTGGGAGTGAACAACCAAAAATATAACAGAAACAACTTATATCAAAACATCTCATGTATTCAAATATTGTGCATTTGACCAAACTATAAAAATGACTATATTTCCACATCATAATACATGAACAAAATGAAGCTAAGATTAAAATGCTAGCTAACTATTTGAAAGAGCCAAAAAAAGATTCGTTGGATAAATCCACCGGTGGCACCCCTTTTGACTTTTCACTATTTTTTTCTATTTCTATTTGGTTCAGCTTGTTGTATTCTTGCATCCTTTCAATGAATTCGCCCGGTCATCTCTGATAGGTCTATGAAATGAAGCGCTCACTTTGGTGATGTAGGTGGTATAGGGCATCCCAGTTTCAAATAGAGTTGAACAAAATGTCTTGTATTTAAAATCCACCCAACACATATAATACACTCATTGGGATTTGGTGTAGGAGCAGTGCACTAAGGGAATAAGTCTTCGAAAAACCATATCTTGTCAGATTAATACACACCCTTTCACACGCACTTGCTATGAGATGACCCATTTCAGAGAATCGCATCCATTTATCCTCTGGTGCAAATCCAACCTCAGCAAGTACTAATGCGTGATATATTTCCTCAACCTTATCTTTACTCCCTAACACACGTGTGTACAATTCTCTATTTTCTGTCAACTGTGTGATCAGGGTATCTCACACAGTATTGTAGTACTCTTCATGACCACCAAACAAACTAGAAACAACTTGAAAACCACAATTACCATCACCACCGACATTGACGATCCGTTCAATGTACTTATGCATAAAAATTGACATGTGATCGATGAATGGTTCTTTTGGTGGAGTCGGTGGTTTGCTAATACGGGCACCTTTCAAAGCACTTTTTGGGATTTCAATGTAGGTGAATCGGGAAAAACCTTGTCAACATGTTCAAAATACGAAGGAATCCTCGTAGTAGAATTATTTCCCGGTGTCGGTTTTAATTTCTTTGGTGTACCTTTAGTTTTTATCGGTTGAGAGGTGTTTTCAAATTTATGGTCTCTGAAAACACAATCTTCCTCAACTCTTCTTAGATGAGTTTGGTGGCGTCATCAACTTTCAAAAGTCTTGCTTGTATCGCTTTCCATTTGGTCAAGATGGAGATATTTGACTTATCGCTTTTCATTTTCCCATCATCTTCAAAACTAAGTCTCTTCCAATGAATAAAGACCTCGTCCATACGTATTGGGCGATCACCACTAATCTTGTTGGATATGTCACAAGAATAAGGGAGACCATATGCTTTCATAATTGTTCAACCACACTTTGTGGTGTCATCACCTACATTAGAAGTTCGCTTGGTCTCATAAAAAATATAATTAAGAGCCGCTCGAGAGATGTTACTAACCAACTGAGAATATAGAATGTTGTCTTTGAACATATGTGCCAACATCATAATACTACGACCAAATGTCGTTTGTATCTCGTTATGCTGGTTTAGTAGCATCTGGTTCACATATTCCCAATCTATAATGAAATCACCCTTGTTATTTCCCAACCAATTATTCAGACATGCATGCGCAGACTTAACTCGATTTGTTGTTGTATTACCGAGGTGCATAACATGATCGATTCATGCACAAATAATCTTCTCCTTAACCTGATTGAGAATTGTGCTTTCAACATATTTCAATAGATCGATATATTTCACACAAACACATTGGAACTGTAAAATAGCATCAACATATAGCTCTTTTGTAGATGTTTTTATTATAACATTCCATGCATCCATAATTTTCTCCATAATAACAATCGACTTGACCAATTTTCCATCTTCACCAGTAACCTGTTTTGACCCCACCGCATGTTTAACCCGACTTCTCACATTTTTAGTAATACGATACCTACAAAGTAATGCGTAAGAAGTACGAAATATGATTGTAACTGAATTCATTAATGTTGTTGATTCTCTAATTTTTGGAATTGGCTTTATGTTTGGTAAAACTAATATAGAAGCAATAGGTTAAATATGACTTATAACTTGTAAGGAGAAAGCAGGTTGAAGTTTTATTTAATGAAGAAATATGTTGTGTTGAAATGTTTCAACATCTGGAACAACATGTCAAAAGAGATGTCGAGACATCAGATATCAGACATTATGCTACTGAACTGTCAAAGTTTGTTACAGTTCTGTTTTAAATTATGCAAAATATTTTGGGAATAGTATGCATCATATGTGGCGTGATCTTGAAGGCATATGTGGAGGTCTAATAGCTAAGGAGAAAAATCAACAAGGACCTTATTTGTAGCAGAATTTAGCTGCGTATTTTTTTATGCATAAGTTTGTTATTACAGAAGTTTGTTACAGTTTCAAGCTGTTATTTGAAGGTCCAAATCCACTTGGGTAATACGTTATAAATAAGCAGTTGTAACATAGTTTTAGTAAGCTAGTCGGTTTTAGAAAGATGTAGTCTTTAGGTTTAGCCATGTAAGGGAACCACCCGGATTGTGGGATGGTCATTGATTTGTCCCTTGAAGCCCGTAGGCAAGATGACTATTTTACTCACTCAGAAGCTGTGAAGCAATGAGTGTAGTTGTGTCCTTGGAAGAAGCTGTGAAGCAATTACAAGTTTGTTTGAGTCACAAGTTTGATTGTTTTGTGTTTGGAGTGATGTTCTCCAAACTACTTTTGTGTTTGAAGAGTTGATAGGGATCAAGCTGTTGATATTGTGGCTGAGATGTTGACTGTTAGACATCATTGCGATGATTGGAAGTGAAATGGGGATATTCCATATCTAATTAAGGTATCTTAGGTAGAAGGGAAGTTGGGTAGGGATTAAGTGAAGACTGTAAACAGGGAGGTTTAACTCTAAATTAGTACTAATGATAGTGGACTTCATTCCTGGCTTGGTATGCCCCCAGATGTAGGTTGGTTAAAACCGAACTGGGTGAACAATTCTGTTGTGTTATTTTTGTTTCCCGCACTCTTAATTTTAATTATACCTTGTATGTTTTATAATGTCAGATCAGATGTCAAGACATCCTCATATGACATCTGAGTCTGCTGTTGCACCAGAATTTCAATTGGTATCAGAGCAGGCATCATGTCTATTTCTGGATGAGATCTATGGGGGATACTTTCTGGTTGTGTACAAGGTAGATGATTGTTTTAACAAGGAGTGTTCATATTGTATGGTCCCTTGACGTGGAGGATGGACCTATTTGTGGAAGACTATACTAACCTGACCTGAGCTCCCGTACCATCTTGATGAAAGAAGATGATGAAGCTTGAACATAGAAAATTTGAAGACTTCATGCGGGAGTGAAGAATTTGGATAACCTTCATGCGGGAGTGAAGATATTGATAACGTAACTCTTGTGCTTATCTGTTTCCATCTGGTCAGGATATTGGTTAGGTTTAGTCTACTGCTTGGTGAAGAAGCAAGTGTATTGTAGGGTTGATTTATTTTCAATCCTTATGCGTCATGCTTACAATTTAATTATGGATTAAGCATTGTGTAAATTCTGTTGAAGTATGGCTATATTCCGCTGCATAGGCTCTGATGCAACCCTTAAAGTGAAAGAAGGATTCTAGGGTTATTCTTTTCAACATAATATTTAGCAGATTTTATAACTTTATTAAAAGTTCCAAAGATACTTGAGTCATTCTCAAGTCCACTCATAAAGGCATTTATTAATAGAGTTTATGAGTATTAATTGATCAATGATTCTTATATACATTTGCAAGTTGTTTGAAGACCTTGATTATCAAGTATGATGTGTTCCAAGGAGATGGAACTGATGTTCTATGGGATGTTAGAACATCATATCAACGAGTATTCAACTAACAGTTGAAGAACATATTTTTTGGGTGCTAAACAAAAGGTTGTTTTGTTTAGAACCTACTCCTAATCTGGAAGATGAGACATCTGAATTGTGCTAAGTTGATCATGATAGGATCAATAGTTTATCTACTCCATATGTCAGCTTATGAATGTATAGATTTCAAGCACTATAAAGGTTGACTACTCCAAAAGCTTTATGTATATGAGTGAGCAAATTACTGGAAAGACCTTCTGATCAAAGGAACCAGAATTAAGGAAGTCTATGACTATAGAACATATTCCATGTGATAGGGAGTATTGTGATCCAACCATAGTGTGTTATGTTGTGAATACTCTATCTTCTGATAAAGAGTATTGTCTTGAAGGAGCTAAGGAGATAGGCTTCATAAGTCTGTATATGTATTATGCTCAAATAAGTCTGTTCCAGAAACCTAGTAGAGGGAATCTTCTCTATAGGTACATACATTGGCATCCATCATCTCAAAATAATATTGAAGATCTGAAAAAATTCCTATTGAGACGTGGTCTATGTTATCCCAAGCTATGTTGGAAATCTAATCCTGAAGCATTGATCAACTAATGTTAATTGTGCTTCCTATGTTTTTTTCCTCAAGTGTTGTATGAGTTATTATGGATGTTCCCCCAGAACTATAATAAAAATGGGTAATGTTGTATCAGATGTTGAAACATCATCTCAAATGTGTTCTCTTATTTGAAGTGAAGTTGAAAGTCAATCCATTGACTTAATCTGAGACGTTTTGGTTATCATGCTTGATGTATAATGAAGATTCAGCAAATGTATCTGGAGATGTCAATTTACCTAGTGCGAGTAGGTAATTCTATCTGACTAACTAATGAGTACTCTGATGGGAGACTAAGTACTTATTAGGGAATACTTGAATACATGACTCAAATACTCTATCGGGAGCTGAGTAACTGTCTAATGTATTCATGTAATCTTTGAAAGCTGAATTTGATAAGGAATATATTAATCATCACAAGTGCATGGGGAGATAGGCCCTTAATGAAGACATGGGTACAAATAACAATAAATATCTTGATGGGAGCTAGATATAGTTGTCAAATGTGCACAAGTCTACAATGAGAATTCCATGTATTAGTATGGACGTGAAGATGGACAATTGCTGAGCAAATGCATATAGGATCAAATCTACCTTATGAAGACGTATCTCTGGTCATACGCAAATTATAATTTCTTCTACTACAAGTAATAGATAGTGGCAATATGTACCTTGTATAACAAGAAAATTAAGATTATTGCTTTGGAACATGTGGAAAATTCCAAATAAAGAATGCTTCCAGTAATATGAGGACTAAAGTCAAATTGTGTCCTTAGTATATGTGACTCAGAGAAGTGAAGGGCTCAACAGAGTTGTCCAAGAAGGTGATGATATTTAAGATGACCAAGCTTTTGAAGGATGAGATAAGAGCATCTAAAAGTCAAGCTACTATTGAGGGGGAGAAATTTTTCGTTAGCAGATGTGATGGGGAGTGTATACTGCTAATGTTGAAATGTCCTGAAATCTTAAAGTTGCAGTTTTATTATAATCTCAGAACCAAAGTTGATAGGTTATGTAGTAAAGTTGATGGTGTCCCAAATGATGTTGCAACATGATTGTTGATGATAGTCTATGGAATAGACTTGGGACTATGGATCTTGATATTCTATCACTGTATTCAGAAGTGGCAGTTCTATCTTTGGTTTAGAATAAGAAGATTCTAAGTTTTTTTAGAGTAGTATGCTCTGGAATTGCATAACTATTATTCTAGTTTGAAGACTTTACTAGTATCATCAACTACTAGTAAATGTAATGTCTAGAAGAAGGAATCAATCAGCATGGTTGGTCAGGTATATAGAGTGTCTTTTTGTTTTTTTTTCTTTCCTTCACTTTTATGTGTGTCTTTGTTTGTTTTACTCTCATGTCCTTCGTTCAGATATAGGTAAGTTTAGAGTCTGTGAAGGTTATGTTTGTCAACTTGTGGCAAACATAGGGAAAAAGGGTAGTGTTTAGACGTTGTTAAGTCTGAGGTCAATCTTTGCAGTTGTTTTTGCAAAGATGTTGGATAGGATATCCTATTCTAAGTCTGTTGGTTCTTGCATTTCTGCAAGTAAATTTGTTTTGTGTCTTGTTTTTGAGTTATGAGCACAAATTGTGTCTTGTGTTCTGAGTTATCCAATATAGAGGTATGGTTCTCTATGTTTGTAAATGGATAGTTCAAGTGTTTATTTCTGCTAGTAAATTTCCTCTTGTGCTCTAAAAGAGGATGTTGTGTCAATCTGTGTTATAGCATAGTTCTCAGTTTGAGGGCGAATATTTAGTATCTTCTTTCTCATGTGCATTATGACCTCAAATTTTCTCCTTCTCAGTGAAGATGGTTCCTATGATGTTATGTTTCATGTGCTATAGTGAGTTCTCCTTCAGCAAGCCTTTGTCATATTATGGCTAAAAAGGGGGAGAAGTGGTTATGTTATGTTATCTCTGAAGAGTAACTTGTAAGGGGGCGAAACCTTGTGTGATATGTGGGATCCTTAAAAGAGAGAGAATATTGGAGTTGGATCTTCCAGAAATATTTCCTAGTATGATGTTTCAACATCATAAAAGACGACTGAAGACTGTCACTTGTAAAGTTTGAAATATCATAAACAGTGACTACTGAAGACTTCTAAATTTCTGTTGATGAATTAAATTGTTTAAACCCTTGTATATTTTATTATGCTTCTATAATACAAAGGTTATGTAAATTAGTTTTAGGCAAAATAAGCCAAAAGGGGAGATTGTTGATTCTCTAATTTTTGGGATTGGCTATATGTTTGGTAAAACTAATACAACAACAATAGGTTAAATAGGATTTATAACTTGTAAGGAGAAAGCAGGTTGAAGTTCTATTTAATGAAGAAACATGTTGTGTTGAAATGTTTCAACATCTGGAACAACATGCCAAAAGAGATGTTGAGACATCAAACATCAGAAATCATGTTACTGAACTGTCAAAATTTGTTACAGTTCTGTTTAAATTATGCAGAATATTCTGGTAATATTGTGCATCATATGTGCCATGATATTGAAGGCATGTGTGGAGGTCCAAGATCTAAGGAGAAAAATCAATAAGGACCTTGTTTGTAGCAGAAGTTATTTGCGTATTTGTTTCTGTAGAAGTTTGTTACTACAGAAGTTTTTTACAGCTTCAAGCTATTATTTGAAGGCCCAAATCCAGTTGGGTAATAGGTTATAAATAAGTAGTTGTAACATAGTTTTAGTAAGCTAGAAGGTTTTAGAAATATGTAGTCTTTAGGGTTAGCCATGTAAGTGAACCACCTGGATTGTGGGATGGTCGCTAATTTGTACCTCGGAGCCCGTAGGCAAGAGGACTATTTTACTCACTCATAAGCTATGAAGCAATGAATGCAGTTGTGTCCTTGGAAGAAGCTGTGAAGCAATTCCAAGTTTGTTTGAGTCACAAGTTTGACTATTTTGTGTTTGGAGTGATGTTCTCTAAACTGATTTTGTGTTTGAGGAGTTGATAGGTGATTCGTTGTCGCGTGCAGATCAAAAGAACGAGTAATTTTGAAAACGTAGTATAGTGACGGTGTGACTCGAATCGTCTCACAAGGATTCTTGATTCTATTAACTAACTACAATAACAATTAATGGGGGGTTTGGTTTGAGGTTCAATTTAATCAAAAAAACAATGTAAATAAGTGATTATAAAATAAGTCAATCTACTGTTTCGGTTTCTGGCTTATCACAGGTTTCTACCTTATTAATTCCCTAAGCGGCTTCAATCTATTTGATTTCTATATCAATTGACAAGTTCAAAAGACATAAATAAGATTGACGTTCCTATATTCCTAATTAAGCAAACGAATTAAGCCCTCGTGAATTAAGCAAACACGAATTACAAACGCAAATTAACGACAAAGTGACGTAATAACGAATAAAAATTAGGGATGCAATCGAACGAATTTAATCAACAAAATTTTATGTAATCACAAATTAAACAAATGTAATTCATATAATCGTATTGAAAGAGAAACAAATTCAATTGATAAAGTAAAAACCTCAAAGCGTTGGAAACGCGATTACAACAGATTGACTGTTGGTGATTAGTTCCTCGTCATGATCGTACCAAAGCTTGCAAGAATTTTTCTCAATCATAAAAAGTTACCATGAACAGTAATTTCGTGCCTAGGTAAACGTAAACAACATAGAATTCGGGTCAAGACCCAATTGGGTCAAAAACATAAAAAACCCAACCCAAAACTTGGCCCTAAACTTATTGTTTCTAATGCTACTGCAACTTCAACGAATTATTCAACCTTGCTACAATTCGAATCAGCTTCTGACTTCTAAATAAAATTTTTATCTCTTTCTCTTAGCTTTTCAACGCATATTTGAACACGTCGATCAGATACTCGTATCTCCAGTTATGAACTTATTCGCACAGACTGCTAATGCTGAAAATAAAATTCGAAAAACAAATAAGTGCAAAAATAAAATAAATTATAAAAACACATTAAAAGGGAAAAATAACCAAACTAAAACATGGAAATGCATAAGTATAAATATAGAGGAATGTGCATCAAAATGCACTGATCAAATTCCCCCACACTTGAACTTTTGCACTCCGAGCAAAATTAAAATAAAACAAAACAAAGAAACTTAAAAAAAATGAAACAGAGCATGCAAACTCAAAGGTTATCACGATACAAGGTGCAAACACACTTCTAAATCTAATCTTCAAGAATATGACATTAGTGAGTAATTCAACAATGACATTCAAAGTAAGTATGAAAAACAGATTACTAAAAATCACATCAAAAGTTTCAAGACCCTCACAAGATAAATTGTTTCCACTCAACTCTCAAGTGTTTAGGTTACTGTTTGCACTCAAAGCACAACATGAGAGTTAGTACTACCATAAACTTGAAAAGACTCTAACATTCACCATTGAAATACATTTCACACAAAGATCAAAAGGACTTTTATTATGGTTGTAACTTGGCCAAGGTCACGGTGAGATACATCCTAAGAGTGACTAAGCTAAAATTCAAAGAGTTAAAAGAGGGTTGAAGGAATTGCGGGAGTTGAACTACAAAACATCTCAAAAGGAATTCTATTGAACAACAAACCCACAACTTATTTCTCTACTTTTTTTAATTCTTTTTTTCTTCAGAAGGACTAATTTTTACAACCTTCTCTATTTATATTGGTGTGGTGACTTTCATCACAAGATATAGCGTTCTAGCTACACCGTATTATTGTTTAGGTTTGAAATAACTTCCTTAACTACTTTGTAACTACTTCTAACTAAAATCAAAAGTTAGTTAAGGTATTAATCTATCTATTTTATCAACTTATTTCCCACTTGTTTTGCTACTATCCACTTCTACATACTCCATGATCTTACTATATTTTCCACTTTATGTTTCAATAGATATGCTATCATTTATGCGATGAGAGTTTTTCAATTAATCCCTTATATGGTTGGATTGAATTTTCAGCATATAAGGAAAAACAGCATGGATCATTGAAATTCCACTACCCACATGGCCCACATGCATCCAGCATTATGAATTTTACTTTTACATGTAAAGGAAATAAAAATGTTGTACCAACATCACCTAGTGCTATATTAAGTATCATGACTCAAAAAGCATATATCGAATCAGAAGTAATACATTCCCATTATGCGGTGATTAGTTTAATAAACAACTTAATATCCAATTAATTATACAAACCCTTGAATAATGCTTTAGTGTGTTCATTGAATAATATTGTTGGGGAACATAATCAGAAACGAGCTTCCACGCCATTTCCTTGCATAGTTAATTTGATCTCATAAATAATGAAAAAGCAATGTGCAATTTAAAAAAATTCAGCAATCCACGAAATCTTTCCTCACTCAGTTTTGTCTCCCATTCAAGGGTATGGTTATAGAGGTAAGAGAGACCTGCCTAAAGTATACGAGGGCAAGCCTTGTCTCCTCGTTAAAAATCCTAAAACCGGTCTTAGTGTTTCATTAATTGTAAAATAGGATTAAGTTCGTCTTTTTTTTAAATCAAATACAAAACATATACTATAAGAAAAGACACGAAGGTCAAAGGTTAAAGTAAATAAGAAAAGAGAGGAATCATAGTATAAAAACAACTATAAATTAACATTCTTAAAAACAATTAATAAGAATGAAGAAAATTTTAAATTTATTTATATTTTAATTTATTTTTTAATTGAATTCATGGATGATTATGATTATAAAGGAGAGATATAATATTTATTTTTTAATTAATTACAATTTTGTGATTGGTTGTGTGTAAAATTATTTTTTATGGTTGTTTCTATTTAAGAATTTCTCAAGAAAAGATTGTAAAATACAGAAGAGCACTATGCCAAACAAGGGATTAGACAGTTCTTTTTTAGGCCTTTAACAGCGCTGTAAAACCACCGCTGCTAAAGATATAGACAACGCTTGGTAAAAGCGCTGCTGTAAATACCCTTTAGGCAGCGCTTTTTCTTGAAAAGTGCTGCTATAGATACCCTTTTTAGCAGCGCTTTACTTTATACAACGCTTTTTTATTTACCCTTTAGCAGCGCTTTTCTATTGCACCCTATAGCAGCACTTTTTCACCCACTTTGGACAGCGCTTCTCATTAAAAGCGTTGTCTATTCCCTCTCTTTTAGCAGCGCTTTCCCTAATTAATTTTTGAATATAATTTTTTTTTCATTTAAAACAAAATGCTGCCTATCAGATTTAATTTCACCATTTTTGCACCAGATTTTTACCAGAATTTGTAGCTTCAATATAACATTTTAAACAACAACAACATCAATATACAACAATGAAAGAATATTACAACAACATCAATATACATCAATATATATCTTCAATCCTTTTTTGCACAATATATACAACAATGAAACAACAACAACATTAACATATACAACAATGAATCAAAATCAACAATAAATTACAAAATAACTCTATCTTCTACATCGATCTGCACCTATATAACCTGAAACAAAATAAAAAAATCGAAATTCATACAAGTTACCAAATAACAACAATGATCGGTGGTTTCTACACATATATTTAGGATTGAACTTTGTTATCATTTCTTTTATTTGTTTAATATTATATGTCATTTTACCGTATTTTATGCTTTGGTTGTGTGTTTAAGTGTTTTCAGGGTCAGAAGAATAAGACATGACAAATCGGGGCAAAAGAAGTGCAAAAATCAGAGTATTTGAGGCTACAGAGGTCCTGACACGGCCACCCGTGTCATGGGACACGACCCGTGTCAGAAATAGCGCAAAAATGGAGTTTTTTAGAAGAAATAAGAGCTGACACGGCCCGTGTTAGGAAGCTAGGTTAAAGTACGCGTGAACAGAGACCGTCACGGGTGCCCGTGTCACAGGACACGGCCCGTGTCAGCCATGACGTTGAGAATTATGTTTTTTGTTGTTTTATAGTGTTTTGGGTCATTAAGGGTGGTTTGGACATTTGGTATTGCTTGGGAAAGACCTAACACTATATAAACCTTATTTTGAGAAGGAGAAGAGGACTTTTTGCCACCGGAGAGAATAATTCACGATAGAAGAGCAGAGATTCAACAGACTTGGGAACGGAGAACTCTTCATACACGAGAGCAATTGAAGATTGAAGACCCAATCCATTGTAATGTCTTTATCTAATATTTTGATTATGCTACTTTTGAATTCTATGAGAGGCTAAACCCCCCAATTCTAGGGGGTGTCCCTAATTTTTTATGTTAAGAATACTGATCTCTCTGTTTTAGTCAACATTTTAGTTCATTATGCATCAATTTCATTATTTAGATTAATTCGTAGTTTGACCCTATGGGACCATAGGATTTTACTATTTTAACACATTAGAGCCGGACGGTCATGTTAAGGTTTTCTAAATAATGATATTCTTAAGGATTTCACCTAGGACTAGGGTAATCATATTCTAACCAGAATAGTTCTTGGTAATTGTATGCTTAACCTCTCTACTAATTTAAATGGAAATTAAAATTAGGAAAGAAGGTTAAAGGTTTTGTCACTAAGGAATTAAGATAAAATAATATTGAGAATCAGTAATTGAGGATGATGAACTTGTTGAATAAATCAAAGAGTGAAGGTTATTACATGGCAAATTATACACTCACCCTAGCATACTTTAATCAAACGAAAAGTCAATTTTTACTTTCTGCAAGGATTTATTCCACCCAATCTTAAAACTATTGTTTTTGTTCAATTGAATAAATCATCTAACTCAGTATTTCCTACGCAATCCTCGAGATCGATACTTGGGGTAAATCCCATTATTACTACATCGGTAAAAATAGTACACTTGCTATTTTTTCGATCAAACAACAAAAACAATAATATTGTAACACAACTATGACGACATGTATTATATTCTCAAAACTCAAAGTTATACCTTATAATAAAATTCTCAACTCCATAACAAATTGGCATCAATCCTACATAAGTTCATCCAATTGATCTTTTGAGTAATAAACACACTTGAATTCATCAAAGTACTACTTAATAATATAACATAGTATGATTTACTTAAAACACTAAGTCATTTTATGAGAAATATTAAAATAATTCCTAAGTTAGAAATTCATACCGTGGATGGAATCTCTAATCGGTCCAAAAGAAGAGTTTCTTTCATAAACCTCAACAAAAAATAACCGCAATCTACACAATTGCACTGACGAGGACACTACACATGGAAAGAAAATACGGATATACATCAAGACATACACCTTAACTTGTTTTATCAAGTATCATCGCTATATAATCAAAATTGTGAAAATATATACCTCCACTTTGATCCAAGAAATATTGTTGACTCTACTCCTTGGTACTTGAATATCTCTTTGTGCTCGAAAACTTTGTAGAATGTTATAATTAAATAATAACGAATATTTAGAACTATCACACATAAATAAGTAAATATACACAGGAATATTTTAGAACAATCTCACTTACGTGTCAATCATCTTCTTCATATCTGGGTATGTTGTCCAATCATTGCCCAATGAATCCAGATAATATACAATTTCTCTCACATGATTAATCGCAACCGATAACCAGTGCCCACTTTAATATTAAACAAAGGTTAGATGGAAACTTTCTACACAATGTCAAAAAACGAAGAAAAAAAATTATAATAGAGGAAATTTAGAATGAAAACCTTACTTGTGGCCAGTATTATATGGTAAAAAGAACAATTTTTATGTATCTTTGTTGGCCATAAATAAACGGAGTACAAACTCTATTACTTCATCTGGTTTTGAGATTATTGACCCTGCATGGACAAAATTGGGATTCATGAAAGCGAATCTGGAATCCAATCCACGCGGGCGAATCAACTTGTCATACAGAAACCTTAAATAAAAACATCATTAACATTAATTATTCATTGAAATTAGTAAATAAATTCTTCAATTAATTAAACAAAGTTTATTGGAGTGTACCTGATGTATGTATTGATAACAGCAACACCTAATGTCAAGTGTCCAAAAACTTGTTCCAAATCCTCCTTACCAATTGCTGTCATGCCTTCAGAACCATAAATCCCTTCATCCAGGGGTATAAGACTAGTACCACCTTGCGAAATAGTTGTGAAGCTTACATATGTCTAAAGGAACGACCTATACTATGAAGTAGTTTTCTTTCTAGCCCCGGTCCTCTTAGCAACACTCTTTATTTCTGTGGGAATGTTGCTAATTACAAGCTCTTTACCCCTACTGATAGCTTCAATCTCTTTAGCAGGAATAATCTAAATATCATAAAATTAGAGTGGTCAAGTATAGGATGACAAATTAATATTATCTAAGCATAAATATCATATAATTGTGTTGTACCTATTTTTTTGATGCCAATGACTCAATTGGCCGCGTAATCCCCTTATCTTTTGGTTTGGGTTTTGTAGGAGTCTAACATTACCATGCAAAAAAAATGTAAGTAAAATGAATGTAAAAAATTTGAGTACTCAAAGGTTCATAATGGTTTTAAGTATACCTCATCATCTATGCGAATGAGTCTTGACGGCCATGCAACATACGCTCCTATTGCCTCTCCCACCAATGTTGCATCCGAAACTTCTTCTAGGATTGGTAATAACGTACCCTCCTCTAAAGCAATATCAACTGATACTTTCAAATATCCAGAAGGGAACGGTTTATGATGAAGTACTTCTCCCAGAGTGTTATGGAATTTTCCCTTGCCAACCATGCGATAAGCCGGTGTCTCTAAAAAGAGTTGACAAGGTGAAATACCCTAAAATCAATAATAAATATGACATTGTTAATGTGTATATATGTCAGTTAAATAAATTACACTAATTTAATTTCATAATAATATATGTAATTACCTCGGAAATACTCGGTTGAATTGCACAATTGACACTAGCTATGTCACTAGTTTCTTTAACACCCGAAGCTTCCCTTTCTGATTAGTGTCTTGCTTTTTCCTTCCTCAATTCAAGAACTTCAGCTTCTAATGCATCCAACCTTGCCTGCAGTTCTTTATTGCTAGAAGATTTTGTCTTTGGATTATTCTTTTTCCAGGATGTTGGAGTAACCCCATGTCCTTTACCCCTCACCCGACCAGAATACTCACGAACATCTAATGCTCGACTAAGTATGCTCCTGCAATCATCTGGTGGAGATGTAGACTGAGATAGAATCTCTTGAAATTCATATGAGTATCGAAAAAAACATGAATATTATATGTTATAAAATTTTGATTTAATTAGAATTAATGTTATACTTACGCATTTTTCAAAAAATTGTTGTACATCTTCTTTAAGAACTCCATCCTTACCCACACGGGCAGCCTTTCACAAAACATGTTCCGGAAGAGATGTTTCAGAACTATTCTCCTCTTTTAACTACACATTAACACAAAAAATAAGATCAGTTATAACTCTTGATGAACAAGTATATCATTGCAATTTATAAATACTTACAATTTTTTGTTCTAATCGTGCATATCTGAAATTTTGGAGTTTTTTGTTTGGCTTTAAAAACATCCCATTCTTTAAGTGAAATCACATCTGCATATTCTGTTGGACGCTCTACATCAACAAAAAAAGTTTCGGCAACTTTAAGATATTTTCTGTTTAAATATGTTCTAAACCCTCTTAGTATTTTGTCGGCCAATCCAAGACAATTATTTTTTCTTGTGTCATCAATGTTGAAATACCTCTACAAAAAACATACACAGAGTGCGTTAGTATAAGTAATTTAAATACATAATCATAATTTAAAGACATAATTTAAAGTACATGTATCTCACTCCAGATTTTGTTTTTAGCGTCATCTAACTTATCATCTCTCCACTCATCACAAGTTATTGGAATTTCTCTCCTTACAACTGTACCAATGTAACTTGTCATTTTAGAATCGTTAGGCTCAATTAATTGGTCACTTGGACTCCAATGCACATCTTATTTTATGCATCTATCTCTATCACGAATGATATTCTTCATAATAGTTTTTCCTCGTTTAATTTCTTTTTCCACTCCCTTATCGGATTTGCCTCCATCATTAATAGAATCATCGTGTGGGTGATCCTCGTTACTAGCCATCTAACCTGTAATAAAGAAAAACATTAGTATCTAATGACAAATATTTAATTCCAAATATATAATTCCATAATCAATTGAGTATATAAAATGACAAATATATAATTTTATTGAAAATGACAGAATATATAAGATTTTACTATATTACCTCTTTCACTAACATCTCTTTCTTTTCTTGGTTGGATTGTGAATTACTAGTATCTTAAGAACGCAGATGGAGGGATTGATCCAAATTCCCTCATCATGATCTTTTTTGATATATGATTCATCCGCTGTAGTATTTTCATCTCAATCATTTCTAATATACGACTCATTCTCAACATCAACATCACTTTGATCTACACTTTTATCATCAATCACTTTGTTAGGTAAAAGTACTATAGACCATTTCGTACTCTTCGGGTCTGTGACATAGAACACTTGTTTAGCTTCAGAGGCTAAAATAAAATGCTCATCTTTGTACCCTGATAAGTGCCAAAATTTAGTTATTTGGTATATATGTTTAGTGGCACTTATCGGTTCTTTTGTTGATATTCTTCGAATAAATCTCCTGCTTTTTGTATAAATGTGTACATAATAGAATAATTTATTCTTCTGTAAATATTGTATCATTTGATAGTTTTTCATCTCTTTTATAGGTATTCATTCATGATTTGAGCATCGAGTAATAAAGTGTTGAAGACACGACTTCAAACACATGATATTGAGCAATAAAAGAGAACACATAAAGCAAAGAATGAGTTTTTCAAATATTTCAAATCAACAATGTGATTGATATTTATTCATGGTTAGATAGATCATTGAATAAGCTTTCCAATGCTTCAAACCGGGCGCAATTCCGAGTTACGGTTCTCAAGTTATGGCCGAAACAGTTTTGGTGTTTCAACTTACTACTGGCTTTCGCTGGGCGAAGCTAAATTTCGTCGGACGAAGCAAAGGCGACTAGTAGCGTGGAAAAAATACGTTTTAAAGCGCCAGGCAAAGCTTTTTGATCGTCGGGAAAAACTGTACAGACAGAAATGCATATTTAGGGGAAAAAACACATTTTTTGGGTATGTTTTGGGTATTTTTGAACCCCCAAACCATCATACATCATTTTTTGGTCTATAGAACTTAGAAGATAACATTGGAGCTTGCATTTGGATGATCCGGAGTCGAATCTACCATCGATTGGTGTTGACAAACCAAGAAATGTTTGGTTCCTCTTCTTCTCTTCTCTTTGTAATCTCTTGTTGGGTTATGTATGTATATTTGCTCTGAACACATGTATATTTATCGCCCTTAGCGTTGTATAAAGTCTGCTTTATGAATCTATGTTGGTAGTTATCTTAGGTTTTTACTCTATGTTAGGGATTTGAGCTTGCTAGAGATAGACTGCTTAGATTCTTACGTAGGATGATTATCTATTAGTTTCTAAATACTAGAAATAGGTTTAGAGTTGACACTCACCATAGAGTATCTGATCTTAATGCCTCTGTGTTGGTGAAGTATGCCAGAGATGGGTATGGAGGTGACATAGTTGATTTCTGGAAGTCGAGGTATGCCAAAAATGGATATTGAGGTGATTCGGGAGGAATCTCAATTTGGGTTAGAAATAGCTTAGATTGTGAGAGGTATGTGATGTCACAGAGGAGTATCGTAGGCTGAGTATGACATGGCGGTAGATTTAAGTCTATGACGGGTAGTGTGCATTCGTTCCAGACAAGCTGTCTATCCTTTATAGTTTTTGTTCATTTACTTTTTGTCTTTTATTTTCAACTCTTTTAATCCCAAACTCATTAACGGTAGAATTGTCGAACGATGAATCAATAACCAATCTCTGTGGACACGATACGATATAACCTAACCGATATATATCACCCGGTAAAAATATCACCCGGTAGAATTGATGCTTGAACTTTTATCAATATGGATGTTGATTTCTTTGTTTCTTGAACCCTCAACTATATGTTGTTGTATGAATTTTTACCTTGCCTTAGAAAGTAGGGAGTATTCACATAATGATGTTGGTTGAATTCAAGTTGGAGAGAGAAATGTTTATATACTTATATTGTGGTTGGTATGAGGTTAAGAGAAAAGAAAAAGAAAAAAAATGTGAAAAAGAAAGATTAGAAAAAGAAAGAAAAAAATAGAAAAGTTTTGAAAAAGAAAAACAAAAAGAGTAGGAATAATGTTATGTTAATAAGTGAGGTGTGAAATTTGTGATGAAGAATAAGTTTGATTGAAATTATATTGTTTGGAACTTTGTGAGTTGATCACTCCCTTCGGTTTAGACAAGTTTTTGTTCCGATTAGCTTTAGGACTTATCACTTGTTTGTTAACCAACACATTACAACCTTGAAAAGCCCTTGTGATTCTTGCATTTGTATTTTCAATATATTTTTGGATGATTGCATAATTTAGTCTATTGTTTGCAAGATTGTGGAGGAGTGTTTTTTATCCCTCGCCTTTGTGTGTTCTTCATCTACCGATGAATTTTTGCTAGGTGTGATTCATGATTGAGCTTGTTTTGTTTTAGAAGGTTTTTCATGATTTCTGTACTTAGAATTTGTTTCGTTTATATGTTGTCGTTGTAGGAATGTGGTAAGTAAGTATTTTGCGTGTACGTTTTCGTTTGAACCATACATTTGTTTTCTGTTTTAAAAACTTGTTGATTAGTGATTCTTTGATTATCATCTTTTGTTTCTTTAGGTTTACTTGACTTAGGTTGAGGACAAACAATGTTTCAAGTTGAGGAGAGTTGATAAGTGCCAAAATTTAGTTATTTTGTATATATGTTTAGTGGCACTTATCGGTTCTTTTGTTGATATTCTTCGAATAAATCCCCCGCTTTTTGTATAAATGTGTACATAATAGAATAATTTATTTTTTGTGTAAATATTGTATCAGTTGATAGTTTTTCATCTCTTTTATAGGTATTCATTCATAATTGGAGCATTGAGTAATAAAGTGTCGAAGACACGACTTCAAACACATGATTTTTAGCAATAAAAGAGAACACATAAAGCAAAGAATGAATTTTTCAAATATTTCAAATATTTCAAATAATCAATGTGATTGATATTTATTCATGGTTAGGTAGAGCATTGAATAAGCTTTCCAACGCTTCAAACCGAGCGCAATTCCGAGTTATGGTTCTCAAGTTATGGTCGAAACAGTTTTGGTGTTTCAACTTACTGCTGGATTTCGCCGGGTGAAGCCAAATTTCGCTGGGCGAAGCAGAGGCGAATAGTAGCGTGGAAAAAACGCGTTTTAAAGCGCCAGACAAAGCTTTTTGGTCGCCGGGTGAAACTGTGCAGACAGAAATGCGTATTTAGGCGAAAAAACACATTTTTTGGGTATTTTTGAACCCCAATCCATCATACATCATTTTTTGGTATAGAGAGCTTAGAAGACAACATTAGAGCTTGCATTTGGATGATCCGGAATCGAATCTATTATCGATTGGTGTTGACAAACCAGGAAATGTTTGGTTCCTCTTCTTCTCTTCTCTTTGTAATCTCTTTTGTTGGGTTATGTATGTATATTTGCTCTGAACACATGTATATTTATCGCCCTTAGCGTTGTATAAAGTCTGCTTTATGAATCTATGTTGGTAGTTATCTTAGGTTTTTACTCTATGTTAGGGATTTGAGCTTGCTAGAGATAGACTGCTTAGTTTCTTACCTAGGATGATTATCTATTAGTTTCTAAATTCTAGAAATAGGTTTAAAGCTGACATTCACCACAGAGTATCTAATTTTAATGTCTCTGTGTCGGTGAAGTATGCCAGAGATGGGTATGGAGGTGACACAGTTGATTTCTGGTTGTCGAGGTATGCCAAAAATGGATATTGAGGTGATTCGGGAGGAATCTCAATTTGGGTTAGAAATAACTTAGATTGTGAGAAGTATGTGATGTCACAGAGGAGTATCGTAGGCCGAGTATGACATAGAACTAGATTTAAGTCTATGACGGGTAGTGTGCATTCGTTCCAGACAAGCTGTCTATCCTTTATAGTTTTTGTTCATTTACTTTTTGTCTTTTATTTTCAACTCTTTTAATCCCAAACTCATTAACGGTAGAATTGTCGAACGACGAATCAATAACCAATCTCTGTGGACACGATACGATATAACCTAACCGATATACATCACCCAGTAAAAATAATACCAACTCTTTGCTTTCTTGCTTTACCCATCCTATTAAGATCCACTTGCAAAAACCTAGACTTATCCATTCGTATGCCACTATTATGTACCCACTTGCAACCAAAGATAGGAATCTGAAACTTCTTGTAATCAAACACCCAAATGTGATTGATAACCCCAAAATATGACAGATTTTCATATTTGGGGTTTAAGTCCTTCATACTAGAAATGTGCATTGCTTCAGCTACTGTCATACCCCAAAATTTTCCCTCCTACTTCTCAAAAAATTTTATACATCTATACTCAAGGATTCCTCAAGGGTTGATCAGACAAACCCTCTCCTAGACAGTCAACCAAAACTAGGGTTTGGTAATTCTCAGATCAAGATGGACTTCCAACATCTCCAATGGTCATCATGCCTCCTCATATGCTTCAAATATTCTCCATGTCAAGTTTCCAGCCTCACAAGTCAAATTTCCTCAAACAATTGCTCAGATGATTGAAAATTAGTTATATTGGACAAAAAGTCAACCATGGTCAACATACAGTCAAACTTCATGATTTTTGGTCAACATCCTCATTTTGAAGTTAAATTCATCATTTGATCAAGGGTTGATCATGATTCATCAAGAAAACTCAAGATTTGCTCAAAAGTCAAACTTTCCAAATTAGGGTTTCTCAATGAAAAGTCAACTGAACTTTGACTGAGCATAACTTCTTCATACTTTATGTCTCACAAGAATGTTCAAAAAATGCTTCATTTGGAAGGTATGGATCAAAACATTACAGGTCCTTTTCAAAGTCAACAAAAAGTCAACTTTTTGTAATGAAGTTTTATTGAGCATGGAAACTTCAATTGAGATGAAACCAAAGAGGTTGTTTAGAGGACACCTAGATCTTTCTAAAAAGTCCAAGAACACTCAAAAATATGGAAAATTGAGCAAAATACACCTTGCACAATTTGGGCATTTTTGAAGAGGTGCACAAAGAGAAATACTTGTCAAAATCCAAAATATTGCAAATGGGCCTAGTTTTTCTTGGTTTAAACTTGTTCCTTATCTTATTTGGAACCTTCAAGCCCAATGCCACGAATTTTGTCTTTATTTTTCTATTTAATTTGGATTTTATTCATTTAAAAACAAATTAAATTAAAAAATAAGGTATAAAATCAAAATTAAATGCAAAGTTGATTTTTCTCTCATTCTTGAGATCCAAGCAACTCATACAAGCTGGCAAATTTCGAAATTTGCATTGATTTGGCAAGAAATTGATTGAAATTGGATCAAAAAAGGAAGATTTGGTTTTGTACAAAATCAAATAATTTTTGCATTGATTGATCAATATTTGTTCTTCAATTCAGTCCAAAATCCATCCATTATAAATATACAGTGCATACAACATGAAAAAGAACAGAAAAATTACCTCAAGAACCCTATTCCAAAGTCAAAAAACCGTGTCTTGAAGGTATTTGCAGCCCTAGTTCCAGTGGATTTCAGTTGATTTTGAGCATTCCATCACATTCCTTGGAGTCTTTAGAGTCGATCCAGACCTTTACAAGTTGCAAAACCATCAAGAAACACGAAATTCAGAATTCGGTTTGTCCACTTTTTTTCCAAAATCGATTTTTGATTATCATGCATTTTTAACATGTTTTGATGTTTGTTTTGCGTTTAGAACAAAGTTTGCAAGCTTTCTGGATAGCTCAATTGCATTTTCGTGGCCTGAAACGTGATTCACCATAGTTAGGATTTTCTGAACCGATTTAGGGTTTCTCTAAATACGAAAAATTGGACGAAACTGATACCACCATCGTGCTCAGAACGATGTTTCCAATCGAACCATGGCTTTGAATCTCATTTATATTGCTTGTATTGGATTTTTGATATTTGCAGGGGCCATAGCGTCGAACTCAGCCGACGCTAAGTTTTCAAAAATTCAAACGAAGAAGATGAAGATCTTCGCGCGTGTTCTGGGCAATCAGAAGGCAACAACATTTAAAAACAATTCGTTTCAATTTTTAAACACGTGGACGCTCTAGCTCAGTTGGTCATGGCAGCGCGTGTGTGAAGCAAGGGACACCGGTTCGAGCCTAGGCAGGACCAAATATTTTTTACAAGTTTGCAAAACTAATTCTTATTTTTCTATTTTCTTTAATATTTTTCATCCAATTTAATTTATCTTTAATATTTTTTATCATGCATCTAAAAAACTCCAAAAATATTTCTTTTTTGCATTATCATCAGAAAAATACTTATTTAATTTTTAAAATTAAAATTATTATTTTTGCATGCATATTTAATTTAATTACTAATTAATCATTTAAATGACTTTTAATTGTTTTTAAATTACCAAATCGATTCAGAAAATTACCAAAAATTTATCTTATCATATTAATGTCATCACTAATCAAAAATCTTTTTCCTCATTCAAAAATCATGTCTCTACTAACATTTTCTTCTTATGCAATTTCTTTTGTTTTTCCGATTATGTATCTGTTCACAGGTTGTAAAGTTTCGGACGATTTTTCTTGCTTTTCTTTTTCAATTATGTAATTGCCTAGGGGATGTAATAGTTTAATTAGGACTTTTATTTTCCGCACTCTTATTATGTAACTTCCCCAAAGCCATGTAATAGCGTAGGACTTTATCTTTCCGCATTTTACATTTCCGCAATTTACTTTCTGCACCCTATAAACTGTTAGTAATTAGGCGTGTATGGCAAGATAAAATTGAACGTAGATCACTTCTAATTCAAAGATAATATATCTGAAATCAATACACTCTTTTCACACATGCACCCCTTAGGGTAATTCTCTCTCGCTGCCTTTACGAATACAAATGGTCATGTCCCTCGAACGTAGAGGTATTCTAGCACCGTTGCCTTCAAAAAAAATCATCATAGTCCCTTCGATACAAAGATCATAGACCCACGACGTCGCCTACGAATACATGATCTTGACCCTCGATTATCGCCTACGAAAAATGATGATAGTCCCTTCGAATGTGCTAGGATATTCCTACAAGTTGCCTTCTATGACCATCCGATGTCCCTTCTACATCCAATGAATAGGGTTACCTACCAACTAATGGTATGGATAGCACTATTCTAAAGGAACGTAAAACAACACGAAAATGACCATTCTGAGTAGGTAATAAGACTTTTAGTTGCTTGCTCTATCAAAATACTTTTTACACCTCACACTTTTGTCAAAGTTCAAACTCTTTTCAAAACAAAACATTTCCAAACACTTTGTATACATTCCTACATGAATCATTACAAAGTCAAAGCGAAATGATTTTTTTCAAAACATTTTTTTTATCAAACACACAGAAAGCACTTTTTTTTTGAAAATGATCTAAGAGCAACTAAGAGCCCGTAGATAACTATGGATGGAAAGGGGTGCTAATACCTTCCCTTTTCATAACCTTCTCCCTTACTCAGAATCTAACGAAGGTCTTTTCCTGTTCTTTTCACCTTCCCTTAGTTGGATAAAAGAAAATTCGGTGGCGACTCTTACTATCCGCACATTTGCGATACAAAAATCTCAAAGTCAGTTCACCGTATTACAGCTACCACCGTGACACCACTATTTTGCATAGTACTTTTATCATCTTGTTCTTTGGTATAAAATGTGTATCCATTAATTGCGTATCCTCTATAAGAAAACACAATTGAACCTGGACCATATGCCAAACATCTCAACCTATCTAATATTGAAGCGGGATCTGAATGAAACTTTGAATATATATGATCCTTAAACCACTGTATAAAACTTTGATTGTGCTGTCGTACTATCCAATTTTCATTTCTACTTTGATTCTCAGCTCAGAGTATAGCCTTGTGCATTTCAACAAACGACTCAACCTCATTGTCATTGTGCAGAACATACAAATGCACTTGATCCCGTTCATCCCTTGATATTGTCACAATTTCATTTCCAATTAATTTTTTACCTTCTTTTTTTTTTCGAAAAAAATGAGATTTTGGGAGTCCAATCATTGGACAAAAATTCAGTACAAAACTCAACCGCTTCTTCAACAACGTATCGCTCAACAATACAACCCTCAGGACGACTTCGGTTTTTCATGTACCCTTTTAATATTTTCATATAACGTTCAACAGAGTACATCCATCTCATATAAGCTGGTCCACACAATTGTGTCTCTTTCACATGATGAACAACAAGATGTACCATAATGTCAAAAAATGATGGAGGAAAATACATTTCAAGGTCACACAAAGTAATAACTATTTCTTTTTGCAATACTGGTAAGATCTCAGGATCGATCACCTTACTACAAATTGACCTGAAAAAAAACACAATTTAGTTATAGCGCTTCTTACTTTTCCTGGAAAAATAGAACGTATACCTATTGGTAGAAAATGTTCCATTATGACATGGCAATCATGTGTCTTTAAACTCTTTAACTTGAGGTCTTTCATAGACACGAGTCTTCTAATATTTTCTTTTCCTTTCTAGATAGAGTATAAGCAGCGGGTGGTAGATATGTTCGTCTTCCTTTCTTCACGGGTCCTAATTCAGTTCTTATTCCCATCTCTACCATGTCCTCCATTGCTTTAAGGTCATTCTTAGACTTTCCTTTTATATTGAGTAACGTACCAATAACACTTTCAAATACATTTTTTTCAATATGCATAACATCAAGAAAATGTCTTATGTACAAAGATTTACAATATGGCAATTCAAAAAAATTTGACCTCTTCTTCCACCCACCCGTGACAACTTTATGTGCAAAAGGCTTGCCAAATTGAATACTCACATCTTTCACCTTTTCAAAAATTTGATCACCTGTCAATCCAGGTGGAGCTCTACGTTGTTCAGTATCTCCGTTGAACGCTTTTCTCCATCCACGATATTGATGTTTAGAATTTAAGAATCTACGATGACCGAGAAAGACATTCTTCTGACAAAGTTTAAATCGCGTCGTATCTGTTCCATCTTCACTGACCGGACACACTTTTTCACCTTTAATGCTATACCCGGATAGATTTCCATATGCTGGAAAATCGTTAATTGTGCCAAATAACATTGCCCAATCAAATAGAAACAAAAAATAAAAAATTACAACAAAAGCAGCGCATCTACTAAAACCAAAGCAGCGAAACCAAAATACCCAAACAAAAAGGAGGTGAAAACTAGAAAAAAAAAAGCATTAAAGAAGAACAAAAGTTAGAGTTCTCCTATAAAAACTTATTTTAAAGGTAATAGATTTTCGTTTGATGATGACACCTACAAAATAAAATATTAAGAAGATTTCATCATGATAAAGAATACAGCAAAAGATAAGTCAAATAACTCTTAAGCGATTAAATATACAAACCATGAATGCAAGTGTTTGACGAACATGACTAATCAAAGAAGAAGATTTTATATGCCTTAAGAAATATTTGACTTATCAAATTTTACCTTTGGTTAAACCAGTTGAGCTCAGATATATTTTGGTACTTAAAGAATAACCGCTGCAAGGTTCATGTTTGTGGAGAGAAGACTAACCACTGTAATCTACATTTGGAAATGAAGTTTGGCCACTTCTATCTCAGCAACTTATTGGAAAAGACTCAAACACTCATATATATATCGTCATATATTATTATGGTTGTAGGAAAACCATCATTTCATTATATAAGGAGGTCTGTGAGTCTTTCCAAGCGCTCAAGTATTATAGGAATTTCTCAAGACCAAGTCTCGGGGAGAGGAGTAGGTCTTTTTTTTATTTTGATTGAACCTCTATAATCTTTTGTTCTTCTTTTATTTTAAACTTTTTATTTTTTCACTTAAAATATACTTTTTCCGCTACTTAGACTTAGAAAATATTTTTAATCTCTGATTAAGTTTCCAAAAGTTTTCAAAACTTAAGTTTTATCAAACCATACAATTCAAAACCCCCTCTTATGTTGAAGTCTCAAGTCCAACATCCCCAACCAAGGACCAACATATACAACAACTAAGCGCCACTAAAGTAACTAGAACACACCAAGAGGAAGATGAAGTCACTAAATCCAATATTAGCTTAGATGTTTGATAGGGTTCTTGAGGCAATTCGAGAAAGCACATGAGTTTTCCACATACCTACCAATATACCATTTCAAATCCAAAAGGATTCTTATGTCTTCCATGTCATTTAAGTCACTAATTTACCTTAGAAAACAATATCATTTCAAGATTTCCAAATCGTCCAAACCACAACATATTAAATAATAAGACATCCCATAATCTTAAAAGTACCACCAAGAGGGGAAAAATAGAGTAAGGAGATCTCCGGCTAAAACTACGAACCAACCTGACCATCTAGAATTCATGTACAAAACAGATTCCACTGCATCATAAGTTACGAAAAGATGGACAAACGACTCAAGGATTCTAGAGTAGAAATGATTAGTTACGCACTTTGAAAAAGGAAAAACCCTATTTTAATTAAATTATCTATGGTAGGAATCCTATCCAACATGAGTAGCTAAGAGAAAACTATTACTTTAAAAGAGCTTTAACTACTCCCAATACTAGAAAGGACAGACTCTACTAACGATCCATGGCAATCAACTTTGGAATAGCGCCACCACCACGTATCAGCCTAGGATGAAGGAATAAAGTCCCTAACAACTAAGAGAATATTAGATATTACCACATTCTCACGTTAAAAAATTCGAACTTTTCTCCACTTAAAATCTCAAACCCAAGATGACCCTCTCATCTTCCAACCTTACCGACGTAACAATTATATTGCATTGAGATTGACAAAATCCTAGGGTACCTGACTCTAAGAGGAATATCCTTCACCCAAGAATCATTCTGGAATTGTGGATAAGTGACTTCAAGCTCAAGAAGGGGTGGGGATGAATTGTGCTATTTAAAATTTACATTATTTTTTGTATTTTCTTGATTAAACTTGAAATTGTGTTAGTAGTTTCTTAAGAGTAAATAGTATTGAAATAAAAATAGTAAATAGAAGAAAATAAAGATATTAAGGGTTAGAGAGATTTCACCAGAGAGTTATCCAGGTTTGACAGAATGTTGGCCTAGTCATGTCCCCGGGATCTTCTTGAAATTTTGACTAGAAACTTTTGAGATTTTACAGATTATACCCATGAACCTTAATACAATCTGATCTAGAGATTTTTATAGACTTATCTCAAACAAATGATAGAGTTTACCTCATGTTAAGCTAACGAAATATTTTGAGAATTTCAGGCTTATCTGAAAATATAATCAATGCTCTTAACAGCGAAGCTCAAGAAACTAAGACAGAGATTTTATGAGTGGCTTATCTCACGAACCAAAATCAATCTCTCAGGAGTATCTCACTCTTAAGAATTAAACAATAAGCTTGACACGAAACACATATGTGTCGACACATAGAGTAGTTTATGAAGCATGTGTCGACACAAAGCAAAGGATGAGTTGACACATCCTTACAAAGAGTTACAAACTTTAATACTGCAATACATGTGTTAACACGAAACATGCATATGTCGAAACATGCATATGTCGAAACATGCACGTGATTTTTGTTAAAAATTGATTTTTCATGTATTGGACCAGGTAACCAACCCAAGCTTATTTTATATGCTTTCTAAGATTCATAATGACTTCAAATGCCATGGTGCACACAAATACGCAAAGCTATCGTTCAATGTACAGAAAATATAAGTGAATCATATTTTGGACATCATGCAAAATATCTAAGAGGCAAGTGCAATCATATTATCTACATTAACACAATGATGAACTAGATACAACGCCATGTAATTTTTTGTCTTATCTTCTTTATGTACCATAGTTTGTGCAATTGTTACACCTTCTACAAGTGGAGTAACACAATTCTTAATCATTTCAAGAACAACTTGATAACTAAACATTATCTTCATCTATTTGCACCATTTATCATAACTCTTTGCATCAAGAATTATGAGATTCACAAAGATTCGTTCATTGAAAATGGAAAACATTTTTGCACTCTAAGTATTTGATGGATCGAACGAGACTTGAAATTCTAGTGCAACAGCAGACTCAGATGTTACATAAGGATGTCGAGACATCTGATCTGACATTAAAACTAACATAGATAAGGTATAATACATATACAATAGTGCATGAAAGCAATACAGACACAATAGAATTATTAACCTAGTTCGGTTCAACCAACCTACATTTGGGGGATACCAAGCCAGGAAGAAGACTCCACTAACAGTAGTATTATTGTATATAAACAACCTTCGGTTTACAAATAAACAACCTCCGACTTACCTAATCACTACCCAATTAAACCTTTATCTTAGAAACCCATCTAAGACAAAAAAACAACAAGTTTGAAGAACTTCACTCCAAACACACAAAACAATCAAACTCGTGACTCACATAAACTTGGAATTTCTTCACAACTTCTTCCAAGCACACAACTGCACTCATTGCTTCACAGCTTCTGAGTGAGTAAAACAATCCTCTTGCCTACAGGCTTCGAAGTACAAATCAGTGACCATCCCATAATTTGGGTGATTCACTTACATGGCTAACCCTAATGATTACATCTTTCTATATTTGGCTAGCTTCCTAAAACTAGGTTACAACGTCCTTATTTATAACCTATTACCCAATTGGATTTCGGCCTTCTAGCAACAACTTATAGTTGTAACAAACTGCAATAACAAACTCTGCAGAAAAACAAACATGCAAAAAACTTCTGCTACAATCACGGTCTTCAACTTGATTTCTCTCTTCAACTTCTGTTTGAATCTTCTAGACCTCCATATATTCCTTCACTTACACGCTACATATAATGCATGATATTCCCATAATATACTGCACAACTTAAAACCAGAAATGTAACAAACTTAATAGTTCAGTAACGTGATGTCTGATGTCACGAAATCCTCTTTATCATGTTGTTCCAGATGTTGAAAATCTTCAACACAACATTTTCAAGCATTCCAATAGGATTCACGAGTTCTTAAATATCCTATTGTACATTACATTATTGTTGCACTTATTTGTTTTACAAAATTGATGTCAATCCTCAAAGACAAGGAACTTACAATCTCCCCCTTTGGCAAATTTTGACTAAAACAAATATATAATAAAATATTACATTGAATTAGAAGCAATAATTTACAATTAACAATTAACATCTTTTTCAGAAAAAACATCTCTTGTTTTATGCACTCATCTTTAGATCTTGTGGTGTTAGTCAATGTCTGAACATCCCGTTCAACATCTTATTTTCTCCATTTAACCAACCCCAGGTGTGCAAGGTAAGAGAAGGGAGAAGACTCGGTGTTGGATTGTGGAATATATTGTCGCTTGAGCATCATAAGAAACATTCCAGAAAGGAGGAACAAAACTCAGATCACAAATCACAAATAATAACCTTTCAGACTTGAACCTGATTGTTTGAGCGTTGTGACTTAGACATAATTGCACTCTCTCTGGTTCAATTTTTGTGCAACATAGACACATATACATTTTCTCTCCCCCTTTTTAGTAAAAAATTGACAATGGGAGCCTTTATAGAACTAGATCCAAACACATGATTCCCAGAATCGAATGAACCTTATGATGTTGAAGCTTTCACTTTGAAAATAAAGGTTAAGGAGTCCTCTATTTCTAGTACCTCTAAAGTTGTCCTTGGTCAAGGTGATGAAAATTCTGTTTGAAAAGTTGCCTTAGCAATTAATGTACCGTCCAAACAAACTCTAACTGCCTTTGTCTAATTTTGTTTGATGAAGTTAGTTCCAACACAGGCATAGGTCATTTCACCTGTACATTGTGCACTTGCATGTGATTACTGCCTCTTCTTTAACCAATCAGGACTGCATCTTTTGAGATATCATAGCATGTGATTATGATATCTAAGCTTCAACAACTTGCAAGGACACTACTTACTCACATTTTCATGACTTTTTAAATTATGAACAAGTCATGCTCCTATAGTCTGAATTAATTTAAATAGGCTTTAGTGCATTCAGACTATATTTGCAGAAGAATTTCGTTTTCAAAACTTGGCAGATAATTACTTCTTTTGTGTAGGTACTTCACTTATGGTTGTTGATACTTAGTGAAGTCTATATCACATTAGTAGTCATGCATTGGATGAGCGTACTACTTCTTCAACATCTCTTCATTCTTCACAATAGATATGACTGTCACCAATAAAGAGATTAACTATTCCAAATGAGATGTTCTAACATCTTTTGGGACATTTACATAGAACCCATCTGCCTTGGTTCTGAGATTTCAATAAAAATGCTCCTTCCATATTACATCCCTAGGACTTTTCAAACAATAGCAGTATACACTCCCTTTCACATCTCCCAAAAAGTAATTTCTCCCCCTCAAAAGCAGCTTGACATGTATATTAGCACATCATAGTCAGCATTAAACATCATATTTAACATTCACAGATGCGCACTCAGAGCCATTATCATTTGCTTCCCTTATAAACAACATCAATTACATTTGGAAGTATAAATTTAATGCACAGATAGTTACTCCCCCTTAACATCATCACTTTAGAGCTTTTACAAAATACCCTTGCTCTCTCCATAGTCACACAAAATAAGGACACTTTTGATTTTGGTCCTCACAATACAAGAAGAATTATTTATTTGGAATTTTCCACAGTTTCCAAATTATGAATCCTTACTTTACTTGCTACACAAGATTCAGATTTCCACTTTCTGTAACTTGTCATAGAAGAAACCACATTATTAACCATGCGTATGACCAAAGATACGTCTTCAAAAGATAAGTCTGGACCTTATCTACCTTCTTCTCAATATATGGTGTCTTCAACAGTCGTGATATTATATCTTCATGTAGAACATTCTCATCTATACATCATATACTTCATCACTTCTTAAATTAGATGTCCGCACAGCTATCACACAAATCACCAAATAATGTTGCTACACATCCTAAACTTGTGAAGATTAAAATGAACTTAATATTGACATTCAGTTCATAATATACCACGAATACATCATACAAACACTCATCTCCCGACAGAGTATATGAATTTGGCATTCAGGCTGCATACTAATAAGTGCTTAGTATCCCGTCAAAGTACCTACCAGTTAGTCAGTTAGAATTATCCACTCACACTAGATTATCCTGATTGATTACTTCTTCACACTTACACTTACTTCAAAGCAACAATACATATTCTCATGACTGAAGACATTAAGATGATTCTCCAATATCTAATACGACATCATCCATTTTTATTTTGGTTCTGGGGGAACATCCATAATAACTCATCCATAACACTTGGGGAGGAACATATGAAGCATAGTAACTACCAACTAATCAAGCTCCAGGATCAGACAATTAACATAACTAGGGGATATCAGGGGATAGCATTAGCGACATCTCAATAAGCTTTTCTTCAGATTTTAATTCTAACTTTGAGATGATGGATGCCATAGTCTGGACCTATAGAGGAGATTCCCTCAACTAGGTTTCTGGAACAAACTTGCTTAGGCATGACACAAAATATGCAGACTTTTCAAAGAAATTTGTCTCCCTTGATTCTTCAAGACAATACACATCCAAGACAATATATTAGGGCAGACAACACTCAGGACCATTAATCACTATGGTTGGAACAAAATATTTAGCAACAAACAAAGTCTGTTCTATGGTCATGAACACAATTCCACACTTTTGGTTCCTTTGATCAGAAGGATATTCCAGATACAAGCTCATCTTTATTTCACATAAAAGGACTATAGAATATAACTTTATGAGTTATTTTACTTGCATTGAGCTCAACTTCTATACTCCCATAAGCTTTGGTAAAAAATAAACTGACATCTGAAGTAGATAACTTGTTGATCGTGTCCTGGTCAACTAATACAAAGCAGATGTCTCCTCTTTCAGGTCAGAAGTAGGTTTCAAACATATGTGCTCACACTAAATTTGTTTAGCACTCAAAACATTTGTTCTTCAACTGGTAGTTGCATACATGTTGAATTAATATTCTAACATCCCGTAGAACGTTAGTTCCATCTCCTTGGAACACATCATCCTAGACAATCTTCAAGGTCTTTAAACAATATGCATATGTGTATGAGGATCATTGGTCAATTGATACTCATAAACTCTATTAATAAATGTCTTTATGAGTGGACTTGAGGAAGATCTCAAGTATCTTTGACACTTTTAACATAGTTGAAAAAATATGCCAAATATTTTGTTGAAGCAAAAATAACCCTAGAATTTTTCTTGCACTTTAAGGGTTGTATCAGGAGCTATGCAGCGGAATATAGCAATACTTCAACAAAATTTACACAATGCTTACTCCATAATTCAAACGTAAGTATGACAACTAAGGATTGAAAATAAATCAACCCTACAATACACTTGTTTCTCACCAAGCAATAGACTAGACATAACCAATACCATGACCAGAGGAACCACATAAGCACAAGAGTTACCTTATCAATATCTTCACTCCCGCATGAAGTTTTTGAAAATTTTCATCTCTGTGCTAAATATAAGCTGAACAATTTAAGCCAAGTTCTTCACTCTCGCATGAAGTCTTTGATTTAAACTCTCTTTATTCTAGCTTCATTATCTTCTTTCATCAAGAAGGTACAACAGCTCTGGTCAGGTTGGTCTTTAATGCACACTAGTCTTTCACAAATAGGCTCAGCCTCAACTTCAAGGGACCATACAATATGAACACACCTTGTTCAAACAATCTTCTACCTTGTACATAACCAGAAAGTATCCTTCCTAGGATCCCATCCAGAAATAGACAAGATGCCTACTTTGATACCAATTCAAATTCTGGTGCAACAACAAACTTAGATGTCACATAAGGATGTCGAGACATCTGATCTGACATTAAAACTAACACAGACAAGGTAGAATATAATAGTGCAGGAAAATAATATAAGCACAACAGAATTGTTAACCCAGTTCGATTCAACAACCTATATCTGGGGGCTACTAAGCCAGGAAGAAGACTCCACTATCAGTAGTATTATTTTATGTAAACAACCTCCAGTTTACATATAAACAACCTCCGATTTACCTAATTACTACCCAATGAAACCTTTATCTTAGAAACTCATCTAAGACAAGAGAACCTTTGCCCACTCCCTAGTGATACCTAACAGTTGCAAACCCCTACAACGAAAACAAACCAATTTGAAGAACATCACTCCAAACACACAAAACAGTCAAACTCGTGACTCACATAAACTTGGAATTGCTTTATAGCTTATACCAAGCACACAACTGCACTCATTGCTTCGCAGCTTCTGAGTGAGTAAAACAATCCTCTTGCCTACAGGCTTCGAGGTAGTAATCAGTGACCATCCCACAATCTGGGTGGTGCGCTTACATGGCTAACCCTAATGATTACATTTTTTTATATTTGGCTAGCTTCCTAAAACTAGGTTACAATGTCCTTATTTATAACCTATTACCTAACTGGATTTGGGCCTTAAAACAACAGCTTATAGTTGTAACAAACTGCAGTAACAAACTCTGCAGAAATACAAACACGCAGAAAACTTCTACTACAATCAAGGTCTTCAATCTGATTTCTCTCTTCAGCTTCTGATTGAATCTTCTAGACCTCCACATATGCCTTCACTTACACGCTACATATGATGCATAATATTCTCAGAATATTCTGCACAACTTAAAACCAGAACTTTAACAAACTTACAGTTTAGTAGCGTGATGTCTGATGTCACGACATCCTCTTTGACATGTTGTTCCAGATGTTGAAAATCTTCAACACAACATGTTCAGGCATTCCAATAGGATTCACAAGTTCTTAAATATCCTACTGTACATTACATTATTGCTGCACTTATTTGTTTTAAAAAATTGATGACAATCCTCAAAGACAAGAAACTTACAAGACTCTTATACCAAATGTTGGAACAAATAACCACAAGAATGATGATTTTCAATGTGGGGAAGGGAGAGTGATGGAATGAGAAAGTAATTATTGAGGGTGATAAATGAAGAACATTTATTATAGACATATTGAAGGAGTATATAAGTATTTACATTAAATGGGGTACAAACAAAAAATTGACAATGGTAACTATTTAAATTCCCACAATAACCGACTACGAGTCAATTATATTTGTGAATTTCTTAACCCACTCCATAACCTTCTTAGACGTCAAGTAAAATTCTAAAAATACCTCTAAAAACCGAAAATATATTTCCGATACGCATCACTTTATTCATTTTTTCAAAAATTTCCTGGAAATGTACTTCCGATATAAAATCGGAAGTACACTTCTGGTATAAAACCGAAAGTACACTTCCGATTTTCAACCAATATTCGTTTCAACCAATAATGGATAGGATGAATTGCACTTAAAGTCATTATGCAATAGTTTATTATCGAAAGAGTGTCATACCGATTGTCTTTTCTTCACATCCAACACTTCCTTTATTATACCCTACCCATGCCTAATAATTAAAATCATCTTTATTAAATTATTTGGTCACATTGCATTTAAACTTCAATTCCATTTAGAATAAAAACTGAATGAACAGTTTTTTATCGGCGCCTGTCAGCGCTTATGATTTAGCCCATATTGATTGAAAACCGAGAGTGTACTTCCGATTTTATATAGGAAATGCATTTCCGATGCCCTTTCTTACAATTTCAAGGACAACACCACATTTTGATTGGATTGAACAAAATGAAATGCGAACCGGAAATAAACTTCTGATTTTCAGAAGAGCATTTTTGAATTTTCATGGATTGCACCCTACTCCTATAAAATGGAATAAGAAATCCACTTATATTTTAGTTACATTTGGTTATACTGCAATAACCGATTAGAGACACTTGAATTACATTCTTCACTAAACACATTTTACCTCTTCTCCGAAACAATGGAGTGTTTCTTAAATCATTTATATTATAATCACTATTAACAGTATAGTAACAATATTTAAATAACAAAATTTCTATGCCTCTAACCAAATAAATAATAAATATATCTAACTATGGAACCAAACTAATCCTATGATGATGAAGTAAATTAGGTAAGAATCCCCATTATGAAACACATAATACCAAATTTGGTTGGTTCTAATCATATCAAGAAGCATTGATCAATGATATATGGGAGGAAATTCATGCAAGCATGCTCATAAAATAGTTAGTCATGGTCAAAGAAACTATGATGACTAGTGATCATGATTGCAACAATGATGATGTGACCACCACTTTCAGTCCCCCACTAAAGAGGTGTATATGCTATTTTATACTTTATGAGTCATCTTATGGTTTCGTTGAATCTCAAAAGGTATAGTTCTTTCACAACCTAGAGGGTCAGTTTCAGTTACTAACTGGCCATTCATCAGGGAACATAATTCCATCTAATAATTATACAAAACGAATATTTTTACTAGTAGTTAAGAAATTTGAGTATAAAGGAGATTGAAAATGACCTCCATATAATAAATCTATTTCAATTAAGAAGTCAACTAGATACCTAAATAATTAACATGAAAACAAAGAAACTTCCTCATGGTTATTGTATAAAATAATATAGCTCAGAAGCAATTAAGAGTCTTACATAAGATAATATATAGTCTGGATTTATATTTATAAGTTATGACAATCTTCATTTTATAAGTCGTTTTGTATTGATGAGTTAGTCTCAATTCACACTTTCTATGATGATATCAATGTCTAATTTAAAGTTGGTTGAACCGCCGCCCTATTAGTGATTTTCTACTATCGGATCATAGTGTTGGGCGTGATGGGTGGGCCGCTATAATGGTTTCTACTATCGGTAGGGATGATAAACGAGCATGCTCGTCGCGTTTAAGTCTGCTTACGAAAAATGGGGTAGAATGAAGAAGACATAGTTAAATTGTTAGTCTAAAACTTTGGACGTGATGAGTGAACTTCACATCAAACAATATACAGATTAGTTTTATAAAGATGAGTTAAGCCGATCAGACAATATAACTAGTTTTATACGAATGAGTTAAGCCGAACAACGGTAGAAACAAACATATCTTACAACGAAGAATCTTATTATTTCTTTGTTTATCTGTTCTGCTTTTTGGTCGGGTTTGTAAACTATAATGCACATAATTTTGCTACCAATAATAACACATTGAATTGTTGCACCCTGACCCACCACAATAGGTCAATGACAAATCACTATTTATATGAAAACAAAACAAGCGCATGCATAACCTTAATTATTTGCGACAACATTCCAATTCCAATTCATTTTTTTAACATCAATTCATTAAGGACGATATTATGTTCGTGGATACAAATAAATAACACAAAAATCATTACAATATTGTTTTGTCAGACATATGAAAATACCAAGAATATATCTGTAACAATGTCTCGGGACCCAATGAAATGATCTCCTCCAGATGAAACATAGCCACGTTTTGTAGAATCATAGCCAAAAACAGCAGAATTGACCCTACCTTAGCTTTAAATTTTGTCACCGTGGCAGATACTCGGCGCAAATCGTTATATTTCACGTTGCAGACTGCAATTTAAAACCATTGATTATAATATTCATCACTTACACCAACAATGAAATTGCGACCACCTTTGATATTTTGATGGTTAAATATGATTAATGCGGCTACAATCTCAATCACAAGGATATACAAAAAGAATCAATGAAATCACAGTCATAATTGTAGATACATTCCATTTTCTAAAGCTTATTATTATACATACATAACATGAACACTGCACATTTGTATTCATTGATTTTTCCTAGAAGTTACATAGCTTTTACAAAGAGAAAAATACAGTATAATATGCTACACCCTAAATTTACCTATCACAAACAGAAAAAAAATTGTAGAAAAAAAATCTCAATTCTTTTGAGTTGTGCTGCCATTGGTAGACCAAAACTTACTAAACATTCGTTTCGGCTTAGTAGGGTTAGAACATAAACTTTTAAGTTTAGCACTTCTTACAAATCTGTCACATACCATATTAGGACTCTCATCTAAATCATCCTCAGCTATTTTTGTCCTAAGAGTTGAGTTCTTTGTTGATTTTGGTGCCTTGAATGAATTAACATTCCAATTATTATCAGTGTTTATGCTTGTAGTTGTGCTTAGTTGCGATGCATGTGTTGATGGATCGATTCCGTAAGCAGTGAGTAGTGCTTTGATGTTACTTGGCATTTTGGTGAGTTTGCCTTCTGATGATGCTGCTCTAGCTTGCTCAAAGAAGAGAACCTGGACAACGAGTCTTAGTGGTAGTAAATCGTTTTGTGCAGCGTGCATACATGATTTCATGGACAATTTTTTGCAGTCTAAAACACGGCATAGTCTTTTCCGCTCGGTCTTGTTGACCTCCGAATGAGCCTGCATTTTTCAGGAAACATTGTATTAGAGATAAATCAAGATCCGCTAGGCCATTTCAATCTGGTCATGCTCAAAACATATGACTCTCGATATGTTGCGTCCAAGACATGAGTTAAGTGTGTTAAGAGTTATACATCAGATGAACTACCTATATTATGCAAATTACATATCTCAATTAATTGATGATAATTAGGTTAAAGACATGTTGGGTGTCAGACATATTTCATAGTCAGACCAACATAACACTGAGACACGTGATTATAATAATCATTTCATTTTCTCAAAATTATTACTAGTGATGACATATTGTCAGTGTCATATGTTGAGTGTATGTTTTAATAAGTTTTATGTTTTACCTTGAGAACACAGTATCCATGAAAACTAAAACAATTTCTTGAATTATTTACCTTGAGATACGTATCAATAGCACTATACAGATCATCATGATCAAATCTGGCAAACTCAGGTACAGCTTCAGCAATAGCGACGAACTTCTCCAGAGGCAAATTCACATCCTTAGCTATCTCTTGAAGATACATATCAACAAGTTTCGCCACTTTCAATTTCGAACTATGCGATACTGAGGAAGATCTTCTACTCTCTTGCAATTCAAAACCAACATCCTCAGCCGAACGCGACCTCCTATTTTCAAATTCCAACCTCGATCTTACAGGACTAGTCGGCGGACTTTGGCCTAATTGCAACATAAACTCTTCCAACAAGTTCATCACCAAATCTACATCACAAACCATTAGAAGATCATTAACTGTTGCTTCCTCCAATTGAAGTCCTGCTCTTTTAACTAACTCTGTCTTTGTAGACGGAGACGAATTCAAAACATTTGCTATTTCCAATAGTTTAATCAGAAAGCTACACGAAACAGCGCCTTTTTCACCCGGAATCAAATTCACTATTGATTCCAAAACCAAACTTTTCTTCGAAGAAGCTATTTCACTTCCCGAATCAGAATCAGAGCCGATTTTCAGTAACCATCTAGACGCATAAATTACCAAAGCATCACCAATGAGATTTAAAGGCATCCTTACATCAGATTTTAGAGCAATCATGATTCTCCAATAAAGATCAATGCTCAATTCTGCTAAGTTCTCACCCCACCATTTTTTTCTCATCGATTGTTCTCTCGAACTTTCTACTCCACCACAAGACCAATCATCATCATCATCACTACAAACCTTTCTCAAAACCTTGGAACAAACCGCTCCAATGCATCTATTCGTAATCGACAACTCCTCCGACCACAAATGCAACGCTTTCGTCGTCTGTAACGCCACAATCGAATCTTTCCACCCGTAAAGTATGCACGAATTGAAGAAAACCTCAAGCTTATAGATCAAGTTACCCTTATCCGCATCTTCCGTCATTTGCAAATACTCGGCTGCACATCTTGCAGCTACAATGTTGTAAGGACTTATAGTAATTGTAATCCTGTAACAGAATTTCGCGCAGAGTTCAAACGCTTCGATTCCACCCGGAAAATCGGGTAATTGTACTATTTGATGATTCAAAGGCGAATCGAGTAACTCCGAACACAATCTTTGTAGATGCAAACATTTTGATAACAATGGAAACTGAACAAAATCAAAATCAAATATCAAAATACTTCTAATTAACCATTAAAAAAATTTACTCAAAAATATACAAAAATTTAATTATACAAGTATGTATGTGACAAAAATTAATGGATTTTGAATATTTCATAACAATTTGGTATCATAAACTTCAAAAAATTTCAAAAGAATTTAAGAAACATACCTTATGAAGATGATATCTAGTTCCTTTAACTTGAATTATGAGGTCACTGGAAACATCAGAAGAAATTGACCTAAATATAACATAAAACTAAATTAAAAAATTCATGTTATTAATTAATAGTATTACATACTATAAGCTAATATATCATAACCTAAAAAAAGAAAGCAAAAAATTTAAATTTAATTTAATTAAATTACCTTATTGTGTCTGTAGTGTAGAAGGTATCTGGACGAGAACCCAGTTTCATAAACTTCATAACTATATGTTCAATGTTAATGTTAATAATACGTTCTATTTGTTAAATAATATGATATCTACACTATGAAGAATCTATCATAAGCTTATTATAAAGTGTTAGGAAATTAATTGAAAAGTTGAAGAGATTTGAAGAGAGAAGAAAAACAAGAAGTTTGTTGTGGGAACAAATAATGTAAAGTAGTTTAAATAAAGAGTGGCAGAAAGAAAAGGTTAATTAACGAAAATTAGGATTATAAAACTGTTTGAAGTTATTTTATTTATGGGAAATAGTTATAGGCTATATTGGATGATTAGAGTGAAATGCCAATTTATTGTACCGGATTAAGGTTAAGATGTGATTAGAGGTTTTGTTGTTAAAGTACTTAACACAAACTGTAGGGTAACTATAACTACAATAAAATATGAGGAATAAAATAATGTAAACATATATTAATGAAATATATGAAATCTTTCTAGAGTTAGAATATAGAATTTAAATAAAGAATTTGTTGAACAAGATTAGGTGAGTGCATCTAGACTTTCTTCCATTGGGAGTATGGATTCTGTTAATCATTCATAGGGAAATTCGACCTCCCTTCCATAAGTTCCATTTGCGAATATAGATTCTATATTAATCATTCATAGGGAAGAAATCATGATATTATTATTATTTTTTATTCATAACTGTTTAGCTTACTTTTTATGATACATCACTATCACATTTTTACATATAGTAAAAAAAATGTAATAACACTCGTATGGATGTGAATGTCAACTACTCTTGATTTTTGGAATTTGGTTTTTTATAGGAGTTTAAAATATTACAAAATTGAAAGATTAAAGAAATTTAAAAGATTAAATTGTTGAAAATTTATCAAAATTTATGGAGAATTTTTTATCAATTTTGATGAATAAGATTATTATCAGTACACAATAACAATGAAAGAACAAATTAAATAGCTGACATGATGTCGATTTTTATGGTAATTGCTCCATGATTCTTCCATGTTATCTCTTCGACCAGATTCACCATCTATGTTGCTCGACATGCACAAAGAGAAACAACTATGTGTTTTGCTTCACATGATGACAATGCCACTATTGGTTCTTTTCTTGAATTTTGACAATGTCAATGGATTTTCGATCCTCAGTATCACTACACCAACTTGAGTCGACGTATCCCATTAACTTGCATTTTTTACTTTATCAGTTGCATAAACAGAATGGCAAGATTGAGGTCTTGATTGAAGAGGAAGATGTCGTTGATGAACTAAGATTCTGGCAACCTTCGCTAGTCCTATATGCTCTGGGTGGAGAGTTAAGCATGAACACCGTAAAAAACTTCATGATCAAAAGCTGGAATTTCATGCAACTACCAGACACGTACTACCATGAGGAGGGGTATTTTATCCTTCATTTTAAGACTATTAGAGAAAGAGATGAGGTGCTCATGAAAGGTCCATGCTCCATTAGAAATATGCCAGTTCTAATCCGAGAATGCGACCTGATTTTACTCTGAAGGATGACCTATTGTGTACTCTGCCAATCTGGGTCAAATTGCCCCTTCTTCCTTTGTACTTTTGGGGTGACACCAGTCTAAACAAACTGGGAAGTGCGCTTGGAAACCCAATTGTAACCAATGAGTATACGGAGAACCGTCTGCGTGTCTCTTATGCTAGAATCCTCGTTGAGATGGATGTCACTAAAGAGCTGCCTAGTGAAATCACCATAATAGATAACAAAGGAGAGAAATTGGTTCAGGACATTGAATATGAATGGTGCCCGAGTATCTGTGGAAAATGTAAAAAACTTGGTCACAACTGTGAAAAGCCAAAAGTCAGAAGGAAACAGTGGAAGCCTAAGCAAGTCAATCATGTGCCTGATAAGGAGCATAAGGCTGATCTAGACCAAAACATTGAAAAAGAGCAAGATACACACAACGTGGTAAAGGTTGCTAAAGTAGCAACTGGTGATAAAGCTACAGGGTTAGCGAAAACCAATATAGTTTCCCATGGTAACAAGAATGCGTGCAACGTTTAGTCTAATGACTTTTGGATAGAAGTTAGCAAGAGTAGCAGAGACCGTGGCAAGAAGATTGTGCTTGATGAAACTTATGGACTGACTCCCTGTGTAAATGGATTTAAGGCTTTGGAGGTTTTGAATGACCTTGCAGAGCTTAACATTGGCCAATGATCACATCTTGGAACGTGAGGGGGTTCAATAATATAGGCAAGCTTAAGGAGATTAGCTCCCATCTCCGCTTGCTTAGGGCTGATATTAATATTATGATTGAAACTAGAGTGAAATCTACTCAGGCTAACCACATAAGGAATAATCTCCATATGAGAGACTGCTTTGTCGACAATTATAACCACCATGCTAATGGTAGAATCCGAGTCTAATGGGATCCTAATAATGTGGATGTCAATGTCATATCTTGCTCAAGTTAGCTGATTCATTGTGGTATCTTTGATTTCCAAGTGAAATTCCGATATTGGCTAACTAGTATTTACGCCTTGAATAAGCTGGACCAAAGGAAAATTCCGTTGAGAGACCTGAGACAAATTCAGCTTCAAGGCCCTTGGTGCCTTGTGGGTGACTTCAACAATGTCTTGACGGCTCAGGATCGGATTGGTGGTTCCATTGTAACGGAAGCTGAGTACACAAACCTTCGTGAGTTAATGGAATTCAAAGGGCTTGCTGAGATGGATGGAACATGCAAGTTCTTCACTTGGTCAAATAAATATTCTGAGGGGACAAGCTACTCTAGGATTGATAGAGTGATTGGGAATATTGCTTGGTTTCAAAGCCAATATAATACCACTCTGAAGATCCCCCCCCCCATATTTCTGATCACGCCTTGCTCTATATCTCTAACCAACCTCGTGCCAAACTTCAAAGGAGATTCCGGTTTGTGAACTGTATCACTCAAGTTGAGGGATCCAAGAACAAGGTGTAAGAGATCTGAAGGATACATATTGACAATTGAAGCAACTCGATTTTCAAAAATCTTTTAATTTTCGAAAGCTAGTGAAATCGCCACCTAATTTTATTTGTTCTAAAAAGAACGGGAAAATATAGATAAAACCCAAAACAAGCGGATAAGGCGGTCTACGTGACCAAAAAAAGTGGGATCGGGAGTCGGTTATGTAAGGGGAAGGTATTAGCACCCCTTACATCCATCGTACTCGATGGGACCCATTTAATTCTACGCATTTGTGTGTGTGTTTATTGCTAAGTTATGAATACCAAAAGGAAAAGAAATTGTTTGTTATTATTTTTGTGTTTGGCACGGTTTCGGAACCGTGTGCCTACATATTCCCTTGTGCAATGGGAAAGTCAAAACTCTGTAGTTCCTCTCGAAAAGGTTTTAAGTTTGTTGTATTGATTTTATAAGAAAAATCGTGCATTTAGACATTTCAAATACTTTGAACTAGGACTTGTTTTGTTTGTTTGAAAAGCTTAAGTCCTCGTTCGTATTTGAAACGACTATTACACCCTCTTTATCCGAAAAGAGTTTTTTACGATCGCATATGAGCGATAAAAGAATTTGAATGAGTTGAATTGTTTTTTATATGGGTGAAAAGTACCGAACCATAAGTCTAGCATCCTATGATTCAAATACTAGAAACAAGATGAACTCAATGCTCATCGAGTCGTCTATCATCCCAAAAGTTTTTCTTTTATGAAAGAGTGAAGTGAAACAAGGTTCACGTTATTAAGAATCTTTAAATAGTTGGTCTAGCATCCAACGACTTAAAGATTAGAAGTTCACTTTTTCCTGCAAGTGTTTAAACAATTAGTCTAGCATCCAACGGCTTAAACACTTGAGTTTTCTTTATGAAAAGATTTAGAAAATGCACTCGACGTTGGATCGAGGTTTGTAATTTAATTATGAAAGTGTTTTGGAGATACGGGTTATAGTTAATTAAGCACATGGACTAAGGTGTGATAATAGAAATGAACAAGTAATTGTATACAAGTATTAAATAAAGCGAGTAAATAACTTAAAAGCCCATACAAGGTGGCCCGCATAAATAACAAGACAATTTATCGTGTAAGTGCATGCGCGAAATAAATTTAATCGACTAATTAAACGAAATTTTATCAAGTAATTAGTTTTAAAAAAATTAATCAGATGGGCCAATTAATTTTAAATAACCTAATTAGATAATTAAATGATGTTTAACTAATCAATCAAAGTTTCATTGTAATCCCAAGAGTAAGCGTGGTGTGTGCAAAATGTGTGGCCGTTGTGACGCTTCAAAGCTTTGTCAACTAAGGGTAGAAAAAATGGCTCGCACGAGTACTAGTTGGAAAATGTTTTCGGTTCGTGCTTTGTGAATGAATAATTAAATAATAAGGCAATAAAATTATTTACTAACTATTACAACAAATGGGAATGGGGGTACAAATTTACAAATGGGGATATATACTAAAAATTTCCTAATAATAACAAAATGTCTAACTATACTACTATTATTATTTTTTGCATTTTTGAGTATATCTAAACATTTTACTTAGTTAAAAAAAAAACTATAATAATATTTGTTGTTAATAATAATAGTAAATAATAATAGTTGTTGATGGTTAAAAATAAGTAATAATACTAAATTAGTAATAATAATAAATTAGTAATAATAAGAAAATAGTAATAATATAAATGGTTAGTATTAATAATACTAATAATAATATAGTAATAATAATAGTATAATAGTAGTATTAATATATTTACTAATAGTAATAATAATATAAGTAATAATAATAATACATAAAAACACACTAATCCTAATTAATTTAAACTTAAGTTATTTTTTTATAAAAAACAAACATAATCAGTTTTAAGAAAACTCATCCTCTCCAAGAACACGATCTCTCACCCTCTCAATCTCCCTCTCACAGACCCTCGCGGTCTTCTCATCTCTCGCCGGTTCCTCACCGTTTCTCCTCGCCAGAACTCGCTCACTCCGTTCTGTCTCTCTCACCGTCGCCGTTCATCCCTCTCTCTCTATGACCGCGACCGATTTGTTTCTCCTCTCTCTCATTGCGAGTTCGCGATCGCGACCCTCTTTTCTCTCTCGATCTCGATTCGGTTTGCATGTTCGATTTCGATTGTTGGTTTGTGATTTCTGATGTTGTGTTTGATTTCTGTGAGTTACAGGTACCTACCGGATTTTGGAACTCGAAGAGGTTGGAACCCTGGCTTGTCGGATTCAACCTCCTTTGTTGCTCCCGGGTGAGACCGCTCCAAAACTTCTTTTCCTCTTCTTTTTTCGATTCAGAACATAATTTTTTTCTGAAAAAGAACAAACTCTGAAGGGTTGTGGTTATAGGAAGATGATGATAGATTAGGGTTTTCTGGGTATTGGCTTTTGAATCGATGCTTGTTTTTGCTTTGCTGGTTTTTTGAACTGGTCTTTTTGGGTTGTTTCAAGAACAGATGCTCTTACTTGGTATTTTTGAACTGGTTTCCTTTTTCTTTTTCTTGGTCAGAACCGATCCCCCTGACTGGTATCTTTTGAACTCTCTATATAGGAACAGATACTGCTACTTTTTTTAATCCTCTCCCTCCCTTTGAGTTTTTTTAATATTATAACAGATACTACACTTTTCAGCCACTGCTATCCCTGAACAGATACCATGCTTGCACATTTGGTTATCTTTGATCCATTATGCTATCCTTCTGAATAAATTGAACAGATTCTGCCTTGGTCTTACTTGCTGCAGTATTGGCTTCTTTACCATTTATGTGCAAATTCTAGCTGTCCCTCACAGTCTGTGGTATTATTGCTTGTAACCAATGTCCCTTTTCCACTTCTGGCATAAGATATCTGCTGTGCTATTGCTGTTCTGTTCTCTCTTTATACATACAACTGCTGCTTGGGTAAAAATCAGTGTTTGGGTGAAATAAAATTTCCCTCTTGGCTGTCTGTTATGCTTGCTGTTGTGCTGACCAAACTCCTCTCATCTCCTTTGTCCCTTGTCTCTGCTGCCTGTTGGATTTAAATATATATTACTGCCTATTGGAATTTTTGTCTCTCTTGCATTGGGCTGATAAAGAATTGTTTTGTTGGGCTGTTTTATTTGGAATATGATGTTTCCTGATTTCCACTTTGTACCTCCTTTGTGAACCAACAACGAAAGTTTTTGTGATTTGCAAGGGAAGTAACGGTAATGGCCGATGAAGGGACTTCGGTTCTGAGGCTTTCGAAACAATTGACCCTTAAACCTGATTCCTTAACACAACTCTAATGATGAGCCCGAAAAACATAATTCTTTTGGTTTTCGTATGCAATTTGTTTTGTAACTGCTAACTGATTTCCTTCTTTTTCGTTTCAGGCGACAATGGATGGCACAGCATAAAAGAAGAATGCTCGGGTACAAAGAATAGTTCGGAGGCAGCACCAATTAGCTCGGCCCAATTCGGAAGCTTGTAGCATTAGATTAGGACACCTTAGAAACTTGTAAAATTATGATATTTGTATTTTTTTTGTAACTAAAATCGTAATTTGAAATCCAAAAGATAACTTCCTTTCTTTGTATTCCCAATTTGAAACTATACCCAAATTTCAAAGAAATACAAATTCTCCTTTTTTCACATTGCATCTTGAAATTCCACATTTTACATTCATGCTTGAAATATCCCACAATCTCCTGTAATTATATTGACTGGCAAATTCAAACACCCATAAATGGTATTTTCACTCACCGAATTCAAATAATATGAGTAAAAGACTTCCTTAAAAATTAAATTCTCAAATAACTAAATATTTTTTGAATTCAATTTCTAAACCAATAATCCTTTTTCGGACCCATAATTCCAGATAACCTCTTGTGCGAGAAAAACTCGAAATCGTTCGAACCATTTTGAATATAAACGAACGGTTAAAACTTTTCCATGTAAAATTCTCGGTAAAATTACTGAAATCATTACAAGCAAACACATTTTTTGAAAATAATGGGATGAAGCGGAGAAATTTTGGGGTGCGACGATTGCCTATTCAATCATCTTAAACCTGATAGGTGAGAAAAAGCGACAGCTTTCGAACATTCAAGGTGGAAGAAGATTGAATACCAGAGAACCCCGAAATTTGCCCTACGCGGGAAACCAATGCCACGAGAGACCCAAATAAAATATCTTGACTACAGAGTCAAGGAAAAACGCTTGAGGAGAAAACTTGCTAAGCATTAACGGAATGCTTTAACACAATTACTAGGAGATTGTAACAATACTGGGGATAACTGTGTAACCGAAATGACTTTGACAACAATTTTAATGAAAAATGCTATGAGAAGAGAAACGAACTTCTCAAGCGAAAAGAAAAACAATATATTGAAAAATTGACATGAATGAGAACTTAACAAAGAGTTCTCTGAATTAAGGAATACCTGGAAACCTTAAACAAAATTGAAAAATTGACATGACTGAGAACTTAACAAAGAGTTCTCTGAACTAAGAATACAGAAACCTTAGAAATTGAAAAATGACACGATTGAGAACTTAACAAAGAGTTCTCTGAATGACTAAGGAATACCTGGAAACCTTAAACGAAATTGAAATGACATGACTGAGAACTTAACAAAGAGTTCTCTGAATGACTAAGGAATACCTGGAAACCTTACACAAAAATTGAAAAATTGACACGATTGAGAACTTAACAAAGAGTTCTCTGATAACTAAGGAATACCTGGAGACCTTAAACAGAATTGAAAAATAACACGATTGAGAACTTAACAAAGAGTTCTCTGATAACTAAGGAATACCTGGAGACCTTAAACAGAATTGAAAAATGACACGATTGAGAACTTAACAAAGAGTTCCCTGATTGACATGATTGAGAACTTAACAAAGAGTTCTCTGATAATTGGCTAGAACAATATCGGAATTGTTGGTGCGAAGTCACGAGGAGCCATGGCATCTTTGAATGTCTTTGACCGTGTAACCTCGAGTTACCAGCGAGCGAAATCGATGGCGCACCCAAGGTACAATTCTGCGGGGATAAACAAAACAATATCTAGCACACGGTGATATAGATGTTTATAAAGTCGGTAAATCTTGTTTCCGACATTTACGCGATGAGAGATCTTCTTGAACATGTATGGACATGTTGAACAACTTGGTCGACAAGATCTTCAATTTGTATCGATTAGCTTTATCGTTGATAGAAGAATCGATTCGATGCATGGTGAAAAACTTCTAGGGTAATGAGCTTGATTTCTTGACATTGTATGGACAATGCATTGCAGCAAGTGGATATGTAGATCAATGTCTGAGTTGGAGAAATATCTTGAGATTGAATAAACATCCCACCTGGAGGACACTTATTTGTCGAGTAGTTGATGACTTCTTTGAAATAAGCGCACGGAAGTTTGATGTAATTTTAGAGAACAACTCGAGAGGAGTATATTGTGGAAGCCACTTGATAGTATTCTTGAGAAGATTCTTGTCTGAAAGAAATCTTTGAAAATACCAAGAATAATGTTGTAGTAATCCTTTCTGAAGGAGACTCACTTGGAGAGTAAAATAAGCTTCGTTGGGGAAACTTCGTAAGAAAACCATGTGGGAAATTCACTGGGGATTCCCGGTTGAATAATTTTGCTGACATTAGAGTCCATCGGAAGAAGGCATTTATTTGGGAAGAAATCTCGACTGGAGAAACCATCAGCTGTTGAGATCCATACAAGCATATAACTTGTGTTGTAGGATAGAGGATAATTCGTCGTCTGAGAACTAATCCTTCAAATTTGATCCTTACGAGGATATTTAGTTTCAGTTTGAAAAACCTGCAAAACAGATAGCCGAAGCTAATGCATGGGTATGATATGCATGATATGTTTTTTTTTCTAATGCAAATGGTGTATGATTTCCTGATACTGTTGAGAGAAGGAAGACATCACTAGGGAATCCAATTGAACAATCTTGTTGTAATAAGAGTTCACTGGGGATGATTGATCACTTCTCTGGGGAAGTAAACTTCATTGGATAGATGACACTACTATCGATTGTCTGTCACCCAAGCGTTCACCTGACACTGGGGAGAGAAATTGAATTGTCATTTGAGACACGGTCTTTGACACCCGCATTCGACTTTAATCTGAACAGATCCCAAGTCTGGCGGAGGTTTATGCATGAATATGCTATGATATGACATAAATGGATGAATGAATGGATGAATTATGCGTGAATATACTGGTTGATGTATTGGTTATCAAACTGAATTCCCGACATAGCTGGTTCGGAGGATGGAAGAACACGGCACAACAAGATGATTGACCAAGCTCCAAATATTGAATTGTTGCTGGAAGGGCTGCAATGCTAATTCTTGTAGAAAGAAGAATAGCAAACTCCTGAATTGATCAGATAATGATGTTTAGAGGCGTGCCCCATGCGTGGGAATGCAGTTGCATTAGATTTTGCACTTCAGAATCTCAATATGCCCCGGTCTGGTAGACCTTCTAGAAATCTTTCCCGAAGCAATACTTTACTGATCGTTAGTATTTCAAAGGAACTGGGTATTCTGATATGGGGCTATCATGCCTTGACAGGAGCTTTGGAGGTATTTCCGCATCTCAAAATAACCTCTTTAGATTTACCGAATCTCCAAGTGACGGACTTTGCATAAATGGCCGACTTGCCCCTTCATGAACATTGGAGAGACTCCAACGTCTCGAAGTAGTTGCTTCAGATGAATCCTTTCAGCAAGCTTGCTTTAGAATGAATCTTGAAGGGACTCCTACATCTCAAGTTGTTTCCTCAAATTGACTGCATCTGAATAATTGGCTATGCAATCATAGGGAAGACCTGCTCCAGGACGAGCTTTAGAGAGACTTCCACGTCTCGAAGTAATTACCAGTGATTGATTCTTGAGCGAACACTTGCTCCAATTAAAGAGCTTGACATTATGAAATGCGCCGGATCAACAACAAGTGGCGACTAACTTGGTGGAACAAGAGCTTTTGAAGGCTTCCAGCGTCGAGTAATTATCTCAGATTGATTGGAACCGAGCGATTAGTTGAAATGCTAATGTAACAACCTTAGAGACTCCCATGTCTCGGGTGATTGCTTCAAGTTGATTGAAACATGGAACGATAGTTGTCCCAGGCTAACTGCTCTTTTGGGAAGGACTAACTCAATTGATGGTTGCTCTTTAAGGATTTGCCCCCGGATTGGAAGAAATTCGAGGAGCTGAATTTTGATTTGATTGCCCCCAAATTCTTGAGAAGACAACTTGTGATATGCTCAAAGAGTCCTTAGGCGCCACTTGATACAAATAACGCTAACTCAGCAGAATAATCAAGTTTCTCTTCTTTGGACAAAGTCAAACTCTTCACTGATGTTCATTATGAGAACTTCTTCAATGTCAAACAATTGTTTTACATGTAGAAGAATGTTTATTATGACAATATAATGCAATATTTATGCGTCTTGAAGTTTTGTATGAAAAACATTATGATTTTTTTGTGTGAGTGAAACACTTTTGAGTGCAACTTGAAAATTTTCTTTTTGAAAGATAAGGCGAGCATATGATACCAACACGGATACTTAGCACACCTTTGTAGGAGTCGGTGGCGATCTCTTCGTTGCATGCTTTTGAATTAACCCATGCTTCAATTAGGACTTTTGAGGGTTGTAGCGTGGCACAGTTCACGGGTTCTTAGAAAAAGATTTTTAGGCTCAAAATATTTGGTGCCGCCCATTCTCCATGATGCTCTTGGTCCTAAGTTCAACTATCTTGATCGAGCACTCATCTCGAGAGGAGTTCACGATGGTTGAGGAACCAACACGAGGTTTCTCGGACACGACATCACTCACTTTGTCTTTTGGTATTTGACCACACAACTTGTTCTTTGTTGAGAATCCTTTGCATTTCGGGATCTTACCTGACTTTTGCCTAAGCGACTTATTACTAAGTTCCGACTTAGCGGGCTCTTTGTCTTTTTCTATTTATTTCATTTCATTTTTTTTAACAAATCGTGGATCTATACACAACCTTTGATTCGTTAAAGTGATGGTGGTATCGAGTCCACGAGGTCGATGGAGGATAAGCTATGGCGTCGTCATCTGTTGACTTTTCTGATGTGCGAGAGACACCCATGTGGTATCATTCTCCTTTGATGCACATCATTGATAGATGGGGGTCGACTACTGTGGTTTTGACATTTATCAACCTTTTGAAGGATAGCCATTGTTGTATCCTTTGATGCATACTCTCTTGATGAGTTCTGAACGCTCGATCAGATTAACTGAACACTACCCGCCCACAGGGTAAAAATGATGAGGTTTTACGAAGAGAAACTCTACTTCAAGGCTCGAAGGGGGTTAACGAGGGTCTACCTCCCTTATAACTCCGGTGTTTGGGGATTTGAAACAAGGCCTGTACATTATCAGCAAGGTTTTTACTCAAAATCACATGATTAGAGACGTGGCGTTTTTTCAATTATCGTCATCCTCCCTCCAATCTTTTCCTAGGCGAAAGGATTGGTAACGTTGGTATCAAAATGCTCGCAAATCATTTAAAGAGTGATAACGAATAGATTGCTTCAAGACAAACATACTCATTGCATTAAGATGAAAACAAACAAGTTTTTACATGCAAACAAAGTTTAAACAATTAAACAAGATACACATGAAAATGCAGTAAAGAAGTAAAAGACTGTCGTTGTTGAGGAGACTTGAGCTCTGTCTTGACTTGTTGATTCAAATGAAATTAGTAGGCTTGACGTTCACTTGAGTATGGGGTTTCCATTCACAAACAGATTCCCTCCTTGAAGAGTCAAGTACTTCTGGTCAATCAACTGTTGAACTTTGGCTTTGTAAGGATTGCAATCCTCTGTTGAGTGTCCTACCGTACCAGCATGGTATCCACATTGTGCATTATGATCATATCCAAGCGGGAACAACTTTGGTGGCTTAAGAAACTTGGGAACCACCAATGAACTTTGAACCGAATCTGGCGATTAGCATGAGTAGCGGAATTGGATAAAGAGGAGCATTCCTTCTTTCCAAATTATTAGAGCCGCGTTCGATTTTGAGAGTTCGACTACGAAGTTGAGGAAGATCGAGATAAAAGTTGTTGATGCAAAGACTTGAAAAGAGGTAATGGAGGATAATGAGTTGGTGTTGCAACCGAATTCCCTTTGCTAGAACTTGAGATATCTTTGCTGAAGGTTACCACCTTCTCGGAAGTGAACATCTGGTCTACTTCATCACTATTCTTCAAAGTCTCAACTCCTTCTTGGTAAGCAATTGTCCCAATGAGTTTTGGAAGTCCCTCAAAATTTATATGATCAAAACTTGCAAGCAAAATGTCTAAGCTCGATCTATTTTGTTTGAAAAACAGAATCTTATCATCAATTAGCTCTTGAACTGTGCATTTGAAGGCCGAACAATTCGGTTTAGTGTCCTCTGGTCGACATGGAAAGTACATTTAACTTTCTCATCAAACCAAGCTTTGGCAACCCAGTATGCTTCAATTCCCTTGGTATCACAACACCACTCTGAATCAGGTAAGGCAATAATTGAGAATACGACATCGGGATTGGCTGAATATCCTGTGGAGCATATCGACGGTAATGCCGATTTGGCTCTTTCTTCTTCGATCGGGGAGTAAGCAATTTTGTTGTCGAGGAATCTTGAAGGTGAAGGCCGTGGATGATGCTCAAAGGATGATTTTGACCTGGAGAGTTTGCTACGTGCGGATGTCCTTGACCCATGGAGACATCAGATGATAGAGCAGCGACCAAACTTGCGGAGATTGGTGTGGTGTTGCATTATCTTTTCAACACAACTTGCAAGAGATCCATGACCAAACTCATCTGATTCTTCAAGTGTTTAACTTTTGCCTTCAATAGTTCCTGACCACGTTGAAGCTCGTCTATAGCCTTCTGAGACATCCTTGGAGTTCTGAACGTGCTTCGAGTAGACAGTTTGATATTTTCTGGACAGAAGAGATGAAATGAGTTTTTCTGATGAAGATGAAATGCATGGTAATGTATGAAAGAATGCAAATGTAATATAATGGCAACGCATGTAAGAATGCGATGTAATATAGTAGTAACGCATGTAAGAATACGATGTAATGGTAATGCATGTAAGAATGCAAATGTAATATAATGGCAACGCATGTAAGAATGCGATGTAATATAGTAGTAACGCATGTAAGAATGCGATGTAATGGTAATGCATATAAGAATGCAAATGTAATATAATGGCAATGCATGTAAGAATGCGATGTAATATAGTAGTAACGCATGTAAGAATGCGATGTGATGGTGATGCATATAAGAATGCAACATGACGGTAATACACGTAAGAATGCCATATGATGGTGATGCATGTAAGAATGCAATGATGGTGACGCATGTAAGAATGCAATGTGATGATGATGCATGTAAGAATGCAATATGATGGTGATGCATGTAAGAATGCAATGTGATGGTGATGCATGTAAGAATGCAATGATGGCGACGCATGTAAGAATGCAATGTGATGATAATGCATATAAGAATGCAATATGATGGTGATGCATGTAAGAATGCAATGTGATGATGATGCATGTAAGAATGCAATATGATGGTGATGCATGTAAGAATGCAATGTGATGGTGATGCATGTAAGAATGCAATGATGGCGACGCATGTAAGAATGCAATGTGATGATAATGCATATAAGAATGCAATATGATGGTGATGCATGTAAGAATGCAATGTGATGATGATGCATGTAAGAATGCAATATGATGGTGATGCATGTAAGAATGCAATGTGATGGTGATGCATGTAAGAATGCAATATGATGGTGATGCATGTAAGAATGCAATGTGACGCGATACATATTGATGTTATGCGCAAGATCATATGTAAAGCCAAATACCACAAGGGTTTAAAAGGACGGTCGGACATGGTTTCGACGTCTACCGACAATTCCCCAAACAAGGTTGGTTCTAATGTTTTTATGCTAAATGCCTCTCGGAGTCTCAGATCCCCTTTTTTAGAAATATTATCACCACGCGATCGGACTATGTGGGGATAATACTTCCAAAAGTATACTCCAAGAAGCGGCTCTTAAAGGGATACTCAAAAACCTTTGAGCGGTTGGTCTCAGTTTTGGACATCCTAATACTTAGAGTTGTAGGCCATTTGTCTAGAAATTGTTGCCCCGCACTAGCATACGGTGCAACAACCCCCTTAAAACGACCAACTCTAAGTTGTGGTCTTCACGTCGATCCAAGGAACACGGATGTCCAATGGACCTAAGCTACTCAACCACTCTAAACTTATGTTTCCTAGAAGCCTGGGTATTGGGCTTATCTATGAATCATAACCAAAAACGCCCAAATATCACAATATATCACAGGATAGTATAACGAAATAATAGGAAATGGATAGTAAACATCAAAGCAATAAACAAACACCCAAGCGAAGAATTAAATTAGGGTTAACTCGCTTTAAAAATTTTCCCCAGTGAAGTCGCCAACTAAAGCAACTCGATTTTCAAAAATCTTTTAATTTTCGAAAACTAGTGAAATCGCCACCTAATTTTATTTGTTCTAAAAGAGCGGAAAATATAGATAAAACCCAAAACAAGCGGATAAGGCGGTCTCGTGACCAAAAAGTGGGATCGAGTCGGTTATGTAAGGGAAGGTATTAGCACCCTTACATCCATCGTTCGATGGGACCCATTTAATTCTACGCATTTGTGTGTGTGTTTATTGCTAAGTTATGAATACCAAAAGGAAAAGAAATTGTTTGTTATTATTTTGAGTTTGTACGGTTTGAACCGTGTGCCTACATATTCCCTTGTGCAATGGGAAAGTCAAAACTACGTAGTTTCTCTCGAAAAGGTTTTAAGTTTGTTGTATTGATTTTATAAGAAAAATCGTGCATTTAGACATTTCAAATACTTTGAACTAGGACTTGTTTTGTTTGTTTGAAAAGCTTAAGTCCTCGTTAAGTATTTGAAACGACTATTACACCCTCTTTATCCGAAAAGAGTTTTTTACGATCGCATATGAGCGATAAAAGAATTTGAATGAGTTGAATTATTTTTTATATGGGTGAAAAGTACCGAACCATAAGTCTAGCATCCTATGATTCAAATACTAGAAACAAGATGAACTCAATGCTCATCAAGTCGTCTATCATCCCAAAGTTTTCTTTTATGAAAGAGTGAAGTGAAACAAGGTTCACGTTATTAAGAATCTTTAAATAGTTGGTCTAGCATCCAACGACTTAAAGATTAGAAGTTCACTTTTCCTGCAAGTGTTTAAACAATTAGTCTAGCATCCAACGGCTTAAACACTTGAGTTTTCTTTATGAAAAGATTTAGAAAATGCACTCGACGTTGGATCGAGGTTTGTAATTTAATTATGAAAGTGTTTTGGAGATACGGGTTATAGTTAATTAAGCACATGGACTAAGGTGTGATAATAGAAATGAACAAGTAATTGTATACAAGTATTAAATAAAGCGAGTAAATAACTTAAAAGCCCATACAAGGTGGCCCGCATAAATAACAAGACAATTTATCGTGTAAGTGCATGCGCGAAATAAATTTAATCGACTAGTTAAACGAAATTTAATCAAGTAATTAGTTTTAAAAAAATTAATCAGATGGGCCAATTAATTTTAAATAACCTAATTAGATAATGAAATGATGTTTAACTAATCAATCAAAGTTTCATTGTAAGCCCAAGAGTAAGCGTGGTGTGTGCAAAATGTGTGGCCGTTGTGACGCTTCAAAGCTTTGTCAACTCAGGGTAGAAAAATGGCTCGCACGAGTATTAGTTGGAAAATGTTTTCGGTTCGTGCTTTGTGAATGAATAATTAAATAACAAGGCAATAAAATTATTTACTAACTATTACAACAAATGGGAATGGGGGTACAAATTTACAAATGGGGATATATACTAAAAATTTCCTAATAATAACAAAATGTCTAACTATACTACTATTATTATTTTTTGCATTTTTGAGTATATCTAAACATTTTACTTAGTTAAAAAAAAAACTATAATAATATTTGTTGTTAATAATAATAGTAAATAATAATAGTTGTTGATGGTTAAAAATAAGTAATAATACTAAATTAGTAATAATAATAAATTAGTAATAATAAGAAAATAGTAATAATATAAATGGTTAGTATTAATAATACTAATAATAATATAGTAATAATAATAGTATAATAGTAGTATTAATATATTTACTAATAGTAATAATAATATAAGTAATAATAATAATACATAAAAACACACTAATCCTAATTAATTTAAACTTAAGTTATTTTTTTATAAAAAACAAACATAATCAGTTTTAAGAAAACTCATCCTCTCCAAGAACACGATCTCTCACCCTCTCAATCTCCCTCTCACAGACCCTCGCGGTCTTCTCATCTCTCGCCGGTTCCTCACCGTTTCTCCTCGCCAGAACTCACTCACTCCGTTCTGTCTCTCTCACCGACGCCGTTCATCCCTCTCTCTCTATGACCGCGACCGATTTGTTTCTCCTCTCTCTCATTGCGAGTTCGCGATCGCGACCCTCTTTTCTCTCTCGATCTCGATTCGGTTTGCATGTTCGATTTCGATTGTTGGTTTGTGATTTCTGATGTTGTGTTTGATTTCTGTGAGTTACAGGTACCTACCGGATTTTGGAACTCGAAGAGGTTGGAACCCTGGCTTGTCGGATTCAACCTCCTTTGTTGCTCCCGGGTGAGACCGCTCCAAAACTTCTTTTCCTCTTCTTTTTTCGATTCAGAACATAATTTTTTTCTGAAAAAGAACAAACTCTGAAGGGTTGTGTTTATAGGAAGATGATGATAGATTAGGGTTTTCTGGGTATTGGCTTTTGAATCGATGCTTGTTTTTGCTTTGCTGGTTTTTTGAACTGGTCTTTTTGGGTTGTTTCAAGAACAGATGCTCTTACTTGGTATTTTTGAACTGGTTTCCTTTTTCTTTTTCTTGGTCAGAACCGATCCCCCTCACTGGTATCTTTTGAACTCTCTATATAGGAACAGATACTGCTACTTTTTTTAATCCTCTCCCTCCCTTTGAGTTTTTTTAATATTATAACAGATACTACACTTTTCAGCCACTGCTATCCCTGAACAGATACCATGCTTGCACATTTGGTTATCTTTGATCCATTATGCTATCCTTCTGAATAAATTGAACAGATTCTGCCTTGGTCTTACTTGCTGCAGTATTGGCTTCTTTACCATTTATGTGCAAATTCTAGCTGTCCCTCACAGTCTGTGGTATTATTGCTTGTAACCAATGTCCCTTTTCCACTTCTGGCATAAGATATCTGCTGTGCTATTGCTGTTCTGTTCTCTCTTTATACATACAACTGCTGCTTGGGTAAAAATCAGTGTTTGGATGAAATAAAATTTCCCTCTTGGCTGTCTGTTATGCTTGCTGTTGTGCTGACCAAACTCCTCTCATCTCCTTTGTCCCTTGTCTCTGCTGCCTGTTGGATTTAAATATATATTACTGCCTATTGGAATTTTTGTCTCTCTTGCATTGGGCTGATAAAGAATTGTTTTGTTGGGCTGTTTTATTTGGAATATGATGTTTCCTGATTTCCACTTTGTACCTCCTTTGTGAACCAACAACGAAAGTTTTTGTGATTTGCAAGGGAAGTAATGGTAATGGCCGATGAAGGGACTTCGGTTCTGAGGCTTTCGAAACAATTGACCCTTAAACCTGATTCCTTAACACAACTCTAATGATGAGCCCGAAAAACATAATTCTTTTGGTTTTCGTATGCAATTTGTTTTGTAACTGCTAACTGATTTCCTTCTTTTTCGTTTCAGGCGACAATGGATGGCACAGCATAAAGAAGAATGCTCGGGTACAAAGAATAGTTCGGAGGCAGCACCAATTAGCTCGGCCCAATTCGGAAGCTTGTAGCATTAGATTAGGACACCTTAGAAACTTGTAAAATTATGATATTTGTATTTTTTTTGTAACTAAAATCGTAATTTGAAATCCAAAAGATAACTTCCTTTCTTTGTATTCCCAATTTGAAACTATACCCAAATTTCAAAGAAATACAAATTCTCCTTTTTTCACATTGCATCTTGAAATTCCACATTTTACATTCATGCTTGAAATATCCCACAATCTCCTGTAATTATATTGACTGGCAAATTCAAACACCCATAAATGGTATTTTCACTCACCGAATTCAAATAATATGAGTAAAAGACTTCCTTAAAAATTAAATTCTCAAATAACTAAATATTTTTTGAATTCAATTTCTAAACCAATAATCCTTTTTCGGACCCATAATTCCAGATAACCTCTTGTGCGAGAAAAACTCGAAATCGTTCGAACCATTTTGAATATAAAACGAACCGGTTAAAACTTTTCCATGTAAAATTCTCGGTAAGAATTCTGCTGAAATCATTACAAGCAAACACATTTTTTTGAAAATAATGGGATGAAACAGAGGGGAAATTTTGGGGTGCGACAACAATGTATACTATGCGGATGAAGTTGAAGAGGTTCTAGCCGATCTTATACAAGATACAAAAACCCTTGATCTCATGCAAAACTCAAAAGGCCGGAGAAGATCTTGTCAAAGCCCAAGAGGAGCTCAAAGTTGATATGATGAATAACTGTCTTATTGATGCAGTGAAGTATTGCACGATTGAGTTGGTCAAGTGTAATGACATTGAGTTGTTCATCCTTAATCAGCGAGCCAAGGTGAATCGGCTTAAGGAAGGGGACGAAAACACATCTTTTCTTCATGCCTCGATCAAAGCCAAGCAAAACTCTACGAACTTGCAGTCGATTCAAAAAGATGATGGTACAGTCCTTACCTCTAACAATGATATTGAGGAAGAAATTATATCCTTCTATGGTGGCTGATAAGTGCCAAAATGTAGTTATTTTGTATATATGTTTTGTGCCACTTATCCGTTCTTGTTTGTAAATAATCGTTGAATAACCCCATTTTTGTTGTAAATAAGTTTTATTGTGTTTTGTGTACATAATGTACCGTTTGATTACTTTTAATATATTTTTGTAGGTATTTGTGCGTGTTGGAGCATCGAGAAATAAAGTGTCGAAGACACGGCTCCGATGACGCAGTTTTGTTGAATAAAAGACCAGTTTTGTTCAGGAGAGGCCACCTGAGCGCTGTGAGGCCGCTGAGCGCGAGTCTCCTCAGTGCGTTTTGGAGCGTGTTGAGTGATTTGGTACTATTTCGGCAGAGAGATAATTTTCACCTCACTGAGCGACGTTTAAGTCAGTTTACGTGTAAATATCAGTGGAGGCCGCTTAGCGCGCCTTCGCCGCTGAGCGCGGTCGTCTGTGTTTAGTTTTATAACTTCATTTTTCTTCATTTTTAGGTTATGGTTTTGGGGTGGATTTTGATCCCCATTTCCATCAACCTTTGTTTTTGATAGATTAACTTAGAAAACAACATTAGGCTTTGCATACGAATGATTGGAGGTGGATTGCTCTTCGATAGGCTCTAACAAACCGCTTTAAATTTGTGGTTTATCTCTTCTCCTCTCTATGTATTGCTATTTTTATTGGGTTTTGTATGTACATTTACCTTGAACTCATGTAAATTTGTCTCCCTTGGTATTGTATAAAGTCTGTTTTACGAATCTGTGTTGGTGATTGTCTTAGGTTTTTACCTTGTGTTAGGGATTTGAGCTTTGCTAGACATAGACTGCTTAGATTCTTACCTAGGATGATTATCTGTTAGTTTCTAAATTCTATAAATGGGTTTAGAGCTGACATTTACTTAGAGTATCTGATTTTAATACCTCTGTGTTAGTTGTTTCGAGCTAGAGATAGTCGTTACGAGTGGCGCGATTGACTTTTGTGTTATTGAGGTAGGCCAGACATGGCTATCAAGGTGATGCAGTTGAATTCTTAATTTGGGTTAGAAATAGTTTGGGTTATGATAGGTATGTGATGACACGGACGAGTATTGTAGGCTGAGTATAACTGGACGGTAGATTTTAGTCTGTGACGGGTAGTGTGCATTCGTTCTGGAAAAACTGTCTATCCTTTATACTTTTTGTTCATTTACTTTTTGTCTTTTCTTTACAACCATTTAACCCCAAACTCATTAACGATAGAATTGTCGAACGACGAATCAATAACCAATCTCTGTGGACATGATACGATATAACCTAACCGGTATATATCACCTGGTAAAAATAATACATTACTTTTTGCTTGCCTGCTATAACCAAATTCGAACAAAATGACACCGTTGCCGGCGATTGATTTTATTGTTTCAGTATTGCGATAATTCTGTTGTTTTTGAGTTTTTTAATTAATGTATATGTTGTATAGACTATGTATATGAACTTGTATATTGTTACTTGTACATGTTGTGTGTTTATTTTCCATATTTGTTGATATTTATGTTTTTCCTAATTTTCACGTATTGTTGTAAGTTGTCTCGTTTTCGTAACGTTTGTTGTGTGAATGTTAGGACACTTTCTTTAGGTTTGTGCGGTGTGACAATATCATGGCATGACGAGAGGAGGTTACTAGTGCTTGCACAATAAAGGCGTCGAGCTTACGACGTAAAACAAGCATGTTTGTTTATGTTTGTTTATGTGTGTGGTGACTTGTGTTTTAACAAGTTGAAATAGGACTTATGCTTAATTTTAAATCTTCACTTTTCAACTTGTTAATTCATTTCCACCATGTTTTCGTATTGTTATTTGTATTCGTTTTGTTTTGTCAAATTGTGTTATCTGCAAGCTCATCGTGTTTAGCTTGAGGAGTTTTGTTGGATGTAAATGTTGTAAATTTTGTTTTTCTAATTCTTTTAGTGTTGTTTGAAATCTAATTTTGGTCCGGTAACTTTTAGGATTTTTAGGTATTCTCCTAAAGAAAACAAATGTATGGTTCAAACGAAAACGTACAAACAAAGTACATACTTACCACAATCCTACAACAATAACGTATAAACGAAACAAATCCTAAGTACAAAAATCATGTAAAACGTTCTAAAACAAAACAAGCTCAATCATGAATCACACCTAGCAAAAATTCATCGGTATATGAAGTACACACAAAGGTGAGGGACTTTTGACACTCATCCACAATCTTGCAAACAATAGACTAAATTATGCATTAATCCAAAAACTCTATTGAAAATACAAATGCAAGTGATAAGTCTTAAGGCTAATCGAAACAAAAACTTGCCTAAACCTAAGGGAGTGATCAACTCACAAATTTTCAAATAATACAATTCCAATCAAACTTCTTCTTCATCACAAATTTCACACCAAAACACCTTACTTATTAACACAACATTATCCATACTCTTTTTGTTTTTCTTTTTCAAAAGCTTTTTTTCTTTTTTTCTTTCATTTTTTAATATTTCTTTTTCACATTTTTCTCTTTTTATTTTCTTAACCTCATACCAACCACCATATAAGTACATAAAAATTCCTCTCCCCAACTGTAATACGGTGAACTGACTTTTTAGGATTTTTGTATCCAAATGTGCGGATAGCAAGAGTCGCCACCGACTTTTATTTTTATCCAATTAAGGGAAGGTAAAAGTAACAGAAAAAGACCTTCGTTAGATTCTGAGTTCGGGAGAATGGTTATGAAAAGGGAAGGTATTAGCACCCCTTTCCATCCGCAGTTTATTCTACGGGCTCTTAGTTGCTCTAGATCACTTTTTTGAAATTGCTTTCTGTGTGTTTGACAAAGATGTTTTGAAAAAAGGCATTTCGCTTTGAATTTGTAATGACTCATGTAGGAGTGTATACAAAGTGTTCGGAAATGTTTTTTGTTTTGAAAAGAATTTGAACTTTGAAAAAAAAGTGTGAGGTGTGAAAAGTATTTGATAGAGCAAGCAACTAAAAGACTTATTTACCCACTCAGAATTGGTCGTTTTTGTTGTACTTCTACATTCCTTTAGAATAGCGCTAGCCGTACCATTAGTTAGTAGGTAGCTCCATTCGTTGGATGTAAGCGGGACATTCGAAGGGACATCGGATGGTCATAGAAGGCAACTTGTAGGAAGTATCCTAGCACATTCGAAGGGACTATCATCATTTTTCGTAGGCGACAATCGAGGGTCAAGATCATGTATTCGGAGGCGACATCGTGGGTCTTATGATCTTTGTATCGAAGGGACTATGATGATTTATTTGGAAGGCAACGGTGCTAGAATACCTCTACGTTCGAGGGACATGACCATTTGAAATCGAAAGGCATCGAGAGAGAATTACCCTAAGGGGTGCGTGTGTGAAGAAGTGTATTGAATTCAGAATATGTTATCTTGAAGATTAGCGGGCTATGTTCATTGTTATCTTGCCATACACGCCTAATTACTAACAATTTATAGGGTGCGGAAAGTAAAATGCGGAATGTAAAAGCGGAAATGTAAAAGTGCGGAAAGATAAACCTACGCTATTACATGGCTTTGGGGCAGATACATAATTTGAAATGCGGAAAATAAAATCCTAATTAAAACTATTACAACCCATATGCAATTACATTATTGAAAAATAAAATAAAAACGGAAGAATCGTCTGAATCGGATTAACCTGTGAAACAAACGAGAAATCGAAAAATATGATGGAATCGAAATAAGAGAAAATGTTAGAAAAAATGCAAATTTTAATATGAGAAAATTAATATATGCTGGAAATAAGATAAATAAGCTAAAATAATTTTTTGGGATTTTTTGGAAAAGATTTAATAATTAAAATGCAATTAAAAGTGAATTAAATGCCAAAATGTAAATAAAAATAAATATGCATGCAAAAATATGTTCTTTTAATTGATTAAATTAAATAAAGTTTTTCTGAAAATAAATGCAAAAAGAAAAATATTTTTTTGATAATTTTTAGATGCAGAATAAAATATTAAAAAGAAATTAAAACAATGCAAAATATTAAAAAAACATGAAAATATAAAATAATTGAGTTTGTGAAAAAGGAAAAAACATTGGTCTTGCCAGGATTCGAACTGGGGGACCTTGTGTTCAAACTTTGAATCCCCTTGCCTTTGCCATCTGAGCTAGCACGCATCACTGTTTGGAAACTGGAGCGAACGGATTACAAACACGCGTCGTCCCCTGATGCTCCAGATCACGCGCCAAGCTTCGTCTTCCTCGTTTTGAATTTTTAAAAACTCAGCGTCGGCCATTGTTCGACGCTACAACCCTGGCTAATTCAAAAATCAAGCACACATAATATAAATTAATTCTAAAGCCATGGTTCGATCTGGCGTCATTCGAATGCATTGGTACTAGTCTCGTGGTCCAATTTTTCCTAATAAGCCAAGCCCTAAATCGAGCTCAAGAACCCTAGTTATGGCATATTACGTTTCAGGCCATGGAAATGCAATTAACCTGCCCAGATCGCTTGCAAACTTTGTTCTAAGCATGAAACAAACATCAAAACTTGTTAATAATGCATGAATAATGAAACACGATTTTGAAAAAAGTATGAACAAACCGATTCGTGATTCCTTGATTCTGGATGGTTTTGAGTGATATAAGAGTCTGGATCGACTCTAAAGACCTCAAGGAATGCAATGGAATCCTCAAAATCGGCTGTGGATGGCTGGAACTAGGATTGCTAGTTGCTTGCAGGTCACGATTTTTTTGAGTTTGGATTAGGGTTTCTTGAGCAATTTTTTCGTCCTTGCAATTGATATGCATCAAGTATATATGCTGGATGGATTTGGGATTGATTTTGGAAAGAATTGATCAATAATCAATGGAAATCAATTTTGATTTTTTCATGAAATCAAATTTTCAAACTTTGGTCCAATTTCAATCTAATCTTCCCATATTTGATCCAATTTCGAAATTGCTGGCATTTATGGGTTAATTGGATCACAAGCAAGCAATAAAAATCAATCTTTCAATTAATTTGGATTTTATACTTTATTTTTCAAATTAATTTGTATTTAAATGAATAAATTCCAAATTAAATAGGAAAATAAAATAGAAAATCGTGGCATTGGGCTTGGACATTCCTAATTGCATGAGGAACAAGTTAGAATGAAGAAAAAGTAGGCCCATTTGCAAAAGATTTGATTTTTTGGAGTATCTTTCTTTGTGCATTCTTTCAAAATTGCCCAACTTGTGAATGGTGTATCTTGCTCAATTTTCCACATATTTGAGTGTTCTTGGACTTTTTGGAAAGCTCTAAGAGTCCTCTAAACAATGTCTTTGGTCTCATCTCAATTGGAGTTACCATGCTCAATATATCTTCAAAACAAAAAGTTGACTTTTTGTTGACTTTGAAAATGACCTGTAATGTTTTGAGCTATACCTCTCAAATGAAGCATTTTTTGGACATTCTTGTGAGACATGAAGTTGTAGAGAATTGAATTTCCTTTAAAATGAGCTTTGGTGGGAAAATTTCTGAGAAAGTATGAGAAAGTTATGATCAGTCAAAGTTCAGTTGACTTTTCACCTAGAAACCCTAATTTAGAAAGTTTGACTTTTGAGCAAATCTTGAGTTTTCTTGATGAATCATGATCAACCCTTGATCAAATGATGAATGTAACTTCAAAATGAGGATGTTGACCAAAAATTATGAAGTTTGTTGTATGTTGACCACGTTGACTTTTGTCCAATACACCCGATTTTCAATCATCTGAGCAATTGCCTGAGGAAACTTGACTTGTGAAGCTTGAAACTTGACATGGAGAATCTTTGAAGCATATGAGGTGGCATGAGGATCATTGGAGATGTTGGAAATCCATCTTGACTTGAGAGATACCAAACCCTAGTTTGGGTTGATTGTTTAGGAGAGAGTTTGTCTGGTCAACTCTTGAGGAATCCTTGAGTATGGATGTATGAAATCTCTTGAGTAGATGGAGGGCAAATTTTGGGGTATGACACCAACTTGAATTCAACCAACATCATTATGTGAATACTCCCTACTTTCTAAGGCAAGGTAAAGATTCATATAAAAACATATAGTTGAGGGTTCAAGAAACAAAGAAATCAACATCCGTACAAAAATGTGAACTAAACACTCATAGACAAGCATCAAGTTCAAATAAACATGGATAGTGATAAAAGTTCAAAGGGGTTAACAAAGGTTCACACACTCACAAGATGAATTGAATATTTGGCCAAGGTAGTTATGCTCAAAATCAACAAAATGCCTTGATCATTTTCATGCAATCGTACAATCAACACAAATAAAAGATTAAGCATAATAAAATCCAGTTAAAACAAGAATGTGGCCTCCAGTATATATGAATAATGGAAAGCTTCCTCACATTTATAGGTAAAAAGGGAACTAAAGTGATTCAAGTCATGAGCAAGTAACCTCACATTTATGGGTAAAAAGGGAACAATGAAAAGTGAATTATCAAGTTGAAAAGTGAAGATTTGTAAATTTATAATATTTCCTTGTTTCAACTTGTTAAAGCACAAGTCACCATACACATTAACAAACATAACAAAACATGCTTGTTTTATGTCGTAAGCTCGACGCCCTTATTGTGCGAGCTAGTAACCTCCTTTTGTCATGCTATGGTATTGTCACACCGCGCAAACCTAAAGAAAATGTCCTAACATTCACACAACAAACGTTACGATACCGATACAATTCACAACAATATGTGAGAAATAATGAAAAACACAAATATGCACAAGTATGGAAAGTAAACACACAACATGTGCATGTTACAATATACAAGTTCATATACAAAGTCTATACAACATTGTTGCTACGGGTATAAGGAGACAAGCAAAGAGTTGGTATTATTTTTACCGGGTGATATATACCGGTTAGGTTATATCGTATCGTGTCCACAGAGATTGGTTATTGATTCGTCATTCGATAATTCTACCGTTAATGAGTTTGGGATTAAATGAGTTGAAAATAAAAGACAAAAAGTAAATGAATAAAAAGTATAAAGGATAGACAGCTTGTCCGAAACGAATGTACACTACCCGTCACAGACTTAAATCTACCATCCAGTTATACTCAGCCTACAAGACTCGTCTGTGTCATCACATACTTCTCACAACCTAAGCTATTTCTAACCCAAATTGAGAATCCTCCTGAATCGCCTCGATATCCATTTCTGGCATATCTCGACAACCAGAAGTCAACTGCGTCACCTCCATACCCATCTCTGACATACTTCACCAACATAGAGACATTAAGATCAGATACTCTAAGTAAATGTCAGCTCTAAACCCATTTCTAGCATTCAGAAACTAATAGATAATCATCCTAGGTAAGAATCTAAGCAATCTATCTCTAGCAAAGCTCTAATCCCTAACATAGAGTAAAAACCTAAGACAATTACCAACACAGATTCATAAAGCAAACTTTATACAACGCCAAGGGTGACAAATATATATAAGTTCAAAGAAAAATATACATGCATAACCAAGAAAATATAGAAATACAAAGAGAAGAGAGGAGATACACTACTCATTTACACCGGTTTGTCAGAGCCTATCGAAGAGCAATCCACCTCCAATCATCCATGATCAAGACTCTAGTGTTGTTTTCTAAACTAATCTATCAAAAATTATATGAGTGATGGAATTGGGAGAAAAACTTCACACTCCAATACCATAAAACCAAAAATGAAATGAAAAGGAAGATAAAGAAAATCTGTTCAGCAAGAATCGCCCAGCGAAATAAAGCATCGCCCGGTGAACCTTCTTATAAACTTGGCTCATAGCTGGCCACGTCCTCAACCTGACCAAAATATCTATCGTCGCCCGACGACTCTTCTTTTCCTCGCCCAGCGACCAGTATCGAAACAAGGCAAGGTAAAATCCCAAAATTGATCATTTTCCTCTCGCCCCATCGTCGCCCGACAATGCATAAGCGATGGCCCTCTCCTGGCCATCTCCCTACGAAATTACTCAGTCCAGCAACTTTTGTTGCTTTTCCTGCATAACTTCCATGGCTTCCATCTTTTAGCCTTATTCCTTTATTGATCAACTTGCATCTTGAAGCTCCATTTGGACTTTATTCTCAATGCTCCAATAATGCAACAAATACGTACAAAACATAAACAAAACTAATCAAATGGTACAATATGTACACAAAACGCAATAAAACGTAGTTACAACAAAATGCAGGGTTATTCAAGGATATTCACAACAAAAGAATGATAAGTGCCACAAAACATATATACAAAATAACTATATTTTGGCACTTATCAACTCTCTCCGACTTGACACATTGTTTATCCTCAAACAAACTCAAATAACTCAAAGAAACAAAGAATGATAATCAAAGAATCACGAATCAACAAGTTTTTAAAACAGAAACAAATGTATGGTTCAAACAAAAACGTACACGACGAAATACAAACTTCCACTATCCTACAACGATAACATATAACCGAAATAAATCCTAAGTACAAAAATCATGCAAAACATTTTATAACAAAACAAGCTCAATCATGAATCACACATAGCAAATATTCATTGGTAGATGAAGAACACACAAAGGTGAGGGATAAAAAACACTCATCCACAATCTTGCAAACAAAAGACTAAATTATGCATTCATCCAAAAACGTATTGAAAATACAAATGCAAGAATCACAAGGATTTTTCAAGGTTGTATTGTGGCTTGAATAACAAACAAGTGATAAGTCCTAAAGCTAATCGAAACAAAAACTTGTCTAAACCTAAGGGAGTGATCAACTCACAAAGTTCTAAACAATATAATTCCAATCAAACTTCTTCTTCATCACAAATTTTCAAACCAAAACACCTCACTTATTAACACAACATTATCCATACTCTATTTTTTCTTCTTTTTCAAAGTTTTGTCATTTTTTTTTCTTTCTTTTTCTTTTTCTCAACCTCATACCAACCACAATATAAATATATAAACATTCCTCTCCCAACTTGAATTGAATCAACATTAATGTGTGAATACTCTCTACTTTATAAGGCAAGGTAAAAATTCATACAACAACATATAATTGAGGGTTAAAGAAACAAAGAAATCAACATCCATACATAAAAGGTGAACTAAACACTCATAGACAAGCATCAAGTTCAAATAAACATGGATATTGATAAAAGTTCAAAGGGGCTAACAAAGGTTCACACACTCACAAGGTGAATTGAATATTTGTCCACAGTAGCTGTGCTCAAAATGAAACAAAATGCCTTAATCATTTTAATGCATTCATACAATCAATAAAAAACAAAAGATTAAGCATAATAAAATCCAGTTAAAACAATAATGTGGCATTCAATATGTAAGCAATGGAAATCTTCCTCACATTTATGGTTAAAAAGGGAACTAAAGTGATTCAATTCACGAGAAATTAATGCAAAAAGAATGAATGACATGGTAATTATACAAATGACAAATTTTCTAAACATGTTATGCTATAGAAAGCGATAAACGAGTACCTGGCGTGTACCAACTTTGAAAACTATCATTACCATACATCCGCGAGTTGAAACGATCAAACTCGGAAAATTACCAAATATAACCTCAAGATACTATACCAAAATTCGAGTCCAAACAATAGTAAAAGAATTAGAAACACAAAATTTACAAAATTTACAACCAACAAAACTCCTCAAGCTAAACACGACAAGCTTGAGAAAAACACAATTAGACAAAACAAAACGAATACAAATAACAATACGAAAAACTTGGTGAAAATGAATTAACAAGTTGAAAAGTGAAGATTTGAAATTAAGAGCAAGTCCTATTTCAACTTGTTAAAACACAAATCACCTTATACATAAACAAACATAAACAAAACATATTTGTTTTACGTCGTAAGCTCGACGCCTTTATTGTGCGAGCACTAGTAATCTCCTCTCGTCATGCCATGGTATTGCCACACCGTGCAAACCTAAAGAAAGTGTCCTAACAACCACACAACAAAAGTTATGAATACGAGATAACTTACATCGATACTTGAAAACAAGGAAAAACACAAATATGTACAAGTATGAAAAGTAAACACACAACATGTACAAGTAACAATATACAAATTCATATACAAAGTCTATACAACATATACATTAATTACAAAACTCAAAAACAACTGAATTATCGCAATATAGAAACAATAAAACCAAACCCTGACAACGACGCCATTTTGTTGCTGCGGGTATAAGGCGGCAAGCAAAGAGTTGGTATTATTTTTACCGGGTGATATATGTAGGTTAGGTTATATCGTATCATGTCCACAGAGATTGGTTATTAATTCATCGTTCGACAATTCTACCGCTAACGAGTTTGGGATTAAATGAGTTGAAAATAAAAGATATAAATAAAATAAATAAAAAGCATAAAGGATAGACAGCTTGTCTGGAACAAATGCACACTACCCGTCACAGACTTAAATCTACTGTGCAGTTATACTCAGCTTACGATACTCGTCCGTGTCATCACATACCTCTCACAACCTAAGCTATTTCTAACCCAAATTGAGAATCCTCCCAAATCACCTCGATATCCATTTTTGGCATATCTCGACAACTAGAAGTCAACTGCGTCACCTCCATACCCATCTCTGGCATACTTCACCAACACAGAGGCATTAAGATCAGATACTCTAAGTAAATGTCAGCTCTAGACCCATTTCTAGCATTCAGAAACAAACAGATAATCATCCTAGGTAAGAATCTAAGCAATCTATCTCTTGCAAAGCTCAAATCCCTGACATAGAGTAAAAACCTAAGACAATTACTAACACAGATTCATAAAGCAAACTTTATACAATGCCAAGTGTGACAAATATACATGAGTTCATAGTAAATATACACACATAACCAACAAAATAGAGAAATACAAAGAGAAGAGAGGAGATACACTACTCATTTACACCGGTTTGTCAGAGTCTATCGAAGAGCAATCTACCTCCAATCATCCATGAACATGACCCTAGTGTGGTTTTCTAAGCTAATCTATCAAAAACTATATAAGTGATGGAATTAGGAGCAAAACTTCACACCCCAAAACCATAAAACCAAAAATGAAATAAAAAGGAAAGATAAAGAAATTTTGTTCCAAAGGAATCTCCCGGCGAAATAAAGCATCGCCCGACGAACCTTCTTATAAACTTGGCTCACGTCTGGACACATCCTCAACCTGACCAAAATATCTACCGTCGTCCAGCGACGGTCAACTTCGCCCATCGACTCTTCTTTTCCTCGCCCAACGACCAGCAGCGAAACAAGGCAGGGCAAAATTTCAAAATTGATCCTTTTCCTCTCGCCCCACCGTATTCTGACGACACATAAGTGATGGCCCTCTCCTGGCCATCTCCCTGCGAAATTACTCAGTCCAGCAACTTTTGTTGCTTTTCCTGCATAACTTCCATGGCTTTCATCTTTTAGCCTTATTCCTTTATTGATCAACTTGCATTCGGAGCTCCATTTGGACTTTATTCTCAATGCTCCAATAATGCAACAAATAACTACAAAATATATACAAAAATAATCAAATGGTACTATATATGCACAAAACACAAAAATTATATACAAAATAACTACATTTTGACACTTATCAAACATATACATTAATTACAAAACTCAAAAACCAAAGGAATTATCGCGATGCACAACCAATTAAACCAATCCCCGGCAATAACGCCATTTTGTTGTTGCGGTATTTAAAGCGGCAAGCAAAAAGTAGAGTATTATTTTTACCGTGTGATATATACCGGTTATGTTACATCGTATCGTGTCCGCAGAGATTGGTTATTGATTCGTCGTTCGATAATTCGTTCGTTAATGAGTTTGGGGTTTGAATGGGTTTCAAAAAAAAGATATACACAAAAATTAAATGCAAACAAAAGTATAAAAATAATAGACAACTTGTCTGGAAAGAATGCACACTACCCGTCACAAACTTAAACCTATCGTCCAATTATACTCTACCTATGATACTCGTCCGTGTCATCACATACGTCTGTCATACCCCAATTTTTGACCTAATATACCACCTTACATTTGCATCATTGCATCACTAACAGTTCAGAGCAGAATTAATCGGGTGTGGTTTCCACAGGTCAAAATTAGGGTTTCACCAAAATTTTCATCTGATTCAAGAGACAACCAATTAGGGTTTGAGTTTCATTCACCTCATTTAGTCTATCTTGATCAAACCATCAACCTCTGATCTCCAGATATCCAATTTTTCCTCATGATCTATCAAGGATCGACCAATTAGGGTTTTCATCGAGGATGAGCAATCACTGATTTTCTGATCAATGAATAACTTTTTTGATTAGAGATTGATCTTCATATCTTAGACACAACATGTTGACCTAATTTCTGGATTCAAAACATCACAGCAGTTCACAGAATTCATCAGTCAATTTCTGAATCATTTGATGAAATTTCATTTGCACTGAAAAGTCAAACTTTGACTTTTGGTCAACTTTTTCAAGACAAAACTTTTTCAATCATCAAAATACTTCAAATGATCCATCATGATCATAAAAAATCAAGAAATTTGGAAAAGTCAACAAAAAGTCAAAATTTTCAACACTTAGAAAATTTTTCAAGTGTTAAAATTTCACACTTTTTCCAAACTTCATGGCATTTTTTCACATAGTTCCACTTTGAATTGGAAAAAACTCAAAACATGAAAGTTGTAGCCCTTGAAACAAGCTTTCCAAAATGTCCAATAACTCTCAAATCCATGGAGTCTAGCTATACTTTTGATTTTGAAACATAGAGCTCCAAAATCCTTGATTTTCAAGTACAAAGTTCAAGATTATAGGTCATTTTTGAGTTTCTTCTTCTAGAAGCCATGCCACCTTGCAAAGAGAGTTAGAGCTGATAAAAAATCAGATGGAGAGTAATTATGATGGGATAAGATCAAGTTGAAAATTAACCATGGTTAAAAGGAAGCTTCCTTTTGCATTTAATGCAAAAATGACTTCCTTGCTCTCTAAGGCAACTTGTAAATACCAAAGCCATTTTCCTTCCCTTGCCATTCAGAACTTGTGACCTATAAATAGAGGTCATGTTGGCCAATTCAAACCACACCAAAGCTATGAAAGATCATGCTTTCTTTCTTCTTTCTTGAAATTCAAGTTTCATAGCTCAAAAGTGAGAATTTTGCATTTTGGCAAATCTTGTAAAATCTATGAGAAACTTGGTGTCTAACATATCTTAAACATCAAATATAACTTGTCTAAACCTTAAAGTCAACTTGAGAACAACTGGAAATCAGAATCCATGTTCAAAATCACAAACTTGTAAAAATCTGCCTTAACTTTCAAACTAAGAGTTGGCTCGAGCTAGTTGTGTTTTGATCATCCAAACATCATCAATATACTTCATGTGAATGATTCAAACCATCATCTTTGACCTGTAAGTCCATTAACCACGAATTCAAGTTTTACTTTGAGCAAACTGCAGGTTGACTTGGATGGAACGATCCAGGAAAATTCATGATGTGCAGACCATCCTCACATGATCCTTGAAGTCCGTTGATGCTATAGGAATCCTCAAAGCACAACTGGAAACACTCTAGCACCATTTTCGATCTCAGCTTGAACAGGTAAGAAACTCAACTTCGAATTCTATGATTCTTTGATTCCAGTCCAAAAAACTCTTGGCCATTTTGTTTCTGCACTATCAACGATCAATAACCCTCAATCAATTGATAAATTCATTCACCATACACGATTTCAATTAGGATTTTCAGTTTTAGGGTTCTTCGTGTTCTTGAGAAATTTAATCATGTTAGGCTTAAAATAAATGAAATTAAAGGACATCATCATGTTCCTGGGCTCAAAACGATCAAGTTTGATGTTTACTTCGTTCAATTTCATCAAGAAATAAGGATTTGAGGATTGATTGAAGATTGGAGGAAGAAGATGACACTGCGCGCGTTTTTTCAAATTCAAATATCCATTTTAAAATATAATTAGTTGGTTTGATTACAATACATGGATGTATTGCCGCCCCAGCGGTTGCCAGCTCACTCTTAAGTCATTTATACCTTGCCTTGCCTTGAGGTCCCGGGTTCGAGTAGCCTTGGGACCATTTTTTACCAAACTTTGTAATTTTTTTCATATTTTTTACAAACTTTGACTTTTTCAAAACCCAATCAAAACTCCTCATTTTGAGGTGATTTTTTGTACACTTGTCAATTAATGTATCTATTTTAAGATAGTGTCAAAAAATTTTAGAAAAACTTTCATCCGATTATATTTTTATCGAGCCGAAAACGGTACTTTTGAGTACTTTTCAAAGCACCTTTATAGGTGATTTTTTCAAACTTTTGAAGCCCGATTCTTTTCAAAACTTCTTGTAAGTAAATTTCATATTTCAAAAACACTTTCAAGAACATTCTTCAAAATGTTTCATCAAACTTACATCTTTTTTCCATGATCGATCCGATTTAAACAATAAAACCGAATTCGTTTTCTCTCGAATTTCTTAGTCGATCATGGGCCTCCCTCACGGTATAAGTCCCAAACATTCTTTTATGTACATATTTATTTCTTTGTACATATCCAATTCTTTTATGTACATACCAATTTTTACCTGTACATAATACAGACGTCTTTTGTAAAGTACGGACAAACTTCGATCGTTTGTTTCTGTTTGTATATCCACTAAATACCATTGGTATTAAAAGGAGCCTTATTCCCGGTGAAACTGCTTTTAAACCAATGGGCCTCCCTTACGGTGTAAGTCCCAACCCTCATATGTACATCCACATCCTCTCGTACATAAATACTCGTTCGTGTACATACTTACTTCCTTGTAGACAATTCAAACTTGTAAATAATCAAGTTACGCACGCTTTACACACTTGTTTATATTTACTTCATAAAATCTTGTAAATAAACATCATACATCTGTTTATATTTCCTTCATAAACTCCTGTGAATACATATCACACACACACACTTGTTTATACAACTGTCTAGTTATAACATAACAACTAGTCTAACCAGTAGGTTCCCCATAAAGTTAGCCTCCTCTTGGGCTTTGTACAAGGTAACTCATTTCATCTGAGTTCAGCCTCCTCTTAGGCTTCATATAAGAAAACTCATTCATCTGAGTTTAGCCTCCGCTTAGGCTTCATATAAGACAACACTCCCCTGTTGAGTCAGCCTCCTCTTGGGCTTCGTTCAAAAGAACTCCTCATTGAGTTTAGCCTTCTCTTGGGCATCATACAAAGAAAGAGACCAGGAAATCTCTTAACAGCCTCCTATTGGGCTTCCAATACAAAGAATCACCCGCGTTAGGATAGAACCCTGAGAGTATAATTTTCCGGTGAAATTGCTCTTGACCCTAAAAGGATGGTTTCCCGGTGAAATCCCTTTTAAAGCCAAAGCCAGCCATACCCTATAGCTTCCTCTTGAGCTTCATACAAGGACCCTCGATGACCCTCGATGACCCTCGGAATGCCTCCACTTGGGCTTACAATACAAGGACCCATGGGCTTCTTAAAAGCATCCCTCTAATTCAATAAATTTCTCCTCGAGATTTAGACATCTATCATCTCTATGGAAGAAGTATCTCATCTATCACATCACATACAATCAAAAACTTTTCAAACTCTTTTCAAACAAAAACATCTCTTAATCTGTAAGTGGTAACGCTTGTACACTCAAGCAAAACACCCAATACTTACAATTAAAAGATTTAATCATCTTTTTCAAACATCTTTCTTAAACATGTAAGTGGTAACGCTTGTACACTCAAGCAAAACACCTATAACTTACGACGAAAGATTTTAATCTTTTTTAAAATGTATGTGATGAAATAGATTAGATACATTTTTCATTAAGATGACATTTGTCAGTGTCTCTTACTAACTTCCGTTGCTTCCACTAGCATAAGTGGGAACTACGATTGCTCTGACTTTCTCAACATCCTTTTGAGAATACGTAGGCACAAGGTCTCATCCTTGCCGAGCAAATTTCTTTCTCCCTCAAACCAAACAAACCATTGATCCTTTTAGACCCGAGCTACAAATGCTCTGATTCCCATTAAGGGATATGTATGCAGAAGATCCAAAGATCTTTGCGAGCACAATAATAACAAACACTAGGATCCTTCATAATCTAATCCTTCTTAAAATCCTAAAGGAGAAACTTTCCCAATCATAGAAATAGCAATTAAAACACATAAACATATCATACGTATTCATATATAAAGCTATAGATAATTATATATATTTAGGGTGCTCCATCTACTCCCTTTATATAACAAACCCCCTTACCCGGAATCTCCCCAATGCGTTACGTCTAGTTCACGCTAGTCGTAATGCATATCATAATCAATTGAGGGTATTAACAGCTTTCCCCTTTTTCATAATCATAATTTCTTGTGTTGAAAATAATAAAGCTTGATGCTCGCGGCATCTTTATAAACAAATCAAAAGAGTAAACCGCTTCGAGCCAGAGAATCCGAATTCAGATTCGATTCCCTAGCGCGTCACTTTTTAATGCGAACAGGAAAAATGGCGACTTTGTTGGGGAGTACGCTAAATTTTGATTTTCAAAAAAATGTGACTCTGCTCAAGAGCACCAAGCTTTTTTGTTTTCAAAAAGAAAAGGAGGGGTTAAGCTTTCATATGTGCATATGTTTGTTTCTCTTTATTGTGTGTTTTCGCGATTTCATCTGATGGAAAGAAATCCTAACCCGGATTTAAGAAACATTTTAAGATCTAGGTGGGGGTATAGTCCTATTAACTTGTGAGAAGTCTCAGTACTTACGGAGTTAATTTGAGATCCCTCTCTCAATGGAGTATGTCTTGGGGTGTTTGTGTTTAGCAAGTATTTGCGAAGACATTTTGCTTTCAAGAGAACTTACGAAGCTGAGTGGCTGTAGAACACATAACCCATCCTGGCCATTTAGGATGTAGTGCAGAAATTATTCGGGCGTAAGCCTAGAATAATTGTCATGCGAGACTACGATCAGGCGAGTTTTTCTTTAAAAATATTATTGGACTTCGAGTATTCAACAAATCCGATAATATTTCAAAGAGAAGTGTTGAGCCTGCATTATCAGTAGAACCCGTTTCACAGATGAATAAGCCCTTAGAACTTACCCACGTTGATTCTTATCGTTGGCTTCATGCTCGTGACTTCGAACGCGTGTGTATAACTACTAACCATGTTTGTAGCATTCATGCATTCATTTAAAAAACTTCATTTCTCTTCCCATTTCCAAAGAATTTAGAGATTTTTCTTTGTAAATATTTTAGGTTAGAGTGATGGACGTCAGAGGAAGATTCACCAAGAGATACAGTTTTAGGATTCCTGATGTAGGAAAGTTAAAAGAGTTAGCATCCTTGGTAGAAGATCCCTCAGATTTTAGAAAATGCTATGGAACTCTTTTAACTATTCTGAACACTAACGTTGATGAAGGACTTCTCAAAACTTTCGTTCAGTTTTACGATCCAGTCTATCGCTGTTTCACTTTCCCTTGACTATCAGTTGATGCCTACTTTGGAAGAGTATGCGCACATCCTAGGTATCTCAGTATCAGACAAAGTGCCTTTCAATGGTTTGGAAGCCATTCCTAAGTCACCAGTCATTGCAACAATGACTCACTTAAAGAAATCTGAGATAGACAAAAACCTCACTATCAAAGGAAAACTCTTAGGACTAACTTCAAAGTTCCTAATGGAGAAGGCTCTTAAATTCTCTGAAGCCGGTAGTATGGTAGCCTTTGAAGCTATTTTAGCTTTACTCATCTATGGATTGGTGTTGTTTCCCAACGTCCCAAGTTTTGTTGGTGTCAATGCCATAAGGATCTTTCTGATTGGAAATCCCGTTCCCACTCTGCTTGGTGACACGTACTTCTCCATTTATCATAGGAATCGTCAAGGAGATGGAACTATCGTATGTTATGTACCTCTGTTTTTCAAATGGATTGTCTCACACTTGCCTAAATCTCCTATCTTCCGCGAAAACAAAGACGATTAGCATTGGTCAAGAAGACTCATGTCTCTTACAAACAACGATATCCATTGGTATACCTTGGCAGACAATGAGATGGAAATCATTGAGAGCTGTGGATAATTTGCCAACGTACCTCTCATTGGTACGAAAGGAGGAATCAACTACAACCCATTCTTGGCAAGACGTCAACTCGGGTACGCAAACTCTAGTAAACCTCTTGGTTTTATAGTAGAAAGCTACTTCTATCATGAAGGGGAGGATTCCCAAGGTTTGAAAGCTAGAATGATCAGAGCTTGGCATCACATCCGAAGGAAGGAAAAAGGTAAAGCAAGGAATTGTGTAGCTATGGAAATCTACACCTCTTGGGTGAAGAAAAGAGCAAAAGAATTTCGAATGCCTTATGCTTATGAAGAACCTGTGTTCTCAACAGCTTCCAAATCAACAATTTTTCCCGTTGAGACTATGGGAGAATACCAAGAAGTTTTGGCCAAGATGAGACTCGAGAAGAAGGCTTTGGAAGATAAGTTCCTTAAAACTGATCTCGAAAACGAGAAGCTTAAGAAGCAGGTCAAAGATCATGAAAAGACGCTTTACTTCCAGGATGAATGGCTCATGGAAAAAGATGAGAAGATTCGCCAGAAAGACAACGCGATCAAAAGATACATCAAAGAAAGGAAAAGAAAGCTTGAGGAAATGACAACCAGCGACCCTGCTCCCGACGAGTGGAAGAAAGTCATCAGCAAGCTGAAAGCCGAAAAAGCTGAACTGAAAGCTCACTATGGAAAGGAAATCCTGAAGTTGAAGCTACATCAAGCCTTTGGATCTTCATCCGATGAGGACGATTAATTAGTTTAGATTGTAATTTTTATCATTTATTTTATCATTTGTGTGAGCAATGCTCAAAAACAAATTTGTTGTAATCTTCTTTCAATAATCAATAAAATATGTGTTTTCCATCCACATATTTGCCAGAAATTTCTCTTTTAGCGTAAATTCTTTGGAAATTCCTCTCTCTTTGCATTTATAATCATGCATCATACTTTGCATATCGAGTCTATTGTCTAGAGTTTGATCTTTTGGAATTTTTTCCAGAAAGGAAAAGATCGCCAAGTTGTCGCGTCTTAGAGTTTCTCGACCACGTCCACAGCCTACTCGAACATACAATACACGTTCAAAAAGAAGGAAAGTAATGGAAGGATTTGAGCAAGAAAATGTTGAGCTTCGTAGTACAATGACAACTCTGCAAGAAGAGGTGGAGAGACTCACTTCTTTGGTCAACTCGTTGGCAGCAGCGCAAAGTCAGCAAGCAACATCGAGCAGTCAAAATCAAGCGGCGATTTCAGAAGTCACTACTACTCCAGTTTCAACTGTTGCAGCCAGTAGTTCACTCTTCAGTATGCCAGAAGGTTATCCATGGGGCATGCCTTTCAATTTCGGCATCGGATTTCGTCAACCGACTTCTCAGGTATAAACAACATGCTTGAAGTACCTACTTTGCAGAACTCAACACTTACTCCGCAGCATGGAGTAACTTTTCCGCAAGTTACTATGATGGTTTCTCAACCGATCATGACAAACTCAACTTCTGTAGTTCACACTACTGCAGACGAAGAAGTTCACCATAATCCAGGCGATAGCACGAATCCTCGTGGTCCGATGGAGAATCTCCAGGAACAGCTCCTCAAAATGCAGCTTGAGATTAAAACGATTCGAGGGAAGGAATTGTTTGGGAAGAACGCCCATGATCTATGCTTAGTTCCTCGCGTAAGGATACCCGCAAAATTCAAAGTCCCTGATTTTGAAAAGTATAAAGGAAATTCCTGTCCGCAGAGCCATCTTACGATGTACGCCAGGAAAATGTCTACGTACAACGACAATCACCAGTTGTTAATCCATTACTTCTAAGATAGTCTCACAGGCGCCGCACTGAAGTGGTACATGGGACTAGACAGCGCGAATATCCAGACATTCAATGACTTAGGTGAAGCCTTCGTACAACAATATAAATTCAACTTGGATATGGCTCCGGATCGGGATCAACTCCGCTCCATGTCTCAGAAGGAAAGAGAGACATTCAAAGAGTACGCTTAGCGTTGGAGGGAAATTGCTGCCCAAGTCAACCCACCGTTAGAAGAGAAAGAGATGACCAAGGTTTTCTTAAACACTCTTGGCCCATTTTACTACGAACGAATGATCGCCAGCGCTCCTGGAGATTTCACCGAGATGGTAAGCATGGGAATGCGGCTAGAGGAAGGAGTTCAAGGACGCCCCGACCAGAAATAGGATCCCGTGGAACTAAGAGGGTTGGAACCACTTTTCCAAAGAAAAGGGAACATGACATAGGAATGGTATCCCGAGGGAAACCACGAAAGAATGCCGGCCGACAACAACAGGTAGCTGCTATAGCGCCCACTGTTAATACAAGTTCAAATACAGGAATTGCTCCGCAGTTCCAACAAACTCAACAGCCTCGACAATGCTCATTCAACAATCGAATCGCGCCTGTGGTCTCACAATTTGATCCAATTCCAATGACGTACACAGAACTATACCCTACATTAATAGAAAGGAATCTTGTGCAAACAAGGTTACCACCCCCGGTCCCAGACAAATTGCCATGGTGGTACAAAGCGGACGTATCTTGCCCTTTTCATCAAGGGGCACCGGGTCATGATCTTGAGCATTGCATAGCGCTAAAAGCTGAAGTACAAAGGTTAGTAAGGTCTAATCTTCTCTCCTTTAGAAACACAAATCCGAACGTGCAAGAAAATCCACTTCCCAATCACAATGGATGTACAGTGAATTTGATACTAAGAAATACAGATCGGTATCTTGTCACAGACGTGAATCTGATCAGAGGAAACTTGGTACAGCTCCATGATACATATAGTACAATGGGCGTTTTCACTAAACACGATTACGCAGCTTGCAGCATCTGCTTCGAGGATCTTCGAGGATGTCCAACCATAAGAGCAGACATTCAACGATTACTGAACATCGTGACATACGGATCTACGAAATGAAATGACTATGACGTGAATACAGTAGGGCATTTTCCGCATGAGCTTTTAGTCTCAGATATCAACTCGGAAATTCCCGAAGTAAACGTTATTGTCCCCTGTTTCAATACGCCCAAGCATGTGGAGATTGAATATAACGGTTCAAATGTTCCAGGATCACCTTTGGTGATTTGCCTACCCGGTCCTGTTCCATACAGTACTAACAAAGCAATTCCCTATCAATACAATGCGACTATGATAGAAGATGGGAAGGAGAAACCCATGACAACTCTTTCAGCCAATGTCAACATAACTGAGATCGGACGAGTAACGCGAAGTGGACGAGTACATACTCCGCTGCTACCAAGACCGCCTGTTGTTCCTGTTGTTAGACAAAATCCGGTTAACGTATCTCCCGAGAATCCCACGAGGGTTCCCGTTGTTAATCCAAGCACAGATGTTGGTCCGCCTGATAGAACCGACGTTAACTCAGATTTCGATGAGATTTTGAAACTAATCAAGAAAAGCGAGTACAGAGTTGTGGATCAGCTGATGCATACTCCCTCCAAGATTTCGATACTATCTTTACTTTTGAACTCCGAAGCTCACCGAGAAGCTTTGATGAAAGTACTAGATCAAGCTTATGTAGATCACGATGTGACTATAGACCAATTTGGAGGGATTGTGGGCAACATAACAGCTTGCAATAACTTAAGCTTCAGCGATGAAGAACTCCCAGAAGAAGGGAAAGATCACAATCTGGCTCTGCATATCTCGATGATTTGTCAATCAGATTCTTTGTCCAATGTGCTAGTAGAAACCGGTTCATCCTTAAACGTAATGCCGAAAACGACTCTAGCTCATTTGTCTTACAAAGGAACGCCGATGAAATTCAACGACATAGTGGTAAGAGCCTTTGACGGGTCAAGGAAGTCAGTTATTGGGGAAGTCGATCTCCCGATGACAATCGGTCCGCATACTTTTCAAATCACTTTCCAGGTCATGGATGTGCCAGCTGCTTACAGTTGTTTGCTAGGAAGACCATGGATACACGAAGCAGGAGCAGTGACTTCCACTCTCCACCAGAAGCTAAAGTTTACAGTAAATGGGAAGCTAGTGACCATCATCGGTGAACAAGCGTTACTAATAAGCCATTTATCCAGTTTTTCTTTCATCACAGCTAACGACGTTGAAGGAACACAGTCCCACGAACATCTGTTAGAAGATGAATCTACAAGAAAAAGCAGATCATCTATCTCTTCGTACAAAGAAGCCGCACAGATAGTGAAAGATGGTAATGTCGCGGGTTGGGGACAAGTAATAAAACCTGTCAACAACGAGACAAAGGTCGGGCTCGGGTTTGCTCCGGTATTTCCTAAAGACAAGCAAAGGGATGAAATACTTCGTCCAATCAGAGAAGTATTCCACAGTGGGGGTTTCTTAAACCCTGTTCTTCAAGAAGTTAATGTTCTTACCAATGAAGGTGACGAAGACGATCTCTCTGGATCTGAAGAGTGGAGCACTTATCTTACCAGCTCTGAATATGTGTCTCAGGAAGAATCGTACGCGCCATTATATCCTCCGACTGATCAATTCAAAGGCATGTCCCTACAAAAGAATAAAAATCCACTTGTCCCTTCTGAAGTTTGGGATACCTTGGGAGAACCAAGTGGAAAGTTTGACTACATGGTGAAATACACTGCGCCAGAGAGCTCAAAAATCAGAATTGAAGACATCCAGCCCACTGGATGGGGTGATTCTTTTGAGTATCCTAGTCAGCCAGAAGAGGTGTACACATCTTCCCTATCTCATCAACCAATTGAGATTCCGAATGAAGATCTCTGCTTTAATGCACCTGCGGAAGTTGTTAAACCAGATCTTAACTATCACTACATCAACGTAATTACTGAAGATCAGGGATACGATTCGGGATACGAATTAGAAAGTGTCGCCGACAATGAGTCTCTTCACTCTGAAGATTGGAGAGTACATCCCCAGAATTCAACGCAGATGCCAATAGAAATTACATATGCTGTATCCCATGCTTCCCGATCTGTTCATCAAGCAGAAGAAGATCGCTTTAGCAGCACAAGAGGCAAGGTCCGTCGTCCAGAGTCTTCAAAGGCTGCTCAACCAACGACCAAAGTCTATTCAAGGATTAAGCCAAGTGGAAAACTACCAGAGTACCTCGACTTTCAAGGAGTTCGCCACTACTGGAAACCTGTTGAAGTTCGGACTAATGTTCATAGTTCTAAGTAGTTTATCTTTGCTTTTGTTTTGAAATCTCGCTTCGCCCAAAGTGAAGAGATGTTTTATAGGGTTTAGCTTTTAAATAATTTCTCTTTGTCTTGCCCAAGACAAATGAGTTTGTATTTTAGGGCCCTGTTTCATATTGTGAATCATAAATAAAACGCGTTGTTTTGATTCCACACTTTGTGTCTGTTTTCACTTTTACCCTTTCTTGGAAATGATAATCCTAAAAAACACAATAAAAATCTTCAAAAAAAATAAAAATAATCTGCATACACTTTCACCTTAACTTTTTCAAAAAAAAAATGAAAAAATGAAAAAAAAGAGTTCATTAATCAAACATAAATCAAATATGCAGATTAACAGATGGACAAATTCATTGAAAGCAATAACTCTATGCTCTCTCCCGACTTTGAAATCCCCAGTGAAGTCGCCGAGGAAGAAGTTGAAGAAGAGATCCCGGACGAGATTTCTCGACTACTTAAGCACGAAGAAAGAATCATTCAACCTCACAAAGAGCCTTTGGAAGCAGTTAACTTGGGTTCTGAGGAAGACAAAAAAGAAGTAAACATCGGAGCTTCGCTCGACAGCAACGTCAAGAGCAAACTGATAGATCTTCTCAAAGAATATGTTGATGTGTTCGCTTGGTCCTATCAAGACATGCCATGGTTAGATACCCGCATCGTGGAGCATCACTTGCCATTAAGACCGGAGTGTCCACCAGTTAAACAAAGACTGAGAAGAGTTCACCCAGAAATGGCCGACAAAATCAAAAAGGAAGTTCAAAAGCAGCTCGACGCAGTTTCCTCGCCACTCGAATATCCTCAATGGCTAGCCAACATAGTACTGCTCCAAGAAAGACGGAAAGGTCGAATGTGTGTTGACTACCGACTTGAACAAAGCAAGTCCAAAAGATGATTTCCCACTACCGCATATCGACATGCTAGTGGATAGTACTGCAAAGTTCAACGTCTTTTCCTTCATGGACGGTTTCTCTGGTTACAATCATATTCGAATGGCTCCCGAAGACATGGAGAAGACATCTTTTATCACGCCATGGGGCACATTTTGCTACAAAGTAATGCCGTTTGGATTAAAGAATGCAGGCGCAACTTACCAGAGGGCAATGACTACTCTCTTTCATGACATGATGCACAAAGAGATTGAAGTTTACGTGGATGACATGATAGCAAAGTCTGACACTGAAGAAGAGCATATAGAATATCTTTTGAAATTGTTTCAGCGACTAAGGAAATTTCAGCTCCGCCTGAATCCTAACAAATGCACCTTTGGGGTAAGATCTGGAAAACTCCTAGGTTTCATCGTCAACAAAGAGGTATTGAAGTTGACCGACAAAGTCAAGGCTATTCAAGAAAGGCCTACTCCACATACGTAAAAGCAAGTAAGAGGATTTCTTGGACGGTTGAATTACATCTCCGATTTATCTCTCAAATGATCGCTATCAGGCCGATATTCAAGCTTCTCCAAAAATCAAGAGGTTGTGTGGATGTAAGATTGCCAAAAGCGCTTGACAATATCAAGGAATACCGGAACCTCCAATATTGATTCCTCCAATGAAGGAAGACCATTAATCATGTACCTTACCGTGCTAGAAGATTCCATGGGCTGCGTGCTTGGACAGCAAGATGAAACCGGTAAGAAAGAGCATGCCATCTACTACTTAAGTAAAAAGTTCACAGACTGTGAAACTCGTTACTCCATGCTCGAGAAAACATGTTGCGCTTTGGTGTGGGCTTCAAAACGTCTCCGCCAGTACATGATAAATCACACGACTTGGTTAATCGCCAAAATGGATCCAATCAAGTATGTTTTTGAAAAGCCTGCCTTAACGGGAAGAATTGCTCGATGGCAGATGCTATTATCTGAATATGATATCCAGTACCGTGCTCAAAAAGCGGTCAAAGGAAGAATTCTCGCCGATCATTTGGCTTATCAACCGATCAACGAATACCAATCTCTCAAATTTGACTTCCCTGACGAGGATGTTATGTACTTGAAGATGAAAGATTGTGACGAACCGCTGCCTGAAGAAGGTCCCGATCCAGAATCTAGATGGGGCTTAATTTTTGATGGAGCAGTTAATGTCTTCGGCAATGGAATTGGGGAAGTCATCATCACTCCCGAGGGTTCTCATATCCCGTTTTCCGCCAGACTACTATTTGATTGCACCAACAACATCGCAGAATATGAAGCTTGTATCATGGGTATTGAAGAGGCCATCGACTTAAGGATCAAGATCCTTGACATATATGGAGATTCAGCCCTTGTGATCAACCAAATCAAAGACAAGTATGAAACTCATCATCTTGGTTTGATTCCTTATAGAGATTATGCAAGACGTTTGTTGACTTTCTTCAACAAAGTGGAATTGCATCATATCCCTCGAGATCAGAATCGAATGGCAGACGCCTTGGCTACTCTATCTTCCATGTTCAAAGTCAACCATTGGAATGATATGCCTAAGATCCGTATCAGACGCCTTGAAAGACCTGCATATGTGTTTACAACTGAAGCAGTCTTCGACGATAAACCGTGGTTCCACGACATTAAACGTTTTCTTCAAACTCAGGAATACCCACTCGGGGCATCGTACAAAGATAGGAAAACTCTAAGGAGACTTTCTAGAAATTTCTTCCTGAATGAAGATGTGCTATACAAAAGAAATTTCGACATGGTCCTGCTCAGATGCGTCGACAGACATGAAGCAGACACGATAATCCATGAAGTGCATGAAGGTTCCTTTGGAACTCATTCAAATGGGCATGCAATGTCCAGAAAGATCTTGCGAGCAGGGTACTATTGGATAACAATGGAATATGATTGTTGTAAACACGTCAAAAGATGTCACAAGTGCCAGATCTACGCAGATAAGATCCACGTGCCGCCGACTCTACTCAACGTGCTCTCTTCTCCGTGGCCTTTCTCCATGTGGGGCATCGACATGATTGGGATGATTGAACCAAAAGCGTCCAACGGACATCGCTTCATTCTAGTTGCTATTGATTACTTCACCAAATGGGTCGAAGCAGCATCTTACGCCAACGTTACAAGACAATTGGTTGTGAGGTTCATCAAGAACAACCTCATTTGCCGATATGGAGTTCCAAGCAAGATCATTACAGACAATGGATCAAACTTGAACAACAAAATGATGAAAGAACTGTGTGAGGAATTCAAGATCGAGCATCATAACTCATCTCCTTACCGACCAAAGATGAACGGCGCCGTTGAAGCTGCCAACAAGAACATCAAGAAGATCGTCCAGAAGATGGTCATCACCTACAAAGACTGGCACGAAATGCTGCCATTTGCTCTGCATGGGTATCGTACTTCAGTACGTACTTCAACAGGGGCAACTCCTTTTTCTCTAGTATACGGCATGGAAGCAGTGCTCCCCGTAGAAGTTGAGATTCCGTCAATGAGAGTTCTCATAGAAGCTAAGTTATCTGAGGCCAAATGGTGTCAAAGTAGATATGATCAGCTGAACTTAATCGAAGAAAAGCGCCTGACCGCTCTGTGTCATGGACAACTATATCAGAGAAGGATGAAGAAAGCTTTCGACAAAAAGGTTCGACCTCGTGAATTCCAAGAAGGTGACCTCGTGCTTAAAAAGATTCTGTCTTTTCAACCAGATTCTAGGGGAAAATAGACTCCTAATTACGAAGGCCCATACATCGTCAAAAGAAGCTTTTCTGGCGGTGCTATGATTCTCACAACCATGGACGGTGATGAACTCCCGCATCCTGTGAATGCTGATGCAGTCAAGAAATAATTTGTCTAAAAAAACAAAAAAAAACAAAAGAACAGCTCGGTAAGTCGAAAACCCGAAAAGGGCGGCTTAGGCAAAAAAGAGCGTCTCGGTGGATTGAAAACCTGAAAGGGCGGTCCAGGCAAAAATTAGAGACAATAAACAGAAATTATCCTGATAGATTGAAAAACCTGAAAAGGCAATCTAGGAAAACATAAGGATACAAAAAATGACAAAGTAACTGCAATCAGTCCATACTTCGTCAATCTGAAAGAATCTTCCATCAACGGATCTTCAATCAACTCTTCTGAGGCAACAAACACAGTTGGAATTCAAAGTTGTCAGGGATAATAGTGGTTATTGCTTTCAATGTAGCCTTTTCCCAATAAATTATCATTTCCAACTCTTGTAAATAGCTCGTGGAATCACGCCTTTGGCTGATTACCATTCTATCAATAAATTTGAGCCTTGTGCCCAGTTGTTTGCAATCCTTACTTTATTCTGTTTTGCAAAATAACGCTTTTTATTGTGAAAATCACTTTTTGAAACTAAAAAGTTTTAAATGAATTTTTACTTCAAAATTTTGAAATAAAAGCGAAATATTCCTTCGAACTGTGAACACAGAAAGAACTTCAACAGTTTTCTCCATGAGTGTTTCGACCTCTGAAGGATAAAACAACTGCTAAAGAAGTTTTTTTTCTCCTCAGCAGAGATTATCAAAGGACGATATTCTTATCCAAAAAGAATTCCCAACAAAGTTGCCAATGAAATGCCTTTTTCAGAAAATCTAAAGCATGCAACTCAGATTCATCATCAATAACATCTACACCCCTTGCTGCAGATTTTACTGAATATTTGTTCGAATTGTGACGTAGTCCTTTTCCCAAATATCCCTTTGTTGTCTTGTCAAGTGTTGTCAGCATGCATATGACATTCCTCATTCATACATAATAACATCATTAATGCATTCCTGCATTTCTCAATGTTTGTTTCCATATCACTGGTTTAGATTACATTTACTCAGCTGTGTGTGTCATCTCTCCAGCAGATTATCCCCAAGCAGAAAAATACATTTTTTCTCTCTTATTCCCCAGCTGAGATTATCCCTCATTGGGAACAATGTCTTGATTGACCGTTTCTTTTCAGTTTATTCCTGGATAGAACCTCGTCTCTAACCAACAAAACAATAAGCAGTAGCCTCATCGTCTGAACCGCTTATTTCCTTTTCATTTTGAAACTTATCTTAAAATGATTGTTCTTCTCAGCAAATTCAAATCATGAAAGTTCAAGAAAACTCCACAGTTGTCTTTCTGTCTAAAAGAAAACCTGTGTCTTTCAATCAAAATGCCCGCATCTTCTCAAGAGAAAGATCCCCGGCAAGATTGTAGCTGTGAAAATAGAAACTCATTTGAGATCTTTTTCCATCTTTGTCTGTTATTCACAAGGCTGAATACTCAGCAAATTTCTCAAGAATTACCTTGTTATAGTTATCACTTCGCTGATAATTGGTAATATCTTCAGAGCTCATTACCATAAACTATCACAAGGCTGATAATTGGTAATATCATCTTCATTTACCTTAAACATTGTCACAAGGCTGACAGGAGGTAATTTGCTCTGTTTCCAAAGCGAAACAGATATTCACATGTGTTGTGAATCTATTTTCCCAATGAAACATATTACTTGTTTCCAACAAACAGGATTCTCTTTTCTTAGACAGATCGAGTCATCCTCACAAATGTTTCCCCACCATGTCATTTCTTTGATATTTTCTGGGTGAATCCTATTGCAATCATTTTGCATCACTCGCATCTTTTGGTATCTTAGGTCCAAAATTTGCGTATTCTGATATTTAAGTCTCTTTACACCTATCAAAATGAAGATCTTCATCTTCATATCTCAGGTTAAAGAAACTTAAATAGGGGCATCTGTCATACCCCAAATTTTGACCTAATATACCACCTTACATTTGCATCATTGCATCACTAACAGTTCAGAGCAGAATTAATCGGGTGTGGTTTCCACAGGTCAAAATTAGGGTTTCACCAAAATTTTCATCTGATTCAAGAGACAACCAATTAGGGTTTGAGTTTCATTCACCTCATTTAGTCTATCTTGATCAAACCATCAACCTCTGATCTCCAGATATCCAATTTTTTCTCATGATCTATCAAGGATCGACCAATTAGGGTTTTCATCGAGGATGAGCAATCACTGATTTTCTGATCAATGAATAACTTTTTTGATTAGAGATTGATCTTCATATCTTAGACACAACATGTTGACCTAATTTCTGGATTCAAAACATCACAGCAGTTCACAGAATTCATCAGTCAATTTCTGAATCATTTGATGAAATTTCATTTGCACTGCACTGAAAAGTCAAACTTTGACTTTTGGTCAACTTTTTCAAGACAAAACTTTTTCAATCATCAAAATACTTCAAATGATCCATCATGATCATAAAAAATCAAGAAATTTGGAAAAGTCAACAAAAAGTCAAAATTTTCAACACTTAGAAAATTTTTCAAGTGTTAAAATTTCACACTTTTTCCAAACTTCATGGCATTTTTTCACATAGTTCCACTTTGAATTGGAAAAAACTCAAAACATGAAAGTTGTAGCCCTTGAAACAAGCTTTCCAAAATGTCCAATAACTCTCAAATCCATGGAGTCTAGCTATACTTTTGATTTTGAAACATAGAGCTCCAAAATCCTTGATTTTCAAGTACAAAGTTCAAGATTATAGGTCATTTTTGAGTTTCTTCTTCTAGAAGCCATGCCACCTTGCAAAGAGAGTTAGAGCTGATAAAAAATAAGATGGAGAGTAATTATGATGGGATAAGATCAAGTTGAAAATTAACCATGGTTAAAAGGAAGCTTCCTTTTGCATTTAATGCAAAAATGACTTCCTTGCCCTCTAAGGCAACTTGTAAATACCAAAGCCATTTTCCTTCCCTTGCCATTCAGAACTTGTGACCTATAAATAGAGGTTATGTTGGCCAATTCAAACCACACCAAAGCTATGCAAGATCATGCTTTCTTTCTTTTTTCTTGAAATTCAAGTTTCATAGCTCAAAAGTGAGAATTTTGCATTTTGGCAAATCTTGTAAAATCTATGAGAAACTTGGTGTCTAACATATCTTAAACATCAAATATAACTTGTCTAAACCTTAAAATCAACTTGAGAACAACTGGAAATCAGAATCCATGTTCAAAATCACAAACTTGTAAAAATCTGCCTTAACTTTCAAACTAAGAGTTGGCTCGAGCTAGTTGTGTTTTGATCATCCAAACATCATCAATATACTTCATGTGAATGATCCAAACCATCATCTTTGACCTGTAAGTCCATTAACCACGAATTCAAGTTTTACTTTGAGCAAACTGCAGGTTGACTTGGGTGGAACGATCCAGGCAAATTCATGATGTGCAGACCATCCTCACATGATCCTTGAAGTCTGTTGATGCTATAGGAATCCTCAAAGCACAACTGGAAACACTCTAGCACCATTTTCGATCTCAGCTTGAACAGGTAAGAAACTCAACTTCGAATTCTATGATTCTTTGATTCCAGTCCAAAAAACTCTTGGCCATTTTGTTTCTACACTATCAACGATCAATAACCCTCAATCAATTGATAAATTCATTCACCATACACGATTTCAATTAGGATTTTCAGTTTTAGGGTTCTTCGTGTTCTTGAGAAATTTAATCATGTTAGGCTTAAAATAAATGAAATTAAAGGACATCATCATGTTCCTGGGCTCAAAACGATCAAGTTTGATGTTTACTTCGTTCAATTTCATCAAGAAATAAGGATTTGAGGATTGATTGAAGATTGGAGGAAGAAGATGACACTGCGCGCGTTTTTTCAAATTCAAATATCCATTTTAAAATATAATTAGTTGGTTTGATTACAATACATGGATGTATTGCCGCCCCAGCGGTTGCCAGCTCACTCTTAAGTCATTTATACCTTGCCTTGCCTTGAGGTCCCGGGTTCGAGTAGCCTTGGGACCATTTTTTACCAAACTTTGTAATTTTTTTCATATTTTTTACAAACTTTGACTTTTTCAAAACCCAATCAAAACTCCTCATTTTGAGGTGATTTTTTGTACACTTGTCAATTAATGTATCTATTTTAAGATAGTGTCAAAAAATTTTAGAAAAACTTTCATCCGATTATATTTTTATCGAGCCGAAAACGGTACTTTTGAGTACTTTTCAAAGCACCTTTATAGGTGATTTTTTCAAACTTTTGAAGCCCGATTCTTTTCAAAACTTCTTGTAAGTAAATTTCATATTTCAAAAACACTTTCAAGAACATTCTTCAAAATGTTTCATCAAACTTACATCTTTTTTCCATGATCGATCCGATTTAAACAATAAAACCGAATTCGTTTTCTCTCGAATTTCTTAGTCGATCATGGGCCTCCCTCACGGTATAAGTCCCAAACATTCTTTTATGTACATATTTATTTCTTTGTACATATCCAATTCTTTTATGTACATACCAATTTTTACCTGTACATAATACAGACGTCTTTTGTAAAGTACGGACAAACTTCGATCGTTTGTTTCTGTTTGTATATCCACTAAATACCATTGGTATTAAAAGGAGCCTTATTCCCGGTGAAACTGCTTTTAAACCAATGGGCCTCCCTTACGGTGTAAGTCCCAACCCTCATATGTACATCCACATCCTCTCGTACATAAATACTCGTTCGTGTACATACTTACTTCCTTGTACACAATTCAAACTTGTAAATAATCAAGTTACGCACGCTTTACACACTTGTTTATATTTACTTCATAAACTCTTGTAAATAAACATCATACATCTGTTTATATTTCCTTCATAAACTCCTGTGAATACATATCACACACACACTTGTTTATACAACTGTCTAGTTATAACATAACAACTAGTCTAACCAAGAGGTTCCCATAAAGTTAGCCTCTTGGGCTTTGTACAAGGTAACTATTTCATCTCGAGTTCAGCCTCCTCTTAGGCTTCATATAAGAAAACTCATTCATCTCGAGTTTAGCCTCCGCTTAGGCTTCATATAAGACAAGACTCCTGTTGAGTCACTTGGGCTTGCTCAAAAGAACTCCTCATTGAGTTTAGCCTTTCTTGGGCATCATACAAAGAAAGAGACCAGAAATCTCTTAACAGCCTCCTATTGGGCTTCCAATACAATGAATCACCCGTTAGGATAACCCCAGAGTATAATTTCCTTGAAATTGCTCTTGATCCTAAAAGGATGGTTTCCTGAAATCCTTTAAAGCCAAAGCCACCATACCCTATAGCTTCCTCTTGAGCTTCATACAAGGACCCTCGATGACCCTCGATGACCCTCAGAATGCCTCCACTTGGGCTTACAATACAAGGACCCATGGGCTTCTTAAAAGAATCCCTCTAATTCAATCAATTTCTCCTCGAGATTTAGACATTTATCATCTCTATGGAAGAAGTATCTCATCTATCACATCACATACAATCAAAAACTTTTCAAACTCTTTTCAAACAAAAACATCTCTTAATCTGTAAGTGGTAACGCTTGTACACTCAAGCAAAACACCCAATACTTACAATTAAAAGATTTAATCATCTTTTTCAAACATCTTTCTTAAACATGTAAGCGGTAACGCTTGTACACTCAAGCAAAACACCTATAACTTACGACGAAAGATTTTAATCTTTTTTAAAATGTATGTGATGAAATAGATTAGAGACATTTTTCATTAAGATGACATTTGTGTGTGTCTCTTACTAACTTTCGTTGCTTCCACTAGCATAAGTGGGAACTACGATTGCTCTGACTTTCTCAACATCCTTTTGAGAATACATAGGCACAAGGTCTCATCCTTGCCGAGCAAATTTCTTTCTCCCTCAAACCAAACAAACCATAGATCCCTTTAGACCAGAGCTACAAATGCTCTGATTCCCATTAAGGGATATGTATGCAGAAGATCCAAAGATCTTTGCGAGCACAATAATAACAAACACTAGGATCCTTCATAATCTAATCCTTCTTAAAATCCCAAAGGAGAAACTTTCCCAATCATAGAAATAGCAATTAAAACACACAAACATATCAAACGTATTCATATATAAAGCTATAGATAACTATATATATTTAGGGTGCTCCATCTACTCCCTTTATATAACAAACCCCCTTACCCAGAATCTCCCCAATGCGTTACGTCTAGTTCACGCTAGCCGTAATGCATATCATAATCAATTGAGGGTATTAACAGCTTTCCCCTTTTTCATAATCATAATTTCTTGTGTTGAAAATAATAAAGCTTGATGCTCGCGGCATCTTTATAAACAAATCAAAAGAGTAAATCGTTTCGAGCCAGAGAATCCGAATTCAGATTCGATTCCCTAGCGCATCACTTTTTAACGCGAACAACGTCTCATAATCCCAATTGAGAATTCAACCACGTCATCTCGATAGCCATGTCTGGCCTACCTTAACAATATAGAAGTCAACCGTGTCACTCGTAACGACTATGTCTAGCTCGAAACTCTTGACACAGAGGCATTAAGATCAGATACCCTAAGTGAATGTCAGCTCTAAACCCATTTCTAGCATTAAGAAACTAACAGATAATCATTCTAGGTAAGAATCTAAGCAGTCTATGTATAGAAAATATCAAATCCCTAACATAGAGTAAAAACCTAAGACAATCACCAACACTGATTCATAAAGCAAACTTTATACAATGCCAAGAGCGACAAATATACATGAGTTCAGAGTAAATATACATACATAACCAATAAAATAGAGAAATACAAAGAGAAGAGAGGAGATACACTACTCATTTACACCAGTTTGTCAGAGTCTATCGAAGAGCAATCCACCTTCAATCATCCATGAGCATGACCCTAGTGTTGTTTTCTAAGAAAATCTATCAAAAACTATATGAGTGATGGAATTGGGAGCAAAAATTCACACCCCAAAACCATAAAACCAAAAACGAAATGAAAAGGAAAGATAAAGAAATTTTGTTCCGCAAGAATCGCCTGACGAACCTTCTTATAAACTTGGCTCACGTTTGGCCACGTCCTCAACCTGACCAAAATATCTATCGTCGCCCGGCGACGGTCAACTTCGCCCGGCGACTCTTCTTTTCCTCGCCCAGCGACCAACAGCGAAACAAGGCAGGGAAAAAACCCAAAATTGATCCTTATCCTCTCGCCCCACTGTCGTCCGACGACGCAGAAGCGATGGCCCTCTCCTGGCCATCGCCCGGCGAAATTACTCAGTCCAGTAACTTTTGTTGCTTTTCCTGCATAACTTCCATGGCTTCCATCTTTTAGCCTTATTCCTTTATTGATCAACTTGCATCTTGGAGCTCCATTTGGACTTTATTCTCAATGATCCAATAATGCAATAAATACCTACAAAATATGTACAAAACTAATCAAATGATACAATATATACACAAAACATAATAAAACGTATTTACAACAAAAAGCGGGGTTACTCAACGATATTCACAATAAAGAATAGATAAGTGCCACAAAACATATATACAAAATAACTATATTTTGGCACTTACCAAACATATACATTAATTACAAAACTCAAAAATAAAGGAATTATCGCGATGCACAACCAATTAAACCAATCCCCGACAACAGCGCCATTTTGTTGTTGCAGTATTTAAAGCGGCAAGCAAAAAGTAAAGTATTATTTTTACCATGAGATATATACCGGTTAGGTTACATCGTATCGTGTCCAAAGAGATTGGTTATTGATTTGTAGTTCGACAATTCGTTCGTTAATGAGTTTGGGGTTTGAATGGGTTGCAAATAAAAGATATTAACAAAAATTAAATGAAAAAAAAAGTATAAAAATAATAGACAACTTGTCTGGAACGAATGCACACTATCCGTCACAAACTTAAACCTATCGTCCAATTATACTCTATCTACGATATTTGTTCGTGTCATCACATACCTCACAATCTAAGTCATTTCTAACCCAAGTTGAGAATTCAACCACGTCAACTCGATAGCCATGTCTGGCCTACCTTAACAATATAGAAGTCAACCGTGTCACTCGTAACGACTATGTATAGCTCAAAACTCCTGACACAGAGGCATTAAGATCAGATACCCTAAGTGAATGTCAGATCTAAACCCATTTCTAGCATTCTTAAACTAAAAGATAATCATTTTAGGTAAGAATCTAAGTAGTCTATGTCTAGCAAATCTCAAATCCCTAACATAGAGTAAAAACCTAAGACAATCACCAACACAGATTCCTAAAGCAAACTTTATACAACGCCAAGAGCGACAAATATACATGAGTTCAAAGTAAATATACAAACATAACCCAACAAATAAATAAATACAAAGAGATGAGAAGAGATAAACCACAGATCTACACCAGTTTGTCAACGCCAATCGAAGAGCAATCCACCTCCAATCATCCATAAGAAAGCCCTAATGTTGTTTTCTAAGCTATACTACCAAAAATAAAGGTTGATACCCCAAAACCATAACCTAAAAATGATACAAAATAAAGTTATAAAACAAAATTCACACAACCGCGCTCAGCGCCGTCCTCGGATATTTACACGTAAATTGACCTAAACGCCGCTCAACGGCTTCGTAACACCCCGATTAATTAAATAATTATTTAATTTTATAGTTATACATTATCTGATAATTGGTGTGTTAAATGGTGTGTTTTGATACTACTATGTGTGGGGTAGCGTCGGATTTAATACCTGTTGAGAGTATTTTGAATTTAGTAATTTGAGAATAAATTATTAAATTTAGAATTATTATTAGAAATAATAGAAATATTAGAAAATAGAAGTTGTTCCTAATTAATTAATTATTATTTAAATAATTAAAATAATAAGATAGTTAGTAGAAGGATGACAAGGGCAAGGCGGCACTTTTGACAGAATAAGTGAGAATGGAAAAGAGAAACCAATATTAAGGGTCCTAAGGGTAGAAGTGACTATAAGAGAAAATAAGGATTAGAATTCTCATTATTTACGATCGTGAAAATAAGAAAGAATAGAAGAGGAAGAGAAGAAGCAAAGAATTAGGGCTTGAAGGAAAACTCCATTAGAGAAGGAAAGATAACCCAGAAATCCAAGGTAAGGGTGAAGTTCCAAATTTCTAAGGTATAGTATAATCCTAGGTATGTGGGGTTGGGTATATAATTATTGTGGTGTGTTTTTTTTATGAATTGTTTTGTTTGTGTGTGTTGAATCTAATGATGAACTCTTGATGAAATTGCAATAGAAATTGATGAAATTGTGATGCTTATGTTGTAATTTATTGTTGATGATTATTTTGTGTAGTGATTGTTTCATAAAACCCTAATCTAGAAACTATAGGTAATGAAGTTTATAACTTTAGGATTGAATTTGGAAATATAGCCTTAGGTCTTGGTGTATGATCAATTAGGGATTTTTAGATGAGAATTTGATGAAAATTGATGAAAAACCATGTGTTTAATTGAATGAATAGTGAACCCTTGGTGAATATATGATGTTAGGTTATTTAAATAATTATTATAGGTTGTTGATAATATTATAGAATCAAAGTATTTCAAATTCTAAAACTGGACCTTTGTACGGAATCGAATTCGGAGGTCCGGAAGGCCTCCAACAGTTGAAATTTGCAGCAAGAAAAAAATGCAGAAAAACACTATTTTGGGACTTGTGTCGGCTCTGGAATCTGGGTGGTTCGTTGCATAACATCCAGCAAGACTGAGAAGGTCTGTTCAGCATACGTGCGTCGACTCATGATTGCTTTGCGTCGACTCATGATTGGCTTGCGTCGACTCAGAAGACAGCATTTTTGACAAATTTTGTAACGACCATAACTTTTTAATCGTAACTCCGATTTAGGCACCGTTTGAATCGTTAGAAAGCTAACTAAATAACCTATAATATAGAAATATGTTTATTAGCATTAGATTATTTAATAATTATGTGAATTATGCAAAATGACATGTATATTTGTGATAGTCTGCGTATTAATTGGTGATTGTGTTGCGATGCGTTGTTGTTGTAGGTTTACAGCAGGTGGCTAGAAACAGTAAGGCATTGATGATATGTTGTCATGTGGTGTTACTATTATTCAATATAACACGGTGAATTGATAATATGATTTAGTGAATTGTACTGTCATGATGCGGTGTTGTTGGACTTATGCAAACATGTTGTTAATTGTTGATATACTATTGCGTTGATATCTGCTGTTTATTGAGCAGGTGTTGTTGGATGGTGGCCGATAATGGAATGTCACATTGATGATTATTGAAATCAATGTATTATATTGTTGATTTGCATGATTATTTCGAATGCATTCATATTGTATCGTTGTTGTTGTTGTTGTTGGCTCAAATCCTAGATGGAGTGGATACGAGCGAGGTGAATACATTTATTCCCTTTGTTGATGGCTCTAATCCTAGATGGAGTGGATTAGTAGTTAGGTGAACCAATTGTTCACAAAAATGGTGACCCCGATCCTAGATGGAGTGAATTCGGTGGAAATCTCGGTACCGCATGCATAGTGTCTATGTTGAGTTGCATTCCATAATTGTTGTTGATGTTGGTTGTGAATTGTTATATTGTATAACTTATGACAATTGTGTTGTGGTGATGAGAAGTTTGAGCACTTATAATTATGCATGATAATTTCGTGTATATCTGATTATATTGTTCTTTATACTGTTGTTATATCTCACTCCTTCTGTTGTTAAGTTGCCTTTACCTGGGTAACGTGCAGATACTCAAGAGTAGCTCGAGTAGTAGGAGTCGAAGAGGTTACTCTTATTTTTAATTCAATTCGACGTTATGCTATGATACGTAACACTCGGGCCGGGGATACATGTTTGAATGATTTGTTTTAATTTGGTTTTGGTTTTCCGTTGTTGATTCCATGGGGAGCAATTTAAACTTCGGAACGATTATTTGAAGTTATTTTGTTGGATTTGAAATATTTCCGCTATTTCAATAAAGTTTTTAATTCAGACTATATTACGTTTATCTTAATCATGTGTTATATATCTAATTGAATAAGCTATTGTGGTTTTGAAGCATGTGGCATCCTGATTTATGATGTTTGAAAATTTAAATACACTCTGATTTTTATATAATATGCCCTAGGGAAGTCAGGGTGTTACAATAAGTATCAGAGCAGGTCGGTCCTCCCGGCCAGGTTGTTGAGTCTTTAGTGTGGCAGTGGAGTATTGTCATTGTTTTGTTCCTTAGTATGCAACATGTGTGTGAAACAACTTTGGTACTTTCTGGTTGTTCTAATAACTTGTTTGCAGGAGTGGGATTGAAACAAGTGGGGGAGAAGCTCGTGCTTCTCTGAGTTGGTTCAGGTGTGAACAGGTTCAGGGTACTGTAAATTTCATAAGTACGGAGATTGGTGAAAGCGTGTTTTTTCTTGAATTCAGAGGAAGCGAAATTCGTATCTGTTAAACAACTGAAGAAGTGGACAGAGAATGAATCTCTGGTATTTTTGTTACTAGCATCCTTGTCCATTGAGAATCAAGCAGCCATTGATGAATTGCAGGTCGTATGTGAGTTTCCCGAAGTTTTTCCAGATGATATTCCTGATGTACCGCTAGAAAGAGAGGTGGAGTTTGCTATTGATCTTGTTCCGGGTACAAGACCTATTTCTATGGCGCCGTTCAGAATGTCACCAATAGAATTAATTGAGTTGAAGAAACAATTGGAAGAGTTACTTGAGAAGAAGTTTGTGAGACCAAGCGTATCGCCTTGGGGAGCTCCAGTGTTGTTGGTAAAGAAGAAAGACGGTAGTATGAGACTTTGCGTTGATTACCGACAGTTGAATAAGGTAACAACCAAGAACTAGTATCCACTTCCGAGGATAGACGACTTGATGGATCAATTGGTAGGTGCACGTGTATTTAGTAAGATTGATTTAAGATCAGGTTATCACCAAATTCGAGTGAAGAATGAGGATATTCAGAAAACAGCTTTCAGGACTTGTTATGGACATTATGAATACTCTGTGATGTCGTTTGGTGTTACTAATGCGCCGGGAGTATTTATGGAGTATATGAATCGTATCTTTCATGAGTATCAGGATCAGTTTGTAGTAGTGTTTATTGATGATATCTTAATATATTCTAAGTCTGAAGAAGAACATGCTGAGCATTTGCGAATTGTGTTGCAAGTGTTGAAAGGGAGGAAGTTGTCTTCTAAACTATCGAAGTGTGAATTCTGGTTAACGGAGGTGAGTTTCCTTGGCCATGTCAAGTGATGGAATTGTTGTAGATCCGTCCAAAGTAGATGCAGTGTTGCAATGGGAAACTCCAAAGACAGTGATTGAGATTAGAAGTTTTTTAGGTTTGGATGGCTACTATAGAAGATTTATTGAACGTTCTTCTAAGTTAGCACTCATGTTGACTCAGTTGACTTGTAAAGGAAAGGCGTTTGTGTGGGACGTTCAATGCGAAGAAAGTTTGTTGAGTTGAAGAAGAGATTGACAACTGCTCCAATCTTGATATTGCCTAAGCCCGATGAACCATTTTTTGTGAATTGTGATGCTTCTAAATTGGGTCTAGGTGGTGTAATTATGCATAATGACAAAGTGGTAGCTTATGCGTCAAGACAATTGCGTATGCATGAAAGGAATTATCTTATACATGATTTAGAACTTGCTGCAGTGGTTTTTGTGTTAAAGATTTGGAGACATTATCTCTATGGTTCTCGATTTGAAGTGCTTAGTGATTATAAAATCTTGAAGTACTTGTTTGATCAGAAGGAATTAAATATGAGACAAAGAAGATGGTTAGAATTGTTGAAGGACTACCACTTCGGCTTGAATTACCACCCCGGTAAAGCTAATGATGTAGCGGACGCTTTAAGTAGAAAATCTTTGTATATGTCCGCTATGATGGTTCGGGAATTAGAATTGATCGAACAATTTAGAGACATGAGTTTGGTATGTGAAACGACACCGCAAAGTTTGAAATTGGGAATGTTGAAGATTCATAATGATTTCTTGGATGAAATTAAAGAAGCTCGGAAACTAGATGTGAAGTTGGTAGATTTGATGGTTGGGAATGATCAATCGAAAGATGGTGACTTTAAAGTAGATAACCAAGGTGTGTTGAGATTCTGAGGTAGAATTTGTATTCCTGATGATGCAGAGATGAAAAGGAAGATTTTAGAAGAAGGTCATAGAAGTGGTTTGAGTATTCATCCGGGAGCTACTAAAATGTATAGTGATTTGAAGAAGTTATTGTGGTGGCCTGGATTGAAGCGAGACATAGTGCAGTTTGTGTATGCATGTTTAACTTGTCAAAAGTCGAAGGTTGAACATCAGAAACAAGCGGGGCTGTTGGAACCGTTGGAAATTCCAGAAAGGAAATGGGATAGCATATCGATGGAATTTGTGACGGGATTGCCTACTACTCAGAGAGGGCACGATACAATTTGGGTGATTGTTGATAGATTAATATAATCAGCTCATTTTATTCTAATTAGTATTAATTTTCCTGTTCCTAAGTTGGCGGAGATTTATATTCGAGTAATAGTGAAGTTGCATGGTGTTCCATCGAGTGTTGTGTCGGATAGAGATCTGAGATTTACTTCTCATTTTTGGAAGAGTTTGCAGGATGCATTGGGATCGAAGTTGAAATTAAGTTCATCCTATCATTCGCAGACAAATTTTCAGACGGAGAGGACTTTTCAATCGTTGAAGGATTTGTTGAGAGCATGTGTTCTTGATCATAGAGGTGCATGGGATAGTCATCTTCCATTAATTGAGTTCACGTACAGTAATATTTTTCATTCTACTATTGGGATGACACCCTTCTAGGAATTGTATGGTCGGAGGTGTAGGACGCCTCTATGTTGGTATGGAATAGGTGAAAGTGTAGTACTTGGACTGGAAATGGTGCGAGAAACTACCGAGAAGGTGAAACTGATTCGAGAAAGGATGAAGACTTCTCAAAGTAGAAAAAATAGCTACCATGACAAGAGGAGAAAGGAACTTGAGTTTTAAGAAGGAGACCATGTATTCTTAAGAGTATCTCCGATCACTAGTGTTGGTCGTGCATTAAAATCTAGGAAGTTGACTCCTCGATTCATTGGCCTGTATCAGATTTCTAAGAAAGTCGGGACTATTTCATATAGAGTGGCCTTGCCACCTAATCTAGCCAATTTTCACGATGTGTTTCATGTGTCGCAACTCCGAAAGTATAATCCAGATCCGTCTCATGAGATTCCGATGGACGATGTACAAGTGCAGGATGAGCTTACTGTGGAAACTGCACCTGTGAGGATCGAAAGTAGTCAAATCAAGAAGCTAAGAGGTAAAGAGATCACTTTGGTTAAAGTAGTTTGGAAAGGAATTACCGGTGAAAACGCGACATGAGAATTGAAGAGCAAGATGCAAGAGTCGTATTCGAAGATGTTTGTATCAGATAATTTTCGAGGACGAAAATATTCTAAGTGGGGGAGAGTTTTAACACCCAAATTAATTAAATAATTATTTAATTGTGTAGTTAGAAATCATCTGATAATTGGTGTGTTGAATGTTGTGTTTTGATACTACTATGTGTGGGGTAGCGTCGGATTTAATACCTGTTGAGAGTATTTTGAATTTAGTAATTTGAGAATAAATTATTAAATTTAGAATTATTATTATAAATAATAGAAATATTGGAAAATAGAAGTTGTTACTAATTAATTGGTTATTATTTAAATAATTAAAATAATAAGATAGTTAGTAGAAGGGTGACAAGGGCAAGGTGGTAGAATAAGTGAGAATGGAAAAGGGAAACCAATATTAAGGGTCTTAAGGGTAGAAGTGACTATAAGAAAAAATAAGAATTAGAATTCTCATTATTTATAATCGTGAAAATAAGAAATAAGAGAAGAGGAAGAGAAGAAGCAAGAGATTAGGGCTTGAAGGAGAACTCTATTAGAGAAGGAAAGATAACCCAGAAAATCAAGGTAAGGGTGAGGTTCCAACTTTATAAGGGATAGTATTATCCTAGGTATGTGGGGTTGAGTGTATAATTATTGTGGTGTGTTTTTTTATGAATTGGTTTGTTTGTGTGTGTTGAATCTAATGATGAACTCTTGATGAAATTGCAATAGAAATTGATGAAATTGTGATGCTTATGTTGTGATTTATTGTTGATGATTATTTTGTGTAGTGATTGTTTCATAAAACCCTAATATAGAAACTATAGGTAATAAAGGTTATAAATTTAGGATTGAATTTGGAAAAATAGCCTTATGTCTTGGTGTATGATTAATCGAGGAGTTTTAGATGAGAATTTGATGAAAATTGATGAAAAACCACGTGTTTAATTGAATGAATAAGTGAACCCTTGGTGAATATATGATGTTAGGATCTTTAAATAATTGTTATAGGTTGTTGATAATATTATATAATCAAAGGATTTCAAATTCTGAAACTGGAACTTTTTACGTAATCGAATTCGGAGGTCCGAAAGGCCTCCAACAGTTGAAATTCGATGAAAGAAAAAAATGTAGAAAAACACTATTTTTGGGACTTGCGTCGACTCAGGAATCTGGGCGGGCCATTGCATAACATCCAGCAAGGCTGAGAAGGGATGTTCAGCAGAAGTGCGTCGACTCATGATTGTTTTGCGTCGACTCATAATTTCCTTACGTCGACTCATGATTAGCTTGCATCGACTCAGAAGACATCATTTTTTACAAATTTTGTAACGGCCATAGCTTTTTAACTGTAACTACGATTTAGGCGCCGTTCGAATCGTTAAAAAGCTAAATAAATAACCTATAATATAGAGCTACGTTTGTTGGCATTAGATAATTTAATAATTATTTGAATTATGCAAAATGACATGTATATTTGTGAGAGTTTGCGTATTAATTGGTGATCGTATTGCGATGCGTTATTGTTGTAGGTTTACAACAGGTGGATGGAAACAGTAAGGCATTGATGATATGTTGTGATGTGGTGTTATTGTTATTGAATATAACATGGTGAATTGATAATATGATTTTGTGAATTGTACTATCTGGATGCGGTTGAAGCAACTCGATTTTCAAAAATCATTTAAATTTCGAAAACAGTGAAATCGCCAACTAATTTTATTTGTTCCAAAAGGAACGGGAAAATACAGATAAAACCCCACAGATGCGGATAAGGCGGTCTACGACCAAAAAACACGGAATCGGGAGTCGGTTATGTAAGAGGAAGGTATTAGCACCTCTTACATCCATCGTACTCGATGGGACCCATTTAGTTCTAAGTGTTTGCGTGTGTTTATTGCTAAGTTATGAATAAAAAGGAGAAAAGGGTTTGTTTATTATTATTTTGAGTTTGGCACGGTTTCGAAACCGTGTGCCTACATATTCCCTTGTGCAATGGGAAAGTCAAAACTCCGTAGTTCCTCTCAAAAATATTTTAAGTTGGTTGTGTTGATTTTATAAGAAAAATCGTGCATTAGACATTTCAAATGCTTGAACTTGGACTTGTTTAGTTTGTTTGAAAAGCTTAAGTACTCGTTCGTGTTTGAAATGGCTATTGCACACTCTTTGTAAGAAAAGAGTTTTGATAGTCGCATATGAGTGAAAAAAGGTTGAGTGAGTTGAATTATTTTTAAGTGAGTGAAAAAGTACCGAACAATAGGACTAACGTCTTACGATTCAAATACTAGAAACCCGAGGAGCTAATGCTCAGACGAGTCGTCTATCACCCAAAAAGATTTTCTTATGAAAGAGTGACGTGAAACAAGTTTCGCGTTTTTTAGAAGTCTTTAAGCAATTGGTCAAGCGTCCAACAACTTAAAAACTAAGAGTTCATTTAGGACAAGTTTTTAAACAATTGGCCTAGCGTCCAACGACTTAAAAACTTGGATTTTATTATGAAAAAGGTTTTGAAAATGCACTCGACGTTGGATCGAGGTTTGTAAGTTAATTATGAAAGTGTTTCGGAACTCGATGCGCAAGGAGATGAGAAATGGAGTCGGGTTATGATTAATTAAGTATATGGACTTAATTAACCTCGTGAGGATAGGTGCTCCTTTCCCCAACTATGAGACCCTGGTGCATGGAAAATTGGTATCTAGACCAATGTTATTTTCGGGTTATGACTAACTAAAGCAACAAGGGCTTTAATTAACCTCGTGAGGATGACCATGCTCATCCCCAACTATGAGACCCTTTAAGAAATTGGCTTATGAGCCAATCAAAAGGAAATCAGATTAATTTTAATGTTGGTTGTGTGCGAAGTGTACAATGGTGAATAAATGCCGAATAAGCGAATAAACAAACAATTATCACACAATACAATCGGAAATTTAAATAACAATAAGAATGAATTTTTCTATTTGATAAGAAATCGACTAATAGTTTAATCGATAAATTATCAAATAAAAACTATCAGAACTAATTTTTAATTAGTACATCGCACAAAAATTAAATCATTTACATAAAATAAACTGAATTAAAAGATGAGAGTTTAGAGTTAGCCTGTATGAAGCAATCTGGGAGGTGCGAAAAGAAATCTAGAGATATAGTCTAAACCCAAATAAAGGGTTGCCACAAAATTCTACACAACTTCTCTAGAAGGATCTATGGTAAGGATGCAGCTCTTGGATCGTCCGATTCCAATCTGACGGTGGAGATCTGATGGTGAAGAAAAACAAAGTGCATGGGATCTTTCTATAATCTACATAATGACAATTGTCCCAATGGTGGCGACACTTGTCACCATGGCATCTGACCAAAAAATCCCAAAAGATTATTATCTATATAACATAAAACAAAAAATACAGAGAAAACCACGAAATCCTTCTTCTTTTTGTCTCATCGTCTTCTGTTGCTATTTTGCCTTCCATCTAAATCACCGTCCTTTGCATGGTTTCACCGCAATCTGTGAACAAAACTCCGTGCCTCTCTCTCTCTCGAATCCTTGCCGTCTGGTTCCCTTACTCCTCGCCGGAGAAGATGGAGCGAACGGTGGCCGGGAATCGCCTCCGATGGTTCTCGTGGAGATTTGGCTCCGATTCGTGATGTTCTTACGTTTTCTGACTCTTTTCTGTCTCGTGGTTGCTAATTTGTGAATCGACTTTGCAGATGATGAACTGATTTTGGCCGAAATCTGAAAGGGGTTCTGAAACCCTAGGTTTCCTCTGCTTGTGATTCCGGCGATGATGATGAAACCTGAGCCTTGGAGACGCATTTGGCGGCGAGAACCTGCTTCTGAGCTTGCTCCGGGTGAGATTGTTCCTTACATAACTTCTTTTTTTCTTCTGATTTCTCGACCTGAAGGGTTTAGTGTGGGAAGATGATGAATGATGTTACGGTTTAATGATTGTTGTTCTTGCCGTTTGGTATTTGGCTTCTGTGTTTTGGTTGTTACGAAAATGATACTTTTAGTTCTGTTTGGCTTGGTTTTTCTGGTTTGGAACCGTGTTTTTGGTTTCTGAGTTTGGAATAAAATGGCTTGCTTGGATTTTTGGTTTGGAGTTTTGGCTTCAGGTTTATGGTTGTTCTGTTTCTGTTTCTACTCTTTTTTACTCTTGGTGAAAAACTATCTTTGAACTAACAGTTTCCTCTTTTTCAGATACTGCCTGTGCTGGTGTGTTGCTTGGCTTGCCATTTTTAGCTATAACTTGCTGCTTTTTTCAAATTGAACTTTGGCATCTTTCGCTTTTTTGTCTGCTGTTGGCTCTGCTATTCTGTGTTACTCTCTGCTGCCCTCTGTTGATAACCATAATGCCTTGAGTTAAAAAAAATTACTTTGCTGATAACCATGGTGCTTTTGGATAAAACTTCTCTTTTGCTTGCTGCCTGTATTCCCCAATGTTGTGCTGCTAACCATGATTCCTTCTGCTATGCTACTTGCTGCCTGCTGCCTGTTGCTTGAATTTTCAGCCAATGATCTAAGACAATAGTGAGTCTGCTTTGTAAATTCTGCCATCCCATTTAACTATAATGAAAAAATCTGAGTTTTGTTCTCTTTGTGAACAAACCTAGGTTGTGATTTGTAGAGAAACCCCTAGGCCAATGATCAAAACAAAATTCTTGTTGTATGAGGCTTAGAAATAATTGAACATAAATTGAGAACCCCTTGCATTTTGATTCTTGCTGCCATCCCTAATGATGAGTCATAATACGAACTGTTTGCAATAATTCTGTTTTGATTGAATTAAATTGCTAACTATTGCTTTTTGTGTTTCATGTATGGACCATGGTGAGTTGGATGATAGGAGGAAAGCTTGGATGAGAAGAAAGGGCTTGAAGATGGATCAAGAAAACTTGGAGGGAAATTCAAAAAGAAAGTATCGAAGATCTTCATTGGAAAGAATAGGATTAGGATAGAACATGTAATATGCTTGTATGCTTGCAACCTTAGGCCAAATTGTAACTTGTTGTAATCTTGAACAAAAAATGTTTGAAACTTGAAAGCTTTCTTGAAGTGAATTTGCCAATTGAATGTTGATTTTTAGAATTTGATTCCAACTTTGTAAATAGACATTCTTGTATAATAAAAACTTAGAGTAATTTAAAACTCTCAAATTTTCATGAATACAAAAGTTGAGAATTATGCATCCATTTGAGTTCTTGATTTATTTATTACTAATGCAATCTCCTTCGCCGTAGTTCTTGTAAACGTAAGTTGGAAACCAAATTTACCACAAACTAGTATCAATGGTTAAGACAAATCATGGTGAAGTGTTGCTTAGAATATGCATTCAATTCTAATTTCAATTCAATCCATAATTCCAATCCACAACTTTGATCTAAATGAGAATGAGTCGACTCATATGATCTATGCATCAATACATATGGTCTATGCATCAATACAAGTGGTTATGCATCAATACATATGGTTTATGCATCAATACAAGTGGTTATGCATCAATACAAGTGTCTATGCATCAATACAAGTGTCTATGCATCAATACATACGGTCTATGCATCAATACAAGTTGTTATGAATCAATACATATGGTCTATGCATCAATACAAGTGGTTATGCATCGATACAAGACAGTTTTGCATTGATACAAGAGAGTATGTATCAACTCATACTGTGTTAAACCAGAAAGAATTGAAATTTTAAAGCTATGCGTCGACACATATGACCTATGTGTCGACACGTACTGTGTGAAAAATTGAAAATTTTAAGCTATGAGCCGACACATGAGCTTATGCATCGACACATACTGTATAAAAACATAAGGTGATTTTCTGAAAATTGTTTTGGTCATATCTCTGCGACCGTAACTCCGATTTAGGCATAGTTGGTATCGTTGGAAATCTTAGAGCACGTACTATCTATTAAAAACACTTTTATGACCCAACAACTGAATTTTGAGGGATTGATATAGCTTTCCGTAGGAAGCATCCATTGTAATGGTTTAGAGAAAAAAGGATGTGAATAAACATAGGGTAAATTTTAGGGTGCGACAGTTGCCCCTATTCAATCATCTTAAACCTGATAAGTGAGAAAGATTGAAAGCTTTCGAACATTCAAGGTGGAAGAGGATTGAATACCAGAGAACCCCAAAAATTTGCCCTACATGGGATACCAAAGCCAAATAAAATACCTTGACTACTGAGTCAAGGAAGGAATGCCTGAGGAGAATAAACTTGTCAACCGTCACCAGAACGCCTCAACAACATCAGTAACAATTGAGAAAAAATTAGGAGATCTCAACAACACTAGGGATGACCGAGGACCAAAATGAGTAAATAAACAACAAGTTTTAATGAAAATGCTATGAGAAGAAAATCTAACTTCTCATGCGACACAAAAAAACAATGGATTAAGCCATCCCAGGATGTCTTAACGAAAATGCTATGAGAAGAAAACCGAACTTCTCAAGCGACACAGAAAAACAATGGATTAAGCCATCCCAGGATGTCTTAACGAAAATGCTATGAGAAGAAAACCGAACTTCTCAAGCGACAAAGAAAAACAATGGATTAAGCCATCTCAGGATGTCTTAACGAAAATGCTATGAGAAGAAAACCGCACTTCTCAAGCGACAAAGAAAAACAATGGTTTAAGCCATCTCAGGATGTCTTAACGAAAATGCTATGAGAAGAAAACCGAACTTCTCAAGCGACAAAGAAAAACAATGGTTTAAGCCATCTCAGGATGTCTTAACGAAAATGCTTTGAGAAGAAAACCGCACTTCTCAAGCGACAAAGAAAAACAATGGTTTAAGCCATCTCAGGATGTCTTAACGAAAATGCTATGAGAAGAAAACCGAACTTCTCAAGCGACAAAGAAAAACAATGGATTAAGCCATCTCAGGATGTCTTAACGAAAATGCTATGAGAAGAAAACCGAACTTCTCAAGCGACAAAGAAAAGCGGTAAGTTAAGAATTCGATATCATTAAGAACTTTTCAGAAAATCCTAGAGAGTTAAGGAATACCCGCAGACCTTAATGAAGATATAATCGAGAATTTGTTACAAAATCCCGAAGAGTTAAGGAATACCCGTAGACCTTAACGAAGATGAAGTTGAGAAACTGTCTGAAGATCCCAAAGAGTTAAAGAATACCCGCAAACTTCAACGAAGATATAATCGAGAATTTGTCAGAAAATCCCGAAGAGTTAAGGAATACCCGCAGAACTTAACGAAGATGAAGTTGAGAAATTGTCTGAAGATCCCAAAGAGTTAAAGAATACCCGCAAACTTTAACGAAGACATATGGCTAGAACAACATCAGAATTGTTGTGCACAAAGGTGCGAGGAGCCATGGCATGCTGAATGTATTGACCATGTAACTTCCGAGTTACCAGCAAAACAAATTCAGTAGCGCACCCGAGAATACAATTCTCTGGGGATAAACAAAACAATATCCAGCACACTGGTGTGATATAGATGTTTATGCAGTTGGTAAATATTTATTTCCGACGATTCTGCTGATGAAATCTCACTGAACATGAAAGGACATGTTGAACAACTTCCGAGTTGACATGATCTTCAACCTGTATGCATCTTTTACTGGTGATAGAAGAATCAGATTCAGCACCTGCGACTGAAAAACTTCTAGGGTAATGAGCTTCAATTTGTTGGCATTGTATAGACAATGCGTTGTAGCAAGTGGATATGTGGATCAACTTCTGAGTTGGAGAAATATCCTGTGATTGAATAAACATCCTACCCGGTGGATATTTATTTGTTGAGTATTTGAAAACTTACTGGGGAAATAAACACACCAGAAGTTCAATATAGTTTTTTGAGAACAGCTCAGAGAATAAAATTGCAGAAGTCACTGCCAATAGAATTTGCTGAGAAGATTCTTGTTTGAAAGAAATCTTGAAAATACCAAGAATAATGTTGTAGTAATCCTTTCTGAAGGAGACTCAATTGGGAGTAAATTAAACTTCGCTGGGGAAACTCCATAAGAAAACTGTGTGGAAAATTCATTGAGGATTCCCGGTTGATAATTTTGCCGACATTAGAGTCCATTGAAAGACAACTGTTTTGCTGGGGAAGAAATCTCGATTGGAGAAACCATTAGCTGTTAACATCCATACAAGTATATCACTTGTGCTATAAAAAGGAGGATAATTATGTCGTCTGAGAACTAATCCTTCAATTTTGATCCTCATGAGGATATTTACAATTTCAGCTGGGAAAAATCTGCAAAAGAACTAGCCGGAGCTAATGCATGAGTATGATATGCATGATGATTTTTTTTATGTTTTAATGCAAATAGTATATGATTTTCTGACATTGTTGGAAGAGGAAAAATTCAAATGCATCATGCAGATAATGCACCAGTTTCTGAATGTCGTCCACCACTTGAAAGGTTCCACAGTAACCCTTGTAGAAGGAAAGAAGGCAATTTCTGAAATGCATTAACAGAATGCCCCAAGAGTTGGCAAGCTAACACCTCGATGACAGAAGGATGTAACAAGCATATACAGATATGTTGAACCATTTTAACGTTGGAAAATCATCATTTTGTCTCGTAGCTGTTGAGCTATCTGTGAGTTGCAATAAGCAGGAGATAACTCCATTGAGGAGATAGGAATCAAGTTCAACACCATCTGAGGGGAATAAACACTTCCACGGTGGATAAATCTTCCAACGCATGGTAATAAACACACCAGCGGTTCACAGGGGATTAACTGAGAACAACTCAAAAAATCGGATCTATAATGGACTGCCGCCACTAAGACTCACTTGGGAAGTTGTTATCTGCAAGACTCTGAACAGATCTTGGTTGAGAATAAGAATACTGGGGATACCGCAATGGTAATCCCTGCTGGAGAAAGCTCACTTGGGGAGCAGATGAAGCTTCGATGGAGAAAACTTCTAAAGATAACTCTGTGGGGAACAACACTAGGGAGATACAAGTGGAAAATTCCGTTGACACAAGAGTTCACTGGGGATAATCAATCACTTCTCTGGGGAAGAAATTATCCTGAGAGTTGATGTCACTTCTGATTTATCTTTCGACTAAGCATTCAACTTGCACTGGGGAGAAGAACTAGTTGTCATTTGAGAAATAGTCTTCAAAGCTTGCAATGGGGTACTTTAAAAGAAACTCTATAAAGAAAAATCACTGGGGAAAACCCGAGTAAGAAATTTCTTTGACACAAGAGTTCACTTGGGGAAGATCACCCACTTCGGAAAAGATCCGATTTGAGAAACATCATCGTTATGGACCAATTATGTTCAATCCTTCGAACTTGTGACCGGAAGAACTAATTATGTCATTCAAAATAGTCTTCCAAGTCTGATTCTGCTGAGAAGAATCACTAGTCGATCTTGAAATATCCCAAGTCTTGGTCGGGGCTTATGAATGAATGTGCTATGTAGGATATGATATGAATGCATGAATAAATAATGCATGAATATACTGGTTAATGCACTGGCTATCAAACTGAATCCTCGACCACGCTGGTTCGGAGGATAGAAGAAAATGGCATAATAAGACGATTGACCAAGCTCCACATGTTGAATTGTCGCTGGAAGGGCTACAATGCTAATTCTTATAGAAGGAAGAATAGCAAACTTATGAGTTGATCAAGTAATGATGATTAGAGGCGTGCCCCATGCGTGAGACTGCAGATGCATTAGATTTTTCATTTAAGAGATATATCGACTTCAGAATCTCAACCTGCCCCGGTCTGTTAGACCTTCTAGAAATCTTTCCTGAAAAGGAATGCCCCGGTATCCTGTGTTCTGAAGAAAAACTTTACTGATCATCAGCATCTCAAAGGAACTGGATATTCTGATATGGGAATATCATGCCTCGATATGAGTTTTGGAGGTATTTCTTAGAATGAATCTTGGAGAGACTTCTACGTCTCAAGTAATTTCCTCAAATTGACCATATATGAATAAAGAGCTATGCAAACATAGGGAAGACCTGCCCCAGGATGAGCTTTAGAGAGACTCCTACGTCTCGAAGTAATTACTTCAGTCAGACAACATACGAGCAACTAACTTGATGGAATGAGAGCTTCTTTTTTTTTGCTTCAATGTCTCGAAAAAGTAATACTTTCCTTGAGACAATTGATCATGAAACAATTGTCTGTGTTCACCGCTTTTGAGAAGGACCAAATCCCTTGCTCAAATCGTAAATTTGAGAAGCTGAATTTCAATTTAATTGCCCCCAAGTTACCAAAATCTTGAGAAAACAACTTGTGATGCACTCAATGGAGCCCTTAAACGTCATGCCTTTTGATACAAAGAAATGATCAAGTCTTTCTTTTGGACAAGGTTAGACTCTTCATCGATGTTCATTATGAGAACTTCTTTAATGTCAAATAATTGTTTTACTTGTAGAAGACTGTTTATTATGACAATTATAATGCAACATTTATGCGTCTTGAAGTTTTGTATGAAAAACATTATGATTTTTTGTGAGTGAAACACTTTTAGAGTGCAACACTGAAAACTTTTTTTTTTATTTTTTTTGTGAAAGACAAGACAAGCATATGACACCAACACAAATACTTATCATGCACCGTAGGAGTCAGGGAAACGCGATCTCATCGTCGTATGCTTTTGAATTAACTCATGCTTCAATTAGGACTTTTGAGGGTTGTAACGTGGCTTGGTTCACGTTTTTCTTAGAAAAAGTATTTTTAGGCTTAAAATATTTGGTGCCCGTCCATTCTCCATGATGTTCTTCAGTCCTAAATTCAACTATCCTGATACGAGCACTCATCTCTCGAAAGGCGTTATGATGGTTGAGGAACCAATACAAGGTTTCTTGGACATGACAATCACTCACTTTGTCTTTGGTGTTTAACCACACAACTTGTTCTTTGTTGATAATCCTTTCTTTGACTTCATTTTGAGATTTTTCTTTCCCTAAATTTTGCCTGACTTTTGCCTAAGCGACTTATCACCAAGTTTCGACTTAGTTGGCTTTTTGTCTTTTTTCTATTCATTTCATTTTTTTTGAACAAGTCGTGGATCTATACATTGTCTTTGATTTGTAAATGGTTGTGATTGTCTGAGTCCTGAGGGATTGTATTTTCATCTGTTGACCTTCTGATGTGCGAGAGATAACCAACATGGTGTCATTCTCTTTTGATGCACATTGTTGATAGATGAAGGTTGACTATTGTGGTTCTGACCTTCCTTAACCTTTTGATGGATAACCATTGTTGTATCCTTAGATGCACACTTTTGATGAGTTTTGAACGCTCGATCAAATTGAATGAACACTACTCGCCCACAGGTTTAAAAATGAGGGTTTTTTCTGAAAAGAAAAGAAGCTCCTACTTCAAGGCTCAAAGGGGTTCATGAGGGCCTATCTCCCTTATAACTCTGGTGTTTGGGGATTTGAAACAAGGCCTGTACATTGTTAGCAGGGTTCTACTCAAGAGCGCACATTCAGAGATTTAGCGTTTTTCAATTATCGTCATCCTCCCTCCAATCTTTGCCTAGGCGAAAGGATTGGTAAATTTGGTATCAAAATGATCGCGAATTAAATGAAGAGTGATAACTAATGGATTGCTTCAAGACAAACATACTCATTGCATTAAGATAAAAAACAAACACGTTTCTACATGCAAACAAAGTTTAAACAATTAAATAAGATACACATGAAAATGCAGTAAAGAAATAGAAGACTGCCATTGTTGAGGAGACTTGAGCTCCGTCTGGACTTGTTGATTCAAATGACTTTCAGTAGTCTTGGTGCTCACTTGAGTATGAGGTTGCCCTTCAAAAACAGATTCCCTCCTTGAATAGTCAAGTATTTCTAGTCAATCAACTGTTGAACCTTGGCTTCGTAGGTGTTGCAATCATCTGTTGAGGGGCCTACTAATCTATCATGGTATCCACATCGCGCGTTATGATCACAACCAAGCGGGAATACCTTTGGTGGGTTAAGAAACTTTGGAACCACCAATGAATTTTGAATCAGATATGGAAGAAGTTGACTGTAAGTCACTAGAATTGGATCAAGATGAGCATTCCTTCTTTCCAGGTTATTCCGAGGCACAATTTGATTTTAGGAATTCCGATTCTGAAGTTGAGGAAGATCAGACAAAAGTTGCTGATGTAGAGGCTTGAAAGATGGAGGATAATGAGTTGGTGCTACGACTGACTTCCCTTTGCTAGAACTTGAGATATCTTTGCTGAAGGATACCACCTTTTCTGAAGTGACCATCTGATCTACTTCATCACTATTCTGCAGAGTCCCAACTCCCTCTTGGCAAGCAATTGCCTCAATGAGTTTTGGAAGTTACTCAAAATTGGTATCATCAAGACTTGCAACCAGAATGTCTAAGCTTGAGCCATTCTATTTGAAAGACAGAATTTTGTCATCAATTAGTTCTCGAACTTTGCATTTGAAGGCAAAACAATTCTCAGTTTCATGTCCTGCAGATTCACCATGAAAAGCACATTTGGTACTCTCATCAAACCGAGCTTTGGCAATCCCTGGAACTGGTTTCAATTCCCTTGGTATCACAACACCACTCTGAATTAGGTATGAAAATAGTTGAGAATATGAAACTGGAATTGACTGAATATCCTGTAGAGCATATCAGTGATAATGCGGGTTAATATGCTGATTTGGTCCCCTTTTCCTTGGTTGAGGAGTAAGCAATGGCTGTTGTCAAGGAATCTTTGAAGGTGAAGGCTGAGGATGATTTTGAACTGGAGAGTTCGCTGTGTGCGGATGTCCTTGACTCATAAGCACACCAGATGACAAAGCAGTAACCAAGTTTGCGGAAATTGGTGTGGTGTTGCACAACTTGCAAGAGATCCATGACCAGGTCCATCTGACTTTTCAAATGCTTAACTTCTGCCTTCAATAGTTCCTGACCACGTTGAAGCTCGTCTATAGCCCTCTGAGACATCCTTGGAGTTCTGAACATGCGTCGAGTAGACAGTTTGATATTTTCTGGACAGAAGAGACGAAATGAATTTTTCTGATGAAGATGAAATGCATGGTAATGCATGAAAGAATGCAAATGTAATATAATGGTAATGTATGTAAGGATGCGATGTAATATAATGGTAACGCATGTAATAATGCAATATAATGGTAACGCATGTAAGAATGCAATGTTATGCGATACATATTGATGTTATGTGCAAAATTACAGGTAAAGTTAAACAGACAAGGGTTTAAAAGGACGGTTGGCCATGGTTTCGACGTCTACCCAACAAATCCCCATACTGGATGGTTCTAATGTTTTTTGCTAAATGTTTCTCGGAGTCTCAAATCCCCTTTTAACAAATATTATCATCACACGAGCGGCCTACGTGGAGATAATATTTCCAAAAGTATACTCCAAGAAACGGCTCTTAAAGGGATACTCAAAATCCTTTGAGCGGTCGGTTTCAGTTTTGGACATCCTAATACTTAGAGTTATAGGCCCTTTGTCCAAGAATTATCGTCCCGCGCTAGCACGTGGTGCGACAAATCCCTTAAAAAGACCAACTCTAAGGTGTAGTCTTCACGTCGATCCAAAAGACATGGATGTCTAGTGGACCTAAGCTACTCAACCACTCTAAGCTTAATGTTTCCTAGAAGCCTGGGTATTGGGCTTATCTATGAACCATAACCAACAAATTCCCAATATTGAATATACATCAACAAAATATAAAGAAATAATAGGCAATAAACATCAAAGCAATAAACAAACACAACACACATGCGAAGAACTAAATTAGGGTTGACTCGCTTAGTCAAAAAGAATTTTAAAATATTCCCCAGTGAAGTCGCCAGCTGAAGCAACTCGATTTTCAAAAATCATTTAAAATTTGAAAACAGTGAAATCTCCACCTAATTTTATTTGTTCCAAAAGGAACGGGAAAATATAGATAAAACTCCATAGATGCGGATAAGGAGGTCTACGACCAAAAAAAACATGGAATCGGGAGTCGGTTATGTAAGAGGAAGGTATTAGCACCTCTTACATCCATCGTACTCGATGGGACCCATATAGTTCTAAGTGTTTGTGTGTATGTTTATTGCTAAGTTATGAATAAAAAGGAGAAAAGGGTTTGTTTATTATTATTTTGACTTTTACACGTTTTCGAAACGGTGTGCCTACGTATTCCCTTGTGCAATGGGAAAGTCAAAACTCCGTAGTTCCTCTCAAAAATATTCTAAGTTGGTTGTGTTGATTTTATAAGAAAAATCGTGTATTAGACATTTCAAATGCTTGAACTTGGACTTGTTTAGTTTGTTTGAAAAGGTTAAGTCCTCGTTCGTGTTTGAAATGGCTATTGCACACTCTTCGTAAGAAAAGAGTTTTGATAGTCGCATATGAGCGAAAAAAGGTTGAGTGAGTTGAATTATTTTTAAGTGAGTGAAAAAGTACCGAACAATAGGACTAACGTCTTACGATTCAAATACTAGAAACCCGAGGAGCTAATACTCAGACGAGTCGTCTATCACCCAAAAAGATTTTCGTATGAAAGAGTGAGGTGAAACAAGTTTCACGTTTTTTAGAAGTCTTTAAGAAATTGGTCTAGCGTCCAATGACTTAAAAACTAAGAGTTCATTTGGGACAAGTTTTTAAATAATTGGCCTAGCGTCCAACGACTTAAAAACTTTGATTTTATTATGAAAAAGGTTTTGAAAATGCACTCGACGTTGGATCGAGGTTTGTAAGTTAATTATGAAAGTGTTTCAGAACTCGATGCGCGAGGAGATGAGAAATGGAGTCGGGTTATGATTAATTAAGTATATGGACTTAATTAACCTCGTAAGGATAGGTGCTCCTTTCCCAACTATGAGACCCTGGTGCAAGGAAAATTGGTATATAGACCAATATTATTTTCGGGTTATGACTAACTAAAGCAACAAGGGCTTTAATTAACCTCGTGAGGATGACCATGCCCATCCCCAACTATGAGACCCTTTAAGAAATTGGCTTATGAGCCAATCAAAAGGAAATCAGATTAATTTTAATGTTGGTTGTGTGCGAAGTGTACAATGGTGAATAAATGTCGAATAAGCGAATAAACAAACAATTATCACACAATACAATCGGAAATTTAAATAACTATAAGAATGGATTTTTTCTATTTGATAAGAAATCGACTAATAGTTTAATCGATAAATTATCAAATAAAAACTATCAGAACTAATTATTATTTAGTACATCGCACAAAAATTAAATCATTTACATAAAATAAAATGAATTAAAAGATGAGAGTTTAGAGTTAGCCTGTATGAAGCAATCTGGGAGGTGCGAAAAGAAATCCAGAGATAAATTCTAAACCCAAATAAAGGGTTGCCACAAAATTCTACACAACTTCTCTAGAAGGATCTATGGTAAGGATGCAGCTCTTGGATCGTCCGATTCCATCTAACAGTGGAGATCTGATGGTGAAGAAAAACAAAGTGCATGGGATCTTTCTATAATCTACATAATGACAAGTGTCCCAATGGTGGCGACACTTGTCACCATGGCATCTGACCAAAAAAACCCAAAAGATTATTATCTATGTAACGTAAAACAAAATGTGTTATTATTTTTAACATAAAACAAAAAATATAGAAAAAACCACGACATCCTTCTTCTTTTTGTCTCATCGTCTTCTGTTGCTATTTTGCCTTCCATCTATCTCACCGTCCTTTGCATGGTTTCACCGGAATCTGTGAACAAAACTCTGTGCCTCTCTCTCTCGGATCCTCGTCGTCTGGTTCCCTTACTCCTCGCCGGAGAAGATGGAGCGAACGGTGGCCAGAAATCGCCTCCGGTGGTTCTCGTGGAGATTTGGCTCCGATTCGTGATGTTCTTACGTTTTCTAACTCTTTTCTTTCTCGTGGTTGTTAATTTGTGAATCGATTTTACAGATGATGAACAGATTTTGGCCGAAATCTAAAAGGGGTTCTGAAACCCTAGCTTTCCTCTGCTTGCGTTTCCGGCGATGATGATGAAACTTGAGCCTTGGATACGCGTTTGGCGGTGGGAACCCGCTTCTGAGCTTGCTCCGGGTGAGATTGTTCCATACATAACTTCTTTTCTTCTTCTGATTTCTCGAACTGAAGGGTTTAGTGTGGCAAGATGATGAATGATGTTAGTGTTTAATGATTGTTGTTCTTGCCGTTTGGTATTTGGCTTCTGTGTTTTGGTTGTTACGAAAATGATAGTTCTGGTTCTGTTTAACTTGGTTTTTCTGGTTTGGAACCGTGTTTTTGGTTTCTGAGTTTGGAATAAAATGGCTTGCTTGGATTTTTGGTTCGGAGTTTTGGCTTCAGGTTTATAGTTGTTCTGTTTCTGCTCTTTTTTACTCTTGTTGAAAAACTATCTTTGGAACTAACCTCTTTTTCAGATACTGCCTGTGCTGGTGTGTTGCTTGCCTTGCCATTTTTAGCTATAACTTGCTGCTTTTTTCAAATTGAACTTTGGCATCTTTCGCTTTTTTGTCTGCTGTTGGCTCTGCTATTCTGTGTTACTCTTTGCTTCCCTCTGCTGATAACCATAATGCCTTGAGTTAAAAAAAATTACTTTGCTGATAACCATGGTGCTTTGGGTAAACTTTTTTTGTCTGTGTTGCCCAATGTCACGCTAACCATGATTCCTTCTGCTATGCTACTTGCTGCCTGCTGCCTGTTGCTTGAATTTTCAGCCAATGATCTAAGACAATAGTGAGTCTGCTTTGTAAATTCTGCCATCCCATTTAACTATGATGAACAAATCTGAGTTTTGTTCTCTTTGTGAACCAACCTAGGTTGTGATTTGTAGAGAGAACCATAGGCCAATGATCAAAACAAAATTCTAGTTGTATGAGGCTTAGAAATAATTGAACATAAATTGAGAACCCCTTGCATTCTGATTCTTGCTGCCATCCCTAATGATGAGTCATAATACAAACTGTTTGCAATAATTCTGTTTTGATTGAATTAAATTGCTAACCATTTCTTTTTGTGTTTCATGTATAGACCATGGTGAGTTGGATGATAGGAGGAAAGCTTGGATGAGAAGAAAGGGCTTGAAGATGGATCAAGAAAACTTGGAGGGAAATTCAAAAAGAAAGTATCGAAGATCTTCATTGGAAAGAATAGGATTAGGATAGAACATGTAATATGCTTGTATGCTTGCAACCTTAGGCCAAATTGTAACTTGTTGTAATCTTGAACAAAAAATGTTTGAAACTTGAAAGCTTTCTTGAAGTGAATTTGCCAATTGAATGTTGATTTTTAGAATTTGATTCCAACTTTGTAAATAGGCATTCTTGTATAATAAAAACTTAGAGTAATTTAAAACTCTCAAATTTTCATGAATACAAAAGTTGAGAATTATGCATCCATTTGAGTTCTTGATTTATTTATTACTAATGCAATCTCCTTCGCCGTAGTTCTTGTAAACGTAAGTTGGAAACCAAATTTACCACAAACTAGTATTAATGGTTAAGACAAATCATGGTGAAGTGTAGCTTAGAATATGCATTCAATTCTAATTTCAATTCAATCCATAATTCCAATCCACAACTCTGAGCTAAATGAGCATGAGTCGACTCATATGATCTATGCATCAATACATATGGTCTATGCATCAATACAAGTGTCTATGCATCAATACAAGTGGCTATGCATCCATACATATGGTCTATGCATCAATACAAGTGGTTATGCATCAAAACATATGGTCTATGCATCAATACAAGTGGCTATGCATCAATACATATGGTTTATGCATCAATACATGTGGTTATGCATCAATACATATGGTCTATGCATCAATACAAGTGGTTATGCATCAATACATATGGTCTATGCATCAATACAAGTGTCTATGCATCAATACAAGTGTCTATGCATCAATACATATGGTATATGCATCAATACAAGTGGTTATGCATCAATACATATGGTCTATGCATCAATACAAGTGGTTATGCATCAATACAAGACAGTTTTGCATCATTACAAGAGAGTATGTATCGACTCATACCGTGTTAAACCAGAAAAAATTGAAAAATTTAAAGCTATGCATCGACACATACTGTGTGAAAAATTGAAAATTTTAAGCTATGAGCCGACACATGAGCTTATGCGTCGACAGATACTGTATAAAAATAGAAGGTGATTTTCGAAAATTGTTTTGGTCATATCTTTGAATCTCGATTTAGGCATAGTTGGTATCGTTGGAAAGCTTAGAGCACGTACTATCTATTAAAAACACTTTTAAGACCCAACAACTGAATTTTGAGGGATTGATATGGCTTTCCATAGGAAGCATCCGTTGTAATGGTTTAGAGAAAAAAAAAGGATGTGAATAAACATAGGGTAAATTTTGGGGTGCGACAGCGGTGTTGTTGGAGTTATGCAAACATGTTGTTAATTGTTGATATACTGTTGTGTTGCTATCTGCTGTTTGTTGAGCAGGTGTTGTTGGATGGTGGCCGATAATGGAATGTCACATTGATGATTATTGAAATCAATGTTCTATGTTGTTGATTTGCATGATTATTTATCATGCATTCATATTGCATCATTGTTGTTGTTGGCTAAAATCCTAGATGGAGTGGATACGAGCGAGGTGAATACATTTATTCCCTTTGTTGATGGTTCTGATCCTAGATAGAGTGGATTAGTAGTTAGGTGAACCAATTATTCACAAAAATGGTGACCCTGATCCTAGATGGAGTGGATTCGATGGAAATCTCGGTACCACATGCATGGTGTCTATGTTGAGTTGCATTTCATAATTGTAGTTGATGTTGGTTGTGAATTGTTATATTTTATAACTTATGAAAATTGTGTTGTGGTGATGAGATGTTTGAGCACTTATAATTATGCATGATAATTTCGTATATCTTTGATTATACTGTTCTTTATCTATTTGTTATATCTCACCATTTCTGTTGTTATGTTGCCTTTACATGGGTAACGTCCAGATACTCAGGAGTAGCTCGAGTAGCAGGAGTCGAAGAGGTTGCTCTTCTTTTTAGTTCGAGTCAACGTTATGCTCTGATACGTAACACTCGGGTCGGGGATAAACATTTGAATGGTTTGTTTTAATTTGGTTTTGGTTTTCCGTTGTTGATTCCAATAGGAGCAATTTCAACTCCGGAATGATTATTTGAAGTTGTTTTGTTGGATTTGAAATATTTTCGCTATTTCAATAATGTTTTTAATTCAGACTATATTAAGTTTATCTTAATCATGTGTTATGTATCAAATTGAATGAGATATTTTGGTTTTGAAGCATGTGACATCTTGATTTATGATGTTTGAAAATTTAAATTCACTCTGGTTTTTATATAAATATGCCATGGGGAAGTCAGGGTGTTACAACATCCTGTTCAGCGACCTCTAAAACTAAGTCTCTGCCGGAACAGTCCCAAGGCCTCAAATTTGCACTCCAATTCCCGCTCAGCGGCCTGGATTGAACAAACTTCCCAAAAATGCACTTTTATTGCCAAAACACGCATTCGGAGCCGTGTCTTCGACACTTTATTTCTCGATGCTCCAAGTGTGCAACAAATACCTACAAAAATACATTAAAACTAGTCAAACAGTATAATATGTACACAAAATGCAATAAAACGTATTTACAACAAAAAGCGGGGTTATTCAACTAAACATCAACAAAAGAACGGATAAGTGTCATAAATTATATACACAAAATAACGATATTTTAGCACTTATCAATGAACAAGATTATTATGAATACACAATAACAATGAAAGAATGAATTAAATAGTTGACATGATGTCCATCTTCATGGTAATTGTTCCATGATTCTTCCGTGTTATCTCTTTGAACAGATTCACCATCCATGTTGCTTGACATGCACAAAGAGAAATCAACTATGTATTTTACTTCACGTGACAACAATGCCACTATTGGTTCTTTTCTCAAATTTTGACAATGCTAGTGGTGGATTTTCGATCCTCAACATCACTACACCAACTTGGATCGATGTATCCCACTAACTTGCATTATTTCCTTTATCAGTTGTAGAAAACAAAATGTCATTGTCGATAGTCCTTTTCAAATACCTTAGTATCCTCTTCGTCGGTGTGATACATATTGCTTATGCATGAATATACTCACAATACCTACATTGTATGCTAAGTCAGGCCTTGTGTGACAAAGGTACCTTAATGATCCAATAAGTCTTCTATATTGGGTTGGGTTGACATGATCTGAATCTGATCTTTCGACGAGTACAGTCTTGGTTTAACAGGTGTCGAAATCGAGTTGTGTTCCTCTATCTCAAATCTCTTGAGAATTTCACTTGGATATCTTTGTCATACCCCAACTCTACCATGGTTTGAAATTGCGGTAGTGGTTAGAATGATTATAATTGTGAGTGTTGTTATTAGGATCATTGTGGTTGTTACATGACGCACATCGTGGCTTTATGCAAAATGAATATTTAGTAGGAGGTGTTTGAAATATATTGTTTGGAAACTATTAAAGTTGAAAAAATATCATTAAATCAAACATGAATTGAGATTTAGGGTTTTGGAAATTTTAAATTTTGGTGAAAAGGGTTGAACAAACCTGAACCAAATTATTAAACGAACTCGATCACGGTGATTTTAAATTACACCGCAATTGTGATTTGATGTCGTTGTGAAAACTACAACATCAACAATACTATGGTTGTCGTTTGATTTAGGGTTCATTTGTTTTAGATTTTGTTTTTAAAATGATTTTTATAGTATTACATAATTTGGTTAAATATATTTTTGGTCCCTCTAAACTTCTTAAACTTCATTTTTAGTCTCTCTAAAATTTTTCTTGAAAGAGTGGTCCTCCTAAAAATTTAAAATTTCATTTTTGGTCCCTCAAGACAAAATCGTAGCTAAAATATTCCCTAATTACGTAACTAAATAAAAAACTGTCGCTAAATTGTAAAAATCGTCGCTAAATTGCAGGATGAGTTAAAAGTTAAATTTTAAACTTTTAGAAGAATCATTCTTTGAAGGAAAATTTTAGCGGAACTAAAAACGAAATTTGAGATATTTAGAGGGAGAAAAATATATTTAACTCTACATAATTTTGTGTAAAAATATTTTGAAAAAATTTTTTTTATAAAAGTTTCAAATGAAAATTTGGTTGAAATAGTTATTCTTAAAATTTTATTTTAGATATTTCATCATTTTATTGAAAAAAATTTTAGATATCAAAATTTTAAAATATCACTTAATTTTGAAGTTATTTCAAATAGATTTTCATAAAAATCATTTATGAAATACAACTTTTTAAAAAATTATGATGTTAACTATATTTTGATCTTCAATAATGTATGTTTGTGTTATAGAATGTGAAAATTAATGTTTCAATTTGGAAAAAACGAATATAAAAATATTTTTATAATATTTTGAAAAACAATTTTTTTTAAATCTATTTTTGTAAAAATGCAAAAAAAAAAAAATCAATTTTTTAAAACTTAAACAAACATACCCTTTAACCTTGGTAACAACTCTATGTAAAAATCCCAGAACAATAAGAATATACATACAAACATTCTAAAAATAAAAATGCAATTTATTTAATGCTGAAACAAATATACCCTTAGGAAGTATTTTTATAATATTATATTTATAAAAAAAAAACTATTTTAATTAATAAAATATTAAAATTTGGTTAATACACTTTAGAGTTTGGTTAATATATATTCTGATATAAAAAATATAGTATATATATAATTTAGATTTTAGTTAATATTATGTATAAAGTTAGTTAAAATCATAATTTGGTTAATGAATCCTCAAACATAAATTAGATATTAAATAATAAAATAAAATTGATTAATAAAATATAAAAATTTATTAATATTTATAATTTACTGTCGGAATATAATTAATAATATATATTTTATTCGTTAATAAAATAGTAAAAGTGGTTAATAAATTAAAAGTAAAATAATTGATTAAATATATATAATTTTGTGATTAATACAATTATGAAGTTGATTAATAAAATAATTTTATATTTATATTATAAAATAAATTTTAAAAATAAATATTTTTTAAAAATAATATTATTTTATTAAAAAATATACGATAAGTATGGGATAGGAAAGTGGATGTGAAGATAACATTCTTCTTCTAAAAGTATTAAACATTCTTCTTCTCTGATGCTCAAATTATTATCTTCTTAAAATGAGACATAGATAACTTTTAAAAAGTATTAAACTTAGGCCAACCTTAAAACCACTCTAGAACAATATAGTATTCGAAGAATTTATTCATAGAAAAATCATAATAGAGTGAATCCTAGAAAAAACCACTACTATAATATTATAATAATCCTCATCATCTATCACAAACAATTTATTAATTTATTCATAAAGAAAAAAAAACATTTTATTGCTTATACAAAAAATATTAAATGAATTCAAAACAACACTTCAATAAAAACACAATAAAAAATATTTTTATGGAAACATCTAAGCTAAAACCATGGAGACAAAGATTCCAGCCATAGAAGTAACAGCAATGAAGGTGTTAGTGATAGAGTATGCAGCAGAGGGTGCATCAGCTTCTCCTGGACTTAATGCTGGGCCATTCGTGGTTGGTGCCGGTGGAGAAGAATTGCTTGGACTTGGTGATGAAGGAGAGGGTGATGGAGAAGAAGTGGTTGAAGGAGAGGGTGTTGGTGATGTGTTTGTGGAGGGTGATGGAGCTGGTGCTGAATTAGGAGATAATGATCTGGATGGTGCGGGTGTAGGAGCTTGCTGTGCTATGCATGAGGTAGCCAACAACCCCAATATCACAAACACTTTGATCGCAATAGAAGAACCCATGTTATGTATGTTGTTGATAAAGAAGAGTGTTAGATAAGAAATGTGAGAAGAGAGTATAAGATAAATAGATTAAATGAGAAGAGAAGAGATTGAAAGAATATATTAGATGAGAAGAGGTTGAAGGTATATATATATATAATAGATTTTTTCTTTCTTTGTTTGTGCTTCCAAGTGAAGAATACGACAGACTGTGCTTCCATGTGAATCATTCTGTGTCTCTAAGTAACACAGAACTTTCCTGTTTGGTATATTTGTGTTTAACCTTTCATACTTTGATTTTTTCAGGGCTGTTTCTAGATTAGTATTTGATGTAGTATATTCAAAGATTGGACTTGTTCATGTAGGGTATGTGTGATCAGTGGATAGCGTGAAGACGTGGTTTCTTGCATCACAATAACACACCATGTCAAATTTGAACCTGTAGATTTGTTTATTTGAAATTATGTAATCACATAAATATTGTTATATAGTGTTTATAAAATTAATTCATGGCATTTTTAAGAAATATTTTAAGTTTATTTTCATAAATTATTTAGAATAGTTTATGTAAACACTACAAAAAATAATTTTTGGCAGCGCATCTACGAAAGCGCTTTTAAGAGAAAGCGTTTTCGTAGCCTTTAAAAAAAATTCGCTTAAAAAAGCGTTTTCATAGGTACCCTACGAAAACGCTTTTTGGAAAGCGCTTTCATAGGTATTTGAAATATCTAACCTACGAAAGCGCTTTTGTAAAGCGCTTTTGTAAAGCGCTCTTATAGGTGGCCCTATAAAAGCGCTTTTTAAAAGCGCTCTGATAGGAAGACTTATGAAAGCGCTTTTAAAAGCGCTTTCATAAGCCTATCATACGAAAGCGCTTTTGGAGACAAAAGCGCTCTTATACCTGGGCCTATGAAAGCGCTTTCGTATGATAGGCTTATGAAAGCGCTTTTAAAAGCGCTTTCATAGATCATTTTAAAATTAAAATAATAACCCTAAAAACGGTTTATTTTCCAGAATCCCATTCTTGTTGTTCATCCTTGCTGCGTTCACTCTTGCTCCGTTCTTTCTCTCTGTGTTCTCTCTGTCGTCAGTTCCCTCGCCGCCGTCTACCCGTTGCCCACTCGCCGCCGTCAGTTCCCTTCGTCTTTGTAAGTTTCGCTTTCTTCCATGGCATCTCTGATTCGTGTAGTTTCCAACAACAACTTGTTCTCTCTGTTTGGATTTCCAGAAAGGGAAATGCTGTTATTATTTATCTATGAAATGCATTGATAAAAATACATTGATAAAGGTTATGTTATTGCTGTTAGTATTTATTATTGTTATTATTCGTGAAGTTGAATATAATATAGATCATATTACTAGCTTAAGTATTGGAATCAAGAATAGGGTATTGTTTAGGATTATATTTCTAGGTTACTAGTTAGTTTAGGATTAATAACTTGTATTGTTTGTTTGTGTACATTTCAAATCAAAAGGATGTTTGACAATGTAAGATGTTTGTGTACATTTCAAATCAAAAGAATATGGTATTGTTTAGGATTATATTTCTAGGTTACTAGTTAGTTTAGGATTGAATAACTTGTATTGTTTGTTTGTGTACATTTCAAATCAAAAGGATGTTTGGCAATGTAAGATGTTTGTGTACATTTCAAATCAAAAGAATATGGTATTGTTTAGGATTATATTTCTAGCTTACTAGTTAGTTTAGGATTGAATAACTTGTATTGTTTGTTTGTGTACATTTCAAATCAAAAGGATGTTTGACAATGTAAGATGTTTGTTACCGTTGATATTAAGCATGATTGAAACGATATTATCAAGCTCTAGTTCATGTGCATAGTTGCTGCCCGAAATTTTGTTTGAAGGTTCGAAGCCTATTTAGAACTTGATTTTCATGTTGTAATACTAGTTCATGTGCATGTTTGTTCATGGCTTCCTGGATTTTGTTACATTTGATTTATAGGTTGTATTAAATTTGGTTTATCATGATAGTTTCAGTTACATTCATTCATGTCGTTTAGTGAAATGTTCATGTACATTCATCCTATTTAATTTTTATAATAAAAGATTTCTTTTCTTTGAATTAGCAGCGTTTCTTGGCCTAGTTCGACGTATGACGCTCATTCTCCGCGTTTCTTTGAGTTCGATAAATCTGAGGTAAATTTCTTCCTCAAATTACTGGTATTGTGATGAATTTGTCTTAAATTGTCTTTTGTATGTTGCGTTTTCTTGATACGGATCCATTCCGTGTATACTTTGCGTTTTGACAGAAACGCATTATACTGTTTTATGCACTAATTGGTTGATATGGATAAGACATGGATGTATTCCAATCGATTGTCGAAAGACTACGAGAGTGGTGTTTCGGAGTTTGTTAAGTTTTCTATTGCACACGCCAAAGACCCCAGTCGAATGACATGTCCTTGTTTGTATTGCTGTTATGGGAACCGGGTTGACGCAGTTCAGTTGGCATCGCATTTAATTCGGTATGGAATTGATAGAAGTTATACATGTTGGAATATGCATGGTGAGAAAAGTAACGAGAATGTTGAATCAGGGGATAAGAGGACCTATGTTTCAAATGACGATTGCACAGATACATACGATTATGATCGAGTCGAAGAAATTGCAGAAGCGCTTGAAGAAGATCTTAACGATTGTCCCAAAATGTTCGAGAGGTTGGTAAGCGATGCAGAGAAACCGTTGTATAATGGTTGTACAAAATTCACAAGATTGTCTTCGGTGTTAAAGTTGTACAACTTAAAAGCCGGCAATGGATGGTCGGATAAAAGTTTCACAGAGTTATTAGCCCTTATGAAAGATATGCTACCAGAGGATAATGTTCTTCCCAATCGAACGTATAAGGCCAAAAAGATGTTGTACTCTATTGGCATGAGCTATGATAAAATACATGTGTGTCCAAAAGATTGCGTTTTGTTTCGAAACGAGTATGCATCGTTAAATGAGTGTCCTAAATGCGGTGCCCCTCGATATAAGAAAAAGTTGACTCCGACAAAAGTCTTATGGTATTTTCCTATAATTCCGAGATTTAGACGGATGTATCGTAGTGAAACCGATTCAAGACACTTGACTTGGCATTCAGATGAAAGAATTATTGATGGAAAATTTCGACATCCGGCAGATTCTCCACAGTGGATGAAAATTGATAATGATTATCCTGAATTTGGAAAAGAAGCAAGAAACCTTCGCTTGGCATTGTCTACTGATGGAATGAACCCACACGGTATTCAAAGTATCTCGCATAACACATGGCCTGTGATTCTTATGATTTATAACCTACATCCATGGCTATGTATGAAGCGTAAGTACATGATGCTATCTATGTTAATTTCTGGGCCTAAACAACCAAAAAATGATATAGACGTATACTTGGAACCATTAATCGAAGATTTGAAGATTTTGTGGGAGAACGGTGTGGAGGTTTATGATGGTTATAGGAAAGAAAGTTTCAACTTGAGGGCGATGTTGTTTGGAATAATTAACGATTTTCCAAAGATACGAAAATCTATCCGTATAGCATTAAAGGTGAAAAAGCGTGTCCTGTTTGTGAAGACGGAATCGATACCATGCGATTGAAACTTTGTCAAGAATGTCTTTCTCGGTCATCGAGATTCTTAACTTCTAAACATCGATCGTGGATGGAGAAAAGCGTTCAATAGATCGAACAACGTAGCTCCTACCGGATTGACAGGGATCAAATTTTGAAAAGGTGAAAGATGTGAATATTCGTTTGGCAAGCCTTTTGCACATAAAGTTGTCACGTGGGTGGAAGAAGAGGTCGATTTTTTTGAATTGCCATATTGGAAATCTTTGTACGTAAGACATTTTCTTGATGTGATGCATATTGAAAAAAATGTATTTGACAGTGTTATTGGTACGTTACTCAATATAAAAGAGAAGTCTAAGGATGGTCTTAACGCAAGGGAGGACATGGTAGACATGGGAATAAGAACTGAATTGGGACCCGTGAAGAAAGGAAGACGGACATACCTACCAACTGTTTACACTCTATCTAGAAAGGAGAAAAATATTGTGTAAGTTTTCGTGAAGTTAAAGTTCCGTAAGGCTACTCATCGATATTAGAAGACTTGTGTCTATGAAAGACCTCAAGTTAAAGAGTTTAAAGATGCATGATTGCCATGTTATAATGGAACATTTTCTACCGATAGGTATACGTTCTATTCTGCCGTAAAAGGTAAGAAGCGCAATAACTAAATTGTGTTTTTCTTCAAGTCAATTTGCGAAGGTGATCGATCCCGAGATCTTACCAACATTGCAAAAAGAAATAGTTGTTACTTTGTGTGAGCTTGAAATGTATTTTCCTCCCTCGTTTTTGACATAATGGTTCATCTTGTAGTTCATCTTGTGAAAGAGACACAATTGTGCGGACCAACTTATATGAGATGGATGTACCTACCGAACGTTATATGAAAATATTAAAAGGGCATGTGAAAACCGAGTCGACGTAGGGTTGTATTGCCGAAAGATACATTGTTGGAGAAGCGGTTGAGTGTTAATGAATATTTGTCAAATGTTCAATCAATTGGACTCCCAAATCTCATGTTGTTGAAAAAAGAAGGTAAGAAGCTAATTGGAAATAAAGTTGTGATGATCAAGGATCGAACGGATCAAGTGCATTTGTATGTTCCGCACAATGAGATTGAGGTTGAGGTATGTTGAAATGCACAAGGGTGTTCTTCGAGGTTTAAATTGAATAGAAATGAGAATTGGATTGTACGAGCACAATCAAGTTTCATACCATGGTTTAAGGAACATATTTATTCAAAGTATCGCTCGATCCCGCCCAAGAATGTAAAGGTTGAGATGTTTAGCATATGGTCCATGTTTGGTTATGTTTTCTTATAAGCATACGCAATTAATGGATACACATTTTATACCAAAGAACAAGATGATAAAAGTACTATGCAAAATAGTGGTGTCACCTTGGTAGTCAAGCAATGCACATATCTAGTGTGAAGGACTTAAACCCAAAATTTGCAAATCAGATTTTGGGGTTATCGAGCGATTTGGGTCTTTGATTACGAGAGATTTGATTCCTATATTCGGTTGCAAGTGGGTTGAAAATAATAATGGTATACGGATGGATAAGTCGATTTTTGCAAGTGGATCTTAATGTATGGGTACAAAGATGAGCCTTTCATTCTAGCCTCTCAAGTTAAACAAGTGTTCTATGTCACTGATCCGACAAGTACGAAATGGTCTATAGTGCTTTTCTCTAACAAAGTAATTGATGAAAAGATTGGAGATCAAAGCGATACTGGTGTTGACATTGAATCTTTTACCAGAAATGATCAAAATGAGAATGAATCATGCATTAGAAATGATCATAATGAGGGTATTTGGATCAATCCAACCGTCTGTGTTGTTAAGAGACGAGTAGAACATATTCCTACCAAGAAAAGAAAGAGATGTTAGTGAAAAAGGTAATAGTATATATAACTATAGACAATATCATTCAATAAAATTTATATATATGTCATTTCATTTTTTTTCATTATAGTATAATATATATAGCCTATATCATTTCATTTTTTCATTATAGTATAATATATATAGCCTATATCATCCAATAAAATTTAAATATACGTCATTTCATTTTTTGGCTTTATATTATGTATGATTATGGAATTTTATACATGTCATTTAATTTTATTTTATTTTTCTTTATTACAGGTCAAATGGCTAGTAATCAAGATAATTCAGAAAATGTTCCACAAGGAGATGTTCCACAAGATAATGTTCCACAAGATACTTCAGATAAGGATATCACACGAGGCATAACTATCATGCGGGGAATCATCCGTGATAGAGATAGAGGTATTACATATAATGTAGATTGGAATAATGATGACCAACTAATTGGGTCTAATTCTGCAAAGCTGAAAAGCTACATCGGTACGCTTGTTTGTATGCACATTTCGATCACCACTCCTAGATGGAAAAAAGGAGAGTTGGACGAGGCTAAAGAAAAGATTTGGACCGAGATAAAGGTATCATATATGGTTGTTGTTATTTGCTTTATATTGACGATAATATTGTTTTTAAATTACATATACTAACACCCTCTATGTGTATGTTTTTTTGTAGAGGTCCTTTAACATTGAAGATGCCCGTAAAAAGTATATAATGGGCTTGGCCGGAAAAAGACATAGAGGGTGGAGAACTTTTTTGACAAATAAGTTTCTTAAAGACGATGAAGGAAATTTTGTTAAAGAGGATCCTGAACGTCCAAAGAAATATGAGAGGTTTATTACACTCGAAGAATGGGTTGCTTTTGTGGGCCAAAGAAGAGACGAGAATTTCAAGAAAGTGAGTGCCGTAAATCGTGATAGAGCGTCAAAACCCGCATATCCATATAAAAAAGGTCGTTTGGGATATGCACGCTTACAGGAAAAAATTGTAAGTAAATCTCAATTCTACGATCTTATTAATTCTCTCAATGTGTATTATTTGTAACAATGTGTATTGATGATTTTATTATTTGTAACAATGCGTAGTTGGAAGATACGCAAAGTGACGAAACATCACTACCCGCACATGTGCTGTGGAAGGAAGCTCGTGTTGGCAGAGATCGAGTTGTTAATCCCGATCTGCAACATGTTTATGATGAGTGTGTAAGTATACCATTATGTCTTTAATTAAATTATATTAAATTTTTTATTAATATATAATTAACATTGTGTCTTTAATTATCGATATTTAAATGAATTACAGGAGACTATATCGCAATCGGTATCCACAGGTCATGATGACCCGAATACCAGGAGCGTACTCAGTCGAGCACTATGTGTTGCTGAGTATCCGGGACGGGTGAGGGGGTAAAGGTCATGGTGTGACTCCTACCTCTCTGTATAACAATCCAAGAAAAAGAAATCCTAGCAATGCAGAAGTGATGCAAACATTGCAGGATTTACAAGCACAAGTCCGTGAACTGCAGAGGGACAAAGAGAGAGATATGGCGGAAAGGAGCAGTTCACAGCTGAAAGAAACTAGTGACAATTCTAGTATCAACTATCAACATAAATTTCCTGAGGTAATTAAGATGATAATCCATTATATTAGAGAAAGTATAATTATAACGGTTATTATTGTCAACATTAAAGGAAGTCTAACGGTTATTATTGGTTTAGGGCATTTCATGTTGTCAGCTGTATCTATCGTCTCCGACTTATCGGATAGTTGGCAAGGGAAAAGTGCACAACACCTCGGGATATTTAATTCACCATATACCGCTCCCGGATGGCCACATGAAGGTATCGGTTGATGTTGTTTTAGATATGAATGCATTGCTATCGGTACCTGACATTGTTGCGGAGACCACATTGCTGCGAGATGCAGTAGGATCTTTTGTGGCATGACCATCATACCTCATCTTCATAGATGATCAGGTATGTTGAAAACCATTATGAATCTTTAAGTATTCAACCGATTCGACTGAATTTTTACATGGTAATTTTAGACTCCTACAAAACCCGCATCTAAGGATAAAGGGATTTTTGCAGTCTATTGCATCGCAAAGAGAGGTACTTTTAAAGTGTTTCATTTATGATCAGAATAAAAAAACTGCATAACTTTGTATCTTACATAATTCTATATGATTTTTAGGTACATAACTTTCAAGATCAGTCACAGCAGGTGAGCCAGAAAGTTGGTAGGGTTCCACCTAAGAAGAGGGTTCCTGTCCGTAAATTTGTGCCTAGATATCGGCAGTGTCTGGAGAGACTAGTTGGCACATCAGATTTGATGAATGATGGAATTCGCCAAATCGATATGGATGCATGTGTCTTTGGTTTTCCATGTACCGAAACAATTGGACTAGAGGACATGGAACAAATCTTTCATCATCGAGAGTTAGGCATCAGTGTGATGCACTCGTACATCCGGTAACCCGATCAATATATTATTTAATTGGTTGAACATTTTTCTTAAACATTTAATTGAAATAGTCTAATATTAATTATGTTTTTATTTAAGGATGTTATTTGACAAATTGATGCGCGGGAATCAATTGTCAAATAGATTACGTTTCGTGTCTTCCTCCTGTGTCAGCGGAGCAACAATTTCTAGGGAACCAGATTCAGTAAGAGAACACTTGGTCGAAAAATTCATGACAATTGCCAGTACATAAAGCTTGTATCTTTTGCCGTATAATACAGGGTTAGATTTTCATTCTAAGTTCCTTTTAAAATTTTTATTTTTTACATTAAAATTCGCTTCTAAATTGTTGCTTTAATTTATAGATGTCACTGGTTGTTGCTTGCTATCAATCCCATAAAAGAAGTGGTCTATTACCTGAATTCGGTTGACGGTGATTGGACAAATTATCCAGAAATGAAGCTAATGATTGATACGTAAGTGACATTATTCTAAATATTCGTTTGTGTTTATATATTTAACTATTTCTATGTCATTGTTCTAAATAAATATTTTAATTTTGTCAGTTCAATACAAGTATTTTGATGTCAAAGGGAAGCACGGGTACCACGGTCTAAATCAAACAACATTAATTGGATCAAAGTACAGGTATATAAATTTCAACAATTTTGCTTATAATATTTATGCTACTTGATAAAATAATACATGTATATAATCTTATTTGTTTTTCTATGTAGTGCCCTCAACAACAAAACGACATAGATTGCGGATACTTCGTTTGGAGTTTATCAAAGAAATCATTCAAATGAATGAAATCGAGATTCCAATCACGGTATGGATTTATACTTTGTTTTATTACTTATCGGATTTTGCATATAATTTATTACATTTAACTAAATCATGCATATTTTTTGTTTTGTAATGTAGTATTTTGATCAATACAAGTGTCCATATTACTCGCCACTTCAATTGGAAGAACTCAAAGAGGAGTTGTGCCAATATTTTATTGAGCTAAGAATCTTATAATAAGGTACGAATACATTGTTGTGTGAAAATGGTTAATTATGAATACATTGTTTTGTGTATACAACACTGACCGTGTTATTATGTTCATATCTTGCAGGATCAAGACCTTGGATATATATGTACATTAGGATTGATTTACTTAGTGTTATATAGCTGATTTGTTAGGGTGTATTTTGTTACGTTTAAAAACATGTTAATTGAATTACCATGGTGTATATATATGTTGGATATGAATGGTATATAATGGTATTTGTATATAATATTTACATTTGGTATTTGGATTAAAACTGATATATATTGGTATTTCTATATAAGATTGTAAAATACCGGTTTGGGAATTACAGGTTTGCTGCAAAAAAATGCAGGTTTAGAAATTTTTTAAATATTTGATTTTTCAGTAGAAAACCAATGAAAGCGCTTTTAAACAAAAAGCGCTCTCATATGTAGGCTATGAAAGCGTTTTTTGGCTAAAAGCGCTTAGGTCACCTATGAGCGCTTTTTAAACGCCTCATACCTAACTATGAGCGCTTTTTTCGAACAAAAGCGCTTAGGCTACTTTAGAATGCCTGGAATGCATTCTAAATTCACCTATGAAAGCGCTTTTTCAGAAAAAAGCGCTCTCGTAGGCCTACCTATGAGAGCGTTTTTTGTTTAAAAGCGCTTTCATAGGTAGGCCTATTAGAGCGCTTTTTTCTGAACAAAAAAGCGCTGCTAAAACCTTTAGCAGCGCCACCTACGAAAGCGCTTTTAAGCGCTTTTAAAGCCCAAAAAAAGCGCTTCCGTAGGTCATTTATGGCATAGTGAAACAATTTGACTTAGTATCTCACTCATAAATAAAAAAATACATTTTATACTTCGTATAGCAAAAATAATAAATTAACAAAAATAAAATAATATCAAAAAAATACAAGTAATTAATACTTAATTTTGGGGAAATGAACTTGGCTTTCTATTAAGTTTAAAAAAATTGTATCATTTCATATCTCTACGTATTGATAAAAATTATTCAAAGTTAAAGGTAAGATTTGAGTATTACAAATAATATCACTTACGCGTTCAAAATATTATATATTTATTCATTAAGTTTATAGTGCAATGAGCATAACATAACTATAATATTATGCTTTGGACATATAATAACTAGTTGACATTGCGAGCTGCATAAACATTCGGAATAATTAATAGTATATATAAAATTGACTTATAAATAAAAATACAAATTAATATATACTTATAGATGGTAAAACGGTCCCAGATAACATTCTTTGTTCTCATCAATCAATTTATTTTGTATGTATGCCTTGATATTGTTTGCTACCATATCACGAAAGTTTATGTTCAATGAATCTAATAAATAATATTTTCTTAATTCCTTTTTAACGCACATCTCATGGAAGAACCTATTTAAAAGTTAATGCAAAAGTCAAATCTTTGTTTTAAACTACGAGAACAACAAATATAAATTGAAATCATAGAAAAAATTATACTTAGGAGCAACGCAACTATAGTATAGTTACGTTCCACTAATCATCTACTTTCAAAAATTCCATAACACAACTGTTAGGAAATATATAAGCTTGTCCTAGTTCATGTTTTAATGTAATAAATTCGCATATGTCTGAAATCTCCTTTATCATCATTGATAGTCTGTAAGTGTTAATTAGTTGTGGTGGTGTGATCTCAATATGTGTAGCGGGGCAGAACAACTACCTTTCATGCTTGCACCACCTATAACAACTTTCTCAACTACTTTCTCCGGTATGTCCAATTGATATGAAATTGGATAGTTTAGTACACTAATTGGCTTCAATTTCTGCATCATAAAAATAACTGAAATACAATACAAAAATTAAAATACACAAACAATAACATAAACATGTCGCGGCGCGAAAAATACTCGAGTGCATCGCACACTCGATATACAACAAAGTCGCCACCGAATTTTATTTATTCCTAAAAGGAAATGGAAAAGATCTAGAAAACCCACAAAAAACGAGAAATGGATAAGATGGTCATCACAACCAAATTAGAGTTTGGGAGTCGATTATACAAGGGGAACGTATTAGCACCCCACACATCTCATGGAAGAACCTATTTAAAAGTTAACGCAAAAGTTAAATCTTTATTTTAAACTATGAGAGCAACAAATATAAATTGAAATCATAGAAAAAATTATACTTAGGAGCAACGCAATTATAGTATAGTTATGTCCTACTAATCATCTAATTTGCATTCAAAACATTATACATTTATTCATTAAGTTTATAGTGCAACGAGCATAACATAACTACAATATTTTTCTTTGGACATATAATAACTAGTTGACAATGCGAGCTGCATACACATTCAGAATAATTAGTAATATATATAAAATTGACTTATAAATGAAAATACAAATTAATATATACTTATAGATGGTAAAACGGTCCCAGATAACATTCTTTGTTCTCATCAATTAATTTATTTTGTATGTATGCCTTGATATTGTTTGCTACCATATCACGAAGGTTTATGTTCAATGGATCTAAGAAATAATATTTTCTTAATTTCCTTTTAACGCACATCTCATGGAAGAACCTATTTAAAAGTTAATGCAAAAGTCAAATCTTTGTTTTAAACTATGAGAACAACAAATATAAATTGAAATCATAGAAAAAATTATACTTAGGAGCAACGCAACTATAGTATAGTTACGTCCCACTAATCATCTACTTTCAAAAATTCCATAACACAACTGTTAGAAAATATATAAGCTTGTCCTAGTTCATGTTTTAATGTAATAAATTCGCATATGTCTGAAATCTCCTTTATCATCATTGATAGTCTGTAAGTGTTAATTAGTTGTGGTGGTGTGATCTCAATATGTGTAGCGGGGCAGAACAACTATCTTTCATGCTTGCACCACCTATAACAACTTTCTCAACTACTTTCTCTGGTATGTCCAATTGATATGAAATTGGATAGTTTAGTACACTAATTGGCTTCAATTTCTGCATCATAAAAATAACTGAAATACAATACAAAAATTAAAATACACAAACAATAACATAAACATGTCGCGGCGCGAAAAATACTCGAGTGCATTGCACACTCGATATACAACAAAGTCGCCACCGAATTTTATTTATTCCTAAAAGGAAATGGAAAAGATCTAGAAAACCCACAAAAAACGAGAAATGGATAAGATATTCATCACAATCAAATTAGAGTTTGGGAGTTGATTATACAAGGGGAACGTATTAGCACCCCACACATCTGTTGTACTCAACAATATCCATTTAATTAGTTTCGTAATAGGATGTTAGAGTGATGTTTACTTGCATTCTAATTATTATGCAAGAAAAGAGAAAGAAAGGAATTTCTTTTTTGGTTTTTTATTATTGGGCTCGCAAAGATTTTGCAATTTTGAGCCTACGTATTTCCCAAGTTCCATGAAAATGTCAGAGCTTACGTAGTTCTCGGGAAATAAAATGTTTGTTGGTTGGTTATTTTATTTATAAAATGGGGCTTAATCACATGCGGATAATAAAACTTGCTCAGTGATTCACATTTGAGCAATGGAAATCACATTTGAGCAAAAAATTGCAAAAGACTCGCACGTGTGCAAAATTTCATGAGTTGAGTTGTTTTTTATATATTTTTAGACAGGGTGCCCGAAAATACTCTTCGCATATTCATATTCGAACACACCTTAAGTCATATTTCAAGATGTTTTAGATATGCATATCCAAAGTCCCTTTTTTCAATGTTTTATTATTTAAACATTGGATTTAAAATGTCAGATACAATTTCGAATAAGCATATCTAAAACTACCCTTGCTATATAAGTTTGATGCATAGTCACCCCTACCACTATCAAAATGTTTCGACGTCCTCAGGTACCTGTTTATAACAATATGTAATGTTAAATTTATGTTAAATTTCGATAATCTATGTTGAAACTATGTGTTGTTGTTGTGGTTTTGTGTGTCCCTGATATTTGATTCTGTCTGTCTCAGATATGAATCAGGATAAGCATATCCGAATCAATTTGATAAAAAAATTAATCGTGGTGATTTCAGAGATGCATATGCAAAGTCACCTTATCTTCGTAACTAAAGTGAGTTTGGATGTACACATCCGAAGTCTAGGGGCATTTTTGGATTTTCGCCAAGGGCCTCCTCAAAAAAACATGGATGAAAAAAAAATCTCTTAGTAAAATGGTGGTAGTGTTTAGAGAATCGTATTGGGCTTAGATGTGGGAATAGACTCACTTATTATTTTCTAAATTATTGAAAAGAGAAAAAGAAACTGATTATAAAACATGACAAAGAGAACAAAACGCTTCACTTTCTACTTTTGCTTCTATCGACCTCCTTTGTTCTATCGGTTCTCACTTATGATTCAAGTATCTTTGTCTAACTTATTCGTCTTCCTTCTACTTCTTCTTCTTCTTGCGTTGTGCTACTGTATTTTGTTTGTTTCTGAGTTGTGTGTTTGGGTAACTGTATTGTTGCGGATTCAAGAGGTTAGAGGCAATGGTTACTAATCTGTGTGAATGTCTTAAGAATGAATTTTGGCCGTTGATTATGAGTGAAAAAGGGGACGTGATTCAATCTATTTTGTGTTACTTTCTTTGTTTGAAACTGATTTTTTATGAAAATGAAGGGTTGAAAGTGTGAGCTGTGATTTTGGTTGAGGAAAAAACGTGATATGTTGTGTGTATTAGTGTAGGGATTGAAGTACATATTTCTTGTTGTACTGTGTTTGTTACCGGGGTCAGCCAGTAATCTTGAACGCAATCTGGAGCATTAAATCTTACTCCATATTTAAGTAATAATTTCTCAAATATTCTTGAAATAAAGTGAGATCCACCGTCACTAATGACGTGTCTCAGGATACTTAACCTAGAAAAAATGTTATTTTTGAACATTCTAATTACAACTTGTGCGTCATTTGTAGGAGAAGCAATTACTTCAGTCCATTTTGACACGTAATCAACAATGATGAGTATGAATTTATTTCCAATAGATGATGGGAAGGGACCCATAAAATCTATTCTCCACTCATCGAAGACTTCTACTTCTAAAAAAAATTTCAATGGAATTTCATCTTTTTTGGAGATATTTCCAAAGCGTTGGCACCAATCACATTTAGAAACTACGTTGTAAACATCTATCCAAAGTCTAGGCCAATAAAGGCTAGAATGTATGATCTTTTAACAAGTCTTAAATGTTCTTGTGTGCCCTTTGTTACACCCCAAAATTTACCCTCTTATTGTTTAGGTAAAGATGCATCTCCATACTCAAGAATTCCTCATGGGTTGATCAAACAAATCCTCTCATAAGCAATTAACTCATAACTAGGGTTTTTTTCTCTCAAGAAAAAATTTGATTTCTAATTCCTCAAGTGAGAATCATGCCTCCTTAAGTGTTTCAAAGCATCACCATGTCAATTTTCAAGCCTCATACCCTAAGTTTGCTTAGTTAATTGCTCAGATGGTTGAAAATTAGTTGTACTGGACAAAAAGTCAATTGTGGTCAACATACTGTCAAACTTAATCATTTTTGGTCAACATCAAAATATGGAAGTCACATTCATCATTTGATCAAGGGTTGATCATGATTCATCAAGAAAATTCAAAGAATGATCAAAATTCAAAAGTTTCTAAATTAGGGTTTCTTAAGGGAAAGTCAACAGAACTTTGACCAAGCATAACTTTCACATACCTCATAACAAATTTTTCCACCAAATCTAATTTTAATGAAAATTCAATTCTCTACAACTTTGTCTCTCACAAGGTTTGCCCAAAAATGCATCATTTGAGAGATATGGGTCAAGACATTATAGGTCCTTCTAAAAGTCAATAAAATGTCATCTTTTTCCAAAGACGTGTACATGAGCATGGAAGCTTCAATGAAGGTGAAACCAAAAGGAGTATTTAAAGGACATCTTAAGCCTTCTAAAAAGTCCAAGAACACTCTCAAATGAAAAAAAATTGAGCAAATTATGGCTTGAACAAAAATGGAAATTTTGAAGAAATGCATGGAGAAAGTATTGATCAAACTTGAAAATTTTCCAAATGGGCCTATATTTTCATGGTCCAAACTTGTTTCTAACATCATCCATGACTCCTAAGTCCAGTTACACGCCACCTTGCCATTTGTTTTATTCATTTTTGAATTAAATCATTAAAATTCAAACTTAATTAAAATAAAATACAAAAACAAGGAGCATGTGTGTAAGGCTTTGGGTTTAAGTATCTTGAGGACCAAGGAATCCCATGATAGCTGGCCAAATCATGTAAGAGTTGATTGCATGAAGATTGAGCAATTTTGAAAATATTACATTTGATTTTTCAATCAAATATTTCCAATGAATGCAATATATTTTTTCTCAAGTTTCTGACCTAATACACTCTGTTCTTGCAGGAAAAACCTTATTAAAGTGATTTTAGGGATTTGGAAGCTCAAGTGTCGTAACTCAAGTTCCAAGCTTGTGATTGTCTTGCTTATCCCGCCGGCGGGAGCCCTATTTATACCATTCCTTCCTTGAAGCTAAATCTTTCCTTCTGTAACGGCCACAGCCCATTAATCATGGCCTTGAAGGCAAGGAGTTAGCTGTTACAGCTTGGAATCATTCACTAGTAACGTCTCATAAAGACTCTAGGAACTCTTCATCTCCAAAACGTCTACTCAATCGTTCATACTGGAGTACCTGCCGAACCACACCTCGGACCTGGGCCGTCCTCGTGTCTTTCCCCGAGATCCAAGTCGGACATAGATCTCCTCTTTGATGGTCGAGACCTATCCCGGATCCTTCCATCCAGGCATCCATCTCGGCTGAGGATTTTGTGCATGATCACACTCCTCATTATATATTCCACAAGACCAAGAGCAAAACACACAGATTGCTGCCTCTAAAAACCCTAGTGAATTTTCCAAAAAATTAAAAGTTTTAGGGCAAGATCAAAAATAATGCTCGAGCCTGTTTCAATCAATTTCAACCATTCCATCACACTCTTGAAGTTCATAGGAATCGTTCCATACTCTCGCACAAGCCTGAAGCAAGCCTGAATCGTGCCACTCGATTGCACCGGTTTGGTAAAACGTTTGCATCTCAAACTCTCCATTCATGCCATTTAAACTATTTTGATTCATATATACATGTTTATGTTGATGTTTGTGATTGTTTAGAACCGTCGTGCATGAGTTTTAACACAGGAACGATGAAACACCATTGTTAGGGAAAATGAACTGTTGAGCTTTGAAACCCTAGATACAGGCTGATTCAGACCAAGCTAACACCATCGTTGAATTCCCGAGGGTCGATTTAGGGGGATAGGGTCCCCCTATTGTTTTTATTCATTTGATTTTGTAGGTTTTGACTTTCCAGGTGGTCGGAGAAGACGACCGGAGCATGGCTCCGTGTCTTTGACTTTACTTTGACCGACGAGGGCATGCGTGGCTGTGTGCAATTGGACGTTTTGAAACCAAGGGACCCCATGTGCGCGCGTTTTTGTTAAAAACTGATTTTTGGAAGTTATTATTACATATATATTCATGAAGTTGGTAATATGAATGGATGTATATCCACCCTAGTGGCAAGGCATGCGCGCGTAGTCCCTTACCCGTATCAGGTCGCTAGATCGAACTTGCCTTTTGCAACTTTTTTTCTTCATATTTTCTGATTTTTCACAGGTTAGCACACATATACAATTGGAAGCGTGATTTAAACATCACATGCAGATGGCGTGATGGTAAAACTTTGAACCTGTGACCCTCAGGTCATGACTTCAAGACACTCCAGGGCCTGTCTATTTTTTAACACATTGTTTTCTTAACTTATTCTTATTTCTTAATTTTCTGACCAATTTTAATTCTTTTCAAAATTAATTTCTCACACATAAAAAACCCTAAAAAATGTTTTTATTTTAGATTTAAGGTTTAAAAATATTTATTTAATTTTTGACACAAAAATATTTAATTTTCTTTGCATTTAAAATATTTTTCTTAATCAAATTCTAATTAACTTAGAATTGGGGTTTTCTTCATTAAAATCGATTTCCAAAAAAACTCAAAAAATATTTTCTTCTAGTAATTAGATTTCTAACATTCTCCTAACATTTAGAACATCTTTTTTTTCATTCTATTTTCTATTTATTTTTTTTTCATTTTAAATTCTAGAAATCGATGTATAGGTCGCACGGATATTTTTGTAATAGCGTAGATTTACTTTTCTCGCATATTTACTTTTCTACACCTCTTATTATGTAACTTCCCAAAGCCTTGTAATAGCGTAGGGTTTATTTTCCGCATTTACTTTCTGCACCCTTATAAACTATAAACTGCTTAGATGTATGGCTAATAGGATTGTATGGCAAGACTAATCAATCAATCTTAGAATAACCTAAATTCAAGATAACATATACGAATTGAACATACTTTGCACACTTACACCCAGAGGGTATACTCTCTTGGTACCTTACGAAATAATGGTCATGTCCCTCGAACATAGGGATACCATTAGCAAAAGTCCCTCGATTCAAGAATCATCACAAAGATCATAGTCCCTCGATGACCCTCGATGTTGCCTACGAATATATGATTTCGTCCCTCAGTTGTTTCCTATGAATAAGTGATTACCAACCCTACGAATTTGCTAAGGTATCCTTACATGTTGCCTTCAATGACCATACGATGACCCTACGCCTGTCCCTTCACATCCAACAGATAGGGCTACCTACTAACTAATGGTATGGAGAGCGCTATCCTAAAGGAGAAGGAAAATAACAAGAACGACTTTCTGAGTAGGTAATAAGACTCTAAATTGCTTGCTCAAATCAAACAAATACTTTTCATACCTCACACTCTTTTCAAAATATTTTCAAACAAACATTTTGTATAAATTCATTCGAGAATCATTACAAAGTTAAACTTTTGAAATATTTTCAAACACTTCGTATACATTCTTGAGGACTGATAAGAATCATTACAAAGTCAAAGCAAAATATTTTCAAACAAATCACACACACAGAAAGCAAGTTTTCAAAAAGTGAGCTAAGCAATTAAGAGCCCGTAGATAACTACGGATGGAAAGGGTGCCAATACCTTCCCTTTTCATAATTACCTCCCGTACTAAGAATCTATCAAAGGTCTTTCCTGTTATTTTCACCTTTCCTTTATTATATAAAAGAAAAGTCGGTGGAGACTCTTGCTAACCGCAACATTTGTTATAAAACGCAAAACAAATAAGTCAGTTCTCCCACCGTGTTACACCCTCCATTGTAGGATGAAAAACACAAGAAAGGGGGGGTTTGAATTGGGGTTTTGAAATCAAATTAAGATTGACCCGATTATTTTTATCCTGGTTCGTTTGAACTCAAACTAATCCAGTCCACCCGACAAGGTGATTTGCCTCTCTCAACGAGGTCTTAATCCACTAATCAGAACTTGATTACAATCCACTAAAACCACTGCCTTAGTCTTATCAAGAACACCACAACTTGGTTTCTCAAGGAATTACAATTCACTAAAACAACTGTTTTAGTCTTCTCAAGAACACCACAACTTGGTTTCTCAAGGAATACAATTCTCAGACAATTACAAAAATGTATTTAATGATGCTTCTAGAAAGCTATATCACAACTGTGATTTTTACACAAGAATATTTCAACACTTATGAACTAATGAACGATTTGAATTTTCTTTTGTTGTTTATGCGTGTATTGATCTATATCGTTCTCTTCATAGATGAATCCTTATATAGACGTTCATGGAAAATATCCGTTGGAGACATCTTAAGTTGTATATGGAATGATGATAATTTGAGTCGATTTTTCTTTCCATAAAAGCGAGATCCTATTGGAAGTTAACCGTTGCTTCAAATATTCACTTAATGAATGACAACGCTTCAAAGCATTTCAGCCAGAACATATATATCAGAGTTTGTAGAGCGGCTGGTGCTTTTTAGAAGTTTATCAGAACTCCGTTTAGAGCGTGAATCTTTTAACATCTTCTAACATGTCAGAACTTCTGTATGTTAAGTTCAGAGTCTTCTTCTGACATCAGAACTTCTCTTAGATCAGAGTCTTCTAACGCTATTAGAACTTCGCTTAGATCAGAGTCTTCTAACGGACATCAGAACTTCTGTTCTTCTACTTTCATCAGAACTTATGTTCTACTACTGTCATCAGAACTTCTGTTCTTCTACTGTCATCAGAACTTATGTTCTTCTACTGTCATCAGAACTTCTGTTCTTCTACTGTCATCAAAACTTCTTTTCTTCTACTCTCATCAGAACTTTTGTTCTTCTACTGTCATCAGAACTTCTGGTAGATAAGATCAAAAACTTCTTTTCTTTTTAAGGTTAGAACTTTATCTGCATACTTTTAAACAAACTTAGAAGACAACAATGTTTCATACAAAATATTTGTTTATTAGAGTCAGAACATGTTTGTCATCATTACTTGTTATCATCAAAACATCTAAGATTGGCGTAGAAGCAAACTATGTTCTAACATCCATAAGGGGCGCTATGACAATGAGTTATGATTCTATTTATCTATTCTTCATATACACAATGATAGTATATACCGTCGGTGCCGCTTTTGTAAAAAATTGATTCATTGTTTCCAGATTGTTTTGTTGAACCGAGGAACCTTAGGCTTGGACTTGCCACCGATGGAATGAATCCTTTTGGTCATATTGAGTACTAACCATACGTCATGGTCTGTTCTTCTCTTAATTTATAACCTATCTCCATGGTTATCCATGAAGCGTAAGTATATGATGTTATCGATGATGATTTCGGGTCTGAAGCAACTAGGGAACGACATAGATGTTTCTTTATCGCCATTGATTGAAGATTTAATAATTTTTTTGGGAGGAAGGAGTTGATGTTGATGATGCGTATACATGTGATAACTTTAAGGTGCATGCCATGCTGTTTTGCACAATCAATGGCTTTCATGCATACGATAATTTTTTTGGGTACATCGTCAAGGATTATAATGGGTGTCCTATATGTGAATGTAATACATGGCACCAGCAATTACCAAAACGAAAAAAATATAGTTTATCAGGGGCATCAAAGATTTTTAAGACCTAGTCATTCATATCGTAGATTGCGCAAGGCTTTCAATGGAGAGCAGGAGTTTTGTCCAACTCCAAAACCCTTAACCGGGAAGGAAGTTTATAGAAAACAACAACACATTAAAGTTGTATTTGGAAAGAAACAAAAAAAGCCCGTGGTGAAAAATTCTTGGAGAAAGAGTTTGGTGTTTTTTCGATCTTCCACACTGGTCCAATTTAGATGTAAGATATTGTGTTGATGTGATTCACATGGAGAAAAATGTATGTGATAGTTTGATTGGAACACTTATCAACATTAAAGGAAACACAAAAGATACTAAGAAATCCCATGAAGATATTGTTACATTGGATATACGACAAGAATTATCCTCAAAATAAGTAGGAAATAAAACCTATTTGCCCCCAACATGTCACACTGTGTGTAAAAAAGAAAAAAATTATTCGATTGTTTTTAGGGTATCAAATTTCCCCAATAATACTCATCAAATGTGAAGAAATTTGTGTCAAAGAACGATCATAAATTAGTTGGCTCAAAATCTCATGATTGGCATGTCTTGATGCAACAATTTGTACCAATGGCATCTTACCAAGAAATGTAAGGGTGACTATAACCAGATTGTGCTTATTCTTCAATGTTATATGCAAAAAATTTATAGATCCTGGAAATTTAGATGAGTTGGAACACTAAGCTGCAATTATCTTGTGCCAGTTAGAGATGTTTTTTTCTCCATCATTCTTTGACATTATGGTTCACTTAGTTGTTCATATAGTAAGGGAGATCAGAATTTGCGTGGATGTATCCGGTAGAGCATTACATGAAGATTTTCAAAGGGTGTACAAAGAATCATCACCGTCCAGAAAATTCGATCGTAGAAAAGTACATCACAGAATAAGCTATTGAGTTTTGTACAACCTATTTATGAGATGTGAACTTTGTAGCAGTGTCTGAGTCTCGTCATGATGGATTTTATGAAGGTAGAGGTGTTCAAGGTTTAAATGTTAAGACATTTAGTCGAGAAATAATTTTTCAAGCACATTTGTATATATTGAATAACCTTAGTGAAGTTGATCCTTACTTGACCCCGGACAAAGATCTTATAAAGTAACAGCACCCCCGGATGAATATTTCCAAAGAGAGTGGTGCATCGAATATTTGCAAATGGTTGTCACGTTTGCCTAAGTTTAATTTAATTACTTGGAGTGCATACGGCAATAGAAAATATTCGTTCCATACAAATTCAAAGGATGATCATAGCACCATGCAAAATAGTGGTGTTATGCTTGAGGCTGAATCCATGTACTTTTCTAGTTCCAAAGATAACAATCCAATACTAGCATCTAGAGCGTTCTTTGGGATCATTGAGTAGATTTTGGAGATTGACTATGTTTTTTTTAAAGTGCCTTTATTTAAGTGCAGGTGGATTGACAGTAAAACTAGTGTAGAAGCCGATGATTAAGGATTCACAAGGGTTGATCTTCGAAAGACAACTTACAAGAATGAACCATTCATCATGGAAAACCAAGAAAAACAATTTTTTTATGTCACTGATCCATGTAACACTAGATGGTCATTTGTTCTTCAAGGAAAACATCTTCCTGATAGTACTGATGAAAATCAAGATTTTAACTATGAGGCTCCTTGTTTAGCAACACATGTAAGTAAATCATCTAAAGAAATGACTTAGATCATATGCATGTTATTCCTCGTGATCATGAAGAGGGCATATGAGAAAACTAGTAAGTAAATGGTTTATTCCTTTTGTTTCGTAATCATTTATTTTAGTTTTAATGTAAAATTATAAAGTGTGTGCCATTTTAGGTATTGCATTGGTTGTGTATTCTATTTTTCGTGGTTCTGTATTTTGTAATTCAGGTGTAGACGATAGCAAAAAAAATATAACCCATCGGCTTCTAAAATTAACCGAAGTAATGATTTTGATATATTACCTCAGTTAATCAGAAAACCGATTGTTATTAAGGGGCGCGTCATCCAGTTATGAAAATAATAAAAATGTCGAGGATGAGAATTGAACCCACGTGCATTTAACGTAATTCCTTAGTATTTTGATACCCGAGGTGATAAGAGATAACCTTTTATGACGACCTTACTTATCTCGAAACCGAAACTGACATTTAACGCATTTTCGCGTCTAACATGACATGTGTTTTTTGTAGTAGTGATAAATAATTTGGCCGAATTGCGTGAAAAAACATTTTTGTATTTCTCTTTATTTTGATCTATATTTACGTTTTTGTTCTAACAAAGGTATATTAAAATATATAAATATTTTTTTTTGTAAAAAATATTCATTAAATGATATATATATATATATATATATATATATATATATATATATATATATATATATATATATATATATATATATATATATATATATATATATATATATATATATATATATATATATAAACCAATGGCCAAGACACCAAGACTAGGGCTTTAGGCCTAAAAGTTTGAGCTTAAAAAAGGCCTCATATTTATTTTATTTAGTTATAATTATATGTAATGATACATTAAACACATAAATGTTCATAGTTGAGTTGGTAAAACTTAAGCCTCTTTTTTTTTTGATCTTGAGGTCAACTCTTAACAACCACAAAATTATTATTTTAAAATACATTTTAAAGATCTCGTTTAAAAATTTTCTTTAGGCCTCCAAATATGTTGGGCCGACCCTGTATCGATACAATTTATTATTTATTAACGTCCTTAATAGTGTAGATACAGAAATATATAAGAAAATGTGGGAGGAAAAAACAGTGTTGTATATCTGTCATACCAATTATATTATCAATATACATGGTGACCAGTCCTTATTCAAGCATAAGTGATGTTATCTCTCTGGTGTAGAGGATACCACATAGGTTTAAAATCTTGGTCATCATCTAGATATAATTCTGTGTAATTTTTATCAATTAAAATATAATAAATATATACTTTTATTTTACATATATGTAATTTTCGTTTATTTTTATTCTCTAAACAATATTTAAATACACTTATAATATTTTCATTCAAAATAATAAATCCTGTAGTTGTTTTCTCTTTCTCTATAAAAAAGCCAATTTCGAAAAAGAACTCAATAAAATAAAAAATATAGACCACCTTCTATCCATAAAAAGAAAATAAGTAATACAGAGAACCTCGTCTAAGCTAATAGCTTGTTGTTTTGTCATGTATGAAGTCACGTGCAGCGCCAATACCAGAAACAGTTTGATTACATGATAACCCATGTTGTTATATATATGTTTTTGTGATAGAGAAGAATGTTGAATGAAATATGATTCCTCCAAATGGATGGTTTGTAGGATAATATTTGTGTAAAATCCAAGTGCATAATTGGGGTATATATAGTGTGATACTGCTTGAGTTATCTCAGCGGTGGAGGTGGTGTGTGATCAATAATGAGTCAAATAAAATAAAAGACTAGTCCTTGATAAAAAGAAAAATAATAATAAATAAAAGATTATTTTTCCGAATTTTTTTTATACATATCTATGTATTAAAAAAATACATAAATAACCACATCTCGGGGAAAATTTCGCAAATAACATGTATCGGATCTCATTCAGGTGAAGGCGTCATTTCAGATAGCACATACATTATCAATTGCACTTAGGCGTCATCTCACATGGCGCATGCACTTGCTGCAAGCCATGTGAGATGACACATGTACTATATTTTTAGGTGTAGACGCCATATGAAATGGCTCCTATGTGTATTTGCGTTTTCTATAAATAAAACACTCATTCTACTTCATTCTTCAGACTTTCTCACCTTATCTTCTCATTTTCTCTCTTTTTTTTGTGTCATGACATCACCATACATCCATATCAGAGATGGATACGTTGTTTTCTCGGTCACCAAACCTCCAATGAAAATAAAATTTTGGCACATTTTTACCATGGTCAAACTGAAGAAAGAGTTGATACGCTGGTTAGAGGGAGAAATTGAAGTCGGGGAAGAAATTAGAAGGATCCAGAGAAAAAGAACGACCATGAACTTCGCAACTGGACAACCTCAAATTTGGTTGGAGGAAGTCAAAACAGACGTAGCCGTTATAGCGATGATGTATGGTTCTTATGAAATTGTTTTGACAAACATAGTAGCTTAGATATTTGATTGTGTTGTTGATGTTATATTTTCATGTTGTTTTAGTCGTGATGTGTTTTTAGTTGTTGTTTGCGTATTGGTTATTTTTAGTGTATTTGTTGTTGTAAGAAATGTTCTTTATGAAACAAAGTTTAGTTAAATTATAAAAAAGTGCAGATACATTACATAAATTATATTTTCATGTTGTTTTAGTCGTGATGTGTTTTTAGTTGTTGTTTGCGTATTGGTTATTTTTAGTGTAGTTGTTGTTGTAAGAAGTGCTCTTTATGAAACAAAGTTTAGTTAAATTATAAAAAAGTGCAGATACATTGCATACACTTATCACATTTATCATGTTGTCGAACTTGTAGCACGATTGGGACAATTTTTTCGATTGTGTTCGACCTGACGACATAAACCACACTTTCTTTCTAGTTTGTCAAGATCGTCCATTTCAGTGGTGATACGCTTGCTTTTTGGACGACCCTTTTTATTCCTTCGCATTTGATGGTTGTGCCAAACTATCTCGCTTACGTACTCAGGCTAGTAATCTGGTTTTGCCACCGCCAAAAATCCATCATTGTATACGTTGAGCAATGTTTCTGACTTGTAAAGGGGAGATAGAAGTTTTAACGCATCTTGATGAGTATACGCACACGCTACAATGACATGAGAGCAAGGCATACGATAGGTTTAAAACTTTCCACAATCGCACCAACGAGTTGGTAAAATAACCCTATACTCTTGTCTTGGTTGCCCCCCTCTTTGTGGTTGATTGTTTCTTTAACAACAAAAGTGTGGTTATGTCGCCCGAACCTTGTAACAAGATGGGTGTTGGCTTTGACACTTTCTGTCTTAACATATTTCATGCAGATCTCACTCCACAGTTGCCCCGATTGTAACACTTTCACCTCTTCGTGTAAACAACGAAGCCATCCTAAAATAGGTGGCTTTCACCAAAGCGATAACTGGGAGGTTTTGTATGCATTTGTAAACACTGTTCATTGATTCAATAAGATTTATTGTCATGTGACCCCATCTGACCCCATTGTCATATGACCTCGTCCATTTCTCCACCAGAATATTATCAATCCACGTACCTGTATCCGGATTTGACGCTCTAATCTCGTTGCGGTAGTACTGGAATGTAGGTTGTGTTAATGAATAACCTGCGTTCATTACTGATGTCCGAAGTTTCTTGTCTTTGATCTCCCGTGAGAAATTTTGGGCGATATGTCTAACGTTGTAGACATGTGTTGAAGGGGGTTCATGCCAACCATTTGCAGGATTGTTGTATGCACTCTCAATAGTACGTGAGAGAAATATTGGAAGAAGAGGAGAAAAACAAGGTTTGGAGAAAATTGTCGTCGGGAGAGAATAGTAGACCGAAAGCCAAGCCAAAATTCGACCGGAACTCCGTAGAGAGACCTTTAATCCAAGGTAAGGGTGGAGTTCTAATTTTCTAATGGGTTATATGATGAATAGTATGTGGGAATTAGGGTATATATATATATATATATATATATATATATATATATATATATTTGAATTAATTTATTAATTTAGTAGATAATGTTTAATAATTAAATAGCATTAGCGGTAAATAAATTGTTTTAGGCGTAGAATCGTAACCGTTAATTGTGTAGTAATTGTTGTTGTTTGCTTGTGATTACATTGTTAATAATTTGCGAAGTTGCAGGTTGTGATGAAATTGGTTGTGTAACTCTGTGTTGTTGTTTTTCCTTGTGATGTGATGTGATGTTATGATGCGGTGATAAATTGTGTTGTGTTGTTGTCGTTGAATTATGATTATTAAGTTGTAAGCTTATGTCAACGTTGTAGTATTTGTTGTTAATAAAATTGTTCTTGTTGTTGCTTGTATGGATTTTGTTGATAATGTGATGTTGTAGAGAAATGTAGTGATGATGAGTTACCTCTATTTATTGGTAACAATGGTGATATATGCTTATGCCTTTGTGACAAATGATGAATGTTGTTATGTGATGTTTCATGTGTCGAGTCACATGCATTGCATATTTTGCGACGGTCTGGATTGGCAAATTGCAACAGAGACTTATGCCTTGGCCTTGATGGCAACCTGCGATGAAGACTTATGCCTTGTTGATGCCTCTATTAATTGGCAAATTTTACGATGGGAGTTTTGCTCCATTGGTACCACATGCATGTGCATTATTATTGAGTCGCATTTTATGTTGAATATTTGAATTATTGTTGTGTTACGTTTGTAATACGGTGGGAGAACTGACTTTTGGAATTTGTTTTGCTTTTTATCGCAAATGTTGCGGATAGCAAGAGTCGCCACCGACTTTTCTTTTATCCAATTAAGGGAAGGTGAAAAGAACAGAAAAAGACCTTCGTTAGATTCTGAGTAAGGGAGAAGGTTATGAAAAGGGAAGGTATTAACACCCCTTTCCATCCGTAGTTATCTACGGGCTCTTAGTTGCTTTTAGCTCATCTTTAAAAAATTGCTTTCTGTGTGTGTGAAAAATGTTTTGAAAAAGGCATTTCGCTTTGACTTCGTAATGATTCATGCTGTAATGTATACGAAGTGTTTGGAAATGTTTCGTTTTGAAAAGTGTTTGAACTTTGACAAAAGTGTGAGGTGTGAAAAGTATTTTGATAGAGCAAGCAACTAAAAGTCTTATTACCTACTTAGAATGGTCGTTTTCGTGTTGTTTTACGTTCCCTTAGAATAGTTCTATCCATACTATTAGTTGGTAGGTAACCCTATTCGTTGGATGTAGAAGGGACATTCGAAGGGACATCGGATGGTCATAGAAGGCAACTTGTAGGAGTATCCTAGCACATTCGAAGGGACGATCATCACTTTTCGTAGGCAACAATCGAGGGACGAGATCATGTTTTCGTAGGCCACGTCGAGGGACTATGATCTTTGTATCAAAGGGACTATGATGATATGTTTGTAGGCAACGGTGCTAGGATACCTCTACGTTCGAGGGACTTGACCATTTATTCGAAAGGCAACGAGAGAGAATTACCCTAAGGGGTGCATGTGTGAAAAGAGTGTGTTAACTTCAGATATATTATCTTGGAATTAGAAGTGATCTACATTCGTTTTTATCTTGCCATACACGCCTAATTACTAGCAGTTTATAGAGTGCTGAAAATAAATTGTGGAAAGTAAAGTGCGGAAAGTAAATGTCCTACGCTATTACATGGCTTTGGGCAGTTACATAATATAGGAGTGCGGAAAGTAAATCCTAATTAAGCTATTACATCCCATGAGCAGTTACATAATATTAAAAAAGAATGCCAGAAAATAAATCATAACTATTACAACCTGGAAGCATATACATAATAATCGGAAAAGAAAAGAAATTCGCATAAGAGAAAATAATGTTAGTAAAAAAAGATTTTTGAGTTAGGAAAAGGTTTTTAGGTTAGTAATCCTAATTAGATGATAAAACAATTTTTTTTGGAATTTGCTAGATTGGTTTTAATGAAGAAAAATAATTAAAAGTCAATTTTATGGTTAATTAACAATTAATTAAAATATGCATGCAAAAATATTAGTTTTTATGCTAAAAATTAAATAAACATTTTTCTGACCTAAATGCAAAAAGAAAATATTTTTTGGTGATTTTTTAATGCATGAGAAAATTGTTTGAAAAGAAATTAAATTAAATAAGAAAATATGAAATAAATATGTTAGTTTGCAAAGTGGTAAAAAAGAATTGTGGCAGCCAAGGTTCGAACCCCTGACCATCTTCCCACATGCGCGCTGCCTTACCACTGGACCAACCTGCACTTGGTGTTAGTATTATGAAACAAAACGTTTTTAAAGGGAATTGAATTCTAAATGCCAGATCACGCGCCAAAGCTTCATCTTCCTCGTCTTGAAATTTTAAAACCCAGGCTTTTACCTACGGTTTTTTGTCCGTAGCAAAACCATATAGTGACGGCTTCGTCCGTCACTACAACACCTGCAGATTTCAAAAATTCATAATATGCAATATAAATTTATATGGGGGGCATGGTTCGACTAGAAAATATCTCCTGAACGCAATGGTGTCAATCGTTTTGGCTAATTTTGTCTAGAACGTAAAGCCTTAATTCGGACCTTCAAACCCTAGCCATGGTAACTTATGATTCCTGCACTTAAAATTCAATTAACCAATCCAGATAGCTTCGAAACTTCATTCTAAACACAACCAAACAATCAAAACATGTTAAATATGCATGAACAATCAAAATCGATTTTGAAAGTTTTGGAGCAAACCGAAATCGTGATTTCCCGTTTCTGGGCTTGTTGATGGCTTGTGAGTACCTGGGTCGATTCAGGGAACCTCTAGGAATGTATTGGAATGCTTAGAATTGATTGAATCCAAGCAAAACCAAGGCTGCCAATTGCTTGAATGTCACGGATTTTTTTAGCTTTGTTAGGGTTCTTAGAGGCAAGAATTTCGTCCTTTGTACTTGTGAATGCATTGTGTACTTATAGTGGATGGATTTAGGTCAAGAATCGTGAAGAAATTATATGTCAATCAATGAGAAAATATTTGATTTGGTATGAAACCAAATATTGCCTTTTTTGATCAAATCTCATTCAATTCCTTTGCCAATCAATGCAATTTCGAAATTGACAGCTTGTATAGCTTGCTTGGACCTCAAGAATGAGAGAAAAATCCAATTTGCATTTAATTTTGATTTTCTATCTTTTATTTTAATTAAATTGGCTTTTAAATGAATAAAATCCAAAATAAATAGAAAAATAAAAGATAAATTTGTGGCCTTGGGCTTGGAGGTTCCAAATCAGCTAAGGAACAAGTTTGAACCAAGAAAAGTTAGGCCCATTTGCAAAATTTTGGGTTTTGTCAAGTACTTCTCTTTGTGCACCTCCTCAAAAATGCCCAACTTGTGCAAGGTGTATCTTGCTCAATTTTTAACATTTTTGGGTGTTCTTGGACTTTTTAGAAATCTCAAGATGTCCTCTAAACAACCTCTTTGGTTTCATCTCAATTGAAGTTTTCATGCTCAATAAAACTTCTTTACAACAAGTTGACTTTTTGTTGACTTTGAAAAGGACCTGTAATGTTTTGATCCATATCTTCCAAATGAAGCATTTTCTGGCCAAGCTTGTGAGACATGAAGTTGTAGAGAATTTAATTCTCTTCAAAATGAGTTGTGGTGGAAAACTTTCTGATAAAGTATGTGAAAGTTATGTCTGGTCAAAGTTCTGTTGACTTTTGTCTAAGAAAGCCCAATTTAGAAACTTTGACTTTTAATTAATTCTTGATTTTTCTTGATGAATCATGATCAAACCTTGATCAAATGATGAATATTACTTCAAAATATTGATGTTGACCAAAAATCATGAAGTTTGACTGTATGTTGACCACATTTGACTTTTTGTCCAATACAACTGATTTTCAACCATCTGAGCAATTGTCTGAGGAAACTTGACTTGTAAGGCTTGAAACTTGACATGGAGATTCTTGGAAGCATATGATGTGGCATGATGACCACTGGAAATGTTGGAGGCTCACCTGGACTTGAGGATAGCCAAACCCTAGTTTGGGTTGATTGTTTATGAGAGGATTTGTCTGGTCAACCCTTGTGAAATCCTTGAGTATGGATATGTGAAATGTCTTGAGAAGTAGGAGGGAAAATTTTGGGGTATGACAATGTTGATGAATATGTTGTGATGAATGTTGTTGTACTGATAAATTGTTGCTGTTACACTATTGTGATTGTTTGTTGTGTGAATAATTTGCGAAGAGGTGATTTACATTATCTAAATTCTAATATTATTATTTATCATACGATTTATTAGATTGTTAGATATCTCACCCCTTCTGTTGTAATGTTTCCTCTATGTGGGTAAAGTGCAGGAAATGAAGAATGAAGTTTTAGTCGTTGTTAGTTCGAGTCGGTGTTGTCGCTCTAATACGTAGCACTCGGAGGGATGAACAATAGTCGTTTCTTTTGTTGTTTTCATTTGTTGTTATTACTTTAGATGCTGAATTAAAAGTTGAAGTTTATGAAAGTACTTGTTGTTGTCTTATACTAAGCTGAAGTTGCTTTTGCTGAATAAAAGAAGTTTAGTGAATTAAAGATGAACATGATATGATGATATAAGTTGAAAGTGTGATTTCGCTGCATAGTGATAATAAGTTGTTTTGTTTTCAAGAAGATTAATACAGGTTGTTTGAGTTTCCTTCAAATATGTTGTGCTATGTATCTATGTGCCGAATGTGATTAATTGTCGTTGTTTTAAGTTGAAAGAGTACCATCCCATGTTGTTTTGGAAATTTTATAACTATGATTTGATTCTTATTACCGGGTAGAAATTAGGGTGTTACACTAGTTGCTTCTTGTATAGCTATACTCTTTTGCTCAATAATTCTGTCTTGCTGAGAAAATATATGACTGATACCTTCAGAAGCACGAAATTCATTAAATTTTGCATTTTCAAACTCCTTGTCATGTTCACTTTTAATCTTGATAATCACATTGTTCTGCTCCTCTTTAATCCTTTGACACTGATCTTTGAAGACCTTAAAAGTGTCTGATTTTTCTTTGATAAAGTTCATCCAAGTATACCCTTAAAAATCTTATATATATATATATATATATATATATATATATATATATATATATATATATATGATCTGCACTGTTGATCAGAACTGGAGATAGTTGAGTTGCTGATGATCTTCCGAGCAAGTTGGTGAGAAAAAGGGGGTGGTGTACCTGTAAGGCACTCTGATGCTAAAGTAAGCAAGTGATTGATTGAGAAGGTAAGAAATATTTGGGTTTTAGAGTGTAAGGAAGTGATACCTTGCCCTCAAGGATATGAGGGTTTATATAATGACATAGGAGGACCCTCATTGGTTGCTACATTTGGGTCGAGATGTACGAATCCGCAAATATAGCCATTTGGGATGACTAGGTCAAGACCGGGAGGATCTGGTCGTAACTAGCCGTTATGTCGGGCACATAGCGCATGACGGGAACTCGTGGCGGTAATTAGAATCTTCGTTTGACTCAACGCGTGTCAAGCATAGCATGCCCAAAACGTACACAGCGTAACACCGACGTTGTCGAGCCGAACCAGAGGTCGTATTTAGGGGATGAATAACCTGCCCGAATGCTTCCGGACGATCCAGAACAATATATATATATATATATATATATATATATATATATACACACACACACACGCACGCACGCACACTTAGACATACATCTTTTCACCCAAGCTTTCTACCTACATTAGTCCCATAAAATCCATGTGAAGAAGTTCCAACACTTTGGAAGTAGTCTGATGTTACAACATTGGGTGTGACATAATTGTTTAATTCCTAATTTCACAATCACCATAAACTTTTCCTTCTTAAATCTCGATTTATGTCCTTCCTCTAATAGCTCCTTCAAATATAATTTCCTTCGTAATTTTGAAACAAAGGTGTCCAAGTTTCTGGTGCTATATCTACCAACAAATTTTAAACCTCTGTCATATGTCTATAGCATCCATTGTCAAAGTACCATTCTTATCTTTTGAAGCTCTCAAGGAAGTATGATCTATAAGGTTAACACCCCTATCTTTACCACTTATTTTTTTCTTTCTTGACTAGCCTTAGAATGAGCTAGAGATTTTTGATCTCCATACAATTTAAAACAAAAAGGCTTTATATGACCATACTCGCAATAGTAATGACATCTCTAAGATGATGACTGAAAGTTAGATAAAGTTACATCATGTCTGTTAGGATGTTGTAACATGTGGTTGGAGATGTGTATTATTCTTTTCTTTTTAGAAGGAAAGAATTTTTCTACAAATATTTTCTTTTGTTGATTATCAAATGAATGATTAACCTTGTATCTTTATCCTCTTTCCTCATATCATGTTATTACACTTGAAATTTAAGAAAGTTTCCTCATTTTGTAGATGAGAGACATTGCATAGAAGTTCCTTGTTCTCATTCTCCAAATCAACTATGACCCTTTTCAAATCCTTTACTATCTTAAGGCTTTCTTCACACTTGACACAAGTTTCCTTGTATAACACATTAAGATCTTCATATAGAATATTTTCATCATAGGATTCAACTTTATCTACCCATCTTCCAGAGAGAGCATTCACATATTTGACAGTCATAGAGTTAGATTCATCTTGTGACTCATCATCATCAGACCAAGATATAGTAAAGCCTTTTTCTGCTTCTTGAGAGAGGTGGGAATTTTTGGTCAAATGTTACCAAAACCTTCACACTCATACCATTGCATTTCTTTGTTTTGATTGGAATTTTCTTCACTTCTGGTATTCTTTTAAGAATCATAGTTATTACTAATGTCAAATAAGATGTTCTTAACATTTGGTCTTCCTCTTCTAGATTAACTTGACCTTCGTCATCTTCAGCATTGGATACAAAATTTATGCTCTTGTTCTTTTTCTCAAACTTCTCACTAATAGCCCATTCAAAAGTTTGAAGTGAGCCAACAAGTTCATCAACCCTTATATTGATGATGTCATGAGCTTCTTCAATGGCTTTCACCTTCATGTCAAATTTCTTAAGTAGGTACCTGAGAATCTTTCTATCAAGATTTTCTTCCGACATTTTCTCTCCCAAGGCACAAGATGCATTTTTTATTTCTAGAACATTTATGTGAAAGTCTTGAATAATTTCAACGTCATTCATATTTAGGTTCTCAACTTTGGTCGTGAGAAGTTAAAGTCTAGACATTTTCACTTTGGATGTGCCTTCATAAGTTATGTTGAGTATTTCCCAAGCATCTTTAGCTATAGTACATGAATTTATTAACCTAAAAATGTTCTTGTCCACTCCATTGAATTTCACATTCAAAGCCTTGGAATTTCCAAGAGCTAATTTATGATCTTCTTCATACCAATCTTTCTCTGGCTTTAAGGACCCATTCTCATATTTGTCCTTCACAACAGAATGACTCAATACTTTCAAAACCGTCTTCCAAGATTTGTTTTCCGTGAATTTTAGAAAAGCCACCATTCTAACCTTCTAGCAGTCATAATTTGAACTATCTAACAGAGGTGGTCTGTTGTTGTATCCTTATTCCTTCTCGATAGTATTAGAAATTTTTCTCCATAGAGATCTCCCAATAAACAGAACAGGGTGATGCTTTGATACCAATTAAAATTATGGAACTTTAAAGACATATATCAAGATTGATGCCCCAACACTAAACACAATGTCAAGACAGATGTTAAGACATTTTTTCTTGATACAACAATTTACAAAAGATATATTATGCAGAAGTATAATTTATTTAAGATAAAATAACACAGATAATTGTTAACCCAGTTCGGTGCACCGTCACCTACTTTAAAATCTACTAGATAATATTAGTTCAAAGCTAAACAATCCTAGTTTACAACTTATCACCTAATCCCTACCTTGTGAAAATTCTACCTAGACACCTTATAGATATGAGATCCCCCTCTCACTTTCCACAATCACCTCAATGATAAAACCAGTCAAACCAGTGACAAGAACCAAAATTGAAGATTACACTTCCAATAAACAATACTCAACTCTTTGCTTATAAGCTCATGAGTGAGAGTTATAACATGATACACAATCAACTCTTTGCATAAAAGCTCATGAGTGATTGTCAAGTAACAATGAACAATACTTCTATCTCAATGTATCATAAGATACATGAAAGACATACAAATGATAACACAAAAACTCTAAAAGACTCTTGAAACCATAAACTTTATACACCCACATTTTCTTGTTGTGAATGCTTGTTATTTTAGGTTTAACAAGTCCTTAGTTATACACTTTTGTAGAATGGGTTTGAACTCTTCAATAAAATACAATCTTCTAATTATAAATCAGATGTAAGAGCTCCAACAAAAATATGAACCAATCTTAAAAGTTTCCTAAAAAATCTCAAAGATCCTTTTTAATGAAACCAAATCAAATATCCATTGTTCCTAATAAAATCTTCTTGACCTACAAAAATAAGTGAGCTATATTCAAGAGGATATCACAAAATAAAATCAAATTTTTCAATAAAAATAACTGCAGCTCTTGTTGTACAGTTGACCAAGATGTTAAGACATTTTGCTCAACATCTGGCTGATATTCATGACAACAGAACCTGTCATGATAATTGGTGAAGATGTTGTGACAATTTGTTCAACATCAGCTAAGAACCATGTTTTAGCAAAATGTATGCCAACCATAAAACCATGGATATTACAATTACCTTTGATTTATTCTTCTTATTAGTCATTTAATTTAACTTTGTAGTTGATAGGTTTTCTGCGTATTTGAGTAAATTCTCTATGCTCATAGAAAATCAATTACTCTGATGTAGAGATACATAAACAATGACATGAGTAGAAGCTTATACGTTTAGTGTTTGAGCTTAAATCTCAGAGTTTATGAACATGTAAAATCAAAGTTCCAAGGTTGAAGATAAAACTGTGCGCGCGCTCTGGAGCGAAATTTGAATTCTACATTTAATATAAACGTGCCACACAACGCATGCTATCTATTGGACTTTTCATTTTATTTTAATTCCTTTTAATTTCATTTTCTTTCAAAAAATATTTTAAATATCTCCCTTATTCTTTTTCACTCCAAATTTTTTTCATAAATCATAAAAATATTTTCTACCACATATGTTTTTTTCAAATTTTTTAAATAATTTATAGCATTAATTGAGAGAAATTTACTGAGTATTCAGCCTTGTGAATAACAAATAGTAATGAAAATCGATCTCAAATGAGTTTCTATGTTCCCAATTACAATCGTGTCGGGGATCTTTTGAGAAGATGTGGGCGTTTTGATTGTAAAATAGAGGTTTCTCGGAGAGAAAGACAAATGTGGGGATTTCTTGAACTTTCATGATTGGACTTGTTAGGAAGAACAATCGTTTTGTGATAAGTTCAAAGATGAAAAGGAAATAAGTGGCTCGGATGAAGAGGCTATTGCTTATTGTTTGCAGGTAGATTTTTTTTGAACTCTAGACCAGAATTAGAGACAAGGTTCTATCCAGGAACGAACTGGAAAGAAACAGTCAAATAAGATTCTGGATCCAATGAGGAATGAACTCGATTGGGGAACTGGAGAAAGAATGTGTTCTTTCTTCTTAGGAGTGACAATCTACTGAAGAGATAACACACCTATACTTGTTTTCGGGAATAAATGCAACCTAAACAAGTGATATTTGAAACAAACATTGAGAAATGCAATGATACAAATATGTATGAATAATGAATGTCATGAATGTCATATGCATGCCGACGATACTTGGCAATACAAGTATTTGGACAAGGACTATTGTCGCAGTTCAATCAGATACTCAGCAGAATCTTTAGCAATGTGTAGATAACACTGGTGATGAATCCGGAGTTGCATGCTTAGATTGCACTGGGGAGAAAAAGCATTTTTTCACTGGCGGTGCTAGGTTTGGAAATTATTTTTGGATAACAATAATGTTGTCTGATAATCTCTTTCGGGGACGAGAAAACTTCTTATGTCGAAACAATTGTTTATCCTTTAAGGTCGAAACGCTCATGCAGATAACTGCCAATGTTCCTTCTTTGTTCACGGTTCGAAAAGTGATTTTCACGAGTAAAAGTGTTATTTATTGTTTTTGTTTCAAAAGTTATTTTCACGAGTAAAAGTGTTATTTTGCTAGATAGAATAAAACAAAAATTGCAAACAAATGGGCACAAGGCTCAAATTTTATTGATAGAATGGTAATCAGCCAAATGCGTGATTCCATGGACTATTTACAAAAGTTAGAAATAGTAATATATTAGGAAAAGGCTACATTAAAAGCAATAACCGCTATTCTCCCTAACAACTTTGAATTTCAACTGTGTTTGTTTCTTCAGATTTGGAGAAGATTTGATCCATTGATGGAATATTCTTCAAGTTGACGAAGTACAAACTGATGCAGTTACTTTGTTATTTAATCCTTAATTTTTGTCTAGATTTCTTTTACAAGTTTTCAATCTACCAGAATAAAATTTTCTGTTTATTGTCTCTAATTTTTGCCTGGACCGCCCTTTGAAGTTTTCAGTCAACCGAGACGCTAATTTTTTCCTAAGTCGTCCTTTTCGGGTTTTCGACTTACAGAGTTGTTCTTTTGTCTTTTTAGACAAAGTATTTCTTGACTGCATCAGTGTTTACAAGATGCGGGAGTTCATCACTGTCCATAGTTGCGAGAGTCATAGCACCGCCAGGGAAGGTTCTCCTAACAACATACAGGTCTTCGTAATTAGGAAACCATTTTCCCCTAGAGTCTGGTTGAAAAGACAAAATCTTTTTAAGCACGAGGTCGCCTTCTTGGAATTCACGAGGTTGAACCTTTTTGTCGAAGGCTTTCTACGTCCTTCTTTGATACAACTGTCCATGACACAAAGCGGTCATACATTTTTCTTCGATTAAGTTCAACTGATCGTGTCTACTTTGACACCATTCAACTTCAGATAACTTAGTCTCTATGAGGACTCTCATTGATGGAATTTCAACTTCCATGGGGAGCACTGCTTCCATGCCATACACTAAAGAGAAAGGGGTTGCCCCTGTTGAAGTGTGTACTGAAGTGCGATATCCATGTAAAGTCGTTTTCTGATTCCTTGAAAATTCAAATTCTTATTTTATCTTATATTTAATCGTTGTTGTTTCATAACCGGATGTAACAGCCACCCCAGTGGCAAGCCAGCACGCCTTAAAGCCTTGCCTTGCCATAAGGCCTAGGGTTCAAATCCCCCTGGGAATTTTTTTAAAAACTCACTCCTTCAGAAGCTTCACCTTCTAACTCTAACTCCTTCAGAAGCTTCATCTTCTGACTCTAAAACACTCCTTCAGAAGCTTCACCTTCTGACTCTAAAACACTCCTTCAGAAGCTTCACCTTCTAACTTTAACTCTTTCAGAAGCTTCACCTTCTGACTCTAAAATACTCTTTCAGAAGCTTCACCTTCTGACTCTAACTCCTTCAGAAGCTTCACCTTCTGACTCTAAAACACTCCTTCAGAAGCTTCAACTTCTGAACCTCCTTCAAAAGCTTCAACTTCTGACCCTCCTTCATAAGATTCAACTTCTGACCCTCCTTCAGAAGCTTCAACTTCTGACTCTTTTCTTCAAAACTTCATTTTTTTCACTTGTTTTCAAATATTTTTCAAAACTTGTTTTTTATATTTAAATTAAGGTGATTAAATGACAAGCCACACACATGGCTCAGTGGTAAAACTTTTTTCTTCTAAGCCAAGGATCCTAGGTTCAAACCTCCTTAGGACCAAAACTCTCTTTTTATCACTAATTTTCTCAAGTTTTTCAACAAACTTCAACATTTTCAAAAACCAATCAAAACTTCAAATTTTGAGATGATTTTTTGCACACTTGTCATTTAATATACCCATTTTATGATTATTTCAAAAAAATCCAAGAATGTTTTCTTTTTGATTATATTTTAATTAGGTTAAAAATGAGACGTTTTAAGTATTTTTAATACTTTTCAAAAATGTTTTCTTTCTGATTTTCAAATCTAATTATGTTGAAAAGGAAACACCATAATGTATTGTTTCTTTTTCAATTTTTTATCATTCACCATTTTTTTAATTGCAATATCTTCTCAATTTTTAATTATCTTTGAAAATTTTGACTTTAATGATTAATGTTAAGGTTCAAACATGTCGTTTACTTGATAAACTGAAACCTTGACATTAATCTTCAATCTAAAATTTTCAAGATATTGGTTTAACATCTTCAAAGTCAATGATACAAAAACAACAACAACACAACAAGAAATAATGTTTTCTAATTTGATTTAAGGAAGAAATCATATTTTTGAATTTTGTTTAGGGGATAAGTAGAGTTTTGTTAATAGAAGATGAAGTTTGGAGGTGGATTTAGGGTAAATGTGAATATATATATATATATATATATATATATATATATATATATATATATATATATATATATATATATATATATACATATATTTGTGAGATCACTATCATGGTATACTTCATTATCAAGAAACCATTCAAAATCGTGTAGTCTTGTGGGCATGCCTCTTTCCCTTGTTGATATTCTTTCATTTCCTTTATTTGGATTTTATTGGTTGCATTTTCAAACATTGTAGGAACAATTCCAACACTATTTGAATTAAATTCAGCATGCTTCCAGCCCCTCAATGCATAAAAAAATTGCAATCCATACTAATTACGATTCACAGGCCTCAATTCATCGTTGCATTCTTGTGTTATAGTGTTTGTAGCCACTGGTAGAGTGATACCAACACATATCATTTTCTATCCCTTATCACATAGCTTCTTTCTAAGCTAATCTGGAATATGTCTATACACAAGCGAACCAAATACCTTCAAGTGAATCATATTAGGCTTGAATTCACACCAATATTATTTGGGTGTAATAGTTTTTAACTTCTTTATTAGACATTTATTCAAAAAAATATGCAGTTCTTGACACCATTTATCCCCATAATTCTTTTTTCAAGTTCTTCCTTTCAGCGGCTCCATTTTGTTAAGGCGTATAGGGTGGCACTAACTTGTGTACAATGCCCTCTCGATCACAAAAATTCCCAAATTAATTTGAGGCATATTCACCTCCATCATCTTTGTTTAGAGTTTTAATTTGAACTTCTTGAATACTTCCAACACCTCATCGTTTCTTTTAATCAAGTATGTCCATAATTTTCTACTAAAATCATCAATAAAATTGTTAAGTCCCTTTTTCATTTGAATGAGTCAACTTGCATTAGTTGACAAATATCTAGATACACCACCTCAAGATAACTCATGGTTCTGCATTCTGCATCTTTGCAAAAGTCGCCTAAATATTTATTTTCCTACACACACTCTTCACATACTTCGATTGACATATCAATCAATGGCATCCCCTTAACCATGTTATTGTTTTGCAAAGCATTAAGGTCCTTGAAATTCAAAGGCATAAGCCTATAGTTCCATGTGAATTATTCCCTACTAGCAGCCGTTGCAAGACACATAAGCTCCCACTTTAAAAGTTTTTTTTGATCCATGGGGGCCTTTAGGATCAAACTCTCATTTGCATGCATAACTTTCAACACCTTGTTTTCCATGTAAATCTTGTAATTCCTTTTAAGTAATTGGTTAATGCTTAATCTATTACATTTGATTACTGAAACATACAATACATTTTTAATCTAGGAATACTCACCATTCTTTCTTTTGATTAATATGTTGTCAATACCCTCTACTACAAGTGTGTTATCATCCACGAATATCACCTTGTTTTTCAATGCTTTATTGATTTTAACAAACCAATCCTTCTTTCTTGTCATGTGCGTTGAATACCCGAAGTCAAGTTATCATTGATTCCTGCATTCTGCATCTTCTCCTGTAGTCACCATCACGTTTTCAAGCAATTAGACTCGTCCTTGGCTGCATTTTTTGTGTTGTTTTCTGCTTCAGTAATAACCATCAATAATGTGCTCCCATGATCATTTTGCCTTGAAAAAATTTCTTTAGCTTCTTGTGGAACATTCTTGTTGGCATGACATTCACGAGAAAAATTTCCAAGCTTTTGACAATTATAATATTGGAATTTTCTCTTGTCATTGCTCCATCTTAATTCCTCCTCTTCCTATATTGTTGCCACCTTTGTAATTGTTTGATCCACCACCTTTGTTGTCGCTTCTTTAATCCTTTTGAAATGTTGAACTATTGAAATTTTGGGAGTCTCTCCCACCATTATTGTCGTAGGTTACTCTACCTCTACTCGTGGATCACTTTCCATTCATTTTCTTATCCTCTCCAATGAAACGAGCTTGCAAAGCAACTTTAGCCTTTGCTTTGTCAACTTTCCTCTCCTTTATTTCTTCTCACAGGCCTCAATAGAACTTTGAAACACTTCTTTGCTCATGGTTGAAATATCCTTAGACTCTTCAATAGCAACCACTACTTTATCAAATCTTGACATCAATAATCTCAAGTTTTTACTAACCACATACTACTATGTGATTGTCTTTTTACAAATTTTCACTTGATTCACCATTCTTATTATTCTTGTAGTAAATTCACTAATAGTTCCTTCTCTTACATTTGAATTAATTCTAGTTGCCTCTTGTGAGTTTGTAACCTTAAAACTTTTACCTTATCAACTCCTGCATAAATTTTCTCCAAGATTTTCCAAGCATCATTTGAAGATGTGCAGTCACCAACCTTCTCAAAATTATCAACATCGATACATTGATGAATGAGATACAAAACTTGGAAATCTTTCATCTTTTCTTCATTGTGCATAGTTCCTTGTGCAACTAGTACACCTTCTAAAAGTGGATTAACACAGCTCTTGATCACTTCAAGAACATCTTGATAATCAAACATTATCTTCATCTGTTTGCACCGCTTATCATAATTTTTCGCATCGAAAATTGAGTGATTTGCAGAGATACAATAATTGGAAATGCAAAATATTTTCGCACACTAAGTGTTTCATTGAAGAACCAGACTCTTGATGTCAAATGTTGGATAAAAACTCAATCGCAAGATAATGATGAATAATTGAGAAAATGAGTGTATTAGAGAGAATCATAGTGAAAATATGATGTTACTTCATTAATGACCTAACCTGAATCATACAAAATAGCGTAACTACATATTGTTGAGAGTAATTCATATTCATAACTTCTGAGGGTGAGTCAGAAGTTCTGATGTTCAGAAGTAGAAGCTTTTGATATTTTGTCCAGAAGGAATTGAACTTCTAGAGGATAATTAGTATATGCATCTTAGAGATAACTTAGGTGTGAAGTTATAGTATTTAGAGATAATTTAGCTGTGAGGTTATCTCCTTTTTAGGGCCTACGTGGCATCCTTCCACTTGCTAGTTTTGTGTATAAATAGGTGTTCCTATGCTTCAATAAAATCAATCCAAATTCCTTTTACCAATCAGTTGCAGCCATCTTTATCATTTATTATTTCTCTCTTCTTCCTCCACTTTCATCACCTTGCACCAACAATTGTTATCTAGAGCTCTTGGTTATTCTTGAAATTCTTGGGAAACAAGAGTGATTGTGAGCTGTATGTTTGAACAAGATCATATTGATTTTGTGGATTTTGGGAAACACTGAGTGAGAACTAAGATTTGTAAGAAATTTTTCTGCAAGGTTTAAGATGAGTGGAAGCAATAGTTTGAACACTAAACTTCCAGTTTTTTATAGTAAAAACTGGAACAAATGGATGATACAGATGCGAGTTCTGTTTGGTGCTCAAGATGTTCTTAAGCTGGTAACAGATGGTTATGCTTAAGTAGAAGTAGATTCTACTGAAGAACAGAAAACTGAAGAGAGAGGTATGAGGAAGAAGGATTAGAAAGCTCTGTTCTATATCCATCAGTGTGTGGATGAAAATGTGTTTGAGAAGATTGCTGATTCGATGACGTCAAAGGAGGCATGGGATATACTGGTAAAATGTTACGGTGGTGACACATCAGTGAAGAAGGTGAAGCTTAAGTCCCTGTGAAAGCAATCTGAGAATATCAACATGAAGAACAATGAAAAAGTTTCTGAGTACATTTCCAGAGTGATTCTAATCACTAATGAAATGAAAGCTTGTGGAGAAACACTTTCTGAACAAGTAATCATAGAGAAAGTTATGAGGTCGCTTACTCCTCAGTTTGATTACATTGTTGTTTCTATTGAACATTCTAAGAATCTGGAAACTATGAAAATAGAAGAGTTGCAAAGCAGTCTAGAAGCACAAGAGTTACGTCTGACTGAAAGATTCTGTTGTCAAGAAGGACCAAAGTAGAATATACGTGGTGATAGATTTTAGAAGTCAGAAACCTCAACTTCTGATGAAAAGAAATATCATAAGGGAAAGGAGAGATATGACAAGAAAAAAGTTCAATGTTACTGTTGTAAACAGTATGGCCATTTTGCCAAAGATTGTAGAAACAAAGGAAGGAAATCAGAAGAAGTGAATATAGCCAGAGGAGACTCTGATGATGAACCTGTGCTATTGATGGCTTCTGATTTTGATTGTAAGCGATCAGAAGATTGGTGGTATATGGATACTAGGTGTTCGAATCACTTGATTGGGAACAAGCAATGGCTGATAGACTTTGACTCCAGAAGGAGAACAAAGATCAGATGTGTTGACAATAAGTACCTTAATGCAGAAGGTAAGGGAAATGTTAGAGTCAATATGAAGAATGGGAAAAACATTTTGATCAAAGATGTTTGGTATATTCCTGAAATTAAAAGCAATCTGATGAGTGTAGGTCAGCTCATTGAGAAAGGTTTCTCAGTTGTAATGAAGGACAACCTCTTGAAGTTATATGATTCCCATCAGAAGTTGATTATGAAGTCTGAGCAGGGAAGCAACAGAACATTCAAGGTGAATGTTAATACAGCTGAAGCAGAGTGTCTTAGTGTAGAAGGCACTGAAGGTGATAGTAAGCTGTGGCACAAGAGGTTGGGGAATTTGAACTATAGAAGCTTAGGGCATCTAAGTTCAAAGAAGCTTGTACATGGTATTTCAAAGATTGTGAAGCCTAAGAAGTCATGCAAGATATGCATGAAAGGCAAGCAACCTAGATTGCCATTTACATCAGAAGTAGCCCCGCAGAGCGAAGCATGCTTTGGGAGTAATACATTCTGATGTGTGTGGACCATTTCCAGTACCTTCACTTGGAGGAAACAAATATTTTGTGTCCTTTGTGGATGAGTTCACAAGGATGACATGGGTAACACTCATTAAGTTCAAACATGAAGTGTTTACCGAGTTTCAGAATTTCAAGGTGAAAGCTGAGAAGTAGAGTGGTCAGAAGATGAAAATTCTGAGAATGGATGATGGAGGTGAGTATAACTCTGCAGAGTTCCAAAAGTTCTGTGAGGAGAATGGAATAGAACATGAGGTTACTGCACCATATACTCCTCGGCAAAATGGTCTTGCTGAGAGAAGAAATAGAACTTTGCTTGATATGTCCAGAAGTATGTTGAAAGAGAAGAAGCTACTTCATATGTTATGGGGAGAAGATATTGCCACATCAGCATATGTTATGAACAAGTGTCCAACAAAGAAGCTGGAGGAAATTGTTCCTTTAGAGAAGTGGACTAGAGATAAGAAAAGTGTTGGTCATCTGAGAGTGTTTGGTTTTGTATGTTACAAACACGTCCCAGAAGCTAGAAGACAAAAGCTGGATGATAGAAGCAAGTAATGTTACTGGTGGGGTACCACAGTATAGGTGCATATAAGCTCTATTGTCCAGAAACCAACAAAGTTGAAATCAGCAAAGACGTTGTTGTAAAAGAGTCAGAAAAATGGGATTGGAGCAAGTCTCAATCAGATTCTAGTGTAGCGTCAACACCAGAGTTAGTTTCTGAAGATCCTTCAGCAAGTTCTGAAGATAAGTCAGAGTCAGAAGATGAATCTGATTCTGAAGACTCAGAAGATGAGTCAAAATCTCAGGGAGATTATGATAATGGATCTGATTCTGATCCAGATTCTGATAATGATCCAGAATCTGGTGGTATCATACTTTTGGAAGGGAAAACTCTGAAGACGGAGAGTCTAGAGGACAAGCTTCCAGAAACTCAGAAGGTGGTAATTCTGAAGGAAGTAGTTTTGGACAAGGTCCAAAATCTGACGTTCCAAGTTCTAGAGAAGTTTCAGAACAAGTTTAGAGGCCACAGAGGATCAGACAAATACCAAGAAGGTTTGCAGATTTTAACATGTTGCAAGACACTGAAGTAGACTCTGAAGGAGAAGTTGTTCAGTGTGCCATATTAGTATATTCTGAACCAGTTGGTATTGAAGAAGCTCTCAAGAATAAAGTATGGCTAAATTCCATGATAGAAGAGCTTGAGGCTATAGAGAGGAACAAAACGTGGAAGTTGACAAAACTTCCAGAAAAAAAGAAAGCCATCGGCGTCATATGGATTTTCAAGGTAAAACTTAAGCCAGATGGATCAATTGGCAAATACAAAGCAAGACTAGTGGCTAGAGGTTTTCTTCAGAAACATGGATTAGATTACTTTGAGGTGTTTGCTCCTGTAGCTAGGCATGAAACAATCAGATTGGTGATTGCTTTAGCTACAAACAGAAGTTGGCCTTTGATACATCTAGATGTGAAGTTAGCATTTATGAATGGTCCATTACAAGAAGAGGTATATGTGTTACAACCTCCTGGATTTGTGAAAAAGAATCAGGAAGGGATGGTATAGAAGTTACATAAAGCCTTGTATGGATTGAAACAAGTGCCCAAAGCTTGGAATCTGAAAATTGATTCATTTTTCAAGAGGCAGAAGATTCAGAAATGTGAGATGGAGTATGACATGTATGTGCAGCATTCTGATAGCAATATGATTCTGGTGTGTCTTTATGTTGACGACATATTACTAACAGGAAGTTGTCCAAAAGATATAGTCAAGTTCAAAGAAGTTTTGATGAATGAGTTTGAGATGACAGATCTAGGAAATATGGTGTATTTTTTAGGGATGGAGATTATGTACTCAAAGAAGGGTATCATTCTACATCAGCTGAAGTATGAATTTGAACTTCTGAAGAGATTTAAGCTGCAGAATTGTAAAGTTTGTGTGACACCATCAGAAACCAATCATAAATTAGATTTTGACTCTGATGGTGATTTTGTGGATGCTACAATCTTCAAGCAGTTGATTGGTTCTCTTAGATATTTGTGCAATACCAGACCTGACATTTCCTATGCAGTTGGAATGGTCAGCAGATTTATGAGTAATCCAAAGTGGTTCCATTATCAAGCTACTGTCAAGATTCTGAGGTATATAAAGGGAACTCTGAAATATGGAGTGCTATTTCCCTCTGAAAGAAAGACAGAAACAAAATTAGTGAGTTTTTCTGATTTTGACTAGCGTGGAGATAGAGTTGACAGAAGAAGTTCCTCTGGTTACTTGTTCAAGTTTCTGGGAGGTCCTATTTCTTGGAGTTCCAAGAAATAACCTGTTGTGGCTATGTCAACATGTGAAGCTGAGTATATTGCAGGAGTTGTAGTTGCATGTCAAGTTGTTTGGCTTCTGAATCTTCTGGAGGATTTGAAGATTGTGATAAAGAAACCTCTGAAGCTGTTGATTGATAACAAGTCTGCAATCAATCTTGCCAAGAATCCAGTGTTGCGTGGAAGAAGCAAGCATATTGAGATGAAGTATCATTTTCTCAGAAGTCAAGTGCAGAAAGGAGTGTTAGAAGTTTCTGCATTGCAACACCCATAAGCAACTGGCAAATGTTCTAACAAAGGCTATCAAAACATACCAGTTTCTTCGTTTAAGAAATGAAATTAGTGTTGTTAGTTTCTGATGAATATGAATTACAGGATGGTGTTGAGAGTAATTCATACTCAGAACTTCTAAGGGTCAGTCAGAAGTTTTGATGTTTAGAAGTAGAAGCTTCTAATATTTTGTCGAAAAGGAATTGAACTTCTGGAGGATAATTAGTATCTGCTTCCTAGAGATAACTTAGGTGTGAAGTTATAGTATTTATAGATAACTTAGCTGTGAGGTTATCTCCTTTTTAGGGTCTACGTGGCATCCTCTCACTTGCTGGTTTCATGTATAAATAGGTGTTCCTATGCTTCAATAAAATCAATCCAAAATCCTTTTACCATTCAGTTGCAGTCATCTTTATCATTTATTATTTTTCTCTTCTTCCTCCACTTTCATCACCTTACACCAACACATACATATAAATGATTACATATTTTATGTAATTGATTACTAAATCTCAATCTCAAAAAATATAAAAAAACTTGTGGATGGTGACTGATTAAACATTTGGTGAAATAGATTACACTATATCCTTGTTTGATTTGAAGCGTTGCAGAAAGGGAGTGTAACTTGTTTAATATATAGTTATTAATTAAAAGAAAATTACTGATACAATTTATTATTTATTAAAATGCTTAATAATTTAAGAATCTAAAATATGCGGAAAAGAAAAAAAAGGAAAATAATATTATATATTTATCTGTCATTTCAATTATTATCGATATATAGCTGTGACCTCAAAAGCATAAGTAATATAATCTCTCTCGTGTAGAGGCTATTATAAAGTCTAAATATGCATTTAAATACTGATTGGAATTCGAATCACTAATAAATAAAAAAACGAATTCCATACCGTAAGCAAGAATCCAATAAAATTAAAAATATAGACCACCTTCTCTGAATTAAAGTAAAATAATTAATACAGACAACCTCGTCTAAGTTAATAGCCTGTTGTTCTGTTATGCCTAAAGTAGCCAACAACCCCAGGAACAATTTGATTGCACCATAACTCATCCCCAATATCAAAAACAGTTTGATTGCACCAGAACTCATGTTGTTATGTATATATGTGTTTTTGTGATAGTGAAGAATGTTGAGTGAAATGTGATTCCTCCAAATATATGGTTTGTGGATAATTGATTTGGATAAAGCCCAAGTGCGTAATTGGGGGTATATATATAGTGTGATATTGCTTGTGTTTTCTTAACGGTGGAAGTGTGGATCAATAATGAGTCAAATAAAATAAAAGACTACTTCTTGACTAAAATAATAATGAAACAATAAATAAAAGAGTATTTTTCCTTGTTTCATTATTTTTTTCTTCTCTGTGTGCAATTTTCTTTTTTCAATTAATATTTTCTTAGGTTTCTAGCTAGGGCGGTTGTGTGACTTGACTTTTGATTAGTAATGGTGTAAAATAAAAGACTGACTTCTTCTTATTTCTAGTATGTTAATTGTATCTTAAATTTTATTTTTGAAAGATGCGAATCAATTCTAAAATATAAAATTGATTTGGGGTGAATTTGTAAATTCTGATTTCATAATTATTTATAAATGATGTTTATATTCTCATATAAGTATATTTAAAAATAAATTAATTTTATTAAATTTAATTATATTAAAATTAATTCTATTAAATTTAATTTTATAAAAATTAATTTTGTTCATCATCGATATTACTGTATAAAAAGTTCATGGGAGATCTCTTCTGTATTTAACTATTGTCAACTTTATTTTTTCGTTGTGTCTAAATTACTTAGTCGAATATTGATTTCTTCACGAAGTAGTAATGACGTTAGAAAAAAATACAAAGTTACGAAATTAAAAGATAAAGTAAAACTTTAGCTTAATACATATTTTAATTCTTAAAATTAATTTAAATTTTTATTTTAATCTTTTATTTAATTAATGTTACGTTATAATCTCTCAAAAACTATTCTATTAATTAATTTATTTCATTATTTTAATTTTTAACTTTAAATATATTAGATAAGACAATATGATTAAGTGTCCACCATAATACTTCTCTATTTTTTATTTTTCTTAACCATTTGATATTTAAATGAATTTTGAAACATTGAATCTTTAGGATATATTAATATTAACATATTGGTATACCATCAACATCAAATATTTTTTACATATATTCATCTTTTCCTTCATCACCATCTAAAAAAAATTCATCCAAAACTAAAAAAATTTCAGAAAAATTAAAATTACAAAAACCAACGAATTTAAATCACTCAACAACCGTTGAACTCAAAATAGAAATCTTCTTCTTATAAAAAAAAAACTACAAAATTATCCATAATTGATTTTCTTTTATTCCAAAAACGAGTATGTTGTAGTAATCAAAAGTACGGATTTGTGTCTGAAAATCCTTTTTTTTCCCCAAATTTATTTTGCTTTGAAACTTAAAATTAAGTTAAAGAATCATAAGATTAATTAAATTAAAATTTTAAAATAAATAGTAAACCGTGTAAAAAACAGTTTTCTCATTAAAGATCTTATAAATGAAAATTTTAACCCTTAATAAAAATAAAACATCAGAATATAGCAGGAAAATTATTAAAATTTTATAATAAATAGTAAAACCTGCAAAGTAAATGAAAATTTAAACCCTTAATAAAAAAACATCAAGAAAATAATAACCTGAAAGTCCTAAAAGCTATTGCGGTATTACTATCTCTAAAAAAACTACATGATAGAGCAGGCTCAAGGAAATATTTTATTGTACAATTTATGTTGTATTTGATCTAAGAAATAACACGAGGCTGCCAAATGATATCTAGAATATGAGGAGCGATGGGCTCATGAATTAAATTAGAAAATATATTAAAGAATCACAAATTCATGTCAGGGGAAAAAAGTCTTTGTAGAATAGATGCCACTAAGTGTATGTTTGGTACTTCATCACCTTCTTTAATATCGCATCAAAAAGTCACGATCTACAAAAGTAGCTTTTCACTTTTCATGTTAGAAATATATTGGGACGTGAAAACATGCCTCAAAGTTTCAAATACATGTTAACTGTGTCATTGGTTTAGATTTTTTTCACCGCCACCGTGTATTTGTAAATTATGCACCGTATTTTCCAAAAGCTACAAAAGGCAGCTTCTAATTAATGTGATAAATCACCTCATTTTTTCGTCTGAATACCAAATCACAAGTATCGAAGATTGATGAATATTTTAACAGGTGCGACAAATATGTGATTTTTTAAAAATAAATAAGTTTTAAAATTTTATAAATAAACTAATCAATATTTTAACAGGTGCGACAAATATGTGATTTTTTAAAAATAAATAAGTTTTAAAATTTTATAAATAAACTAATCAATATTTCTCAAAGTTTTCAGAAAAATAATTAAAGAGGAGATGCCATTTGATTTGGCGTATTTTATATTCTTTTCAATTTTTTTATTTACATGCAGATTTGACCTTTCCTACAGATTTACTTGTGGATTTATCTGCGGGTTATTCCGTTGAAAAATTCGCAGGTAATGTCAAATTTGTAGAAAAATTCACAGATAATTGAAAAAGTTTAAAAATATATATAGAGGCGTCAATTCAAGTCGCGCCTCCTCTTTAATTCACTTTTTTTTGGGAACATGGTTAGATTGAGAATTATTAGAGAATGTTGGTTAGTTCGATAATAAAACTTTAAAATTTGGTTTCTTAAAAAAACATTCCAAATATGTTGTCAAACTATTTACTCTCTCAATCCTATAATATTTGTCATACTTGATATTTTTACTCTGATTAAAAAAATGTAATAAACAAAAAAGAAAAAATAATAATTTTATCAAACTATCTTAATTAGTTATTAATGTATTTGATTTATTATTAATGCACACTGAAATAAGTAGTAAATTAGGAGTATTAACTAGAGAATATAATTAAAAGATAAAAACTAAAAGGAACTAATCCACACTTATTTTGGGATAATTTCTTTTATAAATGTGACACTTATTTTGTGAGAGTATAAAATTTGTCTTCCAGGAATTATATATACTTTTGTAAGCAAGATGAATTGAAAGGAGTATTGGGATACTCTAACCCGATTATAAAAATGAGATATTTCTCGAGAGAAGAAAATATTTCTATCCAAATGCAACTTAAGCTATATAAAGCAAATTGACTCTGCTAAATTCATAAAAATTACAATTGGCAAAAAAATTCACTTAAAAAGGACCACTTCTAAGCAACATTTTGATGCACCAAAAAATGTCTGACAAACTACTCTTGACGTGGTTAAACACCACGTCGTTTTTAGATCGCCACAAAGACCATGTGTCCGCCAACCAAACTACATTTTTTTAAACCAATTTTCACCTTTCCGGATATGAAAAAATAATTCCAATCTAAAAAGCTACCACAAATATCTTCATAATTCAAAGTTGGCTTACTCACCCAATTCACAATAATTATCCACAGTGCTTTAGACACGTTACGAAATAGCAATAAGTGAGCCAAATTCTCGTTAACTTCAGGAAAAAAAACACAATTAAGATCGAAAGGAGAGGCAAACATTCCCCTTCTAAAAAATTATTCCTTCAAAGCTAACATGTTCAATAAACTCCCTCATCGAAAAGTCTTAATTTGAATAGGAACTTTAGATTGCCACATATAATTAAAAGTCATTTCAAAAATATTCGCATATAGTACCGCACTCGAATTGAAGAAATGAAATTTATACAAATCGCTAGCCGAAAACCCCGCCTGCGAGTTTGAAATCCACTGTACGTGGTCTATATTTCCTGCTTGCGGGACAAACAAATGCATAACCCGCAGCAGCCCCTGAACATCACAGAATAGAGACAAAAAATATGGCTCTGTTAACTTGAAATCGCCCCCAATACCACATATCACCGATTCTGGTACTCATCTTCATAACAGTAGCAAACTTTCAGTTGATATTGCTGTAAACAATTGGAAAATTTTCCTTTAAAATCACATTTCCGACCCACTTCGCGTGCCAAAAAGATATTGTTGAACAACAACCCAAAGAAAAATGACATTTTTTATCCAAAAATATTTGTTTGGTTCTTCTTTCACCAACGAAAAGAAATCCTTCCACCTCGAAGACTTAGATCCCCCGCCCATTTTGCTCACTTCCGAAAAGATATGACTATTTAAGTCAATGTGCCGAGATCTAAGAACATTTATCCATAACGATTCATCTCCTTGCAAAATCTTACACTTCCACTTTGATAAAAGGAAAATATTGAATTCCTCTATAGTTTTCAATCATAACCTACCCTTAATGATCGACAAACAAACGTTCTACCAACTGACCCAATGAATACTCCTTTTATCACGCAAACCTCCACACAAATTACTTTGAATCTTCCCAATTTCCTTACAAATCGTAACCAAAGACCAATAAAAAGATAATTGAAATATTGATAGACTACTAAGCACAAATTTTACCAAAGTAATTCTCCCTCTAAGATTAAGGAATCTACTTGTCCAAGAAGATAGTCGCGCCTTCAACTTATCTATCAACAAATGCGACCACGCAATATGCCTCGGGTTAGTCCCAATTTGAATACCACAAAACTTAAAGGAACTCCCTTCAATATTGCAAGAAAGAAAATTAGTAGCCACATTATGTTGATGAGTAGTAGTGTTAATACCAATCAACCTACTCTTGTGATAATTAACTCCAAGACCCGAAACATCTTCAAAACCTCTAAAGAACTGATTTAAGAGCCCATAAATGATTCCAACCTCCCCCACTAGCAAAGTATCGTCCGTAAATTGGAGAATATCCACGTTCATATTCCCTATAATTCCAAAACTAGAATAAATCCTGAGATCTTTTGCATTCCTAACCAACCCTATTAAACCTTCCGCCACAAGAACGAACAAGAAAGGCGACAATGATCGCCCTGACTCAACCCCCTTCCCACCTTAAACTCTTTTGAAGGACTACCATTCACCAAAACAGACATGAAACTCGAAAAATTGTTGTCACCATCCACCTTAACCACCTCTCCCCAAATCCAATTCTCCCCATAACAAATTTGAAAGCAATCAACTCCTCTTTTCCTTCAAAGTGAAATCCACTACCTCATTGGCCACTAACACTACGTCTAATTATTGTCTATCTAGAACAAAGGCACTTTGACACGGAAAAACCAACTTGTACAACACTTTTTAGATCTAGTCGCTAGAAGTTTGGAAATAGCCTTGTACAAACAACTAACAAAGCAAAATGGCCTATATCATTCTAATCCATCTGGAAACTTGTTTTTCAGAATTAGCATAAAAAATGACGAGGAAATAGCTTAACAAACTCACCAGTGGCATGAAATCAATTGAAGACACAAAAAAATCCAAAAGGGGAATTCACAAAAAAGCTATTGTCAAAAACGAAAAACACATCAAATACTAATGTGTTTCGAAAACCTATATTGTTAAAAGCGAGCGGCTATATAAAATCTAGCCATGCATTGTACCGGTTCGTAATAGGGTAAAGCGCCATAATAGGCGATGCGCTAAGATCCGGTTTTAGCGGGGAAGCCGTTCCGGATTTTGAAATCTTGCCAGTTTGGCCCAAACAGTAATGTTTTAAATGTTTTGAAACCTAAAGTGAATTGTTCCTCTTCATTCTCTTCATTGTTAGCTTGCTCTGTTGCAATAAAAATAGCCAAAAATAGAAAGAGAAAACAATAGAAAGAGAAGATGTTTATTGAAAAAAGAAAGAGAAGAAGATGAGATGATTCAGTGGCATAGGAATGTTTAATATAAATAAATAGAAAAAGAGGGTTGAAAAGTAAAAAACTTTACAAAACTCAATAACCAATGCACATTGAATACCACACACACATACATAACCTACCTATGTAGGTAGATTTAAACAGCTATAAACAACACACATACATAACCTTGAGAAAACAACATAAGTTTAAAAAGAGTAAATAATAATTAAACATTTAAAAAACAAAAAATAATACTAGAGTAGATAACACACAACATAAAATTAAAAGGAAGTAGTAACAATAATATTCTAAGAATTAGATGTTAAGTGTTTATTTTTTTATTGAATTTTATTGTTATTTAGAAGTATGTTGCAATATTTTAAAATTGGAAAAATATTTTGCTTAAGACCGCGTTACTAAAATAGTGTCTGCGTTGTTCTCCGCTTCTGTGCTGCTCCCATTTTGGGGTTGACCGCGTCGCGCCGCTTTTCAAAATTAACAACATAGTCGAAAACCACAAATTCAACAATGTTTCAAAGCATGTCAAAATAACCAAAACAACAACTACAACAACAAACAATGCTTCAAAACATGTAAAAGTAACCAAAACAAAAACTACAACAACAAACAATGCTTTATATGCTCAATATTCAAAGTAAAAGAAAGATTTTCCAATATAGGTTGCTAGGTTACTAATGAAAATATATATGGAAACTTTTTATAACCCCAATACACAATCTTGCTTCTAAATTCGTAAAATAACATAAACAATATTGACAAAAAGTATGTTTAAAGCCTCCTTAAAGAGGCTATTGAAGTGATGTGCTCATTGGAAAACAAAGAAGTAATCATAGTGAAAGGAAGATGAATAAGAACTTACTTAAGAGTGTCAATAAAGTTGATAGTTGAGGAAAAGAATGATGAACTTCAGAGTTGTCTTCCGTATGAGAGAGAAAGAGAAGAAGGGTACAAACTAAGGATGTTATGGAGGGAAAGTTGGAAAAATAGAATTGTACAAATGACAAAATAACACTTGGCGCATGCTAAGTGAATTAGTCAAAAAGTTTAATGTCATTTTGTAAATTATTGAAATGCCCTTTTCTCTTTTGAAATTAATTATGTGCAAGGGATATTTTAATATTTTTGGACAATCCTTTACTAATAGTTAGATACTATACTAAATTAAAAAAACATTATGAATATCTACGAGGCATTTAATATGTATGTTAATAGGATGCTCATGTATAAGTTGGACATGTATGTTTAATTAATCTATTGATTTTATTACTATTTCCAAATTAAAACTCATTGTTATTTTTAATTTGTGTTTAATAATCAAAATACAATTTATGGACATGGGTAGTACTCTTTTTTTTTAATCCCTGAGAACTTCAATAAATAAAAAATAAGGAACCAAGAAACACAAGGGGAACCAAATCGAAACCCTTAAGAACAAATCCTAAGTTTAGGGGTATCATCCTTGTCTAACAAGAAATCCTTAATAATGTTAGAATGAACATAATTAAACCAAAAAAAAATTTTAGTAGTTAATCCAAGGTTATCCAGAAAGTCAGCACAAAAATTTGCTTTTGAATAAATGTAAGATATCATAAAATCGATAGTGAGAGTGTAGTTTTGACAATTGAACCAACGAGAATTGATTTTTCAAGGAACCACATTGAAATTAGAAAAAGCTTTAACCACCAATACGCAATCTATCTCTATCCACAACTTCTTCCAATGGAATTCACTAGCCTTCTCAATGACTATAAATGCGACTGTAAGCTCCGCCAATTCGGAACTTCCCAGACCAACGAAGTCGCAAAAAATACCAACACGACAAGCATTATCAGCTCTAAAAATTCCACCGTAAGTAATCATCATAGGAGAACCACACACAAGATAATCAATGTTTCCTTTTATCCACCCACGAGGAGGAGGGGACCAAAGAACCTCAATAGTTCTAATAGGTTTTCTAATATGGATACAAATATCAAATCCTTTCAAAAGAGGAAAGCTAGTGATATAAGAATTGGAACATCTAGAGGTATAATTACGAACCAGTTTAACTTGAGCCATAATAACAAAAGAACAATACTCCCACTATATTTTTAATCCTTCATATCTAGTCAGATTTCTTGCTCTCCAAACCTGATAAAACAAACCCGTGATACCTGATAACACGATGACATTAGCTTGAGGATACCAGTTATTCTTCAAAACTAAAAAAAGTCAGCCATGGAAAGAATCTGAAAAAAGAATCTACGACTTCACCGATAACCTTTTCCATAAACACCTCGCAAACTGACATTCAAAAAATAAATGATTGGAAGTTTCCGCGTTTGAACTACAGAGGGAACACATGGAAGTGACATAGAAACCTCTTAAAGCTAAATTATCGTTAGTTGGCATCTTGTTATGCATAAATCTCCAAACTAGCATCGAGTGGGGGGAATATTATTGTCCCAAGGAAACTCGGACCAGCAAGCAGAGGGAACTGATTTCTGCAAGAAATCATAAGCATGCTTTAAGCTTAAATTTCCATCTGTAGTCGCAACCCAGACCACTAAATCCCGCGCCTCCAAATTAAGAGTTTGAACCTCTGAAATTAAAGGAAACATGCTGGGAAAAGCTGCCTGAATGTTCGAAGGAATCTACCACCCCCTGTTAACTAGCCAGTCAATAATTTTCAAAGTAAGTTTTTATGAAATATATTTGGAATCTTGTACCTCTTCGACAAAGGCTCACCTGTCCAATTATCGAGCCAAAAATTTATCTTATTGTCATTACCAATCAACCAAGTAATATTCTCCTTGATAATGCTAAAATTATCCTTGATGCTACTCCAAATAGAGGACTTTACAGAATACGAAATTACACTACAATTCCCTCTAACCTCGACAGCCAAAAGAGTGGTCCAACTGATTACTTTTAGTGAAATTCCAACGTAGATGCAGATTGGTGGCAACATTAAAAGTCTTCAAAGATTTCAATCCAACACCTTCCTCTTTCAAACCTTTACATCAATTTTACAAGAAACCCTGACAAGCTTCTTGTTCTTCTCCAAGCAGCCACTCCAAATGAAATTTTGCATCTAAATTTCAATCGTTTTTATTATACTAGCAGGCCAATTGTAAATGGATATACAATGGACCAACAGTCTTTGTATGACTGCTTTCACAAGTTGAACTCTACCAGCCATGAAAAAAAGATGTGTTTTCCAAGCAGTCAGTCTTAACTTGATTTTATATGCAATGAAAAGAAAATGATCAGGTTTAGGTTTACTAATGAAAATAGGAGCTCTCAAATAGATGAAGTAAAGGGAAGCCATGGTGAAGCTAATTAGATCAGCCAATAATTTGTGTCTGCTAGCACTACAAAAATAATAATTTTTGGCACCGCCTCTACGAAAGCGCTTTTTAGAGAAAGCGCTTTCATAGACTTTAAAAAAATTTCGCTTAAAAAAAGCGCTTTCATAGGGTTCCCTAAGAAAGTGCTTTTCAAAAAGCGCTGCTAAAGGCATTAGAAATGTCTAACCTAAGAAAGCGCTTTTGATAAGCGCTCTTATAGGTGGCCTTAAGAAAGCACTTTTAAAAAGCGCTCTTATAGGCTGCCTTAAGAAAGCGCTTTTAAAAGCGCTGTTATAGGACTATGATACGAAAGCGTTTTTAAAGGAAAAAGCACTCTTATATATGGGCTTTAGAAAGCGCTTTTAAAAGCGCTTTCATAAATTATTTTATAATTAAAATTAGAAACCCTAAATATACGATTTCATTGTTTCATTCATCGTTTCCCTGCGTTCTTGCTGCTACCTGCGTTCATCTTCTTCTCTCGTACCTACTACCTGCGTTCTTGCTGCATTTCAAGTCATTCCACCGCCATCTTGTCCTCTTCCTCTCACGGTCGTCTCGTCCTCAGCCTCTCACGGCCGGAAACTCCCTATTTCCCTGTTGGCTTCTCTCTGTGGAAGAACTTCATTTCCCAGTTTTCTTTTCTCTGTTCTCTGCTCGCCTTCCCATTGCTCCATATTATTCAAGGTACTTTCATTTTTGTTGTTATTATTTAAGTTGAAGTTTGATTATGGTTTGTTTGTGTCAAGTTGGAAGGAGATTTTGGTTGATAGTATTATAAAATGTTATTGTTTCTGTTCATGTGTGTTGCTTCCCGGATGTGTGTTGCTGTCCGGATACAACTGACATACCATATTACATTGTGCCATATGATTGAGAGGCATGTCATAAAACGTTACTAAGTTTTTTCATGGCTGCCCGGATTTTGTTACGTTTGATTTATAGCTTGCATTGAATTTGGTTTATCATGTTAGTTTCACTTGCATTGTTTTGACTTTGAAAGTTCAAATCGATTATGACATTGTTTTGTGTTTACCGTTGATATTAAGAATGATTGAAACGATGTTATCAAGCTCTAGTTCATGTGCATAGTTGCTGCCCAAAATTTTGTTTGAAGGTTCGAAGCCTATTTAGAACTTGATTTTCATGTTGTAATACTATTTCTCGCCTTTTGTTTCATTTGTGACTGAAAAACCATGTTAACCGTTGTGTTATTATATTTTGAATATGTTATGAACAATAATACTATGTTGACTTTTGCTTAAGAAAAAGGTCATCCATTCATTCCGTTTAGTTAAATGTTCATGTACATTCATCCTATTTTTTTAATAGAACTTTAATGCGCGTTACTAAGTTTGTTCATGGCTTCCCGGATTTTGTTACGTTTGATTTATAGCTTGTATTGAATTTGGTTTATCATAATAGTTTCACTTACATTCATTCATGTACATTTATCCTATTTTTTATAATAGAAGTTTTCTTTTCTTTGAATTAGTAGGGTTTCCCGGCCTAGTTCGACATATGACGCTCATTCTCCGCGTTTCTTTGAGTTCGATAAATCCGAGGTAAATTTCTTCCTCAAATTACTGGTATTGTGATGAATTTGTCTTAAATTGCCTTTCGTATGTTGCGTTTTCTTGATACGGATCCATTCCGTGTATACTTTGCATTTTGACAGAAACGCAGTATACTGTTTTGTGCACTAATTAGTTGATATGGATAAGATATGGATGTATTACAATCGATTGTCGAAAGACTACGAGAATGGGGTTTCGGAGTTTGTTAAGTTTGTTGTTGCGCACGCCAAAGACTCATGTCGAATGACATGTCCTTGTTTGTATTGTTGTTTTGGGAATCGGGTTGACGCAGTTCAGTTGGCATCACATTTAATACGGTTTGGAATTGATAGAAGTTATACATGTTGGAATATGTATGGTGAGAAAAGTAACGGGAATGTTGAATCGGGGGATAAGAGGACCTATTCTTCAAACAACAATTGCACAGATACATACGATTATGATCGAGTCGAAGAGATTGCAGAAGCGCTTGAAGAAGATCTTAATGATTGTCCCAAAATGTTCGAGAGGTTGGTAAGCGATGTAGAGAAACCATTGTATAATGGTTGTACAAAATTCACAAGATTGTCTGCGGTGTTAAAGTTGTACAACTTAAAGGCCGACAATGGATGGTCGGATAAAAGTTTCACAGAGTTATTAGCCCTTATGAAAGATATGCTACCAGAGGATAATGTTCTTCCCAATCGAACGTATGAGGCCAAAAAGATGTTGTACTCTATTGGCATGAGCTATGATAAGATACATGCATGTCCAAAAGATTGTGTTTTGTTTCAAAACGAGTATGCATCGTTAAATAAGTGTACTAAATGTGGTGCCCCTCGATATAAGAAAAAGTTATCTCCGACAAAAGTCTTATGGTATTTTCCTATAATCCCGAGATTTACACAGATGTATCATAGTGAAATCGATTCAAGACACTTGACTTGGCATTGAGATGAAAGAATTATTGATGGAAAATTTCGACATCCGATGATTCTCCACGGTGGATGAAAATTGATAATGATTATCCCGAATTTGGAAAGAAGCAAGAAACCTTCTTGGCATTGTCTACTGATGGAATGAACCCACACGGTATTCAAAGTATCTCGCATAGCACATGGCTTGTGATTCTTATGATTTATAACCTATCTCTGTGGCTATGTATGAAGCGTAAGTACATGATGTTATCTATGTTAATTTCTGGGCCTAAACAACCAGGAAATGACATAGACGTATACTTGGAACCATTAATCGAAGATTTAAAGATTTTGTGGGAGAACGGTGTGGAGGTTTATGATGGTTATAGGAAAGAAAGTTTCAACTTGAGGGCGATGTTGTTTGGAACAATTAACGATTTTCCAGCATACGGAAATCTATCCGGGTATAGCATTGAAGGTGAAAAGTGTGCGTTCGCGTTAAAAAGTGACGCGCTAGGGAATCGAATGTGAATTCAGATTCTCTGGCTTGAAACGATTTACTCTTTTGATTTGTTTATAAAGATGCCGCGAGCATCAAGCTTTATTATTTTCAACACAAGAAAGATGATTTAATGATTATGAAAAAGGGAAAGTCATTAATACCCTCAATTGATTTTGATATGCGAACGACTAGCGCAAACTAGACACAACGCATTGGGAGATTCGAGTAAGGGGTTTGTTATATAAAGGGAATAGATGGAGCACCCTAAATATATATAGTTATCTATAGCTTTATATATGAATATGTTTGATATGTTTGTGTGTTTTAATTGCTATTTCTATGATTGGGAAAGTTTCTCCTTTGGGATTTTAAGACGGATAGATTATATGGGATCCTAGTGCTTGTAATTATTGTGCTCGCAAAGATCTTTGGATCTTCTGCATACATATCCCCTAGTGGGAATCAGAGCATTTGTAGCTCGGATCTACAGGGATCTATAGTTTGTTTGGTCTGAGGGAGAAAGAAATTTGCTCGGCAAGGATGAGACCTTGTGCCTACGTATTCTCAAAGGGATGTTGAGAAAGTCAGAGCAATCGTAGTTCCCACTTATGCTAGTGGAAGCAACGGGATGTTAGTAAGAGACACAGACAAATGTCATCTTAATAAAAAATGTATCTAATCTATTTCATCACATACATTTTGAAAAGTTTGATTGATTTAAATCTTTCATCGTAAGTTATAGGTGTTTTGCTTGAGTGTACAAGCGTTACCACTTACATGTTTAAGAAAGATGTTTTGAAAAAGATGATTGAATCTTTTAATTGTAAGCATTGGGTGTTTTTCTTGAGTGTACAAGCGTTACCACTTACAATTAAGAGATGTTTTTGTTTGAAAAGAGTTTGAAAAGTTTTTGATTGTATGTGATGTGATAGATAAGATACTTCTTCCATAGAGATGATAAACGTCTAAATCTCTAGGAGAAATTGATTGGATTAAGGGGATGCTTTTAAGAAGCCCATGGGTCCTTGTATTGTTAGCCCAAGAGGAGGCATTCTGAGGGTCATCGAGGGTCATCGGGGATCCTTGTACGAAGCTCAAGAGGAAGCTATAGGGTATGGCTGGTTTTGGCTTTAAAAGGGATTTCACCGGGAAACCATCCTTTTGGAATTAAGAGCAATTTCACCGGGAAATTATACTTTCTGGGTTCTATCTTAGCGCGGGTGATTCTTTGTATTGGAAGCCCAATAGGAGGCTGTTAAGAGATTTTATGGTCTCTTTCATTGTATGATGCCCAAGAGAAGGCTAAACTCAATGAGGAGTTCTTTTGAATGAAGCCCAAGAGGAGGCTGACTCAACAGGGGAGTGTTGTCTTATATGAAGCCTAAGCGGAGGCTAACCTCAGATGAATGAGTTTTCTTATATGAAGCCTAAGAGGAGGCTAACTTTGTGGGGAGAGTTATCTTGTATAAAGCCCAAGAGGAGGCTATAATTGTGGGGAACCTATTGGTTAGACTAATTGTTATGTTATAACTAGACAGTTATATAAACAAATGCATGTGTGATATGTATTCACAGGAGTTTATGAAGGAAATATAAACAGATGCATGATGTTTATTTACAAGAGTTTATGAAGGAAATATAAACAAGTGTCTGTGAAATGAACGTTTGAAACGAGCGTAACTTGATTATTTACAAGTTTGGATTGTGTACAAGGATGTAAATATGTACACGAACGAGTATTTATGTACAGGAGTTGTGGATGTACATAGGAGGGTTGGGACTTACACCATAAGGGTGGCCCATTGGTTTGAAAGCAGTTTCACAGGGAATAATGCTCCTTTCAATACCAATGGTATTCAGTGTATATACAGACGAAACAGAAAACAAACGATCGAAGTTTATCCGTGTTTGAGTAAAAGTATCTGTATTATGTACAAGTAAAAATTTGTATGTATATGAGAAAGAATTTGATATGTACAAATAAATAATTATGTACATAAAAGAATGTTTTTGTGTATACACAAGTGAAGTGAAAACAAACGATCGAAGTTTGTCTGTACTTGAGTATAAAAAGTATCTGTATTATGTACAGATAAAAATTTATATGTATCTGAAGAGAGTTTGATATTTACAAAGAAATAATTATGTACATAAAAGAATGTTTTTGGGACTTACACCGTGAGGGAGGCCCATGATCGATTAAGAAATTTGAGAGAAAACGAATCGGTTTTATCGTTTAAATCGGATCGACCATGGTAAAAAGATGTAAGTTTGATGAAAAGTTTTGAAGAAATGTTTTTAAAAGTGTTTTTGAAATGTAAAATTCATTTATGAAAAGTTTTGAAAAGAATCGAATTGAAAGTTTAAAAAATTCACCTTTTAAAGTGGTTTTGAAAAGTGTTCAAAGCGCTTTTGCTCGATTAAAACATAATCGATGAGTTTTTCTGAAAATTTTGCACTATCATAAAATAGATACATTAATTGACAAGTGTACAAAAAATCACCTCAAAATGAGGAGTTTTGATAGGTTAAAAAAAATGTTAAAGTTTGTGAAAAAACATGAAGAAAATATGAAAAGTTTAAAAAAAAATGGTCCATGGGAGGTTTGAACCCAGGACCTGTGGGTGGCATAGGTGGCAAAGTGATCTCGAGCGCTGGGGCAAGAGTGTATTCGTGTATTGAAACAAAAACACGTGTTTATATTATATTGGAAAATTTGAATTTGAAAATAACAAGAACACGCGCGAACATGTTCTTCATCCTCTTCAATTCTTTGATTTTGTAACTTTCTTGTTTCTCAATGATTTTGAAAGTTGTAAACATGAAAGTTGCTCGAAATTTAACAAGGAACATGATGATGGTTATTAATTTCATTTATTTTTGGTCTAACATGGTTAAATTTCTGATGAACACGAAGAACCCTAGAACTGAAAATCCTAATTGAAATCGTGTATGGTTAATGATTTTTCCAATTGTTTGAGGGTTTATGATCGTAAGGTGCGTAAACAAACGCCAAGAGTTTTTTTCAAATGAATCAAAGAATCATGAGATTGAGTTTCGTGTTCTTACCTGTTGAAGCTGGAATCGAATTCAATGCAAGAGTGTTTCCAGTTGTTGTTTGTGGATTGTTTGAGCACCGCCCTCTCTGGGAAGGTGTTGGTCGCACTTCATGAACATGCCGGATCACTCTACTCAAGTCCACCTGCACTGAGCTTCGAATGGAACTGGAAATTGATGTTAGAGTTGTTACAGATCAAGAAGGAGGGTATGCATCATCCATATGGAGTATGTTGATGATGTTTGGATGATCAAAACACAAAGTGCTCGAGCCAAACCATGAATTTGAAGTTTAAGGCAGTCTTGAGCAAGCTTGAAAGTGTGAAATGAAAATCTGGTTTTTACTTGTTTTCAGATTGAATTTAAGTTACAAACCAGTTATATGTTGATATTAAAACATGTTAGACACCAAACATCTTATGTTTATTCACAATTTTTCAAAAATGCATAAACTCTTAATTTGAACTATGTTACTTGAATTTCAAGAAAGTAAAGAGAAAGCATGTCTTGGCATTACTTTGGTGTGTTTGAACTTGAAAATAATGCCTCTATTTATAGGCCATAAGCTTTGAAATGTTAGGCACAAAGTTTTGGCATTGGTAATTCAAAGATGCCTTAAAGGGCAAGAAAGGCATTTTGCAAAGGAAAAGGAAGCTTCCTTTTTTAACCATGTGTGAAAATATTCAACTTGATCCAAACTTGTCATAATTACTTCTCACTGATTTTTATCAGTTCTTATCCCAATTTGGCAAGGTGGCAAGTGTTCTAGAAGAAGAAATCAAAAAATGACCTATAATTTGAAGTTTTGAACTTTGAAAACCATGGTTATGGAGCCTTATGTTTCAATTTCAAAAGTATAGCTAGACTCCATGGATTTGAGAGTTCTTGGACATTTGGAAAGCTTGTTTCAAGGGCTACAACTTTCATGTTTTGAGTTTTTTCCAAATCAAAGTGGAACTATGTGAAAAAATGCCATGAAGTTTGGAAAAAATAAGAAAGTTCAACACTTGAAAATTTTTCTAAGTGTTGGAACTTTTGACTTTTTGTTGACTTTTCCAAATTATTTGATTTTTTATGATCATGATGGATCATTTGAAGTATTTTGATGATGGAAAAAGTTTTGTTTTGAAAAATTTGACCAAAAGTCAAAGTTTGACTTTTCTCGTGATGAATTTTCATCGATGTTTCAAATTGATGAAGTCTCGTGAACTGTGATGTTTTGAATTCGTAAATTAGGTCAAGATGTTGTATCTAAGATATAATGATTAATCTCTAGCCAAAAAAGTCATTCATTGCTCAAAAAGTCAGAGAATACTCATGCTCGACCAAAACCCTAATTGGTCGATCCTCGATTGATCAATGAGAAAAGTTGGATATCTGAGGATCAAAGGTTGATGTTTTGATCAAGATAGGTAAAATGAAGTGAGTAAAACTCAAACCCTAATTGGTTGCTTCTTGAATCAGATGAAAATTTGATGAAACCCTAAATTTGACCTGTGAATGCTACACCCGATTAATCGTTCGAATCGTTAGTGATGCAATGATGCAAATGTGAGGTGGTATATTAGGTCAAAAATTGGGGTATGACAGTGTGTTCTGTCTGTGAAGATGGAACCGATACGATGCGATTAAAACTTTGTCAGAAGAATGTCTTTCTCAGTCATCGTAGATTCTTAACTTCTAAACATCACTTTCGTGGATGGAGAAAAGCGTTCAATGGAGATACCGAACAACGTAGAGCTCCGCCTGGATTGGCAGGTGATCAAATTTTTGAAAAGGTGAAAGATGTGAGTATTCAGTTTGGCAAGCCTTTTGCACATAAAGTTGTCACAGGTGGGTGGAAGAAGAGGTCAATTTTTTTTTAATTGCCATATTGGAAATCTTTGTACGTAAGACATTTTCTTGATGTGATGCATATTGTGTAAGTTTCGGAGTGAAGTTAAAGTTCCAGAAGGCTACTCATCAGATATTAGAAGACTTGTGTCTATGAAAGACCTCAAGTTAAAGAGTTTAAAAACGCATGATTGCATGTTATAATGGAATATTTTCTACCGATAGGTATACGTTGTATTCTGCCAGAAAAAGTAAGAAGCGCAATAACTAAATTGTGTTTTTTCTTCAAGTCAATTTGTAGTAAGGTGATCGATCCTGAGATCTTACCAACATTGCAAAAAGAAATAGTTGTTACTTTGTGTGAGCTTGAAATGTATTTTCCTCCCTCCTTTTTTGACATAATGGTTCATCTTGTCGTTCAACTTGTGAAAGAGACACAATTGTGCGTACAAATTATATGAGATGTACCCTGAACGTTATATGAAAATATTAAAAGGGTATGTGAAAAACCGAAGCCGACCAGAGGGTTGTATTGCGGAACGATACATTGTTGAAGAAGCGGTTGAGTTTTGTACTAAATATTTGTCAAATGTTCAATCAATTGGACTCCCCAAATCTCATATTGTTGAAAAATAGAAGGTAAGAAGCTAATTGGAAATAAAGTTGTGACAGTATCAAGGGTCGAACGGAATCAAGTGAATTTGTATGTTCTGCACAATGAGATTGAGGTTGATCCGTATGTTGAAATGCACAAGGGTGTTCTTCGAGGTTTAAATTCGAATAGAAATGAGAATTGGATTGTACGAGAGCATAATCGAAGTTTCATACCATGGTTTAAGGAACATATTTATTCAAAGTATCGCGGATCCCGCCCGAATGTAAAGGTTGAGATGTTTAGCATATGGTCCAAGTTTGGTTGTGTTTTCTTATAGCGCATATGCAATTAATGGATACACATTTTATACCAAAGAACAAGATGATAAAAGTACTATGCAAAATAGTGGTGTCACCTTGGTAGCTGAAGCAATGCACATATCAAGTGTGAAGGACTTAAACCCGAAATTTACAAATTTTTTGTATTTTGGGGTTATCGAGCGCATTTGGGTGTTTGATTACGAGAAATTTCAGATTCCTATATTCGGTTCCAAGTGGGTTGAAAATAATAATGGTATACGAATGGGTGGGGTGCAAAGATAAGCCTTTCATTCTAGCCTCTCAAGCTAAACAAGTGTTCTATGTCAATGATCCGACAAGTACGAAATGGTCTATAATGCTTTTCTCTAACAAAGTAATTGATGAAAACATTGGAGATCAAGGCGATATTGGTGTTGACATTGAATCTTTTACCATAAATGATCAAAATGAGAATGAATCATGTATTAGAAATGATCATAATGAGGGTATTTGGATCAATCCAACCGTCCGCGTTGTTAAGAGACGAGTAGAACATATTCCTACCAAGAAAAGAAAGAGATGTTAGTGAAAAAGGTAATAGGATATATAATTATAGCCTATATCATTCAATAAAATTTAAATATATGTCATTTCATTTTTTTTCATTATAGTATATATAATAATAGCCTATATCATTCAATAAAATTTAAATATATGTCATTTCATTTTTTTTTCTTTATAGTATATATGATTATGGATTTTTATATTTGTCATTTTCATTTTATTTTATTTTTCTTTATTACAGGTCAAATGGCTAGTAATCAAGATACTTCAGAAAATGTTCCACAAGAAAATGTTCCACAATATACTTCAAAAAAGGATATCACACGAGGCATAACTATTATGCGGGGAATCATTTGTGATAGAGATAAAGGAGTTACATATAATGTAGATTGGAATAATGAGGACCAACTAATTGGGTCTAATTCTGCAAAACTGACAAGCTACATCGATACACTTGTTCGTATGCACATTCCGATCACCACTCTTAGATGGAAAAAAGGAGAGTCGGACGAGGCTAAAGAAAAAATTTGGACTGAGATAAATGTATCATATATGGTTGTTGTTATTTGTTTTATATTGACGATAATGTGTTTAAATTACATATACTAACACACTCTATGCGTATGTTTTTTTTGTAGAGGTCCTTTAACATTGAAGATGCCCGCAAAAAATATATAACGGGTTTGGCCGGAAAAAGACACAGAGGGTGGAGAAATTTTTTAACAAATAAGTATCTTAAAGATGACGAAGGAAATTTTGTTGAAGAAGATCCTGAACGTCCAAAGAAATATGAGAGCTTCATTACACCTGAAGAATGGGTGGCATTTGTAGGCCAAAGAAGAGACGAGAATTTCAAGAAAGTGAGTGCCGTAAATTGCGAGAGAGCGTCAAAATCCGCATATCCATATAAAATAGGGCGTTTGGGATATGCACGCTTACAGGAAAAAATTGTAAGTAAATATCAATTCCACGATCTTATTAATTCTCTCATTGTGTTATAATTGATGATCATATTATTTGTAACAATGCGTAGTTAGAAGAGACGCAAAGTGACGAAACATCACTACCAGCACATGTGTTGTGGAAGGAAGCTCGTGTTGGCAAAGATCGAGTTGTTAATCCCGATCTGCAACATTTTTATGATGAGTGTGTAAGTATAACATCATGTCTTTAATTAAATTATATAAAATTTTTATTAATATATAATTAATTTTTTATCCCCACTAATAATTTTTGATATGTAAATGAATTACAGGAGACCCTATCGCAATCGGTATCCACAGGTGATGACCAGGATATCAAGAGCGTACTCAGTCGAGCACTAAATGTTGCTGAGTATCCGGGTCGGGTGAGGGGTAAAGGTCATGGTGTGACTCCAACCTCCCTGTATAAGAATCCAAGAAAAAAAATCCTAGCAATGCAGAAGTGATGCAAACATTGCAGGATTTACAAGCACAAGTCCGTGAACTGTAGAAGGATAAAGAGAGATATATGGCGGAAAAGAGCAATTCACAACTGAAAGAAACTAGTGACAAGGCTAGTATCAACTGTCAACATAAATTTTCCAAGGTAATTAAGATGATAATCCATTAGAGAAAGTTTAATTGTAATTTATAAAGAAAGTCTAACGGTTATTATTGGTTTAGGACATTTCATGTTGTCAGCTATACCTATCGTCGTCGACTTATCGGGTAGTTGGCAAGGGAAAAGTGCACAACACCTTGGGAGATTTACTTCACCATAGACCGCTCTCGAATGTACACATGAAGGTATCGGTTGATGTTGTTTTAGATCTGAATGTGTTGCTACCGGTACCTGACATTGTTGCGGAGACCACATTGCTGCGAGATGCAGTAAAATCTTTTGTGGCATGGCCATCATACCTCCTTTTCATAGATGATCAGGTATGTTGAAAACCATTATGAATCTTTAAGTATTCAACTGACAGTTCTGACCTCAATTTTTTACATGGTAATTTTAGACTCCTACAAAACTCGCATCTAAGGATAAAGGGATTTTGCAGCACGGTGAGTCTGTTGCATCGCAAAGAGAGGTACGTTTAAAGTGTTAATTATATGATCAGAATAAAAAACTACATAACTTTATATCTTACATAAGTCTATATGATTTTTAGGTACCTTTTCAAGGGTCACAACAAGTGAGCTAGAAATTTGGTAGGGTACCACCTAAGAAAAGGGTTCCTGTCCGAAAATTTGTGCCTAGATTTCGGTAGTGTCTTAAAACACTAGTGGGCACATCAGATTTGATGAATGGTGGTATTCGTCAAATGGATATGGATGTATGTGTCTTTGGTTTTCCTTGTACCGAAACAATTGGACAAGAGGACATGGAACAAATCTTTCTTCATGGAGAATTAGGCGCCAGTGTTATGCACTCATACATCCGGTAACTCGATCAATATATTATTTAATTGGTTGAATATTTTTTTATAACATTTAATTGAAATAGTCTAATATTAATTATGTTTTTATTTAAGGATGTTATTTGACAAATTGATGTGCGAGAATCAATTGTCAAATAGATTCCATTTCGTGTCTTCCTCCCGTGTCAGTGGAGCGACAATTGCTACGAAACCGGAGTCAGTAAGAGAGCACTTAGTCGATAGATTTATGGTAACTGGCAGTACAGAAAGCTTATATCTTTTGGCGTATAATTCAGGGTTAGATTTTCATTCTAAGTTCATTTTAATATTTGTATTTTTTACATTAAATTTTTTATCTAAATTGTTGTTTTAGTTTATAGATGTCACTGGTTGTTGCTTGCTATCGATCCCATAAAAGAAGTGGTCTATTATCTTAATTCGGTTGACGGTGATTGGACAAATTATCCGAATATGAAGCTAATGATTGATACGTAAGTGACATTATTCTAAATATCCGTTTGTGTTTATATATTTAACTATTTCTATGTCATTATTCTAAATAAATATTTTAATTTTGTCAGTTCAGTACAAGTATTCTGATGTCAAAGGGAAGCACGGGTACCACGGTCTAAATCAAACAACATTAATTGGATCAAAGTACATGTATATTAGTTTCCACAATTTTGCTTATAATATTTATGATACTTGATAAACCAATACATCTATATATTCTTATTTGTTTTTCTATGTAGTATCCTCAACAACAAAACGACATAGATTGCGGATACTTTGTTTTGAAGTTTATCAAAGAAATTATTCAAATGAATGAAATAGAGATTCCAATCACGGTATGGATTTATAACTTATTATGGATTTATACTTTATTTTATTATTTATTGGATATTTCATACAATTTATTACTTTTAACTAAATCATGCATATTTTTTGTTTTGTTATGTAGTATTTTGATGAATACAAGTGTGCATATTACACGAAACTTCAAATGGAAGAACTCAAAGAGGAGTTGTGTCAATATTTTATGGAGCAAAGAATCTTATAAGGTATGAATACATTATTGTGTGAAAATGATTATGAATACATTGTTTTGTGTATACAATACTGATCATGTTATTATGTTCATATCTTGCAGGATCAGGACCTTGAATATATATGTACATTAGGACTGACTTACTTAGTGTTATATAGCTGATTTTGTTGGGGTTGATTTTGGTACGTTTAAAAATATGTTAATTGAATTACAATGATGTATATATATTTTGGATATGAATGGTATATAATGATATTTGTATATAATATTTAAATTTGGTATTTGGATAACAATGGTATATAATGGTATTTGTATATAAGATTGTAAATTACCGGTTTATGAATTATGTGTTTATGAAATAATGTGCAAAAATGCAGGTTTAAAAATTATTTAAATTTTTGATTTTTCAGTAGAAAATCTATGAAAGCGCTTTTAACCTAAAAGCGCTGCCATAGGCCACCTATAAGAGCGCTTTTTGAGTAAAAGCGCTGCCTAAGGTATACCTATGAAAGCGCTTTCATAAGTTAAAGCTCAAAAAAAACATTTTCGTAGGTCATTTTTAGCATAATGTAGGAGAGATGTCTCCTGCATAAATTAAAGATTTAGCCTTTTTACATAATTGACCAGAGAAAATAGTATACTCATTAAGAAAATTATAGATAGCATTTAAGAATTTGTGATCCCCTCTACAAAAAAATCATAATATCATGAGCATAAAGGGTGTGAGAAGGCACAAAACACTCTTAGCTTTGAAAAGTTAACAAAATGTTGTTAGCATTTAAAAAAAAAAAATGTTATGTATTTATCTTTTTTTTTTTAGAGTTAAATATCTTTTTAATTCCTATAAATATGTGACTCTATAATTGTGGTCCCTCTAAATTTTATTATGCACGGTGTTTTAATCCATGTCGTTAAACTAATATACATTTTTAAATGATTATTATATAAATATGTGTAGAATGTTATAAAAAATTCTTAAAAATAAACTTAAAATTTAATTTTTAAATTAGAATTTTCATTGTTTTTATCAAAATATTTTAAAATTTAAAAAATTCTATTAAACTCTTCTCATTTTAAAAAATTAAAAATTTAAGAATAATTATTTTAAATTTTTTTAAAAATAATAAAAATTAAAACTAAATGAATTAAAAATTTATGAAGACTATTATTAGAAAAAAAGTTTAGAGAAATCAAAATAAAATCAATGTTGTGTCATAGAGGGATTCTAGCCCAAATACAAAAAGAAACTACTAAACCAGCCTTACAACAAAGTCAGATCGGTTTTAGACAGAAAAGAGGCTTTTTGTAAGAATCATGAAAATTACTGAATCAAGCAAAGCTAATGTTCTCTTACAGAGGAAACCATGTAGATTTATTGCAACAAGTGTTTTTATTTTCTATATATATGATTACACGTACACAAATAAAATCATAATCATCAACATCTACATACACGAGTGAGCAATCACAGAAAACAATAATGACAAATAAATAAATCGAATTCCTAACCGACTAAAGTAAGAATTCAATACAAATGCATCTAAGCTAAAACCACGGAGACGAAGATTCCAGCAAAAGAAGTAACGGCAACGAAGGTTTTGGAAATAGAGAATGCAGCAGAGGGTGCGTCAGCTCCTCCTGGTTGTGCCGGTGCTGCACCATTAGTTCCGGGTGCTGGCGGAGAAGAAGTGTTTGGGGTTGGTGATGAAGGAGAGGGTGCTGGAGAAGAAGTGGTTGAAGGAGAGGGTGTTGGTGATGTGTTTGTGGAGGGTGATGGGGCAGGGGCTGAATTGGGTGATACTGATCGGGTAGGTGCGGGTGCAGGAGCTTGCTGTGCTATGCATGAGGTAGCCAATAGTCCCAATATTACAAACACTTTGATTACAGCAGAAGTCATGTTGTTAATATGTGTTTCTTTGATAGAGAAGAATGTTGAGTGAAATATGATTCTTCCAAATATATGGTTTTTATGATAATTGATTTGGGTAAGGTCTATGTGCATAATTGGGGGTATATATAGTGTGATATTGGTTGTGTTTTCTTAGCAAAGGCTGTGTGTGATTAATAATTAGTCAAATAATTTTTTTTTCTTCTATTTTATGCATTTTTCTTTTTCTAGTTGATATTTTTTTAATACATTTTTTAATATATTTTTTTGTGTGTTTTTCAGCAAGGGCGGTTGTGTGATGTGACTTTTGATGAGTAATGGGTCAAATAAAATAAAAGACTACTTTTTCTTATTTTTTGCTAAAGGATTTTCTTTTCTTAATGCAAATTTCTTTTTTTAATTTGCAAGTGCAATTTAAGTAATACGACACTGGTTGTGTGCAGGCAAAGTTTCGACGTAACTGCGTTTAACCGTTCTCAATTTGATTACCGAGTCAGAGATTAATTTATTCATTTCACGTGAAGCAAGCGTTGTCTTTTATAAAAAAAAAATTTGAAGAAGTAAAATTGACCAACGCAGGTCTTTTATAGGAGTAATTATTTAATTATATTAATGCACAAAAATTAAAGATGATAGAAATAACGAGAGAATAATAAAAAAAATAACGGTTGCACTAAAGAGAAAGAATTAAGGTTGTTGTTATAAATAACATCTATAATTAGTTTATTTATACACAAAATAAATTATCACATATATCATAACAAAAGGTAAACTTAATAATTATGCAAACAGTACAAATTAGAAAATATTAAAGTACCTTTCAAACTAAATTTAATAGCTAAGCTAAATAACCCATAAGTTAAACATACTTCTGAGACAACCTCATTCTTCTTCTGACTAACAACAACTTCTAGCTAATCAACCTCAGAAGCTGACTACTACTTCTGAACAACACCATAACATCAAAAACAACTGCTTCTGATTAACAACAACTTCTGAATATTAAATTACCCTTCAATAGACTAAAGAAGCGAAGTTACAAAACAAAAAGATAGAGTAGAATTTTAAAATAAATAGTAAAAGGTGTGAAAAACAACTTGATTCCTAAAAGGGTTAAAAAAGCTATTTAATAGATTTTAGGGTTAAATATATAATACTCCTGCAATGTTAGTGAATTTCGCATTAGGTCCCTAAAAAGGATTATTTTAAAAAAACCCCTCAAAATGTCAAGATTTTGTCAGTTAGGCTCTTAGATGCACTATTTCACTAAAGATTTTATTTTAGTTATCACTTGGCATCTAGGGGGATTTTCATTTTCATTTTTAATTTATTAATTAAATCCATATGGATTTTTTATTTCTTTATTTATTTTAAATTTATTTATTATATTTTAATTAATAAATCGAATTCTCATTTTTACGTTTATTTATTATATTTTAATTATAATTAAGGGGAGTTTTTATTAATTAATTATTAAAATATTACAATGGGCCTTAAGTCCTAATATATTACATAAAGCCCAATATTTAAACTGTTGAAAATAATTGTTTGGCTTTATGTAATATATTCCATAAAGTCTCATGGAGACGACTCCTCTATCGCAGTACAGAAGGTGATGTTATAGATAGTTGTCTCATTTCTTTCCTTTGTGCCCTTGCCCTTTGCTCGCGCTCTCGACGAGCCGTCGCTGTTTGACTTTGTCTGCACTGTCTCAAACGTGTCATCTGGTTATCATGATTGGCCATTTTCCTGAAATAAAATACAATTAAAATTAATTCTAAAATAATATAGCCAAAATTCGCAGGTTAATGTCAGAATTTTCCCATTCAGACTAAAACTCGCAAGTTAACCTGCGAAGTCTCTTCTGCTATACTTCGCAAGTTAACTTGTGAAGCCCCCTTCGTCCAAATTTTTCAAAAACCATATTTTCAGACTCAAAACTCTCAAAATCTTTTTTTTTCTACTACATTATCCTACTCTAACATCATACACTACTACATTTCTACAACCTAAACCTTATAATCTAATAAAAACAGAAATTTAAATAGAAATTGTTTAAGAAAACATACCTAAAATGGAGGTTGTAATGAGTTGAACTTGATGTTGGAGGAGTTGCAATGAGTTGAACTTGATGTTGGAGGAGTTGGAATGAGTAGAAATTGCAAAGAATTGGTAGAAACTAAGGGTTAGTAGTATAGAGGAAAAGTTTGTGTGTTTTGAAAAATGAATGAGAAAGAGGAAAAAAGTTGTATTTTCTAAAATTATATGTGTTAAGTTAACTTGCAACCCAAATATGGTGGAGTTAACTTGATTCACCTTATTTATAAAGGCGAATTGCAAATTAATTGAATTACTTTTTAAAAACGTGAATTATTTCGTAAGTTAACTTACGAGTTCACCTGATTTGGAGAATTCACCAGTTAACTTACGAAACATGAGAGTATTTTTGTATTTTCCTCAGGGATAAAAGAGAATCCCACTAAATGAGAAAAAGTTCCCTAATATTATTGCAAAACTAACCTTCATTGTTCCACCATTGCATTAGTTGGGCCCGTGGGCCATTCTGAAATTTTTACATGGCCTTTTTCATTTATGCTCAAAGGCATCCACAATTAATTTGTTTTGTATATTTTGACATTTACTAAACTATATCATTTTTCCTTAACTGATTCATATAAAGCTAATACCATTTTTTTTTCAATTTTTGTTTCCTAAAACATTTTATTTCTCAAATTAATTATACTTTTCTATCTTAATAATTTTTTCCATATTATATCATCATATATCACTTTATTACATTAATTTTTTTCATCATTATAAAAACTACAACACTTTACCCTTCAAATTTATTCTTTATTCTTTACTTTTATTTTTTATTTTCATACACATTATTATTTTCATCACACTCTATAGACATACTATTTACTTACGTGCAATATTTTATAAGTTATAGACATTTCAAATAAATATATTATTCATTGTAATCTCTTGATTTTCAAAAATAATTATTGCCATTCAATTATTATGTTTTTTAAGAACATTCATTTTATTTTTATTATTTATTAAAATTTGAATATAAAAAAAATAAAACAATATTTTGATTTCCATATAAAATTAAGTATAAAAAATTTGTGATATTTTAAAAAACAATTTTATAAAATTCACTTTTAAAAATAAAATAAAAATCTATTTTTTAATAGTAAAACAAATATGCCCAATATCTCTTGTGTAGAGGAAACCATACAGACTTATTGCAACAAGTATTTTTTGTTAGAATGTATAATTCCTGTTTAGTCGAATTTATTTTTTGTGCTAGTCGAACTAGCTATTGGGTGTGAGTTGGTCGAACTAGATAGAATTTCAAACTGCATAGATTCATAGTGTTGCAGTGTGTCAAAATCTTTTGGGCCCTGATTGTTTTGGGCTTTAGTTTAGTTTCTCTTTGAGCCTGCAAAATGTGTCTATATAAGGAGCATTTCTTTATAATAAAAAAAAAACAATCAATAACAATTTTCATATAGTTTTAGATAATCATTCTCTCTCAATTCCATTCTTCTTCTTCTTCTTCACAAAAATATCTTTCTTGAAAACCCTTTGTTCCAAAAAATTTGTATCAAAGAGCTCGTTGCGATTCAAAGTGAATCTAATGGCAAACGGAACAACAACGTCGACATAAATTCCAGCGAATCTGCCAGGTTTCAAAGGGGAAAACTAGCAACGATGGGTTGCACAAATGAAGGTCATTTTCAGATTTCAAGATGTTGTTGAAATCTTGAATGATGGTGTGTCGGAGCTGGAAGCAAACGCGACGGATGCCTAAAAAGTTGCGCACAAAGATCAGAGAAAGAAAGATTGTAAAGCATTGTTCTTGATTCATCAGTGTGTAGACTCTGATGTATTTAAGAAGATAATTGAATAAGAATCAGTGAAAGATGCGTGGGACAAGTTGAAGAACTTGTATGGAGGAGGCGAGAAATTGAAAAAGGTGAAGTTGTAGACGCTGAGAAAGCAATACAGGATCATGCATATGAAAGATGATGAGTTAATCTCTGCATACTTCTAAAGGATTCTGACGTTGACGAACAAAAATAAAAGCATGTTGAGAAACGATCACTGATTTTCAGAAAATAGAAAAGGTACTGAGATCTCTAACTGCAGATTTTGACTATATTATAGTGACAATTGAAGAGGCCAAGACTCTATCTGAGATGAAGTTAGAAGAACTTCAAGCTTCACTGGAGGCTCATTGTTGCACCCCAAATTTTACCCTGCTATTTTTCTACTCGCATTATATTTAAAATTAAAAAAAACAGTCATTCACACATTGCATTTGCATAATTTCGTCGTATTTAAATTGACCAAAAGTTAGTTTAAATTGATGTTTGCATCGTTTTTTATATAAAATACCTGTTATCTCACTTCATGCATTTTTACCTCTCTGTCTGTTTATTGCATTGATTTTAAATTATTTATATGTCGATGATATCGATATTTCGATTTTATAAACGGACTGTTAAAAGCAATTCAATACTGTGCGAAAATTAGCGGGGAAAATATTTCAAGTTTTCATCTTTTACGCACTGCTTTATGAATCTACGTGTCGCATAGATCATAAAAATGTGCTCTCCGCAATTTTTCGATAAAGTTCGAAGTCTCGTTTTTAACCGTAAACGTTTTAAAATCGGGTATTCTTTATTATCATTTTATTTCAATTTTAACCATTTCAATAATTTTTCTTTAATTTATAAGACCCATAGTTTATTTTAATGTGCTAATATTATTTTTTCGGATAATTTATTGTCCGAATTTTTACCGTTTTTGACAATTTTAAGTGTCTAATTTTTATCTCAAAAAATCCAAACAAAATACTTTTGGGCTTGTTAATTTTTACCCAATCCAATTTTGTGGCCCATTTAATCATGAAGGGCATTTTTGGTATTTTTAAAATATGCTAAACCTAATTTATTACTATATATTTGATTGTTTGCTACTGTTCATGGTAGGAGGCCAATTTGAAAAGAGAGGCAACGGATAAAAATGGTCAAAAATTAGAAACCAAAAGAAAACACAGAAAAATAAATATACTTTTCTCATCACACTTCAACCTTCATCCACTTTCCTCCCTTGTCACTCGCCGTTCCCTTCATTCTCCTTACCGTCTCCACCCAGCCACCATCTCCTACCCTCTCGCTGCCTTCTCACCCACACCGTAATCCTCACAACCCAAACTCCAATCGTACACCCTCGTCTCTCTCACTCCACCGCCTTCGCGTTTTCTTCTCCCCCTGTTCTCTCCACCGTTCAATCCTACACACTCCTTGCCGTTTCTTTCCGTTTTCCTCCATCACCGTAACCCTCTTCCGTGAACCATCGCTCCATTTCCTCTCTGTTTTCAAAACCCCGGCTTTTCCTTTCCGTTCCCGCCACACCCCCACTCATCCCGTCGCTGTCCAGCCAACACCACCACCGGAACCTTGCCGTTCCTGCCCTCACCGCGACGTCGACAATAACAACAGTTCCACCGCTTCTACATCCATCTCTGCCAGTATCCGCTATGCAACTCGCGTCTCCATCACTATGTCTCTCTTAACAACTCAGAATCGCTAATACTAGCTGTTGTTTCCGATAATTTCAAGGCATCTTTTTTTCAGGTAACTTTCGACTCATTCTCAAATTTCTTGTTCGAGTTAAAAGATGTGGTTTCCTGTGAAATTCTGTGATGAATTGCTGTGATGAATCTGTGAGAATTCTTGTTTTAAAACATTGACAGTTCAATTTGTATTAATGTCTTGACTTTTGTTCAATATGTTAAGTTTCCTTTGTTTAGTTATAAGTTGAATACTCTTGGCTGTAAAGATATATATATGCTGCCCAGTTTCTGTTTTACTTCCTTATAACTTGCTGTGACACTTATTTTTCCTGTTGAGTTTCCAATTTTTATGTCAAGGGAAGTTCTTTTCAAAATGTTATGCCCTTCGTATTGAATCGGAACTTTGAGATTGTTGGTTTTGCGATGTTGCTTGAATTAAATTTGAATTGTTGAGCCATGCTATACATCAATGCTTAACGATTGCGTTTTGTTTTAATTTCAATGGAAGATATGAAGCGATGTCCCTGTTTTTGTTTCAATGACGGTTTAAATATCTATGTCGCGTCTATTCGCGAAAGATGTGACCAAGAAACCATTTGAGACAGCCATGTTATTTTGTTTTCTTTTTTTAATTGGTGATAAGAATCCTACTTTTGTTTCGATGATGGCTTGATAATCGATGTCGCGTTTATCCGCGTACGATTTAGCCGAGAAACTATGCGGGCAGCTTTGTTGTTGTGTCCTTTGAGGCAATTTCGAACGAAATTATTTGTCGTAACATCACTTTTATTGCTATTCTCAATTAAGGTTCAAACCGTATTACTATGCTAGTCTTATTTCAATTTGAATTGGAATTACAAGTGGAGTAATATTAGTGTAGTTTCAATGATGGTTTGACGATGATGCCGTTTTTACTCGCGTGCACATCTAACCGAGAAACTATTGGGACATCGTGTCTACTATGTAGTCTTTTGTTTTAATGCCGATTGAAGTTTGTGATTGAATGGTATCTATGCGTAGTTTCGATGAGGGTTCAATATTGACACGTTTTACTTGCGTGAGATATGAACGAGAAGCTATCGGTGCCAACGCCACATTATTGTATTATCCATGTTTTAATTTCAATTGGAATTTTGAGTAAAGCGATGTTTGTATAGTTTCGATGATGGTTTATTGATTGACCGCGTTTAAATGCGTGTAAATATAATCTAGAAACTATGGGGAAGCATATTATTTATTTAGTATATGAATTCAAGCAAGAATAATCCTTTTCACCTTGAGTAAAATCGCTTGTTTGGTGGCTGCCCGGATTTAATGATTCATTGTTTGGTTCAAATTCATTTTTTCCATGTTTCAATTACAATCCGTTGCTTATCCATGTACATGGTTCATGTTAATTTCATTTTGATTTTATTTCTTTGTTTATTAACCATTTTCCGATTCATTGCATTTTCTTTTCATCTTATCCCACTGTGCTACTAATGTATCTGTTATTTGTGAAGATATCCGAGGATGGTTCAAGCATACATTCTATACTGTCGCATCTACATACATTTTTATATGCTCTTGTTCATATTACTATTTTTATTTAATATTTAATATTTAATAATGTACATACAATATACTTGCATTTTTTATTTTATTTTATATTTTATACTGTAAATATAATTATACTTAGTATTATTTTTATTTCATATATTTAGTACTGTAAATATTACATACATACTATTTTTATTATTATACTTTATTTATTCATTCGTTCGAATTATATTATACTAATCTCCTTCGTATATAAAATTCTTAGAATTAATTTCTAGAGTTTATTCTAATCAATCTTTTAAAATACAAACGACACAATAATCGATATTTAAGTTTCACCGTATTTAATTTCTGTTTGTATACTTTTAACATTTTAAATTTACCGTTTCCTCTTTAATTTCAATTTATCCCCATTTGAATAATGTATCCCAATCCCCTTGTTGCATTGTAATTAATTTAGCGCTTTCTATTTTATTTTACCGTTTAATCCCCATTTATAATTCATGTATCCCTCTCCCAAAAAACAATTATTGTAATAATTATCTAGTGCACATTTATTTTATTTTAATTTAACTCACCTACACAAAAACCAAAAATCTTTTTTTCAACTAATAATTGTAAATCATTTTAAACCCGTAAGTCGACAAAGCTACGAAGCGTCGCGATGACCACACATGCACACATGTACGCTTGATCCTGGGCCTTCTTACAGTGTGCCTATTTCGATTAATTGTTCCAATTAGTCGTTATAGTAGACTAGCCCACTTTGCTAGTACACATGTAATTTAATTATTTTTATACTTAGGTTGGCCACCTTGTATGGACTTTGTCGATTTTATTTGTTATTTACAATTATCTTGATCCTGATTCTTTCTCCATTCACCAAGTACTTAAAACACTTTTCAATAAAAACTCGATCCAACGTCGAGTCTTCTTCTCAAACCTCGATCCAGCGTCAAGTTATTTTCAAAAATGAATTTCTACAAAAAAATAACACTTGGATAAGATTTGTTTTAATGGTTAGAGGTTAGCCCAACGATTAAAACAAATCGAAGTTTAGAGGATAACCCAATAAATTGAGAAACTTCAAATCCATGTTCTAAAACAAAAAAATATAGTGCTATGGTATTTAATTGAACCGTTAGAGGATAGCCCGACGATTTAATTAAAATGTAAAGTATTTGGGCCATTAGAGGGTAACCCAATGACTTAAATACTTTATTCCATACACTTAATAAAAGTGAACTTTGTTTCACCTCACTCATTTCATAATAAAGATTTTGGATGAGAGATGATCGGTTGACCTCAATCACCAATCTCGAGTATTCGAATCGTTAGAGGATAGCCCAACGTTTTGGTACTTGTCATCCACAATTTAAAATCAATTCCACCACATTCAATAACTTTTGTGCGCTCCAAGCACCATTTACTTTTAAACCCCTTTTCAAGATTAGACATGATTCATTTATAATTGAGATGTTTCTTCCTCTATTCCCAAGGTTTTCGACTTCTCCACTTGAGTACTAGAGGTGTTCTCAAACCCTCCCTCATGTTGGTGCGTAGTCCTTTATTCTTTATCACACCTTGTGGATGTTAGACGAGTCTTCTCCTTTAAAAATGACGACTTGTCTTTTCATTTAAAATCAATCAACAAACAATATTTTCTAGAGGAACTACGGAGTTTTGACTTTCCCATTGCACGAGGGAATACGTAGGCACACGGTTCTGAAACCGTGCCAAACTCAAAAATAATAAAAACATTTCTCCTCTCTTTCTTTCTATTTTTAAACTTAGAAGATCATAAAATTTTCACACTAACACACAACCACACTTTGAACTAAATGGGTACCATCGAGTACGATGGATGTAAGGGGTGCTAATACCTTCCCCTTGCATAACCAACTCCCGAACCTTTATCTCTTAATTTTGTAGACCGTCTTATCCTTTTCTCTCGTGGGTTTTATCTATATTTCCCTGTTCTTTTTAGAACAAATAAAATTAGGTGGCGATTTCATTGTTTTGAAAATTCATTTTAAATGATTTTTTTGAAAAAAAGAGTTGCTTCAGTTGGCGACTTCACTGGGGAAATTTTCTCAAGCGAGTTAACCCTAGTTTAGTTCTTTGTGTGGTTGTGTGTTTATCGTTTTAATTTATTTTCTTCTTTGTACTTTATCTTATGTTTATGTTTCAGTTATTTATTTTTCTATGCTTTATTTATTATCTTGTTCATATATCCATTGTGTGGGAATTCTTGATGGGATTATTGATACATAGATAAGCCCACTACCCAGGCTTCTAGGTCACCTTTTTAGGAATAGAGGGGTTGCGTAGCCTAGGTCCACCTGACTCCATTGTCTTGTTGGCCCGAAGCGAAGACTCCGGCTTAGAGTTGGTTGTGTTAAGGAGGTTGTTGGCCCGCGATAGCGCAGGACATCAATCTTTGGACAAATGACCTATAACTCTAAGTTTGTTCATGTTGTCCTAACCGAGACCGAAAGCTCAAATTTTGGATTTTGAGTATCCCGTTAAGAGTCGTTTCTTGGGGTATACTTTTCCAAATACCGTTACCACGTAGGCCTCTCGCGTGATGATAGTGTTTGTTAAAAGGGGATCTGTGACTCCAAGAAATATTTAGCAAAAACCTTAAAACCATCCCATGGGGAATTTGGGTAGAAAATTTAAAGTCATCCTATCATAGGATCCCACCTGAATAAGTTGTTTTGATTACCTGTATCATCCCCTATTTCACGTCTCTGTGAACCTATTACTGTTATTATGTTGCATTCCATTTGCATATGTGACATTTCATTTCATCACATCTTCCGCATTAATGACATTACATTTCAATGCATCATCTGCATATTTCATGCATACATTCAAGTTGTCAAAAGAACTCATTTCGTCTGTCTCCATCTTCATTTGATTGTCTATTGTCAATCTGATTCCTCTGCACAAGTTTGGAACTAGAGCCAACGTCAAAAGAAGATTGGGCCAGCATATTTCAAGTTACCTCCTCAAGCCAGTGTTTCAGACAGGACAGCTCATCCTTGTAACTGATTAGTCACTAGGCCATGTTTCTTTTTGTTTGCATTTTCCTTTGTTTATGTTAAACTGTTGCTTTCAAATCTTTGTTTGTAATTCCATGTTAATTTTAATGAAATGAGCATTGCATTGTTTTGATTTAAATCATTTACATTTATCACTTTCAAATATATATATTTTTCCCTGTTTAAATTTCTTTACCGAACTTTTGTTTTTGCAAAGATTGGAGGGAGGATAATAAAAACAAGGTACCCATAATTGTTGTTGGTATGCTTTTGAATAGAACTTTGCTGATGATATACAGGCATTGTTTCAATTCCCAAACACTGGAGAAATAAGGAAGTTAGTCCCTTGTCAACCCCTTCGAGCCTAGAAGTTGGAGTCTCTTTCTATACGAAAAAACCCGCAATTTTAACCTGGGGCAGGGTATTTCTCAGTTAATTCGGATGTGCATTCATTCAAGACGCCTTTCAATAAAGGTTGTATTCAATCAAGTTTCCTTCACACACATCAAGAAGTGTCGAAGATGTCCTCCAAGTCTAAAAGTGATGATGATGGTTCCCCGTAATCATAAAAGTCAAGCAGTCATTGTCTTTTAAAAAATATATATATCAAAAAGAAAAAGCCGCCAAGTTAAAACTAAAAGGCGACTTAGGCTAAAATTGGGGCATCCCGTTGACCGTAATCTTAAACGGAACGGTTCAGGCAAAAGTCAGGAATGACAAATTCAAACAAGAGTTGACCAAAGTCCTCAAACAGCAAAATGTTGCAAAAAAAAAAAAAAGAAGTGACTGCTATCCCAAGAATATATCAGCTTCTGAGCCATCATCACTATCAGTGTACAATCCAAAATCTATTGGAAACTGAGTGCACAATCTGATTTAATTGAGTGTAGGACTGAAGAACATCACGAAGATTAGGTTGGGTACAAATAAATTTTGAGCCTTTATCATTTGTTTCTTAAACCGTGGACGCTACAACCCTCAAAAGACCGTTTTGAAAGTATACTACAACAAGGTTGCGTAATATGACTCCTAAGATTTTTTGCAAATCAACTGTCTTGGTATATCCATACATTGGTTTTCTCTTTCACCTTTTAAATTTTTTTAAAACCGTTGTGTTTTAACCAGTGATCCATTTTCTATACAGCAATTACATCATTTCAAAAAATATTTTTTATTTCAAAACTTTTGCATGAACTTTGCATTAAATTTGCCATGTTTGAATAAACAATTTTTGCTTCTAAACAAGTTTTCCTCATCAAGGAAGTCCAAACTGTTAGGAAACTTGGTCAGTGATCCTAATCAGGGGGCAAGTATCTTCCCTGTTCAAGATTTGTTGCTCGGCAAGTCTTTCTCAGAATTGTTGCAATCAGAAGATCACTTTCAAGACCTATATTGGGGCACTCTTTTCCCCTCACTCATTTCAAGAATTGAATTCGTGATCGGTTTATCTTCAACAATCAACTAATCAGGGGAAACCCCCATGCAACGCTTCAGTCCTTCCTCCAAGGATCATCGTTTTTGATACAGTTCACAAGTATGTTAGAAGTGTTTCTCAAGCGTTGGAGTTGGCTGTGTGTTGAGGAATCAGAGTCCCCATCTTACCTCCACAAAAGAGTCAATCTCCATTGTCATAAACGTCTGCATTATATACTACATGCATAGATCATTCATATATCATGCATCACAAAATTCATATATCATGCATAGCAAGAGTGTTTTATCCTCATTTGCATTTCCCGAGATCTTGTTCCACCAATATCTTACCTTGTGGTCAAAATCCAACATACTTGGTACCTACCATCTTATCTCGATGTAGCTTCGATTTTAAAATCGATTGTCCAGTTTATTTCTCCGATGTAGCTTAAAATCGATTGTCTTTTCCGCTTATTTCCCGATGTAGCTTTTAAAATCGATTGTCTTTTCCGCTTATTTCTCGATGTAGCTTCGATCGTTTAAAATCGATTGTCTTTCCAGTTTATTTCCGATGTAGCTTCGCATCTATTTAAAATCGATTGTCTTTCCGCTTATTTCGATGTAGCTTCGATCCGCTTAAAATGATTGTCTTTTCTTATCTCTATGATGTAGCTTCGATCCGCTTTAAATCGATTGTCTTTTCGGTTTATCTCCGATGTAGCTTCGCATTTAAAATCGATTGTCTTTCCGCTTATTCCTCCGATGTAGCTTCGTGCTTAAAATCGATTGTCTTTTCCGCTTTATTTCGATGTAGCTTCAAATGCTTAAAATCGATTGTCTTTTTTCTCTCCGATGTAGTTCGCATCCGCTTAAAATCTTATTGTCTTTTCCAATTTATTTCGATGTAGCATCCGCTTAAAATGATTGTCTTTTTATCTCTATCTAGCTTCGCATGTTTAAAATCGATTGTCTTTTCTCTCTCGATGTAGCTTCGCATCTTTTAAAATCGATTGTCTTTTCCGATTTATTTGCGAAGCTTGATTGTTTTTTGTTGCTTTTCTCTCGATGTAGCTCTGTTTAAAATTTGATTGTCTTTTCAGTTTATCTCCCGGTGTAGCTTCGATCTTAAAATCGATTGTCTTTTCGCTTCTCCGATGTGGCTTCGATCTGCTTAAAACTGATTGTCTTTTATCTCTCCGATGTAGATCCGCTTAAAATCGATTGTCTTTTTATCTTCCCGATGTAGCTTCATTTAAAACTGATTGTCTTTTTTATTTCTCCGATGTAGCTTCGATCTGTTAAAATCGATTGTCTACCACAAATTTCTAGTTTCAAAGTCTCCTATAATTACCACAAATTACCATAGAGTCGGCCTCATATCATACATCATTAAAAATATATGTAAAAAAACATTGCATTCAACACTTTCTCATTATATTCAAAGATGCCCATTGCATCTCGGGCAAAATTTTGGGTTTTGATATTTAATTATCTCCCATCGCGATAATATGAAGCTTGATCATCTTCATATCATCCGGTTGAAGATATTTAAATAGGGCAACCCCAAATTTTACCCCTACTCGCATTATATTTAAAATAAAAAAGTCATTCACACATTGCATTTGCATAATTTCGTCAGATTTAAATTGACCAAAAGTTAGTTTAAATTGATGTTTGCATCGTTTTATATAAAATAATTTATCTCACTTCATGCATTTTTACCTCTGCGTTGCATTGATTTTAAATTATTTATATGTCGATGATATCGATATTTCGATTTTATAAACGGACGTTAAAAGCAATTCAATCTGTGCGAAAATTAGCGGGAAAATATTTCAAGTTTTCATCTTTTTACGCTTTATGAATCTACGTGTCGCATAGATCATAAAATGTGCTCCGCAATTTTTCGATAAAGTTCAAGTCTCGCTTTTAACCGTAAACGTTTTAAAATCGGGTATTCTTTATTATCATTTTATTTCAATTTTAACCATTTCAATAATTTTTCTTTAATTTATAAGACCCATAGTTTATTTTAATGTGCTAATATTATTTTTCGGATAATTTATTGTCCGAACTTTTACCGTTTTTGACAATTTTAAGTGTCTAATTTTTATCTCAAAAAATCCAAACAAAATACTTTTGGGCTTGTTAATTTTTACCCAATCCAATTTTGTGGCCCATTTAATCATGAGGGGCATTTTTGGTATTTTTAAAATATGCTAAACCTAATTTATTACTATATATTTGATTGTTTGCTACTGTTCATGGTAGGAGGCCAATTTGAAAAGAGAGGCAACGGATAAAAATGGTCAAAAATTAGAAACCAAAAGAAAACACAGAAAAATAAATATACTTTTCTCATCACACTTCAACCTTCATCCACTTTCCTCCCTTGTCACTCGCCCGCCGTTCCCTTCATTCTCCTTACCGTCTCCACCCAGCCACCATCTCCTACCCTCTCGCTGCCTTCTCACCCACACCGTAATCCTCACAACCCAAACTCCAATCGTACACCCTCGTCTCTCTCACTCCACCGCCTTCGCGTTTTCTTCTCCCCCTGTTCTCTCCACCGTTCAATCCTACACACTCCTTGCCGTTTCTTTCCGTTTTCCTCCATCACCGTAACCCTCTTCCGTGAACCATCGCTCCATTTCCTCTCTGTTTTCAAAACCCCAGCTTTTCCTTTCCGTTCCCGCCACACCCCCACTCATCCCGTCGCTGTCCAGCCAACACCACCACCGGAACCTTGCCGTTTCTGCCCTCACCGCGACGTCGACAATAACAACAGTTCCACCGCTTCTACATCCATCTCTGCCAGTATCCGCTATGCAACTCGCGTCTCCATCACTATGTCTCTCTTAACAACTCAGAATCGCTAATACTAGCTGTTGTTTCCGATAATTTCAAGGCATCTTTTTTTCAGGTAACTTTCGACTCATTCTCAAATTGCTTGTTCGAGTTAAAAGATGTGGTTTCCTGTGAAATTCTGTGATGAATTGCTGTGATGAATCTGTGAGAATTCTTGTTTTAAAACATTGACAGTTCAATTTGTATTAATGTCTTGACTTTTGTTCAATATGTTAAGTTTCCTTTGTTTAGTTATAAGTTGAATACTCTTGGCTGTAAAGATATATATATGCTGCCCAGTTTCTGTTTTACTTCCTTATAACTTGCTGTGACACTTATTTTTCCTGTTGAGTTTCCAATTTTTATGTCAAGGGAAGTTCTTTTCAAAATGTTATGCCCTTCGTATTGAATCGGAACTTTGAGATTGTTGGTTTTGCGATGTTGCTTGAATTAAATTTGAATTGTTGAGCCATGCTATACATCAATGCTTAACGATTGCGTTTTGTTTTAATTTCAATGGAAGATATGAAGCGATGTCCCTGTTTTTGTTTCAATGACGGTTTAAATATCTATGTCGCGTCTATTCGCGAAAGATGTGACCAAGAAACCATTTGGGACAGCCATGTTATTTTGTTTTCTTTTTTTAATTGGTGATAAGAATCCTACTTTTGTTTCGATGATGGCTTGATAATCGATGTCGCGTTTATCCGCGTACGATTTAGCCGAGAAACTACGCGGGCAGCTTTGTTGTTGTGTCCTTTGAGGCAATTTCGAACGAAATTATTTGTCGTAACATCACTTTTATTGCTATTCTCAATTAAGGTTCAAACCGTATTACTATGCTAGTCTTATTTCAATTTGAATTGGAATTACAAGTGGAGTAATATTAGTGTAGTTTCAATGATGGTTTGACGATGATGCCGTTTTTACTCGCGTGCATATCTAACCGAGAAACTATTGGGACATCGTGTCTACTATGTAGTCTTTTGTTTTAATGCCGATTGAAGTTTGTGATTGAATGGTATCTATGCGTAGTTTCGATGAGGGTTCAATATTGACACGTTTTACTTGCGTGAGATATGAACGAGAAGCTATCGGTGCCAACGCCACATTATTGTATTATCCACGTTTTAATTTCAATTGGAATTTTGAGTAAAGCGATGTTTGTATAGTTTCGATGATGGTTTATTGATTGACCGCGTTTAAATGCGTGTAAATATAATCTAGAAACTATGGGGAAGCATATTATTTATTTAGTATATGAATTCAAGCAAGAATAATCCTTTTCACCTTGAGTAAAATCGCTTGTTTGGTGGCTGCCCGGATTTAATGATTCATTGTTTGGTTCAAATTCATTTTTTCCATGTTTCAATTACAATCCGTTGCTTATCCATGTACATGGTTCATGTTAATTTCATTTTGATTTTATTTCTTTGTTTATTAACCATTTTCCGATTCATTGCATTTTCTTTTCATCTTATCCCACTGTGCTACTAATGTATCTGTTATTTGTGAAGATATCCGAGGATGGTTCAAGCATACATTCTATACTGTCGCATCTACATACATTTTTATATGCTCTTGTTCATATTACTATTTTTATTTAATATTTAATATTTAATAATGTACATACAATATACTTGCATTTTTTATTTTATTTTATATTTTATACTGTAAATATAATTATACTTAGTATTATTTTTATTTCATATATTTAGTACTGTAAATATTACATACATACTATTTTTATTATTATACTTTATTTATTCATTCGTTCGAATTATATTATACTAATCTCCTTCGTATATAAAATTCTTAGAATTAATTTCTAGAGTTTATTCTAATCAATCTTTTAAAATACAAACGACACAATAATCGATATTTAAGTTTCACCGTATTTAATTTCTGTTTGTATACTTTTAACATTTTAAATTTACCGTTTCCTCTTTAATTTCAATTTATCCCCATTTGAATAATGTATCCCAATCCCCTTGTTGCATTGTAATTAATTTAGCGCTTTCTATTTTATTTTACCGTTTAATCCCCATTTATAATTCATGTATCCCTCTCCCAAAAAACAATTATTGTAATAATTATCTAGTGCACATTTATTTTATTTTAATTTAACTCACCTACACAAAAACCAAAAATCTTTTTTTCAACTAATAATTGTAAATCATTTTAAACCCGTAAGTCGACAAAGCTACGAAGCGTCGCGATGACCACACATGCACACATGTACGCTTGATCCTGGGCCTTCTTACAGTGTGCCTATTTCGATTAATTGTTCCAATTAGTCGTTATAGTAGACTAGCCCACTTTGCTAGTACACATGTAATTTAATTATTTTTATACTTAGGTTGGCCACCTTGTATGGACTTTGTCGATTTTATTTGTTATTTACAATTATCTTGATCCTGATTCTTTCTCCATTCACCAAGTACTTAAAACACTTTTCAATAAAAACTCGATCCAACGTCGAGTCTTCTTCTCAAACCTCGATCCAGCGTCAAGTTATTTTCAAAAATGAATTTCTACAAAAAAATAACACTTGGATAAGATTTGTTTTAATGGTTAGAGGTTAGCCCAACGATTAAAACAAATCGAAGTTTAGAGGATAACCCAATAAATTGAGAAACTTCAAATCCATGTTCTAAAACAAAAAAATATAGTGCTATGGTATTTAATTGAACCGTTAGAGGATAGCCCGACGATTTAATTAAAATGTAAAGTATTTGGGCCATTAGAGGGTAACCCAATGACTTAAATACTTTATTCCATACACTTAATAAAAGTGAACTTTGTTTCACCTCACTCATTTCATAATAAAGATTTTGGATGAGAGATGATCGGTTGACCTCAATCACCAATCTCGAGTATTCGAATCGTTAGAGGATAGCCCAACGTTTTGGTACTTGTCATCCACAATTTAAAATCAATTCCACCACATTCAATAACTTTTGTGCGCTCCAAGCACCATTTACTTTTAAACCCCTTTTCAAGATTAGACATGATTCATTTATAATTGAGATGTTTCTTCCTCTATTCCCAAGGTTTTCGACTTCTCCACTTGAGTACTAGAGGTGTTCTCAAACCCTCCCTCATGTTGGTGCGTAGTCCTTTATTCTTTATCACACCTTGTGGACGTTAGACGAGTCTTCTCCTTTAAAAATGACGACTTGTCTTTTCATTTAAAATCAATCAACAAACAATATTTTCTAGAGGAACTACGGAGTTTTGACTTTCCCATTGCACGAGGGAATACGTAGGCACACGGTTCTGAAACCGTGCCAAACTCAAAAATAATAAAAACATTTCTCCTCTCTTTCTTTCTATTTTTAAACTTAGAAGATCATAAAATTTTCACACTAACACACAACCACACTTTGAACTAAATGGGTACCATCGAGTACGATGGATGTAAGGGGTGCTAATACCTTCCCCTTGCATAACCAACTCCCGAACCTTTATCTCTTAATTTTGTAGACCGTCTTATCCTTTTCTCTCGTGGGTTTTATCTATATTTCCCTGTTCTTTTTAGAACAAATAAAATTAGGTGGCGATTTCATTGTTTTGAAAATTCATTTTAAATGATTTTTTTGAAAAAAAGAGTTGCTTCACTCATGAGATGAGATTGAAGTAGAGAAAATCAGAAAGAGAAAAGGTGGCTAAACAAGCATTGCAATCAAGATTCAGCAAGAAAGCTGAGAAGTCAAAGCAGCGAAATCATCTTGCAGGTGATGAGAAGTCAAGCAAGAATGCTGATTCGAGCAAGAAAGGTGTGGGCAACAAGTACTCTAAGAGGAAAGTCGACACGAAAGAGGTGTAATGTTACAATTTTCAAGGTTTTGGTCATTATGCTCAAGACTGTCGAAGAAAGAAAGCAGCCAGAGCGAAAGAAAGTGATGAAGCTCAATATGCACGTGCAGGAGACAGTGACTCAGATGATGTGCTGATGATGGTAAACTCTTAGTCGAACACTGAGAAAACCAACATATGGTATCTGGATTCATGATGTATCAACCATATGACTGACAATAAAGATTGGTCCATCAAGTTAGATGAGTTAGTGAAAAAGGTGATAAAGTTTGCTGATGGAATACACACTAATTCTGGAGGCAAATGAGATATCTCGATTTCCAGAAATGATGGTGGAAAAGCTATTATCACTGAGGTATTGTATGTACCCTCTATGACAAGTAATTTGATAAGTGTAGGTCAATTACTTGCAAAAGGCTTTAAAATGAAGCTTGAAAGGAATCAGATGAAAGTCTATAGGGCTGATGGGAGGCTAATCATGAAAGCACCATTGGTAGAAAATAAAACATTCAAAGTCGAACTCAACACATCAGATCATAAGTGTCTTGCTTCAACTATAGAAGAAGACAAGAGCTGGATATGGCACCACATGTATGGACATATAAACTTCAGGAGTTTATTCATGCTCAATCAGAAGAGAATGGTGTTTAGTTTGAATTACGTGAAGGAACCAAAGCAAGTATGTGAGGAATGTTGTAAAGCTAAGCAAGCGAGAAAAGAATTCAAACATGACTTGCCCATGAAATCCAAGCGCAAGTTGAAACTAGTTCACTCTGATGTATGTGGGCCATTTGAAGTGAAGTCAAATGGAGGAAACATGTATTTCCTTATTTTTGTTGATGAATTCACCAGACATATATGGATTTATATCATTGAAAGCAATAGTGAAGTATTCACACAATTCAAGAAATTCAAGTTGCATGCTAAAAAATAAAGTGGCTGCAAATTGAAAAAGTTAAGAACTGATGGTGGTGGTGAATATACGTCTACTAAATTTGCCAAATTTTGTAATAAGGAAGGTATAGAGCATGAGATTATTACACCATATACACCTCAGCACAATGGCATAGCTGAAAGGAAAAATAGAAGTATACTGAACATGACGAGAAGTATGTTGAAAGCTAAAAAGATGCCTAAGAAATTTTGGGTTGAAGCGGCTTCGACAACAACATACATTCTAAATAGGTGTCTAATGTGACACCCCGATTTAATTCAAATATTAAATAAATAGGAATTTAATTATTTAATTAATTAAAGGCTTGATTATTTATATTTTCGGAATTAATGGGATTAATTAAATAAAAGAAGAGATGGAGGTGTGAGGTGTAATTAGGGGTTTGAGGAGTAAATTACTCTACTCTTACTAATTACCACTTGTTTTATTTTATTGGAATAAATAAAGGAATATTAAAAGGAATATAAAAAGGAGAAGAAAGAAAATAGGTCTTTTTGGAGAAAAGTCATTATACGTAGAATTGGAGAAGAGAAGAGAAGAGAGGAAAAGCCGACGCCGAGAGAAATCGAAGATCATCGCGAGGTAAGGGGTAATTTCTTTCGATTAATATGCCTTATGGGTTTTGGGAATCGACCGGGTAATTGGGTATGTTAAGAAGTTGATTATAGGTTTATAGAGTAAAACCCTATTTTGTGTCGGTGTATGGAATTAGGATCATTAGTATGTCAAATAACCAATAGGGATGAGTAAACTATGTTGTTTGATGTTATAATGGTGTGAAATGATCATAATTTGGTGTTCCTAATGTTACAATTCGTATTGGAAAGTGTGGAAATGATAAAGGATGCAAAATGCTGTCAAAAGTAGCAGAAAATGCTGTTATAAGTCGTGGGAACCAGTTCCCTGTGGGGAGGAACCGAGTTCCCAGTGTTAATTTGCAAAACTGGGCAAAATTGGACTCAGGAACCGGTTCCTGTCTATGTCGGAACCGGGTTCCCATACAAAACCCAGGGAGCGAGATTTTGAACTTCACAGGAACCGGTTCCTGTATATGTAGGAACCGGGTTCCATGTGCAATTTTCCAAAAATACTTAAACTTCAAAAATTCATATTTTCTAAACCGTAACTCCGATTCGAGTGCCGTTTTCGGCGTTATTTCTTATATTTAAAATACTATCTTTTTAAAAGGGAAAAATATTATTTTGCTAAAACTATTTTAAAAAGAGTCGAGCTTCCGATTTTTGAAAAGAGTGACTAGTAAAGGATAATGGGGAACTATTACCAATGGTCTGAGTTACCGGATGAGATATTATTGCTTACAATGTTGTATCTTGATATTCATTATGATTGAATATGATACATTGGTGAATTGGCCTTATGTGATTTGTATTGATATCATGATCTGAGAATTAATGTTGCATGCTTTTATGATGCATGCATAAACATTTGTTGATTTGGTTCATTCCCATTGTGCGAAAGTGAACTGGCTGAGCCAATAGACTTACCCGAAGATTGAGGTAGTGAGGCTGGATTCTTGACCCAGTGGCTATGGGCGAATCATGGATTACACTGTCTTTCCACATGTAAACGGAGTAGTGGGTGAACTTGCTTCACGTTTTGGTACCACATGCATAGAGTCTGCATTGCATATGGAATTGTAACATGCTAGGATGGTTTCCAGTGTTGCAATTTCCATTGTTTGTTATATTACATGTCAGTTGTGTGAGATGTGTTGTGAATTGTTTCTGGTTATGTGTTGGATAATGGACTAATATATCTGAATTATTCTGTTGATATTAAAAACGTATAATGCATGTTATATTGAATTGAAATCTCACCCTTACTTTAACGATTTCAGATCCGAAGTGATTAGCTGCTTGGAGTTGGTGAGGATAGCTCTAGCATTGAGTCAGTTAGTTAATCCGCGTGTCAGTGTCGTGCTCTGGTAGATGTAACACTGGGGAATCGTTTGTTTTGAAATCCTTTAATGGAATTCCTTAATGTTTTGGAATCATGTTTTGATTACATATCCTGGAATAACTATTGAATGATGTATTCGGGATTTTGTTATGTTTCATTTCCGCTGTTAAACATAACTTTAAGTATGATTTATTTAATGATTTTATTCTTCAGTGGAAGCATGACAACTGTTGGGTCAATTTTTATGATTTAAATTGTGACGCCTCTTAATTGTGGATAAAACTCTGATTATTATTTATAAAATCGCGGGTAATTAGAAGGGGTGTTACAATAGTGGTATCAGAGCATAGTCGGTCGTTGTGACCAGTGTCTTAATGTCATTATTCCTCCAGACGCGACAAGTGTGTGCAACACTGTCGGTACTTGTTGCCTTTCTGATCGATTATTGCAGGAGTAGTGTGAAACTAAGTGGGGGAGAAGAGGTGCTTCCCAGATATGTTCCGATTGTAAGTCATTGGTACGAGGTACTGCTTGAGAAGACAGTGCAAGAGTGGTTATAGTTGTTGGAATCGTTTGGACGTGAGTCATAGTTGGAAGTGCAAAGAGGCAAGTACGATTTTGAGAACATGAAGTGTTGGTAATGATGGTTTATACTCCAGTATGATTATCGGATGTCTATCGACAAATTGAGGACTTGATCACCCTTAATCTCTTGTTGATAGTAGACGAAATCGTATTGGATGGTATACAATTGTCTTACTATCTAAATGGGGCATAAAGTTATGAATACGAATGAAGTGTGGTAGAAGCTTGTGAACCATATGAGTAGACGAAGACTCTAATAAGGACAATGAGTTAAGATGGATGATCAGAGTTACGTAGTTGTTAATGATGGTGTGGTGTTTATGTTGTATTCTTCGGCAGAAGCGAAAGGAAAGGCTGAGAGTAATGAATTGCCGGTTATGAATGAATTTCCAGAGGTGTTTCCGAAAGATGTTGGTGAGCTACCACCTGAGAGAGAAGTGGAGTTTGCTATAGATTTAATTCCTAGAACTAGTCCGGTGTCGATGGCGCCGTATCGCATGTCGGCATCTGAGTTGTCTGAGTTGAAGAAACAGTTGGAAGAGTTACTAGAGAAGAAGTTTATTCGTCCTAGTGTTTCGCCGTGGGGTGCGCCGGTGTTGTTAGTTAAGAAGAAGGAAGGTACGATGAGATTGTGTGTTGACTACAGAAAATTGAATAAAGTGACGATCAAGAATCGGTATCCATTGCCGAGGATTGATAATTTGATGGATCAGTTAGTTGGAGCTTGTGTATTTAGTAAAATTGATCTGAGGTCTGGATATCATCAAATTAGTGTTAAGGCGGAGGATATTCAGGAGACTGCATTTAGGACGGTGGTATGGAATAATGGTGTCCCAGTTAGGTGTGAGTTCTAATGTTCCCTGGGAATAATAGCGACTCATTATTTGAGCAAGATGTTGGATTAGCTTGAGGCTATCCTTGGGTTGAATGTTTGAAATTAAACCAAGTGATTATGAATCGTTTTGAAGAGTCGATGCATATTCTTGGTCTAGAAAATATTTGGTAATTAAGAAGGATGACTCTTAGAAGATGAAGCTGGTGTGGTTGGAATGTTGCAACACTTTCGGTTGATCGTGAAGTTGTCAGTGTGAGTTACCTCTTTGTGTTCTTGAAAAGATTAATTGTGTCAGTGTCAATGGTTGATATAAAGTATGCAATGATGTGAATTGGTTATGGGAATTGTAACTTGACGCAATTAATCATGGTGAATGATGTGTGTTGCGGTATGTTGAAGTTAGAATCTCAAATTTTGCATTCTATGATGTTTTGGGATTTTTCACTCTCACAAGGTGAGAAATCGATTACCTATCACAGGGAATTGATTTCCTGAAGCTGACATCATTTTTCGAAGACTTGTAAAATCCATAATTTGAGTTTGGATGTCTGATTTGAGTTTCGTTTGAAGTGTTGGAAAGATAATGTGATGAACTTTGTTTTAAAAATGGTTCCAGCACCTGTAAGTAATTTATTTATCGTGTAGTGATGTTGGGGAGAGTCGGAGTTGTTGTTAATGTCGCTCTTGGTACAAAACTTATTTCTATGACACCGAACAAGACATCAACTTTAGAGATAGGAAATTGAAGAAGCTATTGGAAGATGCTCAGAGAAATAGATTTGTAAAACCAAGTGTATTATTTTGGGATTCTGATTGTGAGAAAAGAATTCCAAGAGTTGAAGAGGAGGTTGACTAGTGCTCCGATTCTAATTTTGCCAAATCCGGCAAAATCTTTCGTGGTATATTGAGATATGTCACTGATGGAATTAGGTGGTGTTCTGATGCAAGATAGGCAGGTTGTGGCTTATGCTTCAAGACAGTTGAAGATTCATGAAGGGAATTATCCGACTCATGATTTAGAGTTGGCAGTTGTTGTGTCTGTTTTGAAATTATGGAGGCATTATCTGTATGGTTCACGGTTTGAAGTGTTCAGTGATCACAAGAGCCTGAAGTATCTTTTTGATCAGAACGAGTTGAATATGAGGCAGAGAAGGTAGTTAGAATTCCTCAGGGATTATGATTTCGGTTTGAATTACCACCCTGATAAGGCAAACGTTGTCGTAGATGCATTGAGCAGGAAGTCATTGCATATGTCTGTGTTGATGGTTCATGAATTGGATTTAGTGGAACAATTTAAAGACTTGAGTTTGGTATGTGAGACTACTTCTGATAGTGTGAAATTGAGTATGTTGAAGCTGACTAGTGGTATTCTTGATGAGATTCGAACGGGACAGGAATCTGATGTTGGTTTGGTGGATAAGTTGACATTGATTAACCAAGGCCAAGGAGGTGAATTCCAAGTTGACGAAAATGGAGTTATGAGATTTGGTGATAGGGTATGTGTTCCGGATGTTGCCAATATTAGGAAGAGTATTTTGGGAAGAAGGACATCGTAGTGGGTTGAGTATTTGTCATGGTGCTACTAAGATGTATCATGATTTGAAGGAATTATTTTGGTGGCCTGGAATGAAAAGGGAAATTGCCGAGTTTGTGTATGCTTGTTTGGTTTGTCAGAAACCAAAGATTGAACATCAGAAGCCGTCGGGATTGATGGAACCGTTTTTTGTACCGGAGTGGAAATGGGATGGCATTTCTATGGATTTTGTGTCTGGTTTGCCGCGGACAGCGAAGAATTGTGATTCTATTTGGGGTTATTATCGACCGATTGACAAAGTCTGCTCACTTTATTCCGATAAGAATGGATTATCCGATGGAGAGGTTGGCAGAATTGTATGTTGAGAAGATTGTAAGTTTGCATGGTATTCCGTCCAGCATTGTGTCGGATAGAGATCCGAGGTCCACTTCTAAGTTTTGGACAGGATTGCAAGAAGCTCTGGGTACTAAGTTACGATTGAGTTCCGCGTATCATCCGTAGACAGATGGTCAGACGGAGAGGACGATTCAGTCGTTAGAGGATTTGTTGAGAGCTTGTGTGTTAGAAAAAGGTGGAGCTTGGGATAGCTATTTGTCGCTGATAGAGTTTACCTACAACAATAGTTTTCATTCGAGCATTGGTATGGCTCCGTTTGAGGCATTGTATGATAGGAGATGTCGGACACCGTTGTGTTGGTACGAATCTGGAGAAAGTGCTGTGATTGGGCCAGAGATTGTTCAACAAACTTCCGAAAAGATTAAGATGATTCAGGAGAAGATGAGAGCTTCTCAGAGTTGTCAGAAAAGTTATCATGATAAGAAGAGGAAGGATCTTGAGTTTAATGAAGGAGACCACGTGTTCATGCGAGTTACTCCGATGACCGGTATTGGTCGAGCTTTGAAGTCAAGAAGTTGACTCCGCGTTTTATTGGTCTGTTTCAGATTACCAAGAGAGTTGGGAAAGTTGCTTATCAGATTGCTTTACCGCCGCTATGAATTTGCATGATGTTTTCCATGTATCTCGTTGAGGAGGTACATTGCGGATCCGTCTCATGAGATTCGTAGATGATGTGCAAAAGGGATAATTTGATCTGAAGCACCGCGATAATTGAGGATCGGAAAGTGAAGCAACTGCGTGGTAAAGAGATAGCACTGGTAAGAGTAGCTTGGGGAAGACCAGCTGAAGGAAAATGTCACTTGGGAACTGGAGAGTCAGATGAAGGACTCGTATCCCGAACTTTTCGTCTAAGGTATGTTTTCGAGGACGAAAACTCTTTTAGTGGGGGAGAGTTGTGACACCCCGATTTAATTCAAATATTAAATAAATAGGAATTTAATTATTTAATTAATTAAAGGCTTGATTATTTATATTTTCGGAATTAATGGGATTAATTAAAGAAAAGAAGAGATGGAGGTGTGAGGTGTAATTAGGGGTTTGAGGAGTAAATTACTCTACTCTTACTAATTACCACTTGTTTTATTTTATTGGAATAAATAAAGGAATATTAAAAGGAATATAAAAAGGAGAAGAAAGAAAATAGGTCTTTTTGGAGAAAAGTCATTATATGAGAAGAGAAGAGAAGAGAGGAAAAGCCGACGAGAGAAATCAAGATCATCGCGAGGTAAGGGGTAATTTCTTTCGATTAATATGCCTTATGGGTTTTGGGAATCGACCGGGTAATTGGGTATGTTAAGAAGTTGATTATAGGTTTATAGAGTAAAACCCTATTTTGTGTCGGTGTATGGAATTAGGATCATTAGTATGTCAAATAACCAATAGGGATGAGTAAACTATGTTGTTTGATGTTATAATGGTGTGAAATGATCATAATTTGGTGTTCCTAATGTTACAATTGTATTGGAAAGTGTGGAAATGATAAAGGATGCAAAATGTCACAAAAGTAGCGTAAAATGTTATAAGTCGTGGGAACCGGTTCCCTGTGGGGAGGAACCGAGTTCCCAGTGTTAATTTGCAAAACTGGGCAAAATTGGACTCAGGAACCGGTTCCTGTCTATGTCGGAACCGGGTTCCCATACAAAACCCAGGGAGCGAGATTTTGAACTTCACAGAACCGTTCTCGATATGTAGGAACCGGTTCCATGTGCAATTTTCCAAAATACTTAAACTTCAAAATTCATATTTTCTAAACCAGAATTCGATTCGAAAAGCCGTTTCGCGTTATTTTTATATTTAAAATACTATCTTTTAAAAGGGAAAATATTATTTTGCTAAAACTATTTTAAAAAGAGTCGAGCTTCCGATTTTTGAAAAGAGTGACTAGTAAAGGATAATGGGGAACTATTACCAATGGTCTGAGTTACCGGATGAGATATTATTGCTTACAATGTTGTATCTTGATATTCATTATGATTGAATATGATACATTGGTGAATTGGCCTTATGTGATTTGTATTGATATCATGATCTGAGAATTAATGTTGCATGCTTTTATGATGCATGCATAAACATTTGTTGATTTGGTTCATTCCCATTGTGCGGAAGTGAATTGGCTGAGCCAATAGACTTACCCGGAGATTGAGGTAGTGAGGCTGGATTCTTAACCCAGGGCTATGGGCTAATCATGGATTACACCGCTTTCCACATGTAAACGGAGCAGGGTGAACTCGGTTCACGCTTTGGTACCACATGCATAGAGTTCCATTGCATATGGAATTGTAACATGCTAGGATGGTTTCCAGGTTGCAATTTCCATTGTTTGTTATATTACATGTCAGTTGTGTGAGATGTGTTGTGAATTGTTTCTGGTTATGTGTTGGATAATGGACTAATATATCTGAATTATTCTGTTGTAATTAAAAACGTATAATGCATGTTATATTGAATTGAAATCTCACCCTTACTTTAACGATTTCAGATCCGAAGTGATTAGCGCTTTGAGTTGTGAGGATAGCTCTAGCATTGAGTCAGTTAGTTAATCTGCGTGTCAGTGTCGTGCTCTGGTAGATGTAACACTGGGGAATCGTTTGTTTTGAAATCCTTTAATGGAATTCCTTAATGTTTTGGAATCATGTTTTGATTACATATCCTGGAATAACTATTGAATGATGTATTCGGGATTTTGTTATGTTTCATTTCCGCTGTTAAACATAACTTTAAGTATGATTTATTTAATGATTTATTCTTCAGTGGAAGCATGACAACTGTTGGGTCAATTTTTATGATTTAAATTGTGACGCCTCTTAATTGTGGATAAAACTCTGATTATTATTTATAAAATCGCGGGTAATTAGAAGGGGTGTTCCATCCAACAAAGAAGATGGTAGGAAGAATGTAACACCCCAATATTTCCAAATATTAAATAAATGGAATTTTAATTGTTATTTAATTAAAATGGAGTTTTTAGTATTTTTGTGAATTATTTAATTAAATAATAAGAATAAAGTGTTGGTTAATTATTATTGTAGAATAATAATAATAAAAAGGAATAAAAGAAGAAAAAGAGAGTTGGGAAGTAGTTTTGGAGAAAAGCTATCGTACGTGAAAGTGAGAAGAGAAGAAGGAAGGAGAAGAACCAAGAGTTCCAGAGTTCGAAGAAATTCCCAGGTAAGGGGCGATTTCTCGTAATTACTATGCCTTATAGGTTTTGGGACCAATAGAATGGATTGAGCATGTTAGGAATCCCAAATTAGGATTGTCTAGGTTTGTAGGATTTGTCCCTAAACCGTTTAAATTGCATGAATTCGACCGAATCAATGTTATAGGATCGTTGGATATGATTGGAAAATGTTATAATGCATTGTGTCATTGTTGTTCGGTTGATTATGATGCAATTGGATGTATGCATTCGTGTGGGTATGAATTGGATGGAATTGGAATGGTGTGATGTTGTTAAATTGCAGGTTTTCTGCTACTGATGTCGCAGGAACCGGTTCCTGTGTGGGGGAAACCGGTTTCCTGATACAAATTCCAAAGGAGAGGAATTTTGAGTCTGCAGGAACCAGTTACTCATGCGGAGAAACCGAGTTCCCAGTGTAAAAATTGCAAAGGAAATGGACTTTTTATGCAAGAACCGGTTCTCTGGTGGGAGGAACCGAGTTCTCCATACAAAAACTAGAGAGTGTGTTTCCTTGAGAGTGTGGGAACCGGGTTCTCCTGGGGAGGAACCGGTTACCACTGTAGTATTTTGAAAAATCTTAAAACTTTGAAAAATCATATTTTTCAAATCGTAAATCCGTTTTGAGTGCCGTTTTGGGTAGTATTCTTCAAATCAAATAATCTATTTTATGAAATGAAGAAAATGATAATTAACGGATTTTATCTTGAAAAAATTCGTTTTTCCGAATTGTGAATAATAGTATTTAGTATGAATGGCGGATGAACGGGTATTGGATTGATGCTTGTATGTTGTCTTCCTGTTGTTTAATTCATAATTGTATTGATATCATATGTTGTTGTCGATGTTGTTTATTCATGGTATGTCATTGTTGATATCATGTTCTATTGTTGATGTTGCATGTTGTTGAATGTGCATGCGTATACATTGGTGGTAGCTAATTCCCATTGTGTGGAATTAGTGAGTTGACCAACATCCGTTGCCGAGTTGGAATGGGCGGTGAGGTTTTATCTATGTCCGAGTTGGAATAGAATAGATGTTAATACTGTGTCCGAGTTGGAATGGAACAGTATGTGAATTTAGTTCACTGTCGGTACCACATGCATAGAGTCTTGCATTGCATTGTATATGGATTATAACATGATAGGATGGTTTTCAGTGTTATAATCTTATTATTGTTATCGTTGTGCATAATATGCCTCTGTGACTTCTGTTGTGTATTGAATTTGATTATGCTAAGGAGGATGGAATAATATACTTGAGCTATTTTATTGTTTTGAGAAACTTATAATGCATTTTAATTTATGATGAAGTCTCACCCTTACTTTGATGATTTCAGATTAAAGTTTAGCGGCTTAGGAGCTGGTGAGGATGGCTCATTGAGATGTGCATTTACTATTTACGTGTCGGTGTCATGCTCTGATTTGTAACACTGGGGAACGTTTGGTTTAGAGTTATAATTAAACTCTGTTATTTATTTAGATTTGTTTTGGATAATTGTTGGTTTTGAACTTATCCAAATTTGATAATAATTTCCGCTGTGTAGAACATGTTATTTTCTCAGTTAATTGAATTATGTTCTTCAGTATGAGGCATGACTGTATATGAATTTTATTTTAATTAATTATAATGCCCTTTTGTACATGTTAGCTCTGAAATAATTATATATTCGTGGGGTATTTTAGAAGGGTGTTACAAGGAACACCTTATGAGGCTTGGACAGGGTCAAAGCCAAGTGTGAGTCATTTTAGAGTTTTTGGATCAATGTGCTTCAGGTATGTACCTGAACAATTGAGAAGGAAAATGGATGATCGAAGTGAAGCAATGGTTCTCATAGGGTATCATTTGACTGATGCATACAAGTTGTATTCGCCAATCAAAGATAAACTAGTAATCAACAGAGATGTTCGTGTCGACGAAAGCAAAGGTTGAGACTGGAGTCAAAGTTCAACACAGGAATCAGACACAGTTATAACTGTGTTAGAAGAAGATCCACATGATGAACCCTCAAATAGTCGAAGTGAACAAGGCAACGCTTCAACTAGTCGAAATGAAGAACCACCTGAACAAAATGAAAGGAGGTCGACAAGAACAAGAAGTGAATCAACAAGGCTAGTTGGTTATGAAAGATTTCCAGATCAAGCAACGGATGATGATGGTGATTTAGTCGAAGAAGCCATGATGATGGTTGAAGAAGAACCAACCGATTTGAATGAAGCCATGACTAATTCAAATTGGTGTGAAGCCATGAAAGAAGAACTCAGATCCATTGAGAAGATCAAGACCTGAGAGCTTGTCAAAACAAAGAATAAGAAGCCTATCGATGTAAAGTGGATATATAAATTGAAACGAAGGCCAAATGGAGAGATAGCGAAGTATAAAGAAAGATTGGTGGCTAAAGGCTTTCTACAAAAGCCTGGTATAGACTTCGGCTAAGTATATGCACCGGTTGCTAGGCTGGAAACAATTTGAATAGTTGTTTTGACAGTAGCATACAGGGGATGGAAGATGCATCAGCTGGATGTAAAGTCAGCATTCATGAATGGTCTATTGGAAGAAAAAGTCTATGTTACTCAACCACCAGGATTCAACGTCAAAGGGCAGGAGTCGAAGGTGTACAAATTAAGGATCTATGGTTTGAAGCAAGCTCCTCAAGCTTGGAATAAAAGAATAGATAGCTTCTTGATCGAAGCAGGTTTCACAAAGTGTGTCTCTGAACACAGAGTGTATGTAAATGATGTCGACAGTGTCAGTCGAATCATTTTATGCCTCTATGTAGATGACTTACTCATTACCGGAGCAGATGAAGCTAAGATAATGAAAGTCAAGTCGAAGCTAATGCAAGAGTTCGAAATGTCTGACTTAGAAAATCTCTCATATTTCCTAGGGATGGAAATCAAAAATAATGAAGAAGGAGTATTCTTGCATCAGACTAAGTATGCTCAAGATATTTTGAAGAGATTCAACATGAGCAACTGCAACAAAGTAGTTACACCGTTAGAGACAGGAGCAAAGCTGAAGAAGGAATCAAATGATGAGTTTGTAAATTTGACATTGTACAAACAAATCATTGGATCTCTGAGATATCTTTGCAATACAAGACCAGATATCGGCCAAAGTGTAGGATTATTGAGCAGATTTATGGAGAAACCTCAAGAATGTCATCTCATCGCAATAAAGAGGGTGTTGAGATACATCAAAAGAACTATCGAACATGGCTTGCTATTGGCTAGGAAGTCGAAGGACAACACAAGTGTCGAAGTTCATGGATACACTGATTCAGATTTTAGTGGAGATCAAGACGAAAAGAAAAGCACTGTAGGCTACATCTTCATGATCGATGGTGCTCCAATCTCTTGGAGTTTGAAGAAACAAAGCATTGTGGTTTTGTCATCTTGCGAAGCATAATATGTAGTTGCATCATATGCTGCATGTCAAGCATCATGGATCGAAATGTTACTTGAAGAACTCAAGATAGTGGAACCTAAGAAGATAAAGCTATTTGTCGACAACAAATCATCAATTAACTTGGAAAATCATCATGTATGTCACGGTCGAAGTAAACACATTGAAAGAAGGTATCATTTTTTGAGATATTAAGTCAACAAAGGGAAGGTCGAAATAAAGCACTGCAAGACTGAAGTTCAACTAGCTGACATATTTGGAATTCCTGGCAGCAGATACGTGATGTCACAGAGAATGTTATGACACAGTATCTGACACTTATGCTAACAGTTCACACAGTAAGTACAGAAAGCAGTAAAAGACACAATAAGTTGTTCACCCAGTTCGGTTCAACAAACCTACATCTGGGGGCTACCAAGCCAGGGATAAAGTTCACTATTAGTAGTATCAATTCAAAGACCCTACAGCCAACACACCAGTTGACAGCCTTCTCACTTAATCACTACCCAATGACCCTTTTACCTAAGTTCTACTTAGATATGAGTTCCTACTCACTCCCCCTCAATCACCGCAGTGATATCAACCTATTGTTTAATTGAATTGTGAAGACACACTTCAATAAAATATCTTGATCTTGCTTCAAAGCTTTAATCAAGAGACAAACACTCGTGCTTTAAAGCTTTGAGTGATAAACTACCCTTACAACAAATCCTAGTCCAATGCACTTATCAATTGATAGTTGCTTGGCTCACAAGAGAAACTAGAATTACACAATACCAACTGTTACTAACCTTAACAGTACACAAACAAAAGCCTTCAATGTCTTCAATGAAATCCAGAGGCGTGGCTGTAGAGTAAGGGTTGAATTCTTTATATAGAAGCAGTCCTGAATCTTCAGTTTTGGGCTTCCATAAAGATAGCTAGGGTTCACTTAATTCTCTCCTAAAAACATGGTTTGTTCAACAACCAATTTAGGTTTAATTAAGATTAACCTAGCAGCCACGTGAGCATGCTTTCTAATAATAGAAAAACATAAATAAAATGCTCAACAAACTTTCGAAAATCTCAGAAAACGATTTAGAATCACACCGAATGTCATAACATCCGCATGACATCACCGCTTTTCTAATTTCAAGCACGCTTTAGCTTCCCTGCTCGAGTGTACTTTTACCATCCTTGTCCAGTAGGATTTATCTTCAATCTCTGAATGTCATGACATATATCAAGACATTTCTAAAGCCTAGTTTTACCAAAATTGATGCCAACTTAAAACACTAACAAACTCCCCCTTTGGCACATTTTTGGCTAAAACTACTTGACCTATCAGAGTACAAATGCAGCAGAAGACTAACAACCTAGTTCTAAGATTTCCTAAGCTTTCCTAAGCTTCAAGTGACTAGAACTAAGAGAAGATAAATTCTACCCATACAAGTCCCAAACTACCCACATACAATTGCCCACAAAATTTCTAAATTGGTCATACAATTCCCCCATACATTTTCCCAAACATTAATACTTCCCACAGTATTTCTTCTCCCCCTTTTTAGCCACAAAGGGCCAAAGGAAACCATACAATTGCCCCAAACAATTAACATAAAGAAGTATCAGAAGGAAAACAGCATAAATATTCAGTGGTTACACATCTGTCAACACAATTACATTCATCCAGAATACACACTCAAAAACAACAGAGGACCAAATTGACAGAATGAGAGTAAACAACAAGGAACAAGAAAAGGCACATAAAGACTAGCACAGGTGTCTCTTCTCCAAGAAGCACTGAAGGAAGCTTCTTCGATCCTTCTTTAGCAGTTGCTTGATCAAGATCGAGATCCCCATCAGCATCCATCTTTTCACCAAGGCTCATCAGCAATCCTTTCTTCCTCAACCTCTGTGTCTTCTTCTTTTTCAAGAGTAGAGATCAGAGCTTCAAGGGTCTGCTTCCTTGCTTCAAGTTCCCTACAGGTCTCCTTTAGCACAGCTATGACATCTGCCTTCTGAGAATTTGCTTTGACATTTGATGTCTCAGCTGATGTCATGACAATGTCAGGAACATGCTTCCCTTGAAATAGCTTGTAGTGGAAGCCAAGCGTGAACTCTCTTGATCGATCTCTATTTCCCGTAATGTCGTGGTATTGATCGCTTATAATACCACACAGAGAGATGGAAATGCTATTGGTCCCTTAATTGCATAGCTCTCAAAGATGTTTAAGGGTTTGCTCAAGATATAAGTGCCATAGTCAAACTTTGTTTTAGTGCCAACAAAGATAGATAAATCTGCACCAATGGAGATGGTGGACTTGTGATTGTGGGAACCAGTTGGCTGCACCTATCTTGTGCAAGATAGCAAATTTGACACTTAACTTGCTAGCAGAAGCTTTCCTTCACAGCCGTTGTTTTACTTGGCAAGAATTGTTTGGCATACTTTATTATCAGTCTCTTCTAGCTCAGGTTGAGCATTATCTGATCTTCCCAAATAAGTGTTGATTATACTTGGGGAAAACTTTACTTTTCTTCCTCTCACATACACCTGAAGTCTTCGATCTCCCATCAAGATCAATTGTCGTTCACAATGAACTCTTTCACCAAAGCATCATAACAATTAGAAAACTTGACCACGCTTCATCACCACTTCCTTGATTAGCTCCATAACATCTTTGCATTCAAGGGAACTTTTGTTCAATTCTCTTTCTAGAGCAATTCTTTTCAGACACACATACTTCCACCTGCTAGCACTCTCAGGGTGGTGGAAGGAAATGTTGTCAATTGCCACTTCAGGGACAATAGGCAATTTCCCAAGAGACAGCCTCTTTCTTGAGTGAATATCAGAGACATTCTCTGTAGCATCAAGGTCAGAATCATCATGTTCTGATGGCTCAGGTGCCTTCCTCTTCTTCACCATTGAGGGGCTCTTTGTCTTAGATGAACCACCTGTACTCTTCATCTTATTCTTCCCTTTGGAGGTTTTAGCCTTCTCTTTACCAGCTTCATCAACCTTGTTCCCACCTTATGAGACTTATGAGAAGTCAGAGAAACCTTCTCCTGGGCTTTGAGACTTTTCTTCCCTTTCCTATTCATTACCCTTCTAGCAATGCTGGGATTAACCTTGGCTATGAGGTCATTATCAGAGAAGTCCTCATCTAGGTTGATGACATGAGACACCATATTTTGATTGGTGTTCTTCTCAGGAGTATCTTCAAGAATGCCATCAGATATGTTGTCAGCAGAGGCAGGAGCTTTATCAGAACCACTATGATCTGAAGATTTCTCAAGAACCTCATCAGAAATCTCATTCACATTTTCAGCAGGAGATTCTTTATCATCGTTACATCCTTCAGGAGCTGGAGCAGGAGGATTTACATCATTTTTTACAGGGGAATCAACATCATCACCAGATGTCTTGACATTCTCATTGACATCTGGATCAACTGCTAAGCTAGGGCTAGCAGACTTATGATTCAGGGGAACTGAAATCCCAGGCACAGACCTATTCTCATTTAGGATATCAGACACTATCCTAGCTATAGCCTCATGCACTGACCTAGTCCCAGGAGAGGAGGATGATGGAATAGAAGTCTTACCAGAAGGGGATGCCTGTGCCCTTCTTGCATTTCTTGTGCGTAGCTTCTTGACTCTTTCTGGGTCAGTTGCCAAGGTACGCAGTGGAGTAACTGTTAATGCTTCAGCTTGCATGGTTTCAGTTTTTGACCTAACTTCAGCCATTGAAGGAGATGAAGATCCTGATTGTTGGGATGTTGAGGAAGATGAAGACATTTTTCGCTGATGGTTTTTGAGAGAATGAGAGCGAAAATGGCAAGGGGATTCAGAGTTTCTTTTAGAAGAAGTAAAAGAGATGCTACTTTCAAATGGAGAAACTCTTATATATGGATGTCTCTTCCTATTCTTGGACTTTTTAAAATGGGGATGAAAATACCTAAATGGCCCATAAGTAATTGAAATAAACAATTTTCATTCATTTTGTTAACAATTCCTCATATTGACAAATACCCAATTTGTCCCTTAAGGTCTTAAATTGACCCTCAATGTCACATTCAATGTCATGACATCCCGTATTTACTCAATCGATATCTTCATCAGATCATCTTATAGCAATAGCAATTGCTATGTGTTCACTCCAACATTGTATAGGAACACATGTTTTGTTTCGATGATCCAAGAAATAAGATTGCTTCTCCATATGAACCATCCTTCAACATATCTTTCACACGAGCATTTATCAACACTTTCCCCACTTATTTTCTTGGACATCTTCAAGTGTGTAGGAGCAAGAGTTCTTTTATGGTGACATTCTTCATCCCAATCCTCCTCCTTGCATACTTGCTCGTGAAAGAAGTGTTGAGTCATCCATCAATGTTCGGAGATACTAAGTTATTACCATAGATGGAAGTCACCATGATATTTCCTCCTCTGCCAAAGATGATATCATCCAAGACTTTTGTATTTGTAATACACTTGGTCAACCTCTCATGCCGTAACCTAGTACTTTGCTTTAGTACTTGAGTGATCAAATGTCCGGACATTGAGTGAGACATTCGATTTCTGTTTACAATTTTGATTTTCTTTTCCCATGTGGATTCTTGGTAATCTTGACTCTCTATGGAACTGATCCTTTTCATTCCTCCGAGGTGTGGTGATCGATTCTAGTTGCCCCAACTTCACTTTCTCTTCATCTTTGTAGAGCACATGATGGTAGAGTGGAGTTCTCGATTCCCACAAGTAGCAGTTGTCCTTTGATCGACTCCTCTCATAATCACTACTTGTTCATCATTGATCACAAGACATTCTTAGTGAAGTTGATGTGAATCCCATATCACATGACTTATGCTAATGAGATTTCAAACTTTAACCAAACTTGGTTTGGTTTGGAAGTTTGAGTTTCAACACCTTTGATTTCTCCTTTAGCTCCATCTCCAAAGGTAACAAGGCTGGTTAACATCATTGAGAGAAGATTGCTCCAATATGCTTGGCCGTCAAAATACCAATCTTCCTTGGAAGGTACTCTAAGAGTGCTATCGTAGTCTTCTTCTTCTTCCACCGTGAGTGTGTGATGCCTTGTTGGACTTAGGCTTTTCATAAGAACCTTGATTAGGATACCCATGTAGCCTATAGCAGGAGGACTTTATGTGACCAAATCTTCCACAATAATAACATCTCCATCTTTGAAACTTTTTGTTCATGTTTCTATGATTTTGATGTTGAACCCAATGTTGTGACATCCGATTTGACATTGGTTCATTGGTCTGCTTTTTCTTTCGTGGTCAACAAATTCCTTAGCCTCCACATGTCCCGAGGCTATTTCTGTTTTGTGGAATGGCATGCCTTTGACTTTGTGTTTGTTCCTCTCCGTTATTGGCAAATCTCTTTGCGCATACATGAGGACATGTTTCTTGCATTATGATGTGACATTTTTTTTCTTCTTCTTTTAATGTCTTCTTTTCATCTACATATCTTAACATTTTTGCTTATTTTTGTCCAAGTGAATTTTGTCCAACTTTTCAAGCGGATGTCGACATTTTTGACTTAGACATCGATCAAGTTTGGAGTTCACCATGACAAATTCTTGTTGAGGAGATCTATGGTGGTGTGTTTTTTTTCTCACCTTTAGCTTCACAACTTCTCAATCGCTTTTCTTTTGTTCCTCATTGCTTACACATCATCACTTTTATGCACAAGTCTCAATGAAGCTCTTCAAATGCTCTTCTAGAATCTATATCGAATTGTACACGGAGAGAAAGTGACAAGTTTGGCACCTTCTTCCTGATTCACTTCTGAATCGGTGACCATTCCTTTCTTTTGTTTCTTTAGAAAGGTGGGACATTCTCTAACATGTCCAAATCCTTCACATTCATGACATTGAACTTTACTACCTTGACTTCCTTTTTCCTCTGACCTGGATCTTCTGCTGGAATCATAAGATCTGCTGATGTCAGATGCAATGTCCTTGACATGTGACCTTGACTTTGGATCAATTCTCCCGATCGTTTGTTGAACTGCCTTCCAAGCATGGCTATAGCAGATCTTCTCTCATCTTCCTCCTTGCATCCTCTTGAATTGGATACAAGTGCTATGCTCTTGTTCTTCTTGTCATCACCGATTCCCATCTCAAAAGTCATAAGAGATCCTATCGTTCTTCAACCTTCAAGGTGTGATGTCCCGAGCCTCCTCTGTGACTTTCATTGCAAATCTCTTAGGCAAGGATCTGAGAATCTTTCTCACCAGCTTCTCTTCTGACATCTTTTCACCAAGTGCTCCTGAGGCATTGGCAATTTCCAGTACATTCATGTGAAACTCATGAATAGTCTCATCTTCTTTCATCTTCAAATTCTCAAATTCGGTAGTGAGCATCTGAAGTCTTGACATCTTTACCTTGGATGTCCCCTCATGAGTGGTTTTGAGAGTGTCCCAAACATCCTTGGCCAGCTCACATTGATGGACCAATCTGAAGATATTTTTGTCAATACCATTGAATAGAGCATTCAATGCTTTAGAGTTTCCTAGAGCCAGCTCTTCTTCCTCTTTACTCCATTCCTCCTCAGGTTTCAAGACAGTAGTCGCATCTTTCTCAACCTTGGTTGGATGTTTCCATCCTTTATCAGCAGCTCTCCAAGCCTTGATGTCCACTGATCTTAAGAAGGCAACCATACGAGGCTTCCAGTAATCATAATTAGACCCATCCAGAATAGGTGGTCTACCTCCAAATCCTGCTTCTTTATCCATTATGCCAGAAACTATTATCCCTAGATCTCACCGAAATAAAAGCGTGTGCCCGATGCCAATTGAATTCGGCAGATACGTGATGTCATGAGAATGTTATGACACGATCGACACTTATGCAAGTAGTGGCGAAAAGACACAATAAGTTGTTCACCCAGTTCGGTTCAACAAACCTACATCTGGGGGCTACCAAGCCAGGGATAAAGTTCACTATTAGTAGTATCAATTCAAAGACCCTACAGCCAACACACCAGTTGACAGCCTTCTCACTTAATCACTACCCAATGACCCTTTTACCTAAGTTCTACTTAGATATGAGTTCCTACTCACTCCCCCTCAATCACCGCAGTGATATCAACCTATTGTTTAATTGAATTGTGAAGACACACTTCAATAAAATATCTTGATCTTGCTTCAAAGCTTTAATCAAGAGACAAACACTCGTGCTTTAAAGCTTTGAGTGATAAACTACCCTTACAACAAATCCTAGTCCAATGCACTTATCAATTGATAGTTGCTTGGCTCACAAGAGAAACTAGAATTACACAATACCAACTGTTACTAACCTTAACAGTACACAAACAAAAGCCTTCAATGAAATCCAGAGGCGTGGCTGTAGAGTAAGGGTTGAATTTTTATAGAAGCGATCATGAATCTTCGTTTGGGCTTCCATAAAGATAGCTAGGGTTCACTTAATTCTCTCCTAAAAACATGGTTTGTTCAACAACCAATTTAGGTTTAATTAAGATTAACCTAGCAGCCACGTGAGCATGCTTTCTAATAATAGAAAAACATAAATAAAATGCTCAACAAACTTCCTGAAAAATCTCAGAAAAAACTGATTCTGCAGAACAGAATGTCACACTGAATGTCATAACATCTGTTATGACATCATTTCTTAATTTCAAGCACGCTTTAGCTTCCCTGCTCGAGTGTACTTTTACCATCCTTGTCCAGTAGGATTTATCTTCAATCTCTGAATGTCATGACATCTATCAAGACATTTCTAAAGCCTAGTTTTACCAAAATTGATGCCAACTTAAAACACTAACAATATTCACCAAACCCCTGAAGAACGTCAGATTCGAAGAGTTAAAGAGAAGCATCGGAATAAGAAGTCCCGAAAACATGAATTAAGAGGGTGTGTTAGAATGTATAATTCCTGTTTAGTCGAATTGGCTATTGGGTGTGAGTTGGTCGAACTAGACAAAATTTCGAACTACATAGATTCATAGTGTTATAATGTGTCGAAATCTTTTGGACCTTAATTATTTTGGACTTTAGTTTAGTTTCTATTTGGGCATGCGAAATCTATCTATATAAAGAGCATTTCTTTATAATAAAAAAAATAATCAATAACAATTTTCATACCGTTTTAGATAATCATTCTCTCTCAATTCCATTATTCTTCTTCCACTACTAAAATAACGGCATTACCTGCAGAATTTCCTGCGGAAATATATCCGCAGGAATGCCTGCGAATTTTCCTGCAACTTTAATAAATATATTAAACTTTCCTGCAAAACAAGATATCGCAGCAAATTCCGCAGGTATATCTGCAGATTTTACTGTTACCTCAATTTGAATAAAACACCATTTTGCAATTCCTAAGGAACTATTTCTGTGGATTTTGCTGCGGATTTTATTGTAGCTTGTCCAAAAATTTAAAATTTTACATAAAATAATTTTTTTTCAAAAAATATTTTACGGATTTAAATGTTTTATATAAATAATTATCGTTTTCGTTTAAATTTTATAAATGGTTATTAATCTTAATTTTTCTATTTTATTAATTATCTTAGTGGTGTTTTTTATTTAGTTTTTAATTTTTAATCCTTATTTTTTCTATTTTATTAATTATTTTTATGATATTTTCTAATTAATTGTTAACACTAATTTAAATCTAAATTTTAATAAAATAAATGGTATATAAATTTTGATATATATTTATTTAATTATGATAAATATTAAATTTAAAAAAATATAAAAAAGTTAAAGTGGAGATTATTTAACATTAATTTAAATCTAAATTTTATAAAATAAATGATATGTAAATTTTGATATATATTTATTTAATTATGATATGTAAATTTTTATAAAATAAAATACCATTATCTAATATAAATCCGTAAGAAACTTTCTAGCGGATTTTGTAACTTTACTTATTTCTAAATATTCCAATTTTTATTAAATAAAAGATATTTAAATTTTATATATATTTATATAATTCTTCTACTTGTATTTTTCAAAATAATTTTTTTTTCAAATAAATTTTAACGAATTTAAATGTTTCTTTAAATTATCAATTGTTTTATTTAAATTTTAGAAAAAAATATTAATCCTTATTTTTTCTATTTTTTTAATTATTTTGATAATTTTTTTATTTACTTATTAATTTTAAGCCTTAAATTTTCTATTTAATTAATTTATACTATTAATGTATCATTTTTTTCTCTTATTTAATACATATTTTTAAATATTTCATAATTGTAATAGTTCTAAAACTAGGCTGAAATTTTTATTCTTACTTTTTCTAATTTAAAAATTACTTTTATGACATTTTTTAATTAGTTTGTAATTTTAATTTCAATCTATTTCATAAAAATAAAAAATATAAGCTTATGTACGAATATGTAATTCAACAATTTGTATTTTAATTAAAGGCATAAAAATTTTAAAAAATAAAATAGTAAAGTTATAAAATATTTGAAAAAAAATCAGATAAAATATTTGAAAAGGTATATATTAATTTTATGAGTTTATTAAAAATGTATTGATAATGTAAAATTAATTTACATTAGGATATCATCTTTTTTTTAGTTTCATTAAATACATAATTTATATTTTTAATAATCATTTATATCTATAAAGTTAAACTGAAGTTTTTAATTTTTAATTTTGATTTAACTAAATACTTTTTTTAATATTTTTTAGTTAGTTTTTAATTTTAATTTCATTCTTAATTTTTTTATAAAATAAAAGTTATGAAAATTATATATATATATATATATATATATATATATATATATATATATATATATATATATATATATATATATATATACTTTAATTTAATATCTGATTCTTCAGTTGTATTTTAATAATAACAATAGAGTTGTGAAATAAAATTATAAAAAAAAGGTATAAAAAAATTGTCCATGCATATCACAGCTCCACCTTCCTCACACTACTAGAATTTTAAATTTATATATCACTTTTATTATTTTTTGGTGTGTGAAATTAAATAATTAATATTAAATGCTTTTATTAAAATTAAATTTTATAAACAAAAGGTCAATATATAAATAATTAAAATATTTAAAAATTTATAATTTCAAATTTACTGTTTCTTGGTGCGTGACATTAAATAACTAATAATTTGATATATTATTTTTTAGTAAAATAACAATTATTCATTTGTTTTAAATTTTTAAATGGGTTACAAGGGATATAAAATTTAAGATTAAATTTAACTTGGTTCCATTTTTGCTTTTAGCATTTTCTTTTTCTAATAGGAACATGCTATCTTCCTTCTCCCTGAAACCCCTACTTCGCCGCCAAATCACCTTCTTTCTCCCCCTCCGGCCACCGCACCTCTAATCGAAGAAAGGAGTTTATTTTCGTGCTCATCATCACGTGACGTTCAACTTGAATCAGTTGAATTTTGTTTTAGGCACTTCCGGCCACCCTTTTAATGCCTTCGGCCGCCGCGACTCTTGACGGAGAACAAGGACATTTTCTGCTCCTTTCATCCACTGCCACTGCCGAGCTCCGACAACTCTCCGTCCTCACACCTAGGTCCTTTCACTCCAAATCACAATTTTCTATTTTCTTCATTTTCTAGGGTTTCGGACATATACCGAATGAGGCATATGGTTGAGAAGGATAGTGATCAACTTGATAGTTGCTAATAGAGAGGAATCTGGTTTGTTATAGTTTATGTTCATTCATATTTTGAGTTCTATTTTTTCATTATTACACATTAGTATTTTTGTTTTCGTCATTGTTTTTAATTTATTGTGCTGAAGGCTTATTTTATCCTTCACTCCTCCTTTCATATTCATATTCCTAATTAGCTTATATGTTATATTCTCTGTTGCATATTGATTTCTTGCATAATATTGACTCTATAATGGTATGCATATGTTCACAAATTCCTAAAAAATTTCTTACCAATAGTGAATGTGTATTCATGATATAGTATTAAGTCTTATAATCTGATACAATCTTTGAAGGTAATGCGTGAAAGAAGAGTAGTGCAAAGTGGAAAGTATGATGAACTTCTCAACCCCAACCCACTTAACTCCAACATATTCCGTAATAAAGATGAGTCGAAAAATCACATGAAGAACAACATAGTCGATTTGTACTATTTTATTACTTGGTTATAATTTGGATAATTTTATTTTTTAAAGTTAGGTAGACCAATGAATATTAGTAGCAGTTGTCTGAGGAATTTTTAGTAATGCGATTGTACGAATTTGTTACAATTATAATATTATCTTTTATAGAAAATTGTTTTTATAGAAAATTGTTTTTATAGTAAATTGTTGTTATAAGAATTTGTTTTATTTAAATTCAAATTATTTTAAATTAATTTTTTTATATTATGTTTATTTTAAAATATAATTTATAATGTTTTAAAAATATAAAAAAAATATAAATATGAGAAATATATTACCTGCAGATTTACCTGCGGTTATTTCCTGCGGATTTTCCTACATATTTTCTTGCAGAGTTTTCTGCGAATAGTGTTACCTACAGTATTAGCCGAGAACCAAAAACCGCAGAAAAATTCGCAGAAAACGTATTTCCTGTGGGTTATTTGCTCAAATCCGCAGAAAAATCCAATTTTTCTAATAGTGTTCATTTCACAAAACTATTTTTACCATTTGTTCCAACATTTTATTTTCAAAAAATATAATTACACGTACACACAAAAATCCATGGTGGTCATCATCAGCATACACACACGAGTGATCATTTACAGAATCAAATAATCACTAATAAATAAATCAAACTTTGTAACCGACTAAAGTAAGAATTCAACAAAATAAAAAATATATATAGGCAAAGACATCTAAACTAAAACCATGGAGATGAAGATTCCAGCAATAGAAGTAACGGCAACAAAGGTTTTGGTAATAGAGAATGCTTCAGAGGGTGCGTCAGCTCCTCCTGGTTGTGCCGGTGCTGCACCATTTGTTCCTGGTGCTGGAGGAGAAGAAGTGTTTGGGGTTGGTGATGAAGGAGAAGGTGCTGGAGAAGGAGTGGTAGCAGGGGAGGGTGCTGGTGATGTGTTTGTGGAGGGTGATGGGGCAGGGGCTGAATTGGGTGATACTGATCGGGTAGGTGCGGGCGCAGGAGCTTGTTGTGCTATGCATGAGGTAGCCAATAGCCCCAATATCAAAATCACTTTAATTGCAACAGAACCCATGTTTTATATGTGTTTTTTGATATAGAAGAATGTTGAGTGAAATCTGATTGAATGAATTAAGGTTATTGAGATGAGATTCCTACAATGATTTGTGTATTGCTCAAGTGCATAACTTAGGTGTATATATAATGGTAAATATATTTGATATTGCGAAGGCGGTGTGTGATTAAATAATGGGTCAAATAAAATAAAATACTACTATTCCTTATTTCCTTATGATATTCTTTTTCTATATGCAATTTTCTTTGTGTTTGCAAGTTAAGAAATACGACATGTGGTACATTTGGTATAACCGCGTTTAACCATTCTCAATTTGACTTTTCTAACGTTGTTTCTAGATTCTACCGAACATTCAAACATTTGATTTGTTCACGCAACGGTTATTACGTAAGCACTAAACAAAGTCAGGCGTCCCTCCTTGCCCCTTACCTAGAATTTTCTACAATTCTAACACAATGTTTCCAACTCACACCGAGACTTTCATGCAGCAAATACAAATTGTTAAATTGACTGAAAATATATGTTAAAATATTTCACATTGTTAAATTTTATTAAGAACGAGAATGGTTAAGGATTCTATATAAATGACTTAAATATTTATTATAAGATGTGTGCTGTATATATATATATATATATATATATATATATATATATATATATATATATATATATATATATATATATATATATATATATATATATATATATATATATAAAAGATGTGTGCTGTATCAGTTAACATTTTTAAATGTGTGCATTTGATTTTATTTATTTTCTTGTACTTTTGTGTTAGAATTAGGGGCGTCGAGCCAATAAAATATCGTTAATCGAACCAAATTAAATTAAAATTGTAAAAAATGTATTTGATTCGGATGTGTTTGAATTATTTTTAACAAAACTAAGTTGTATGATTTGGTTTGCGATTTGTATTTTATAAAGTGAACTAAACCGATCCAAACTGCATTGTGTTACAATTTATACTTCACTTAATCCACATCCAACACAAGTCCAAATCTATTGTGTCTTAACGTTACGATTACAAATGATTTTTTCCTCATCACACTTAAGGTTTCAGTTTTATTATTCTCAAATCTCTCTTAAACGTATCACACATTCTTTTCATCTTCTTTTTCATGTACATCTTGTCTTTTTTTTTTCTCTTTAATCTCTCATCTCTTATGTTCTTTCTTTTTCTTTTTCTAATTTTTATTCTATTGTTATCTCTTCCGAATATGTTTTTAATGCATCTCTTCTTCTCTAATGTCTTCTCTCTTATACTCTTTCTTTTTCATCTTCTTTAATCTATCATCTTCGTCATTCTTTTTGTTTCATTATAATGTTTTTTATATTTTTTATTCCACTTTTCTCTAATCTTATTTTTGTTTATTAAATGAAAATTTATTTTTCAAATATGATGAATTTTGTTGTTATTTGATAACGCATAAATGACTAAATATAAATCTATGTTGTCATTTATATGTGTATTTATGGCTCAATTTTTTTTATAAAAAAACCGAACCAACCCAAATCAAATTGAACCACACATTTTTTCTAAAGCCAACCAAACCAAACTGAACCGTGCACTTTTTCTCTTGCGATTCAGACGATTTTTATGTAAAACCGTCAAACTATACCAAAACACCACTAGTTAGAGTGTTGGAAGAAATTGTTAAATATTTATTTTGGAGGATGTAGATGTATTGGGGGTTAGGGATGGTTGATGGTATATTATGTGTTGTGGTAATTTTTGTAATTTTATTCTTTGATTGTTATTTGACAACATATGTGGTTCATTATCCAGTTTTAGAGTTTTCACGATATGTCATTGTATTGTGGTTGTGTTTCTTTATTTTCTCTTTGCCATTTTACCTAACAAGTAATATTAGAGCCTGATTAGGCTCGATAGAGGAGCGAAAATGGAATTTAGTATGGATCAAATCTAGTGATGAGAGTACTCACACTTGTGAGAGAGATTGTTGGGATTCAAATGTGGGTGGTAAAGTCTCACATTGACTAGAAGTTGAGAAAATTACGGATATATAAGAAAATGACTCATATCGTTGATGTCTTAAGTTTTTTAGTTGATAGTTGGCGTCAATGTCTCTTGAATCTTGAATGTTCACTACTACAAATAACACATGTAATGTTGGTCGTAAAATGCATTTAACCTCGGTTATCCAGATGAGGTAGAAAATAAATACATTTTCTTTTAATTTTATAAACAAAATTTTAAATTTTAAAATTCAGAGATACTGATATAAAATATGTGATTAATTAACTTTATAACTTCATTAACTAATATTTTATATTTTATTAATCAATTTTATTTTATTATTAGAATTATTTTTAATATCTTGACGTTTAAATATTAAAAATAATTTTCAGTAGTAAGACAAATTTTGATTAATAGAATGTAAAGTGTTAGTTAATGAAATGATAAAGTTGGTTAATAACCACTCAAATATTAAAGGTAATTTGTAAATCAAACTTGGTTAATGAAATATAAATAGATAATTAATAAAATGATAAAGTTGGTTAAAAAACGCTCAAATATTAAAAATAATTTTTAATAATAAAATAAAATTAATGAATAAAATATAAAATATTGATTAATAAAGTTATAAAGTTAATTAATCACACAATTTTATATCGTATATTTAATTTTTAATTTTAATTTTTAATTTTTTTTTTAAAATTGAAAGAAAATCTATTTATTTTTTATTAAAAAAATATTATTCTACTATTATAATATTTTATTGTTCATTGTATTGATAAACATTAAAATAAAATATAATGTATGAATTGGTAAAGAAATGTCATTTCTCTCCTTGATTTAAGGATACATGACTCATTTTTTCAAAACACCAACTATATTTTCTGTGAGAACATATTACATTGCCTACTATTTACATATAAGATTATCTCGACACTAATGAGATTGATTATTTAATTAAATATAAATAATATATATTAAATGTGAAGGAATTATCTAAATATAAAATATATTATATTTTATATTCTTACATAGTATAACTTAGAAGTACATAAATGGGTTTGAGAATAGAATTTTAATTTATGGTGAAGTCTATGCTGAAGGTAGTAAAGCAGTAATCGAAAGATATGTCTATTCTGATTTTACAGGTTGTATAGATATTAGAAAATCTATTTTTGAATATGTTCACTACGTTAGACACAATAACTTGTTGGAAAGCGACACTTCAGAAGGTTGTAGCCTTATCGACCACTGAATCAGAATAAATTATTCTTACTGAAGTTGTGAAAGAAGCATTGTGGCTCGAAGGATTTTTAAGGAGTTGAAACTTTAAGATCGAGTTATCACTGTTAAATGTGATATTCAAAGTACAATACACTTGTCAAAGAATTCAGCCTATGATGAGCGAACTAAGCACATCGATACGAGGCTGCATTTCTTCAGAGTGGTAATCAAGCATGGAGAAGTACAAGTGTTAAATATTTCGACAGATCACAACGTTATGATATGATCACAAAGAATTTGCCAAGTTACAAGTTTTTCCACTGTATGTAGTTGATAAAGTTGCATGAAGAAAGCTGGTTTATTCCCTGGTGTTATAGAGTTTTTTCCAAGGTAGAAGTTTATGAAATATTAGATCGAACTATAGTATGGTCGAAGAGAAGCTTCTTGGTTCGACAATTTGATAGGATCTAAGCATGAGGTTGAAGCAAGTTCGTATGATGGGGGTCGATGACCGCAATGTTGTAGTCAAGTATGTTCAAGTATCTGAGTCAAAATGTTAGAATTGTTAGCATCTCGAATTGTGCTCATTTGTTTTATGCCCAATGTTAGCTTGTAATGGGTTTGTGAGTAAAAGCCATTAGTTTAGTATGTTAGTTTTCTTATAAATAGCATACTAGTCTCTCATCATCGAACAATGCAAATCCCAATTAGGGTGAGAGAAGTTATTTTTATTTTGTAACACTTGTAATTTGTTTCAAAGAGAAAGTAAAGAATATCGTTTATAACAAATCCATTGTGTTCTTCTTGCTTCCTCTTTCTTTATCCTTGTGGATTTCTTGCCGATAAAGAAATCTGTTATACTTTATTTTTGGTATCGTTTTTCACAACATATATATATATATATATATATATATATATATATATATATATATATATATATATTCTTAATTTAATGTTGTTGTTTTTAGCTTATCATAAATTAAATTTTGTTCTAATTATTGGACTTAAGCAACACAACACCATACTCAAAAGAAGATATGGATGACATTCAATCAGGTTTGGTCAATGTCTTCTTATCTTGTTATGAATTTCGACAACAACAATAGATTTTCTTGGTTGTTATAATCTTAATATGTATATAAATAGAGGTTTTATCGTTTTAATATGCAAATATGTAAATGTCAAATGTGTGTATTCTGTCTTGATGATAAATTTGTACATTTGATTTAAAATGATATGATATATTTCAATTCTGTTGCATATTTTATAGTTTCTGTGTAAAAAATGACACAAACCAGTAAAAACAATATAGGAAAAATGAGATTGAACTCCTCAGATTTCACATGGTGTATTTTTAAAATAAGAAGACTTCTTTATATAATGAAAAAATAAGGCTTCTAAAGCAAAGCTTCTTTGTAAAATACTATTTTTAAACTTGTGTATTTTAAAATAAGTAGAAGGCTTCTTTATATATGAAAAATAAGGCATGTAAGGAAATAAACCATGTGTCTTTTTAATGAGTTAATCAATTAAAAGTATGTGTTAATTGATTAACCAAACTAAAATATAAAATATTAATTTTTTATGTCACTTAATTGATTATCAACCTACTTAATTAATTAGGAGGAGTTACATTTTGATTTAATCGATTAGAATGACATTTTGATTGATAAGCTACTATATTTTAACTTTTTTTAATTGATTTAAACTTCTGACAAGTTAAGTGCTTGATCGGATTGGTTTTTAAAAAATTTCATAAAAAGAGAAGAGGTTTAGAAATACTTTTGTGTGTATGCATATTTTTGTTCCTTTTACAATAATTTGGTTTTGTAGTGAATCACCTATTTCTTTCTTGTTGATGTTCGATGTATTACATGAATGATATCGTCGTTATAATTTCGTGACGAATTAACAAAACCACTATATCCAATTATCTGGTGTATCACTTATTAATCTATATTTGGAGTTTCATATCTCTAGTCCACCAGCGTAACCAAGATTAGGCGATGCAACAATACATTAATTTATAAACAACTACTCTAGGTCTCCTAATTCATGCCACTAATGGTAGGTATTTCCTATTTGCCCAAAATAAGATTAAAAGAGTACCTCGCATAAAAAATTAAGCTTAAGAAGCAATTGAATAGAATTATAACTCAAATTATTAATGCAATAACAAATCAAACATATGCCCCAACAGAAAAATAGGTTCATCGTATAAAATCTAACCTAGAGAGATTTATCTACTCATAATGAATAAATTACAATACCAAATAATAGTAAGAGGTTTGCATAAGCTATCCCTTGATGGACTAGCCTCAAATGGCTTTAAATATGCTCCAAATATGATTCATTGTGCTATAAATTGTCCCCTTCAGTGAAATCGTAAAACACTTTAAAAAGTGCCAAAAACCAATTTTTGTAATGCTTTCACGGGGTGTTTGAACGTGTCATAAAAAGTTCCCATAAAAGTTCCCAAAGCGCGTACATTAGGCAGCGATGCCAATGCCAATGTGCGTGATAGGGCACGATGTTGGCGTGTCATTCAAAACCGACATAACTCTTCCTCTTCATCATCACACGTGATGGGCGCACGATAATTCCAATGTTGACATCCTTTTTGGTCCTTTTCAGCTAGATTTTTCACAAGTCTTTATTTCTTCATATTTTGTCTGTTTTACTCCGTTATTGGGCTATTCTTCATCAAATTTAGTGATCTTTGGCTCGATTTTCCTTGTTTCTTTGACTAAATATATGTAAGGACAAAGTGTTATAGCAACCCCAAAAAGCAATTGTAAAACTACTTGTTTTCCACTCAAGAAACACAGAGATTATCTATAACACTCGTCCTTTGATCAAATAACTCGTCTTATTGGCTTTAATAAAACTACTTGTTCACTCAAGAAACATGGAGATTAATGTGTCCCAAAATACTAACAGTATGGAAGCCCAATCAAATAGGTAAAGCCCATGTTCTCTTTAATAATAGAGAAAATGTCCCAAAATACTAACAAGATGGAAGCCCAATCAAATAGGTAAATCCCACATTCTCTTTAAGAATAGAAAATAAAGTATACACGCTATGAGGTGTAAAATAATAGTCTCATTGATCCTAGGATCTAGACCCAATTAATCTCTATAAATATATCAAACATTTGGTTGAGAAGGGACATTCAATGTGTAACACCCCAATTTTAATAGCTAATTATTAATTATTATTATATATTATATTATGTGATAATTAATTTAATTGGGCGATTTAAATGAAAATTGAATTATTTGAATATGTGTGTTATTTAAATAATTGAGTAGAATTGTGGTTATTTGGTATTGGACCTAAAATTATGAATAGAAGTAATGAAGAGGTGTTAAGTATTAAGCCCAATAAGGCAATCCTAGTTAGTAAAGGGTTAGAAGGAAATCATAATTAGAATTGTCATTTGGTGAAAGAAGAGAAAGAGGAAAGAAGAGAAGATGAGAAAGAGGAAAAGTGAAGAGGAAACCCTAGAAGAGGAATATTCAAGAGGTAAGGGGGGAGAATCCATGTTATTATTTACTTGTATGTTGTTAGGTAGTGGTTAGAAACATGCTAGGTTGTTTAATTTCAATTTCTAGAATCTTTGAATGTTAGGGTTTGAAGAGAAATTGTGTTTTTCAACTTAGAATGATGACTCATGACTAGAAACATGTTAGGATACCCTTTAATGATGTTATTTGGCTGATTGGAATGAGTTTTGTGTGGTAATTTCGTGGGAGAAAGAAGTTGGTTCGTAGCAGAAAAATGTTGTTTCGCAGACCGCGCTTAGCGCCATCAGGATCGGCCTTAGCGCGAAATGTTCTGTAAGATTGGGTTTGTCTGTTCATGAAAGGGCGCTTAGCGCGATAGGCCGGGCTTAGCGTGACCTGGAATGAAAAATGTTATTTTTAGGATCTTTTGACATGAAATCTTATATGATTATATTTAGGGTTAATACCTATTTTCACCCCTGACATATGAGGTGTATTTGAAAAAACCCCTGCCAAAAAAAAAGTTCCAATTGTTACCTTGACAAATTTCAAAAGTTTCATTTTTTACCTTTAGGATGCCACATCACCTAAAAGGCTGATGTGGCTTATTGTTTTGTTACATTTGTAAGTTTTTTTTATTCCACGTCACAGAATTCCATTTAAAAAGACCAGAATGCCCTTCTCTTAAAATCCCAAATTATTTTGCAAAGGCACGGTTTCAATTCAGACCCTCCAAATTAGGGCGCAGCCATCTTCATTTGTTCATCCGTCTCTCTCTTCCATCAAAACAACATACTCCTCCGTAACTCATCTTACTCCATTTCCTTCTTTCCTTCTTCCACATGTTTTCTTTAAATCTTCGTCGTCCTCTCAAACTCACCTTTCCAACTTTTTAATTTCCTTCTTTCAAATGTAATTCTCTCTGTAACCTTCATTCTCCCATACTCTTCTATTCTAATACACTCACTTCAACCTTCTAAATCAACAACACCAATTCCTCTGTTCACCATTCCACCGTCTCTGCTCTACCACCCTTTTGTGCTTTAACGCCACTAACCTCAAGCTTCCTCGACTGTCCATACATACCCAGCTTTTTCCTCGCTGCACAACTTCACTCTCTCAACCACCGCGTTTCATAATACTCAATCTTGCCACCACTCACGAACCACTTCCTACCATTTCGAACCGTGTGTTTAGGGTTTCTGGCCATATGCAAGTTTCTTCACTAAATGTGGGATTTTAAGAGAAGGGCATTCTGGTCTTTTTAAATGGAATTCTGTGACGTGGAATAAAAAAAACTTACAAATGTAACAAAATTATAAGCCACATCAGCCTTTTAGGTGATGTGGCATCCTAAAGGTAAAAAATGAAACTTTTAAAATTTGTCAAGGTAACAATTGGAACTTTTTTTTTGGCAGGGGGGTTTTTCAAATACACCCCATATGTCAGGGGTGAAAATAGGTATTAACCCTTATATTTATTGTAGTATTTTCATATATGTGATTAATTGATCTGATTAAAATTAAATGCATTTTGGATTGTTTTAAATACTATTTCAATATATGCTAGATTACTTGAGTATATTATGTGCGAATCTTATTTGATGGAATGTTGTGAATAACATTGATGGAATGATATGTTATATGTTATTTGTTATGTGTGGAGATATGTATATGCTACATGTAATGCTTGTTGTTGTTGGAACATGATGTTGTACAATTGGTGGATAATTCACATGAGTTGAATTTATCGTGATATGCTTGGATAATTGAGGTTGGTGGATAATCTTAATTTGCATATGGTGTTTGATGAATTGTACATGCATACATGGTTGACCTTGAAAATTGAGGTGGTGAAACTTTGGGTTCATATTTGGCTCGATTATTTAATGGATAAGTAGCGGTGAAACTTTGGGTTCACATTGGTGGCTTTGGTCTTGTCCATATCGGAAGCGTGACTTTGATTTCTAAGTTATTGAATCGGAAGCGAGGTGAACAGAATGTTTCTAAACGGTACCACATACATATTGAGTCACATTGCATCGTTGTCTCATGAGTCATTGATGAATATGTGATGTGTGTATTGGAATTGTGATATTTGATTATATGAATAATTGAATTGTTTGGATTGATGACATTTATGCTATTTGTGATAAATGTGAATATGTTATACTTGAAATGTTTGTATAATCATGTTATTTTTGGAATATCACTTGAAGTGTGTGGAATTCTTGAATAGGTGTTGTTTCTATATTGCTTCCAATTATATACATTTGAATAATGATGTGAATTCTCACCCTTCTGTTGTGATGTTGCCTCTCTGTGGGTAACGTGCAGGTTCCGAGAATAGCGGTACTTCGCACGAGACTAGTTGAGTAGTTTAGCTAGTTATCCTATACTAGGTAGTTAAGTCATTGCTCTGGTTATGTAACACGGTATTTATCTGGATTTCTACTTTGACGAGGTTTGTTATATATTGATTTGTATGTTGAGATACTATGTTGATGTGACCTTGGTGTCGATGAATGAATTCTGATGACTTGATTATGTTATAGAGTCATCGCTTTTCATCTAATGGTTATAGTATGGGATGTAATCATTGATAGTATTTGTGAATATTAAATGATCCGTTGTGAAAGGCATGATTTGTCTTAAAGCATGAAATTCAAATATGTGTTATGATTATGACCATCGTAAGTATTGTTTCCATTTGAAATAAAAATATGTAATGCCTTCTTGACAAATAATGTAATGCCCTCTTCACATGCATTCTATTTTACTTTGATTGTGCAATGTATTTATGTGGGAAATTAGGGGGTGTTACACAACTCACTCAAAAATCATCTAAATACATAGATTCTCACCATCTCTACGCGAGCTTATTTTAACACTACAACAACCCTAAAATTCTTAGAAAAAAATACTCATCCATTCAGCATATCAAATAGTTGAAATATTCACTAAACGTCGTCCACAACGTCCGATTACCTCTTATTTAGAGGTTAAGTGTAAAAAGTATTTATATTTAAATAATTCCTTACATTATATATATATATATATATATATATATATATATATATATATATATATATATATATATATATATATATATATATATATATATATATATATATATATATATATATATATATATATATATATATATATATATATATTCACATTAATTTTTAGATCAATACAGAAATAAACAGAAAATAATATATATAAATATTTATTATATATATAAAAATATATATTATATATATTTATTTAAATAATCAATTAGTGCGAAGGTAATCTTATATGTAGATGATTATTACAAAATCACGTGGTAGGAGAGAAATCATTATAAAAAAATATTTTTACACCAATTTTATATATACACATCGTATTAAAGTATATGATTAATATTTTTTAATAAACAATTCACGTATATTATTTTGTTTCTAACCAATTTTACTATTATTTTATTAAAAAAATACTATTGTGAATCATATTAATATAGAAAAAGAGAGTTGTTATTCTAACACCACATTTTAACAACTTATACCTACACCTACTAAAATACAACAAGAACACATGTTGATTTGTATTTGAAAAAATGAAAAATAATTATTAATTCTAATCAAGTACCTAACTAAGAATGCAACATGCCACCAAACTCCCTAATTTATCCTTTGTAACATAATTATATTACACTACATATTGCCCTTAATTGTAATTGACTAAATCAATTTTTATTATCCAATAAAAACCAACAAGTTAGCCAAGTGGCACACATATTACTTATTTTTTTTCCTTTCTCAATCCATCTCATTTGAAAAGATACACATTTTCCCTCACTTTTCCCTTTCTTCCTCTTCCTCTATCCCGAAATCCTAGCAGCCTTCAACATCCTCCTTTCTCTCTCATCCGTCTCATTCATCTCTCATGCAACAGAAACATCTCTTCATCTCTCTCATCGGAATCCTTTGATCTCACACCTTCACCATTTCCTTTCTAGGCTTCTTCCATCTTTCCTATGTGATGTCTAAAGTTTCTTTTCGTTTAAACTTTTTGTTTGTGAGTTTTCCTTCCGGCATGGTCCTTTTTGATCGGAAATTAAAGATGAGATTTTTGACGAGATTTTGGTACACCTCTCCACGCTTTATAATGTGAGTCTATCTTTAGGTTTGTCTTCTTCTCAAACATGTTGTTTTTTTTTTTTCTCCCTCTCACCCTCCTCATTGCCAATGTCAAGCATTTCAAAGAGGATGAGGAAGGAAGGAAGGGCTGCCTAGTAGAAAAGGTTTCAAGATGTGTATAAAGAGAAGAACTCCAAAGTGGACCTCTAAGAGTAGGGTAAAAGTTGGTGGTGGCTCTAGACCCAAGAGGACACCAATTGTGAAGAAGAGGAAGGTGAACCTTCAAAGTCGATCAAGACTCGAGTTTGATGTTGAAATGAATGTCAAGACATTCATCCAAGGAAGAAGCCAACTCTTGGGAAGCGCCAAGGTGCTGAAGTGGCTATTGACAACATCTCATTCCATCATCCCGAGAATGCTGGCGATGGAAGTATGTGTGTGAAGAGGATTGGAAAGGAGTGAGTAAAGAGATTGTTGATCGATTAAGGAGGTGGCTTAATGAGGTGGCTTCTGTGATGGTTGGTCAAGGAAGCATAGTGAATGTGGTGGTGGTTGTGGATTATGGTGACTATAAGGTGTATGTAAGGGGGAGAAAGTAAAGTTCTCTCCAAGTGTAGTCAACAAATTCTTGGGAGAGATGATGCTCGGAGCTTAACCATAAATTAAACTATCATGCGGTGAAACATTGGCCTCTGAAGGGAAAACTCACAGCCAGTAAGCTAAGTGTCAAATTTGCCATCTTGCACAAAATAGGTGCTGCTAACTGGATTCCCACAAATCACAAGTCAACTATCTCTATTGGACTGGGCAGATTCATATATGCAATGGGTACTCAAGCAAAATTCGACTATGGAACCTACATCTTTGAGCAAACCCTCAAGCATCCTGAGAGCTATGCAATCAAAGGACAAATAACCTTTCCCTCCCTCCTGTGTGGAATTATAATGGATCAATATCCTGATATTCTGGTTGAAAGAGATACAGTCTGCAAAAGAGCACCTGCCCTTGGATTTCACTACAAGCTATTCCAAGGAAGACATGTCCCAGACATTGTCATGACATCTGGTGAGACATCCAATGTCAAGGCAACTTCTCAGAAGGCAACTGTCTTAGCTGTGCTAAAAGCAACCTGCAAGGAGCTTGAAGCTAGGAAACAAAGCCTTGAAGAACTGATCTCTCAACTGGAAAAGGAGCATGACACAGAGGTTGAGGATGAAGGGTTAGATGGTGATGCTGATAATGATGATGTTCAGATGGCTGGAGCTGAAGAAAGTTCTGAAGATGCTTCCTTTCATAGTGTCTCTTCAGGAGAAGAAAGCACTTGAGATGGAAGCCTGTTACTTGTTTTATTGCCTTGATGTTAACTTTGTTCTGCTTTTTTCCTATTTGTTTTGGATAATTGTATTAATTTGACAAAGTTGTAACTTTAACTCTGATGATACTTTTGATATATGATGAATGTTGGGGCACTTGTACTGGTTCCTTTGGCCCTTTTGAGGCTAAAAAGGGGGAGAAGTGTATATGGGCAATTGTATGAAAAATTATGGGTAGAATTTATCTTCTCTAGGTTCTGGTTTTTAAGCTTAGGATAGCCTAGACTAGTCTGTTTTCTTCTGCTGCATGGGTACTCTGTTAACTTAGTTGTTTTAGCCAAAAAATGTGCCAAAGGGGGAGTTTGTTAGTCTTTTAAGTTGGCATTAATTTTTGGTAAAACTAGACTATGGCAATGTCTTGATAAATGTCATGACATTCAGAGATTGAAGATAAATCCTACATGACAAGGATGTTTAAGTACAACTCAGAATGGAAAGCTCTTGTTTAGAAAGGATGATGTATGATATTTGTGACATTTATTTAACTGTTTTTCCCGAGATTTTTCAGAAAGTTTGTTGAATGTTTATTATTGTTATATGTTATTAGATTACATGCTCACGTGGCTAAATTGGTTAATCTTAGTTAAACCTAAATTGGTTGTTGAAAAGACCAAGTTTTTAGGATTAATTAAGTGAACCCTAGCTATCTTTATGGAAGTCCAAAACTGAAGTTTCAGGACTGCTTCTATAATAGGAAAAGATCCCTTACACTGCTGTTGCGCCTCTTGAAGTGTATTGAAGATTTAGCAGGTTGTATTTTGTAATTCTAGTTACTCTTGTGAGCCAAGCAATTATCAATTGATAAGTGCCTTGGACTAGGATTTGGTTTTAAGGGTAGTTTATCACTCAAAGCTTTGAAGCATGAGTGTTGTGTCTCTTGATTAAAGCTTTGAAGCAAGATCAAGTTTGTTTATTGAAGAGTGTCTTCACAATTCAATTAATCATTAGGTTGATATCACTGCTGTGATTGAGGGGGAGTGAGTAGGAACTCAGGTCTAAGTAGGACTTAGATTGAAGTTGCATTGGGTAGGTTTTAAGTGAAGGAGATAAACTGGTTGGTTTATTCCTGAATTAATTCTACTAATAATGAATTTCCTCCCTGGCTTGGTAGCCCCCAGATGTAGGTGTAGTTACACACTGAACTGGGTAAACAATTTATTGTGTTATTTATTGCTGTTTGAATTTACTGTGTGAATTGTTAACAGAGTGTCAGATACTGTGTCATAACATTCTCTGTGACATCACGTATCTGCTGCCAGGAATTTCAATCAAAATCTAGATCAGAATCAGATTCACCATCTGACTCATCCTTAGAGTCTCCAGAAGATTCTTCATCTTCTGACTCTAACTCTTCTTCAGAACTTTCAAGTCCTGACTCATCTTCAGAACCTTCATGTTCTGACTCATCTTCAGAAGCAGAATCTCCTTGAGATTCTAACTCATCTTCTGATTCTTCTTCAGAAGTTTCAACATCTGACTCTTCTTCAGAAGTTTCAACTTCTGACTCTTCTTCAAAAACCTCAGATTCTGACTCATCTTCAGAATCTTCTATGTCATTTTATGACTCTGACTCATAAAGAAACACTCCTTTAGAATTAGAATATTCAGAGTCATCTTCAAGTTCTGACTCATCTTCAGAAGTTTCAACTTCTGACTCTTCTTCAAAAAATTTAACTTCTGACTCTTCTTCAGAAGTTTCAACTTCTGACTCTTCTTCAGAAGTTTAAAATTTTGACTCTTCTTCACAAACCTCATATTCTAACTCATCTTCAGAATCTTCTATGTTATTTTCTGACTCTGACTCATAAAGAAACACTCCTTTAGAATCAGAATATTCAGAGTCATCTTCAAGTTCTGACTCTTCTTTAGAAGTTTCAATTTCTGACTCTTCTTCAGAAGTTTCAACTTCTGACTCTTCTTCAGAAGTTTCAACTTCTGACTCTTCAATGTCATCTTCTGAGGAGTAAGCGACCTCAGAACTTTCTCTATGATTAGCTCAACACGTTCCAAAAAAACATATTTTTCCTTGATATACACGTTTTGATAACAAATTTTTTACTTCATATACACTATTCCTGCTAATAAGTGGCCATCAATTATGCTTACATGTTTCACTGTAACATGCTGTATATTACTTGCGTATTTTAATTTATGTAGCCTTAGTATTTTAGTTTAGATCATGGCCTTAGTATTTTAGTTTAGATTTATGTAGCTTTATATTTACACGTTTCATTGTAACTTGCTCTATATTATTAACAGTGTCATTCTTATGATCATTACTAAAATACTTTAATTTCATAATTTATTTAGATGAACAATTACTAATTTTTAACCAAATTATGCAAGTTGTTCAAGATAAAAAGGGGCTGTATTCTTTTTGTATGTTACGATGGTATCGAAAAAGCATTTATATGGAATACATTGTCAGCAGCTTTACGTTCAAATTGTGATATTTTTTTGAATGTTGCATCAAGTGGTATAGCAGTTTACTTCTACCTAGTGAGAACTATTTTAGCCTCAACCATTGAAGTTGTGGAAGAAATCAATTTTTTTTAATATTTGTAGTATTTCTTACATCTAATTAAAATTGTGGATGAAATCAATTTTTTTTAATATCTGTAGTATTACACCTAATTGAAGTTGTGGATGAAATCAATTTTTTTTAATATCTGTAGTATTACACCTAATTGAAGTTGTGGATGAAATCAATTTTTTTTAATATTTGTAGTATTCCTTACTCCCGATTTCAATTTTTTTAATTCTACATGTGTCATCTATTTTAAGGGCGCTACAACTACTTTTTCATATTAAAAATTCAATTTTTTCATATTAAGAATTCAATTATCCGTCCGGACGGACGGGTCATTTTTTTTTGGATTTTTTTGTTGTCTAATTTTTTATTGTATTTAAATTTATATTAAATTTATAATTTATTTTTATTATATTATTAAATGATATCATTTAGATATTCATTAATATTGTGTTACAAATATTTTGTTCATCTTAGAAAGGAACAACATCCGTAGAGACTGTTGTCTAATTTTTTATTGTATTTAAATTTATATTAAATTTATAATTTATTTTTATTATATTATTAAATGATATCATTTAGATATTCATTAATATTGTGTTTGTTCATCTTAGAAAGGAACAACATCCGTAGAGACGCACGGATCTTCTACTAGAAAAATAATTAAAATAGTAGAAAAATCAGGTGCAGATGTAAGGCTTTGGTGTATAAATATCATTCTTCAGAGGAAAATGATGTACAAATAGCATAACTCAATATATGATTACACGGACACACAAAAAATCATGGTCATCATCTTCTACATACACACACGAGTGATCAGTTACAGAAACAAATAATGACTAACAAATAAATTCCTAACCGACTAAAGCAAGAATTCAACAAAATAAAAAACATGTTTATAAACAAACACGTCTAAGCTAAAATCATGGAGACGAAGATTCCAGCAATAGAAGTAACGGCAATGAAGGTATTTGTGATAGAGTAAGCTGCAGAGGGTGCGTCAGCTCCTCCTGGTTGTCCCGGTGCTGCACCATTAGTTCCTGGTGCTGGAGGAGAAGAAGTGTTTGGGGTTGGTGATGAAGGAGAGGGTGCTGGAGAAGAAGTGTTTGGGGTTGGTGATGAAGGAGAGGGTGCTGGAGAAGAAGTTGTTGAAGGAGAGGGTGTGGGTGATGTGTTTGTGGAGGGTGATGGGGCAGGGGCTGAGTTGGGTGATACTGATCGGGTAGGTGCAGGTGCAGGAGCTTGTTGTGCTATGCATGAAGTAGCCAACAATCCCAATATCAAAAACACTTTGATTGCAACAGAACCCATATCTTTTTTAGAGAAGAATGTTGAGTGAAAATATATAGTATGTTTTTGATAGATAGAGAAGAAAGGTTATTGAGACTCTTACAAATTGATTTGTGTATTGTCTAAGGGTATAACTTGTGTGTATATAGTGCAAAATGAATACGTGCGAAGGCGGTGTGTGATTAATAATGGGTCAAAAATATTAGTAACCGCGTATAACCATTCTCACTTTGGTTTTTCTACGTTGTTTCTAGATTTTAACATTCAAACATTTGGTTTGTTCACGCAATGGTTATGATGTAACTGATAGGTTGATAAGGTATTCAAACGCGGTTTCTCTTTATCATAAAAAATCACCTTTTCAAAAAGCTGACCATTAATTAGATAAGGTTGATTCAGAGATAAGTCAATAATTTATTCATGTTTTAGTTAACTTTCTTTAACTCTCCGCAATTAGATCTTGATATCAATTTCTTTTTAATGTTTTCTTTAGTTTAATGATAATCTAAATCTATAGTTTACGCTAATTAATGTTTAAAAATTTGGACACAAAGATAAATTGGGTTTAAGGTTCAATTCATTAAAAATACTGTCAAATTATTTATTAAAAATTAATTAATTAATCAATTAAAAAGTTATACCTTTAAAATAAGTCATACATAATTATAATTTATACTTTATTAAAATAAATATTTTAAAAATTTAATCTAAACTTAATACAACAAGATCATAAAATCATAGTATACACTTAATTTCAATTTCCATTTAACAAAAACTAAAATTCAAACATATCAGAATATCTTATAATTGAAAAGAATAAAATACATATAAAAGATATATCGAAAATATACTAAATTTAAGTACAAATTTAATCAAGATTAAATATTAAAATATCTATTATTTATAAGTTTTAACCCACTATCAATTTCGCAAGATTGACTAAGTTGGTTCAACTTTTATAACATTGCTTTCAAGCTATTTTTAGTTTGGGTTCTTTATTTTTAACCAAACGAGTAAAATGCACATTATTGGAAGTCTATGATTGTCTTTTTTTTCTCTCTTTTTTTTTTTTTTTTAAATTTATAGGCAACAAATATTTGTTTCGGATGACACCAACTATGCATATTAAAAGACTATGATGATTGTCTTTCTCAAATCTACACGGAAAATAAAGTATAGAAAGTTGTGATAAAATAGTGGGAGTATCCCGTGGTTACTTTTAAGATGGTACAACTAGTTTGAAACTATAATTTAATTGGATTGTTGCCGAAGATAATGAAACCTTGGAAACTCCAAGACTTTGAATGATATCTTTAATGATGTGGACAAGAACATGTACAAGTTGATTAACACATGCTCAAAAGCTAAAGAAGAATGAGATGTTCTCAAAACTGTTCATGAAGGCACATCCAAAATTCATATGTCAAGGCTGCAATTACTTACCACACTAAATTTGAGAATTTGAAGATGAATGAAGATGAATCTATTTGTGAATTCCACACTAGGTGGCATGATATCACTACACCTCTTTTGCCTCAGGTGAAAAGATGTTTAAAGAAAAGCTTGCAATTTTTTTTCAAATGATGCATGTGCAATTACAACAATCATATGCAATTAAGATCATTCTCTAATCTTAACATCCATGCATATCTTCAATAATTTATCACAATTGAATTACCACACAATTACACATACATGTATATTTTTATGAATTATCCACACACAATTCACTTTCATAAAATGCACAAGAAATCAAATGGTATAGAACATATTTTATAATAAAATCGCATATGTATTATCATCACAACAAGAAATAACCATCATGTACTCATGTTGTCACGCACCAATACATACTTATACAAGTATGCGTGCACACACACACACACAAGTATTCAATTAATAATCCACAATTAATTTTCACAACCCGCAGCAAACAGTACAACAATTAATTAATAAAACATATACACAATTGAATTCTCAAACATATTAGACATAAAAATACGGGTCAACCAATTCTCTTATCTATACTATGTTATAGATTTATTCATAAGTTTTCTAACAATTCAAACGGTTCTTGATTTGGACTTACGGATCAAAATTTAAGAGGTAAAGCGTTATGGTCTGTCATAGAAAAATAGAAAAATATTTCAAAAATTCAACTGATGCAATGGATTGCACTGAGACTTAAATCGATTGCACTAAAACATGTGTCGCTTATACCAAAACGCAAAATTCTACTTTCTGGGTCATGCAATCAGATGCGCAATCGAATGCACGGGGTAATTTTTCCAAATTTTCATTGATGCAATCGATTGCAATGGGCAATTTTTCCAAAAATATGATTTTTCTATTACAACTCCCAGCAACGGTTCCTTTCTCTTATACCCATACCAACTCCAATTTAGTCACTTAAAAACATCAAAATTTTAGTTTTATTACACCAATAGATCAAACATTATTTATTCAACTTTTCTCATAATATTTCTCATCAAAACCTAACAATTTTAAAACCGGAGAAATTTAGGGATTTCATCCTAAATATGAATCTACCAATCATACATCATCATGAAATTCCCATAACAATGTAAAAACCCACCCTTACCTCAATTCCTAGGGAATGATTTATTCCTTCCCGTTCTACGATGTTCTCTTCTCTTTTCCTCTTTGCGCCCTAGTTTCTTCTTCGTGTTATCCCAATTCCACAATCGTACATAATGGACGCACAAAACCCCAATCTTCCCTTTTGTCACTCTTATCCGTTGGACCCCTATCATGTTATTCCAATTTTCCCTCACTTACTCCATACAACATTACCATTACTCCCTTAACATCTCTATACCAAATATTATCTCTATTTAATTATCAAAATAACTCTAAATATCATTTAATTATCTAAATTATAATTAATTCTCATTTTCTCTTTAATTCAACACTATCCCACAACATAGCACATGTATCCCACAACTTTCAACAACAGTTCACCTATATTCACAAAAAAATTACAATTAATCAATTAAATAATTAATTATAATTTTCGAGGTGTTACACTCATAATATAGTAAAGCGTATAGAGTTTATAACAAAAGATTACATATTGTTGAAGAATTACTTCATGTTAGTTTTGATGAGACTTGCTCAAATAGTGTTGGGAAAAATATTTCTTTTTCATGGTGTAGGTGCATCTACGGAAGACATGCTCGAAGACATCGACAAAGGAGTTGATCAACCTAAGACGGGGGAAATTGAGAAGGAGGAAGATGACAACCAAGAAAAGAAAGATAAAGATCAACATCAATAAAACAATGATGATGGTCTTCCATTAGAGTGGAAAATCTCCAAGGATAATCCTATTGATAACATTATTGGTGATATCACAAAAGGGATAACAAATCACTCTAAGATAAGTAATTTTTGTTATCACAAGTTGAACCTAAAAATTCTAAGGATTCCTTTCTTAATGAGCATTGGCTTATGGATATGCAAGAAGAATTAAGTAAATTTAAAAGAAGTAATGTATGTGACCTTGTCCCTCGTCCACAAGATCATCAAGTCATAGGCATCTGAGGGGTATTTATGAATAAACTTGATGAACATGGCGTGATAACGAGAAATAATTATCGTCTTGTGGCTCAAGGGTATAACCAAAAGGGAGGCATTTATTATAAGGAAACTTATGCTCCGGTTACCCGACTTGAGGCTATACACCTTTTATTTATGAATATATAGGTGAATAGGTGTATGTTTCACAACCTCCTGGTTTTGAAAATTATGAGTTTTCTAATCATGTTTTTAAGCTAAAACGTGCTTTGTATGGTCTTAAACAAGATCATAGGGCATGGTATTGACCGACTTAGCAAGTTTTTTCTAGATCAAGGATACTCTAGAGGGAAGGTAGACACTACACTCTTTATTAAACGTCAAGGAAACATATTTTACTTATTCAAATTTATGTTGATGACATCATTTTTGGATCAACTAACATGCATCTTATCAAGGAGTTTTCTAAGTTTATGTAGGGAGAGTTTGAGATGAGCCTAATGAGAGAGTTGAACTACTTTCTCGGACTGCAAATTAAGCAACTCAATGAAGGAACATTTGTATGTCAAACCAAGTATTGTCTCGAATTACTCAAAAGATTCGGTATGGACGGTGCAAAGGAAATTGACACACCTATGGCAACAAACGATAACTTGGATCGAGATGAAAAGGGTAAGGATGTTGATGTTAAAAGGAATTGAGCTATGATTAGATCTCTTCTTTATCTTACCACGCCTAGGCCTGATTTTATGTTTAGTGTTTGTATGTTTGCATGGTATCAATTTGTTCCCAAGGAATTGCATTTAAAAGAAGTTAAGTGTATTCTTAGATACCTTATTGGTATCTCTAAGTTTGGGTTTTGGTATTCCAAGGGAAACAATTGTAGTTTGGTTGGTTATTCTGATTCCAATTTTACTGGTTGCAAATTAGATAGGAAAATTACCAGTGGAAAATTACTAGGAAAAAGCAAGTTTCACTCGCTTTGTCAACGCACAAAGTAGAATACATGTAACCTGGTAGTTGTTGTGCCCAAGTTTTATGGATCAAACAACAATTGCTTGATTTTGGTATTAAAATTTCGCGTATTCCTATCATGTGCGAAAATACTAGTGTCATTAATCTAACCAAAAATCATGTACTACACTTACACACTAAATATATCGAGGTACGCCAGCACTTCCTTCGCGGTCATGTTGAAAAAGGGAATGTTGTGTTTGAGCGTGTTAATAGTAAAAATCAACTTGCCGATATTTTCACCAAACCTCTCACAACCGAGCCCTTTATCAACATACGTGGGGAATTATGGATCATTGATATCTCCAATGTTGCTTTAATTCTATCTTGTTGCTTGCACTCTATATTTTCGTTCTAACACTTTATTGGAGTATTTTACATCATGTGAGTGCAACTTCTATTTTGTCAAGATGAGGTAATATCATTTCAATTTCTCCTTGAAAGTTAAAATTTGCCTTAATGCATGTTACTTGTCTATTTCCAAGAATTCTTGATAATTTCTCAAATGATGAAAACCATGAATGTTCATTTCCAAAAAATCTATGATTATTAACCATAGTGTGTTCCTAATTTATATGCTTATAATGACTTCATGTATTAATTCTTTCACATTTGTATATGTTTGTTCTTGTTATGCGAGCATGTGTTGTGTTTATTTATTTACCTCTTTCACTTGTGCTTGATCTAAATTACTTGCGTGTTATTTGCTATGTATATTTCTATTTGTGATTGGTTGCGTGGTATGATAAGTTTCTTCGTTTTGGTTTGAGAAGTGACATGTTATAATCGTTGTGCTAGGCACATGCGTGTGCGGCATCAGGAGCTCCATTATGTGGCATTACATAATCATGATGGTATAAAACCAACTTGACATATTCACAAATTCTATGCTTGTTTATTCTTCACGCATTACATTACATGTGTTGTAATGTTGTTTTCCGGTTATTTATCAATTTTGCATTGTTTATATATATATATATATATATATATATATATATATATATATATATATATATATATATATATATATGTATATATATGTGGCTATGTGATTGTTTCTCTTCTATGCAAAAACACCTGAGTTATATATTAATATTTGTTTTGGACTATAATACTTATCACAATTTGCTATCCTTCTTTTTTATGTTGTCAAACAGGGAGAAGCATATGCAAGGCGAAGTTAGAAAGCACAAAGTTAGGGGAAGCCTTCAACAACTACATGAAATGCGTCATTGCAAGTTTTTCCATCATCATAAAGGGGTAGTATGTGACTACAACTTCTTCATGAAGACGTTTTGCTTGACGTAAAAAATCGGAAAGCTAACATTTCAATATATTGGACGATATCCTTGTGTATTATGGCACTCCTTGCATTAGAGGTCTTAGGAACCATTAAAAATCATTTGAAAATTCGTCAAGTCATGAAAAATAAGTTTAAGCATAAATAAGCATTTAGCTTATGTCTTGTTTGGGTCAACACATGTATCATATAGGTCAACACATCCTGAAGCATTTTTGAAATTGCAGAAATTCTTATTTCATGTGTCGACACATACGAATTTTACGCTGACACATTTACTATTATTTTAAAGCTTGCAACCTCTGACTTGGTTCAGTCGACACATAAACCTTTTTAGGTCGACACTTACATCTTAAACTTAACGTATGTGTCGGCACATACAATTTATAGGTCGACACTACTGAATGCTTTGGTCAAATTTTCAAATCTTATAATTCTGAAAATATCCTCTTTTCGCCCTAAACTTCCAAAACTATAAATACTTCATTTATGCATCATTACAACTTGATGATACCATAAAATTAGCTTGCATTTTCTCATCATCTTCAACCTTCAATCTATGACTACACATTGACAAACCATTGTCAAGTATATTGGGTTGAGATTTATAGGGGTTCATCCATAAAAACCACAGGTTTGTCCTCCACGATCATTGGTTGATTTGAGGGTTTTCGTGCAAGATAGTCAAGGTTAGTTGCGACCAAGTGAATCCCTTTGGAGATAAAGAACGCAAAGAATTCTTTGGAGATAAAGAACAAAAAAGGAAGTAGCGAGAGAACGAAGGATCAAATTGAAGTCTTGTGGTGCAATACGTATATTTGACGGTGCGCAAGAAACTTTGGAGATAAAGTACACAAAGGAGTAAAAAGATCCAAATAGTCAATTTTCAACTATTGTGTTTTGGTCTTTCTCAAGATCAAAGAAAGACAAATGGGTTGAATTAACAAAAAAAACATTAGGGTTTGTGGAGTTTCTCTTGAACAATTCTATTGTATAGACTTTTTGTATAGTAAGAATCATCCAAATCACATTGGAATTAAGCGCAGACGTACCCACACACGAGGACAACATTGCAGAACTATGAAGACAAATTTGTGTGTCTCTTTTCTTATCACTTTTAGTTGGTTTATTTTCAACAATCTATTTGTCTAATAGCATTGCATTGTAAATTGATTCGTAAGAAATTTTCCGAACTGTTTTTGATTTAATTCAAGTGTTGATATTACTTATAATCACTTTTGATTATAAGTGCTTTTTGTATCCACACAACTTAAGGAAAATTTCTGAAAACTCAATTGCACACCGAGTGTTAGACAAATTGGGTTGGCTTGTTCTTTTGATTAATTTCCAGTGGAAATTGCGGTTCTAGTAACTTGAAATAAACATTCAATAAGCTGTAAATTGATTCAAGGTTATTAAGTCCAATTGTGATCTTCAATCCATATTCTATTTGTTTTAATTTGCATATATGAGCTTCCAATAACGGTTCGTATAAGACGACTTATTTCAAAAAATCTTCCACTCAAATGCTTCGATAAATAATTTTTGAAAACCAAATTATTCTAAATATTTTAGGGGTATCCATTCACCCCCTCTAGATACGTTATCATTGTAACACCCAATATTTAATTAAATAGTTTATGATATTTTCCGAGTTAATTTTCCGATGTTGCGAAGTGTTGAATTAAGTTGTGTTGATATTAGTCTGTTACGTTGATTTATTTAAGTTGTAGAAATAATATTAATAATAGTAGAATTACCTAAGACTATTTATTTAATGGGCTGAGTGTTGTGTTGGTTGTAGCAAAAGTGGGGGTGTTGACTAGTAGGCCCATTAAGACAATATAGTAAAGTATAATATTACAATAGGTTTTTGGAGTAAAATAAAATAGAAGTAGCAGTAGAGACATTGAGATTTTTGAAGAACAAGGGTTAGAAACAGTTAGAAGTGAAGGATACGTAGAGTGCAATCGGAGGCCAAGAGTTAGATCGAACCGAAAACTATTAAAGTGACCTTTAATCCAAGGTAAGGGTGGAGTTCAATCTCTATAACCGGGTTTATGATAAATTGTATGTGGGGTTAGGTTGTATGAATTTTTCCATGGATTAGTTGTTGTTGTCTGTGTTGTGTTGGTTTTATGAAATTGATTGATTGTGTTGATTATTGTTGTCGTGTTGGTTGTGGATATAAGTAAAACAAAAGTATGTTGTTCTGGTATGAAATTTTTTGTGATCTAAGCTGATAACACAGAAACTGGAATTGGAAAAACTGTGCGGAAGGAAAATTGTGGTGTTCGTCACAGGGAGCCCTATCGAGGGGCAGGGAGTATGTATATTACATGTGTCGATCGACACATGGTGTAGGGAGGGAGTATGCCGCTCGACATACTTATGTGCAGGAGGCACTTAATTTTGTTTTTCTCTTTTCTTTTCCACGTAGGTAGTATAAGATGGAAGGCATAAAAAATTATGATGGAAGACATGAGAAATTTTGATGGAAGGCATGAGAAATTAGTGGTAGGAATGAGAAATTGATGTAGGCACTTTTGTTGGTTTTCCTTGTTCCTGCCACGTAATGGATAAAAATAGGCATGGCTTAGTAAACTTTTAGGAGACTAATAATTTAACTAGTACATTAGTATATTGTTATAGTACCACTTAATTTTATTTGTGTTGTGGTATAATCAAACAAATATAGCAGTTTGGTAGTTTTAGCAGAATAAAAGCATGTTAAATAACAACAATAAAAACAGAGTAGTGTGGTTAATAACAGGAATATAATTTAGTAGCATTTAAGATTTAATATCAGTGGATCAAATAAATAGAAACGGTGGAAATTAGTAGTAATAATAAAGGTTGATGAAAATAGTACCGAATTGTAATATTAGTAGTTTTAACCGGTATAATTGTTTAATCAAAATTAGTTGAAATTTTGCAGAAATAATTCGTAAATGCTTGTAGTTATTTTTGGTTGATTTTATGTATTGGAATTGTGTCTCGAGTATGTCAAATTTGTAGGTGACGTTGAATTGCGTTGGAATTATTCCCGTTTATGGACAAATTGAGTTGTAGGTCTTATGACCAACGTTGATTATGTTGTTTTGCAGTTGATGAATTTTGTTATCGTTGTTGTATGACAATCATGTTGCGTCGCATACATCGCATATTCTGTTGGAGATGATGCTCGTTACGTTGGCCTGGACTGACAAAATTAGTACGTTGAAGGCTTATGCCTTGTTGATGCCTCGGATATTGGCAGGATTTTAAGTTGGGAGTTCTACTCCTTTGGTACCACATGCATGTGCATTATTTTGAGTTGCATTCGGTGTCGCATAATTAAGTTGTTGTTGTGTTGTTGAATTGTGATGAATTATGTTGTTTGAAGTGGTGATTTTATATGCTTTAATCCTATTATATTATTTACCATACGCTTGTTTATATTGGTTGATATCTCACCCTTTATTTGTTTGTTGTTGTCTTTATACTGGTAACATGCAGGTAATGAAGAATGAAGATCTAGTTGCTATTAGTTCGAGTCAGTGTTGTCGCTCTGATACGTAGCACTCGGGGAGATGAACACATGTTTTGTTTTTTTGTTAATTTTTATTCCACTGTTGAAGTTTTAAGTTATTTTATCGAGAAGTTTGTTTGTTTTTAAAGTTGTTTGATTTTGATAAAGATGTTATGTTTTGTTCTTAAGTTTAACGTTGTGAATCCGCTGTGTGGTTATTATAAAAGTTGATTTATGTTTAAAGACTAAACATATTGTTGAGTTCATCTTTCTGATTAAAGTGTTATGTATCTGGTTTAAATGAAATTACAGGTTGTGTTTTGAAGTTAAAAATGTGATATCCCAATTGTTGGTTGGAAATTTTATACTCTGATTTATTTATAATTACCGGGTAGAAATTGGGGTGTTACAGTCATCGTCTAACAAAATATTCCTTAATATCCATTACTACCGAACCTGTGGGAATGTACAGTTGACCAATTCTTACTGAAACATTTTCCATAATTCCTACAGGGTATTTAATTCAGCAATCAACTAATTGAAGGGACATTCTAGTAGGAATTATGCTTCCCAAGTTCAGTCTTTCACTTATTGAAAGAGTCGTTATGCTAACACTAGCTCATAAATCACAAAGTTCCATATCAATAAAAACTTTTTCGATAAAACATAGAATAGAGAGACTTCCTGGATCTTTCAGTCTCTGGGGCATTTTGTTTTGTAGGATTGTGCTACACTCTTTAGTCAAGGTTATTGTATTATTTTCATCGACCTTCCTCTTGTTTGAAAGGATTTATTTAAGAAACTTGGCGTAAGAGGGCATTTGAGTAATTGCTTCAGAAAAAGTTTTAGTAATGTGGAGTTATTTCAGAAGTTCTACAAACTTTTTGAACTGACCCTCGATTTTAGACTTAGCTAGACACTGAGGTATGAAATATGTGGCTTATTTGGTGGCGGAGGGATGTATGGTTTCTCTTTTTCTTGGTCCTCCTTATCCTTAGGTCCCACTTACCTGTCTTTCTTGGATCTCCTACAGGGTCACTTTCTGGCTTCTTGTCTTTCTAATTGGATTTTCTAGCCAATCTCGGATCAACTGGTCCGTCCAAATTTTGTCCCAATTTACAGTGTTATAGCGTGGGCGTAGTCCTTTGGTTTTGGTTGGCTAGGATAATGTAAGTTGGGGCGGAAGTGTTGCATGTTGTTATGCCACTTGGGATATCTGTGTCTCTTGCATTTTGTTATGAATGGGCAAATTGTCTACCTTATATGCCAATTATTTTACTAACTCGTTGGTGTGAATGTTTTGGTTCATAAACTCTTTTTTTGTTGAGTCTGAGAAACACAAAATTTTCCATCATTGTTTCAAGAATAGACTTTTTAGGTACTTGAGGAGCAGCAGGTGTTGCCTTTTGAAAAATAGGTGGGGATTCAGGTGGTTGAGTAGGAGCAAACAATGTGTTGTTGTTATTGTGAGAGATATTTGGGTGATTTCTCCAACCTGGGTTGTAGGTATCGGAATAAGGATTTCCTTGGGAATAATTCAATTGGTCGGACGAAATTCCTGTCAATAATTCGAATTCAGAAGTGATATGTCAAGGGAGTCCACATAGCTCGCAGTTAGGAATCACTGCAGTAATGGTGGCTGCAGGAGTTATGGTCAAACTTTCGACCTTTTGAGTTAGGGCGTCTACTTTAGCATTAGCATGATCTATGCTATTAACTTCATACATACGTCTTTCGTTTGGGATTATTTTACAAGAGTTCTCTCACTTCCCCATTGGTAGTGATTTTGTGCCATATTTTCTATGAGCTGATAAGCTTACTAGAAGGGTTTATCCATTAATGTGCCGCTAGCTGCAACGTCTATTGTCAGCCTTGTGTTATACAAGAGACCATTGTAGAAGGTGTGAATAATTAGCCATTGTTCTAAACCATTGTGTGGATAGATTCTTTGTCGTGCAAAACATTTTACTTTAATAATCAAAAGTTCAAAAAAAATATAATTTAAATTAAGAGATCATTTTCTTGTTGTTTAACGATTCTCGTTGATACAACGGTCCTCACATTTCAGACTCAAAACAACTTAGCCAAACATGGTATTAAACATAAACATGCAATTCTGAATATTTGAAACTAACAACAACATAGTGATTGATTTGAAACATATTATTGTAAGTATCTTGTAAATAGTTTTAGAAAAAGCACAAAAACTTGAAACAACAACAATGGTGGCAAATATGGTGAAAACAACTTAAAATTGCAAATTAGAGAAACCTGAAAAATCTAACTGGAATTAAATCTAAAATAATCTTCGAGTACAATGAACGAAATTGGAAATACCTCTAATGCCGACACGATTACTTTGATCCAAGCTTACAAAAGTTTTTGGTGTAGTAGCTCTCCTCTACGAATTTTCAATGGTAATTTCTACTTAAAATTAAAAGTACTTCTTGCATACAAACTTTTGTTCTCAAAATTATGCCAAAATCATTTATTTATAGTGTCCCATATGCTGAAGATGAAGTCCACACATCCTAAAATCGTGTAGAGGAAAACTAGGGGAAGTGGGAAGAGACTGGTTCACTTTTCTACAAAATTTCAAGAATTGAAAGGCTTGGCGGGCGCCATGGGTGGTGTGGCGGTCGCCACAAGTGCAAAACAAGCGGGACATCACAATTATACTTCATGGAAGGCGCCATAAGAATCGTGTCGCACGCCATACCCCTTTGACTTAGTCTTTTTCGCTCTTTTCTCTCTCCTGGTAGACCCCAACTGATGCTTACTTATGGTTGGCTTTGTGGCAATCGCCATAAGGACCTCCACCCTTGTATTTTTGCCATATTTCCTCAGTTCCGTGCCGTTATTGTCTGTTTTTCTCGTGTAGCGACTTCTACTTGTAAAGTACTTGAAACATTCATGAACAACCAACATAATACCACAAATTAAATATTTCAAAATCATTCATATCAAATTTACTTATTTATTGAAATATTTATCAAAATTTTAGAATATCATTCGTATTTTAAACCATAAATTAAATAATACTAAAAACGTCATATTGCCTATGTTGTATTTCACAGTAATCTGACAATACTATGAACTCATCGCTATAATGAGTCAACCATATAGTAATGAAAATAAATAAAACCAATACTAATTAAATTCAGTCGATTTCAATTAACAATCGTATACTATCTAAATTAAACTATTGAATTTGATACCATCACTACAAGAAAAACATCCCCCAGCGACATATATTAGCGACGTGGTTATCACGTGAGTCAAAAAGACTAGTTGCGACGTGATAACCACGTCACAAAATATTTTATTAATTAAAAAATGGAACCACAGGGAAGTCAGTTGGGTTTTTTTGAAAAAATAGGTTGCGACGTGACTAGCACGTCGCTACACTTTGTATTAAAAAAAAATTTAATTAATTCTGACAGTTTTAATTGGAGGGAGATGGATTGCTTTTTGAAATTTGGTAGTGACGTTAGGTTCACGTCGCTATAATTGAGGGGGGAAAAATATAAAGAAGTATGACTTGACTGATGACAGTGTGGCAGAGTGAATTAATTATTTATACCCGTTGAGGAGGTAGCGACGTGATTGGCACGTGGCAAGGTTGCGACGTGAGAATCACGTCGCTACGTGGCTTTTATATTTCCAAAACACACCGGTTACACTACTACACACGCAGGCAAAGCAAAACATTATAATTTTATTCATCTTCTCCAATTTTCAGTTTCTTCCCCAAACCCACTTAACTCCATTGTTAAAAATTCCATCAAACCCATTTTTCAGTTTCTTCCCCAAACCCACTCAACTCCATTGTTAAAAATTCCATCAAACCCAAATTAGTGACAAATTTCTTCTAACCCAAATTACACTGAGGCAAGCAATCGTTGTAGAGTTGAATTTTACACTGAGGTATATGTTGTTTTTGTTGAATTTTATTTATTTGATGTTTATTATTGTAATAAAAAATTGAAGAAAACTTGTGTTTTTTTTTGTTGTAGAAGTTAGAAGAACAAGATTGAGGAAGATTCATAGAAGAGGAAGAAAATTAAATTGAAGAACATAGAGGTATTTTTTGCATTATTTTTATTTATTTTATATGTATTATATATAGGTTAGTATTGTTTGTATTATATATGTTTATTTGAATTAAAAATATATTTTAGTTAATTTTAGTTTTAGGTTAGTATTAGGTTAATATAGTTAAAATGAATTTAAAATGATAAGTTAGTATTATAGGTTAAATTTAGTTTTAGGTTTAGTAAAATAATATTTTTTTTAAAACAGAAATTAAAAATATAAAAAAATTTGTTAATATTATTGTTAATATAAATATAAAAAATTCTGTTAATATTATTGTTATATACATATAAGATTTTTTAATATTATGTTTATATATATATAAAAAAAATTTGTTAGTATATACATATAAAATAACAAAAATTTGAACATACATGAAAATTAAAATTTTTAGAAAACAGAAAACAATATTAAAATTTATTTTCTAATAACAACAATTTTATTAGAGATATTCCATACTCTGTAGTTTAAAACAATATATGATAAAAATATAATATAAAAACTAACAACATATAAATTTTTGTTTCTAATTTAAAACATAAATTTGTTAGTATATACATTTATAAAAATTATAATATATATGTTAACACATAAATTTAAAACAAATATTATAAAAAAAATTTATATTAGTTTTAGTTTTTATTTATATGTTAAAAATATGAAGAAAAAAAAAAGAAAATATTAAAATAATAATTTATAAAATACATAATTTTAAAAAGAGTATATATAATAAAAGTCTATATATATATATATATATATATATATATATATATATATATATATATATATATATATATATATATATATATATATATATATATATATATATATATATATATATATATAATATAATATAAAACTAACAACATAAAATTTTTGTTTCTAATTTAAAACATAAATTTGTTAGTATATACATTTATAAAAATTATATATACATGTTAACACATAAAATACATAAAATATAATATACATGTTAACACATAAAATTATAATATACATGTTAAAAATATGAATAAAAAGGAAATATTAAAATAATAATTTATAAAATACATAATTTTAAAAGAGTATATATAATAAAAAGTCTATGTTACATTATTGTTTTTAATATTTTATTGTATATATAATAAAAAGTAAATATGTTATATTATTGTTTTTGATATTATTGTTATATAATAAAAATTATATATTTTACATTTGAATATTTATTTATATGTTAGTATATATATAAAAAGCAAAATTTATATTTATTCATAGTAGTTAAAGTTAAAGTTAATAGTTAATTAAACAAATCCAGGAAGATTATTTATACGCTTAAGTTGATTAATATCTCTAATGAAAAGACAATGATTGTATAAATGTGCGTATGGAATATTTTCGGTATTATCGTAGTTGGATGTACGATAGAACATACCGGAAGAAGTGGACTTAAACCCAATTTTATAGTAGGAGTTGATGGGTTTATTAAGTGGCGTTGCTCGAGTGTTGTCGAGCGAAGGAGGGTTAGGGTGTCCTTAAATGTGAATGTAGACCAATAATTAGTGACCGAGGAAGTAACACGTCATCGCATAGAAGGGATTCATTGAAAATTATTGGGTTTGGACGATAACGGTGAAGAACTACCGGTAATGTACGAGACTAGCAACACGCATGCTTCAAGTAGTCGACGGTTATGGAGTATGAGGAGAAATTTAATTTGATCGGTGACATGGTTGAGGATGCTTTTGGTGTGAGCGTGGCATATGATGAACGAAGATTTTGACGGGGAAGAGTTGCCGAATGAGGAAGCGCAAAGATTTTATCAATTGTTGAATGAGATGAATACGCCGTTGTTTGAGGGGTCGTCAGACTCAAAGCTATCAATGTGTGTGAGATTATTGCCGCCAAGTCAAATTGGAATGTTTCGATCAATGTCGGAACATTTTGCAAAATGATGTTGGACTCCACAGCTACGAAAGACAACTTGCCTACAAGTTATTATGATGCAAAGAAGTGGGTGTCGAAGTTGGGTTTAAAAGTAAGAAAGATTGATTGTTGCATTAACGGTTGCATGTTGTTTTATGACAATGAGTTTGGTACTCAAGATGGATCGTTAGAGGAGTGTAAGTTTTGTAATAGTCCAAGATACCAAGTTCGCAGTAGAGCCGTTAACAGCAAGCAGAAGCGTGTAGCAGTAAAATCCATGTTTTATCTTCCTATAATACCAAGGTTAAAAAGAATGTTTGCTTCAATGCACAGTGCAAGTCAAATGACATGGCATCATACAAACCAAACAAGTTCTGGCACTATGCGACATCCATCTGATGGTGAGGCATGGAAGCACTTTGATCGGACACATCCAGATTTTGCTGCAGAACCTAGAAATGTCAGGCTTGGATTATGCTCTGATGGTTTTGCCCCATACGTGCAAGCGTCGGGAAGTGCGTATTCTTGTTGGCCAGTTATTGTAACCCCTTACAACCTCCCTCCTGAGATGTGCATGACAAAACCATACATGTTTTTGACGTGCGTTATTCCAGGCCCGCACAGTCCAAAAGCCGGAATTGATGTGTACTTACAACCTTTAATTGATGATTTGAAGAGGATGTGGATTGGAGAATGGACTTATGATATATCCCGTAAACAGAACTTTACATTGCGAGCTGCCTTGATGTGGACTGTTAATGACTTTCCAGCATATGGCATGTTGTCTGGTTGGGGTACGCATGGAAAAATGGGTTGTCCGCATTGCATGGGATACACAAAAGCATTTATGTTGGATAAAGGTGGGAAAAGTTCGTGGTTTGACTGTCACCGCAGATTCCTACCAGCAAATCATCCATATAGAAGAAACAAGACAAATTTTAAAAAAGATGTACGAGAGAAAGATTTGCCTCCGCCTCGAATGCCACCAGGGGTTATATGGAACCAAGTTTGTGAACTACCAAAATTTACAGATACTGGCAAAGCATGCCGAATTGAAGGATGCGGCGTCACCCACAATTGGACAAAAAGAAGTATATTTTAGGATCTGCCGTATTGGAAAGATAATTTGTTACGCCATAATCTTGATGTTATGCATATTGAGAAGAATTTTTTTGATAATGTATTTAACACAGTGATGGATGTGACAGGAAAAACAAAAGATAATGAGAAGGCCAGACAAGACATGGGACTTTGGTGTAACCGAAGAGAGTTGGAGTTGAAGCCTCAACCAAATGGAAAATTATTAAAACCAAGGCTTGTTTCATCGACTTCCCAAGAAGCTAAAGCGGTTTGTCGATGGTTAAAAGAATTGAGAATGCCCGATGGATATTCATCAAATTTAGCAAGGTGTGCTGACCCTAACACTGGAAAATTACATGGTATGAAAAGTCATGATTGTCACATTTTTATGGAACAGTTGCTACCAATTGCATTTGGATCTCTACCCAAACATGTTCTTGATCCACTAACTGAAATTAGTCAATTTTTTAGAGATATTTGCGCGTCAGCTTTAAAAGTGGAAGACATCATTAAGTTGGACCAAAACATTGCACTCATTCTTTGTAAGTTGGAACAAGTATTTCCGCCTGGTTTCTTTGACTCCATGGAACATTTACCTGTGCATCTTGCATATGAAGCTTATCTTGGTGGACCTGTTCAATATAGGTGGATGTATCCGTTTGAAAGGTTCATGGGTGATTCAAAGAGATCGGTGAAAAATAAAGCTAGAGTAGAAGGATCTATATGTGCACATTACTTGCATCGGGAAACATCACATTTCTGCAGTCACTATTTCAATCACTTGATGTTAACTCCTAGAATCATACGGAATCCTATAAATGTCAATCAGAGGAGTCAATTCACCTTATCAGTCTTTGGGCTTCCAGGTCGACCTTCTGGAAAGAAGGGTGTGCATTGGTTGACCCAAAAAGAAATGCAATCTGCACATGTCCATGTCTTGATCAACTGCGATGAAGTAAAACCATATCTTGAGTAAGTTTACCAAAACTTTTTAACTCTATTGACAATGTGTGTATACCAAAATTATTAAACTTATGGTGTGTGTTTATTTTCATAGTACCGGTGTACAGTCAACATCAGGTGTCATTCATTCTCAATTTCCCTCATGGTTCAAGCAAACATTGTCTAGAGTTCTTACACTAACTCCAGAAATACTCCATTTGAGAAACTTGGCAGAAGGCCCTATCCAAAGCGCAAATGATTGGCACACATACTTCATGTGGCAACTGATAAATTGCCACGTGAAAATCACGTGGCAATTCATAAGTTGATTTGTGAAAATCACGTGACAATTTTTTAATATATTTGAATTTAGTATAGTTTAATACATACATGTATTAATTTAGTATAATTTATTATTTAATTTAGTATAGTTTAATATATAGTTTAATATAATTTATTATTTAATTTAGTATAGTTTAGTATAGTTTAATATATTTAATTTAGTATAATTTTTTTTAATTTTATTATTTAATGTATGTGTAGGATGATTATCGACATTGCTTGCAAATTTTCCGAACACAATCCTCAATACACAAGGAGGGAGCCGCTTAATGGTGATGTTGATTTCTACATTTGGAATGAAGTGGTTAATGGAAAAGGGCCTAATGGTTGCTTTTGCGGGAGGAAATTTGGCCGGGTTGAGAGTTGGTGATCGTAATGTTTCAACGACTTAGAGATGGAGAGGAGGGTCACGCCAACCAAGGATCAACTTGAAACAATCGACAATTGGCCGCCAAGTCGACGCGAAATGGAGGCCCAAATGACGACAATGAGGCAAGAGCGAGCAACAGTTGGAGATGATGCGGAAGAGGCAATCGATATGGAGGAAGATGAGAAGGTTTATGCGGTGGTGGAAATCAAGATGTTCGATACACCGGATGATGACGGACTTGATGACTTGATCTCGATAATTATCCGGTGAAGATGCCCCATTTTATTTCTTTTGTTTGTAAATTTGCATATGTAAGATATTTATTTTATCATTTTAAAACATTAAATTATATAAAATTTTATTATATGACTTTATTTTATAAAATTCATTATTCAAATATATAATAAAATTCCATTATTCTAATAATTTTAATATATAAATTTTATTATATAAATTTTATTATTTAACTTTTATTATATAATTTTATTATTTAAAATTTATTATATAAATTTTATTATTTAAATTTTATTATATAAATTTTATTATTTAAATTTTATTACATAAATTAATTAATATAAAAAGTAATTACTAAACAATTTTTTTAAAAATAAAAACGTCACATGTAGCGACGTGATTTTCATGTCACTAATTAATGACATGAAAATCACGTCGCTACTATGTCGCATTCATGTTCCCTATACTTTTGCCACGTGATTTTCACGTCACTAATTAGTGACATGAAAATCACGTCACTACTTTGCCACTTGTCCAAATGACATAAATGCTCACGCGCTGATTTTTATGTTTTGCCACGTTATTTTCACGTGGCAAATAAGCTTATTTTTGTAGTGCATATCTAATCCATTTAGACCAAAAGACAATAAAACGAGAGGTTTCAATCACACGGTTCAAATTTGGCCACGTTACTGAAAAGTCAATATGATTAAGCTAAAGCCTCTGGATTCAACCATAAAATAACATTATAATATCAAAAATATGACATTGATTAAAATTCATCAAACATAAGAACTCAATATATATATATATATATATATATATATATATATATATATATATATATATATATATATATATATATATATATATATATATATATATATATAAATTCTCAATGTTAAGAAAGAAGGAAGAAGTAAATAAGAGCAATATCTACCAATTTAATATTATACTACTATAATAAGCGTATCGCCTGTATCAAATGTACCAACCCAAATGAAAAGTAAAAACAAGAGAACCAAAATAAGATAGACAGGTCCATTAGGAGTAATTCAATTTCAATGGTGTGTATTGGAACATTATTGTTAAAAAGGTACAAAACTGTGTCTGAACCGATCAATTAAATGACTTATAAATTACATATAAAAGTACAGAAACATAAATCGAATTCCCTATAGACTAAAGTAAGAATTCAATACAAGTGCATCTAAGCTAAAACCATACAGACGAAAATTCCAGCAAAAGAAGTAACGGCAACGAAGGTTTTGGAAATAGAGAATGCAGCAGAGGGTGCGTCAGCTCCTCCTGGTTGTGCCGGTGCTGCACCATTAGTTCCTGGTGCTGGAGGAGAAGAAGTGTTTGGGGTTGGTGATGAAGGAGAGGGTGCAGGAGAAGAAGTGGTTGAAGGAGAGGGGGTTGGTGATGTGTTTGTGGAGGGTGATGGAGCAGGCGTTGAGTTGGGTGATAATGATCGGGTAGGTGCGGGTGCAGGAGCTTGTTGTGCTATGCATGATGTAGCCAATAGTCCCAATATCAAAAACACTTTAATAGCAACAGAAGTCATGTTATATATATGTTTTTGTGATAGTGAAAATATTGAGTGAAATGTGATTCCTCCAAATATATGGTTTGTAGGATAATTGATTTGTGTAAAATCCAAGTGCATAGTTGGGGGTATATATAGTGTGCACTGTGCAATTTGTGTAATTTCTTAGCAACTTCGGTGTGTGATTTATAACGAGTCAAATAAAATAAAAGACTAATATTCCTTAGTTGTTAAGATAAACATTTTAATTTGTTTGTTTGGAAGTTAAGTAATACGACAGGGTTTGGTATAACCGCGTTTTAACCGTTCTTACCTTGATTTTTCTGCCATTCTTTATAGATTAACGAACATTCAAATATTTGATCTGTTCATTTAAGAGTTATGTGATAAGTCGTTGAAAGGCGGTTGCTTTTTATCACAAAAAATCACCTTTTCAAATCGGTGACCACTATATAAGGTCAATTAAGCGATAAGTCAATAATTTAATTTATTGATGTTGAACGTATTTTAATTAACTTTCTTTAATTTCTCCGCCATTTACATTTTTTTTTGGAAAGCAAACAAACTTTGTATTAATAACAGCAATACTGTCGTAAGGTATGCCAGTCTGCACCATTACTACAAAACAATCCAAAATGATAACATCCAAACCGAAAAGGCCAGACAAAACACCCCCTATCTAGTCTGCTCCAAAAAAACACAGAACTATTTTTTACAGCAATGCCATACTTCCAAATAAAATTTTCACAAATATACCATTTTTTTATAATTTAAATACTAAACTATCATATTTTCCTTTATAAATATTAAAATACTATTTTTCAAAAAAAACTAATATTTTAAAGTACATCTGTCAATTGATTGGACAGATCCTTCTACTTTATATAATTTCTATAATATTTTATTTTTTTGTCGATTTTTTTAGAGTAATTGAGTTCTTTGAAATTTCCTACAGATTATAGAATTTTTTTCCTATATTTAAATAAAATCGTATATAAAAAATCATATATTTGATAAATAAGCAGGTAATTTCGTAAGAATGTTATTTCACAGGTAAAATCTGTAGAAAAGTCTGCAAGTAAAATCCGTAAGAAAACCTGCAGATAAAATCTACAAGAAAATCTACAAGTAATAAACAAATAGTTAAAAGAAATTGCTCATCTGCCAAATGAAAGGCTGAATCTTTTCATTTTGTACATTTCCATTCATTGAGTCGATGGAGCCTCTTTATGAATAATAATTTTTTTTTAAAACCAAGATATATTGGTATATATTGGTGAATTGAGCGTTAGCGTTAGTTTGATATTTCTTTTCCCAAAAGATGGTAGGGTACTAAAAATTTCCTTTTTAATAGAAAGTACCACAGTGCCATACTTTGAAAAGTAATTTCCAAAATGTCATCCTTTCTTCAAAGGTTCGTTCGTGGGATGGACGATCCCATAAACGGAATTTTTTTCATTTTTTATTAAATGTTTTAATTAATATATTTTTTCAGAACACATATACTTTCAACAAGACTTCGACCACTCTTTATACTCTCAATCTCAACATCAATATTCTCAAGATGTCCATTGTCCACCTATGGAATTGTCGATAACATACATGCCTACGTGGAATAAGCTATGAAGGAAGGTCCATTGAACCTAGATGAACATTTTTCATCCGACAATACTCCATCTTCTCCAAAAGAACAGATGGGCAGAGGGATGTGCACAAAAAAAGGTATTTGATGCTATACTGGCTCACATATTTAGCTCACATATTCAACGATTAATAAATTAGTGTATTATTTTATCGTTTTATTGTATTATTAATAAATAAAAAATTTGTTCAAATATTTTATTTTATTAAAATATTAACTAAATAATTTTTAAAATTATTTTAATTATTTTTTAACATTAAATAACTATTTGATGTTATTTTATATTAATTAAAACATTTAAAATAAAGAAAACAGAAGAAAAAGAAAAACCAGCTAGACATAGGTTCAAGTCAAGGTAAGGGAGAACCATTGAAAGCTTTTTTTGGGCGTCACCTGTTCGTTTATGGGATGGGCGAACTCTTGAAGAAAAAGTGGCACTTTAGAATTTAATTTTGAAAGTGTGGCATTGTGGTATATAATTTTCAAAAACATGGCAAGCAGGTAAAAAATCACACAGAACACCCAAAAATTATCCTAAACTTAAAACTTAAAAAATTGTCCTAAGCTCTTATTGACATTTTCCTCCACTGTAAAGTCCTTTAAACTGTAGAAAATTTCGCAAACTATCATTATGAAAAACAAAAACAAAATCGAGCCACCTTAGGACATTGCTCCATACAACCTAGGCTATCGGACATTCAAAGAAAATGTGTGAAACATTTTCCTCTACTCCACAGTCATACGGACATGAATTTTGAGAGGCTACTAAGATGTCTCTCTTTACCAAACTATCACTTGTAGAATTTTGTCTCACCACATTCTCCACAGAAACACTGAAACTTTGATTAGAAATAACTTGTTCCACGCTACCACCAGCTCATAGTCCTCTAGGCCATATGGTGCTACACCTTTCATAATTGTTAAATAAGCCTCATTAACATTGTAAGCATCATTACACCAGTTCCATGTATCCCCATCGTCACCTACTTCCCTGTATAACTTGCTATCAAACCAACTGTTCTCGTACCCCTTCCTCCTTATCCAACTTCACAAGGTCACGCCACCATCAAGACAAAAGCTTTTCCTTCTTCATTCCTATATTTTCATTATTTCCATATTTTCACTCGAGCACCCTAACCCATCGAGAATGTTTTTCTATAAGAATCCTCCACTTTTATTTTCCTACCAAAGCTAGACTGAAAGCCCTCAAATCTTTTAATCCCAACCATCATTCTTCCTTATTTCTACAGATTTTATCCCACATCACCCAATTTATCTTTGTTTTCTCCAGCCTTCTACCCCACAAAGACTTCTTAAAAAGATATTTAAATTTAACGATGATACCTTTTGGGACTTTGAAAAATGATAAGTAATATATCAGCAACGCAAACAACACTGACTTTAAGAGAATAACTTTGCCTCATATGGAACGGTGTTTGTTGTTCCATGATGCTAATCTATGTCTGACAGTATCAATCACCGGATGCCAAAAACACTCCCATATGTGGTTTCTGCCAACATAAATACCTAAATACGTATTTCTCCTACCTTGCAATGTAGTACCACGTTGCATCCTCCAACCAATCTTTTTGGATGTTTACTTCAATCAGAAAGCTTTTGTGAAAGTTAACCTTCGGCCCAGACAGTAACTTAAATGATTGAAGTGTTGCCTTAATTTCCCATCCATTACTCGAACTTTTCTTTCCTAATATGAATGTATCATCTGCAAATTTGATATGTGATACTTCCACCTCACCATTTCCAAATTCATTCCCTTCAAAAAACCTTCTTTTCACACTTTTCTCCATCATTAGGTTAAAGCCTTCTGCCACTAATAAAAATAATAATGCGGACAAGGGATCCCCTTATCTCAAATCCTTCCCCATTGTGAACTCTTTTATAGGGTTGTCATTAAACAAAACTAAAAAATTCGAAGATTTTAGACAAGCATAAATCCATTCAAACAAATCGTATGCTTTTTCAAACTTTACTTTAAATAACATCGCTTCCTTTTTCAATCTTTTAGCTTCGTCGACTGATCCATTGTCGTGCACGAATCAAAATGAGTAATTTAAAAATTATAGATAGAGACAATGGCTCGAGTCGTATTACAAAGATTCTTGTATAAATTAACCAACTGAAATCAATTTGGGGGATTTATGGCTTGATCGATTTAGAAAACTGAACAGAGAAGTGATTATAAAAACAAGCGATTATTAAATAAGTTAGTCTACCGGTTTGACTTCCAACTTATCATCGGTTATTACAATTTTAATTCCCTAAGCGGTTTAAATTCCTATTTGATTGCAATATTGATGGAACAAGCATCTACAATACTATACGAGTTATGTTCCTAATCACCAGATTAAGCAAATGGTTCATCGAATTAAACAAATGTTAATAGACAGCGTGAATTAAAGAAAAAGCTAAGTTTAACGCGATTAAAGTAAGGAACATGCATAAACGAATTTAACCCAATCTATTTTATAATAAAAAAATTAAGCAAACGAAAACCATAGAACAAATTAGAAAGGAACTAAATTAAATTGAAAATACTAATAACCTCAAAGTTTTGTGGAATTCGAATTCAGCATATTACCCCTAAGGATTAGTTCTCTTTAACTTATTCGTACAAAGCTTTATTTTCTCGTGAATAGTGTGTAATGTTAATGTAGAAACAAATTCGGGTTTATAATAAAAGGTAAATCAGGCCAAAATGCAATCTTACCCGAAAACATAAAGTAAATAGCCCAATTCTAATCATTTTAACTAGTCTGAAACTTCAACGAATTATTCAAGACTCTTGAACTCCAAGTCAACTTTTGGCATCAACATTAAAGTTGTAGCTCATTCTCTCGGATTTCCAACGCATATCAGAATGCGCAAATCAGACTCTCGTAGCTCTAGTTATGATTTTCACTAGAAAAACTGCTTATGCTAAAAATAAAATATGAAAATTAAATGAAGTGAAAAATAAACTAAAATATGAAAACACAATAAAACAGTAAAAATAATAAAACGAACTAAAGAAATGCCTAAGTACAATGGTATAAGAATGTGAATCAAAATGCACTGATCATCGACCAATTTATTTGCAATAAGACAGTCGTCTCCTATCTATCTCCCTTCCAAAAAGGCAAACTGAGAATCTGCTACTACCTTATGCATAACATTCTTTAGCATGTTTAACAGTATTTTAGCTAACACTTTCTACATACACCCTACTAGTGATATTGTCTTGAACTCACTCAATTTTACTGTGTTTTCCACTTTGGGGATTAGGGTTTTAAAGGAACAATTAGAACCCTTCACCAATTTTCCATTCTCGTGGAACTCATGTATGAATCTAATGAAGTACCCCTTAACAACTTCCCAAAGCTCTTTAATTAATTCAAAAAAAATTCCCATCCAACCCAGGACTCTTCGAGCTTTCACAATCCCACACAACCTTCTTGATCTCTTCCTCGGTGAATTCAGCTATAAGTCATGTATTATCTTCTTCATCAATTTATTTAACGCCACGTATTCAAGTGTTGGCCTGACTACGCTTCTTTTTTTGAACCTTTCAGCAAAGTAGTTAAAAGGTTCTTGTTTTATCTCTTGAAATCCCTCAAGTTTTCCACTTTCGGGCTCAATATAGCTTATCTCCATATACTTTCTCCTCTTTGCTACACACCTATGGAAGAATTTTGAGTTTATGTCCAATTCTTTTAACCATCTCATCCGCAAATTTTTCCACATCATCCTCATCTTTATTCTTGAAATATCGAACAGTTTAGCTGATGCCTCTCTTTTAAACATGACTTCTTTAATACGCAAATTTGAAAGTTCACTCCTTATTTCTAAATCATCCAATTTCCATTTTTCCTCCTAAATTCTATCATATAAGTTTCCCATATGTTTCTTTCTTTACTCCTTTAGACGACCTTTAATCATTTTGATTTTCATTTTTAAGACATTTCCACCCCACCCTTGAACTTCTAACGAGTTTTGTATGTTAATTCTCTAATTTATGGTTGAATTTAATTTTAGCAAAACAAATTAGGTAGCAACATGTTGAATACGATGTTCTGACTTGCAAAAAAATAGTGTTAAATATAATGCCCTAGTATGATCATTCGACATATTAGTTGGAGTTTGCATTTCTATTAAAGTGTTACACATCCTAAATATTCTGGGAATATTAGGATATTATATGTGTAGTCCAAGATATGAAGGTTGAAAAACACAAGAAATGAGGGTTTGAATTGGGGTTTTGAAATTAAAACAATTTGACAAAGTTATCTTTATGGAAAATAAAACATGTAACCCCTCTTAAAAAATGAATATGTCAATAATGTTTATGGAAAATAAGCTTATGGGAACAAGGCTATGCTAACCGAAAAGATTATGACTATGGTTCTAGTCTCTAACAAAAATATACATGTCGCTCAGAATAAAGTTTTGTGCTTCAATGTGTCGTGTAGGTGTTAGGATGTTGGATAGGCCCAAACGAATTATGAGTAAACCCAAGTGGCAGCAAGACTTTGTGATGTAATTTTGGGCCTTATCTTTAATTAATTATTTTCCTTCAAGTGGGTTACAACCCAGAGTCTTTAATTTAGTAATTTAGTCCCATTTCATAGGTTGTATTTAAAGGGCTGATGCCACACTATTTGGATAAGAAGAAATTATTATGTCTTAGTTCATTTATGCATTTTTTATGTTGTTCCTCTCTAGCCCTAATTTCTTGGTAGTAGTAGAACCCACCATCGTTGGTGCTTTCATTTCCCTTCTCAATGCCTCCTAAAACCTCCAATCCCATTCCCAAAGACCTTGATGAAACCCTTACCACTACAAACCAACGTATTGAAGATCTCATTTCTACACATGAGAACCTTGAATCTTCCATGGAAGCCAACAACCAAGTTGTTGCTGCCCAGTTGGGCCAGATCCACGAAAATCACAATAATCTCCAAACAGAAATAACCAATAATTTCGCTGCCCTAACAGAGTTGATGACACGACAGTTTGCAGCCATGGCAGCCGCTGCTGTACACAGGTCCGCACCATCTCCAACACCAAGTGCAGGAACAACCTCCACTCCCACAAACAGATCTGCACCAAGTATAGCAACTTTACCCTTTACTACCTCATTCACAAACCTTGGTTCTACCTTAGCTTCTACCCAACTTAACACACCCTCACCACCCCAACCACCAATTTTTACCCGTGCCATATCTACTATACATTCCGCAAATTCTGCATTTCACACTCTTCCCCATTGCATAACCCAACAAAACTTTCCACACCCTTTTACGCTACAGTTTACACCGCCTACCTCCACCATCCCACAACCCCATCCTACCTATTCCATACCTCAACTCAGCAACCTGCCACCACCACCATCATTTTCCCCTTTTCCTTATAACCAACCACAATCCTCATACCCATATTACCACCAGCAAACCCCACACGCCAACACAGCCCCTGCACAATATAGGATTCCGAAAATTGAACTTGGCACATTCGACAGTACCGATGTGCTTGAATGGCTCTTCCAAGCAGAACAGTTTTTTGTCTTTTATAATATTCCTTATGAGAATCGTCTTCCTATGATTGCATTTTACATGAAAGGTGAAGCACTTGGGTGGTATAAATGGATGTTTCAAAGCAATGAATTATCTGATTGGCAAACCTTTTCAAGGGCATTAGAATTACGTTTTGGACCTTCAACCTATGAAAACCATCAAGCCCAACTATTTAAATTACGGCAGCATGGCTCAGTTGCAGAATACCAAACCAACTTTGAGAAACTGGGCAATAGGGTGATTGGCTTGCCACCGAAAGCAATTCTTAATTGCTTCATTTCTGGCCTTATATCGGAAATCCGAAACAAGCTAGCTGTGCAACGTCCACAATCTATTTCCTATGTTGTGGGCCTTGCAAAATTAATAGAGGCCAAGATCAAGGATTCCAAATCAAAATTCAGAAACTCCAATTCCCTCCCTTACACCAATCAAAACCCCCCACCCAATCCCAAACCAACTTACCCACCAACAAATACACCAGCCACTTCTAAACCTACCCCTCCAACAAACTCTTCTACAAGTCAACTTGTCAAGTCGGATCCCAACAAGCAGAACGAAGGGCTCAAGGACTATGCTTTAATTGCGACGAAAAATTCATCCCAGGCCACAAATGTGCAGCAGGGAAATTTTTACTCCTCATGATGGAAGAGGACACAACAGCCCCTGAAAATTCAGAGTTGAGTGTTGCGACTACAGTTGTGGAAAACGAGTCAAACCACAACGACAAAGTAGACACCTATTTTCAACTCTCACCCCAAGCTGTCAGCGGACAGTTTTCCCCTCAAACCTTAAAATTCAAAGGATTATTAGATGGCCTCTCCGTTACAGTTTTAATTGATACCGGAAGTACCCACAACATACTCAAGCCCTGAATTGCCAATCATCTACAAATTCCATGCAAGGATACACCAAATTTCTCTGTAATGGTGGGCAATGGCTCCAAGATACACTGTGCGGGACTTTGCCCCAATGTTCCTATCACACTGCAATCCCATCTATTTTTTATTCCCTTCTACTTATTTCCAATAGAGGGAGCAGATGTTGTTTTAGTAATGGAATGGTTGAGAACCCTTGGGCCTCTAAAGGCTAATTTTTCTATCCCAAAGATCTCCTTTTTCCATGCAGAAAAAGAAATCACTATTTCAGGTGACCCACTTCAACAACCCTCTCCTTCCACTTTTAACCAACTTCGACATCTTTTACACACAAATTTTATGGCTTCCATGCACCTCCTACTTTACAACCCAACCCTTGACAAAGAACACATTTCACCCTCTTCAACTTCTGGCCAACTACCACAATCCACCCCACCGGAAATAACATCCCTTTTGGCTTCTTACCCAACAGTTTTTCAGCCAACCCATGGTGTAACACCCCAAATTAATTCAATTATTAAATAATTAAAAATTTAATTATTAATTTAATTAAAGGTTTAATTATTGGCATTTTTGAATTAATAGATTTAATGGATTAATTAAATAATGGAAGTGTTGGGGGTGTGAAGTGGAATTGTAGGGTGTATGGAGTAAAAAGCTCTACTTAATTCTAATTTATTTATTTCTATTATTTGGCAAATAAAAAGGAATAAATAAAGGAATAGAGGAATAAGAGAAGGTTTTGAGAAATTAGGATTCATTCTATGTGCTTTTGGAAAAGAGAAGAAGAGAGAGAAAAAAAGATTCATCGAATTGATAATTATTATGCCTTATAGGTTTTGATGATCAATAGAATAATTCAATCCGTTAGGAATCTCGAATTATGATTCTAGGTTGTGCCCTACCGTTATATCCGAAGTAAAACCATAATTGGAATTGTTAAGAACGATTAAATTGATGTGGAACGATTCTAGGTTAATTAGAAAACATGTTTCTGTGATCAAAAGTATGTGAAATTTCATGAATTAATTCTGTCTTGGTGATAATATGAAGTTCGATGATGATTGGAATTAATGGGTCGTAACAGTGAAGAAAAACTGAGTTTTGATGAAAAACTAACTGTATGGGTCGACACACGACCTTATGAATCGATGCAAGCAGTGGAAAAGTGGAAAACCAAAAGCGTTGGAATCTTATGCATCGACTCATAGGGAGAAAAACAGAGCCATGCATTGACACATGATGCGTATGAATCGATACATACTGAATCAACTTTTAAAAATGCAGAATTTTACATGTATGCATCGATGCATATGAAGCATGTGTCGACACATGCAGTCTATGTATTGATGCATAGGCTTATGCATCGATACATACTGAAATAATTTTTAAAAATATAGAATTTTAACTGGTATGCATCGATGCATACGAATTATGGATCGACACAAGCAGTCTATGAGTTGACACATAGGATTTTGGATCGACACATGCTGTATAGAAGCAGAACATGAATTTTCTGAAAACGATTTCGGTCATATCTTTTCGACCGTAACTCCGATTTAGGCATAGTTGGTATCGTTGGAAAGCTTAGAACGATTACTATCTAATAAAAATATTTTCAACACTAGTAATTGAGATCTGGAAGAATTAATCTGGCTTCCGTAATAAGAACTCGTTGTGAATTTGTGAATCATTGTTGAGTAAATGTGCAGTATGTTAATTCCATGGATTGTAATTAACTTTAAATGCTTATGATTGTTGTTATCATATACTGTTATGGTTATTGATTATAACTGGAATAATGTTGTATGACTCTATTCCATGTTTGAATTGTTGCATGCTTCTGATGTGCATGCATGAGCATTTTGGTAATGGTTCATTCCCATTGTGCGGAATTGAACTTGCAGGGCTAATAACCGTACCCAATGGATAGTGGTGGTGAGGCTAGATTCTTGACCCAGTGGTGTATGGGTGAATCATTGATTGACGCTATTTTCCGAGGTGTAAGCGGAACAGGGTGTGGACTTGGTTCACGTTTGGTACCACATGCATTTGAGTCTGCATTGCATATGTAATTATAACATGTTAGGATGGTTTCCAGTGTTATAATTGCATTGATTGTTGTTGTATGCATAATGTTTTGTGTGATTGTATTTGTGGATCGTATCCTGATGATGCTAATAAGGGTGGAATAATGAATTGGTTGTTTTATTGTTTTAAAGAAATGTATAATGCATTTTAATCTTGATGAAATCTCACCCTTACTTTAATGATTTCAGATTGAAGTGATTAGCTGCTCAAGTATTGGTGAGGATGGCTTATAGAGCTATGTTATTTAGATAGTCAGCATGTCAGTGTCATGCTCTGGTAGTTGTAACACTGCGGAACGATCGTTTTGGAGTTTTATAGATTTAAACTTCTTATTTTGAATTATGTTGGGAATAATTATTGATTGAATTATTCCGGATTTTATGTTATATTTTCGCTGTTTAAACATAATGCTTGGTTTTGTTTTATTTAATAAGTTTTTCAGTAAAAGGCATGATCGCTGTTTTGTTATTTTGAATTCTTAAAATTGTGACGCCCTTGTCGTTATGTTTAAAACTCTGATTAAAAATATATAAATTGCGGGTAAATTAGAAGGGGTATTACAATAGTGGTATCAGAGCATAGTCGGTCGTGTCTTAATGTCATTATCCCTTTGTACACGACAAGTGTGTACAACACTGTCGGTACTTGTTGCTTTTCTGATTGTTTATTGCAGGAGTAGTGTGAAACTAAGTGGGGGAGAAGAGATGTTTTCCGGGATATGTTCCGATTGTAAGTCATTGGTAAGACGTAGTGCTTGAAAAGACAGTGCAAGAGTGGTTAGAAATGTTGGAATCATTTGGATCGTGAGTCATAGTTAGAAGTGCAAAAAGGTGAGTATGATTCTGAGAACAAGAAGTGTTGGTAATGATGATTTATACTCTTGTATGATTATCGGATGTCTATTGACAAATTGAGGACTTGATCACCCTTAATCTCTTATTGACAGCAGACGAAATCGTATTGGATGGTATATAATTGTCTTGCTATCTAATTGGGGCATAAAGTGATCGATAGAAGCTTGTGAACCATATGATTTGACGAAGACTCTAATAAGGATAATGAATTAGGATGAATGATCAGAGTTGCGCAGTTGTTAATGATGGTGTGGTAGTGTTTATGTTGTATTCCTCGACGGAGGTGAAAGGAAAAGCTAAGAGTGATAAATTACCTGTTGTGAATGAATTCCCAGAAGTGTTTCCGGAGGATGTTAGTGAATTTCCACCTGAGAGAGAAGTGGAGTTTACTATACATCTGATTCCTGGAACTAGTCCGGTGTCGATGGCGCCTTATCGCATGTCCGAATTGTCCGAGTTGAAGAAACAGTTATTCAGAAGAAGTTTACGCCGGGGTGTTCGTGTTATTGGTTAAAAGAAAGAGGGTTCAATGAGACCGTGTGTTGATTATTGAACAAAGTTACAATCAAGAATCGGTATCCATTGCCGAGGATTGATGATTTGATGGATCGCTTAGTTGGAGTGCAAGAAGATTTAAGATCCGATATCATAAGATAAGATATTACGCATTTAGAATGAGGTATGGACATTATGAGTATTTTGTTAGTTACTAATGCACTTGGTGTTTTCATGGAGTATATGAAGGATATTTCATCCGTAACTTGATAAGTTTGTGGTGGTATTTATTGATGATAATCTATTCAAAGAATGATGAAGAGCAAACATCTTAGAATTATGTTAAAGAAAAAGTCAGATGCTAAGTGTGAATTCGGTTGAGTGAAGTAAGCTTTCTTGGTCATGTGATTTCCAAGAATGGTATTATTATTGATCGCCTCTGGAAGCGCAAAGAATGCTTCTAAAATCCGTAGTTTCTTGGTCTAGTAGGTTACTACGAAGTTCATTGAAGGAAGTTACGTTGACGGTCAAGTGTTTTTGGGATCGAATGTGAAAAGGACTCAAGAGTTGAAGAAGAGGTTGACTAGTGCTCCGATTCTAATTTTGCCGAATCCGGCAGAATCTTTTGTTGTGTATTGTGATGTGTCATTGATGGGATTAGGTGGTGTTTTGATGCAAGATAAGCAGGTTGTGGCTTATGCTTCGAGACAATTGAAGGTTCATGAAAGGAATTATCCGACTCATGATTTAGAACTGGCAGCAGTAGTATTTGTTTTGAAATTGTGGAGGCATTACTTGTATGGTTCTCGATTCGAGGTATTCAGTGATCATAAGAGTTTGAAGTATCTCTTCGATCAGAAAGAGTTGAATATGAGGCAGAGGAGATGGTTGGAATTTCTCAAGGATTATGATTTTGGTTTGAATTACCATCCTGGTAAGGCAAACGTTGTTGCAGATGCATTGAGTAGAAAGTCCTTGCATATGTCTATGTTGATGGTGCGTGAACTGGAGTTAGTCGAGCAGTTCAGAGACTTGAGTTTGGTATGTGAAACTACTTCTGATAGTGTTAAATTGGGTATGTTGAAGTTGACTAGTGGTATTCTTGAAGAAATTCGAACTGGACAGAAATATGATGTTGTTTTGGTGGATAAATTGACATTGATCAACCAAGGTCAAGGAGGCGAATTCAGAATTGACGAAAATGGTGTTATGAGATTTGGTGGCAGAGTTTGTGTTCCAGATATTGCAGAACTTCGGAAGAGTATTTTGGAAGAAGGACATCGTAGTGGATTGAGTATTCATCCCGGTGCTACTAAGATGTATCATGACTTGAAAAAGTTATTCTGGTGGCCTGAAATGAAAAAGGAAATTGTTGAATTTGTTTATGCTTGTTTGGTTTGTCAGAAGTCAAAGATTGAACATCGGAAACCGTCAGGGTTGATGGAACCGTTGTTTGTTCCGAAATGGAAATGGGATGGCATTTCTATGGATTTTGTATCTGGTTTGCCTAGGACAGCGAAGAATTGTGATTCTATTTGGGTTATTGTTGATCGGTTGACAAAATCTGCTCACTTTATTCCAATAAGAATGGATTATCCTATGGAAAGGTTGGCAGAATTGTATGTCGAGAAGATATTAAGTTTGCATGGTATTCCTTCTAGTATTGTGTCGGATAGAGATCCGAGGTTTACGTCTAAGTTTTGGACGGGGCTGCAAGAAGCTTTGGGTACTAAGTTGAGGTTGAGTTCCGCTTATCATCCGTGAGCGGATGGTCGAGAGAGAAAAACCGTAGAGGATTTGTTGAGAGCTTGTGTGTTGGAGAAAGGTGGAGCTTGGGATAGTTATTTACCATTGATTGAGTTTACCTACAAAAATAGTTTTCATTCGAGTATTGGTATGGCTCCATTTGAAGCATTGCATGGTAGGAGGTGTCGGACACCGTTGTGTTGGTACGAATATGGAGAAAGTGTTGTGATTGGACCGGAAATTGTCCAATAGACAAATGATCAAGATGATTCGAGAAGATGAGAGCTCGTAGTCGAAGAGTTATCATGATAAGAGGAGGAAGGATCTCGAGTTTAGTGAAGGAGATCATGTTTATGCGAGTTACTGGTATTGGTCAAGCTTTGAAGTCAAAGTTGACTCGCGCTTTATTGGTCCGTATTAGATTACTAGAAGGTTGGAAGAGTTACTTATCGTTTTTTACCCGCTTGCAAATTTGTATGATGTCTTCCATGTATCTCACTTGAGGAAGTACATTCCGATCCGTCTCATGAGATTCGTAGATGACATACATGCCTGAGGCATTACCGGAACCGAGGATCGGAAGGTGAAGCACTTACGTGGTAAAGAGATCGCCGGTGAAAGTAGCTTGGGAGGACCAGCAGTGGAAATGTAACTTGGGCGGAGAGCCCTCGTATCCCCGGTATTGAAAAAACTCTTTTTAGTAGGGGAGAGTTGTAACACCCCAAATTAATTCAATTATTAAATAATTAGAAATTTAATTATTAATTTAATTAAAGGTTTAATTATTGGCATTTTTGAATTAATAGATTTAATGGATTAATTAAATAATGGAAGTGTTGGGGGTGTGAAGTGGAATTGTAGGGTGTATGGAGTAAAAAGCTCTAATTAATTCTAATTTATTTATTTCTATTATTTGGCAAATAAAAAGGAATAAATAAAGGAATAGAGGAATAAGAGAGGTTTTGAGAAATTAGGATTCATTCTACGTGTTTTTGGAAAAGAGAAGAGAAAGAGGAGAAAAAGCCAAAAGAATTCAAGATAAGGGGATTGAATCTGATTATTATGCCTTATAGGTTTTGATAATTAATAGAATAATTCAATCGTTAGGAATCTCGAATTATGATTCTAGGTTGTGCCCTACCGTTATAATCCGACGTAAAACCATAATTGGAATTGTTAAGAACGATTAAATTGATGTGGAATGATTCTAGGTTAATTAGAAAACATGTTTCTGTAATCAAAAGTATGTGAAATTTCATGAATTAATTATGTCTTGGTGATAATATGAAGTTTGATGATGATTGGAATTAATGGGAATTCGTAACAGTGAAGAAAAACTAGTTTTGATGAAAAACTAATTGTATGGGTCGACACAAGACCTTATGAATCGATGCAAGCAGTGGAAAAGTGGAAAACCAGAAGCGTTGGAATCTTATGCATCGACTCATAGAGTCATGCATCGACTCATAGGGAGAAAAACAGAGCCATGCATCGACACATGATGCGTATGAATCGATACATACTGAATCAACTTTTAAAAATGCATAATTTTACATGTATGCATCGATGCATACGAAGCATGTGTCGACACATGCAGTCTATGTATTGATGCATAGGCTTATGCATCGATACATACTGAAATGATTTTTAAAAATACAGAATTTTAACTGGTATGCATCGATGCATACGACTTATGGATCGACACAAGCAGTCTATGTGTTGACACATAGGATTTTGGATCGACATATGTTGTATAGAAGCAGAACATGAATTTTTTGAAAACGATTTCGGTCATATCTTTTCGACCGTAACTCCGATTTAGGAATAGTTGGTATCGTTGGAAAGTTTAGAACGAGTAATATCTAATAAAAATATTTTCAACACTAGTAATTGAGATCTAGAAGAATTAATCTGGCTTCCGTAATAAGAACTCGTTGTGAATTTGTGAATCATTGTTGAGTAAATGTGCAGTATGTTAATTCCATGGATTGTAATTAACTTTAGATGCTCAGGATTGTTGTTATCATATACTGTTATGGTTATTGATTATAACTGGAATAATGTTGTGTGACTCTATTCCATGTTTGAATTGTTGCATGTTTTTGATGTGCATGCATGAGCATTTTGGTAATGGTTCATTCCCATTGTGCGGAATTGAACTTGCAGGGCCAATAACCGTACCCAATGGATAGTGGTGAGGCTAGATTCTTGACCCAGTGGTGTATCGGCGAATCATTGATTGACGTTGTTTTCCGAGGTGTAAGCGGAACAGGGTGTGGACTTGGTTCACGTTTGGTACCACATGCATTTGAGTTTGCATTGCAGATGTAATTATAACATGTTAGGATGGTTTCCAGTGTTATAATTGCATTGATTGTTGTTGTATGCATAATGTTTTGTGTGATTGTATTTGTGGATCGTATCCTGATGATGCTAATAAGGGTGGAATAATGAATTGGTTGTTTTATTGTTTTAAAGAAATGTATAATGCATTTTAATCTTGATGAAATCTCACCCTTACTTTAATGATTTCAGATTGAAGTGATTAGCTGCTCAAGTATTGGTGAGGATGGCTTATAGAGCTATGTTATTTAGATAGTCAGCATGTCAGTGTCATGCTCTGGTAGTTGTAACACTGCGGAACGATCGTTTTGGAGTTTTATAGATTTAAACTTCTTATTTTGAATTATGTTGGGAATAATTATTGATTGAATTATTCCGGATTTTATGTTATATTTCCGCTGTTTAAACATAATCCTTGGTTTTGTTTTATTTAATAAGTTCTTCAGTAAAAGGCATGATCGCTGTTTTGTTATTTTTGAATTCTTAAAATTGTGACGCCTTTGTCGTTATGTTTAAAACTCTGATTAAAAATATATAAATCGCGGGTAAATTAGAAGGGGTGTTACACATGGGCTACCCCCAATTAGACCACATGATCACCAGATTCCCTTACATCCCAATACTCCACCCATCAATGTTAAACCCTACCGCTACCCACATTCCCAAAAAGAGGCCATGACCAAAATAATTCATGACATGCTTTCAGAGGGTATCATAAAACCCAGCACTAGTCCTTTCTCGTCAACAGTCTTGCTTGTTCGAAAAAAAGATGGGACCTGGAAATTTTGTGTAGACTATCGCGCCCTAAAGCAGCAACTATTTGTGACTGATTCCCTATACCTACCATCGACGAACTATTTGATGAGTTGGGTTCTGCTTCTTTATTTACAAAGATTGACCTACGGTTAGGCTACCATCAAATTAGAGTTGTACCAGAGGACACGCATAAAACGACATTCAGAACTTTTGACGGACACTATGAGTTCCTAGTTATGCCATTTGTCTTGACTAACGCACCTAGTTCTTTTCAGTCGGCCATGAATGACTTGTTAAGACCTTATTTACGACGGTTTTTTCTTTTTTTTCTGATGACATCCTTATTTATAGTCGTTGTTTATCTGACCATTTGCTTCATTTGAGATTGATTTTAGATTTACTTGTTGCACATCAATATGTCGCAAAGCTTTCTGAGTGTGTGTTTGCAGTGTCTACTGTGGAATATCTAGGTCATGTTATTTCTGTTAATGGTGTTACCCCTGATCCTTCAAAAATCCAAGTTATCCTAGATTGGTCTGTGCCACGATCACTCACGATGCTCAGGGGATTTTTGGGCCTCACTGGATTTTATCGTCGCTTTGTTAAACACTACGCCACTCACGCCGCTCCGCTCACCGATCTTTTACGTTTTACTAAGCTTACATGGAATGCAGATACAGAACAAGCTTTTACAATTTTTTTAAAAAAAAGATGACTGAAATTCCTGTGCTGGTGCTTCCTGACTTCCACAAACCCTTCATTGTCGAAACTGATGCCTCCGCCATCGCCATTGGTGTTGTTCTATCTCAAGAAGGACATCCACTGGCCTACTTCAGCAAGAAACTATGTCCGTGCCTACAAGCTGCCTCCGTGTATGTGCGGGAGATGTATGCAATCACTGAAGCTGTTAAAAAATGGCGACAATATTTAGTTGGGAAACATTTCCACATTTTCACGGATCAGAAAAGTTTGAAAAATTTATTAGAACAGACCATTCAAACACCAGAGCAACAGAAATGGGCTTCTAAATTACAAGGGTTTAGTTTCAAGATATTTTACAAACCTGGAAAATCAAATGTCGTTGCGGATGCTTTGAGCCGACGACACACTGATGAAGACCCCATACTGTTTTCCATCTCCACACCCATTCCAGAATTCCTCAAAGAGCTTTCACAATACTATTGCTCTACCACAGAAGGCAAAACCTTGGTTACTCTCAGTCAGACTAATAACAAGATGCAATTACACTATCATTTTTCCAGGGGACTACTCTACTACAAAAACAAAATTTTCATACCTTCAGCTAAGGATTTTCGCAGCAAGGTTTTGTATGAGTTCCATAACACCCCTTCATCAGGCCACTCCAGCATCAAGACAACAATGTCTAGAATAGCTTCCACCTTCCTTTGGCCAGGTCTCTACAAGGACACCAAGAAATACATTAAGGAATGCCTCGTATGTCAACAAAATAAGTATTTACCAATAAAAAAACAAGGTCTGTTACAACCTTTAGATATTCCAGCCCAAGTTTGGGAAGATCTGACTACAGACTTTATAACTCACCTTCAAAAATCTTTCGGCCACACTGTGATATGGGTGATTTGCGACAGACTCTCCAAATTTGTGCACTTTTTCGCGCTTCCCACCCACTTCACAGCAAAGGATCTAGCTCGGCGATTCTCCATCGAGATCTGCAGACTCCATGGCATTCCCCGATCCATCGTTTCTGACAGAGATCCTCTGTTTCTGAGCAGTTTCTGGAAAGAGCTTTTTCGTGTGCAAGGTACTATCCTGAAATACAACACAACTTACCACCCGGAGACAGACGGACAAATAGAAGTAGTTAATCGAAGCTTAGAGACCTACTTACGTTGTTTCACCAGTGATATCCCACGGTTATGGTTCAAATACCTTCATTTGGCAGAATACTGGTACAACACCACCTTACACTCTGCGATCAACATGACGTCGTTCGAAGCTTTGTACGGCCGCAAACCACCTTCAGCTACAGACTACATCAAAGACAGCGCCATCGTTCCTTCTTTAGATCTGACCCTGCAAAAACAACAAGAAATCATTCATCGGCTCAAGGAAAACCTAGTTCGAACCCAACAACCTATGAAAACTCAAGCCAACAAAAAGAGAAGATCTTGTACCTTCCTGAAAGGTGACCACGTCTGGCTCAAGTTACAGCCATACCGACAAAGTTCTGTCCAACGAAGGCCATCACAGAAGCTATCCAAACGTTTCTTTAGTTCGTTCCTCATCCTTCGCCGTATTGGAAACCTTACCTACGAGCTTCAACTGCCACCCTCCTCAAGGATTCACCCCGTCTTTCACGTGTCCCAGCTATGAGCGTATCATGGCAGCATACCTCTGCCATCACTCGTTCCGATTCCGGCATCGATCGGAGAAGACGACACTAGTTTGAGTTCCTCTGAGTTACAAGAGCCACGTGCACACACATCGGTTGAGGCCTTGACAAATGATTCTTTGGATTTTGAGGGTAAGGGAACTGGATTAGATCTGTAGAACATGAGGGAGAATTTAGAGTTCCAGAGAGAAACTGAAAGTGCAAGGAACTTGCATGTGAGATCGCGTACTGCTTTTGAAGATGCGTGAAAAGAAATTAAAAATTCATGTCCCTTGGAAGTACCGTTATCGCTTCCCAATTCATCTCAGCCGTCCACGCATTAAGGATTCCCTCCTAGTCTCCCATCTGCTTCACAGCTGGCACACACTATAAATACTCCAGTTGTTCCCAACGTAAACTCTTCACATGGGTTTCCTGGAGTATCGTGCCCACGTTCATCAGTTCCAAATTCCAACTCTAACCTTGAGGACAAGGTTAATCTTGGGCCGGATAGTACTGTTAGGATGTTGGATAGGCCCAAACGAATTATGAGTAAACCCAAGTGGCAGCAAGACTTTGTGATGTAGTTTTGGGTCTTATCTTTAATTAATTATTTTCCTTCAAGTGGGTTACAACCCAGAGTCTTTAATTTAGTAATTTAGGCCCATTTCATGGGTTGTATTTAAAGGGTTGATGTCACACTATTTGGATAAGAAATTATTATGTCTTAGTTCATTTATGCATTTTTTATGTTGTTCCTCTCTAGCTCTAATTTTTTAGTAGTAGTAGAACCCACCATTAGTAGGTAATATCGTCCAACAATTTTGACGATAACAATTGTCGAATGGTGTTGATGAAGGCATATATCAAACGGAATTGATGTTTTATTTTTCACTATCTATATGTTGTAACTTGTTCAACTAGTTTTGATGTCTTGTCACTAGTTTTAATCAATCAATCCTTACATTAATCGATTCTTCAATAACCAAGGTTTCAATGTTATATACCTTGTAAATTCTACAATTACACACGGTATCTTAATAAAATACAATTCTCTATCTCTGAATCAAACTTGACAAGAAGGTCTTTGGTGTTTAGAAAATAACAAGTACGATAAAATATTATAGAAATATGAAATATTGATTTTTCTACCTTTCCACAATATAAGAGTATCATTAAATATAGTTATAATATAAATTATATTTCATATAACATGTTGTATTTACAATATTTTCTTTTTACAAAACCTCGAGTACTCAAAATGAGGCATTTATGTAACCGGCCGGACGTTTTAGATGTCCTATTCTAATTTTAAAAATATAATTTTTAATATAAAAAAATAATAATAATTGTTATTTATTAATATATTAATAAAAATAAATAATACATATTTTAAAATTTCTATAAAAAATAATAGAATAACTAAATAAAATATCGTAAAATATTTAATAATAACATTTTGTTAAAAGGTCATTTATTCAAAGTTTTTATATAAAATGAAAAGTTAAACTAAAATGAAAAGTGTATGGACAAATTTTTTTTATAAAAGTATTCGAAATTATTTTCAATTATCTTTTACAAATTAAAAAAAATAATTTTGACTTCTATTTATTTAAAAATGTATCATTAAAAATTTTAATATAATCAAATTCACATCAATTTTTTTAAAAAAAAAATTATTTAAATGTTTATCATTAAATTATTTAATATAATCAAAATCGCATTAAACTTTGTACAGATACCGTCAACCTGGAACACTTACCATTTGTTGCATTTACTTTGAAGTTTAATATATTTTTGAGCGGTGGCTCTTGTTGCACATCCAGATCGGTCCTATATATTTATCATTATTCATGATGCTAAGATTCTTTATTTAAATTTTTTTTTTTTACTATTTATTGTCATAAGAGAAAGAAGAGAAGAGAAAGGAAGAGAAGAGAAGAAAGTGGAAAAGAGGAAGAAACCCTATAAGTGAATCTATAAGAGGTATAGGGGGAAATCCTTATTATTATTGTCTTGTATGTGATTGAGTAATGGGTAGTAACATGATAGGTAGTTTTGATTTCAATTTTCATGAACTTTGAATGTTAGGGTTTAAGGAGAAATTATGTTTTTCTACTTGTAATTGATGACTCGTGATTAGAAATATGTTAAGATACCCTTCAATAATGTTTATTGACTTATTGGGATGTGTATTGTATGGAAAATTCGTGGGGAATGAAATGTTGCTCGTAGCTGATTTTCTATATTTCGCAGAGGGCGTTTAGCGTGGCGGAGGGCGGAGGGCGCGTTTAGTGCAGAACATTCTATAAGTCGAGGCTTAGCGCGGTAGTTTGCTCTTAGCGCGGTCTAGCATACGAGATTTTATATTTTTAATTCTTTGACTTGGGATCTATATACTTATGTTTTATGATGTACTTCCATGTATTCTTAATAATTTATTTGACTTGATTTAGATTGATTACGGATGCATTTCGATGAGAAGCTTAACACTTGAATTGTATATGTGAGTGTTGGAATTTGATGTTGCTTGAGTATAACATGACTTGTATTTATTGACTACATGTTATAATGATGTGTTGAGATGATTCATACTATGAGATTGTGTATATGTGATTAGTTGACATGATTGATGTATGTTGTGTAAGAGGTGAAGATAATTCAAATGTGTTGAATTATGTGAAATATGCTTGTATGATTAAGATATGGTGATGGATCTTAATTTACATATTATTATTGAGATTGCACACATACATGCATCATTTTTTCAAGAGGCAATGTTTGGTAATTTGTGGAAATTATTGAGTTGTCTCAAACCTAATGTCGAATGGGGTTTGAAAGCTTAACAACGAATAGAGATTTATTGGTGGTTATCTCATATCTTGGTGATGTGGACTCGGCAGGACCGGTAAAGATAACAGTAGTACCATATGCGTATTGCATAGAGTTGCATTGGAGTCACATGTGTCGATGTGAATGTGTAGTTTGACATACTTTATGTGATATGATGTGAGTGTGGCATTTATGGTAATTGTTATTGGAATCATATTGGAATATTGAATGATTGAACTATGTCGTATATGTGATTACTTGAAATGAAATACTTGAGGTTGTTTACATGATTATGTGAAGGATGATGAATTCAATTGCTAATTGTATGTATTACATTACTTGTGATCATATATATTTCGATAATGCTTTGAATTTTCACCCTTCTGCTTTATATGATGTTTTATGCGACATTGTGCAGGTTCTAAGGATAGTGGTGCTTCACACGAGACTAGTTGAAGAGCTTAGTTATCTTATCTGTTATTCCTAGATAGTGAGTCATTGCTCTGGTCAATGTAACACGGAGTTTTATGTAGGCTCATGTTTCTTTTATTGAGGGATAATTGTATTGCTCTCATTTATTTTTTGACATGTATGAGATTATTTGATGATCGGCTGTGGTACCTAGTACATTGTTAATTGTTAGTATGAGATTTCAATCATGAATTATTTTTTGAAGTGCTAATAATTTTGCTGTGAGTTGCATATTATATTGCTATTTAGAATATGAATTTAAACGTGTGTTATGATCATGACCAGTATGCATGTTTTGAAGTCGTTTTGTGAATCATATGTGATGCCCTCGTGGATTATACATTATTTTACTCTGATAAATGCATTGTTATATGTTTTGGGTTGGAGGGTGTTACAATTGTCAAGTTTCATGCTAGAGGATGTTGATTTTATTATGGCAGTGGACTTTAGCTTTCTTTGAGGTTTATCTTCATAAAAATTTGTCTCATGGCCTTAGAGAAAACTAATGAGATCTACAAGAGACAAGGCATTCATATCATTTGCTTTTTCAATAGCTATTACCTCTGGTCTAATTTTTTTTGGAGAGAATCCTAAGATTTATATATACATGGTCCGTAGTAGTATAAATTTCATTTAACAATTTGAGTCCAGATACTAAAGTTTCAAATCTAGAAAACCCATTGCTTCATTCACTTCTTTCATTTAAAACAACTCACACTTCTTTTCTTTATGTGTTTACTTTGTATTATTTCTTAATCATGTTTTATTAATAGTTAAAACACAACAAATCATAAATAATCTTAGTTGATTAAATGTTGGTGGTCTTATCACACCCTTTGAAGGAAATTTAATTTACAAGAAAGGTTTTGGCTTTATAATGCATCTCTTAAGTTTTTGTTTTGAGCATCATTCAAAGAGAAAGGATAAACATTTTTTCCTTATGCAATCTTTAGGATGTTCATAACCTTTATTCATTAAAATTCATAGTTATAGATCTTAGAAAATGAAACTATAAAGCTTATCTTTATATTACTTAAAATTTTCTCCATCAAATGATAAGGTAAAACATATTACACACGCAAATTTATTTTGGTTCACCCTTTTAACTCAGAGCTATAAATCACATGTTTTTAACCTCAAGAATATAAAAAATAATAATCAAAGATTTAAAAAGCTAAAAATACTTAAAAACATAAAGTAAGGCACATGCCAATAATCAGCTCTCATGTGTGAAGCTCAGCCAATTTATATTAACGATCATCGGGAAAATAACCTACAAATGGATATACAAATAAGAGGTGATATATATTATATGATGTTAAATATATAAGGAAAAAGTAAATGAACATAATCATACAAACAATTAACATATAAAGAAATATAAAAATTACGGAAGTATAATATCACATGATACAATGGGTGGCAATCAAATGCTTAACATGCCATTTTCACATACTTATCGTATTAGTTGGATATAGGGGGAAGAAACAGTAAATGGAAATTTAAATATAGTGACATATAAATAGATAGATTGTTAAACTTATTTATTACCTAGATCTTTTGAGAAATTTAAATATGTTATTTTTTATGGTATGAAAGATACTATTATTTTAGAAGAATTATAGACAACTTTTAGATCCAAAAAACTTTAAATGACAAAATATATGAAGGTTAATGATATTGGTGAAAACTTGACCGTCTTTAAAGGAAGGAGAGGGAACAGGGAAGTCTAATCCATAGATTTTGATAGGTCAAAGTTAAAATGTTTTATTTGTCATAGAATCAACCTCTTTAAGAAAGATGGTTGACACCTCAAATGGGGATAGTTATGAAAGTGTTGGTGCACTAACGATGTCAAGTTTGGATAATGAAAAGAGTTGAGTCGTAGGTTCAGGGTTCTCTTTTAATATGTGTTCAATGAAATAATACTTTGATACCTTGAAGCTAGAAGAAAGTAAAGTAATTCAAGTCAATGACAATAAATCTTGCAAGGTTCATGATATTGGTATGACCAAAATTAAAATGTTTGACGGTTGTGAATTCCTTCTACACATTGTGAGATATGTTTCTAAGATCTTTTTTTTTTGTCCATAAGCATATTTAATGATCCAGGCTATTGTACTAGACTTGAACATAAAGTGTTGAAAATTTTGCATAGTGGATTAATAATGGTTAACGAATATAAAATATATGTGTTATATATTTTAGATGGTTCTGTTGTTGTTTGTCATGCATCTTTAGCTAGCGGAGACTTTCATGACAAGAACAATCTATTGAATTTGAGATCAAGGAATGTTATTTAAATAATAACTAACAAAGGCATGGATATTATTTAGAGAACTTTAATGAGGTTTTGCATTAAATAAAATATAAAGAGACATAGAACTGTTGTTGGAACGTTGTTACGATATGGATTACCAAAGAGTTTATGGGTAAGATTGAAGATGAAATAGCTTATTTGATCAACAAATATTCATTCAAAAAATATACTTCAAAATACATATGAAGGTTTTGGAAAAGGATATAGGTAGACTACTCTAATTTAAAGGTTTTCATAGTTTTTTTCATATACATAATTTAAGCTAGAAAACTTGATGGTAAATTTGTGAAGTGTATCTTTATTGATTATCTATAAGGTGGGAAAGATTACAAGTCGTGTAAGGTAAAACCTTGATGGTCAAAACTCATCATAGACAACATTGTTATTTTCAACGAGATCAATACTGAGAGAAAGAATAATTATTGGAATATGAAAGATTCATAAACTATGGTGGAGAAGACTCAATTTGAGGTAGAGATGTTTACTAGAAAGACTGGAAAAACTAGCGATGATAAGAAAACTAAGCCTCCTTATTCTATTTTTAATGAAGGGAAATTTATAGAGGCTTTTGATAATTATTTAACATGTGATAAGGTAAGAAGGGAACTTGTACTTTCTCAAGGATACAATTATGTTGACCTTATTTGTTATGCTTTGAATGTGACTGAAGGGTTGCAAGACTCAGAACCAAATACTTTCAGGGGGAATTAAAAAGCAAAAAGAGTAAAATGGTTGAAGGAAGTGAATGGTGAAAGGAATTCACTAATAAGGAACCATACATGTGTGCTTGTTTAACTATTTGAGCACAAAAGGGTGATTTTGTGGAAGTGGATATTAGTTCCTATATCAAGGTTTAAGAATTTCTTGAACTTGATTAAATTCGTTGAATAATGATTTAAGTGTTGGAGAGAGTAGAAAGGTGGTTGATGGTCAAATCAGCATCACAACTAGTTTAGTCAATATGGATATTTGTGTAAGTATTCCTTTAAAAACTCAAGTAATCAAGGGGAGAACATTTCATCTCTGGAAACATCTCACTCAAAGGATTGGACATATTGGTAAACGTCTTAATCAAGGGTTGATCATATTGGTCAATGGTCTAATCCAATAGGTAAATGGGTTCACCAACTTGATGAATGATTCGGTTGGGTCAGTAGAGGATGGGATAGGTTTGTGGATCATGTTCAAAAAATTTATCCACTAGGGTTTTAGAACATTATGAATGTAAATATATCTCACTTTTCTTATGAAGAAAGTAATTAAATAAGGAGAGAATATGTGGTAAAACTAATAAGAGAAACTTAGAGAGGAAATGGTATAAATTCTAAGGATTCATTGTTATAAGAATTTGGAAGATCTTTGGAGATATTTGAGGGGATTGAGAAACACTTATAAACACATTTGATTTGTGTAATTCATATATTAAAATTTTGAGAGATTGGGAAACACATGGGTAGAAAGTTAAGTTTTTTATTGAAAACTTGAAATACAATTTTCATGTCACTCATTTGGTCAAACTAGATAAACAAATTATTTGAATACTCATCTTTTATCTTCATATTCTTATGAATTTGCTAAGAGGAGGAAACAATCTATCAAAATTCATATATTAAAGTAGTTTTAAATCATGTTCATTTCAAGAAAGGCAGAGAAGATAACAAATATATAGGATTTTGTAATCTTGAATTTTAGTCTAACAAAAAACTCTAATTGGATTATCAAACCTTCACAGGGTTTATCGGATGACATGATCATGATATGATACATACCAAGCTATTCACTATTGAATATTATATTGATATAGACTATTTTCTATTAGTAGTGAAAAGAAGGGGGAACGAGTTCATTTCACCATTAATGTTTATTCTTCATGTTTAATCGCGGGAAATAAGAAGTTATTGGAATACTTGGTAGGTTTAAATTGGCGTTGGAAAATCGGATTGAATGTCTTATTGAAAATTATGGCTCTAAATTGTTTTGTTTTTATAATTTTTTGGAAAGTTTGGTATTCGGCCTTGCGAGGGACAAATTCAAGGGGACCAATCCCACCCTCAAATTGTAGAGGCTCTATTTAAAGTCATAACAAAGCTCTGTATGGACTATACAACTAGGGAATTTTTAGCACCTAGCAAAATTCGAACATGGGACCTTGAGAGCATAGTATGCTCTCAAGATCCAAGTCTTCACCAACAAGCGAACCCCTGGAGGGTTGTTTCATTATTATAACAGTTTAATGGATTTGTAACAATAATGGAAATATTTTCAAGGAAACAAAAATAATCCTTATGTATTAAAATTAAAGTTAAATATCTTGAAGGAAAAAACTAACGAGGTGGGAAAATAAGGTTTTTGTTTGGATTGATCTAACTATTTAGAAAAAAATATAAGAGTTGAATGGTTTAGATAAGGAGGAAGAATAATGGACTTTTATATTTGATAAAAATGAAGGAGGTGGAGGAAGTTAAGGCTAGACATTGCAAAATGTTATAATTAGTGTAATTTTGCTTATTTCAAGATTGTGATTGATGAGGTGGGATTCTAAAAATGGATTTCTTGGATGATAATCTACATTTTTTTCAAGAAATAAGTCACTTCCAGTCAATGGTATTTTCGTGTTTGAATCACTTTGTCATCTGCTTGACAAAGTTTAACCAAAAGAGCACTTGCTTCAAGGGTTGGTTAGTAAGGACCATTATTCAATGCATTGGGAAGTAGTATCATAGTTCCAACGAAGTGTCATATCGATATTGGGCTATTTTACCCTGGCTTCTTTGAATTCATTGTTGAAACATTGCTACAAAACTCTCTCTCCCTTGAAATATTCATTAGGGTGTACTCTAAAAACTTAGATAAGGGTCCCTTTTTTCTCCTTATATTCATTTTTACGAGGCTAGTTGTATCCTTTATTTCCCTTTCTAGATGCCTTATTCATGTCAATGTATTTTATTAGTAGATTATCTTTATAACTGAAATTGGGTTGGGATCGAGTGAGAAAGTCACTAATACTATCAAGCTTTTCCTACCCTCACTTCCCTCTAAACATACCTTATAGGCTTAACTCCCTTCTCAAAGATCCAACATTTTAGTTTATTAGTAGCCCATCTCAACTCCGCTTCTTGTTTGGTGAATCTTTTAATGTACTTGTGGAGTATCTTTCTTCCTATATGATGAATGACTTAAGGTACAACCACTATCTTAGAGTGACTTCTACGAGTTTTAAAATGGGAAATTAATTTGTCACATTTTTCTTCAAGAGTTTATGAAGTTGTCCTCTAGATCCTTGTAACAAGTCATGAAGGATCCCTCGAGTGTTGAAACAAAAGGTTTGCACTTCACTGTCCCTTTGGCCTAGTGGTAGTCTATAATATTCATATGCCCAAAGTTTCATCAGGATCTCTTGTGCCATCATAGCTCTCCATCTTTGAGGGATTCTCAAAATACTGAGGGATATACTAGTCAATGATATGTTTGTTGAGGAGATTCCATCAACGGCGAGTAGAGACATGTTTGGATAAACTATATTCGTGGGCAATAATCTTCTGGTGTGTATGGATATTGTCTCATATCCCTGAGTCGCGTGGGGAGATTTGTTACCATGGTGATGAGAGTGATTCCTATTTGGAAACTCTTGAGATATTGATGGTAATAAATCTTCGTCGAAGGGATGACACCAAAATTGTTGTGTTATAATACCTCCAATTGTGTTTCTATCTGAGTTTGAATATTCTACTCATTTTCTTTGACATGAACAAGTTCCAAGTTTTGTTGTTACGTTGTAAAAAATTGAAAATGTTCATCCTTAGTTCATTTGTATTTGGTAATCTTGTCGAAGCTTGGAACTGTTGGACGTCAGATGTGACAGTGATGGATCCAAAGATCGGGGAAGTGGAGAAAGAAGATGATTTTGGAATAATGATCATTTAAGGGATCACTACTAAAGCTTAATGGAGATCTTGGTGTTATAGAGGTTCTACGTTCACTAGAGAAATAACTGGATAAATGTTATCTTGAATAGTTGAATCAGAGATCAGAGATCGTTAGTTGGACTGTGAGTAGATAACAATAAGAAATGTAAACTTGAAAATTTTGATGGAGAATTCACGAGAATCAAACTACGATTCCTGAATATGGTACCACTATTTCATATTGGAACATAAATAGATGAAATGGTGAAGAAGACCACTATATTGAGGCTTCTAGTACACAAACTATTGTTTTTGGTGATAAAAGGGGTATCTGCAAAAGGTTCACTCCAACGCTAAAGTCAACGTTTAAATGAGGTGAAACTTTTTAAGTGTCTACAAATAATCTCTGGGCGTGACTCTTAATAACCCTTATACAAAGGAGACAATTATAATTATCTCTAATTTGTATTGGGTGTAATACAAAAATCGTTGGATATAGACCAACGACTGAGATGATGATAAGGCATTGTCCAAGAATGATATATGTCAGCATTCAACGTGCTTTTGTTGGATTTACCATATATGACCATATAATGAAATGATTTCTCTCATTTATAATCACAACTACCTCATAATACCAATAAAAAAATAAATAAATTTTAAAATTTTTTCTATTATTTTTTGTTGTTTCTACAAATATAGATATATAATTATTTCCATGCAAGAATTTTTCAGTTATTTCCATGCAAGAATTTTTCGGTTGGAGCATACTAATTTTGAACCTTTAACCAACCCATAACACACCTAATAACTTTGGAACATAACCAATTATCCTGTCTATCAGTATCTCTCTACTTTTTTTCCTTTAAAGTATATACAATTATACATATGTGTACACCTAATAACTTTTCACTTCATATTAGACAACAGGAATGATATTATTACACGAGATAATGACAATTACACCGTATTTTAATACGGTTTGATTTTTTTATAATATTTAATCATTACTTTTCACTTTTTCCAAAGCAAATGAATAACACATATATGTTGTATTTTATCTAGTGTAAGATATGGTGTAAAAATTTTGGTGTTGACATAGCACAACTCATTAGACAATTAGTGAGTTATTGAAACATTTGAGAATATTGACGGGCCGTATAGAAAAACTTCTCAATGAATTTTTCAATAGTTAAAACAATTTTAAAAAATTTTAAACTCAAATTACATATATGACATATCAAGCACCTAGCTAGATCATACATATCATCTCTATATAATGAGGAAGTCATAACCCTGGCATATTATATATAGCCAACACACTTCTAAGGCAATAAAGTTAATTGATTATAAAATCATTAAACTATATCAAAATTAACGTTATATGAAAGTTTATTTTAACTTTAATTTTTAGATAATATAATGGTATAATAAATTATTATAGATTAATATCAAACTTTATAGATATGATCTATATGATGGTATCTTTCAATCCAACGGTTGATTTCAAAAAATATTAATCCTAAGTGATATTTTTAAGCGAGTATTACTCTTGGTGTAATTTTTCAGATGTAATTTAATCTTTTATATATATATATATATATATATATATATATATATATATATATATATATATATATATATATATATATATATATATATATATATATATATATATATATATATATATATATATATATATATATATATATATATATATATATATATATAAAGTGTAATAGAAATTATTATAGAAGACTAATAACATTATAATGGAAAAATATACATAGACATAATAATTATTTTTCAACTTAACTGTTATTGCAGTAACACAATCTGTAAATGCACACTGCAACTTTACCCGGAGAACAGTTTTGCCATAGACAATCCATGTCTTCTTTGCACAAATGAAATGCTATGATATAAAACAAGAAGAGAAAAAGATGTTAAAATAAAAGGGAATGAAACATTGTGTTTGTATAATATAAGGTGATTTTTATTTTTGAAAAGGATGATAAAAGAATTACGAGCTAATTCGGCAACAACATGAATTGTGGAAAGAAATAGGATCATAATAATATACGCAAGCTGGATTATTTTAGTCATGTTTTTCTTCATTTACGTGTATTAGATAGAAAAAACTATTTGATCACTTTATAAAATATAAAAAGTAAATGTCTTCTATGTACATTTAAAGCATCATATGATCAAGCTATAAAAAAAGTATCATATGATCAAAGTTTATGTATAAATATATCTAAAAAGAAGTTAGTGTGTTTATAAAATAAAAAAGGAAAGAAAAGAAGTTAATGTATAAATAAAATTGAGAATTTTATCAGTAATTCATTTCTATGTAACTAGAACGAAACAAATAAAAAATCGATTATTTTATCAATATTTAGAATTCCAAAGATTTGTTTTTCTTCAATTAAATATATTTTAGCACTAAAAAAACTACTACAAATCCTACCTAATATTATAATGATTATTCAATGTCTCTAATCGTTTTGTGAAGTTTGTCCATTTAGCTCATCCAAATGATCATTTAATTTTAATTGGGATATCAAATAAAACTATTGATAGTTATTAGAGTCCATTATATTTTTTTACTATATATATATATATATATATATATATATATATATATATATATATATATATATATATATATATATATATATATATATTTATTTATTTTTTCTTTCTTCGTTCTTGCTTCATATTTATTCTAAATTTAGTACGGCTTTGACAAACCAGAAGATTTGTGGTTTATCTCTTTTCCTCTCTATGTATTTTTATATTTTTTGGGTTTTGTATGTATAGTTGTCGCTCATGGCGTTGTATAAAATTTACTTTACAAATCTATGTTGATTATTGTCTTAGGTTTTTACTCTATGTTAGGGATTTGAGTTATTATAGACATATATTGCTTAAATTCTTACCTAGGATGATTATCTGTTAGTTTCTAAACTCTAGAGATAGATTAAGAGCCAGCATTACTTAGGCTATCTGAGAGTAATGCCTTTGTGTCGGTTGAGAGATCGTCGATGCGAATGGCGCGGTTGACTTATGTGTTGTTGAGGTGGTAGAGAGATCTCTACCAAGGTGATGCAGTATGACTCTCAATTTGGGTTAGAAATGACTTAGGTTGTGAGAGATGCATGATGACATAGACGAGTATTGTAGGTTGAGTATAATTGGTCGATAGGTTTAAGTTTGCGACGAGTAGTGTATATTCGTGTCGGATAAATTGTCTATCCTTTATACTTTTGTATATATTTATTTTTTGTTGATGCTTTTCTTTACAACCCATTGAACCCCAAACTCATTATCGATAGAATTGTTGAACGGCAAATCAATAACCAATGTTTGTGGACACGATACGATATTACCTATATCACTCGGTAAATTTTTTTTTTTACTTTTTGCTTGCCGCTTTACCGCTTCAACAAAATGCTCATTCGTAGATAACACAAAAATGACTTATCAAGATTTCTCTCTTCATCCTCATCAGAGGAGAATCAAGGAGCCATAAGGAACTCTACAAATTAGAAGATCATATATCCGCAATTCTTCGGTGGTTCTCAATAACAAATTCAAATACACTTCCGCTTTCATTCTCATAATTGTATTCGGATATGAATTTAAGGGTTTTATTTAAATTTTTGTTCTTGAGTTCTATATTGATAGAAATTATAAGATTTCTGAACAAACCTAACATGTTAATCTTATATTGTTTGTAAAATCATGCTTCTCCAAATACTCTATGTTTTGATGAAGACAAAATGCATTGAATCAAAGAAGGATGAGTAAAAGATCACTAAGGCATTTAATCAAGATTTCACTTTCAAAGGCTATAGATAATCTTCATGATTTATGGTACAAGCTTCCAATTCATGCCTTAGTATATGATAGTGCTCAAAAGTGCATTTATTTCTATGCATATGCATAAATAAGTGTTAGAAATGATTGGCATTGGTTACACTAAAGTTTGCTAAATTTTTGGACAATTGTTTCTCAGTGTAACCGGTTACCTCATTGAAGTAACTGGTTACCTCAACTTTTCCATAATCCGTTTTAAATATTTTTGGCAAACTTTCAGTGAAGTAATCGGTTACTTCATCCAAGTAACAAGTTACCTGAATAAATTTTTTGAAAATTTTTAAAAGTTACAGCAGTGTAACCGGTTACCTCATTAAAGTAACCGGTTACCTCACTGAACCAGTGCCAACATACTTTGAAAAATGACATGCACGAATTTGTGTTTGCACCTTTTTATCATGACATATTTTCATCAATTTATACACTTTCAAAGAGGCATTAAGGTGCTATATAAACCATATATTTTCAGAATTCAAATTCACCTCTTTCATTATAATCTTCAAATCATTAATTCTCAAAATTTCAATCAAGTGTTCCTACTTGATATCCTAATTTTCATTGAAAATTTTCTGCATTCTTTATCAAAGATATTTAGAAAATTTCAGCATCATATGCATTCCTTTGAGCATTTATATACTATTGAGAATTGATAATTTGAAAGAGATGATCAATCAAATGATTGATATATTATTCATCTTTATTCAAACTCTTGTAAAAAAATCATTTATACTTGTTGTAACATTGTTGTCTAGGATTATTGGAAGCAATTTGGTGCATTGAAGGGGATTGTTTTTCTTGCACTTAGTGTTTAAGATCTTAAAAATTTTAAAAGCCTTTGATCTCCCTATAAATTAGATAGTAAACATCACCATTAGTGTGAATAGGCCGTACATTATTCTAACTATAGTGAAATTTGTTATAAGTATTCATAAAACCCCGACAAAAAATTTAAAGTTTTAATTCACCCCTCTTTTAAGAATTTTGATTCTTACATTGTTGTCTTTTATGCTATATTATATGAATATGTGAAGTACAGCATTTGTTCTAAAACTAAAGATGAACAAAGATATGTGATGTACATTCATCACACTCACACTAGAGATGTATAACTAAATACTTTGCGTTCTTTAATTTAATTAAAATTGTTTTTTAATTTTTAAAATTTGAAAATAATAATATTTATTTGGTAATCTTATTTTAAATATTATTTTCTAAAATTATTCTTTATTTAAAAATTTTAAAAACTTAAAATTTATTAAAAAAAATTAGAGATTTTTATTTTTATTTTTTAAATTTGAAAAATTAAAAAGAAAAAATAGAAAAAATTATACTTTTCATTAATGTAAATTTGTAATACTGTACAAATTGAAAATAGTTTTTAAAAGTAAGATTATCAAATATAAATATTTTTAATTTATTTATTTTTAAATTATTTATAGTTTATAAGTTAAAATACAGTTTTGGTATCTCATCCTTTATTTTAGTTTAAAAAATACTGAGGTGTCAATTTTTTTAAATACCTGGCACTTTTTGATGATGTGGAAGAATATTTCTTGGGTTTTATACTTTTATTATCCATGTCATTTTTTATTTTTTTAGTTAAACTTTTTTTAGTTTTTTAGAAATTTATTCAAATATTAATTAATACAAAATTAATGAATTGGGCTTTAGGCCCACATCTCCAACCCTCAAACTAATACCAATTGATGTTTCTATGTACTATATAAGGTGAAGGATGCCAAAAACGATGCGAGACTTGATATCAAGAAACTCAGAACCACCTCTACTTCATCTTCCTCAAAAATTCCATCTCTAAATCTGAAAATGATGAAAAGAACAAAATACCTGCCATAACAATTCATAATAAGTTTCTCGTGCAACATCATCCCTGCTTTCAAATTTACTAAAAAATTATCTAGACAATTATGCCATAAGAGTTGTTGAAGGTGTTATTTCTGAAACAACTGCACTCTTGGAACATAAGTGGGATAAGATACTTTATACATGTAATTTATTCAATGCCCTAAATCATCTTCATTAGTAACCTTTCACTGAGCTTGTTATTTACACTTCCAAAATAACATATTTTCACATAAAATATTTCCTGAATTTAGATTTATATTTTGTTTCCACTTGATTGAGTATAATATTTTAAAATGTGAGTTAAATTTTATGAGGAAATCGTGGATTTTCAATCAAAGAAACTCTATGATACCATTTATATGGGTAGTTAATAGTGGATTAATTTTATTTTTGTAATATATACAATTAAATTTGAAGCTCTATCGTATCAGAATATGCATATCATCACCACCAAAAAATTTCCTTTTTCCTTCTTCCACTTACTTTATTCGGTGGTTTTGTTTCTCACTCATCAAATGAGAGGTGGCACACCATCCTCTCCTAGAGGCCACCTATTAAAACCTTTGCTTTTGGTAATATCAATTATTTAAGTAAGAATAAAAACTAACAAACCTAACCTATCTAATTTAGAATAAGTTAATACAAAATATATAATCAGTCACAAGAACAGAGGTGGTTTGAGGTGAAGATGTATCATGAAAATGGGTAGTAGTAGTAGTAGTAGGATTTTAGATGATGCAGTATTGTTGTTTGTACTAGACATAATGAACTAGAAAAGAGAAATGTAAATAGATTTCTCTTTTAATAGGATGATTTCATGTAGTAACTTAAGGAAGGCTTAGAGATTAAAAAAAAATTAAATGAGGCATAAATGATAACTTATTTATGCTATAATGTTTACCAATATTGTGAATGTTAACGTTTGATGCTATCAGATATAGTTACATGTTTGTTTGGATTTGGAAGAACTATACTTTTATCTGAAACTTAATCAATTTTGCCAGGCTGCCTTTTAAGGTTTGGAGTTTGGGCCACTTGAAGTGATTTCATGGTGATTCTTGAAATAACTGTAACAAACTTAGGATATGAGAAACCAGACATATTATATATGTTAACCCTAAGAACAGTTCTAGGGTCAATGTAGAAGTGTAGTTAAGACTATTGGTTAGATGTTTCTTAGTCAGTAATGAGTTGTGCATATGTAAGCAAATAGTTGTTGGTTCAGAGTTTCTTGATACGAAGGCACACATTGCTTTTAGCATGCTTAATTTGAGTGCTTATATAGCATATAGAAACAATAAGAAGAACTAATTAGTGGGTTGGAGAGGTCGGCCCAAAGCCCATGTAACTTTTTTGTATTAATTAATATTCGGATAAATTTATAAAAAAACTGATTATAAAAAATAACATGAATAATAAACTAATAAATGTTCTACCACATCATGAAAAAGTGCCACATATTTAAAAAAACATTTTTTGACTAAAATAAAGGATGAGATCAAAATTGTTTAAAAATAAAATAGGAAGATTGTTTTTTTGATTATATACATAGAATTTATAAAATAGTTTTAAGAAAACTGTAAGTACTCTAGTTCTAAATTTTTAAATTCAATAATTTAATTTTAAAAGAAGAAGAAACAGAGAGGAGGAGGAGGAGGGTTATCTGTTACACTTTTTTTTTTAAATTGTTAAAATACAAACATTGAAATATAATGTAATATTATGGAGCAATTCACAAGTCAAAATGATGATTCTAATTGATGAAAAATAATATGGTTTTATGTTCCTTGAGTTGTTTAATCCACAAGAATTGAAAGGTTAAAAACAATTCAAAAATTAAAAGAATAAAAAACAATTTAAATTTGAGATTTGAGATTTATAAAAACAAATTGTGTTAAAATGTTAAAAGCAATGTTAAAAGCAAATAGAAAATAAGAGTCAAATTTTACTACAAATCATTACTAACTTTCAAGTAATTATAAAAAATCTATTATAAATTATACACTTTATTTATTGAATAACTTTCAAATAATTAACAAAAATTCATCTTTATAAATTATACTCCCTCCTGCCTGATTTACAAACAAAATTTTTTTTTTTGGGTCCATTGAATAATAAATATATCTGATTTTTTATAAAGACCGGATACATTTATTATTCAATGAACAAAAATAAACATTTACTTATAAATTAGGCCAGAGTAGTACAAAACTATAGACATGCTATCAATGTTTTAAAAATTAATCAGATCGGTCAATCAAATCAAGGGAAGTGGAAATTAAAGGGATCATTAGTTTGATCTAATTATTAGATTGAATAAACTATTGAACTAGTAAAAATCGGATAGAATCGACTAAATTCGATAAAGAAAATAAATTAAATGCTTATTTTTTTCAAACAAAACAAAGTTGTTTTGATTTTTTTTTATAAAAAATAAATATAAATATGAAGAACTTTCCCTACTAGAACTATATTTCTTAGAATTATATTTTTGTTCAAAACTTATTTGAATTTGTATTTTATTGTGTATGATGATTTTGTTTAGAACTTGAATTTAAAGAATGAATATAAGAATGAATATGTGAAATTATGATCTTTAAATTTTGAAGTTATCATGAGTGTTTTAGAAATCGAGTAATATGATTCGATCGGTTTAATAATTATTTAATTTTGTTATAAAGATCGATTTAATCTTGTTTAATTATGTGATTCGATTAATAATCTAATAGTTTAATCAATAAACTAATTACCTAGTATCTTTGTCGATGTGGATACGTGAATCGAGAAAACTAGTTTAATCTAATACATAAAAAATTCTCGTGCAAAAGATAAACAATTTATTTTGCCTAAGGAAGAGATAAGCGGTTTTTTATTGAAAAGAGGGCTTAGTGCCCAAAGGAAGAAAGATTACACAACAACAAATCTAGGGGCAACAAAACCCTGCTCATCTACCTCTAAAATACTAGATACGGTTATGGACAAACAATAAAGAAATTTTACATATCTTCTAACGAAAAAATATGCTTTGTCAATGCATCTCCTAGCCTATTTGTTTCCCTATATATTGATTAACCACCACATCTCAATCCATGTCTAACAATCTCCATATTTCTTCATATATAGATCTCCCAACAGAATTGCGCTTTCAACTCATAATGGCCTTAAGCACTTCCGTGGAATCCACGTGAATCTCTACCTTAGAAAAATTCATGCTCCAAGCCAATTTAATACCTTTCAACACCCCCACATCTCTGCAAGAAAAGCATCCCCTCTTCCAATAATCTTTAAAAAAACCTTCTAATCATTCTCCATCACTACCCCAAATAACGTCCCCACACTCAATCAAGTCATTTATACATGCACCATCAACATTAACTCGGACCCACTCCTTAATGGGAGCCTTCCAACCAACATGAATCTCCACCTAAGAAGGCATGTCCGATGGATGAATAATGGATTCTTCTACTTGAACATAGTCGAGCATTCTTCTAACCAAAACCTCCTGCTTACGGGATCACACAACCTTCATCATGATTCTCTTTATTTCTCCATATCCATGTCGCGTGACACGCCATAGCCCAAAACCTACTCTGCCCATGGTTCACACGTAATCTCTCTACTCCTACCACATTAGTGTTGAGAATCAAGTGTGAGAAAGAAGTCTCACATTAGTTAGAAAAAAGAAGATTAAATAATATATAAGTGAGAGAACCCAAACACCTATCACCTTAAGGTTTTAGGTGGATATTTGGTGTGTGTCTCACAAGGTGTTTTCCAAGTAAATGCTCCCTCCTCGAAATTGCTCCTAACAGTGGTATCATGAGCCTATTGTTTCGAGATAAGGATCGACTAATTTGTATAACTTGAATCGAAACACTTCCCGCAGGTGGTGGGTAGAAGGTCTTCCGTTGAAGAGTGTCAACGGTGATACAAATGTATGTGAAAGAGAAAGCTTTCACATAAGGGGGAGCATTGTGACTCACACTTGAGGAGGAGTGTTGAGAATCAAGTGTGAGAAAGAAGTCTCACATTGGTTAAAAAAAGGAAGATTAAATACTATATAAGTGACAGAACCCATGTATTCAAAGGTTTTAGGTGGATATGGGTGTGCCTCTCACAAATGTGTTTTCTAAATAAATGCTCCCTCCTTAAAATTGCCCCTAACAATTAGCAGTTATTCATGTATTCAAAGGCATGGTGAAAAAGATTTATCGTTGGCTAACTAGAACAACACTTACTTATAATAGTTTAATAAACTCACAATCTTGTAACACATGCAGAATTGTTTACGGGCAATCACGACAATGATCACAGTACCAAGCCCCATGCAATATAGCCTCTCATTAACTCACAATCTCGTAACACATGCAGAATTGTTTACGGACAGACAGACTATGCATGATCAACCAAATAAAGCTCTTGTCCTCTCCTGAACCTTAAGCTTCCAAATATGTTGCCAAGTGTTATTCGAGATGAGAGAGGTTTAGTTTTACTAAGAAATGAGTTGTAAAACTATTAAAAACAAGTGTGAAACAAAGTGCCATAATAAAATAAAAACAACAACTAAGTTTTAGTAAAAAAAAGTGATACTATAAGAAATTTGTCAGTGTTTTTCGTATTTATTAATTGTAAGAACTAACCAATAACTTACAATACTTTCGACAAATTACGAAAATATTTTTAAATTACAATAGATTAATAGTTTCTAATTAAAAGATCATATAAAACTATTTTATCCGGTCAATTTATTAAAGACTTACTTTATATGCATCAAATAATTAAAGTTATTTTATAACTAAATAATATTAATTTTCATAATTTCTTTGATTTTTCTTATTATTACATATTAAATATCACTTTATAATATTTGTGATTTATAGATAGTTGTTAGAAATCCACCAAAATCTATGATGAATTTCTACTAATTTTGATGAACAAGATTGATATCACCACACACAATGACAATGAAAACAGAATTTAATGCAGAAAAGAAAGAAAATGATTTTTCTGCAGAGTAACTCTCTCTCCACAAACAATGGAAAACTTCTTATACAATTGCAACTGCAAATTCTGTGAATACAACTTGATTACAAAAATAGGGGTTACTCCCTCTATTTATAGATTTAGGTTAGTTAATATCCAAAACTATAAAAGCCCAAAATACGTATTTTAAAGTTAAATGAAATATGTTTTATTTTAGATCTAAATCAAATCTATCTAAATCAAATCTATCTAAATCTAAAACAAATCATATATGTGTAGCCTGCTTCGAACTACAAGCTCTTTGATTGGGCAATGACTTCCTTCGAGCAACCTGCTTCGATCCACCTCTGACCATTCGATACACACATAGTTTTGACACACATGAATTACTTTCAACAATAGTAATGTAAGCAGATAAAAAATAGTAATTAAACTGTCAATTTAAACTAAACACAATTGAAAGTAATCTAATTGTTTCTGGTTTGATTCAAAAATCGAACCAAATCAATGAAAAGTTAGGTGATTTGATTTGGTTATTGGTTACAGGTTTTTAGGAATTGTCAAACTGATGAACTGGACCAATTACTATAATTATGCTCTAAGTCTTTTATTTCACTCATCATTAAGTTCAAATTTTGTTTACGTCCAACGATTATCTATCTTTGTTTATGCTTTCTTCCTTTCAGCAAAACATGCAGTGAGAACCAAATTCAAAACATAGAAAGTAGAAAACATAAATTTTATAAGTTTGCTCTCACCAAACTTTTGCCCTCACGTCCACCATCATTATTTCACTCTATACCATTGTTCTGATATGTCAGGGTCACCATCTCCGTGTTCAAGTTCTTTTTCTTAGTTTTCATCTTCTTCTTTTTTTAAATCTTTTTTGTTTCTTTTTCTTCAATAAAATTTCTTCTAATCTTGTTGCAAAATAGTTTTGATTTGTATTTGAGGTGTGAAACATGTTGTTGATTTATGCTTATTGAAATATTTTGTTATTGTGGTGTTTTACTTGTTAATGTATGAAAAATGTTAGTGCCTGTTTGGGAACGTGGCAGCACACCGCCACATCATGTTCAAAATTATCCCACTGTGAATTTCTTGAAGTTAACAATTGGAGCTTCATTTTGAACGTGTGGTGTTACTGTGATTATTTAAAATACCAAACATAGACTTATTTTATGTTTACTGAAAATTTTATTGTTATTGTTGTGTTTTATTTGTTAAGCTTTCAAATCTCTTTCCAATCTTCTGATGCTAAGTGTCAACTTTTATATTTGATAATGGACTTAATTTATGAAGCAACAAAAATCATATTACAGTTTCATATGGATTAAGAACAACTTGTAAGTTGTTTGAAAAAGTAGAACATAAAATAAATTATATTGAATGTATTATTTAAAATAATAATAACATAAAATACACGATAGTGAATAATACACATCTAAATATAATGTTTGAAAAAATACTGCAAATCGATTAATTGAACTGAATCAAACCGAATCAAACCAATTAAATCAATTTAGTTCTACTTTTAAAAAAAACTAAAAATCAAACCAAATCAAACTGATGGAGATATCATTCGTTCAAACACTATTTGATTAAAAATCGGTCCAAAATAATTATACCCTAGACAGGGTAAAAAATTTATATGGACATGCCTAATAATTAATTTAAAACTTTTTGATATTTTAATTTTCTTTACAATTTTAATTATATAATTTTTAATTGTATTTTTATGATTTTAATTAAATGCATTGAAAATATATATGTTACATTATCATAACTAGGGGCGGTTTCAGCGTACGGCCAGGCTGGGCACATGCCCAGGCTCTGGCCCAAATATTTTTGGAGGCGGAGGATGGTACTTCATAGGGGTGGACAAACGGACGGTTTCGGTCGGTGATGGACTGAAATTGTCAATCCAAATGAAACCACGGTTACACAATTCTCATCCAATCTCGTCCATTTACACTACGGTTTTGTCGGATTTCGGTTTCGTCGGATTTCGGTTTTATCGGTTGGTTAAATTCGGATTATAAAGAGGAAAAAACACAAAGAAAAGGATGGAAATTGAATAGTAGAGATGAATTAATCCAAAAGACTTTCCATTCACAGAAGCTGTTGTAAACTTAAATCAATATGGAAATATACAATTACTATTACACCTATATAATCATTTAAGATCCTTGCATTCACAGAAGCTTTCAACAACTGAACAACTTGAGTATCCACGGATGCTTCTCTCTGATGCAGCTTCGATGTAGGATGGAGAAGAGAAGAATGACATGTGAATGAGTTTGGATACTCATGTTCTTTAGATAGAAAAGAGAGAGTAAAGCTTTAAGTTTGAATACTCATATTCTTAGATAGAAAAGAGTAGAGATAGAGAGAGATGATTTGATTTTGAGATAGTAAAAGAAATAATAAGAATAATAATAATAATCTATAAATCTATATCTAGAATGATATCCTACATTCATATCATGTGAAGAGAGAGTAAAAATTGTGTACTCTTTGTTTTAGAGGTATTGTCTAGTCACATCACTGAAATCTTAATATTTTAATGAAAAGTAAGATACTCAATATGTTAATGAAAAGTAGGATGTGTTTGAATAAAATTAAGATATGTGTATCTCGTGGTCGGTTTCGGTTCCCATTGGATTACTTTAAGTCATCCAAACCCGTCCGCCATTAGTCACACAAAACCTATTTAGGATTATAAATCACCAGCTTTTTTATCGATAATTTTTTTGCCCAGGCTTCATAATTTTCCTGGCTCCGCCACTGATCATAACTGTTGATTAACTATTAAATTTTATGTGTCTAATTTGTTTGGAATCATGGGATTAATTCCTATGGACTATAGATAAAAAGTTCTTTACATATTCATTACAACCAATCACAATTTTTTTAATAAATAGATAAAATTAAAATTAAAATTTAATAAATATTTAACAACCATGATTCACCAATAGTGTAAAATTGTTTTACACTGTCGATACATATCAATTAAATTCTTTTAATCACATCTAAAATATAATTTATTCATAATTGTGATGCATTATTTATATTAACTGTTCATATCTATTAATTTCTATTTTTATTTAAATCATTTTAAAAAGAGTTAAAAAGTTGTACATTATAAAATAATTTTGCATTGTCATATAATAAAAAATAAATATTCTATTATGTCATTAAAAAAATTTAAAAATAAAAAATAATTTGATTGAATAAATTATTATAGTTTATTGACCGTGTAAAACATATTACACTTCAGTCAATCATTTTCTATTTTAAAGATTAAATTTTATTATAAATAAGAGAAAATAGATAGTACAATAACAATATTAAATATTTTAATATTTAATATATTAAAATATTCTAATCGAATATTTGTGTAATAAATTTCATAAAAAATACTTTCGGTGGCCTTGAAAGTTGATGGACCAAAAACACCGTAATGGTATTCGCGCTAAAAAAAAGCCAACGCATTTAACCAATCCTCTCTTTCCTTTCCTTCTTCTTCCCAACCAAAAATAATTCCATTTCCAATTTCCAACTCTTCAAAACTTCCCATTCATACGCGCTTTCACGCGCCGCCACCATGGAACAACCGAAGCCGAAAATTGACATTGAATCTCACGTCCTCAACGGAGACTCCGCCGAAGTGAAGGGATCCGGATCGGGATCAGGATCGGGATCGGGATCCGAATCGCACGGTAGCATGAAGAAATCGGTACATTGGAGTCCGGAATTGGTTACGGAATCCACGTTCACGTCTTCTCCTCGAGGAACGCATTCCAATTCATCCTTCAATTCTGCTTCTCCTTCTTTCTCTCAACCTCCTCCTTCATTCAACGTCATGGGTAACTATTCCGTCGATTTTCTCTCTCTCATCATTTTTCATTATTTGCTTGCATGCTTATGGATTTGTAATGTGTATGTATTGTTTGTTGTGATCAGAGACGGTGGTGACTGTTCGTAATGTGCTTGGAAGATGGGGGAAGAAGGTGGGAGAGGCCACTCGGAAGGCCGAGACTCTCGCTGGAAACACTTGGCAGCATTGTATGTTTTCTGTGTTTCTTTTCTCATTCATTTATATTCTTCATTTCTTTCATGGCTTTCGATTAACCAATCAATTAGAGTTAATCTTGATTATCTATAGTAATATATCAATATCCATATGGTGTCTTGTCTGTTTGTTAGATTAAGTTATGGACGGTTGGTCCCTTTATAGAAGAATAATTGCAAATTTGTAATCAAATACTTGTCAGTAATAATGTGGTCCATTCTTTATTGATTTGATTGTATGTGGGTCTATGATTTCTTGAGTTATTTTGATATGTGTTCAAATGTTAATCATCTTTTAGTGATTTTCTTTTTTAAGTTCTTGGTTTGGTATTTCCGTATTAGTCCTAGTGAGAATTCTTTGACGGATATATATGTAAAATTATATTATACTAAATACTCATCCCTTAAAACTTCACTACCATTTTTAAGGCTCTTCCAAACTATCCTATGTTGCATGTACATTGACCTTTGATGCTGTTTACTTTATTTGAAATTTCCTTTGTTTCAACATCACCACGAAACAGGTGCCTGTATCCAGCGTATTGTTTTGCTCATTCTGTTTTACCCATCAATGTAATTGAGGGATCTTTTATGTTTTATACTCTTTTGTTTTCACTATCTCATTATCCACATGAAGCTTTTATGTTAAACAACTGAAATGTGCTTGTTATGATACGTTGTATTTAAGTGAAAACAAGCCCTAGCATGGCTGAAGCTGCTATGGGAAGAATTGCACAGGGAACAAAGGTCCTGGCAGAAGGTGGATATGAGAAGATATTTCTGAGTACATTTGACACTGTTCCAGAAGAACGGCTTCAGAATTCGTTTGCATGTTATCTATCCACGTCAGCTGGTCCTGTAATGGGAGTGTTGTATATATCCACAGCAAAGATTGCATATTCTAGTGACAGCCCTATTTCCTACAAATCTGAGGACAAAACAGAATGGAGTTATTATAAGGTACACATTCAGTAAACTATCATAGAAAAGAGAAAGATTTGCATTGCATCATGAAGTGCTATTTCCCATAATAAATTTTTATCTGAGTGGCTTCTGAATATGTAATCTAGCTGTTTTATGTCTAGTAAGGCAGCAGCTCATGAAACTGTTAATGATGTGAAATATCATTAAGTTTAGTCTTCTTGGCTCATATTAGTACGAGTTGAAAGAAAGAAAACAAGATAGACATATATTGAAACTGTGTGTGTAAACTAACACCACAGAGAGTGTGGAGACTCTATAATACATCCTCTGAAAAAAATATTACTAAGTAGAGTACAGGGTTGACTGAAAGGACTTAAATGTTCTAAAGGAGGAGATGTATAATATACTAGTTCTTAGCTTTGTTATTTTTATCGTTAAAATACATGAAAATTTGTATTCTTGTTATGTATCTTTATTATTGTCCACTTGTATTCAACAAAATGCATGCCTTTTATTCATTAAAATGCAATGCTAAAAAAGTCAGTTCAGCTTCTGTAAGTTTTAGTTGGCTGTTTTAAGTCTTCTTCAACCATACTGCTGATTCCTTAAATACAATATGAAAGACACTGTTCCCTGGGGAAATCTCCTGCATTTTACTATCCTTTTCTTTCTCACAATTTTCAACCTTTCCCTTATTTTATGCATCATGCTCAAATTCTCTAATGTATTTAGACTCTTGAGCACCCGTCCTGGTATGGACTTCCTCAGTAAATCAAGGTTCTTAATTCTTTTAATCTGTTCCTTTACGTTTCCCCCACTCATCCACACATCGCACGTCACTTATCTCAGAAAAAGTTTCCCTGTCTGGTCTCTCAAGGCACTCTGTATGCAACTCGCAGAATATTATATTCTCATGTATCATGTTCTTTAAATAAAATTTAAAATGTTGAAGATATATGAAAATATAGACTTAGCCCTCCAAATTCCATCCAAAATACAACATGGTGTTTTGGCTTCTGAGTTTCCTACTCTAACTGTTCATGTTATTACAACTGTTTTTTCAAATACAATACCCACCACTTCATATTCTGCGGCATTGTAGGCTAGGACATTTGCATACCAGGGTAGTTTAATTTGTTTTCAAGCTTCCTTTCTGCTAATCACGGTGCTTCCAACTTTTGTACAGCATGCCGCATGGACAAAACACCTTGTCTTCTTCATTGCTCAAGCTACTTAGTACTGCACAACATCTTGACCCCTTTTCACATTTCTAGCTGAGTATGGGATCATTTGTCTAATAATATTTTCCCTACACCCACCACTACCAAAATGGTATGATAGAATGAAAACACTGACACAGTTTAAGCTGGCTTAACTTTCTTGAGCCAAGCTTCCTTACCCTCAAATTTTTGGATCATGCATTCCTGACTATTGTTTACATTATCAATCATTTCCCTAGGGATTTGGGTCTTCTCATGTTCGAATCCAACATGAGGAGGTTGTTATTTTGATTTTTTGGCAATCTAACCATTCAAGATCAATGAACTCTACTAATCAAATTTATAAGTGAGAGCCAATGAGTTTTAGTGGTGAGATTTCCAACACAGGCTGTTGGGTTCAAACATGAGAGGATCCCAAGTCATTCCCTTATGCATCCGGAAGCATGCATTCCTTACAACAGTGTAACCTGTCGTTAATTCATTACTACTCATGTAAACATCGATCCTTACAACATCTGTAAACATTGATGTTGCCGCTGTTCATTTATGTCATAAGTCCCCTGACTATACCTTTCTAAAGGTGGTTTTTGTGCATACTAGCCTTTACTGTGTTGTAATAATCATCACAAGTTATAACTTTGTTGCATTGACTGTACTTTTCTTGGATACTCTTTAGCCCATAAGGTTAAAATGCTTATCCTTTGAGTTTAATGGCAGTGTACATTTCTAACGATGTCCTGTTTAATGTGTTTCGATTTTCCTTTTCTTCAAAAGTTAGACTCACATCTCAACCTGTCCTTCTCTCTCTCATCTATCCCTATTTCCGTCCCCCGTCCATTTCAGTTACAACTGGTAGCTTTTGTAACTGCTATCTGTTAGTTGTTATGTGTCTGTTACAATTGTAACATCATCCATTAGAGTTTGTTAGCTGTCTTGAACTGTAATGTAGACTATTAGTGTAAGGATTCATCACTGAATTTAGTATAACATAAATAATGTTTCGGAGATATCACTCTGGTTTTTAATTTTACTTTCTCACAGTTTTAGTTTCACGGTCTTGGTTGGATTCTTTTGGTTATTTCCCCAATGACACAGTTTAAGAAATTTCTTTTGTTCTGGAGATATCGCTCTGGTTTTTAATTTTACTTTCTCACAGTTTTAATTTCACGAACTTGGTTAGATTCTGTTGTTATTTCCCCAATGACGCAAAGTTTAAAAATTTTCTTTTGTGCTTAATTCTTACGCGCAAAAAGCAGTAAAAATGCTTCAGTTTTATCTGTTAAATAAAATAACAAACTAAATAAGATTTGCAATGGCAGCTCTGCTTCTGCATTTCATATGACTCAGGAATCCTATTTGCTCAGATCTTCTATTTCTGCAAATTCTTATATGCAAAATAGTTATTTAACACCTTTCATTTTATCTTGTTCTACTATAATAAATCATTTCTTGCATATTTTTTCTATAACAGTATTGCATAATAACGTCAAGCATATTTCTCCTCTTTTTTTCTCTTGTTTTTGTGAGCTTTAGAATAATATTGCATCCAGTGATATATTTTGGTTGATATGGCGAAATATGTGATGATTGTAGGTAGTCATTCCACTACATGAGCTAAAAGCAGTGAATCCTTCATGTAATACAGCCAACCCTGCTGAAAAGTACATCCAAGTGATCTCTGTGGAGAATCATGAATTTTGGTTTATGGGCTTCTTGAACTATGAAAACGCTGTGGGCTTCCTGCAAGATGCACTTCAAACAGGCAAAGTAATACAGTCAGAAGCATAGTCAGTTTATACGTTCTAGTTTCAAACTAGCAAATATATGTCATGCCATTTTACTGTGTAGGCTTGGAACTGTTGATAAACCAGCTTATTTTTGGCAAATTTTGTTGATATGAATTTACTATAGGCTTCATACATCGGACCATTTGTGGGGATTCATTGGAATAGTTAGAAAATTGTATTGACTTTTTCTCGTATTCTTGCATCCGATTTGTTACAGAACTAGTTAGCAATTATAGAAGGTGAACTAATTTTGTTTTCCTTTGTTGATCGGTTCGTATTATGGATTGGTTTCATGTTATGGGAAACTTTTTCCTAAGAATTTTGTTTAGAACTTGATTGGCATTCTACTATTTGGCCATCCAGAACAGAAATAATTGTTATGAATATTGGACCAAAAGTACGATTGCCAGCTTGGAAATCAAATGCATAAACATTTGTCAACTGCTAGATCATAAGTTAGTTCAAGCAAGGTTGATAGAATATTGCTAGTATTGTTTCAAACTAAAGCGTGCTCAAGCTCCTCGTAGGATCACTATTCCCTGCAGTAATAAATTTGCTGCATTTACGCATTCAGTATTTTGATCCAACGACTTCAAAAGTGTCAAATGCGCGATAATGCGTGAAACCAAGAAACTCAAAAAGTGAAGAGATTAATAACCAAGTGATAGAATTGATCAATTTTAGAACAATCACAAAAGAACCTAGAAACTTATTTTTACCAAGAATCTTGAGAGAATTTAGAGTGTGTTCTTCATTCACCAACACTTAATTTTTTGTTGATACATTGTGATTAACCTCTCAAAATATAGATCTTGTGATTTTAGTTGTGTGTGAGATTTGAATACTATTTATCATCTTCAACCTTCATATAAAAAAACATTGATGTGGATCTTTAACTCTAAAGATTGAATATGAGGCATCTAATATTTTTTTTTTGAAGTTATGTTTTTGTGTATTAGATGGAAGTGAAGATTGTCACATGTGAAGATTGTGACAATCTAATTTTTTTTTCTGAAACCATGTGAAGATTGTCGCAGAATTAAGTTGGGAGTTATGTGAAGATTGTCGCAGAATTAAGTTGGGAGTTATCTAATTAATAAAGGCTAATGAAAATTGCTAAGACAAATCTTCATTAGATTCGAGGGAAGAATGTTGTAGAAAGGAAACTTGGAGCAGGTTATTGTGGATATCAAGATTATTTGATCACGGTCGTTGAGGATCTTGTATGTAGCAGTTGAATATATGCATCAACAGTTGAGTATATGCATCAACAAAAGAAATTGTCATTGAATTCATGCGTAGACTAACGCAGTGTGGCTATTAGCATTTAAATTGATAATAGTTGGTTGAATAAAAATACTTGTATATTAACTCTTGAAAATAGTCGAATACTTGATTATTTTTCTCAATGATTTCAAATAATTGAAGAGTGGAGTAGCCACATCGAGGCTGGTTGCTCGTTTTTCTCAATGATTTCAAATAATTGAAGAGTGGAGTAGCCACATCAAGGCTGGTTGCCGAGCCATTATATATCTCTGTTTATTCTCTTCCTCCCTATCTCTCTTAAATTTTTGTTATTCAACATGTAGTAGTGAAATCATATGTGTGTAGTGATTTATTACATAAGCATAAGCATAAGTATGTGATTGCACCAAACCTATCAAATCATGCTTAAGTTGATTGTGTTAAACAACATCTCTATGATGAGATGATAATTGCTTAGATTAAGCAACTTGAACTATCCTAATCGACTTAAGACATTATTTGATAATTCTTTTAGTGGTAACATTGAGACACATTGGTTAGAATTCATAGAGAATATATTATATACTTCCATTCTTTGTTGCTTTAATTTTCATCCACGAAACTCTAATTTTTGTATTGAAAATTTTCAAATTGTTTTTAAAAAGAGGATCAGTCTATGCAACCCCCTTTATACATATGTTTCATGCTTATATTCACAACCAACATAAGAGTTGGTCTTTTGATCGAGTCTAAGTGACTTAACACGTTGAGAATATAAATTCTTTTCAATCTTAAAATTCTTATTTTTGGAAGTTTTCTCATCTAAGTGGAAACCACAAATATTTTGTTGAGATCCTAATTATTGATTCACTATTGACTATTCAACTTGGAATAATGTCAAGTAATTCTCTACTAGAATGTTAGTTGATCACTAATTGAATAAAGAGATTCAATATCCTTTATTCTTCTTGTAGTACGCATATTTATTATTGTCCCTGTATGTTTAATGCAATGTTTGTGTGAAGTGTATATTCTTTAGTCGAGCAGTTGAGTTTGGTGTCCAGAGAGTCTATGCATATGGAAAGCAATGAAGATCAAGCCAAACTCGAGTATGAAACTAAGTGTGGAGCATGAAACCGACTACATCGTATGAAATCGTAAGTAGGCAACAAGGGTTGTCAATTAAAAATCATTTAGATAGGTAACCTCCATGTGATGAAACATGTAGGTATGTTTGGTTCGAAAGAGAATCCAAGTCAATAAGTGTGTGGGAATGTCATGGTTCATCTTGAGTGCATATTATTTGGTTGGCAAGAATAGGAGTGGCTTATTGAAAGTTAGGTTATTGTTTATCTTCCTAAGTAGTGTTTAGATTGATTGATCAAGGAGTTTGATGTTCGCACCTTGTTGGAACTAAGTATATCCCGAGTACCTTTTGGTGTATCGTTGTGGATGTGTGAGGTTGATATGGAGTTTAAATTTAATGCATGTGTGGGGATAGTATGGAATTTCTGAAGGTTTATTGTGTAGTTGATCACCTTTGGAGATGTCAAAGAAGTTTAATGTATCAGGAGCTAACCATGTGAATTTTATTCAGTGTGAATAAGTCTTGAGCGTGCCAATATTATGACTAATGAGAATCATAAAGAGTGAAACTGGAAGATAATTACCGAGAAATGATCTTGAGGATACCTGTTCAGTATCCTGCTAAGTGTCGATTAGGTATAAGTAGATATTAATGGTATGACATCTGCATAATTTACTTGGATACATGGCCTCGGAGGTTGACTCCATTGAGATTGGTACCTAATGTATACAACTTACCCTATCAATATTATTCATGAGTTATCCTTCTAGGAAATAGAGGGAACGAAATATTCTTGAAGTTAAGCATGTACCTCAGATTGTATATGTGTATGAACGCGAGTTAGAGTTATTTTCTAGGAGATGAAGCAGAACGACCAAGATGAATGATTTTGGTTATGAAGTTCCATGTTATTTTCACATGTGTAACCGAGCTGTGTGACTCTAGAGTTGTATTGGAAGCTCACAATTGCACCCTAGATTGGTTAAAGTTCTTTGGAAGCATTGTATTTTTTATGATAGGAAGTTCCTTAATGGTATAATTTTCATCAGTTGGTCGAATTCTCGTGCCAGCAGAATCCGAGTGGGTAGGAACCCTATATAGAACTTGGAATGGACATACCAATAAGAGTCAGTTATAGTCAAACTAATTTGGAATAATTGCATCTCGTACAAGATAATTCTGAAAGTTTTGTGTTCTTACGCTCGTAGTCGTGTGACTCATGCATGCCTATCTTTTCACGAGTGTTGGTTCTATTCTCGCCTTTGTGTGTTAGGGAGAAATTAATTCTACTGGTAGATGACAATAAGGTTCTAGTATTGTTTTTGGACATTATGTGTTCATAGGAAATGCATATCTTCTATAAAGGCCCATAAACTAGTTAGTAGAGATTGATTAATGGTGGAGCACAATGCAATTTCATGGAGGACCGGGCAGATAACTACTCGTAGGAATAAAAGTAAGACAATATCGTACCAAGTGTGTTATCTTATTGGAGTAGTGCAAAATAAGTGATGCATTGTGTGTGTGTGTGTGTGCATATAGTACATAGTATCAAGTCAAGTGAAGTTGATAAGAATATCAATATGTCGATTATAAAGTTTATTGCAGTTGTTGAAGGATTTATAAGAGAAAAGTCATCATTATTGCATGTAGCTAATGAATCAGTAAATTATATCATGAATATTGAGATTATCAATTGTCCAACAATATTATTGTGCAGTGATTATGGGATTTGGTTAACTCAATGCAAGGAAGAGTAAGTCACAGATTCCAGGTAAATTTGTGATCAAACTAATCAGAATGGTGTAACATAAGAGGTGAGCGGTTAAAAGGTTCGGAATTAATCAAGGATTGAGAATCAAAGTATGATTAGATCAGTAAGTCTTGAGAATTAGTCGTGAAAGGATGAAATTTTCCAATACGAGTTATTGAAAAAGCAAGCATGCTAGAGATTTTTCGATCGGACAAAGGATTAAACTCAAACAAAGTCGAGTGTTGATCTAAGTCCGTGATGCAAGAAGTGTTCCTTTCTTTAATTGGAAAAAATTCGGGGATGAATTTCAATTTAAGGGGGAGAATGTAATATATCCTCTTAAATACTCTATTTGTTGTCATTTGGGACTGACTGAGCTCTTATGAGTTCTATTTGTTGTCATTTAAGACAAATTGAGCTCCGATGTGCTATATTTATTGGCAATTGAGACACATTAATCTCCTATATGTGCTCTATCTATTGTCAGTTGGAACAAATAGAGTATTTAGTAAACTCCGTTGAACTTAATTCTTACTCAATAAAACTAACCTTTATTAATTAGTACAAGAAGGGACATTTTGATAACATTAATAATTGATTAATTGCTCTATTAGTAAGAATTATTCTTAAGAAGTATCATTGAGATATTTTCTTTACTAAATTTATTTTTCAACCACTCATTATCCATCCCATTTCTATTCATTATTCATTAGTCACATGTTTCAACTATACCATTTATCTCTTCTAGTTATCAGGAAACAAAAGCAAAAAGCATAGAAATATACAAGAAAAGAGAGATAGAAAGAAAAAAACAAGAGAAGAGTAAAGAAATAAAAATATAAAGAAGAGGAGGAAGAGCAAGGAGCCATGGAAATCATCATCATCACCACCAAATCATCTCAATTTCTTCATCATACTCATCTAACAAAGTGGGTTCTAGTTAGTTTCAGCATTAGAGAAAGAATTTTCATGAAATAGAAATTTGTTTTTGTGTGTTGTTGCCATGATCTAGAAAAAAATGATAGTAATACATGTTATAATTGTTGTTACATTATTGTTTTTTATATTCTATGTTGGTGATGTTGTATTGGTTCTATGTTTTGTGTTGTGATATCGCATATGTTATTAAGATCATGTGTTAAAGGTTTAGTTTAGCCAATTTAATCACACAAGTTCATTGATATTTTATCATATGCTAAATATGATGAGAATAGTGTGTGTGTGCGCGCGCACGCGTTCATGTGTGTGAATAATGCATCGTAGTTGTGTTATTGTTCTTCTTCACCAGGTAAGAAACTAAATGAGTTGTTGTGTAGTTGAATTGAGATTGTTGTTATATGAAACGTAGTGTTTATAAATTATAGTGCGCGGAGCTATATATTATAAGCGGACTGTTAATACCGCAGTAATTTGGTTGCAATGATCATTTGTAACAAAATAATTAAACAATATCATATTTACATAAACACTATCACACGCTTTAAATCATAAATTATTGTCATGATCTTCATCATATTTCTACTATATAGCAACAACAAGACATACACAGTGCACACTGTTAAATGATTTATTTGATGGTGTATGCATTGTGTGTGTCTTATTACTACTATATAGTAAAAATATGATGAAGAACGTGAAAATAATTTATGATTTAAAGTGTGTGATAATGTTTGTGTAAATATAATGTTGTTTAATTATTTACTCAAAATGAATGTAAATCTTGTAAAGTACTTAAACATATAGTATTGTATGTGTGCTCGTTTAATGTTAGATTATAGTGTTGTTAGTATGTGCTTGAGCATTATAAATGTAAATGTGCATCATAAGTATATGTCTAGATATGCTTGATAATCAAAATCTATGAAAGATGTGATTGGTTGTGCACATGTGTCAATTTTATTTGCCTTTGATATATTGTTCATATGTTTATTTAAGAATGACTATTATTTCAATCTTTACTCTAAATGTTTATTTAAGAATGACTATTATTTCAATCTTTATTCTGAAACCATGTTTATATTTTAATTATTGGTTGAGTATTTGGTGAGAAATTTTTGTTCTGATAATCATATTGGTAATGATCTATTATGTATGTTTCATATATGATATTATGATGTGTATGTTATGAACTATATTATGATTTGTTTGCTTGTATGTATGTATGAAATGATTAAAATTTTGATGAGTGAGAAAAACCTAGGAGTATAATTATTGAATGAATTAGAAAGATAACCTATGAATTAGAATTAGAAAGATAACTTAGGTTGTGAAAATGATTCATGTGGTAATACTTGAATGCAATGGTACTTCGGTGTGTATCGCAAACGAGTGTTCGCTTGAATGATGAATCAATATGTTTAGTATGAAACATGTACGATAGTAGTATGAGAATTGATGGATGTGGCCACTTAGTGATATGGTGAATGTGACCACCTAGTAATTGGTGAATACAATCACAATGAATGTTGGAAGCTAATTATGCATTCGAAATATCCCTTGAGATATTTATGTAAAGTACTCTCTCCGTCTCAAAATAAAAGTCGTATAAGATTGTTACACACAGATTAAGAAAAATAATGATTGAGTCAATAAAGGTAATATTTTTACAAAATTACCCTTAATTACTATTGGTTATTATATATTTTCATATCTTGAAAAAAGTATAGATAAGGAGTAAAGTTGGTAAAAGTTGCATTGAAAAAAATAAAGAGACCATTATTTTTAGACAAATTTTTATGGCTAAAAAAACATTTATTTTGAGATAAAGAGAGTATAAAATAGGAATGTGCACCAATAATTTGTACTTCAAAACAAATTTGAATCCCCAAGAATTACGATGTTCTTCCATTATCAACTTTATTTCTTGTCTTAATATTTGTCATGTCAAGACTCCTTCGAACAAATGTTAGAAATGACCTTTCCAAATGAACTAATAAAACTTCCTACTTGTAAATAGTAACGTGAAAAAATTAAAGGGTTAAATAAATTTTTGGTCCCTATAAATATCTCAAATTTTGTTTTAGTCCCTCTAAAATTTTCCTTTAAAGAATGATCCTCCTAAAAATTTTAATTTTAATTTTTGGTCCCTCGTGGCAAAATCGTAGCTAAAACCATCGTAAAAATCGTGCTAAATAAAAAATCGTCGTTAAAACTGTCGTAAAAACCAACGCTAAATTGTAAAAATCGTCGTTAAATTGCAGGAGGGACCAAAAGTTAAAATTTAAATTTTTAGGAGGATCATTCTTTAAAGGAAAATGTTAGAAGACTAAAAACGAAATTTTAAATATTTATAAGGACCAAAAACTTATTTAACCCAAAATTAAATAACACTAAACTAAATACATTATAATTGTTATTATTGAACTACATTGCAAAATTACAACATTATTTACTATTTCCAATTCCTTGTGCCAGATCAGATCAGTGCTATAACCGCAAACAACTTAATTCTTGAATTTTCATAAGCACCTTTTTATTTTATTTTTGGTTTTTTCTAGTTTTCTAGTATATTTTTGACTTTCAATTACTTGATGAATTCCTACATAAACCTCACCCCATTCACCACATTCCTCACTCTACTTTTTTCTGTCTTATGTTTGTTTCATAAAATTTTCTCCATTTTTTCCATATCCATTGAAGCATTCTTTTAATTTTAAAAGTTTTATTTTATTTTGTGGTCTCCCAAATGGAAGAGAGCATTGATTTATCAAGCCTTATGTGCTTTGAAAACATCTCAACATGCTTTGAAAATCTTGAAAGTGATGTTGTTGATGAAAGCTCTACTCTTCTTTCATGGAACCACAACAAAATCTTTAACTCTAACAATCCTTGTTTGAGTTATAACAACTTTGAATCAATGAACTTGTTGGGTTTTTTCATACTTAGTGATGAAATTATTTTGTGTTTGGTTAAGAAAGAAAATGAACATTTGCCTCGTGAGGATTATCTCGAGAGGCTTCGTGGTGGAGACATGAACTTCAACTTCAACTTGATTGATATTAGGAATGAAGCTATTGAATGGATTTGGAGGGTGGGTTAGTTTATTTATTTTTTTAATAGATTTTTATTTTTATTTTTGCTTGTTTTATTCATGGCCAAATCCATTGAACCAAGTTATTTTAATTTTTTATTTCATAAAAAATAATTAAATAAACATCTTTAAGAATTTTTGGTTGATTAATTAAATGGATGCTTTTTTTATCTTTATGGTTCCAATGAATTTTTATCAGATTCCAGTCATTAATAAATATTGCTTTTAATAATAATAGTATTATTTTTTTTCAAAAAAAAACTATTGTTAATTTCTTTACAATTTAATTTAGAGATTTCACACTTTTTTCAGTAAATTTGTTTTTTTATATAGTTTTAATTGATTTTAATTATATAATTAGCTTTTGATTTGATAATTTAATCTGCAGGCAAGTGTATGTTATGGTTTTGGACCCATCACCCTTACTCAAGCTGTGAACTACCTGGATCGTTTCCTATCTGTATACAATTTTGAAGTAAGATTAAATACAAAAAATAAAATATTAATATTTATTTTATAAGCTAATTTTTTCTAATTTATAATATTTTATGATTTTTAATTTATTAGTTTTATTTCTCTTTGTATGTTTAGAGAGGCCATGATTGGAGTGTGCAATTGATGGCTTTAGCATGTGTGTCAATTGCTGCTAAAATTGAGGATAGTGAAATATCACCAAAATCTGATAACATTGAGGTAAACAATTTATAGTCTTGTTAAAGTATCTCATATGGTAAATACGGAATTGCTGCACGTATTCGAATATGCGACATTCTAAAGAAATTGTCATTAAACTAGTAAATAAATAAATTATATTTTATCAAATATATGTATTTTTGTTGTGTATATTTATTTTCCTTGATTTTTTCACATAATTTTAAAAAATATATATATTTGCAGTTTGGAGAATCAATGTTTGTATTTGAAACTAAAGGTATTCATAAAATGGAGCTATTGGTATTAAAGCATTTGAACTGGAAAATGCAATCTTCAACTCCATGTACCTTTGTTGATCACTTCCTTAGAAAGGTTACTTGTGAGCAGCAAACTCCTTCAGGGTCATCAATTTTGAGTTCATTAGAACTCATTCTTGACATAACTAAATGTATTATTCTCTTAACTAGCTAAACCATGTTTGATTATTGATTAATAATAAATACTTTACTATATGATCTTATGGAAGAAAAAAAATTAATTCAATGCAGATATTGATTTCTTGGAATTTAGACCTTCTGAAGTTGCTGCAGCAACTGCAATATTTGTTTCGAAGGAATTAGAAACAAGTGAAATCGACGATGTCTTGACTCGTTTTGCCGTTGTTGAGAAGGTATCGTGTCTGGTGTCTACATGTCAGTATAAATATAGTGTCTGGTGTATATTTCTAGATTGTGTTATTATTATATTTATTGAGTTATTGAAATATAATTTTGCAGGATAAAGTTTTGAAGTGCATTGAAGTGATGCAAAGTTTGTCATGGATGGAATATTCTGCTGAGTTAGAAACATTTGCAGCTGAAAGCCCAAATGGAGTGCTGGATGGTGCAATGTGCTTGAGTTCTAAAAGTGATGAAACAACAAGAGAAGAATTAGAAGCAATTTCTTCTCCTGAAAGTTCAATTGCAAGCAAGAGGCACAAGTCCTTCCATGATGATGGAACTTCTTCTAATCATGAAATTTGAACTTTTCTTTTTCACTTTTTTACCAAACCTCTTTTGGTTTGGTTGAATGAGTTTAGTATGGTGTAATATAATAGACATTCAATGAATCTTATGCTAATAGCATGAAGATGAGGAGAAAAATAAAAATAAAGATATAACTGCTAAGATTGAGTAGATGAGGATGAAATAAATCTTGTTGAGAGAATAAAATGTTTTTATGATATTTTTTTTAAAAAATTTTTGTTTTTATTATAAGATAATATGATGTTTAGTCAAAGCATGTTATATTATTTTTATTATTATTAATTTTCACATACGTTACTTATAACTTTCAATATTCAAATATACCAGAGTTGGCCTAATACAATGTGAGATTTAAGACAAACATTGAAATGAATTTTTTAATTTATTATGATTAAAATATTTAATTTTCAAAAAATATACAAAAATATTGTTATGATCAAAAAATTTAAGTCCTTCAATGAAAGTAATGTTAAAATTAAAAAAATTATTTTGATAATAAAATTTATAATTATTAATAATTTATTTATATTAAAATTCTGAATTAGTTATAATTTTAAAATGTACAAAATAGTTCTATTTTAATTTTGAGTAAGGTAAGAATTAAAAAAATCAATATTCAAAATTTATTAAAAGTTAAAAAGTTAAATATTTTCTTGGTATTATAACTACATAGATAATAATAATAATGTTTATTTAATAATGATTTATGTATTTAAATTGTTCTCTAATTAATAGAGAAGTATTTTTTTCCATTAGAAAATAATTTTTTTAAAAACAAAAGAATAAAAAAAGCATTAACAATAATAGGTGGAAAATTGAGGAAACATTTTTCAATTAGATTCGAATTCAAGACATTTTTCAATTAGGCATGACAACGAAAAATTGTCATTAGCCTTGTAATTTTAATGCCGCAAATAAAAAATTCATGGCACAACCATCATTTAGCGACATGAAAAGTCACGTGGCAGGAGAGCTTGTGGCAACTCACGTGAAAATCAAGCCATAGTTTTGCCACAGAATTTTCACGCTACAACTTTTTTGTTGAGTTTTTTTAAAAAGGAAATGTGTGAAAATCTTTAAACCAAAAATAAGAAAAATTCATCTTTCAACATTATTTCTTTCTCTGTAACAAAAAAAAGAGTACACCATACTTTCTTTCAACATTATTCCCTACAACAACAAGAACAAAGTAAATCATAGTTTCTTTTAACACTATTTCTTTCATTGATCCTCTTTTGTAACAACAACAATAACCTATTTATGTAACCATGATAAAAGCATTCAACAGGGGCCTAAACAACTGAAACAACAAATTACACCATAAAAAAACATTTTTTAAAACTAACACACACAACTGCTTATCGGTCATTTCTCTTTCTTCCGTTCCAAATGGTACAAAGGAAGCCGCGTGAATCTTGCAAAGGGGAGGGTGCAAAGTGGTGGTTGCTTATGATGGTCGGCAAAGAGGAGCAATGAGTCAAATGATAGATTGTCTGGTAGTAATTATGTGGAAGGATACGAATAAGGCACAGTTCTTCTCGGATCTACAGATAATTCACTGTTCAAGGAATCGATAGAATAAAAGAATTTATTGCTACAGACAATGACTTGGAACAAAATTGATGATATTGGAAGATTCTTCAAGCGTTGATCGAGTAAATGTTTCACATAAGAGTTTGGCCCAAAGCTATATACAAGTTAATATCCAGAATATGGGAATTGCCTCTAGAGAATTTGATTCGAATCATAAAATACACATGATTCAAATCACAACCTCATGTGATTCGAATCATGTATTACACTTTATTCAAATTAACAACTCACTATCCATATTTTAGAGTTCTAACTTGTGATTCAAGCTACACTTATTCAAATGGAAAAGTAGAAACTAGCTAGGCTAAAAAAAGAAATACTATCAAGGATCAAACAATCTTATTAAATAAGTAAAAAGGGTTCTTAGTGATACAACAACACCATAGCTGAAGCGATTACAAATCAAATGTGAATAGAATACAAGCACATGATTACAAAATCAAGTTACAAATACGCAAGTACCGAAACAACTATATCAAATTGACAAAAACATCAAAAAATAAGTGATGTCATACAATATCGTGATTTCACTTTCAGAGAGCTCTACGTAGCCCCAAGGTTTTGTGTCTATACTATCAAAACCTTATAGGTTTCATCTACGATCGAGTTATAATGTTGACTCCACGACTAACTTAATGTACATTTTTGCATACATGATAGAACATGAGCTCCATTGGTCCACCAACATGCATTGAATGTCATGTTTTTACATCGTTTCTCTTAGGAAAATGAATATGTGGTGGTTTGGCACGTCGTTAACTAGCTCATCGTCATAAAATGATAAGAGGGCCTCTCCTTTCCTAGTGAGATCTAAGGAGGTACGCTCTCATTTGAATTTTTCATGGAGTCCTTTGTCAAGGAAAAACATATTGCACCGTCTGGGCATAGAGAATCAACCTACACGACGACAAATTTGATATAAATCTCCTATTTATATCTAAGGGGAAATTTTATGGACAATTCTTCCCGAACAAAACATATCTTCATGTCAACACATGTTACAATGTGGAAAATGTCACGTTGGTTGAAAATTCACTTCAGTGTATGAGTATGAAGCAAAATGTGGGATTAATTTTCTTCTTTTTCGCCTACATTGTCTTGGAGTGATTCCTTCGGCGACCCTTGTGTCGTACTCATGTCAATAGTCAAGAGTCCATCGGAAGTGATTAATGGAGGATTTCTTTCACTAGAACACATCATCTGGATTTGAGGTCAAAAGAAAGGAAATGTCCTTGAATTTTTTCTGTAGACAACGTCAATGACGTGATAAGGACTTGTGATGCTCACAAGTATAGGGAAGAGCTTAGATCTGATAAAGTGATCTGATTTATGACTGGTGTTTTGATATTCTGATTTAATGTCGAGGATACTTACAAACACTTCGATGCTCAAATTAGTGACTAACAAAGGTGAGAGGTATTTTAGAGTTTGAAAAAGTGTACATGAGGCTAAGGTCTCCATTTTCCTTTTATAGTCACATTCTAGGATTTTGTGTCTCTAAAATTTTCGATCCCCGTACAAATGTACTTTTAGGTACATGTTCATTGTTCTTTCCCCTTTCTCCATGATCCAATGGATCTCTTGACACTTTGAAGAATATTTTGGGCCTTTTTATTGAGAGTATTTTGGGTCTTTTTTATTATGGGTAAGCCTTATTGGGCCATCAATCTGATTGGTCTACCTATACATGAACTATATTCGTGTACTTACTAATGTAAATATTTGTTATGATGTACCAAATGTTAGTTAAAGAGTTTTACTTTGAACACAAATAAATGTTGAACAACATTTAAATCAAAAAAATTATAAATTCAATGTCTTAAATTCTTGGTGAAGATGTAGTTTACAATCTAAATGTGGTTGTTCACCATCCATAATATAAGTCAGACGAATCATAAACTATAGTAATGAATTTCAAAATGATTATCATTCTTGTTCTTTAGTTATCCTATGTTCTTTTCACAACATATAAATAAGAATCATAAACTCAATGTCTTAAACTTTTAGGGGAAGATATGGTGTATAATCCACTTATTCCACTATGTGATCATTCATAGCCCATAATATAAGTCAGAAGAATCATAAACTATAGTAATGAATTTCAAACACTACACATGTTTATCATTCTATGCTCTTTCATTGTCATATGTTCTTTCATTAAAATTTGGCCCTTAATATGGGATATATAATGCTTAGAGATGATACTCTAAAAAGTTAATTTGAATGCAGCAGACAACAACACTGCCATGCTTTACAAATAAATAACCAAATTTTCAAAGGAAAAAATGTTATCCTTCCTATTATTTTTCACATCTGATTGTTTCGGCAAATTTGCCAGAACTAATTTGAAGCTATCTACTTATGATTTAATACTCTTTGGAAGGTTGAAATCCAAAACCTTTTTTAACTTATTGGAAGGGGAAAATAACTATCAGATGAAGTCAGGTTGGCCAGTTGAAGTTAAGCAACGATGCCACATTCGACTGTTAGGGTCCACCAATCGGGGATGCGCTATTACTTCGGGGATGGGGAGGTAAGCATAGTGAGTGTTACATAAACCTACTGTTATGCCACTATATCCTGCAAATGCACCATGAACCTGCAATGCAATAGCAATGAATCAATATGGATACGTTGAGATGCATATGCAGGTAAATATTCGATGCAGATAGAATAGCACGAAATCGACATAATCTCATAGTTTTGAATCTCTTTGTTGCCATTGTAACAAAAACAAAAAGAAGAGGGGGAGAGACTAACAGCATTTTGTCCAAGTACAGTGCATAAAATCCCATCTGATGCATTTGCTCGACATGCACGGATCATGTATGTTGGATCAATATATTTTACATCAGCATGAACACCGATCTCCTTGAAATATTTTTTTGTCTGAAATACAACATTTGTCAGAATATACTTTGTTGAAGAAACAAAATTAAATGAACGATGCTATTTACATTATAGGAGAAATCAATGTCAATACAAACCTCTTGTTGTATATATACACCAATATCGCCAAATACAATATTTCCTGATGCATCTTTAGCGTTAGTGTTTTGAAGTAAATTCTGCACACACAAAAAATACCAGATAGACAGTTTCATGTCATAATATAAAAGTCTTCAAAGAAATTTCAGTAAAAAAATTCTGGTTACCGCTGAAAAAAAATACTAATAAGACATTTATTTTGGAATGGAGCAAGTAGTTTGTTAATTAGAAATTGATAGTCACCTGTCCTCCTCCCTCTGCCACGCAGACTACCGCCGATCCCTTCATTTCTAGAAGGTACTGGAGATGCCTCAATACACCATGAGGGCCATGTAAATTAAAAGGCACCTTAGAATCGCAGCCAAAAATTGTATCAGTTTATCAGTACGGCTAAAAAAATGAGACCACCAAATTGATTTTTATCATACATACCTCAGGTATCAGACATACGTCGACTTGTCCACTTGATAGGGAAGCCTGCATTGCTATGAACCCACTACTACGGCCCATTAATTTCACAACCCCGATTCCGTGATATGCACTATGTGCCTAACAAAAGATGGGGGAAGAAATGCCAGTATTTTAATATATAATGCGTCAAAACATTTACTGCATTGAGTGACAAAGAATAAGATATAATTTACGAACCTCGATGTATGCAGAATTAATCGCTCTTTGTGCTTCTTCTACAGCAGTATCAAATCCAAAAGTTTTATCCATCAATAGAATATCATTATCAATAGTTTTAGGCACTCCAATGACAGACACTTTGAGCCGTCTTTTGCAGCACTAGAAGAAATAAAAGTTTGTAGTTCAGAAAAAGAAGGAAAAACACAATTATTCGCACAAGAAACTCAAAATATCACAAAATCATAATTGCAGCATTAATTGATATTAGGCTAAAGGATTACTCACCTCACTGTGAATTGCATTTGCACCAGCATGCGTGCCATTTCCACCCAGTACAAAAAGCATGTTGATCCCTCTCTCCTAAAAAATCGATAATATGCATATAATGAGAGAAATATGATACCACGTCGTATCCCATGAAATCATCAAGTGGTTTTTGATAGATCAGATCAATCACTTACCTCCAAACTATCCACGATATCATTGACTCCGGGTCCTCCTCGCGAAACTCCCAACAAACTTCCACCAGATAGATGAATATTCTGAACTACTTTCCTTGACAGCTGCGAATGACAGACCACTAGAGTTAAAGAATCATTGGGAACTCGTGTTAGATGAACTATATATCATTACATTAATAAACTGATGTTAAAACGAAAATAACGAGGGAGGTATGAGATTACCGGTACTTCTGTCAATTCTTTATCAGAAAATCCTCGATAACCAAAAGGAATCCCCACTATCTTTTTTACTCCATATATTTCAAGTGTGATTACAATCTGCATCACGTTCATTATTTGAACAATCACACAAATAATTTAGCAACCATAACAATTAGCACGTTAGACTTCACTCTTATTATAAGAAAAAGTACAAGCTTTCTGAAAAATAACTTGATAAAAAACTAACTTGTCTGATGACATCATTAAGACCAGGGCAAAGCCCCCCACAGGTGACAATTGCTGCTTTTACTTCTTCTGGTTTATAGTATATTTTTTCCCGAGGCCCCGCTCGATGAACCCTAACAAGAGTTCAAAAACTCACCATATAAGCTAATTTTCGAAAAACAATGTTTAACATGTCAAGATATTGAAACCAGAAAGTAGAAGCCAGAAATAGAAGTTAGTTATTAAATAAGCTCCAAGACCAAAATCAGCTTACAAGACGACATATGAAAACATAGAAACAATCATATATAATAACTGAGTGGAATATGTTAAAAATTCGGGAAACAAATTCTGTTACCATTGTTCTACCCAAGTACAATTGGGATCAATGCACTCAGCACCAGCCGATTTAGGCGACGAATAGTTAATTGTCTGAAAAACCAAACAACATTCAGAACCATAACAATCAAATCAAACGTCTAACAGTAGCAATTTATGCAGATTTCCACTAAAAAATAATGAAAGCGAGGAATATAAAAACAAGCAAGCATACCTTGAGAAGCACTCTATCATTGTTATTAATGTAACCATGCCACTCTTCATCCAATGAATAATGACCTGGAATATCTTTACCAATCGGGGTTCTGTTACAAATCAAACAAAGAATACAAATTAGATTCCATTTGAATTAAGTTAATAAAAAATAGAAAGAAAAGAAAGAAAAGGAACCTCATTTTGAGACAAAAGGTAGAAGGAATAGGAGGAGAATCAGGGAAAATATCAGTGACATGAGGAAGTCGAAAGCGGGACTCAAAATCGTGCTGAAACTTGATTTTCCAATCAGGATCATTGAAATCAATAGCGGAGGTTGAAGTGGAATTGGAATGTTCCGCAAAGACGCGAGTATTGTGGAGGAGTCTACGGGAGTTGGAGTGAGAGAGGCGGAGTATGGAGGAGCGGGTTTGAGTTGGGTGAGGAAGGTTTAGGTAGGGGTTGGTGGTGGTGATCGCGTGCGAGATGGAAGCCATTGAAGAGGGTTTGTGAATGTGGAATTGAGAGAATGTAGGAGGAGGAAAAGGTGGAAGATGGAACGGTGGAGGATCGGTCGGAGGGAACAAGGAGAGAGTGAGACAGAAACAATGAAGTTTGAGTTTGTGTTTGTGTTTGACTTAACATCAACATAATACTAGTCAAATTGAGTTGATACATAGATTTATGGACCCTAGATTTATTTTACTATTTTACATAGATTTAACACGAGTATTTCTTTACATTTTAGATTTTTACACATGTAAAAAAAATCAATAAATTATATTTTTTTGGGTGGGTGAGACAACTTAAGATTATCAATTTACTTAACATATATCAATTAACTAGGATGAGTGTGAGTTGTTTACATTATTTTTAATGTGAATATTTTTAATTCAAGAAATTTTTTAAGAATATTTATTAATTATTTTATTATATTGTTCTTAATTGTATTGCACAAAAACAAGATGATGATGGGAGAAGTTGAATTCTTCGTGGTGAAGCTTTGGTTTTCATGTGGGGTGAAATTAATCCACAAAGCTAACACTCTAACGTTCAAGTTAGTGTAAGAAATAAGTGGTGAAATTTTAAAATAGGAAAGATTCTACCTGTAAATTGTGCATTAATCTTGTTTTATAGAAGATTTGGTTGGTAACTGATATGCAACAAAAGGGGTATGGAATGCGGATGACCGTAGCATGAATCTAATGATATTGGCTGAAGTTTCAAGAGGAGTCTCGCGTATTTAACTTAAGAGCATGCTTTTAATGCCCTCGCAATGCTTTGTTTTTCTTTGATGTTGGGCTTGGAGTTTTACTAATGCCAAACGACCGCCCCAGAATAGTTTTCCCAAAGCCCTTATCCTTTTGTTGTAAAGGGTAAGGGTTTTATGATAACCACCTTGTATGTTGATGAGAGGAGTAATAGTTGACACATGCCTCTAATTCTTGTTGGTTGTTCCATGATTTCCTTAGGGCATTATCGTGTCAACTCAATAGTCCCAAAGAAATCTCATTTGTTGGTACTTGGGGCTAATCGTGTGGTCTCAAACCATCCGAGAAAGTTTATTGGGTCTCTAAAGGGGCTTCATTTTCCTTGTTGACCTATCTATTGACCTTCTTGAGAAATTCTTCCTTCTTTCTCATCTTCATTCTAGGTATTCTCTGGGTGTGTAATTTGATCGGATATTTAGAAAATTCTAGTTGTAAATTTGGTATTTTGTATGCTCAATCCTATTCTCATACTTTCAAGTATTAGTGTATGAGTTTGTTCTTCTTCTACCTTCATTCCCTTTAAGGTTTTCGGTCATCTCTGATTTTTGTATTTTGTTTATTGATTCCTACATCATAGATGTTTCTTATGTATTAACTAGGACAGCTAGTAAGGACACCAGACGCTCATGGACTTCCACTTAGGCCTGATCATGATGAGATCTTGGATAATGAACAGGCCAAGGATGATCATGTCCTTGATGTGTTGTCAATCTATCAGAACATTATGTGGATGATGGGAGAGGGAATTAAGTATGGACTGTTTGAGAGAGATGACGATGAAGCGGTTTCCCTAGCACGTTTCATTCTTACCGATGCATATAATGCCTTGGGTTACCGTAGGCAGAGGAGGAGCCTGAGTGTTAGGATTAGGCATACTCAGTAGATTATGCATTTGATTGTATTTGGAATGTTGTATATTTTTCCATATTTTGAGAACAACTTTTATACTATGATTGTCTTTATAATTAACTAACGCATGACTTTGTTCTATGATATTCGTGTTTATTAATCTTTCAAATAAATAATGACAATTTTAATCGAATTAAAATTACTTTGGATTGAAAAACTACAATCTCAATACAATTTTTATGCACAAGAAACTTGCAGACAAGACTTTTGAATTGTATCTCCGAATTTGCTCCACAAATAGTTCACGGATACATCTCCGAACTATTTTTGTTTGATTTACTAAGGAAGAAAGATGACTTCAAATATGTATCTGCGAATTAACCTCAGAGAACTTCACAGATAGATCTCCAAACTAAATATAGTTTAAAAATGAGATTTGGTACGTTCGAAAATACATCTCTGAATAAATCCAAAAATATTTTGAAATTTCCAGAAGTGTGTCTCACTCCATAAGAGTGCAAAGAGAAATTATCTACATTAATACATGTATTGATTATCTTATTATATGTCCTATATGCTCTACCCTTTCCAAAATTGAGTCACACTTTCAAGAAGAGAAATTATCTACATTAATACATGTAATTATTGTCTTATTATATGTCATAGATACTCTACCCTTTCTAAAATTGAGTGACACTTTCATGGAAAACTTTCAAGAAGTGAGAGTAGGCCAAATAAAGAGAATTTCTTAATTCACTCCATAGGGTTGAGGTGCACCCGATGGTGCCCTCCACAAAACCGGAAGTTTATTTCTGTTTGGCACCCCGTTTTGAACAAATCAGTCAAAATATGGTGTGACCCCTAAATTTGCTTAAACGCTGAATCGGAGATGCATTTTCAGTTTGGAACCGGAAGTATATCTCCGACTATGGAAGCGAGAATATTGAATTGTATGCCACCTGAATATTTTGTATGAAACCGGAAGTATACTTCTTATTTAGTCACGAGACTAATTTCTTAAAACAACAACCATGGTGATCACCACCATTACACTCTTTCTCCTCCAAACCTCTCAAAAACCCTCTTCATTGCCAATTCATTTTCGACTCCAAATCCTCATTTTTGTGGTTCATCATATCAGGAATAGCTCAACAAACAAGAATTTCAGGTAAATTTTATCCCTTTTATCCCTCATTCACTAAATTAATCTGTAATTTTTTGTTGAAAATAAGGTTACATACAAACCGGATGTATACTTCCGGTTTCTGGTTGAACTAAACTGGAAGTCTATTTTCGATTTTGTCTATGTGTTAAATTTTCCAGCAGCTTTCACTGTGACTGGTGTATAATTATGTTTTTTACGTAACATAGGTATGGTGCACCCCGATAACATTCATAAATCCGACGTGAATGAAGTTGTTTCGCCGATCGTATCTCTGACTCTCGTAATTAAGGTGGTCGATGTTCGTGAACATTTTGAAAATGTTGAAGAATTTAAATTACGGGACAATGTGTTGCAGTGGATTCGTTTAAAGGCAACGAGGCTTGGATTTGGTACTGTGATAGCAAGGTCCGATAACGACAATGATAAAAGAAATGCGTTTGTTATTTTGACCTGCGAAAGGAGTAGAAAATATGTGGCTCGCATTCAAAATTTAAAACGCGGGGAAACCGGCACAAGAAAATATGAGTGTCAGTTTTGGTTGCATGGTTATCTCATGGCCAATAATAAGTGGAAATTTAATGTGATTAGCGGTGAACACAATCTTGATTTAACTCCAAAGTTGATCGGTCATCCAATAGCATGTTGGCTACTTCCGGATGAGAAGACTTGTGTTTCCGACATGACTTTGAATTTGGTACCTCCCAATCTTGCAACTTTGAAGCGTAAAAGACCAGAGAGCACCTCAAATATCAAACAAGTGTACAATAAGCGTTATCAAACAAAGTTAGTCCTTCGGGAGGATCGAACCAAAATGCAGCACCTTTTGAAAGTTCTAGATGAGAACAACTATGTTTTTAGGCACCGACAGGGTGATGATGGAGTAACTGTTAGAGACATTTATTGGACTCATCCTGATTCCATTAAATTGTTCAACACGTTTCCTACCGTGCTCGTAGTGGATTCGATGTACAAAACCAACAATTACAGGCTGTCGTTGTTGGAAATTGTTGGTGTTACGTCGACTGAGAAGATGTACTTTGATGGTTTTGCATTTCTAGAGTGCAAAAAAGAAGACAAAATTCAATGGGCTTTAGAGGTGTGTAGGTCCATGTTGATGTACCAAGAGGATATGCCAAAAGTAATTGTTACCGGTCGAGATACGACATTAATGAATATTGTTGCAACCGTATTTCCGACTTCTTCTGCATTACTTGGTAGGTACCGTATTACAAAAAATGTGAGAAATCGGGTTAAACTTACTATCGGGTCAAAACAGGTAGCTGGTGAAGATGGAATATTATTATAAATGCATCTACAAAAGAGATATATGTTGATGCTGTTTTACAATTCCGAGCTGTTTGTGTGAAATATCATAATCTGTTAAATATGTTGAGAGCACAATACTTGATCAGGTGAAGGAGAAGGTTGTTTGTGCATGGACTGATCAAATTATGCACCTCGGTCATACAACATCAAACTGAGTTGAATCTGCGCATGCTTGTCTCAAGAATTGGTTGGCAAATAGCAAGGGTGATTTGAGTACGAATTGGGAAGTTGTGAATCATATGATATTGAACCAGCATAATGAGATACAAACGACATTTGGTCGTAGTATCACGGTGTTGGAACACAAGTTCAAAGACAATATGCTATATTCTCAGTTGGTCGGTAACATCTCTCGGGCGACGCTTAATTATATTTTTCAGTAGGCCAAAAGAGCTTCAAATGTGGGTGATGACACCTCAAAGTGTAGGTGCACTATTGTGAAAACATATGGTCTTCCTTGTGCTTGTGTCATATCCAAGAAGATGAATGGTAATATCCCAATACGTATGGACGAGGTCTCTAGTCATTGGAAGAGACTTAGTTTTGACGATGACGGGAAAATGAAAAGCGACAAGTCAAATATCTCTATCTTTACCGAATGGGAAGTGATACATGCGAGATTTTTTAGAGCCTATGACGCCACCAAACTCCACACCATAGAAGAGTTAAGAAAGATTATGTTTTCGGAGACCACGAATTTGAAACCACCCTCTCAACCGGTAAAAACTAAAGGTGCACCGAAGAAGTTGAAACCTACATCGGGTGACAATTCTACCACGAGGAGTCCTTCGTATTTTGAACATGTTGACAAAATATTTCCCGATTCACCTACAACAAAATCTCAAAAAGTGCTTCTAAGGGTGCCCGTATTAGCAAACCACCGCCTACACCGACTCCATCAAAAATATCATTCATTGATCACATGTCGGTTTTCATGCACAAGTACGTTGAATGGATCATCAATGTAGGTGGTGACGGTAATTATGGTTTCCGAGCAGTTTCTTGTTTGATTGGTAGTCGTGAAGAGTATTACAATATTGTACGAGAGACCCTGCTCACAGAGTTGGCGGAACATAGAGAGTTGTACACATGTGTGCTAGGGAGTAAAGAGAAGGTTGAAGAAATATATCACAAACTTGTACCTGCTAAGATTGGATTTGCACCAGAGGATAAATGGATGTGCTTCCTTGAAATGGGTTTTCTCATTACAAGTGCATATGACATGGTGTGTATTAATCTGACAAGACACGGTTTTTCGGAGACTTATTTTCCTTTGTGCATTGCTCCTACACCAAATCCCACTGATCGTATCATTTGTGTTGGGTGGATTTCAAATCCACGACATTTTGTTCAAGTCTACTTGAAACCGAGATGCCCTATACCACCGACATCACCAGAGTGGACGCTTTATTTCACATAACCATCGGAGACATGGCTGGACTAATTCATGAAAAAGATGCAAGAATACAACAACTCGAGGGAAATAGATATAGGAAAAAATAGGGAAAAGTCAAAAGGGGTGCCACCGGTGGATTTATCCAGCGATACTTTTTTCGACACTTTCAAGTAGTTGGGTGGAATTTTAATGTTAACTTCATTTTGTTAATGTATTATGATAGAGAAATATATCCATTTTTGTAATTTGACCAAATGCAAAAAAATTGGATATATGAGATTTTATGAGTATATTTGTTGTTTCTGTTCTGTTTTTGGTTTTTCAACCTCAGGCCATTTACCGAAAGTTTACTTCCGATTTTGGGTAAGTTACAGACCGGAATTTAACCTCCGATTTTGCCACTGAAACAAGGATATAATTTATATGGTCCATGTTTACATCCTTCTACTATAAAAATACCTCTCCTCTTATATTTTTATCTACCACAACACAAAAAACTAGAAATGGACATGAAATTAGACATCACATGGGTTGTTGGAGTTGTTCATTTTCTCGGCGACATACCGTCTCACAAATTCAAGTACCTTACGGCGACGGTCGAAAGGTAGAGAAGATCGAGTACCGCTCGTCATCGATTGACAATGAAGGAAAATCTTCAGTTCATGAACCGTGAACTGAAGAACAACACTGATTTACGAGCTATGTGGTCGAATTATCAAAGTTTTCGGAAGAAATTTCCAATCGAGCTAGATGCGAGTTTATCAAGAACCGTCGATAACATTATGAGGATGTTGCAACGCCCACCCGAATATTGATTTGTAATGTTTGATTTATGTTTAACTACTAAATGTATTTGCCAAGTTTATGTTCTGAATTATATGTATCTCTCTATGTTAGTCAATGCAATGATGTTTTCTGGTTTTCTATTATGAATTAAACCAAAAATAGAGTTACGTATAAAACCGGAAGTTAAGTTCCAGTTTAGTATAAATTTTATTAGATGGTGATGCGCACCAAAAATATACTTTTAATTTTCATGAGCAATTTAAAAAACTCGCGCGGATGGATAAAAAAGTAATAAAGTGGAATAAGAAATCCCCCAGATAAATTTAGTTTTGTTCTCCGGTAAATAATATTGGTTTTTCTCCGGCAGGCTTTCATTATGAAAAATATTGGTGAGGCCTCAATTAAGTCCATCACCATAAACCATAACTAAGAGTCATTAGATCTTTCATTATATCAAATTTTAATATATGTATCTTTCCATACATAATTTTTCCTCTTTCTTTCTATTCTCTTTCTATTTTTTTACACAAAATCGTTAAGATCAAATTTCTTCAAGAATAATATTGACCAAATAAAATCTTCTACAAAAATAAATATCAAAGCCTCGAATTAAATAAAAAAAACTATAAACACTTCATCTCCCAACTCTTTCATTAATATTTAATTATAAGATAAGTTTTATTTTTGTTCCATGTAATCAAGTCTATAAAATAAAACTGGATGCACACTTCACCAGTGGAAACAGATATCAAACATTGCATTCATCCACAAAAACAAAAGAATAATATATTTTCTTCTCAACAGAAAACACAATTTTTCACAAGAAAAAGAAAAACATAATTTGCAGACTATTTTAGTCTTCAAAATCCTTAATATTGGTCCTGAAATGCATTGTTCTGGAAAAGAAATATCTAAATCCTTTCTGCAACTCAGTGGACAAAGCTGCCTTGCAATATCTTCAAGATCAATACGAATGTTCCTATAGACTTAATCACAATCATGGTTTAGGTTGTGTCATTCGTTATCACAAATAGATTCTTTAAACAAACAATGATTGTACTCGATATAAAAGATTACATGCCCAAGGTCTCGTCTTACGGTGCTGACATCCGATCAAGGCACAGATTGAGTAAAAAGTTTTAACAGAAATAAAAATGTTAAATCTACCCATTTCATCTTTTCTTAAAACCGTACTTCTTCCGTTCATAGAATAAATCAGTTTTGGCACTCCCTAAGTTAACAATTTTGGGGCAACCATCCCTATCTTTCTCCTGCTGTGTGCATTCCTTGCAGTAGTAAGCATCTGAAATTCCTACTCCTCCACATATGACACATCGACCTTGAAATGATCCATAGTTGCACTCATCACAGACCCTTACAAGTGTACATGGACGCACATAAGAGTCGCATATCACACACTTGCCGTCACATTTCTCACACAATCGTCCAATAGCAATTCCTGGCTGCTTACGGCACATGATCAAATCAGGATGATGCTTGGCCATGTTTTCAACAACCTGCTAGATGCTGTGAATATGTACACAAAATGATCAGTTTCGTATAGAATTGAAAATTAAGCATGATATAGTTATAGTAAAACAAATTATAACATAAAATTTTGCAACAAAATATTGCGATAGCTTCATTGTAATCTTGGTAATAGTCTTTCCTAGTAGATATGCAAAATGCAAAATGACTGAAACCTATTTTAATCACGGATCAGAGTCTCTTCATCGCATTAGCTAAAAGAAGAGCATGATTTTTCCATAAGAACATGAATTCAGGTCGTAGCTAATAATCATAACAAAAAATTGACTACCTCAAAAACACAACTGCATCTAGAAGTATTCAATGATATTCTTTCTTAGCAAGTTGCCCACATAAGGCTAACCAAAAGTGACAATTTTACCACACCCCACACAATAGGCTCCAGATTTGGTTTTATCACAGTTGTAAGATTAATATCACAAAATCATGGCAGAGGAAAAGCTATCAATATGTTTGTAAGCTTTGCCTGCCTTATAACAGTAACATTATAAACCAGTGTGGTGACAAAATCCTGCCATACTGTTGTCCATGGCGGAGACCCAAAAACCCATCATACCGGAAAACCCGCAATATCGGCCTATATTTACCATTGCGGCGAGCCTGAAACCCGCCACGTACATTGGCCATAGCTCTGCAATAGCAGATATTTGATAACACAAGTATAAACTACAGTTCTATGCCATATAACTCATCCTGATACAGAGAGTATGATTCTCTTATGATACCATTTTTCTTCTTAACCACTTTCAAATGAATACCAGAACAAGGGTAAACAAAAAAGAAAACCTAAAAATTAACAATAAGCAGTGAATGGAAACAAATTCGAAGAAACTAAACATGGGTAAACACATAGTAAGATGAAGAAGAAAAAACCTAACCTGTGGTGAGAAGAAGACTAGGATAAAAGGGTGTCGCTTTGTCTGAACTAAGAAGCTTATGCTGTGGCGGAGGTGATGAAAAAGAAACACGAAAGTGAGAAAGATGAGGAATGGAATGAAACTTCTCACAAGAATACAGATTCTTGATCCCAGGACAAGCCCGATTCAAATTTGCGAGCACAGATTCTTGAGCCCAAGATACGCCCAATTCAAATTTAACATGGAATCATGGAGAAATTAACTTACCACACCCCACATTATAAATGACACCTCCTAGATAGTCGGAAAAGACCAAATTCTCCAAATCTAAATTATTCACCACAAATTCTAAATTTATGTAACTAATCGGATTTTTCAAATTTTTAAACGATACCGAAAATTTCATAAACAAGTAAGAATTTACGATAGATTTGTGAAATTTTAGTTATTTTGTACCAGAAATTTCAAAATATCCAGTAAATTTCAAAATATCCGATACTTTCATACCGGAAATTTCAAAATATTAGATATTTTCATTTACCATTTATACTGAAAATTTTGAAATTTCCGGTATGTCACATAATATCAGAAATTTCTGATAATTCAATTTTTTTTAAAATACTGGAAATTTAGAAATTTCCAGTAGTTTATATTTTTCTAATATTTTCTTATTTTGCAGTGAGGACCAAAGGCAAGATGGTTCTATTGCGGGACGAACCACTGATTGAGCTGATGATGAAGCCCATACTGATGAGGCGTAGGCTTCAAAGTTACAGGCTAGACGCCGTCCTCCGATCGGTCCTCACCGGAAATGGATATGAGTAGCATGCGCAGTTTCGTGCACCCTGCTGTCGAGGTATTAGAGTATACGCTATTGAGGAGGTACATGCTCATACGGACCTACGAGGGAGGTACAAGCTCATGTTCCTATTGTGAAGTCGGTAGTTGAGGAGCACATTGTGGAGCCTGTGGTGCAGGAGATTTTCACATACTTCAAATCTTGTCATATGTTTTATTTCTTGTAGGAATTTGTTTGAGTTAACTTGAGATAATACTTGACTTATATTCTATTTAGTTGGCAACCATTCACCAAGGCCCATAAACTACAGCTTCCAACGATTCACAAAGGCCCATCAACTACAGCTTTACTAATGTAGCATATTGTTCATATTAGTAAATCTTCTTCAACAATCAATCATTCACCAAGGCCCATCAACTGCAGCTTCCAACCAAGTGTGCTCGTCCTCATTTATAAGTCATTCATCTATAGGTGCTCAAGGTAATTCTTATTTTTACATTTACAAGTGTTCAACACGTAACTCCTAAATAATAGACTCAGGAGCAACTGATCATATTTGTGATGTTCTCTATATTCCTGATTTTTCTGTAATCTCATATCAGTTCCTAAAATTTGTCAAAGTTATCAATATAATGGCAATTTCATGCTTCACAATGTTTTATTCATGACACTCAATCTTTGAAGATGATTGGTTCAACTGAAAAGATTGATGAATTGTATCACTTAGCCCTCAAAGACAAACCTGAAGCCATCTCTAGCCTAAACAATATATCTACTAGCATACCAAACAGTGCCCCGTGGCACTTCAGATTATGACACTTGTCTTTTGCTAGATTACAACATTTACATTATTTCATTAATGAAATCTAAGGCAGAAGCTAGACAAATGTCATAAATTTCATTAAGATGATTGAGATTCAACATCACACCAATGTGAAATGTGTTAGAAGTGATAATGGACCAGAATTTGTCATGCCTACATTTTATGCCTCTGAGGGTATTTCTCACCAAACAAGTTATGTTGAATCCCCTCAACAAAATGGGAGAGTTGAGAGGAAACACCAAGATATTTTAAACATGGCTCAAGCCCTTATCTTTCAAGCGAATTTACCTAAAAAAATTGGTCCTTTGTTGTTAACCATGTTGTTTTCATGATGAATCGTGTTCCCACTGTTGTTTTGCAAAATAAGTCACCATACCAATCTTTATTCAACAAAGACATTGACTTACATAATTTGAAAACATTTGGTACCCTTGCTTTTGCTTCTACATTACAGGTTCATCGAACCAAGCTTGACCATAGAGGCAAAAAATGTGTTTTCTTGGGATATAAGCAAGATGTTAAAGGAACTCTATTGCTTGATATAAACAACAATGAAAATTTTATATCTAGACATGTGATTTACCATGATCATATTTTTTCCCTTAAGCCCAATTGGCAATATCATACCAGTGACAATGTCACTCTTGAACCCCATATAAACACTTTACCCTTAGGGCAAGACAATTTACATGACTTTCCCAACTCAATCCAACCCCGGCCTGATATAGTGTCCTCTAATAATACACCACACATCTCTAAAACTTCCATTGATGATAATCTTAATTCCTCACCAACACCCATCAGACCCAATAGACTCAAACACACTTCATCTCACCTCAAAGATTATGTGTGTAATTCATCAAACACATTGGTTGTACCATCAACTTCAGGTATTTCTTATCCCATAACCTATTTCCACAATTTTAATTCCTTGTCTTCTATAAGTCTTTCAGTTTGTCCATTACACATGATTCTGAGCCTAACACTTATGAGGAAGCTTGTAAGGATGAAAATTCGCAAATGGCTATGAAGGTTGAATTAGATGTACTAGCTATCAATAGTACTTGGGTAACGGTGGATCTTCCACCTCTTTTCAAACCTATAGGTAGCAGATGGGTTTACAATATCAAACATAGAGTTAACAGATCTATAGAAATATATAAAGCCAATTTGGTTGCAAAGGGCTATATCCAAGTTGAAGGATTGGACTTCTTTGTCACTTTTCACATGTTGCCAAGTTGTCCACAATTAGAGTTCTATTGGAAATAGCTTCAATCAATCATTGACATCTATATAAACTTGATGTAAATAATTACCTTTTACATGGAGATTTGAATGAGGATGTTTACATGTCTATGCCACAAGGTATTTCCTGTTCCAAACCAAATTAAGTTTGTAAGCTTGTGAAAAGCTTGTATGGTTTGAGGCAGGCTAGTCATAAGTGGTATGAAAAACTTACCTCTCTTCTATTGAAGTTTGGTTATACATAATCCACTGCTGGTTAATCCATGTTCACTTTGAGACGTGATGACAATATCACAGTTTTACTTGTCTATGTAGATGACTTCATATTGGCAAGTACATCCTTAATGGAGTTCAATCGTATCTAAAGCATTCTTGATGAAAGTTTCAAAATAAAAGATTTAGGAGTACTTAAATACTTTCTTGGACTAGAACTTTCTCAGTCCAAAGATGGCATCACTATATCTCAGAGAAAATATTGCTTAGATTTTCTCAATGACTCAGGACTTCTAGCATCAAAGTCAGCTACAACTCCTCTTGATCTTTCATTAAAACTCCATCATGATGATAATGCTCATTTGGAAGACATCACTGCATTCGGAAGAATGATTAGAAGATTGATCTACATGAATAACACCAGGCCAGATGTCACTCTTGCTACACAACAGTTAAGCCAATTTCTTCACAAGCCTATATAAGTGCACTATCAAGCAGCCTGCATAATTGTAAGATATTTGAAGATAAATCCTATACATGGTTTGTTCTTTCCCAGATCATCCAATTTCCAGGTGCTAGGATACATAGATACAGATTGGGCTGACTGTATAGATACAAGTAGATTAACTTCAAGTTATTGCTTCTTTTTGGGGTCATCTCTAGTCTCGTGGAAGGCTAAGAAGCAACAAATAGTTTCCATAAGCTCTTCAAAAGCTGAGTATCGTGCACTTGGATCAATAACATTTGAATTAATGTGGTTGATGTATGTCTTAAGAGATTTACATGTTTCATGCTCTAAACCACCTGTCTTATACTGTGATAATCAAAGTGCCATCCACATTGCATCTAATCCTGTTTTTCATTAGAGAACAAAACACCTTGAGATTGATCGACACTTGGTAAGGGAGAAGGTTCAATAAGGTGTGATGTGACTGTTGCCTATTGCATCAAAGGAACAACTAGTTGATTTTCTCACAAAGCCGCTACAACCATCCAAATTCCATTATTTCGTATTCAAGCTTGGCATGATCAACATCTATCACGCTTAAGCTTGAGAGAGGTTGTTAGAATATTGTATTGTTTTGGGCTTTAACTAACTACTCTCCATTTTTAGTTAGGATAGTTAGTTAGAGTGGTTAGTTAGTTAGAAATTCAATTGGAGTTTTTTGTGTATATATACTTTGGTCAGCTTCATTGTTAATTAAGCTGAATTTTCAATAATATAGCTTCATTCTCCTCTTTTTTTCTTCTCAAATTTTCTATCTTTCATCTTCCTCAATGGAAGTTGTGAAGTTTTAACTGTATCTTTTAATTATTATTTTTTTACACTTTTTCAACATATTAATAAGATTAATTTGATAAAAGTAAAATATTTTATGACCATATCATTATATTTTTTAATAAATGTGAAAAATCTTAAAGGAAGATATTTTAAAATGGAAGAATTACCTAACATGAAATTATTTTTACTTTAAGTCGTTTACTATGTCATTTTCAAATACTTTTATACAAAAAAATTTTAAAAAAAGTTACACAAGCTAAAACGAATTATCTAACCGTGCACGTCAGGTTAACTGTTACTATTTCCATTAAAAGTAATGAAAGACTTTGTGAATATATACCACTTGGTGCTCTAAGTCACCATCTTACTCATTGGAAAGAAAATGGACTTTAGCATTTACTGTCATTATGGAAAAATTAGACTTAGCCTATGTCTTGATACAAGGGCTTGGTTGGGATAGCATTTATAATTATGGAAAAATTATACTTAAAGCCTAAGTATTTATCACAAGGGCTATCATAGCACTAGAATTTCACAAAACTACGATTGAAAAGGTCATAAAATTGGAGCACTATTCCTGCAATCGCCAAATCAACGTATTAATGCATTTGACAATTTTTAATTGTTGGATTAAGGTGAAATGGTTAGATTTTTAAATTAAATATTTTTATTTAATATAAATAAAATAATTAAATTTTGATTATTTGATCTTGATCTAACACTCGAAAAACTATTAAATGTGTGAATATGAATTCTTTTTACTGCAATAGACTTGATTTCCATAAAATCAGAGTATTGTTATGTCAACAACCAAAAAAACCAAGACATTTTGAATTATTGTATTAAAATTGAAATAGAGAAAAAATTATTTTTAAATGTAATAAAACAAAACCGTATTGGAATACGGTGTTAGTATTACTTTGGAGGTTAAAATATCAATTCTTTATAATTAAGAGAAATACAAATAGATATAGTTTTTCGGTCCTAACGGATCCGATGTCAAAGACGTTTTGAAAGTCATCATAGCGGAGATTCAGGGTGCTCTAGTTTACAAGAGGCAGCGGAGGAACGCCTCGAGAGTGACAGGCCAGCTCCGTCATACGCAGTAGTTTATTTTGATTGTAGTTTGACTTTGTTTTTATTATTTCGTATTGTACCGGATCTGTATTATGAATATTATTTTTATGAAATTTATTTTGGATAATATTTTTGTGCTTTAATTCGATTTAAAAATTGCATGATTTTAATTTGAATAGCAAATGTAAATTCTAAAGTTATTGCTTATAGTTAGTTTTTTCTGCTAACTGCCATGCCCAGAACCGAAATTTTATTTCCGGTAAGGAACCAGAGATATACTTCCGGTTTCACTCAAAAAATTTAGAAAATGGTGCGCACTTGAAATAAATTTCTGATTTTGTGAAGGGCATTTTGGGATTTTCACGGAGTGGGTTAAGAAATTCACTAATTTTTTGCATGCTTTGATTTTTGTGTCAATGTTAACATGGTTTGAGAGTTTTAGGAAGACGAATATGCTCCAGTCAATGTGTTATCACAGTCACATAGTCAGTATGTTTATAGCCATTTGATCTTATTTAGATGGTTAAAAAATGATAGGTTTATTTGCCATTTTTTATTTATAAAGTATTAGTCTTAAGTTATATCCATTTGATCAAAATTAGACTGCTAAGGATAGTTGACAGTGTGATTGCACCTCCTGTGTGACTGCAGGCAATCATGATATGTAACTTCGTGCATTTTAAGAAGCTCTCCTTTCTCTCGAGAAAGTTTTTCCCTACTCTATAGGGTTTGAAAACTGCTCCCAATATCATAGTGGTTTTTTCTTCCACCTTCATGGTTGTCTCCTTCACTTTTCTATGAAGAGAATCATTCCCTCTCATCAGCTAATCCCTTTCAGCGATTTCCCTCTCACTATCTTGAATCCCCGCCAAACCCCTCTTTCTTTTAAAGCGGTTGCCAATAGAGCCACAACCAACGACTTTTTTCCCAACCTCAAAGTTGTCAACCGATAGTTCATCTCCAAATTCCCTTCTATTGACGTGGTCGCCTTCGGAGCTACCATCGGTCTCTCTCACAACTTCAACAATATTGATCGTTCACCCAACTCCAAAACTATCATGGTTTACCTACAGTTTACAATTTCTTCCTCCTTTCCATTTATCTAATTTTAGTTTTGTGGTTTTTGTCTTGTGTTGTTGTCTTTTTGAATCTATGTCTGCACTCTTGGTGTTTGACAATATGATTCGAAAATGTTTTGGTTTTTGGAGTATCTTATTTTGTGTCCATTGACATCTTATTGTTGGTATTTTGCATCAGATGTGTGTTATGCTTTGATTTAGCCTATCTTCATTAGGTCTTTAAGTGTTTTATGTTTTGCTCCAAAGAGGTTTGGATGATGATAATGGATTTGGAGTAAAAATTCCAAGTGTGATTTCGAATTGGTTTGTCTCTTTCTTCCAACAAAGGCTTCTTTTAGAGGTGATGAAGTTTTTCAAGTTAGTGAACCATTATAATCGAACTGTGCGTGATAAAGCTAAAAAAATGATTTATAACTGAATAAATTCAAATATTGTGGTTCTAAAACTCATTTATCTATTATGAAAGATTGTTGCTTGGTTGCTAAGATTGAGGGATTGGATTGATAATACTCTTTTGAATTATAATCTTTCAAAGTTTATTGTTGCCCAACTCTTTATAGACTTAACTCTACTTATTGATTTAAGTTTGAGGATGGGGAATGCCCCCACTCAATGTTTGTCATTGTCATTATGCTTGTACTCAATGTTTGTCATTGTCATTATGCTTGTAATCGTTATGTTTTATCTATTAAACAAAGTTATTCACTATAAAAAAAAACTAATATGGTGTCAACATATAATTTTTTTTGGCAATAACCAAATATTAAAAAAACGCAAATAACCATGTTTTGAAAAAATTTACGCAAATAACCAAGTTTCAAGACACATTAACACTTAGGCGTCATCTAAGATGGCTCCTGCATTGAAAAAATGCACGTAGGCGCCACCCCAGTTGGCTCCTCCTCTTGGACAAGCCATCTCAAATGGCGCCTCCCTTATGTAGGTTACACGTATGAGCCATTTCAGATGGCTTCTACGTGTATTTGTGTTTTTTATATATACAACACCCATGTCTCCTTCATTCTTCACATTTTTTCAAATTCTCATCTCATATTCTCTCTTATTTTTCTGTCATGACATCACCATACATCCATACTAGAGATGGATACGTTGTTTTCTCGGTCTCCAAAGCTCCGATGAAAATGAAATTTTGGCACATATTTACCATGACCAAACTGAAGAAAGAGTTAATGTGATGGTTAGAGGGAGAAATAGAAGTTGGTGAAGAAATTAGAAGGATCCAGAGGAAGAGAACAACCATGAACTTCACAACTGGATAACCTTGAATTTGGTTGGAGGAAGTCAAAATAGATGTCGACATTATTGCGATGATGTATGGTTCCGATGAAATTGTTTTGACGGTTGTAGTGTCTTAAATAATTTTTTGTGTTGTTGATGCTACATTTTCATGTTGTTTTAAGTTTCATGTTGTTTTTGTTGTTGTTTTAATCGTGTATTTTTTTATTTTGTTGTCTACGTATTGATGTTTGTAAGAAATGCTATTAATGAAAAGAAGAAGTTTTGTTATAATATTAAAAAGTGCACATAAATTCCATACAAATTTCAGGATGTCGAGCTTATAGCACGTTGGGGACAATTTTTTCGATTGTGTCCGACTTGACGATATAGACCACACTTTATTTCTAGTTTGTCAAGGTCATCCATTTCAGTTGTTATACATTTGCTTTTGGGATGACCCTTTTTATTTCTTTGCATTTAACTGTTATACCAAACTACACGCAGGCCAATAATCTGGTTTTGCTACCTGTTCGAAGGCATTGTTGTATACGTTGAGCAAGGTCTCAGACTTGTAAATGGGAGAAATAAGTAGTAGTGCATCTTGATGAACATGTGCACACGCCACAATGACATGAGAGCAGGGTATTCGAAAGGCCTAAAACTTTCCACAGTCGCATCAAAGAGATTGTAGTTTAACCTTGTACTCTTGTCTGGCCAAACCCTTGTTGTGGTCGATTGTCTCTTTAACAATGAAGTTATCGTTATGTAGGTCGAATATTGTAACAAGATGAGTGCTAGCTTTGGAACTTTCGGCCTTAATAAATTTCATGCAACTTTCACTCCACAGTTGTCCTGATTGTACCACTGCGTTCCACTTTTCACCTCTCTCTACAAACAATGAGGCCATCCTAAAATATCCTGTACTCACCAAAACAGTTATTGGGAGTGCTCTTATGCCTTTGAATATTTCGTTCATTGATTCAACTAGATTTGTTGTCATGTGGCCCCAATGCCCTCCATTGTCGTATGACCGTGTCCACCTTTCCACTTGCAGATTATCAATCCACGCAGCTGCATCTGGATTTTCCATTCTGATCTGGTTGCGATAATATTTAAAATGTGGTTGTGTTAGTGCGTACGCTGCATTCATAACTGGTTTCCAAAGACTCTTATCTTTGATCTCGCGCATGAAATTTTGAACGATATGTGTTGCACAATAAACATGTGTAGACGGTGGATCGTGCCAACCGTTAGCGGAATTGTTGTACGTACTATCAATTGAGGCATGTCTGTCAGAAATCAGACAAAGATCACATTGTGGAGCTACATGTGTTCGAAGATTCTTTAGAAAGAAACTCTAAGTTGCTCTAGTTTCTGCCTCGATATGAGCATAGGCGATTGGGAATATGTTATTATTGTCATCCTGTGCGACAACCATCAGTAGGGTGCCCTTGTATTTCCTGTACAACCATGTTCCGTCTATCTGTATAATAGGTTTGTAGTGTGCAAACCCAATGATGCAAGGTTGAAAAGCCTAGAAAAGTCTACAGAATATTCCATGCCCGCTGACACAGGTACCATCTGGGGAAAATGCCGGCATCGTTTCCATAACATAAATTGTTCCATGAGCATACATTTATAGTGCATTCATGTAGTGAGGTAACTCTTTGTATGAACCTTCCCAGTTACCGTAGATTTCTTCAATAGCCTTGTTTTTTGCTAACCAGACCTTTCTATATGAGGGGGTATAGTTATATGTTGTAGTGATGTGCGAGATTATTGTTTTCACCTTCAATGACGGATCATAGCTGACAAGAGGTAAGATTTCTTGACAAATGAGCTCATAACTCAATTTGCAGTGATCATGTGATTGTGTGGAATTAACACAAGTGTGTTCCGTCATAGAACCTATCACCCAGGAATCACTCCTCAACCTGTACGATGCAGTTAGATTGAACCTACACTCAGGGTGGTACAATTGATTTTGTATTTGTCTGCATTTATTTGATCCACATGAAAGTTATAATTGTTTATCATGTGGAACTTTTTTATTGCTTGCACACAATCTTCTTTTGAACGAAATTTGTCTTTCACTTTAAATTTGCATCTAATTGCACATGAGGGTTGTAGAATATATCAGATGATGGGTCATATGTGCCAATATTGAGGGTGGGCATGTATGGAGGTGGTGTGTAGATCTCATGTGGAGGCAATTGGCGTTCTTCATCGACCTTTGAATCTTTGTTTACCATGTTGTTGAACTGCATCTCGTCAGCTTCCTTCTCTTCGTCAACAACATCCACCTCATCTTGTTCCTCCTTCATAGGATCAACCCTCTCTGTATCCTGGAACACAATGTACAACTCAATCGATACCCAGAATATTCATGATTACAAAACATGTTGTGCAGGTCTTCGTCATCTTCAACATCTACCTTGTAAAATGTTACTTGGTTCTCACCAATAAAAACAGGGTATTGGTAGAAAATGTGTGACGTCGGACCTCGCCGAAGTTTGGTCTCGAGTCTTTTTTTGAAATACGAAAAATTCACATTGCTATTTAGACAAAATTGGATATTTTTCGGTGTTTCTGAATAAAAAACCTGCTACCTCAAGGTTGTACGTCTCACCATTGAAATGTACAATGATAATATATTGTGGTACAAATGACATTTTGTATGGAAATGTTAGATTGTATGGAAATGTTGATTGTGTGAGATATATATAGAGCTGGAAGATGATTGTATGAGAATATATGATACAAAATTCAAATTTCGAAATTACATGTACAAGCCAAATAAGATGGCGCCTATGTATAATATTGAAAGAGAGGCGCCATTCCACTTGGATTTTTACAGGCTTAGTCATAAATAGGCCTGCCACCTAGCTGTCACCCTAGTCTGCATGCATAGTCCTGCCACTTAGCTTCCACTAAACACGTGGCCTGCATGCATGGCGCCTATGTACCTTTTTAGAGAGGAGGCACCATCCCACTTGGCTCCTCTCTAACACGTGGCCTGCATGCGTGTAAGGCCCCAACCACCTCATTTATTCATTTATTGACTGAATCCCCTATAAAAATGGTGCCTCAAATGTGTTTTTTCCATCACCACTCTTCACTCTACCTCTACCTCTGATACAACTCTCATATCATCAAAAAAAATTCAAGCATTAGTCTTTTGACTTTAGGAGAAACTCACTGAGGAACAAGGGTAAACATTGCTACCTATGTAAGTTTTATCCTTTATATTCTTATTCTTACATTCATTGTTTATTATGTTATTAATATTTTTTACACTTTCTTATACATCAAATTATTTTCACGTTATATTTAGGACACGAGAAAATTTAGATGTCGGTCACATCATTATATTGCTTTCAATCCATTAATTGTTCCATACCTTGTACGTGCCGGTTTTGAGGATGTTATTAAAATATCAAACTGTACGATAGATTCAAAGTTTATTCTTGCATTGTGCGAAAGATGGAGACCCGAGACACACACCTTTCATCTGTCCGTAGGTGAATGTACCATCGCACTTGAGAACATTTACATGTTGATGGGTCTTCCGATTAATGGTAAGGCGGTTAATGGTCCAGTCCAACAAGCCAACGCTCTATGCGAGGAGATGTTGAGTAGAGATATGGTGGAAGGTCCTAGTGCAAGAGGCCAAGGTATTTTTTTAACCACACTTAAACGACACTATGATACCCTTGGTTTGAACGAAAATTCCACCGAGCAAGAAAAAATAATAAAGACAAGAAATTATATTATGTTATAGTTTGGGAGCCTATTATTCCCCGAGAGTATAGGAAATAACGTAAATTTTATGTATTTGAGTTTGCTTTGGGACATTGATAGTATAGGAAAATATAGTTGGGGTTCCGCAGTTCTAGCCCAACTATACAGTTCCTTGTGTAAGAACTGTAAGAAAGACACATCAACTTTTAATGGATGCGCTTTCTTGCTTCAAGCATGAGGTTGGTGGAGAATGCAATCACTTAATCCCGTCAATGACCTACCATTCAGTTTTCCATACGCAACAAAGTAAGTACATTGCTTAATTATTAAAATATTTATGTCTTTCATATATATAAAATCTTAATATATTAAATGTTCATTCATTTAGGTATAGTGTAACGGGTATGGATTATGGGAAGAATCCGAGACACAATGTTGTCCTTTATCGTAATCTAATATACCACCTTGGCGCAACTGATGTACGTAATTTCTATTAACTCCAACTAATTTTAACATATATTATTTTAAAATATATCATTAATCTACATATTTTTTATCAACAGTTTACATGGAGACCATACCTGGGTTTGGATCATATACCCAATGAAGATGATGCAGAGGTTTAGACTGTGAAGACTGCTATTATACGGTTTAACATTATGGAAATGCACCACAGCGACCGTGTGAAGGTGCAGTTCGGTATGTTCCAAGATATACCGCGCGATCCGATATGTTTGGATCCTTGGCATCTCAAAAGGGTCGATGCGCAATGGGGATATGATAATTGAAAAACTTTTGCCATAGAGTTTTCTAGGATGTGGAAAAACCGTGCAGACCATATCTTATAATTTTCTGTTTACGAGGATGGCGAAATTATGCAACACTCTCGTTAATACATTGCTTGGTACCGATCCGTAACGAACCCAGAAATGCATGTCTCTCACCCCCGTTATTTGGTCAACCCACACACCCAATGGGGCTAACCCTCAACTCACAACAACAACCCCAACAGCAACCACGCCAACAATACCAACAACCACCCCAACAACACTACCAACAATAGTCTCAATGTCCATCAACCTCCCGGCAACCAACCCGACGATACATGACCACTAACACTTAATCCCAACCCCAACCTCAACCTGATTATCAACTGACCCAAATGCCCGACACACAATTTCAATACTCTCATATGCCAAACACCCAAATACAATACTCTGAAGAAATAACATATGTCCAACCCCCTATATGGACCCATCAACATCTCACCTCAGCCCAGACACTGGCTTCTCCGAGGAATATTTCTTAACCAACCCAACATACCACCAACCATCACTGTACCAAACCCCTCACCATTCATATGGGTACCAGTCTCCAAACACCCAATTTCCTTTTTACCCCACTCATTCACAATCCACCTATACAGATGACGAGTGCTATCATCCCCACATGGAACCTAACCCCACCACAATAACCAAGCTTTGAAAACATGGGAACACGTGTATACGAAAGCGGTATGACAAGCAATGCAGATCTTGAGGCATACATGGATCCTGATTGCATACACTACGAGCGGCCATCGACCCAACCACAATCGGCTCAAGAACCTCGCATCACACTAGTTAGGAGAGGACGCAGATGTGGAACCCGTGGTCGTTTACACGTCATGGGTCGCTGAGAATAAATCTATGTAATTGTTATTCGCTATGTTTGTAATGTAAATTTATATTTAAAGTTTTATTTCACAACATTATTTTGTATTTTAATTTAAATCGAATTTTTATTTTAATTAACACATAGACGTCATCTCAGATGACTTTTCTCATGTGATTAACACATAAGCGCCATCCGAGATGACTTTTAAGAATATTACTAACACATAGGCGCCATTTAAAATGACTCCTACTTGTTAAAAAATAATGAAGAAGTGATCTGAGATGACTTCTACTTATATGTAAACCTCAAAAATAGTTATTTGAGTAATTAACTTTTATACATGATTTTTTAAAACAACCTTATTGGAAAAAGAAAAAGAAAATCTTCAAACACAACATCACTCTAAAATTAATGTCTAAAAATTTTAAGACCGGACAAAACTCTTCCTGTAGTAGATGAAATCTGAAAAATGAATATGATGGTCAATAGATCTTGAGCCGAAACATGAAATTTTTTTTTCAGATCTATACATTGGATTCTAAACGTGATCACAGTGACTTTAAAAAGAGCTTTTCATCGAGAGGGACCAAAATTCATAATTGTGCTTCCCTTCTACTTGGAAGAAAAATAATAAAGTAAACTCTCTCATTCCAAACACCATTACTATAACAATATCTTCAATTGAGTCACAATTGGTAACAAACAACCTTAACATATCTCAACCTTAATTAAAACTATAAAAAATCAGTCTAAAAAACACTATTAACCTTATTCAAAACATTATTCGTCATCGTCATAAAACTTAGAAATCCTTAAGCAACTTACGAACTTGTTCCAATGTAACAAACAAAACAACTGTAAACGGTCCCTGCCTCGAAATCGTAGGAATAAACCCCTTATAAAGAGCCATAGGACCCTCAGCACGAACAGTCTTCAAAGCACAATCAACCGCACCGGAGTACGGCGGAGGCGATCCAGCTTCCACTTTCATATTCATCACCCTCGTCTTGATCACGTCCACAGGATTCGTCACAACAGACGCGACAAAACCCGCCGCAAAACTCGCTGTCACGTGAGTTCCAAGCCCGTCCTTCATCCATCCCTTTGCCAGAATCTTTTCTTTAAACTCGTCGTAGGAAGCCAGCTGGGAGGCAGTAACTAACATGGCGCGGTTCACCGTAAGCGAAGAACCGCGCCATAGGCTAGGAACTCCTTCGTCTTTCGTCATTCTTGTGATGGCGTCGACAACGGACTTATAGTTTCTTCTCTGAGCGGACGGGAGTCTTCCGTCTGCCTGCATCCTGACCATTGCCACGTCAGCTGGATTTCCTACCGCTGCACCAATCCCACCGGCGATGAGTCCCGCTGCAATTTTTCTTGTTAATGTAAAACCTCCGCCAGAGTTAGGATCGGACCATTTTTTCTTGAGCATGTCGTACAGTCCCATACGGGTGGTAGAGTAGAGAACCTGCCGGAGGACAGTGGCGGATACGCCGGAGTAAAGGGCCGCCAGGCCTTCTTGTTTAACTAGCTTAACACCAACGGCGATAGGACCAACACGGGGCGGTTTTGTTGGTCGGATTGCTGCTGGTGTTGGCGACGGGTGAACTGAACCTGGCTGAAATGCAAGTGCGGATCGGATATTGGTTGTTTGAGTTTGAGTTTCACCTTGAAGCTGCATTCGAACCTTGATGAGATCAAGAGGGTGTGTTGAACATCCTGCAATGATGGAAGCTATGCCTCCTTCAACGAAACCTTTGACACCCATTTGAGAAAAGATTGAAACTTTGAAAGAATCAAAGGAATTAAAGGGATGGGGTATGGTTGATTTTGTCAAGAGAATTTTCCAGGAATATTTTGGAAGAGAAATGATAAAGGATCTATTTTTGTAACGGAATCAAATTATTGGGAGGTGATAAGAGACGAATAATTGAAGTTTAGGTTGAGAATGAAGATCAAAGACTATGAAACAATATTGAGGAACGTTAGGGGTTTGAGACATGTGACAAAGAAGAAACGGTGTTGAAATGAAACGAGAAACAAAGGTTTGTGTTTTGGAGTTACATTGGTTAAGGGAATTTATAGCAAGTGTGTTTTGAAGGGAAAAGAATGATTTTGAGGAAGGTGGCACTGTCAATGTCATGTTCTCACATATAAGCCACATGGTTACAAATAGAAATAAAAAAATAAAAATCTATGTCAAATCTTTCCCCAATTATTAAACGCGTTGAGGAAAGTATAGGAACCCTCCAATTTCATTTTTAGTAATTTGGACTTTTCAATTGCTTATTGCCATTGTACTGCATAACTAGTTTTATTTTTGAAATGCCAAGGTCAAAATTGATTTATGTTGTAGAGGAGCTTTAGAGTATCAATATCCATGATATTCATTTTGGTGTTTTAAATGGGCTCCATTTAATTTTAAGGTACTTTAGTATTTGTAAATATCCATACCATTTATACAAAAGTTTAAATTGAGTCTCACCAACTCTATTATATAAGATTCAATCTTTGTAAAATATAAAGAAAAAACTTAAAACACGGTAGTATTATTTGACCATGGTTGCTTTCTTATATCATGCTTTTTGGTTGCAATTATCCATACCATTCTGACAAGAGTGGTACATGTAGGCAAATACTACCCCCAATATTTATGTTCTTACACACTAGAGAATTAATTACAAATTATAATTAAAGAGAGCTTATTTGATAAGAACTAAGGTGAGAAACGAGAATTAAAAATACGTGAGATCTAGATTATCTCTTAAAAAATTAAGGATAATTTATTTTTAATAACTTATATTAATGAAATTTTATTATATATATTTAATTTCAAAATTCACATATTAACTTAAAATTTTAGCATATTAGATCTAAATTTTTGAATAATATGTGATTTTAAAATTTTAATTTATATGACAAAATTTAAATAATACATGTCATAAAGAATAAATTACTCCTAAATTATAAAGTGTAATATTTTTTCACCCAACAACTAATCTATTGCCATTTGGGATCCTAAGAATTGAGAATTCTTCAAAAATTGTGTCACATCATCAACAATGACCATTCCTTAATTCTGATGAAAGTTACAAGAAACAATTTACGTGTGCATGGTTGTTGCAATTTCCACCCTTCCACTATCTCTTCTATGAATTAGTTACATAAGGCCACAAATGTTTTTCTTCAACCGCTCCACTCTCAATCATGGATGTATTATTTATAATACTCTCAAACCATGCATCTTTCGCATTCTGGCTTCTCCTGCTCAATTGTCCAATTTTTTGCTGTCTGACTCAACAGAGTTGGCATCATGGCCATGGCGAAAATCTTGTGGAAGGTCTCTGTTCGGTTCATCAAAAATGAAAGGTTTTGGATCTCCATCAGAGCAATGGATCTGCTAATAAGAAGTTCGACCAAGTTTATATGTTTTAAAATGTCAGATATTTGGCTTGAAATTACTTCATTTCGTGATTAATCGAGTAGCACCAATAATTTCCTTGGACATTGTGAGTTGAAATTCATGAATTCTAATAATACTTTTTATGATATCATAATTCATACTTGAAAAGTCAATGTCTATGTGAAGGGATAAGAGGTTACTGTTTGAAGGGCATAAGCTTGGCTTTTTTTTCTAGAGTTGTTATATGTTATAGGTAAATTTACTTATGAGACCAATCTTAGTGTTTGGTGTCATGTACAAAAGTTTTTCTAATTATTTGAGGATTGTAATATTGGAATTCGTTGAGAGATAAATTTCCTTATTAGACCTGTTATATTGGATGAGCTAACCTATGCAATTATAATTGCATATTGCAGTTTATTCATCTAATACTTCTCCATTTTTGGTCCTCTACCCATTTTTCTATGGCAACGAGTGCGGCAGTGTTGGACCTATTGCTACCATCCTTACTTTGAACAAGAAAGAATTCCTGAAATAATGATGTAAAAACCGATTCAAATGAATTAAGATTGAGAACAAATCAAGGATTTCTTATTGGTGTAGAGAGATCAAAAGTTGATGTCCAATTTCTTATTGGTGTAGAGAGATCAAAAATTGGAGTTGTTTTCTTACTCAGTAAAAATTGGAGCTGGTTTTACTTATTTATGCGTATATGTTTTTAGTTCTTAAATAGTTGTTATCTAATTTTATTTATGCGTATATGTTTTTAGTTCTTAAATAGTCGTTATGTAATTTTGATGAGTATGTGTCTATAATTACATTATTGATATGTATCAATTTCAAAAAATAGAAGTAAAAATATATTTAAGTTTTTATATCTCAGTATTTTTTATATCTTCACTTTGTTGCCACACTTACAAACCTTTGGATCATAAAAGCTATTTACACACCCGTGACTGAAATGTGAGTTAAATAATATTAATATGTATGATAACAAAAATGAAATATCATTGTTTTAGTTAAAAATCGGTGCATGGCCTAATCTTTAACTTCTAAAGATGGATTTCAAGATTTTCGCAGCTAATGACATATGCTTTTATTCATTCAAAGATACACTCATGTGTGATGTTAACATGTTAATGGGTGTTTTAACATCTAAAACTATTTAAGAATGCATATATATCCATTCTCTACACCATAAAAATAGGAATGCATATATATATATATATATATATATATATATATATATATATATTGGAGATCAACTTATTCCAAGAGTAAGGTTGAGTAAGTTTTTCTGACTTACTCCACAATTTTTACCTTTAAATTAGATTAGATTTAATCTAATGGTTAATGTTTATTGCAATTTTTAACAATTAGATTAAAACTAATTTAAAGGCAAAGATTATGGAGTAAGTTAAAAAAACTTACTCTTGAAGTAAGTTGATCCCCACTTATATATATATATATATATATATATATATATATATATATATATATATATATATATATATATATATATATATATATATATATATATATATATATATATATATATATATATATATATATAGTGTTTTGAAACCGGATCTTTTGAAATTATATATATATATATATATATATATATATATATATATATATATATATATATTGAAAGATCATAAGATCCCAGTTTCAAAACACTAATATAACAAAATTTCAAAATCACGTGATAAATTACAACATGAAAAATATTGATTTATTCAATCGGAAGATAACCCTAAAATCAAATTAAATCAAATATGGGTAGCTCTAATATCACTTGTTAGATTTGTTCATAAACCTTATAATTTTTATCAATATAGAAATCAAGAACAGAACCCTAAATAAAACTTTTAAACTCATATTCGAATACAATTATGAGAATGAAAGCGGAGGCGAACCTTAATTTGTCATTGATAATCACGAAAGGTTTGCGGATATTTGATCTTTCAATTTGTAGAGTTCCTGACTCCCTGATTCTCCTCTGATGGAGATGAAGAGAGAATTCCTTATAAGCCGTTTTCTCGTTGTCGACAAATGGGGACTATAACCCCTATAAATAACCTTAGGGTTATTTCTTAATTTTCAATATTCTAATTTGACCCATCATCCAATTAGATATTGACTTATAGTATCTATACAATAATATTTTTTTTTTAATGATATTTATGCTTTTAGCCACAAATTTATTATTATATTAATTAGACCATTTAAATCTTGACTAATTAAAATAATTACACTAACCCCTTAAATATTGTATTTGTGACCCAAAATTCTAACATATACTACATGATTGGATATGTTTTCTTCAATAACTTGAGATTTCATTTGAATCTTTCAGATGTGTGGATCTAACAAGTTTGGACATTCTGTTTTGGATGGTCTTTTTTTTTTTATTGATTTCTACCTTTTTCTGTGAGCAACAAGTGTTTTTTATGATACAAGATTATTACATTTCCAGTATGTGATTTAGCAAGAATTTGGGGTTTGTTGCGAGAATCGATGAAGATATGCATTTTTTTAATAAAGAAATGCATAATTTTAGATTTGGAAAATTTTGGAAATTTATGTTGTGCTTTAAGAGTTTAAGACTTCCAAAAAGTTTATCATTGAGAGTGTTATTGCTGCACTTTGTTACAAGTTTGAATTTGTGAGTCCAATTAACATGTTACTGTTTCATCAATGGTTTATTTGCAATGATTTTCAATGAGAGTACCCTTGGTTGGATTTGGTTGATGAAGTTAGAAATTTATTCCTACATGCAGTTATGAAAAGTTGTTTTTTAAGATAGGATTCAAGTTGTAATGCAAGTTGAGAGTTGACAACATGGTTATTAATGTGCAAAGACCATTCACATATTGGTTTGGCTATTTAGAAATACATTTTTTCTCCACCTAGTGATTGGTGTTTTGGTTTATATATTTTTGTGAAGATTAAAGAATGATTTGGGTTCTTTGCTCCACTATTTGTTGCCCTGCTTTGTCCATGTTACCTTTCGTTCTTATCTGATTGATTAGTTGATTTTTTTTATGTGATATCTCATCTTGATCACAAAATTGATATTGTTGCTTCATTCTCTAGTCATCAACCATGTTACTTTATTGATTTGCTAGTTGAATTGTTGGTCTTCTAATGTGCTAAGTCACCTTTAGCACAACTTGAGTATTGTTGTCTCATTTTGTAGTCATTAAACCTTCTAATTAATATTGTTAAAATCGAATTTTTACCTTGATTCATTTTGTCTAGGTAAAATCGAAACGTAAAATCACGAATTTTACCTCATATTAAAATAATATTAAATTTATATACACGACATATATATACTTATATAATATTGTAAATGCATCAATAATTTAAATCTTTAACTTAGTTATAAATAAAAATCACTATATGATCATAATAAACTGTAATAAACTGTAATACACACAAACTTTTATTAAATTACCTAAATTATCCACCAAATCATATAAAGTAACATCCAAAAGATTTTTTCAAAAAATAAGAGTTTCATAAGTTTCTAAAGTTCAAAGAAATAAGTGTTTTCATCTTCATCAGTTCAATTCATTTACAACATCATCTTCATTAGTGAATTCATATTCAACTTGATTAAATTTATATCTAGATGACATAGGTTCTTCAATACTATAATCAAGATATGAATGTGAGTAAAATTAAAAAGCATGAAAGAAGTTTTCACAGGGGAAATATATTAAATGTCTTTTTTAAAATTTGACAAAAAAAATATAATCGGATCAAAGAGTAAAATCCAACGATTTTACACAATTTTACATGATTTCACTGATTTCAGAGCGATTTAAATCATTTAAAATCGTCCAATAATACGATTTTACATAAAATTCACCTACGATTTAAAACGTAATGCTGACCAAAAAACGTGAAATCTATAGAGTTTAGGTTTTAAATCGAGATTTTAACAACCTTGACATTCACTTTTTATGCTTCAATCTAGAGTGTTTTTGTTCTCTTGACGGTTAAGCTTTGTGAACATAAACTATTTCACAACTTAGGTCTAATAGAATGATTTACTCTGATACCAACTATGTAATCCTTTAAAACTTCGACTTTTATTTATAAAAAATAAACAGATAATTTTATGGGGATTAGAAACAGAGATGAAAAATAAATTTGAAGACAAACACAAAACAAAGAAGCATCTTCTAAACACTCTATTCCACGACTCTAGTCTTATCATTCTATTACTGATATTTTAATTATTATAACAAATATTGAACTTTTATAATTATTAATATGATTAATGTACTTGTGTACTATTTTTTTTCTTGTCTTTTTAACATTATTAAATAAATAAATAAACTAAAAAGGTCAAAAGGTCATGACAATGTGATAAAAAACAAATATGTAAGTATATATTTTAAATTTTATAAGTGGCGCCCTACCTTTTTGTTAAGTGATTTTAAATGTGACATGTTGCAAATGTGTCCATTAAAAATTTTACTAAAAAAATAGTACACCTAGAATGTTGGATTTGACCAAAAAAAATCCTATTAGATGGATGGTGGGTTTGACTTTTATCAAAAGTTAGCAGCGGTGACTTCCGTGTATCTCCAACGCGTCGTTTTAAAGGGTCGGAACTAGCTATGCCTATGTGGAACAATTGGATCATAAATTCTCAATCCTCCTAAAATGAGACACTTCATAAAAATACAGTAACTGAAGGTTTGACAAGTATAAAATTAATTAAATATAAATTTTATTATTTAATTTTATCTGAAACAGGATTTCAATTCCATTATTTAAAAATTTGAATGTCCACTCCTCTAATTTCACAATCTATTATAACTGTATCAAATCAAAAAATTTAATTTTTAAAAAAATAAATGTATTTTAAAGTGGTAAATTTTGTCCTCAAGTTTAAATTTGAAAATCAAATGTATAAATTATCAATTTTTAATACGGGTAATGATAATTTGTGCTCTTAGGCACAATTTAATAGCTAAATGAAAAAAAATGATATTTTCGAAATTATGAATTGATTTTAATAAAAATATAAATAATTTTTTATTATTTTTCTTTCAATACAAAGATTTTATAAATGAATTTTTTAATTTGTGCTTCTAAGACAGTTTAAATAAAATAAAAATTTACAATTTTTTAATTTTTTAAACTGTGATCTCAACAAAGAGAGGGCACACCTCCACCAAAAGGACTATTATCCACTCATGAATAAAAAATTCTATTATGATGAATTAAACTTATCAGAAAAAACTCAGAATAAATTGTTGCATCAAGAGCAACCATTCCTTTCTCTTTAACTATCCAAAATGTTGTTCTATGAACACAAAGTATGAACATCTATCAAACAAGTGAATTTAATTTTTTATTTTGTATTGGGGAACTTATAGGGAAACTCAAACATAATTTACCAATCAACGTGGTGTCAATTGATCTAATGAAACAAGTTGGATCCTACTATCAAAATTGTATTTCAACAACAGACATTATTAATCTTGTGGATTGTTAATTCTACACCCATAAGTTCTCCTCAAAAGAAGAAGTTGTAGAGCTCTATGAGAAACAAGTTGTTGTTTACAAACCTGCTAAAGTTATATCAGGAATTAACATTCCTTTTAACCCTATACCGAATGAATGCATCAAATACCTAATTAATAAAGTGACAACTTGATAAGAAATTTAAAAATTTACTCCAAATCTTAATCTTATAATTTTTTTAATGTAACAGTTTTAATTGATAGTTTATATTTTCAAGTGGGTAAATATTTTTAAATAAAATTATATAAATAAAATTAACATTATATAAATTATATTTTTTAAGAAAATAGTTAAAAAAATACTATCTTTTATTTTCTATCTATATTTTTTATTTAAAATAAAATATTAATTTAAAATATCAAATATATAAAAAAAGTAGATTTTAAAATAATGACTTTTAGGTCTGTGAGACATACAAGTTGAATCTAACAAATTGAATTGGGTTGTTTGTGAACTTATAACGAGTCGAATTTGAGTTTAAAAAAAAAATTTGTCAACTCAAATTAAGATTTGAGCTGAACTAATTTTTAACGAGTCGAACTGACCTGAGACAAGTTCAATTCGACTCGACTCATTTTCATCCCTAATTATTATATTTAAGTAGTAGAATATTAACCTAATGTATCTTTTAGTCCCTTAATTCAATTTAATATTTAAATTATATTATCTAAAATATGTTACATGTTTAGTTCCTTAAAAAGGATTTTGTTAGTCTAATTGGCCCTTTGTGTAATATTTTGTGAATTTTTCCTACGTGGCAATCTTGTTCAATTTATTTTATTTATGTGGCTTTTTATTTGGAATTATTATCTACTATTCCCTCCATTTCTATTTATAAATTGATTTTAATTTTTCAGGTTCATTCAATAATCGAAGTATCTAACCTATATATAGTATAAAACATCGTTTATTCAATGAATCTAAAAAATCAAAATTTGCTCATAAATAGAAATAGAGGGAGTATGTCTTTATTCTTAGAACTAAACATACGATACATTTTGCAATGTGAATGACTTTCGGTTTACCTATTGTAAAAAAAAATTGAATTCCCCTTGTAATGTAAACACTTGAATTCCCCTATTGTAATATATTTTCATCATTGAACTCAATACTTAACATTAATCAAGTGTGAGTTGAATTTCCACCCTTGATAATTAATTAGACATAGACTTGTTTCACATTCCTTAATGATGTCTTTTTTGTATTCAGTTATATCCAAAAACATCATATCCTTGTCAATCCTTTCTTCAAAGAATTACAAGATTTTTTAAATTTTAATAAATTTTGAATATTCAATATTTCAAATAGTCATATCTATGATTATTTTATATACTCTTGATAATATTTATAAACTATCATCAAACCATGACATCTTTGTCATATTAGTACATTTATCATATGCAAAATATATAATATATTCTTGAAAGTTTTGACAAATTATCACCACGGCACTTTTATCATTTAATTACATTTTGTCATATACACAAATTTAATGTCATTCTTCATTTGCTAACCTTTTTAGTTTGAAGATTTACTTTCACTTAAATATATCTAAAACATATGTAATACATTAAACGTTTATAGTAATTGACAACCATAATCATACAAATTTGTAACAACTAATCTTTATTCATGAAGTGAGTTCAACCATGTAATCCATATAATCCATATAAATAATATACAACACCATAGAATTTATTTTTATTTTATTAAAATAAACAACTTTCTTGCATAGGTATATCCATGACAAATTCTATCTGATAATGTTCTTTGGTATAAGAAAAATCACAATACAAAATAAACAATAAACTCATATCATCAATATTTTCTATAGCTTTTCTCCTTAAATATTTGTCAACTTACAATAATCTAAAATATACCACAATTACTTTTGATATCAAGATGAAGAAGAAATAATATTTTCATATTATAATACACATATTACATGAGATAAATTGTTTTAAGCATAAAAAATTCTCGCATGAATAAAATATACAATTTAAACATACCACAAATATTTTTAACATATTATTTACACCATTTTATGTTACAAATACATGCATCATATATTCAAATTTATGATTTTGTTTTTCACCAAATTATTTCACCTAAAAATAATATATTATTAATTAAAATAAATTAATTTCACTAAAAAATAATATTTAACATGTATTATACATTCAAGTATACATCATAAACAAAATATATTCTTAATTATTCAAATTCACATACTTAAATAATTTATAAATCATGCATATACAAATTTACATCCTAATAAATTTGGGATATAAGATGAATTCGTAAGTATACTTACAAATTCACTCAAAAAATTAATTCGTAAGTGCATTTTATAAATTAACTTACGAAAAATATTTTTAATTTTTAAGAATGTAGGAGAAAGTCATTAGTTGGGTAAAAGAATTCTCATAAATCATAAAATAATATTCGTGACTTTTCTTGCTTGGACTCTAGAAAAGGAAGGACATGGATATAATTTCATCGAGAAAAATAGACACTTGCTTTTGGGGTCAGTGCCGAAGGGGATGAGTAGGACGAGTAGTTGGATGGATAGATAAATAAAGCGTTTGATTACGACTCTTCACTTGCATCCGTCATTATGCTGCCGACCTCAACTTGTAAACACAGATATTTCAAACATTATTAATGAAATTATCCTATTATTAAAATTAGTTAAACAAATAAAAAATAATAATAACCATGAATTGTCATCTAATCTTAAACAAAGACCAACTATTATCAATAAGTGTTTTAAAAATCGGATCGAATATCAAATTGGTGAGGGTATTAAATTATTAATTTATTAGTTGAACCACTAATCGAACTGTATGACAAAATCGAGTTGAACCGGATAATTTGATTGAATAGACCGATCATTATAACAAAATTATATAGGTATAAAATTTGTCAAACTGAATGATTTCGTCTCTATTAGCAATTAAATTTTTTACAAATATCATATCATAAATACATTCATAAATTCATAATTTAAATTTAAATTTTAAACATAAGTATTAAATATAATAAAATAGTACAAAATTATAAAGTCTAATTGTAAACAAATTCTAATTGCAACATAATCTAATGAAATAGTTTATAACAAAATAATTTCATTGTCTACTATATTTAGTTTTAAGGAGAATAAATTATTTCAATGTTGAAATCTCCTCCTTCAATATCAAAATCATCTGCAACAAAATCAATTACATCTACAACATGTTCCTCGTTAATGATATCATAATTTTGTTTTATTTTTTATTTAAATTTTTTATTAATTAATTAAAAAGACTAATCACTTTGATTTTTAAAATAAAAATTTAAAATTTCAAAATTTATTTTTCTAAAAAAAAAAAAATACAATTGAATCACCGGTTTTGACCGGTTCACACCGGTTCAAAGACACATCCGATCTAATAATTGAATCAGACTAGTTATCTGGCCAGTTTCCGATTCGACCGGTCCAGTCCGGTTTTTAAAACATTGTTATCAATACCTCACAATATATGTTTTTTAACAATCATAAATAAAATGAGTAGTCAAATTCAGTGTTTTAAAAATAGATTGGACTGACCGGTCAAATCACTCAAATCGAGAATCAATCAGATAATTGATCTGATTCAATTATTGGATCAGGTACGTCGTCCAATCGACGCGACCCGGTAAAAATTAATAAAATCGAAAAAATCGATGGTTTTTTCAAACCGGTAGTTTAATTGCTTTTTAATTTTAAAAAATCAAAAATTATTTTATTAAAATATTTAAATAAAAAACAAAATAAATCAATAATATTATTGGCGAGGAATATATTGCAAATACGGTCGATTTTGTTGCAGATAATTTTAAAAATGAAGAAAGAGATCTCAATATTAAAACAATATTTTCTCCTTAAAACTAAATTTATTAGGCAGTGAATTTTTTTTATTATAAATTATTTAATTATATTATATTGCAATTAGACTTTATTTACAATTAGACTTTGTAATTTGTATTATTTTGTTATATATGATATCTATGTTTAAAATTTGAATTTAAATTATGAACTTGTGAATTTATTAATGATATGAAATTTTAAAAAAAATTTAAGTCCTAGTTATATTTTGTACAGATTGAGTCATCCGGTTCGACAAGTTTTATACTTATATAGTTTTGTTATAATGACTGGTCTATTCAACTGAGTTATCCGATTTAATCCAGTTTAGTCATGCGGTTCAATCAATAACCTAGTAATTCGACCAATAAATCAATGACCCAATAACTTTACAAGTTTGATACCCGGTCCAATTTTTAGAAGATTGATTAAATTACTAAGATTATATTTTTCTCGAATCATTATAAGCCAAAGTGCATTAGACGTAACCAGTATCTAAAAAAATGTTATTCTTACACCATTTCCTACACCTACACCGTATTTCACTATTCATCTATACGGTCAACAGTTAAATATTATAAAAATAATATTATTTTTTAAAATAATATATATAAAAAATTCTAATTTTTTTTTAATATTTATTTTTTGAATTGAAGGAGTACAAAAACAAAATTAATTGATTAATCAATTTCATAACTTTATTAACCAACTTTTTACATTTCATTACCAACTTCATGATTACTAAAGTTCTGGACAGTCTATAAACCAACATCGTAACTTCACTAACAAACACTTTACATTTCATTAACCAACTTTGTTTTACTCTTAAAAATTATTTTTAATATCTGGATGTTTATTAACCAACTTCATCACTATATTAATCAATTTTTTACATTTGATTAACCAACTTCATTTTATCATTAAAAATCATTATTCATACACTGTTCATCGACACTGTTCATATTATTATTTTTAAAATATATATTTTTAAAATAAAAAAACATTGTTCACCATATAAATAAGGTGAATAGTATTTGGTGTAAACATTTGGATGTAGGATTTAGTGTATAAATAACAAACCCGATATCTAATAATCTAACGGTGTAACTTAAAAATGACATTTCTCATGACACAAATACTAATATCTCATTCTTCCTTAGGTTTACAATAGCCTAACAAAAAACTAAATGGTATTTCTTTCGCATAAGATGACAAAAAGTATTGTCCAGCCTAAATATAAGAGAATTTCTTTTCCTACTTAATGAAATTCTTCTCCATCTCTGGTGGAAAACTCAAAATACCTTTAAGTTTCGTAAATGAACTTGCGAATTTATCTCGCAGGTGGACTTCACAAGTGCACTTGCAAATTTACCTGATTTTGTGTAATTCGTAAGTGCACTTGTGAAGTTTGTGTTTTGGTTTAACAAAACTTACAGAATAACCCCCAACCCATTTTATATCAAAATACCCAATTTTCAAACTCTATACTCCAGACTCTAACATTTCTACTACTTCAAACTCACTCCATTCAAGTTCATCTCTCCATTTTAACTTATTTCAACTCATTTCAAGTCCTCCCAAATCAACTCCAGGCTCAAGTTTGTGTAAGTTTTCTTCAATTGTTTCATTCAAAATGCAAACTTTTAAAAGATTATTAGGTTAGGTTGTAGAAATGACATTGTATATGAAGTTAGAATATGTAAATGTAGTTGTTTAGGTGACTAAAAATGGATTTTTGGGTGTTTAGGGTAAGATTTTTCTGGTTTTGGAAGTTGTTGTACGCAGGGATTTCGGAAGTGCACTTGCAAATTATTTCCTGAATTGTTTTAAATTTAAAACCTAATAATTATAATGGTTTATTTCAGAAACATGACAGACAACCAGGATCAAATTATGCGTTTGAGACAAGGAAGGCCAACCCAGACTGCCTCAGCTCATCAAGAGTGATAGGAGCAACAGGTTAACCGGCCTCGTGGACGTGGTCGAGTACAAAGGGAGCAGTTGGAAATAAATGCTCCTTCTGAACCGTCATGGAGGAGTCGTCTGTATGAGGCATCTACCTCTGGTGCACATGATGAGGTACCTGACGAGCCGGGGGAGGCTGAGGATGTTCAGGCCTACAGATGTCGAGGTGGAGGACGCCGATAATGTTGAGTTACAGGTCGACGATGTTGAGGAACCTACGGAGGCGGAGCATGACTTTTCAGGAGGTCCATATGACACATCCCTCCTTATTTATTATTAGGATCATACCACTCACTATGTCTAGGATGAGGGGGGCTGCTATTTTGGTATACCTCTACCAGAAGTTGAATAAAGCTTCAAATTAGAGGGCGATGACGCTCACTGGCTCGGGCACACTCCTCAAGGTACATTTTTTTAACTATTAATTTTAATTAATTTGTACTTACATATTATGTTATTATTGATGCATTAACAGGAAACATAAATAATTTTTTATCAAGAAACAAAATTGTTTAATGGAATGTGTCTTTGTAAAGAAATCAACAATCTGCAAAGAGGAATATATGAACAGTAGAGTAATTGTTCTATGCTGAAGATGGTGGCAAATGAAGTAACAATTAATCCCAATGTGCATGGTACTTTCATGAAATACCGAAATGTGAGCAATTTGAATGACATTTTTGTTATCACAATACATGAGAGTTGATTTAAAAAGAGTGACACTCATATCTAAAACTAACAAATGAACAGAACTATTTCAATAGTGATGAATGTCATAATACAATACTCAAGTTCTGTAAAAGAGCAGGATACAATGTCTTGTTTCTTACTTTTTTAAGAAATAAGAGAGTCTTCAAGAAAGATAAAAATAATTGTAATAGACTTACGATATGTGGAGTTTCCAGCCCAATCAACGTCAAAATAAGCATGTACCTCCAATGAAGTTAATGGGGGAAATAAAAGGCTCTAAAATTGGATACTTCTAAGATAATGAAGAATGTTAAGAACAAATTCCCAATGTATGGATCTATGTGCTTGCAGGTATGAAGATAATGATCCTACTAATAACCTTCCTGAAGTTTTAAAGATGAAAAAATCAGTGATAGTTGAAGTCAGTAAAGTCGGTAGCAAAAATTCTCCAACTCTGATGATGGTGATTAAACTTAAAGACATATCAAGCCTCATCAAATAGGAGACCAATAATTCATTGAAATGTTTAATGATTAATATATCTAGCAAAGAATATTAAAACCCTTACGTTGTGAAAAGAGAGAAAGTGTGAAAGCATGTCTGGTCGTGTTTGTTAGTCTGAGTGGACTTAGTATTGTAAAAATAGATGGGTTAAATATGTCAGGGGTCTCAATAAATATGTGACCCTGAAATTTTATCCTCTCTAAAATTTTCCTTCAAAGATTGGTACTCCTAAAAATTTTAATTTTAATTTTTAGTCCCTATTATTTTCTAAAATTTTGAAAACTATTTATTTACCCTTAAATTCTTGAACAATTTTTTATGTGCATGCTAAGCATACTATAAAATATTTCTTTAACAAATTTTAGAAATTTTTAACATTCGAAGAACTAAATATGAATTTTTTAAATTTCAAAAGATAATGATAAAACTAATAAAAATCTCGACTTAAAAATTAAATTTTGAGTTTCTTTTTTTTAGGAACTTTTTATAACATTCTAAACATGTGTGCAAAATAATCATTTAAAAATACACATTGGTTTAACAACGGAGATTAAAATTACGTGCATAATAATTTTGTAGAGACCAAAACATGCCCATTTTTTTATAAGGACCAAAAATAAAATTTGGTAATTTACAGGGACCAAAAACATATTTAACCCAAATAAATGTAGTATCTTAAGAGTACTAAAGGAAACCCACACACACTACAACATTTTTCTAAAATATTTTTATCAAGAGAAAACATTTAAAAATGCTTTGAAATTTGTGTCAAATGACTTAGGAGATGTGCAACTGACTAGAGGGAAAATTTTGTATAATCTAATTGATTAGGACTTTTAATCGATTATATTAATTGAAACTTACGTCTCAAGTCATTTAGATGGTGCCTTAAAGATTTACAACGACTCTCTATAATAACCTTCCATTTTGGGGACCATAACAACCACATTTAGATAAGCCAATTGATTAGACCACTTGATTAAATAGTTAATGAGACTCATGGGTCTTTTTCTTTTTGAGTGATTTCAACTATTATATAAAGGGATGACTTCCTCCGCCAAAATCACGCCACTTTCCAAAACTTTCATATTTTTTTTGGAATTTATCTCTCTACCTTTTCTCCTTCTCTCACTAGAAACTTATTTCTTCACTTGTGGCTGCCTTAGTATTTTGGAGTGAAATTTTATTTGTGAAGATAATATTTTTATAAGTGGTCGTGTTGATCGTTTATAGTCTTAAGGGTGCAATACCTTTAAGAGATCGAGCTCTGGTCCTTGAGATAAATCATAAATCTCTATTATTTGTTCATTAAGTTTCACCAAAAAAAACTTTATTTTGGTTAAAGAGATCATCCACAAATCTCTAACATCCTTGATAGAATAAATTGGGGGTAAAAGTCGTCTATAAGTTGGGGATAGACTTATTTAAATTCAAAGATCAGATTATATTAAGGTTCATGAGAATAACCGATAAAAGATCACAAATTTATAGTGAAAAATCTCAAGAAGACCTCTTGGGTACTGGACTAGACCAACGCTCGGTCAAACCTGGATAACTCTTTGGTGCAGTCTTTCTATCCTTATTCTCTTTAATTTTCTATAATTCATTTTATTTTACTTTTGTTACACTTAATCAATCAAAAAAATTTATTAATGTGATCTTAATCGAGAAAGGGAAGATTAATCACAC